>CM048744.1:60429981-61733314 GCA_026315105.1 Locusta migratoria | reverse complement strand
TTATGAACTAGCTAACACTAAGGACGGCACAAATATCCATGCCCGCGGGGGGATTCGAACCCCCGACCGTAGTGGTCGTGCAGACCGTGACTGTAGCGCCTCAGTCCCCTCGGCCACCGCGGCCGGCTCAACACAAGAAATGTTACACTTTCTGCGGAACTATGAACATAGTTTATTGTATCATTTTCCAAAGAGTTACACCACAAAGATATAATTTTTAAATGGAACAATAGTTTTTCTGTCGTGTATTGGATTCGTTTAAATGAGCTGCATCCAAATCAATTTAAACTACATTCCTATCACTGTTAGTTTGGGAGCTACAACTATTCAAAGTTCCAGGGGCGGAGGCTACGACAGCGTAGCTGTCTGGCCGAGTGGCTATCCCCTAGGGCACGGCCCACTGTCTCATGACCACCAGCCAGTCAGCTACGCTGTCGTAGCCTCCGCCCCCTAAACTTTGAAGGGTTGTAGCTCCCAAACTAACAGTGATAGGAATGTAGTTTAAATTGATTTGGACGCAGCTGGTTTCAACGAATCCAATGCACGATAGAATGAAAACTAATGTTCCATTTTAAAAAATTATATCTTTGTGGTGTAACTCTCTGGAAAATTATACAATAAACTATGTTCATAGCTACGCAGAAAGTGTAACATTTCTTGTGTTGACCTACCGCATTAAACTTTCCCGTCACCTATTATTTTATAAGTTACAGAGGCAAACACACTTAGTGAAACACCCTGTATATGCAAGTACAAAGTATTTTTATCGCATGAGAAACGTTTTACATCGCGGAGACAGCACGTATAGGAGTCGTAGCACGGCCGCCTAATACAGAAGGCTGTGGCTGCAACGTTACAATGCGCATGCTCGGCTGAGGCTCAATTTCTCTTCTGAACCAGTTGTGGGCAGGATATCGGCGCTATCGCGGCAGGGAGGGGCGAGGGGAAACGCCGCTTTTTTTTTTACATTGGCGTTGGAGAATCGAGCTATCGCGGTTACGAACGAATGGTCCCGAAGCAAGACAATGGCTGCTACTCACTTCGTCTTGCGCATGCGCAAATCATCCACTGGCCCTGCGTCAATTGTATTCGTCCGCCGATGTGGCTCTCCTCTCCACTCGGGCTGGCTGCTTGTTTCCACAGCTAACCGGCCGGTCGTCCTTCCGGCAGCACGTGACGCGGCCGCACAGTTAGCTGGGCCCTCGTGACGCTGACTCAGGGGCACGAGACTCGCTTGGTGGGAGGGGAGGAAAGCTGGCAGAGCGTGCGGTGCGGGTCTCACGTGACTTCCCGGCGCTACTATCGCACGCTGCTCGCGAACAACACCGACACGCCTTGCTTGAAGGCCGGCCGCTCACGCTGGGGTCCGTGAACGATCAAACAATATCGACATACCAAACTTTCTGCTAAGGGCGGGACTAGAACACAGGTCTCCTACTTACCGGTGCTATACTTTTTCCAGAATGTCCTACTTCAACTGCTGTACTCCACTGCTCGTAGCTAATCCCTGTACTCCTACCAGGAGCCCCGTCTTCGTGTGCATTCAAAATGTACAAATGTTTGTAAATCTATCGGACCAAACTGCGTGGTCATCAGTCCGTAGCTTACAAACTACTTAAACCTACCTGGCAGATTAAAATTGTGTGCCGGAACCGGGACTCGAACCTGGGACCTTGTGATAGCAGTGATAGCACAGTCGGTAGTGCGCTTGCCCGCGAAAGGCAAAGGTCCCAGGTTCGAGTCCCTGTTCCGGCACACAATTTTAATCTGCCAGGAAGTTTCATATCAGCGCACACTCCGCTGCAGAGTGCAAGTTTCATTCTACTTAAACCTAGACAAACTAACCTGCCGACAAACACACACACCCAATGCCCCAGGAAGGACTCGAACCTCCACGGCGAGCAACCGCGCGCTCCGCAGCGAGGTGCTTTAGACCGCTCGGCTACTCCACCGCGGCCGTGTGCATTCGCACTGAAAGTAGCATCAGTCCTTACATTTAAGAAACTGTCCGAAAGAACAGATGTCGCTATTCTTAAATGTAAACGTTACTATCATTTCCAAATATTTGACCGAGTACTGTGCTGCGTGATGTCTTTACAAACCTTTCACTATGTCTGACAGGAAATTTGACTGGGGTTAAAATTTGACAAGATATCGGACGTTTTTTTTATTCGAGTTTCGACGAATATTTTTAGCGAAAAATAGTTTTATTACTACCAACTTTTTCGGTGAGTTTCCACACTTACTGAAACTGCGATCTAGGAAGAAAACAAAACAACACGGGCAATTGCCAAAATGGCAGACGTGTCGCTTACATTACGCAGAAACAAGTTCAGAAGTAAGTCTGTCTTATGTGCACGGCAGACAAGCGAGGGCGTAATGAAATAAAATGGTCAAAGTTCTGCGGTTCCCGCATGAACATTTCTGGCTATATGTAGCCACTTTGTGATATTTTAACAAACAGTCATTTGGGGGCCATACAGAATCGAAAAAAAGTTTCCGTACTAGTATTTTTTGTAAGATGATGAGGAAGAGACTACACAAGTAATAAAAGTTTCACCGCCCAACCCCAGGAGCCACGGCAGGAGGCATACATGAATCAGTAACAAAACCATTATTCCTAACTCGTATTGACAGATCTAGATCACGTGTAGCTCAATCGGTAGAGCAATTTCCCACGAAAAGCAAAGTTCCTGGGTGCGATTCGAATCCGGCACACAATTTTGATCTGTCAGCAAGTTTTATGTACTGTATTATTTACATGACAAAATATATGTCGTAAGGTATCACTAACTGCAGTATGCTTAACATATGAGAAATAATTTGTAGCTGTATCACAAGTGACTCCAAAGGATTCCTGCAAGTCTTCACGCAGTCCGCACTAACCTTTGAATGTGGAGAAGAAAACTCTCTTATCGGATGGAAGTGTTACCGTGATACACAGAGCGCTCCAACTTGTACGCACTCTCCATATGAAACAGCAGAGGTTTCATTTCTTCATATTTACGGAATGTATGACATTTACTGCAAATGGGTGAAGTTGAAAATGTGTACCCAGCCGAGGTTCGAACCCGAGTCTCCTGCTTTCTAGGCAGTTGCTCTAACCCATACACCATTTCTTCCTTAAAAAAAAAAATAAATAAATAAATAAAAAAAATGCTTGCCACCGCCACTTTTGCCCTTAGAAAAAAAATACAGTTGACCATTTCAGGTGCTGTCTCCTACCTTAACCTAGTCCCAATCCAACTAACCTAATTATAATAAGGGGCAAGAAAGGCTAATAGGCTGCAGAAAGCTGGAGTGAGCCGGAAGTTGCGGTTGATAAGGTGCGCTCCAGGCGGAAAATAGCTCTGCACCTGGCATCGTGGCTCAGATGGAGAGAGGCAGCAGCACGTGCAACAGCATTGTACCACGATGCCGCGCCGTTACTATCGTCGTCGCCGTAGTGTTTTACCTGTGTATAAGGCAGTGGATACTGTTGATTTCTCACCTGGAGGAAATGGAGTCTCTACTACTGCTCAGGAAGAAGTTTTACATGGCCCTATAACATTTGTTGGGGCACGATTTGATTTCAGTATAAAAACAACTGAAGTGTTTACTGGTGCTGGATGGCGTACTGTGGCTCTTGTACGGACTAATAATGCTGCGTTAGGTGGCCTTGAGTCATTTAATGAGAGAGACATTATTGCTTTTCGTACATGGAATATTTGTGAGGTAGCAAACAAGTCTTATGGTACTTCTTACTTTGTAACTGATAATCCATTAAGTTTAAGAACCACACAGCGATCACCACACTTGCACGGAATTACTCAATTTCCGCTCCCGACAGATACAAATTCTCAGCTTTACCCTGTCCACTAGAGGTTTCATCTCTTCTTTTTCGTCATTTTTTCCTATTCCATAGGCATAAACTACTTGAACTACACACACACGGTTGCCACTCCAACTCCATAATGTCTGAAAGAATAGACGCCATTCTTATAATTCAGCTGAAGCAACAGTTACACATCGGATCATTGATGTCACTGATGAGGATGAATTCGAGGTTCTGAGTGCCTCCTACAAGGAGTCTCGAAAATTCAGTTTAGGAGGAGACTTCACTTGTTACAAGTGTACCTCAAGGGTGTCCACTCATATTAGTTCGGAGAAATATATAAGGCAGTAGCGCACGTAATTGCCATGCAGGTCATCACGGTCCGATTTTACTTGTGGCGGACATTATACATTTATTTATTTTAAAAATTGCAATAAATTTAAAATAAAAATTAAATGACTTTATTTATGTATTGTCAGTGGTGACGTAATTTAAAATGAAAAGATAATATTTTCTTTAAAAAATAGTGAGCCTTATAACTTCTATGAGTGGACACTCTTGACGTGTATAACTAACACGCGAAGTCTCTTACCAAACTGAATTTTCGAGACTCGAAGGTCGCCGTGTTAGATAATTTATCGGTTTCTCGCGTTCTGCCGTCCTTTCTAGGTCGGCCGCTTCCTTCCTGAAGCTACGTTACCTCACGAGTAACCCAGTGCTGCCAACATCGTCGAACAGTGGCATCGCTGCTATTCAAATGACGAGCCTCTGGCCAAACGTTGCTTCTTTGGTCTCCGTTCACAGCCTGTCTCAAATACTACGAAAACTGTTCATGTTCCATCTGATACGCACAGTTACTGTCCAACGCAGTAGCCTACACGCAATGAAATTCGCAAAGGCTTTATGCCCTCATAGCGACATTCCCTGTTTACAATCCTTGCCAGCCAGGCGCTGAAACTTCACTGCGGCGTCACAAATTCATCCATTGGCCACCAAAGCTGTCCCGCCGATACATGTATGGATAGGTGTGTGTGACCAATTTGCATAGCTCCCTCCTGTTGTGTCCTTTTTTCCACTTTAAAGCTTTTACGTTCACTCCATTATTTTTAGAACCTGGCACTGACCCTCTTCCTTTGTTTTACATTGTGAAAACACGCTTATTCGGAGGTTCGATTCCTCCTTCAGGCATCGGTGTGTGAGTTGCCTTTAGCATAAGTTAGTTTAAGTAGGTTCTGTCTATCGACCGAAGGCCTCAGCAGTTTCGTCCCTCGGTTTACAATCATTTATGAGGATAGGCAGGGGAAAAATGTCAGATAGCGTCAGACTGCTATGTTTTATAGCCGGTAGGAAGTAACGGGTATCTAGCCTCCAGAAACTACATACCAAAATACTAGCGGAATGACTACGGACATGCATTAGGGCATTGTCTGGAAGTGAAAGTGAAAAATGCGAAGTTCCTTTCAAAACAAAAGGGGAAAGTGTCGATAACGTACCGTCAGCCGACACTACGAGAGAAATCACCCAGAAATTGCTGTAAATGCAGTCAGGAACTTACGCTGCAATTTATCTGGTATGAGTGTGCCATACATTAACCACAGAATTAACGCGAAGATTCCTACTTACTTCACCAAATAGAAAGTTTGTTCCCGATTTATGCAGCGCTTATTACCGAACGAGCACAAGGCATCCCGGATGGCAAATGGTGGATGACTTATCTGGCATGTGCGACTGAGATCCAGAATGCTATTTCACGTATGTCTGCACCTGTGTAAACCACGCTTTATGTGTATTCACGGGGCAGTCGTGATATATACCTAGTGGCCGAAGAAGAAAGAACTGTAAAGGAAGCTTTACGTGTAGCCAGAGCACAGGTATTGTTTCCAAACAACACGGACTGTAGAGTCGGTTTGTGCTGATAATGCTAAAATAAGAGGATGCGTAAGCCTTCCAGTTACTGCATACAAAGTTGGGAAGTTCAGCCTTCATTAACGTCTGCGTGCACAGCCTTTGATTGATGCAGCGTCTAGCGAGCTTGTTCACCTGAGCGAAATAAATTGACTCTCTATACGAGCCGCAGCACCTTGTGAGTGTCGTGTAACGACTACTCTCTCCATTATTCATCCGTAAGTCCACGTTACAAAGTTGCAACAACTCCCCGCTGCACATATCAGTAATGCGTGGCGCGAATAATTTCGTGATGACTTGCTCGCGTTTGTCTCATTCATGCAAATGATGCAGCATTTTCGCATCCTCCATCAAGCCTTTCGAGCTACATTATATGAAATAAGTTTTGGCGGCCATAATAAGATGCAGTAAATTGCTACGGGGTGTGTACGTGGGTCTAGCGAACTCAGCAATGGTCCGCAATTCCCAAATACGAGGCTCATCCATAAAGTAACTTTCCCGAAGTTTTTCTCTTTAAAATAGAGGGAATAGCCGGGGAAATCGCGCATGCGCAACATATCTATGCCATGATAGTCAAATGCCAACCGGACAGTCCCCGCCTAGTGGCAGTACCGTGGCAGCAGTGCCCAGAAATGGCGTCTCTTTTTCTTTCTCCTTTCTGCATGTCAGGTTCAAAATATGTTCAGATGTCTCTAAACCCATTGGACGAAACCACAATGGCCATTCTGCGAGGTTTGGTCAGTTTTCAGGTTCGTTAATGCACAAGAAATATCGCCGATCGAAATTCGTCGTGAGCTGTCAGATGTACAGGTAGAATATCTTGGTCAAACAGATGGTGCGTCGCTGCTGTACACTTTTTTCCGAAGGTCGTCACAGTGGCCAAGGTGAAGTGCGCACTGGGCGACCGTTCCTCGCCTTGCTGCCTGCGATTTCCTCCTTTTCTTGCACCTCAAGATATTCCCGTCCTTCGACCAGCGTTTTGAAAACGAAGAACAGCTGAAGACGAAACTCATAAGCTGGTTACATTCACAGGCAGCAGACTTCTACGACACTGGAATACAAAAGTTGATCCCAAGATATGACAAGTGTCTCAACTCTTTTGGTAACTACGGCGAAAAGAAAGTTCATTGATGTTGTCTTTGTTAAGAAAAAGAGAGAAACTTTGGGGGTGCGCTTCGTATGTACGGAAGAGCTATCCGATCTGGGCGTATCACGTAATAGCATCAAACGTGTCACGAGACAAGAAAATTCAGAATTTAAAACAAAGGGGTAAATTTGATGTCACATACAGATCAGCAGTCAATCAGGACGCATACACTTCAGTGAAGCTCAGAACAATATTATAAAAGAGCCTTTCAAAACTGTTTCTTCTACGCCATTATGCAATAGTAAAAACACAAAAATGACGGTGCGAAAACTCTCCATTCATATCTGAATCACAAATGTGAGGCTTTGTAATGTCTTCTTTGGCAACCAAAGGTGCATTTAGTTACAAAACATGACCATTTAGTACGACTGAAAACAAATTTTGGGTGATTATTTAAGAACACCAGATATAAATCTGAGTGACTGGCTGACAAATTTTGCGCGATTTCCCTGTCTTGCCCACATCAACCTGTTGAAGAAACTGAACAAACGTGAAGAACAAACCCCCTTTTTAATTAGAATTATGCAAATTCCGAATATAAGTTCACCTAGCCAGGAAGGTGTCATAACCTTCCTTTCCTCAAGCATCTCGCAAATATTTGTGCAAAAAAATGATTGTAAACGACCGAGAGAAGTTTGATTATGAAATAACCAATTTGTATCTTGTACTGTGGTTTGGCACATGGTGGTCTCACAAAATTATAGATACTCTGCAAGTCACACTGAAGTGCATGGCGGAACCACTTTTATGATTTTTCTCTATAGTTCCACTCTCTAATACCTCACGGGAAAAAGGAAAACCTAAATTTTTCTGTCTTCGACCTAATTTCTCTAATTTTAGTATGATGCTCGTGTCCCCTATGTAGGTGGGTGCTAACAATATATGTTCGCATTCTGAAGAGAAACTTGGTGAAAGAAATTTCGCAATTAGGTTTCGCCGAAACAAAATAACGACTTTCTCTAAATGATCTCCACCCTAACTCGTGCAACATTTCCGTGACACTCTCTTCCCTATATCACGATAATACAAAACTAGCTGTCCTTCTCTGAACTTTCTCTAAATTGTCCATCAGTATCACCGGGTGTGGATCCACAATACGCGCATTATTTCAAAATAGAACGTACAAGTCAACTGTAGGCAGTTTCTGTAGGAGAACTGTTGTATCTTCTAAGTGTTCTGCCAGTGAAACGTAGACTTTGGTTCGCCTTCCCTACAATGTTTTCTCTGTGTTTTTTCCAATTTAAGTTGTTCGTAATTTTTACTCATAGGTATTTAGTAGAATTGACGGCCTGTAAATCTGACTGATTTCTCGTGTAACTGAAGTTTAACTAATTACTTTTAGTGGCCATTTGGAGGATCTCACACTTAAAATTATTAAGGGTCTATTGCCAATTTTTGCATCATGCAGATATCCTATCTAAATCATTTTGCAGTTGTTTTTGATCTTCTGGTGACTTTACTAACCGATAAATGACAGCATCATCCGCGAAGAGTCGACAGTATTTTGTGTTTTCCAAACTACCTTCAGAATAACATGTTTGGAAAAGATGTATCTAGATGAGCAGGCCAATGATCTGTGAAACTAGACCAGCACACACATAGTAGTAGGCTCTATTGGCGCTAGCAGACAACGACGGAGGAGATTTCTTTGTTTCTTACGGAAATGAGACAGAACAGTGTTATTTTTATGATCGTGTGTTATTCTAAGCATGGTTTCGTTCAGTTCCGAACGTCGAGGTCGAAAGGTTTCCCTTATTAGCCACAGTGTTCACTATTTCTCAAGCAGATCATTTACGCGGACCTTAATGGAAAACTGGCTAATCTATATCTATAAATGTGAATGTCTGTTCGGAGTTTCGGAGTACGTTTATCACGTCAGAACCACAAGACATAAAGAGCTAAAACTTTGTACAGTTACTACTGTCTATCCGGGGAAGGCTTTAGGCACGATTTTATGGCGATCGGATGGCTATTTATCTATATATATATATATATATATATATATATATATATATATATATATATTAATGTGAATGTCTGTCCGGTGTACGCCTATCACGTCCGAACGATAAGACGCAGAGACTTGAATATTTGTACAGTTACTAAATTATACCTGAGGAAGGTTTTAGGCACGGGTTTATAGTGATCTGATAGATGTTAGTAATTTGAAGAATATAACGCGAAATGCGGAACAATAATTACTCTTTGAAAATTATATTTACTCTTTGAAAATGATTTTATTGGTTGAATTGTTGCTTGGTTGATAATGACAAAAGGGTGGAGTATATTGGGATGGAAAGTTATCGGTGTATACGTGTCTGTGTGTGTGTTCATATTTCGTTTTGCAGCGGAAACCACAGAACGCAAACGAATGGTCTGTGTGTAATTGTTGTCAGAAGTCTCCCGTTGTACACCATAGCAGTACCATGCCGATAACTATAAGAGGGTGGAAGGTATGGTGGTTGAAAGTCGTCAAATTATAAAAAAAAATACGGACTGAAAGCCAGCGATGACGTTTGTGACTCTATAGCAAATAGGTTACATACAGCGAAACGTGACGCCACGAACCATATCTTTGCTCTATGCGTGCTACAATGTCTTCAGCTCTTTCTCTGTGAGGATAAGCATACGAATAAGGAAATATAAGAATAAATAAATAAAGCAGTAAAAAAGAAATTTCTTTTAATACATCTCTTTAAAAAAATCGATTTGACGTTTCGCGCATTACATCAAGTATAATACTACAAATAACGTAGTTTACCAGAATGCCCTAAAATGAAATTAAAATGAATTTGGACATTACTCTCACCATATATTGCAACACAGTCTATAAGGAATAATGTGTGTATTATTTATTGTAAATCATTAAGCACTTCACATAATTTTTTTATTTGAATGTTGATTAAACATGTTTGTTTCTGAAGAAGGTATTGTATTTCATTTCATCCTTCAAAACCAGTCTCATGGCACACAACTGAAAGATAGGTAATCTATCATAATCAACCAACACGCGAGCGGAGCCGCGGGTTTAAGCTAATAGCTGATATATAAAAGTTATAAAGTGAGGATTTGATTACTCGTGAAGCCTGTCAAGGTCGTGTTTACTTTTACGGCGCATGCCGCCATGCTGAGCACTTCTGCCAATTAAAAGTGAGCGGTTATTTTGGGAGAGCGGGCTCTAAAGCCATAAAGTGAATTTCTGCAGGTGGGCTGCGAGTCGTCCAAGGCTAGCGCCAGAGGCACTGTACGCGTCTGTCGAGGCCACAAAAGCACCGACACGATTCTGTGAACGGGTGTGGGCTTCACGACAAAAAGCGAGACTTCACGGAATGCGAATGTATAGAAATCAAGATCCTTTACGAGTACACAATCGCAGAAAAATAACTGAAAGCAGTTACTTCCATAAAATATCTGCGACTCTGCACAATGATTGATTTGAAGTGGAAGGACCACACACATGTAACCACGGGAAACCAGATGCCAGACAGATTCACTGGAAGAAGCGTCGGGAAGTGTAGTCCACCAACAAAGAAAATAGGTTACAAAACACCACCAGTACTTGAACGTTTGTCGTCAGAGTGGGATCCAAACAACCAGGTGGGAATGGTAGTGGAGTTAGAGAGGATCCAGAGAAGAGCAGTACGCTTAGTTACAGAGGTGTGGCAGACACTGAAAGAGAGCTGTTCTGTATCACGGTATGACCTGCTGTCAGACTGCCGAGAGCGAACTTTTCTCGAAGAGGTATCCAACATCAGGTTTCCTTACGCATAGCCGCGCGGGAGTAGCGTAGCGGTCTGGAGCGTCAAGTTGCAGATCGAGAGGCCTCCTGCGTCGGAGGTTCGAATCCCCCTCGGGCATGGATGTTTGTGCTGTCTTTAGTATAAGGTAGTTCATAAGTAGTTTCTAAGTATATGGACTGATGACGCCGCAGTTAAGTCCCATAAGCTTTACAAACATTTGAACATTTTCCTTACACATATCTTTCTCGAAAGGGCAATAAATTAGCGACATTATAGCCCAACGGAGGCTTACTTGTAGTCGTTTGTCCCGCGAACCTTACGAAGTTGGAACAGAAAAACGAAGGGGTGACAGTGGAACGCAAAGTACCCTCCACCGTACACCGTGCGACGGCTTGCGGAGTTAAGATGCAGATGTGCCTACTATGGCTCGTTCATTTATTTTTAAAATCGGTACATGTAGATGTAGACTAGTTTAGTATTGGCTGAAAGGAAGTTTTTCTGTCAATCTCAAGTATCATTACGAACTTTCAGGGCATGTCATTTCCCAGATTTCGGCAGCCGAAATTCTTCGAGTGTTCGGAAATGTGTTCAAGAGATGTCAGGCCACTCTTTCCATAGACGAACATCATTTTGAACAGCTACTGTAAATAAAGGTAAGCTTAGGTTACTCAGATGGCAAAGTTTTTTAGACTTTAATTCAGTGTATGCGCCCGCGGCACAATAGAGTCTGAGAATCGGGTGCTGACGTGGCCGGCGGATGCGGTGGCGGCGGCCGGGAGCCCTACCACGCGATCCGCGGACGCCTGGCAGGCGTCTTTCGCGAGACACCCTGTATTATAAAACAAACTATGACCAATTCATAATGAATGTTAGACAAGAAACTGCTTAATTTTAACATTAAATAATTTTCACTTAGGCGTACTTTTTTGTATTACTGAACCCCAAGTTACTTCATGTACAACTATTTCCCTCCTATGACGCGAGCCCCCGAGCAAGACAGCGACTACCCAGTGGGTCGCGACCCACAGTTTGAAAAACTCTGCTCTAGTGGAACGTAGCTGATGAACAGAGCGGGGTCTAGCAGCTGCTCCGGAAGGTGCGCTGCCGGTTGGTTCATTTCCGGCAGGTGTGAGGTGGGCGTGGTTGCTGGCTGCTGGCTTTCCAAACACCGGGCATCGGTCTCGTTTCGGAGCACGCTTCACTGGAAGGCTGCAGCGGAACGGCGACGCATAGGAGGATCTGAGAAACGTCGCATTTGAAGAAGACTGTTTTGTGTGTAGACCGCCTCCTCTGCTTTCTAATCGTACTGTCTGAAGGCGCCACGGTCTCCGCTCTAGAATTGGAAACAGCTTGACAACTTTGAGAAGTGGAACATACTATTAACTTTTTTCTTTCGTTACGGCGTCTCTAGAACCACGCGTAGCGCATTCGTAGATGGCTTTTTCCTGTTCTCCTACTACTACCTTTTAATCATTACTTTTCTTCCGTTCTTCTTTAAATATCTTCACTGTTGTTTCCTACCCTTTTCCTGTGTCCTATGTCGTTGTTTTCGAGACATATTTACAAAATATGTACTTCTCTTACGTACAAGTTTTCCTTCCCATCGAAATTCCATTTCAATTCGGACAAACAAATAACTTGGTTCCTTTCTTTCCTCTTCTCCTAACCCTTATTCCCATATTCTTTTGGCCATTCTTTCCGTATTTATCTACATCTATATCAGCCCTCTACAGTTCATAGTTAAGTTTGCGACAGACAGTTCATCCAAACAGTTTCACAGTATTTGAAAAAGCGCGCGGGAGAAATCCCCAAATCTCCCCGTGCGAGATCTGATTTTTTATTTTCTATTACGATGTTCGTGTCTACTTATCTAGACAGTCGTTAACAATGAATGCAATGCGCCTTTGTTTAATTGATTGCCACCCCTAACTCGTTTATCATTTCTGTAACAGTCTCCCCTATTTCGCGACGTAACAAAACGACCAGCATTTCTTTGAAAGTTCTCTCTTTCCTCCCTCAAGCCCAGCCGAATATTGATTCGGTACTGTACAGCATTATTCTAGCGGAGGACGGTTAAGCAAATTGTAAGCAACGCTACTAATGGATTTATTGAAGCCGGCCGCGGTGGCCGAGGGGACTGCGGCGCGTCAGTCACGGTCTGCACGGCCACTACCGTCGGGGGTTGGAATCCCCCCTCGCGCATGGATATTTGTGCCGTCCTTTGTGTTAGCTAGTTCAAAAGCAGTTTATAAGTTTAGGGATTGATGACCCCGTAGCTACGTCCAATAAGCTATATGAACATTTGAACATTTGATTTATTGAATCTGCCAATACAGACACTTCGGTGAGTCTTCTCCAGAACACTACCTGTTTCATCGTCTTAATGAGATTTACCGAAAAATTTCTCTTTCCTTCAAACAATCCACTGAAGCTCTTACCTAGATCTTTAGATTCATCACCTGTTTGTCACTTTCTCATCCGCACCATTTTCTTCTACCGACATCGTATCTGCTGTGTTTACAGGAAGATTCAAAAGAAGGTTACAGACTTCAAGAACATACTGATGGAAATCATAAGTTTGTACATGGTCTTCTGAAGAAGATGCCACCGGAAATGCCATCCATCATCACTATGAGGACTGTTTCATTGTCGATACTGTAAAATAAATCCCTTATACTGCAAGCTTGTAGTTTTCAGTGTTTTTTGAGGACTTAGCATGGAGCAAAACAAAAACAAAAAATGTATTAAACCTGGTCTCCAAAATGCGTACGCTAAGACCCATGAGAACTTGAACAGCAGAAGCGATTTATTTGGCAGCCTCGAAATTGAAGGTGCTCATAGAGTCGTTGGCTGATATTTCCGTACATGGGTTCCCGTTCAAAATATTATGTTAGCCCTACACACGGTCCCCTACAAGTACTAGAAGTTAATCACCCAGTGGCATTGCAGTATTTATCATTTGTCATCCAGTGTCCCTTGAATCTTCAGAGACGTTAGCAGTCTCAACGAAGACCACTTTTGTCTCGTGTAATGGAAAACTATTTAGTCTTCTGTGATTTGGCCCTGGAGCTAATAAGATCGCTGACCTAACCCCGGCATTTTCCTGGAGCGATGTAGGGAAATAACCGAAAACATAAGGGTGGCCGGAGGCAGGTTTGAACCGCCGTCCTCCCGAATGCAAGGCCATACATACGTTTCTGTGGTCTTTTTTCCTCCTTTAATTGTTGTATAAAGCTTCATCTTCCTAAGTTACATTGCATTCTTATCGTTGATTGTTACGTATGTAATAAATGTTAATATTTATACTTCTTTCCGCCTCCGAAGAAGGGAGTTCAAAGCGGCTGAATGCCCTTGCGAGAGAGTCTGGATTCGATGCCCGATCGGATTGGAAATTTTATATGACTGGCTAAAAGATGTTGTCTCATCATCATGATCATCAACAGGCGAATCGCCGAAGTGGCACTGACGCTAGACAGTCGAACAATCCCGGTGTGGGTTGTCCCAGATAATAATGGCATGCTATCATTTCACTTTACTTACGCTTCGGTAAATCTGTATAGAGAACTTTTTTCCCTACGTCCCCTGGTGTGTTGAGCACTGCGCCACCTCGGGGTGTTGCCATCACGCCTTCCACCCCATAAAAACAGACGCCTTTAATGGTTGACGATTCCTGTAGGGCTAGGATGTGCAACAAGCAGTTTCGGACTTCTCTGCTAGCAAGACATGGTGATTTTCCAAACAGTATCTGCAACCTCGTGCGTCCGCGGCTTGATGGAATCAGGTCTCACTGTGATTTTGCTTGACTAGCGTACCGATGCTGGACTTTGTGCCTTTGAACGAAAACATTTTTTTTTCTCCTCATAGAAAACATGAATATTATCGTGAAAAGAAATAGGAGGCGAGTACTGGTAAACTGTAACATTATGCTTGATGTTGGAGTTTGCACGAACGGCAAAATAAAGTAGGCGACAAACTATTTTCCTGTCATTGTCTCGTGTGCTAAGTCTCGGAAAATCCGCTCCTAAAAGCTTTGGATGTATGTGTAATAACAGTTGCAAGTAGGGGCGCCCAGCAGGGTAGAAGGTGGCGGTGAAGAAAGGCCTTGATTTTTGTTGTTGTTGTGGTCTTCAGTCCGGAGACATTAATAGGACTGTGCGGATTAGGCGTTCGGCATTGAGATGCTTACAGTAAGCAATATGTGTGTGCCCGTAACACTTGTGACGTCAACAAGACGTCAGAGCGTTTGGCCCGTGCGCAGACGAGTGGGCAGCTGATCCCCAGTGCGGACATAAGTGTTAGTTACTGAACACCAAGCCGCGATGACGGCTGTGCTACTTGCATGCTAATCGCTGCCAACCATTGGAAGCACGCTCCATGGCGGCGTACCAATTAAAGTAAGTTTCGCCTCAGATTTCTCACCTTTCAAGCTTAATAAGTGAAATTATACGAATCGCAAGTGTCAGAGTAGCATCATACGCCTATTGTTACCAGTCATGTCAAACTATTATGTAAACGTCTCTAAGGTAAAGTTATAGTTTTCACGCCGTGCCGTTTGTACTTCGCTGATGAAGTTTTGCAGCAGCACTGGAAGGTGTCGGGGATCAACTTACGCCGACCCAACAACAGGTTTGCGTCGAGTGAAGTGTTGTCATTTGCCTTTCCACGGCATTTTCACAGTTTTCCCATTTGTTATCGTGGTGTGTGAGGAAGACTATCAGAGAATTTATCGTAATAGTGGCGTGAAATAACATTATCCCTACAGCAGACCCATAAATTTGTAAAACACTGAGTAAGTATCTATTGACTTCACTGTGAGTACATGACCACCCATTATCATTTAACCCATTAAATACCGTACTAGTATTATTTTTGTGGAAGAAGGTCGTTGCAGGACATGATATCCTCCGGAAAATTAGGTCTAATTGTATCCATTCGGCATTGTTGCTTAGCATTTGTCTGCAACGTTTTAAATATAAAATTTTCGCACTGCAGCGACATATTGACTTATTTACGCGCGACGATACAACCTTAAAGAGCTGATAGAAGGAGCTAATGTCTGAGGTAAGAAATCCTCTAGGAAAAAGGTGAACATTATATTGAAAATTCCAAATATACTCTTAGACACAATCATGTTATTTATGTGAAGAAATAATTTTTCAAGCGGCACATCGAAAACAGTTGTTCAGCGTGGTGCCCAACACTCGTCAGACAGTGTTCTCGAGTATCAGTTCCAATAAAAATGTTACGACGAGAGCAGCAGCCAGGAGATAGTCTTTAGTGTCGACAGGTGTATCGTTAAAGGATACCACAAGTAGAAAGGTGGGGTCAGATGGGGTAGGACGATCAGCCCACTATTAAGGACCCCGTTTTCCCATCCAACAATCAGGACCGTCTGTCTCAATTGTTCATTGAAACGATTTGCAAAGTGAGTAGGGGTTGCTCGTAAATTGTACTACAGTCGTGCACGAAGATCAAGTGAAATACCTTCAAATGGCATGGGAAGCTATTTTCACAGAATCGCAGCGGACACGGGTGCAATTAATGGCAGAGGAAGTAGATATGTGTGCGTTAACCAACAGTTGATGTCTCCAGCAAAATGCACACTGCTGTGGAACTGTGTGAATGGTTATTCACGGCTGCTGCAGGGGGTGGGGAGGTAATCTGCGTTCTCCATTTGTGTTATGAACTGAAGGACTACAACTCTCGACGTTCATTGTAGAAATTGCTCTCCCCAATACTCGTGAGGTACGGCAACATGTTGGTCATGTTTTCCTGCTCCTCAATGTCAGCTACTAAGGGGATCATAAATCATTTTATTCCATCGTACAAACTATTTGTAGGCTCTCTGATTGCAATGATCTCAGTCTTATGCCAATTACCCCAAACTTTAAGAGTTTACAGTGTTGCACTGAATTACTTATGGAACAAGTCTGCCTGCTTGAAGCTGACAATTCCATCTTTTCTGTTATCAATGAAATTTATACAACTAACATATGCAAGAGTCCAGAAACATATTCGTGAAGATTGCCTTTTTGTAAGAATAAATTTCCTGATACTATGGCTGTATGATATTATTTAAACCAAAATAATGCATTTTTATATTGCTCTCTAAAAGGCAACAGCCACAAACCAGTCACCCACTGGTACAGATGTCCGTATGCCAGCTGCTTGCGCACGACATACCGACCTCGTGACCCTGTGAGCCTCGCGGTGTGTTATCACAATGTCACAGGCGGCGGCAATCCTCGACAGGTGCGTGCTGTGTGACAACACGTGGCCTTCTCAGTATCGCGAGGTCATTACTGCTCCGAGCTTGCTATCAAGTTGGCTGCAACGGCCAACTGAAAATGGCCTCAGCGTGAGGCTCACTAATGACTATTGCCGTTTAGAGAAATATCTGATGCGTACGGATCATCAATTTGACAGATATTTCTTCTAAATTACTAGAAGCCTAAAACAGTCACGCAGGGACAGCACTTCAATTCCGGGTTTTCTATCAAACTACGCTGCCTGCCAAAGTAGTACGCAGAAACACTGATCCAGTATTATTTCATACCACTAAAGTGTAAGTAAATTATTACAGAATGACATGTTGACCATACTGTTTATTTTATCCTCAGTGCTACCGGTTTCGGTCATTTACCATTATCAAGCTTTAGCAGAGATTAGCTAATAGCTTAACATGTCGTTATACAAGAATTCAAAATTATAACATAAGAATTTGCTGCCATTGTTCTAGCCATTGATAGTATCAGTGGCTGACTGTTACAGACTGAAGCATACATTGGTGGGTATGCTTCAGTCTGTAACAGTCAGCCACTGTGATACTATCAATGACTAGAACAATGACAACAAATTCTTATGTTATAATTTTGAATTCTTGTATAACGACATGTTAAGCTATTAGCTAATCTCTGCTAACGCTTGATAATGGTAAATGACCGAAACCGGTAGCACTGAGGAAAAAATAAACAGCTATGGTCAACATGTCGTTCTGCAATTATCTAAAAGCTGTTATGCCCCATCTGTTCAACATTCTCAAAAATATGTAAGTGAATAATTTATACTACTCCTTAGTGTGAAGAAAGAACACCATAGTGCGTTCCTTTCGTTGCGAAGTTGTAACCATTCAACTGCTGTGGATCAGATAGTGAAGCAAGATATTTGCGTACAGTACTAACACGCGCAATGCCTCGCAAACGCGATACGCAGGCTACTCACCATGTGAATGCTCTTGACAGAGGCAGTATCGTTGGACTGCGTGAAGCGGGATGGTCGTATCGTGCAACAGCCACGCATGTGGGACATACAGATCTCACGGTGGCCCGACGTCACAACCACCGTGTACTTGGGGACAGACAGTCACGTCGTGTAGGTTCAGGCCCCGATGAAGGAGCGGAAGACAATGCACCCTTCGGTCTCGTGTCAGAATGCTTCTACGAACGCCACGAAGACATGGGGCTGCTAGCTGGTTTCCTCGGCTAATCGCACTTTTAACCATTCTACGCTTCGCACAAAACACCAACCACTGTCTGTGACGTATGGATAGCGGATGATAGGTTTCCTGCTCCTCATCCTTCTCTCCATCCTCTGTGTCTCTGGCCATCTTCTCCACTCCTTCTGATATAAACGTGTAATCGGCAGCAACATTTTCGAGAATATGTATTTATGCCAATCTTCAATTTGTCTCCTGCCATCTTCCCCTTCTCTCCTCCCCGTCTTATATATTAATAGAATCTACGAAACTAAAGTCATCGGCCAGACCAAACTACCCAGTCGATTTCCTTCATTTTTTAAACCAAAGGATTTCATTCACAGATTTGTCATCAAGTACAACAATTTACATAAGTCTCTCGCCTTCCTTTTTCTATACTCAAACGCGATTTACTTTATTTCTTATGAGGATGACCTTGCTGTAAACTGAAGTCAGTCGATCGGACCGTTCTATCCGACCGATTTCCTTCATTTTTGCTTTAAACCAAAGGTATTCATTCGCAGATTTGTCATCAAGTATCAGAATTAACTTAAGTCTCCCCACCTTTTATTTCTTTTCAAACGCGGTATCCTACTGTCCTTGCATTGAATATTTTAATCAGTTTGTTTTGCGATATCTTCGGTTCTAATTAAGGTACGCAGTTGTTTTTGACCTAACAACACTCAGCGGATCAAGCTCTTTCATTTCCGCTATTAAACACTTGCATTGATTGATTCTGAAGAAAGCTATGCGTGAAATTCAACTTTACTTCCTTTTCTCCCCAACTTTTTTGTCATTCCACAGACAGTACGAAGTGTTCGCACGGGTCCTCTAGTTATGTATGAAGAGTTCCATATGTAAAGATCATGAAAAAATTCATACATTTGGCAACATTCATGGATATTGGTCATTTTCGAAGTCGATTGGAAAGTTACGTCACGCGCCGTTCCGTACGTTACGGAAAGGTGCCTATGTGTGTTCATGAACATAATGCTCCGCAAGGCACCACATGCAGCCTCGTACCACCACCAATCATTTCCTATTCCTCTCCCAGATAGAGCGAGAGAAAAATGGTTGCGTGTGTGCCTACGTATAAGCCCTAATTGCTCTATCTCGTAATCTGGGGGCAGATGTATCGTTACGCAGTCAGTCTTATTTTTATCAATAGAGTTTCTCGAAAAGAACATCGTGTTCCTTCAAGGATTTCCATTTGACTCCTCGAAGCATCACTCTAACACTGGAGTGTCGGTCGAACCTACCAGTAACAAACATGTCCCAAAATTCTCCCTCTTAACCAGAAGTTTCCCATCTGTTTGCCATGCTCATTCCGTATCACATGTCTCTGCAACGTTGCACCTCTTTCTGAACAGCAGTAGTATATTGACAGCTGCTGGCGCTGTTGTGGAGTGCAGTACAGTGCCGTTCATAAAGTTTGCTTTGGTGTTGTGTTTCAGGGCGGCGAGAGCGGCAGCGGCCGCGGCTGCGGCAGAGCAGGGAGAGGCCAACGCGCCGCTGCTGCAGTCCTCCTCCTGCAGAGGTCAGTGCTGTACACCGACATGTAACCTCTCTTATCCTGACACCACACAAATCAGTGCTTCTCTAAGGGGAGTTTCATGAGTGCCAGTGGGTTTATTTTCCTTCTCATTTGTTAACACTGATCACAATAAACATATTAAACATGAGTCCCTGGCGCAACGACATTAAAAGTTTGAAACTAGGTGTGTAACATCAGTGGCGTCTCCTGATTTGGATCTTAAGGTGTTGGAAAGTAAAAAAAAGGTAGTCTGTTATGCTTTACACTTTTAGCACGAAACCTGCATCCGAGTCGTGACCAAGCGAAAGTCGAAAATTGCGGGGAAAATGGTCACGGTAGGCAGGATACATTCATAACAAAAGGGCCCTACACACGATGCGATTTATTGGGCCAATTCTTTGGTCACCCGATAAATTGGGCGGTTTTATGCCCTACCCGACCAACTTTCCTTGTCGGTCGGTTGGTTGTGCCTGACCACCCGTTCTCCGATTTCTCTACCACTACACCCGTCAAATTGTACCGTGTGTAGCGCTTGCTGACCATGCCTGAGGTCGTCTGCACAGCGAACACGCGAAAACAAATACAGTTCGACGAACAGACACCAGAACAGAGTAGCGCTGCGTGCAGTTGGTCGGAACGTGTGTAGGCTGCTACCAATTGGTTGGTTTGTTGGACAACTTGTTGGTTGTAATATAAATCGGAGCATGTGTAGGGGCGTTAAACTAGTTGCCTTGTTGTGGGCTATTTCAGATCACATGGAAAATACTAACATCTGTAATTCCGAAATGCTTTGTTAAAGGGAATTGGATATATACCCTACACTCCCTGCTCCCCTTCTCTCCGTCCATCTAGTTGATCCCTGACTTTGTCCATCCCTCTCCCCTCCTCCCCCCCCCCCGCCAGGTCAATTATCTGTCACCTCTTCCAACTCTTCTAGCAATCTCATGTTCATCCACCCAATATCTCACTATCCAATTGTCCCCTCTTGGTCTCCTCCACCACTCTCTCCATCTCCTCCTTCCTTCTATTCCAAATTCTCATCCATCCGCCATCTTCCTGTGCATCTCCACCCACTTCCTCTCCCTGCCCATCTCGTCATCATACCCTCCCTGTTTATCACCTCTTCCCCGCCCCCTTCTCTAGGTCAGTTTCCACCCATTTCTCTCTTTACATTGCTGTCTAACCTAGAACTTTGTTTAGTGATTTGTTCAAAATATTATATCTTCGAAAATTCTTCACCAAATGTTTTAAAATTTTGACACAACGCTTCACTGTAATACACGCATCTTTTTATATACCTAATATTTAAATATGTCTCATATATGTATATAAATTTTATATGGAGGACACGTTATTACAAATGTATATAGATTAGATACATGAAAGAAAAAGATATCTAAAAACCTAACCGCCGACCTTCTCAAGCACATTCGTTCACTCCGCTTTTGAAGGTCAAATGATTTCGGACGATCATTTATGGAAAGGGAAACTTGCTTCAGATAGTTCACTTAGTCACACAATTATAACTGAAGTTTCTTTTGTTACCTAATTATGTCTGTTAGCCGGTTTGCAGCGCCAACCAGGCTAAACTTTGAGGTAAAATTTCCGTTTTACAAATTTTCAGTGCCTCACGAAAGAAAAAAAAATTACAAAACACACATACACACAAATAGTATATTTTTGTAATCAAAACACATTATACAGATGTTATGATAGAATGATTTCACTAATAATTTGTATACAGTTAGAGGTGGTACATTTGGTGGATTGCACTATTTAAATGAAGCTGTAAGTTACAAAACTTGTTTTACCATTATTGACTGTTAAATTATCGATTTTTCTGGTACTTATTTTCTGTTTAATGCTGAGTAAGAGCTTAACGTATTTATGAAAATTACTTTAGTTGTATAACACAAGACAAACACTTGTAAAATTTATTTAATTCACTATATCTACACACGTATTCTGCAGTTCACTTTTAAATGCCTGGCAGAGATCAAGAAACAAATGAATTTGCTAAATTAGTTACCAGTGGACATTCAATTACATCAACGGGGAAAGTTGAAAATTTTTTGCCTTGCCCATCCCTCGTAGATGGCTCACAGAACCATTTTCTGACTACTTTTCTTCAGCTACACACCATAACAGCTCGTGGTTAAAACGAACACCTGTGTCTTGCGCGCAAAACTGCCGCTAACAATAGTTCTTTTGTTTGGCTGATTTCCTCCCAGACTCACGTATGATTTCCATGACGCTTTCTCCATTATATCGCTATAATACAAAAAACATAGCTGCCCTTTTTTAAATTTTCAGATGTTCTCCATTAGTCATATCTGGTAAACATTGAAGATTGTATGTCGCACAGTAATACTCTAGCCAATAAAATGCAGTCTTTGGTTCACCTTCTCCACAATATTGCCTATGTGATGATTCCAATTAAAGTTGTTGGTAATTGTAATCCTTAGGTATTTAGTCAAATTGACATCCTTCAGATTTGTGTGATTCATCACGTAACTGAAATTTAACGGATTTCTTTTAGCGCTCATGTAGATGATCTCACAGTTTATTTAATATCAATAGCCAAATTTTTGCACTATAAAGATGTCTAAATTATTTTACAATTGTTTTTGATCTTATGATGACTTGCTTGATCATAAATGATTGCAACGTCTCTAAATAACCTAAAGATGCAATTTGACTACTAGTGGTATTGTATTAGGAGTAAATAGACCAGACTATTAGCCAGACACAAGACACCTAGTAATTGGACTACGCTCGGCTCTCTTTCGGAATAATGCCTCAAAGAGGTCTTAGTGGGCAGATTAGATATGGATAATAAAATAACAGGCGTACCTCTGAAGTACAAGCTACAGCTGACACTATGGAGGATAAAGTCCTGCCAATACGAACGGGTTACAAGTGATAAGGGGCGGGGAGTCAACGCATTCTTTCCATACATTCCGGAAGCTTAAGAGTGAAACTTCTCGATTGCGGTTATCTAGATTTTTTTGGCAATTTTTCCCTTTTTGGTTCTTGTGGTGCACCAAAATTTCCACGTTCTTCATTATGTCAGTTATATATGGATTTTGGACGGTGTTAACTATCTTAACACTTTCTTCTATATTTTAAATGCGTCCCCGGTATTTTTTGTACTGCTGACTTTGTGAATTAGTAATGCTTATAATAGTTTATGTGTAAAATGTATTAAATTTCAAAGTTCCTGTCTGTCTTGAGCAGTTTTAGCACCTATCGCTTCATACAAACTTTTTGAAAACATCTGACATTATATCTGATAACGGGTATTGATTACAACAAAACAAAATCTGTTCATATCAGTATGTGCAGTAAGAGCGTTAAAAATAAAAATGGGTATTTCCAAGAATTTTGCAATCGATTCGCCGGTATCAACCGACATATATTGCAGTTGCGATTGTAAATCGATGACGCAACTATTGCTGCGCGACTTCTGTTATTGTGGTTTATTTATTGCCACGGGAACGTTTTCCACTCTTTTCGGTTGTTGGAAGTGATGTAAATTACCATATCTGAGCATTTAAGAATGAACAGTTGCTTAAAAAAGGTGGATTATATTCACATACGGTAGCAGCTGCATATTGTGCTAATGTTGGCAACGAAATGTTCGCTTTACGTTGATAATTAATTTACTGTCCAGACAAGGATACCTACAATAACCTGTGACTCACAGAGTAGGAACGTCATTAATTATTTGCTTCATGGTGAACACGAAAAATTATTCCCCTCATTTTATGTGATGCAGTTTTCAAAGAGTCTTCAACGGTTGTTGCCAACATGACTATGTGCAGCTTCCGTGAGTTTTACCGAAATGAGAACAGTTACGAATCTTACTTTATTCTTTTATGATGACCATGAAATAAATAATGTTCCTGCTTTATGGTTGACAGTTATGTTCGCTTGTCCGGTCAGGAAATTAATTATCCTCGTCAAGCGAATATTTCGTTGCCAACATTAACAGATAACACCGCCGCTGCCGTAAGTAAAATTTAACCCGTCAATTCTAAGTAATTTACCTTTATGAACGTTCTTTTGAGGCTCTTAGTGAGTAACGCAGACATTTTTATAACTCGCGCAGCACTAGACGCTTCTTCGACTCAGAGTCGCACCTTCGATTTATATCGTTTGTGCAAGCGACTTTAATTGCAAACATCTTGGAAATTACTTCATACAGTAAAATAGCATCAAAACACGATAACGGTGAAAAAGAGGCAGAAAATCACAAAAATATTTATGTAAACAAATACACTTGGATATGGGAATAGATTCTTGAAACGATACTGGTCCAGTTTTTCATTATTAAAACCAGAAGGTAAATAATGTTGCGATTTTTTATGACAAAATTATACTTTCAGAAAATGCTCTCTTATAGTGAAAAACATGAATTTGTGAGAGTAATGAGTACTTACAAGAAACGTACAATCGAAACACGGCTGCTTACTGCTTCTTACTGCAAGGGCTCTCTTCGCACATTATATATTGTTTACACAGGCACTTCAAAGATGTTATATATGTTAAAGATATCCTTTCGTGCATTTAGTACAAAGATAAATTAAATGTGTTATTCTTCGAACTTGCGTATTCAATAGTCTGGCAGCGCAGAAAACTCTTTTATTTATAAATATCTACATTCGTAATCCGTCTTGATGCCATCGTGGACGGAACATTGTCGCAATTCTTATTAACGAATCGATGTCAGGTATCTCTCTCATTGCCAAAGTGCAGCAAAAAATTCGAATTTTTAGATACAACAATTGGAAGTATAACGAGTCCAGAAAATGTATTTTCTGAGTAGGTGGAAATTCCGTTCATTGCGCAATCATTAATTAACAACAATAGCGATATTTTCTATTAGAAAAGATACCTCAAATATTGCCTTAGTATTGTACGTACCGTGTTTTCTACCGGTCACTCACTGCAACAGTAAGACCTCACCAATATTCGATAGCGAAACTTCCCTGCTGTTGGATAAAGAACCGTGTAGAAGTTGTCATATTTTAAAAGAAATTATCGTAAACAATCTGGATACGGATCCGACAGCTATTCTTCTCCGCGAGCAAGCTTAAAGTATTACCTTCTTGGTAGATTTCCTCCTGCAAGGTATTCTAGTGCATAGGTTTCGCAATCGGTCATTTATTCTGACGACAGGAGTACAGTACAATGCACAAAGTGTGCATTAATGTGTGTATGTGGCCTTGTATGTTCCACATACCCTCCCAAAACTACTGGACCGATTCGCACAAACTCGTTACACGTATTCCTTACCATCACAAAACAGTCGCTATTGGGGTGAAAACCACCTACGACACAATTCAGAATATATGACGCCATTAACCATGATATTTGTGAAACATTGCTACATCATACTAAATGTTCAACTTATCGTCTTTTACTAATGGACAGATTTCAAGCAAAGTCGGTACAAACATTCTTTACCGTCATAAATCAATCTCTAGGGAGAGTGCATGTCTATGGTGCATAGGTCAGGCGATATTACGTCATAAACAAAGAAAATACCCCATCACTTAACACGTGATAACTAGACTTCATTCATCCACTACTTGAGATAGAGAGCACAGCGACCTGCAATAAACTTTACACGTTTCCTCGCTGAAAATCCTAACAATATATTGAAAGGAAAAAAGTTTTCGTTTACTGCTTTTCCGATGTTCATGCAGTAAATCTACGCCATTCGGCATGACTTTACAGTTTATTACTTGTACATTAATAATTATATTCGCAAGAAATTTTAGACAGTATACACATATACCTCTGAATGGACCTCCGGAATAATATCATAGTATGATCTGGTTGTGTATGAAGAAGATCGGATTTGTATTTCATTTTTATCAGAAAAGCACTCCACATTGCAATTTGTTTGTGTATTTGTTTGTCTCTCTCTCTCTCTCTCTCTCTCTCTCTCTCTCTCTCTCTCTCTGTGTGTGTGTGTGTGTGTGTGTGTGTGTGTGTGTTGTTTCAAGAGTGACCACCTTTGATATTTTTACTTTTTTGTGTAGTCGGATGGGTAAGGTTCAAGGACTTAATTAATTTGCATTTACAGCTGTAGATTGGTCACCCTTCGATAATTTGACTCTTTTTTCATTTGTTATTGGTTTAGTTTGGTTGATTGTCCTTCAGATTTAATTTCTAGTTATTATTGTTTTCTTAGTATTATCGAATTTCCTGCTGCTCTATTATTCTTTTAGGTACGTCATATTGGTCTTGGTTAAAAAAGTCCTACGGTGCCTAATTGCGACGCAAGTTCTCTTATATTGTCTATTTTCTACATATTTTCTCTGTATGTCCTCTTATTCTATAAAATATTTTTCGCGTAGCTGTTCGTACAACACTTTGATTTTTGTCTGTGTAGGGACATCTAGCGACCATCTCAGGCAGATATTTTGTGGTATTTGCAGCTTTTGTAAGTTGCTATTTTGATTTTAGCAGTCAGACATCTCCCCCCCCCCCCCCTTGCTGTGCTCCTTGTGCAAGCAATACCTTTTGTCGGTCAACCACGTGGAGCTGTCTTCGCGCGTTCATTCGGATTCGTCAAACGAGTGAACGAACATGTTTAGTGCGGCTGGTAACAGTGTAGAACAGTGGTTGTCATCGTGTGGATTGCGAACCCCTGGGGTTGCGGTTAATTTTAAATTAAAATTAGCCAATTCCTTGTTTATCATTAATACTGAGTTTACTATAACATATATTGTCATATAATAACTACAGTATTAACGATGAATAAAGGGAAATCCAGGAAACTTTTTCCAGGAACCAAATGTAGTGAAATTAAGAAGATTCAATACGTAATTTTGAGAAATTCGGGAAAAATTCTACTTCTTTACATGACTTTATAATGGGATCTGATGTGAAGTGCATAATTCACTTCTGAATTGAAATTCATGTGCCGGGCGCGGTGGCCAAGCGGTCTGCGGCGCGCCAGTCACGGTCTGCACGGCCCCTACGGTCGGGGGTTCGAATCCCCCCTCGGGCAGGGATAGTTGTGCCGTCCTTAGTAATAGCTAGTTCATAAGTAGTTTGTAAGTTTAGGGACTGATGACCCCGTAGTCCCATAACATTTGAACATTTTGAAATTCATGTGAAAATAGGATGATGTATTCCATTTCGGAAGGTCTACTGAGTGTGTGTGTGTGTGTGTGTGTGTGTGTGTGTGTGTTTATATGGGTGTGGGATGGGGGGTGGGGGGTGGGGGCTTAAATGGCCGTTGTAGTTGATACCGCGTGCTTACATCAACGCGCTGTAACTGGATGCCGAGGCATGTACGGTTTTCGAGTCTTACAAGTTGCAAGTAGCGAGTTCGCGTCGACTTCCTTCCATGTATTTTTTCACCATTTTTGTTTTCCAAGAAAAGGAAATGAGGATAGTCTTTCTAATATATATATACGTCTACATAAAAGTCAACCCTATGATCGTCGCCAGCCTTATTTTAAGGTAATTTTGGAGCAATAAAAATATATAAAAGAATATACAAAACTGAATTATTTGGAACGGTAAAGTGCATGATGCACAAAAAGTTGTGAACCACCAGTCATTGTGGACGCCAACCGCCGATGGTCGTTTGGTAACGCACGGTGCGGGCCACGCTGAAGGAAGCATCCAAACCAAGTGATATTTGGACTATGGGTTAGCGACGACGAGAGACGACCATGATTAACACTTTGATTCCCAGTGTCGTTCCCTGACAACACAAAATTTAAAGGTACTGTCTACAGTATTATGTGGAACAGTCCTTAAAGTCATATTGTTGTTGAGGGAAAATGTATCTCTAGTACGGGCGTTTCATAGGGTAGCGTTATTGGCCCTCTGCTGTTCCTTATTTACAAAAACGATTTAGGGAAAAATCTAAGTAGCTCTCTTAGATTGTTTGCAGGTGACGCCGTTATTTACCGTCCAGTAAAATCACCTGAAGATCAAAACGAACTGCAAAACGATCTGAATAAGATATCACTATGGTGTAAAAATTGGCAATTGAGTCTAAGTAATGAGAAGTGTGAAGTCGTCCACATGAGTACGAAAAGAATTCCGTTAAACTTTGTTGCCAAGATAAATCAATCAAAAGTGAAGGCCGTAAACTCCACAAAATACCTAGGAATTACTATTACTTCAGACTTAAACTGGAAATAACACGTAGATAATGTCGTGGGTAAGGCGAACCAAAGACTGCATTTTATTGGCAGAACGCTTAAAAAATGCAACAGAACTACAAAAGAAACTGCATACACTACGCTTGTACGTTCTTTTTTGGTGTATTCCTGCTCAGTGTGGGATCCTTATCAGATGGGTCTGACGGAGGACATCTAAAGAGTCCAAAGAAGAACAGCTCGTTTCGTATTGTCACGACACTGGGGAGACAGCGTTACGGAAATGATACAGGATCTGAGATAGGAATCATTACAACAACGGCGCTTATCGCTGCGGCGTGGGCTACTTGCGAAACTCAAATCGCCAACGTTCTACTACGAATGCGAAAATATATTGTTGCCTCCCACCTACGTAGGTAGAAAAGATCATCAGAATAAAATACGAGAAATCTGAGCTCGAACGGAGAGATTCATGTGTTCTTTCTTCCCGCGCGCTATTCGAGAATGGAATGGGAGATACATAGTATAAAGGTGGTTCGATGAACCCTCTGCCTGGTACTTAAATGTGATTTGAAGAGTATCCCATGTAGATGGAGATGTAGATGTTACTGCGAAACCCGAGCTGCTACTCGTCCTGGGACCTGTAGCCCTCAACAGGGCTAGGCAGTGCAGCGCACGCGGTGTGCCTACGCTGCGCGCACTCGTGCCACTGAAGGAACGCCGGCTGACATGAATCAGTCAGTGCAGGAGTACCCAGGAGCGTACGCGCTGGTTACGTAAATAGCTCTACTCAACGGGTTTTAAGGAGAACTGACAAACAGGAGCCGAGAACCTGCTGCGGCCACGCCTGATTGCGTTGCCGGTTCATTAAAGCAAATATCGTCTATACGCTGCCCTTCATTACTGACTGCTGGCTGTGAGCTCCAGTTACGTGTGTCTGTGTGTGTGTGGAATGCGGCCAGTTACGGACACGCAGGTGTATTTGCAAGGCCGTGTCAAACGCTCGACGGTACAAAGCTCTGCACTACGGTGTAGAAGAGGCCGGCCGCGGTGGCCGAGGGGACTGCGGCGCTCCAGTAACGGTCTGCACGGCCACTACGGTCTGTGGTTCGAATCCCCCCTCTGGCATGGATATTTGTGCTGTCCTTAGTGTTAGCTAGTTTATAAGTGGTTGGTAAGTTTGGGGACTGATAATCCCGTAGTTAAGTCCGATAAGCTATACAAACATTTGAAAAAAGGTGTAGAGAAGAAAGCATAAGGTACATGTACGAAATAAGGCCCGGTTTCTAATAAGGCCCACTCTTATTTTCTGGTATACAAAGTTTGAAAATAGACTAAATGTCGTTGGTAATAATAGCTTGTGACAAGGCAACAACTACTTCCGCACCCGCTCTCGTGTCAGCCATTTTACTTTCAATTGTGCTGCGGCATTCAACGAAGGAGGACTGCTTCTATATTTTCACAGAACGTTTCATCTAATGCAGTCGTTTCGAACGTCATGCATTTGTACTGGTAAATATGTATGTGTGTACAGAAAATTGTGCTGTATTAAGATAGTGGCATAATCTTCCTAATAAAACCTTTCTTTTTAAACAAGAAATACACACCCGTTTTAAACTGGTTGTTCCCAATATGGCCCATCCGTGAAGCTCCAAACAAGACCCGGGCGGGCCTTATTAGACACCCTGTTGTATAGAGCTGTGCGTATCGACAGTGTCCGGAAGACGACAGGTCGCCCCGAAACAGAGAAACTGCCAGAGACTCAATCAATCCCAAAGGATTCCCGGAAAAAGAGACTCCAGTCCATTCATTCCAGTTCATCAGAAAGCGAGGAATATTAGGTAAAGGATAGTTCAAGTTGACTTCAGTCTTGATGATAGTGACGCAGCTGGAGATACCTATTGTTCTTTCCAGGAACTGTCGCAAACCCCAAAGCTGCAGAAAGAAAACCAAACACCACGGAGAAAGGCATTAAATTACAAGACTCAAGTCATATGTAAGGCACTGTTCACGCACAATCAAAAGAAAAATATTAATACCAACGAAAGCACTGGGTCTAAGGAAGATACATATCGCAAAAAAAATTTCACTGTCAGTAAAGAATAAGATCAAATGCAAATCAAGCAGCAGCTCTGCCTCTAAAAAGTGTTGCAAGACTCTGGCTGGTTTTGTCACGCGTGCTATGAAGACAGGATATTCGACATGAGATTTTGCTAAAAATGTATGAAATATGTGCATGGAGATTGTGTAGGGTTGACGCCTAAAGTACTAAATTACCTGAACCCCACCTGTAAAAAATAATTTAAATGAGCCCAAACAGTTTCATGCATCATTATTCATGTGTTCATAGAAAATTTAATGACATTGTTCCTATTAACGTAAGGAAACTTACTGCTGTCAGAACAGTGTTGGTTGCTAAATAAATTTAATAATCTGAAGAGCTAATAACCAGTAAGTTACCATCAGTACTGTATGAAGCGTTTGTAAAAATTTAAATATGAAACTCTATGTATCATCTCAGTCCACTCACGTCTAAAATAAAATTACAACTCTGACAGTGCCGGCCGCGGTTGCCGAGGGGACTGAGGCGCTCTAGTCACGGTCTGCACGACCACTACGGTCGGGGGTTCGAATCCCCCCTCGGACATGGATATTTGTGCCGTCCCTAGTCTTAGCTAGTTCATACGTAGTTTGTAAGTTTATAGACTGATGACCCCGTAGTTAAGTCCCATAAGATATACAAACATCTGAACATTTGAACTCTGACTGTGTATTCCAAACGTTTCCCTGCTCCAGAATGCTAATATGAACTAGATGTGTCTATGGGCCATATTAGGAACAGGGTCTCCTAGTAAGGCCCACTTGCAGATGTTAAACATTTTCTTTAAAGTGATGTTATTAATTACATAAACTTTTCATTTTAATTTATTTTTATACTGAATATAGTTGTATGACGTTGCACGTACGATCTCGGAATATTACCACTTACCACATTAACATACGAAATTCCTAAACGTTAGGTGGGCCTTATTTGGTTCACGAACCTTACATCAAAGCAAATATTACTTGTTGTCTTCTGCCATACGTTATCGCAGCATGATGGTTGCTTGTTTACTTTACTTCTAAGTTCACTACCCGAACATCGACATTTTCGTTCAGTTCCATGAAAGCGCTTAGTGGTAGTAAACTCATACAATGATTTATACCACTAAGTAACAATAAGAAAGAAGTATGTGTCCAAGAAAGTCGAGGCATTACAATAACCTGACATAAGAGGGGCGTTTGAAAAAAAGGAGAAAACTCCGAGAGATTTCACCACCGGCGTGGTGGCGTTTAGTTAGCAGCATCTTTGGAAAGAACGCACACCAAGTTTCAGACATATTAGTATATTTCTTTGTGTTTGGCGTTCGTGTGAATCAAGGAAGTCGACTGATTGTCAAAGAATGGACGAAAAAGAATTTCATGTGCTGATTAAACATTACTTTATGAAAAACAAAAGGCCTCAGGAGATTAAAGATAAGCCTGATAAACATGATGGGGACTCTACACCTTCAATTAGAACGGTTTATAAGTGGTTTCAAAATTCTCGGAGTAGCCATATGGGCACAAGTGACGCTGAACGTTCTGGACGCCATGTGAAGGTTACGACTCCAGAAATAAATGATAAACTTCATGATACGGTGATGTATGACAGAAGATTGAGGTGCATGTGACTGCTAGTGCTGTAGGCATCTCGAATGAACGGTTACATCATATTTTGCATCAATATTTGCACATGAGAAAGCTATCCGCAACATGTGTGCCGTGATTGTTCAGGCTTGACCAAAAACGGAATCGTGTGAAGTGTTGCAAGGAAGGTTTGCTGTTCAGGAAAAATCCGCAGGACTTTAAGCGTCGTTTCGTCACTGTGGATGAAACATGGACACATTACTATTCTCATGATACCAAAGAACAATCTAAAGAATGGGTATCCAAGGGAGAATCTCCACAAAATAAATAAATAAGTACATAAAAATAATAAATAAATAAATAAAATAAAAAATAAACAAAGGCCGGTGATTTGGCCGGAAATGTTATAGCGACGGTCTTTTGTGATTCGCAAGGTATAATCCTCATCGACTATCTATAACAAGGTAAAACTATTACAGGTATATATTACCCATTGTTATTATACCGTTTCAAAACCGAGCTGGAAGAAAAACTCCGGCGATTGGCCCAACAGTTGTGGTCGCAAAATTAATGGAAATAGGATTCTAATTCGTTTCACATCCCCCCTATTCTCTAGACTTGGCTCCCTCGGACTACTATTTGTTCCCCAATTTGAAGAAACGGTTGGCTGAACGAAGATTTCATTCAAAAGAGGAGGTGATTGCAGAGACTAATAGATATTTTGCAAGCTTGGACAGTTCCTATTATTCGGAAGGTATCAACAAATTAAAACAGCCTTGGACTAAGTTTACAAGTCTGAAAAGGGACTATGTCCAAAAATAAAAATGGTTTTCCCCAAACACGTTCTAGTTTTTATTTCTGCACGGACTTTACAAACGCCCCTCGTATTATTGTGATGCGTCGCCTTTCCTGAGCACATTAATGTGCTATTAATATGGTATAGTAGTGTAGCTCATTCTATCATGCTACTACGTCTGTCCAGTTATATTAGTTGGCAGTTTACACTGCCAAAACTGCCACTTAATGTGTTAAGGCGGCGATCTTGGCAATAACAGCACAGATGAAATTTGCCACAAGCTAATGACAGGTGAAGCAAGAGATTACTTCGTCTCTATATACACGGTGCTTCAGCTGCTCCTGCCGGTGTCGCTTTATGCAACCCGCTCGCCGTTTACTTACGCACTGGCTCTTCAAATATCCTAACAGCCTGCGTATCTCTACCCCACGACACAAGTTCATACGTTACACTTTGCCTATTTAAATTGTGGACGAGTTTTCATGCAATATTAGACTACTCATTTTAGTCTTTTATTTAGATTTCTTTTTTCTTTCGTTTTCGTATAACTTATTCCATTTAAACGTATTTTTATGGTTTCGTATGTCAATCGGGAAGACCGGTACTGTTACAGAACCCCTTCGTTGTTCTTTTGTCTGTCTTACTATCTATCTGTCTGTCGCTCCCTTTGTCCGATCCCTCAGATACGGGAGGATTTATCGCGTAAAAATTTGTCACGTACTGGTTCTACGGTAGTTCAACAGTGTACAAAATGCAGTCAAAAGAAGCGCTTTTTTCAATACCCGCAAACTCACTCATCAAAACAGTTTTTCATGTATGTCTTCGACGCGATCACCAGTCATCGTGTCTCTTACGTGGGTACACAAGTTGGGGTGGGGTGACGATGAATCATGATCGAAAAATTGTAGATTGTAGGTGGACTGCTACTTACTTCATATCAATACCCCTACTGTTGTTTCTGTGTTTATGACTGGTTTTGAATATGAAGTAAATGCAGAAAAATATTTCTCTGAGATATAACTACAGATAAACAATTTTCGGATCATTTCCTTTACCTGACACGTGAAAGATTTCTCCTTGGCGAAATTCTTGATTCTAAGTCAGCAAGAAGTACTCTGTAGGTTGTAGGTTGTAGGGTTTCATTCCACAAAAACGGAATTCATATATGAACGTAGGCCACAGAGGTAGACAGATGCAGCGTGGTGAGGAGAAAGGAAGATTGGGGTGTATCGCCCCGTCGACATCGTCATCATTACAGACGGATCTCACGGTCGGAGTTTTGGGTAAGGATCAGGATGGAAATCGGACTTGCGCTTTCAAAGCAACCATGCCTAATTTTACCTACGCTGATTTATGAAAATGACGAAAAGCCTAAATCTGAATGACCGAAGGTGGATTTCAACCGCCGTCCTCCAGAATGCGACTCCAGTGTGAACACTACTGCGAAACCTCTCTCGGTAGACGTGAAGAGGCAGTGCTTCTCCAGGTGAGAGCGTTGCATGAAAGTATAACGGGCGAAGCTTCTAAATCATCCTGTGTGTGCACGAACGTGAAATATACGTTCCGCAGATGTAATTATGGATGTCTGATTCAGTGAGTAATTCCAGTAAGCAGTTAGGTTGTATGTGAGACCAAATCGGAGGAACTGAAGATCCGTAGTCAATGTCTCGCTGCTGGTAGTGGCTCTGGCCGGCTCTAGCTGGAATCGTGTGCTGACGATTCCGGGGGTCTGTCTATGTTATAAGTGCTTGCATTCACACAGCGAACTAAATTCGCTGAGATCAGCCGGGCGCATCGTTAAACACCACCGTCTAGAAGGCAGAGACGCGCACGCAGTCGCAAGGCTGCAGCCCCTCCTGGCGAATCTAGCTGCGTGTTACTCTGGTGCTAGCTGTTGTCCCTCTTCCAAACAGTCACCATATTTGGACACATCCCAACTTCTTCTAATGCTCATCACATGTTCTTGACATCGTGGTCTGCAAAACGAGTGACCCCTGAGAATCTCGAAAGCAGGCAAGTTGTCGGCCGCGTCCGTAATGTGGGTAGCAGCCGCCGCAGGCGAAGCCCTTGCCTGCGGCATTAACCTCTTATATACGCCACACTATCTGAAAACCGAGCGTTGTCCGAGGAATTATTTGTTTCAATCTTATCTTACTCCCTCTTCCCTTCTCCCTCTGTCTATATCATACTCCACTTCTCCCGATATAAGTGATAGTAGGCGTAATTCACAATAACATTTCTTACAATACGTATTCGTTCTACCGGGAGATCAAAATGTCAGTATAAATTTGAAAACTTCATAAGTCACGGATTAATGTAGATAGAGAGGTAAAAACTGACACAAATGCCTGGAATGACATGGGGTTATATTAGAACAAAAAAAAAAAAAAAAAAAAAAAAAAAAAAAAGAAAGTACTGCTAGACGCGACGTTTGGTGATGATCCTGTGCTCAGCCGCCACTTTCGTCATGCTTGGCCTCCCAGGTTCCCAGACCTCAGTCCGTGCGTTTATTCGCTTTGGGGTTACCTGAAGTCGCAAGTGTATCGCGATCGACCGACATCTCTAGGGATGCTGAAAGACAACATCCGACGCCAATGCCTCACCATAACTCTGGACATGCTTTACAGTGCTGTTCACAGCATTATTCCTCGACTACAGTTTTGAGGAATGATGGTGAACATATTGAGCATTTCCGGGTAAAGAACATTATCTTTCCTTATTCTTAATTTGTTATGTTCATTATTGATTTTCTGATCAGATGAAGCGCTTTTTTTTGCTCAAAACAATTCGGGGATGAGGTGAGGTATCATACAACATATACATATGGTAAGGTATTTCTTCAGATATTGGTTACTGTTGTTATTTGTGTGTGATACAGTACGATATTTTCTGTTACAACTCTTTACTTTTTATATGGCGTTTACTTAGAGCGAGGCACCATGGGGCTACCATAATAGTGAAAAGTTCATTCTCGTTACCCTCTGTTGACCTCGGACGGCCAGTACAGTTGCACACCTGTGTGGCATAGATGAGATTATAAATCAGCTCTTGAGGTATATTTGGCCATTCTTCTGTGGGTGCAACCGTTATGGGTTGGCTACAACGATTCCCAGACATGCCCAGTCGGGTTTAATTCTGATGAACAACCTGGCCACTTCATTCGTTCAGTTCCCTCAGCTTCGAACGTGTTGTCCACGGGTGCGGCTGTGTGGAGATGAACGTTATCGTCCGCCAGAAGGATCCCATTTCTTATAGCATCAGCTGAGGAAACAACAAACGATCGAAGGATCTCGTCTCTATACCTTTGAGCAGTCAAAGCGCCATTCTGAATGGCATGTAAGTCCGTACGTCCGCCAATACTGACTCCTGCCCACACAACTCATCCACCACTATGATATGGCGATGTTTCCTGCACATAATCAGGATTGTTCCGACTTGCACGTTCTCCCCAGTTGAGTGTACGACGATTGTCCGGATGAACGCAAAATCTGGACTCATCTGTGAACAGAACAGGGCGCCATACGTTACGACTCCAATAGTAATGTTCCTCCGCCCAGTGTCTGTGTGCTAAACAGTGTCGTGGTTTTAATGACATACACACACCATAGATCTCCGTGCGTAGAGGCCACATTCCCGAAGTTAATTTCAGACTGTTTGTGTTGATATTGCGAGTCCTGTAGCTGCCTGGAGGGTGCGTTACAGCTGAGTTGCGTTCAGCCTCCTGTCTCGACGAGCTGTTAACTGTAGATATCGGTCATCTCTTGCTGATATTACCCTTGGAGGACCTTGGTTTTTACTTCCTGTTGGCTGAAATCACGTCCAGGCCATGAAAATTACGTTTTGGGTCACCCCAACAGCTACAGCCGCCTCCCTCTGTGTCTTTCCCGCTTTCAGCATTCCTATCGCTCTTTCAGGTAAGTCACGTTGTTGTTAGGATTCCAGCTCGGTACAGATTTTCATACGTGAATCCGTTATGATTACAACAACTACTAGTAGCTCAGATTCAAAAACCCTACTTATAACCGATGGTTCAATGTACTAGATACAGCTACAAAATATCTGGAGTATTGCTGCATTTCTCGTAATGGAGAGACGAGTACGTACAGTCAGGCGACTTGTTTGGCGAAATGAACTTTGTTTGTGGGCTACCAATAAATTTAGAGAATATCGTTATATAAGTGAGCACTTTCATATGACTGACATGATGTAAGCAGCGCATGCCAGGATAGCAGTGTGGAGAAACGAATGTTGTGTGTTCCATAATGAACTGCCTTTAGGAGAGATACCGCGCGACATGATGGGAGCACATCGTAATGTGAGCAATGTGTTTACATCCAGTAATAGTACTGTAACTGCCTATGACACTAACCTTAGCGAACTGTACATCAACAGCGACACGCTGTGTCTGGCTCCTGTGCTGTGTTTACGGTCGTGTTCCCATACTAGTTGGATCTGTCACTATCCGCTGTTAACTGTCGGCTCTATTGTAATTGTGTCTCACACAGTCACTTGATTCAGCGACCCTAACAATTAGCACATGGCATTCGAAAATAAACGAGCCGGAAGCCGTACAATAGAAACTGCTGAATGGATCGCAATGCTACTAGTACAAAAGACGTCGTGATGAGTATACAAGTGTTGATTTCTCACGCTCGCCGGTATAGAAACAAGAGCCCCACGTCCCAGCATAGTGAAAACAGAGCTAACGCGTGCAAGCATCCACTGCATACAGGTAATCTATCCTTGAAACAAAGAGCAAAGGGGAGTAGTGCGCTTACTTACAGTACCATCGTGAGGGGAGTGGGATTAATCGGAGAACAGTGACTGACTGACGCATGATCCGACCTCTGGGACAATGACTCACTATGTTGAGTATTGAGGACATCCGCCTGCCGCTTAGTGATATCAGTGATAGAGTACGGCCTATCAGATGATGCGTCACCGGCCAGCGACAGCCGTCCTTCCGTGAATTACTTGAGCACTCCCTCCCACTCCCCCTTCTTGACCATTGCTTGCAACGGAAACACAAGAGAAATTCCTCGTAGCACCTAGCTTAGATTTAGTGGTAATTTGACGAAGTCGACAGTGTACCCAAAAACTGAACATTGATCAAGCATGAAAACTGGAAGAAGTTCTATGGAACTGCGAAAAGAAAAAAAAAAGAGAAACAAAAACAGTTAACAGTTCGAGAGTAAGATGTGTAACCTCGATGTAACGTCTACAGCCATAGCGTAGTATTTACGTTGTTATGGACCGCCATATTCACAAAATAATCTAGGGTCTATCCAGTCACTAACATCTATGCCCTCCGTTTGTAGTCTTGACAGGCGTCGTACTGTTCGTTACTTACAGAATATGTCATCACCGCCTCAAGTAAATGTGATGAATAGTGAGTGTAGCAAAGATTCCTCATAGACCTCTCACAGAAATTAAAATAACAACTGAACATGTGTCAACTACGTTAGCACCAGCTCACACATAATCAACTTCATTTTTCGAATTTGCAGGACGCGTTCAGATTTGTTAGGACATATGGATAATTATTGGTGTACATGTGGACAATTTAAAAAAAGAATTTAGTGGTAAGACGTCTGCTTAGTAAGCATGGAGGACCGGATTCGATTCTCAGCCCAATCACAAAATTTAATTCATTGCTTCACTTTTATCTTTAATTTTTTTTAAACGTTAAAAACGCATCTTCTGTCACAAGACACGGAACACTGTGAGATTCTAATACTTTTGTGTTCATCTGTTGCGCTTATGTGTCAAACAGTTAAGTTTTCGTCATTTCTTTGGGAGTGCTCACATTCATACGAACCCTCAAATCGGGCATGGATGCGCATCTGAACGGGAAGTCTGGTGCGTCGATAAGAGGTTCCTAAGCTACGAAGCAGCTGTGTCGTGTGGGGAGGATACTCCAGCTCGACAGACTCTTCCTTTCTGCTGCTATCAGAGCAGTTAAGCGGCACGAACGTTACTCCACAGCACACACACAACAGTGAATACAGCGAAGAGAAGCGTCAACAACCGGTCGGACAGTTCATAATTTTGTGAAAAAGAAAAAGTAAAAACATCAGACAGGAGAGGAAAATGAGGCGGATCTCCAACTCCTTTACGACTGAACGAAGAAATTACGGCTGTTGATATCTGCTCAGTGTTGCACACCTGCTCTTGGGCCGCTTACTGTTTCTATTTTCCTTCTTTTTTCTCGTTCCCACAAAACGTCTTCCTGTTCTCGTGATCGACCTGAGCGCAGTTCCTCAAGCTCTCTCCACTGCGCCAGCTTACCCTTAAGTCTGAGTGCGGGGCGATGGTGAGATCCCCTTGTCACGTAGAAAACGATCGCGCTGTGTCAAAACTTAAGCGCACTCAAAACTGAGGTGACATTAACAAAAGCTTTAGCAAAAAAAAAAAAAAAAACTATTCCAAAGCTAATTAATATGCATAGTATTTTTAGAGTTTTCCTAAGTAAAATTAAATGAAAAATATTAGACTACTTAAAGACCAATCAAGTTTTACGATAATATAAGGTAGTTACAATTATTGTTATTATTGCAGCCGGTGTCAGCCAAAGTAAGTTTGTCACTACGAACATAATGATAGGTGAGACGTGCTCGTGTCGCAAGTGTTTCGTTGTTCTCTTGGGTGCTGATCGACTACGTCTAGGATTACGGTTCGGCTCTCCCCTTGTAGACTTGTAATTCCACCTGTAATTCCACCACGTGTCGCCACGTGGTGTTCGTTGCGGCGATACTCCGCCGACGCTCTCTGTCGGTCTGCCGGTCTCTTGTGATCCCGATCCCATCGATCCGACTTCAGTCTCAACATTCTCATATTAATTTTGCTAGGTATATTGTAGTCTTTCCTTGGCTGACACCGACTCCAAAAATAAGAAAAATGTTGTAGCTACATTATATTACCGTAATAACTTGATTGACTTTTAAGTAGTCTAATATTTTTCACTTCATTTTAGTTAGGAGAAATCTAAAAACTATTTTGATCATTATTTGTTATTCATTGGTATCTGCTGAGCTAGATTTGAAGTGGGTAGGTACCTACCTTCTTGCGTGGTTCAAATGTTCAAATGTTTGTAAATCTATCGGACTCAACTGCTGGATAATCAGTCCGTAGCTTACAAACTACTTAAACTAAGGTAAACTAACCCCGTAGGGGGAGGGGGGAATCGAACCCCCGATAGCGAACGACCGCGCGCACCGCAGCACGCTTTCTTGCGTGGTAAACACATAGGTCATATCTACATATTGATGAGTACAAAATGTAAGTTGATTATTAATTTCTAGAGGAATACGCAATTTTATTATTATTATTATTTTACTTTTTAGTACATATCAGTTAGTTTTGAATAGTCTTTTTTGGGTCTGTTTATTTTCTTAAATTTTTTGTTTATTTTTTATTTTTAGTCAATGTGAAGTACACTAACTAATTTTTCTGAATATGGGTAGACCTACTAAAAGTGCTGCTCATATGAGACAGCGTCGTTTAAATGAAATAAACGAAGTCAGGGAGAAACGCCGCCGGCCGCGGTGGCCGAGGTGACTGAGGCGCTCCAGTCACGGTCAGCACGGCCGCTACGGTCGGGGGTTCGAATCCCCCCTAGGGCATGGATATTTGTGCCGTCCTAGTTCGTAAGTAGTTCATAAGTAGTTTGTAAGTTTAGGGACTGATGACCCCGTAGTTAAGTCCCATAAGCTTAACAAACATTTGAACTTTTTTTTTGGAGAAACGCCTATCTCAACAGAGGAAATCTACATCGAGGAAAATTTGAAAAAAAGACTTGCTAAGAGCGCAAAAATTGACTTTCAAAAATGCAGCTTTACATGATAAAAGTTTTGAACAGGGAATATATCGAAAAACGTAGTCACCGTTTCGGCTTGATTAACGATCATCTATCGAATGAGACGGAGGAGCCACGTTCCCTCCGACTTTACCTGATTCTGGATACAAAAAATGTTCAAATGTTTGTAGAGTCTATGGGACTTAACTACGGGGTCATCAGTCCCTAAACTTACAAACCACTTACGAACTAGGTACAACTGAGGACGGCACAAATATCCATGCCCGAGGGCGTATTCGAACCCCCGACCGTAATGGCCGTGCAGACCGTGACTGAAGCGCCTCAGTCCCCTCGGCCCTGGATAGACTATAAAGGATTCGGCCGACTATCGTTAAGTTACTCCTCGGAATTGAAGAGTTATTTTACACAATATCATCAAATGTTCTAAATTGTGCGAAATTAGCAAGAAATATTCAGTTTTTCTCTAGTAATTTAATTTTTACCTCACTATTACAAAATCTTACTCGCTGTCGCCTACAATGCTTTCTGTGCCACAACAGAAATCTTTATGATATCTGTCGTGAAAGCACATTTCAAAATACCTACTGCCTTGCAGGCGCACGGAGCTTTGAAGAGCGATACCGAAAAACATTGTTAATTTACATTGTTAATTTACATTCAGAAAGGGTTCTGTCTCACCTGTAAACTTTGATGCGAAGCATACCATGTTCAAAATATACAGAGGAATGCCCGTGCGGACTGTGTGTATTATGAAATCTCAACGCCGTAACCAAATAAAAGGCTGTGACTAGGATGATACACTACCACAGTCCACAGAGTTCGCATGGGATATCCGATTTCTGTTTGGCTCAGCGTGCAAAATTTTAAGTTCTTGATAATTTAACACAATGTACACTGTTAGTTCTATTCTGTAAAATAAAATGGAAAAATGTCGGACTATACTCATTTAAAAAATAATAATAAAAATAAAAAAAAAGCAAAAACACGTAGAGGATGGGACCACGGTACCTCCAGCTTGACAGCTGTAGAACATAACCGCTGCGCCATGCTCACATAGACAGAACACAGCTAACGTTTCGCCTCTAACAGTGCGCAGGGAACTGCAACATCAGTTTTCTTGAAAAACAACGCCCGTCGCTAAAAATTCGGATAGCCTCATGATGAGAATATGTCCCTCTACAACATACCGCAGACCCACGAAAATCACTTATTTATACTTCTCATGGTCCCCTTGTGAGTGGCTGTAAAGGATCGTGCAGCCACATCTCGATCCCCGAATCAACAGATGGGGACGTTTGCAAGACAACCATCTGCACGAACAGTTCAACGACGTTTACGGAAGCATGGACTATTAGCTCGGAGACCACGGCTGCGGTTAACCTTGATGCTGCATAACAGACAGGGGCACCTGCGATGCTGTACCCAACGACAAACCTGGGTGCATGAATGGCAATTACAGCATAGTGATGGTCGCTTCCGTGTTTGGCTATATCGTGATGAACGCACATTGGAAGCGTGTATTCGTCATCGCCATACTGGCGTGTCACCGGGCGTGATGGTATGGGGTGCCATTGGTTACACGTCTCGGTCACCTCTTGTTCGCATCGACGGCACTTTGAACACTGGCCGTTACATTTCAGATGTGTTACGACCCGTGGCTCTACCCTTCATTCGATCCCTGCGAAACCCTACATTTCAGCAGGATAATTCACGACCGCATGTTGCAGGTCATGTACGGGCCTTTCTGGATGCGGAAAATGTTAGACTGCTGCCGCGGCTAGCACATTCTCCAGATCTCTCACCAATTGAAAACGTCTGATCAATGGTGGCCGAGCAACTGGCTCGTCATAATACGCCAGTCACTACTCTTGATGAACTGTGGTATCGTGTTGAACCTGCATGGGAATCTGTACCTGTACACGCTATCCAAGCTTTGTTTGACTCAATGCCCAGGCGTATCAAGGCCGTTATCACGGCCAGAGGTGGTTGTTCTGGGTACTGATTTCTCAGGATCCTTGCACACAAATTGTTGAAAACGTAATTACATGTCAGTTCTAGTATAATATATTTCTCCAATGAATACCCGTTTACTCTCTATATTTCTTTTTGGTGTAGCAATTTTAATGGCCAGTAGTGTACTAAAGTACAGCTCTCACCCGAATGATGCTATCGCTACGGAGTGCAAGCCAAGTGTAGTTACAATCTTATGTCTTAAAAACATTGAAAGTGGATGTCATAAGCTCTTCTCTGACATTCATAAATGTTTTACGAACAGAATTTACAACAAAAATAAATAAAAAAAATAAAAAATCTTTTAATAATAGCGGGGAACGGGAACCGTGCCATTTTAACTGTCTCTAGACTCATACTAAAGCTTCTGCGACCGTTTTAGGTTAGGACGCAGGTGCTTTTAATCTCGAGATTTCGTGTCCCGATAGCTGCAGGCTTATAGCTTTTGCTGAGCTTCTTTTTCTTCTTGTGTGCCTCTTGTGGCAGCTGCGGGCTGTCCTGCTGGTTCTCAGTCGGCATGGCTGCCTCCTCTGAGCCAGGGAGTGGACCAACCGGTTATCCGAGTCCTCCTTACTGCAGGGCTGGTGCACTGAACAGCGAGCCGCGATATGCCCGCCCAAATGCAAAATACAACGCCTATGACTGCACACATATCCGGCTAACTGAAACTTATGTCATCAAGCACTCTCACCAGAGCCAACGGGCACGCCAAAAGCGAAATGAACCGGTCGAACACGTCTAAAAATAACATACATTAAGTTACAAACGAACGATATTAGTTATTCTTATATGCACGATAAACAGATTCTCATCTTTCACTGACAGGCTACCATTTGCATCCCCATGCGCGTTTAATACAAGCCGAGCCACAAGTTACGTAACGCTATACACACCGCAGTTCAGAAACAAAAACCTGAAGGACTAGAGATAGGACCTTCATATTCACAGGATATATACACTACTGGCAATTAAAATTGCTACAGCGAGAAAAAATGCAGATGATAAACGGGTATTCATTGGACAAATATATTATACTAGAACTGACATGAGATTACGTTTTCACGAAATTTGGATGCAAAGATCCTGTGAAATCAGTACCCAGAACAACCACATCTGACAGTAATAACGGCCTTGAGACCCCTGGGCATTGAGTTAAATGGAGCTTGGATGGAGTGCACAGGTGTAGATTATCATGCAGCTTTAACACGATAGAACAGTTCATCAAGAGTAGTCACTGGCGTATTGTGATGAGCCAGTTGCTCGGCCACCATTACCAGACATTTTCAATTGGTGAGATATCTGGAGAATGTGCTGGCCACGGCAGTGTCGAACATTTTCCGTGTCCGCAAAGGCCGGTACAGGACCTACAACATGTGGTCATGCATTATCCTGCTGAAATGAAGGGTTTCGCAGAGATCGAATGAAGGGTAGAGCCACGAGTCGTAACACATCTGAAATGTAACGGCAACTGTTCAAAGTGCCGTCGATGCGAACAAGAGGTGACCGAGAAGTGTAACCAATGGCACCCCATACCATCACGCCGGGTGATACGCCAGTGCGTCCACCGCGATATCACCAAACACGGATGCGACCATCATAAAGCTGTTAGCAGAACGTGGATTCATGCGAAAAAATGACGTTTTGTCATTCGTGCACCCAGGTTCGTCGTTGCGTATACCATCGCAGGCGCTCCTGTCTGTGATGCAGCGTCAAGGGTAACCGCAGCCATGGTCTCCGAGCTGATAGTCCATGCTGCTGCAAACGTCGTTGAACTGTTCGTGCAGATGGTTGTTGTCTTGCAAACGTCCCCATCTGTTGACTCACGGATCGAAACGTGGCTGCACGATCCGTTACAGCCATGCGGATAAGATGCCTGTCATCTCAACTGCTAGTGATACTAGGCCGGTGGGATCCAGCACGGCGTTCCGTATTGACCTCCTGAACCCATCGATTCCATATTCTGATAACAGACATTGCATAGCGACCAACGCGACCAGCAATGTTGCGATACGATAAACCGCAAACGCGATAGGCTACCATCCGACCTTTATTAAAGTCGGAAACGTGATGGTACTCATTTCTCCTCCTTACACGAGGCATCACAACAACGTTTCACCAGGCAACGCCGGTCAACTGCTGTTTGCATATGAAAAATCGGTTATAAACTCTCCTCACTTCAGCACGTTGTAGGTGTCGCCACCGGCGCCAAATTTGTGTGAATGCTCTGAAAAGTTAATTAGTTGCTTATCACAGCATCTTCTTCCTGTCGGTTAATCTTCGCGTCTGTAGCACGTCATCTTCGTGGTGCAGCAATTTCAATGGCCAGGTGTGTATATTAGTATGTTGCGCAGCATTTGAACTATGTCTGCCCGTCGGTTCAAGGTCTACATCGATATCGTGGGGCAACGCGTGCCTCCTGGTGTCTTTATCGCTAATATCGAATTTTTTGTTGTTACATAGCGGTATTCTTAAATAAATATTTTGCAACACTACCTAGGCAGGAATTTTAGCCGTTAAACGAAAATAACCATAAATGTAGCTAGTTCAGTGTTACATTAAATATTGTTGTCCAAAATGTCCTAGATATCTCGAAGTGCACAGGTTGGCATCAAATGCAGAAACTGTTTCAGTTCGTTAGTGTAGCCGAAGAAAACCGTATCTAACATTTATTCTAAAAATGCAAAACGTGATACTAAATTTTAATGCAAAACGTTACAGTGCTATCACAGGTATACCAAATAAAAATGTATAACATATAATTATTTTGGAAAATCCTGTTCTTCCATATATTGTTCTCGTTTAAAAATAATTACCAGTAATATATTCTGTCATAGGACCTAGTGCCCCACTGGCGACGGTGCTACTCATAGCGTCTTCGAGGCTAACAAATCCTTTGTAATCCGAAAAACATGAAATCAATTCTTCGATATATATATATATATATATGAAAGCAGTTGATGAGTGTAACGTGCAGGTGCAGGGTGTTTTGCAGATGCGTCCACGAACCGAGCCGTCATTTTGAAAGAGGGCGTGTTATTTCGCAAAGTACCAAGACACTGGGAAAAGGCAGAGGTAATTTCCGTGTATGAGGAAGGCAAAAGAACGGACCCACTAAATTACAGAACTAAATCATTAACATCAGTTTGCTGCGGAATTCTTGAACATATTCTCAGTTCTAATGCAGTAAATTTTCTTGAGACGGAAAAGCTTCTATCCATACATCTGCATGGACAGAAGCATCCATCGTGCATAACCCAGCTTGTCCTTCTCTCTCGTGACATTTTATTTGAATCCCTTCATTTAAAGCATAGACGAGGCTTTAGAAACATCAGCACCTTAACTCTCAGCTGTTTTACGAAACGCAAGGCTAAACAGAAATTTAAAATGCCTTACATTGGTCTGATGCACTGCCTAACAGCCCATGGAAATTGCGTTCATATGTATGGTTAAAACTTACGTCATGTATTCTTATTTTCAGTTCGGATTCTACCCAAATAAGCTGTACACATTGTGTTCAAATGTTCAAATGTTTGTATAGCTTATGGGACTTAACTACGGGGCCATCAGTCCCTAAACTTACAAACTACTTATGAACTAGCTAACTAACACTAAGGACGGCACAAATATCCATGCCCGAGGGGGAATTCGAACCCCCGACCGTAGTGGCCGTGCAGACCGTAACTGGAGTGCCTCAGTCCCCTCGGCCACAGCGGCCGGCTACACATTGTGAAGGGTATTATTTGTCCGTCCACACAACTACAATGAGTGAGATCGTTTAACAGCAGAGGCGTTTCGTTTCACTGAATATAAAACATCTTCATCCGTCGGAAATGAGATCTATCTAAAAACTCATTTCTTTTCATACATCAAAAAATCGTTATAAATTTGTAAAAACTTTTAAAAGATTTTTTGTCTCTACATTATGAAGCGCTGACGTGTTGCATAGTTCACAGCAGAGACGATTGCTTTAGTTTCTTCTGCCACACTTTAAAGGAAATTATCATCTAACATAATACCGATGGCATATGGCGTAACAAATGTCAACCTCGCATAGTAAGTTTGGTAAGCAGCAAAATAAAATACGGAATCACAGATGTGAAGAGCGGTGGCGGAGTGGCCGAGTGGATTGAGGCTCTATGCTCCGATACGCGAGGCTGCTTCTCGTCAGGGGTTCGAATCCTCCGTCGGGCATGGATGTTTGTGCTGTCTTTAGAATATGTCTATGAGTACTTTGTAAGTTTAGGGACTGATGACCCTCAGGTAAGTCCCATAAGCTTAACAAACGTTTTAACATCTGAAGGCAATTATAGCCTACAACCGGAACCAACAAATGGCACTGCTAGCGGTGTCGCCTGACAAACGCGTTTAAATGCGACGGAGTTCCCACTGTTATGTTGATAAGGTAGGCCTCTTTGGCATTAGGAGCGACGTCAGTAGGAACAGTGATGGCATCCGGATTCTTTTGTTTTGGTTCGCGGTAGACACGGACAGCGCGATCACAGTGATTACATTCGCACAATAAATACTGCGCAAACTCAACGCCTTGTGGTGTTGGATAGTATTGCGTACTGTCGTAAATCACAGTTGGTAGAGTGCCAGGGAACTGTGACCAGTTCAAAGACACTCTGCCACTCGTAGACTTACCCACCTGCATCACATCCCAGAGACCATTTTTCAGCAAGGCAATGCACGATCACATGTTACTTCACAAACGCGTGCCTTCCCAGAATGTTAAGACTGTTACCCTAGCACGCTAGACACAAAATTATCGCCAATCGAAAATGTGTAGCCTATGGAGAAACGGCGGATTCCAGACGGGTGTCGGAACGCTTTCTGAGTGTACCCTATTCCTATCATTCATTATGATTATTACAGGTACAGCATTTGTTTTTCACGCTTTGTTAAACATTTTTATCCTTTGTAAACAGCTATTTCGTAAGCGTTTTTCTGTGTTTTGCTTGTTTTTCTCTATGTACGTGTCTAAAGGTGGTTGTAACTTTCATCCGAAATTAGCTAGCAGCGTTATTTTAATTACCTTATCTAAGCAAGAAATATTTTTTTATTTTAATTTTAACAGTTGTAAGAAGCAGTAAACTATCATAACAGTTTATAGATATCGCGTCTCATGCATCAGACATAATCTTATGTACACCTGCAACAGGCAGTCGACAATTTCTGTACGAATGCAAAAATAAGTCCGACCTCTTGTGGGAATACAGTTAAAGTTGCTTGCAAAATGCAGTAATTGGCAGGGGACATTATAGACGTAGTTTACGATAAGTTCAGGAATCCAGCAGGTCAGAAATCGTGTCTGTGTAGCCTAATTGGTTGAGGCGACCGCTGGCCCCAAGCGGGAGAGTCGGGTTCGATTCGGCATCCACGATAAATTCTAAACTTCGCCATTGAATTTATTCTGTTGCCCTGTAACAGTCGAGATGTTTCAGTATTTGGAATCTGATAGAGAAAGCATTACGACTGAGCGGTACATCGGATTAAGAGTCTGGCACTTTGCCAGCCAGGAGAGCCACGGACTGAAATTAGCCGTGTCGCATCAGGTAGCATCGAGATATCGTGGTACCAATTCTGGATAAAACAGCCTTAGATAAATTATATGGACATTTCGCCGTATACAAGACACTTCAGTTTATATTACTTTTCCATACATGTTTCAGCACTATGTGAGCTTTCATCAGTAGGAATTTGCTTATATTTCATTTCTTACATTACGGTAATAGGACTGAGTGTAACACTAATTCATCATTACTATTATAATTTGGTACATTTTGAAATTATTTCTCTTACTTCTTTTGGCTCTTCTCGTGTTTTGTGGTGTTTAGTTTGTGACCTGATTATGAAATGTCTGCCACGTATTTCTTCTATAGTTGCACTTTACTCTACTGTTCTTGTTTGGCGTGCTGATACAGCTAATTGCTGTTCATTTCTACTTTCAAACTGTAGCGTCATTGTCTACTAGTAGGATGAAATGTAACATGACAATGTCCACTTTCATCTTAACAACCAGTCGATGCGTACTGACTTAATTACTGGTTGCTGTCGCTTAAAGTATCATTAAAATATCACATTATCAATTACACCGCTGGCATATACGAGCTTATTATACTTTTCATTCCTAATCTCGATATTTCTTGCGTTTTTGCTTTTAGCAAACGGCGGGAACTCCCAGTGGCGACCATGGTAAGCCATGTATTTACTACCGTGATTAGATTGTGGATTCAGGGAAAAGAAATAGCAATTTAACAGGCAAATGAAATGATAATTAGGACTGGGTTTAGAACAGTTGTCTGGTTCATAACAGTAATGATTGATTTTTTTTTAAATGGAGACATTTAAACAATGTACTTATGGGCCACAGTCGCTATATTACTTGTAACATTTTTTTTTTTTTAATTTTGTGCAACTAGTTTCAGTGAAGCTATGTCACCCTTTTCAAGTACTTCTATGTCAACAGAGACATTTTTTATCCTCTACAAAAAAAAAACTGTCATGAGAATAAGCAGATTCCAAGTCAAGAGAACAAACAACAACAGGAATGATGTAACAGCATGATGTAGGAATCCATTATTTTAGACAGGATATTTTATTTTATAATTTTCATTTCTTATAATAATGATGTCACCCAAGAATCTGTCAAGTAAGACCTAACTTAAAGCATTTGAACATTTGAAGGAAATCGGCCGGTTAGTTTGGTCTGACCGACTGACTTTAGTTTTCGTAGATTCTTTTAATATATAAGATAGCGACTGTGGCACATAAGTGCATTGTTTGAATGTCTTCAATAAAAAAAAATAAAAAATAAAATAAAATAAAATAAAAACTCTTGCATTCGCACCCTTAATAAACAATGTCTGATGTTACAAGTAATGACTGAACTGTAAGTAATAAATGAAAAGAGAAACCAGTGATGTAGGAATAATACGTCGTGTACAGAGATCAGTAACAGTTGGTGAGTGATTCGACTGCGTCTGTAACAGCAATGCTGCGGCTGCAATAGACGAGAACCAGGCGTAGTAACACGGCAGCACACGTCTGTCGTGTAGACACCTGGCGGTTGTCCCGTGTTATTTGTTGCCTCTCCACATTCTCAGATGACATTTTCCCACGGCCTGAGAGACATTAATATGTAGGGCACACTAAACGCTTATGCAAGAGCAGTTCTCATCAATACTCTCAGACTCGGTAGTGAAATCATGCCGCATTCAGGCGAAATACAGATCGACTCTCAAAGTATTACACGCAAACTTTCAAAGCATCAGACACGAAGTTCCAGATTTTACTGCATTTTCATGAATTTTGTTACTCTCAGGTAATTCAAATGTTCAAGTCTATGTGACTTAATTTCTTTGGTCAACAGTCCATAGACTTACATTCTACTTAAACTAAGTTAAACTAACCTAAGGACAACCGGGAAACACACACACACACACTCACACACACACATATATATATATATATATATATATATATATATATATACGTCCCAGGGAGGCGCCTTAGACAGCACGGTCACTCCCCCGCGGCTCTCAGATAATCCTCGGCATTGAGAAATGGTTGAACTGCGAAGCAGGGAACTCTGAAACATTTAGCGAACCGTGGAATATTTGTCGAATAGGCAGATGAGGCACGACTGGAGGTTGGGTTGGGTTGTTCGGTTGAGATAGAGGAGCCAAACTGCTAAGGTTATCATTGAGGGGAACACCTATGACCAGCTGAGACACGAAAAACCAGTTACAGCAAAAGTCAGACGAAACGCTAGTAAAATTAAGATTGCAGCTTGCATCGCTAGTTAAACTTCGGCTGAGCAGCCTTGCCCCAATTTTCTGCGGTCACTCCCATCTACAGTCGATTGGAACGGGAATTTCCGCAGAGCCCGCGTGTGTGGTGCCAGACGCTTTACGTAAGTGAGTTTGGTGTGTCCAGAGGCGGCCGTGTCAACGACTGGGGCCGTGGCGGCGGCCCCCTACAGTATTGGGCAGGTGCGGCTGATCCTCTTAGGGATCGCTGATCCCCCAGTGCCGCGCTGTGACGTGTGCCTACTTGCCTGTGCCGTGTTGCAGCGGCGTACAGCGCGCTGTTCCCGCCCTGGAGCACCGAGATGCTGCCCACGGCGCCGCCCCCGCCGCCCCCGCCACCGCCACCGCCGGAGCCTGCCGCCCCCGCCGCCGCCACCGCCCCCGACTTGCAGGTCAGTTCCGCAGCAGCCGCAGCCGCAGCTCAGTGCGTGCCTAGCGTTCCACACTGCCGGCAGCATGCCTTACGCCTCAATAGACGACGACGAAGTAAGTACCACACGCATGCTTCCTCTGTGGCCTCGAGTACGAGGGGAATTCAGAAAGTAAAGGCACATTTCTGAATAGTTGTACTTATTCAAATGATAGGAAAATCAAACTTACTTTATTTTACCACGTAACATCCCTGCATTTCAATGCACTTTTCCCACTGTTTCACAAGTTTTTTCATTCCGTCAAAAAAAGAATGTGTATGTGCCTATATATCACTCTGCAGCCAAAACTAGATATCACAAAAGAATAGTATGTGGTAGTATCTATCAGTCTCCCATTGTGCGCACTATGGTGGTAGAGGGTTGATAACGATAAGGAGGTGGAAGATATGAGAGTTGAGAGTTACCGACTTACATAAAATTCTACGTGTGAGGGTCAATATTTTGCTCTCCAGCAAAAACTATATAACGGAGACGAAAAACCCCTCTGTGTCGTTGTAGTACTCGTACAAAGCCTCCTGTTGTACACCATAACAGTTCCGTGTCGGTAGCTATAAGAGGGTGGAACACGTGTTTCGATATTTTTAGAAAGTGAACCGTAAAGCGGGTGAAATAAGGGAAAAATCTTTTAAGGGTGTTACTAAAATTAGTTTGATGCTAGAAATGTTAAAATTTGGATTCGGAACCATAGTTAGATTTTTTTTCGGAATGTTTTGAATTCTGCCATCAATGATGCAATAAGAGATGGCAAGTTGTATCGAAATACTTGATTAGGAAAGTATTTTATAGCTAAATATAAAAATTCATATTTAGAAGTAGAAACAACCAACGCAGAGCATCCAATCTACGCCTGCGAAGCAGCGGGAATTAAGCTAATATATTTATAAATATACAGGGTGTTACAAAAAGGTACGGCCAAACTTTCAGGAAATATTCCTCACACACAAATTAAGAAAATACGTTATGTGGACGTGTTTCCGGAAACGCTTAATTTCCATGTTGGAGCTCATTTTAGTATTTACGGATGAGGCTTCATTACAACGTGATCAAATTGTAAATTTTCACAATCAGCATGTGTGGGCCGACGAGAATCCGCACGCAGTTGTGCAATCACGTCATTAACAAAGATTTTCTGTGAACGTTTGGGCAGGAATTGTTGGTGATGTCTTGATTGGGCCTCATGTTCCTCCACCTACACTTACTGGAGCACGTTATCATGATTTCATACGGGATACTCTACATGTGCCTTTACAAGTACGACACAACATGTGGTTCATGCACGATGGAGCTCCTGCACATTTCAGTCGACGTGTTCGTACGCTTCTCAACAACAGATTCGGTGACCGATGGATTGGTAGAGGCGGACCAATTCCATGGCCTCCACGCTCTCCTGGCCCGAACCCTCTTGACTTTCATTTATGGGGGCATTTGAAGCTCTTGTCTACGCAAGTCCGGTAAGAAATGTACAGACTCTTCGTGCTCGTATTGTGGATGGCTGTGATATAATATGCAATTGCTGCATCAGCGCATCAGGGAATTCATGCGACGGAGGATGGATGCATGTATCCTCGCTAACGGAGGACATTTTGAACATTTCCTGTAACAAAGTGTTTGAAGTCACGCTGAAACATTCTGTTGTTGTGTGTTTCCATTTCATGATTAATGTGATTTGAAGAGAAGTAATAAAATGAGCTCTAACATGGAAATTGAGCGTTTCCGGACACATGCCCACGGAACATATTTTCTTTCTATGTGTGTGTGGAATGTTTCCTGAAAGTTTGGCCGTACCTTTTTCTAGCACCCTGTATATAGTGGGGATGTTTGTGCCTATATCTCAATTTGCATCGAAAACTACACATCGCAAATGAACAGTATTTGTATGTGGCAGTAGGTATCAAGGTATAAGTCTCCCATTGTGCGCACTGTGGTGTTAGAGGGTTGTTAACGATAAGGGAGTGGAAGATATGGGAGTTGAGAGTTACCGACTTATATAAAACTAGCTGCAAGTACCCGGCTTTGCCTGGGTTTAAAATAAGGTTTTCTGTAAAAGCGTACAAAACCGTTTATTTGCATGTAAGAAAAGGGTACATTTATGCCGCGGTGGAGTAGCCGAGCGGTCTAAAGCACCTCGCTGCGGAGCGCGCGGTTGCTCGCCGTGGAGGTTCGAGTCCTCCCTGGGGCATGGGTGTGTGTGTTTGTCCGTAGGTTAGTTTACCTAGGTTTAAGTAGTTTGTAAGCTACGGACTGATGACCACGCGGTTTGGTCCGATAGATTTACAGACATTTGAACATTTGGTACATTTATGTTAAAGCAATGTGACAAACAAAAATTTTGGCAGTTCCATTTGGAGTATCTACAAAAAGATTTTCGTCTTTGCCCACACTGGAGCAGGCCACATACAACTGTCCGTGAGGGAAGCATGGTGTCTGCATGTCTATACCAGCAATCCCAAAATTTCATCAACATCGGAGCAAAACTGAGGATTTTGGGGAAATCCATAAGTACCCTTCACCATGCACTAAACGAAATTTTATGTAGACAGTGCCCATCCAGTGTACGCGTGGGAAGCAGCGGGAATTAAGCTAATATATATATGGTGTTTCACTAAGTGTGTTTGCCTCTGTAACTTATAAAATAATAGGTGACGGGAAATTTTAATGCGGTAGGCCAACACAAGAAATGTTACACTTTTTGCGGAGCTATTAACATAGTTTATTGTATCATTTTCCAAAGAGTTACAGGACAAAGATATAATTTTTTTAATGGAACAATACTTTTTTCTATCGTGCATTGGATTCATTGAAACCAGCTGCGTCCAAATAAATTTAAACTACACTCCTATCACTGTTAGTTTGGGAGCTACAACCCTTCAAAGTTCCGGGGGCGGAGACTGCGATAACGTGGCTGACTGGCCGAGTGCCGAGTGGCTATACCCTGGGGCACGGCCCAGTGTCTCATGACCACCAGCCAGTGAGCTACGCTGTCGTAGCCTCCGCCCCCTAAACTTTGAAGGGCTGTAGCTCCCAAACTAACAGTGATAGGAATGTAGTTTAAATTGATTTGGACGCAGCTGGTTTCAACGAATCCAATGCACGATAGAAAAAAGTATTGTTTCCATTTAAAAAATTATATCTTTGTGATGTAACTCTTTGGAAAATGATACAATAAACTATGTTCATAGCTCCACAGAAAGTGTAACATTTCTTGTGTTGACCTACCGCATTAAAATTTCTCGTCACCTTTTGTTTTATAAGTTACAGAGGCAAACACTCTTAGTGAAACACCTTGTATATATATAGTTTGCATATGTAACCAATTTTGCGCCGCAGCAATGGCCATCACTTTCAAACTATTTTTCCCTGTAGAGTTCCCGTTAAGGGTCCAAACATGGCTATGAGCCAGGTGTGCACTTTACGGTGGACGTTCGATATAACCTGGAACCCCGACTTCTCTATTGTGTCGGCCGTCCTTGTGGCTGAATGGGGCCAAGCGTTACCTTGCGGCAGCACTGGCGATTTCGTCCACTGTGCTTCACCGGTCTTCCGACGCCGTAACCTTAAAGACCAGTTCTTGCCTCGTCACACACGTTTCTCCCTCTTTAGAGCGCTCTGTCCATTTAGACCTCTCTTCGTGATAAACAACTGTCACAATACTTGCATTCGACGAATGATTGCAGCGGGGTTCACACCTTCCGCATAACAAAAAGTGAGTCACTGCTCTCATTTCCTGCTTGGTGCAGATCGCCAATGCAGCTGCCATGTTCAACGGTCTGCTGCACTTTGTCTCGAAGTGTTGCCAACTACACTCAATTAGTGCTGGTTACTAATTATGTTGCCAATCTCTGCAAAGAGAAATTTCCAATGTGACTTTACTTTTTGCATCCCCCTCGTATTTATACAGTGATCGCAAGCGTCCACAAGGAAGAGGAAATTTTTCCCGTCCACAATCTGAATACAAACTTTTTTCCACGTTGAATAAATGCGTCCCAGTGCTATATATCGTTTATCTGTGCACAGTCTCACGCAGTGATGGCCAGTCAGTGAGGATTTAATTGCCCTCTTCACTGGCGAGTTCAAAGCTCTTTACTCCTCATCCATGTGGGTTCTCGACATATTTTATGAGTGATTTAATATGACTGGTGCATGTATTTTCAACCAAGTATGATTTGTTCATTTACTTGGATCCGTTTGACGTAATTAACTTTACGTAGTGGCCTACCCCGCTCACTCTTCCTTCTTGTTTGTAGCACCAGAAGATGGGACTTTTTGTCCCCAAATGGGTCGTGACAGATTGTCTACAAGTAAAGGTTCCACTTAATTACAGCCGGACCACATTTATTCAAGGTGGAAAATTGTAAGAACACTATTGTCGATTCAGAAGGAAACTTTCACTCTGCGGTGATATGTAACTTCCCGGCAGATTAAAATTGTGTGCCGGAACCGGGACTCGAACCTGGTACCTTTGTCTTCCGCGGGCAAGCGCTCTGCCAACTGAACTATCCCGACACGACTCACGATCTGTCCTCACAACTTTACTTCTGCCAGTACCTCGCCTCCTACTTTCCAAAGGTCCCAGGTTCGAGTCCCGGTTCCAGCACACAATTTTAATCTGCCAGGAAGTTTCAATAATGTTGATGTCCTACAACATAATATGGACAAAATTATATGAACACCATGCAGTATGGTACATCTTGTTGCAAGTTGCCACCGCTGCGCACGTAAACACTGTAAGAAGTGGTTTCCTAGCAGACTGACAAGGAAAGTACTTGGGCTCGAACAAACAGAAATACACCAAAATCGTATGATAGATAACGTAAACATCCCTTAGTGTACTAGTGGTACTCCCGCATCTGCAAAACTCTGCAGTCGTCCTTTACAGGCCTCTGCGTGTGCCATGCCGCTTTGCACATTGAGCTGCCGGTGCACCAGTAGTGACGGTGCAGTGTGCCTCTGAAGTTGCGTTTTGTTGCGTTATTTGTGTAGTGAAGCGTCGGATGGGTCGGGGATTGGTAATCAATCCTGTTAATATAGTGTGACTGGTTGAGATGAAGTTACGAAGAAACCTTCTTCGTGAAGATGTTATTGTTGTAGGAGATGAATCATTCGCGTGTTACCTTGTATCTATTATAGTGTTTCTAATGTATGCTCATATTTCTGCACTATAATAGATACCGGAAAACATAGGAATGATTCATTTTCTACACCAAGACCGTATTCACGAAGAAGGGCTCCTCGGAATTTCCTCTCAACCAATCGCAATACATTAGCAGGATTGATTATCAATCGACGACCCATCTGACGCTTCACTACGCAAATGACGTCACAAAACGCAACTTCAGATGCACACCACACTGTCCCTACTGGTCCCGACTGTTTTACCGGCAGCTCAATGTGCATTGTGGCATGGTACACGCAGAGGCCTCTAATGGGCGACTGCAAAGTTTTGCAGATGCGAGAGTATCGCTATTGCAATAAGGAACCTCTATATTATTGGTATATTTGTGTTTGTTCGAGCCCGAGTACTTTCCTTGTGAGTGAAATAGAATTTTTTTCATACTCACGATTCATGATGCTCCACTCCATAGTGGCGTGCTTGGATGAGGGCGTGTAGTGGTGTGCCCACAACCCATCACTAGTGATGATTGCTTTCAGAAAGTCATGCCCTCCTTCTGCGTGACGAATTACTAGGTGCGTCCGAAAAGTTCGGTGAATGGTGCCATATTTTACAAAGCGCGCTGGGGACGATGAGGTGCCCGCGCATACACACTGAGGGGCATCTCAACAAGCGCCCCCTATCGTGCAAAGCACTGCAATGAAGCGGTGGTACAGGCTGTGACGCAGCTAACAAGGTCAGTGTGAGAACTCGTGTCATCGCAACATGGAGCTCAAAATGGAGAAACGCGTTAACATCAAGATTTGTTTCAGATTAGGCAAAACGGCGACGAAGGACCGTGGGATGTTAGCGCAAGTGTACGGAAAAGAGCTCTATAAACGACATAGACTGGCCACAGCGTCGCCATAGCTGAAGGCAATTGGAAACGTTGCCGCCATCTATGAGAACGTCAGTGTCACGCCATGTGATACTAGGCGTCTGCTAACACTGAATCATAGGTTTTATATTAATCATTGCCAGTCTCTATTTTTCCTTAATTTGTAGGTGACACATTTCGGAAAGTAATTCCCACTAAGAATAGCATTTCTCGTTTACTATTGCATCCTAAGTGTAACGTTTACAATCGTCTAACGGCTGCATTATTTGAAGCTACTATAATGTCAATAATCGTTTGTATTTGCCGACATATCTTCCCTGTAAATACATGCGAATTTCTTTAAAATCTGTAATCATATTGATTCTGTCTGTGGTTTAAATGATGTTCAATGCATTGAAGTACATTACGAATTTATCAACCTCTCCACAGTTTGACGTTTCCTTGGTACTCTCCTCACAGCTTTTGGTTTATGTACGTGCTCAGGAAACGAAAATAGTGCTGGAATGGCATTTCCCAGTAGACGCTTTCGATCGGTGGTAGCATCCATAACTTTTCTTCAAAATGACAAGAGCATATGTAACTATACTTTGTAGGCTGCCACTTATAAAGGCCTCGTACTTGTTACTTATTGGATTAGCAACTCTTTGTTTTTCACAGGAAATCTGTATAATGAAGAGTTTAATTACAGTTCATATACCTAGACTACTTACCCAATGGTTTATACGCTTTTGTACACTATATAAACAACTGTCATTACATTAAAACACACTAAATGTATCCGTCCTCTGCCTAGCTTTTTGATGGTTGTGAAGTAAACATAATTTTGAAACTTGGTAAATGCGAAAGGTAAGTGTAATGAATGTTTATAGACAAATACACACTGATACACAACGACCTATATAAGTACATATCTCTTTCCTTATGTATGATATTCCAACATTTTAATCACTGCGCTTGCTGCAATTGTACGCCGAGCATACACTGGGCTTGATTTACCACTAATAATAGCGCTTACACGTTAGTTTAGATTACAAACAGAAGCGTCTGCTCACGCTGCTGCTTCACATTGACGTTCTGAAATATGGCGCCCAGTGTTGCTTAGCACTGCCATCCACAGCCCTGTAGCTTGCCTGTAGCCTCTCTATGTTGTTTATATACGTCTTTGGTGTACGGTGTCGGAGCAGTGAGTAAAAGGTGTGTGTTTGGGTGTTTTAAACACTTTACAGACGGGAAGGATGGTGTCGACAATCACAGTCCAGACAACATGGAACGACTGTGGCGGATGCTTGTGGATGATAGGCGGCTGTCTTTGACAATGGGGCCTGAAAGGCTTGCGCTTCGCAACGGTTGTGGAGATCCTACCTCGTTGCTTCCAGCGATTCCACAAGATGCGCTGAAATGCTATTACAAGGATCGCAGTTGCACACGCGGATGGTTCAGAATTTCTGCCTTAGTGGCCTCGACATTCTGCGAGGTAGAGCTGTTATGGGCCACCCAGAAGACTGCAGCGAATCAGTGAGGTCCACACTGCCCTGTTGGAGAAAGGCACGCCACTACTGCGTCCATACAGCCACTCCGACACGACCCACTCAGCTTTCTGTGAATTTCAGTCGGTCTGATCTGCAAATACATACGTACATTCCGCTGCTCTCCACCAGTTGACGAGAGAAACACACCCGCCATTTTTATTTCATAATTCAAGAATATCTCGCTAGAACTGCTCATCAATACGAAACATCCTCTTTAGGCCAAATAAGACATCCATTTTCTGCCTGCAATCTAATTATTTCACGTAGATGCGTTTCCCTTTTTGTTTTACATCAAGGCAACATAAGTGGGTTCGAGATGTTAAAGTTTTGTTTTTAGGTGCAATATTTACGCGTAGATTATAAATAGTTCACGTCTTTTTTCTAAAGTAAATGGGTGTTTTTTATGGTTTATCGTCTTTCGGATTTGGATATTGCTATTTTTTCCGATATTGTCATAGACCAACGTCGCACAATTCTACCACTTATCTAATATACGTAAGTGGAAATATTCTTTAGAAAATAACGTGAACTATTAGAATTGGGCCTACTACATTCAAAAATAAAATTGCAATTTCAGAAACCCACCGGTGATGCCACGAAAAAAAAAGGGCGAAACGCATCTTGGTAAAATAAAATAAACTGCAGCAAGAAGACGGCAGTTTTATTCCCAAAAGCGAATAATGTGGCGTTTGCTACGTTAGATGGCCACAAACAAACTTGTTACTCAGACTATGTCGTCGTCAAATTTTAACATACCACGTGGAATACAAGGGAAGAAAAAATCATTACGCTTTACTTTCTGACCCTCCCTCGTACATCGAACCAAGTGGATTTCAAATTCGATGGTACAATCTATTTATTAACAATTCTGCAGACTTTGCTCAGTGGGAAACTCCTTCAAAGTTACCCCTGGATGCTAGAAAGGTAGCTGAATTAGAAAATAAATACAGCTGTGGAATAATGGAGAGTTTATAGCTTCGTCTCTCCCCCACCCCCCTCCCCGTCTACAATTTTCAGTAGTCCTGGACATAATGTGACCGCACAGAAAAAAAAAGAAATAGTACACCTGGACAGACGACGTCGATTTTAATTCGATGCCTGGAGGATAGTAAATGTCCTGCTAATGGTTTCAACTCTGTCCATCAACTGACAATCACAAGGGACACCTTTGATGTCAAACGCTCGGAACCACACGAAACCATGCGTAGGGCAACAAGCTATCATAAATAAAACAGTAGTGCTCGTCATTTCCATGCAAAACGCCGCACTTGTCTGCTAGCGGCACTAGATGCTGGCATAGTGTAGCTGTACTAACTAGTGCTCCAGTTGCTGCAATACGTATTTGTCACTTGGAGTGTTCGCAAGCGACTTTCTCTGTAGACTGTGTACAACGCAGTGATATCTTGTGTGTTCCAAATATTACTGAGCAAGTGCTAAATATGGAAATGACACTGGGGCCGAGGATACGGAGTTCACGGACATATTATACTAGCTGTAAACCCGGCGTTTCCCGCGTATTTATTTATTCTACACTCCTGCAGTCCACCTCCCCTTACCTCCTCTATCTGCATTCATCTCTTTCTTTCCCGTGTCTCTGTTCGTTTCCACCTTTCCCTTTCTCGGCAATGTTTTTTGCAAGGCGCCCTCTGTCATGTACCATACGAACATGTATATATCTTGTGACCTTCTTCATGGTATAAGTGTCGTGTGTGCAAAAATTTATCAAGATCTGAGAAAACCTATTCATTTTGTCAGAGTTTGTATATTAAGTACCCTCCACCGTGCACCGAATGAAATTTTATACATACAGTGACATTCCTCTTGTTTTTATGGTGAAGTGTGCAAAATTTCATAAATATGGGAACAAAACTATAGATTTGTATGTAATAGAAACACAGAGTCACACTGAAAAACGCACTTTGTTGTTCTCAAATTTTCCAGTTTTATTTCATACTACCTGTGTTCTGAGAATAACGAAAACAAAAAAAAAAAAAAAAAACAAAAAACAAAAAACAAAAAAACAAAAAAAAAAAAAGGATCTGTGGAATCTCCAAGCCGTTACCAAGTTATGGTGCGACACAAAATTAGGGATTCCTTTCTATCTTGCAAGATACTCTCCCCCATGCACTGTATGAAACTTTACGTAGACGGTGACCTTCCTTTTGAAGGTCAAGCGTGCAAAGTTTCGTGAAGGTCGGAATGAAACTGTAGATGTCGTCAGTCTGTAGGAAAAGTATCCTCCGCCATGCACCTTAATCTCGTCATATCGTAAATACTTTCTTAGATAACATCTTCTACCTTTAAACTACATACCGGCAAAATTTCAGCTTCATAGGTACAGTACTTTTTGAGATTTCGTGTATCGTCAGTGAGTGAGTGAGTGACCTTTAGCTTTTATATGGGGTGCACGTACCTGCTGGTGAGCTGACGCGCTGCTGGTCTTGCAGGTGGTGTGCGTGCGCGGCGGTGACGAGGAGCGCGCGGTGTCCGCGCTGGACACGCGGCCGGTGCGCGCCAGTGCCGCCGCCGCCGCCGCAGAATCGCAGCCGCTGCTGCTGCGCGACCCGCCGCCCTCGTACGACGCCGCCCACGCCGGCCACTACCTGCCGCTCGCGTCGCTGGCGCCGCCCCCGGGCGTCTCCGCCGCCGTGCCGCCCCTGGGACCGACGCCCACCTCGCCCACCAGGCAGCAGGCGTCGCGCGTCAACGGCAACAAGTGGCAGCCCACGCTGCCCGCCAAGGTGAGCGCCACCAGCTGTTGCTTTCAACGTCACTGTAGGGCCACACAGCATAGAAGGTATCAGAGGTGCCTTGTGGTGTCGCACAAGTCTAAAGTGCACGCCACGTACTTTCGCCGCGCGCTGCCATGCACGCCCGGCGCGGCGTTCTTATGACGTCAGCCACGAGCGCCCTCTGCTTCAGCATTCTGCAGACAAGAACTATGTAAAAGTTAAGTATTACCAAGACTCCACGAAATATATATCCTGTTCTAATTTAGCCTAGTGTTCTAGTTTCTGCTGTCCCACTGGCTGGTCACCTACGTACCTGCACACGCGTGCATCCTTTATTCCTCTGTCGGTCTCATTCTACCGGCCACCGACACCTACGACAAACGGCGGAAACGAGACACAAAAGTGGCGACGACGATGGGACACAAAATTCCTTCCCAGAGTCGAGAGACCGGCAGGCTGTTCTCAGCCGCCCCACCCTCTGAGTACCAACCACGCCTAGCGCACCACCCATCCAGCTCTTGTTTTCTTTATTTCTGCTAGTTACCTTATCTCGCCTTTCTAAAAAAATTGCTTTATATTTGTTGGTTGACAAGTTAATTACATAAATGTGTTGATAACTTCGTACACACGAGGCGCGTCCAGAAAGTAAGTTCCGTTTCAATGGGCCGGAGTATACGGGGTGCAGCCAAGACTGGAGGGCGTCATCTCTCTAGGGAAACTGGCCTCAGTATTCCAGGCCGAAATCACTGCCATCAGTGCATGTGTGGAGGAGAATTTGCGTAGGTGCTACAAAGATCGTAGCATCTATGTCTATTCAGACAGCCAGGCAGCCCTGAGATCACTGGCAGCTCCTGAAACAAGGTCTAAAATTGTTGAAGAATGTCACAGGGTTCTAGTGGAGCTAGGGGAAAGCATTAGAGTAAACCTATTGTGGGTCCCTGGCCACTCGGGGATTAGTGGCAACGAACATGCCGACAGATTAGCCAGGATGGGGGCAGAGACTCCATTTATTGGACCGGAACCGGTCCTGACAATCACCAAGGCAATGATCAAATTGGAGCTACGTAACTGGCTCAGAAGACAGCACGTAGAATATTGGACCAAAGTCCATCAACAAAAACATGGCAAGGTAATGATGCCAAAGCCATGTTTTAAAAGAATCTGGGAAATCCTGGGTCTGAACAGGAGAGAGATTAGACTCATGGTTGGATTGCTGACAGGCCATGGGAATTTCGAAAAACACCTACGTACAATAGGAATAACAGAAGAGGACCCTAAATGTAGGATCTGTGGTGACGGTGATGAAACTGCATCACATCTAATCTTCGAATGCATTGCATTGGAGAGTAAAAGCTACAGAACATTTGGGACAACCAGATCCGAAGAAATTGTGTCTAATAAAGAATTGGTAAAGGGACTCCTTGCACTGTTCAAGGGCATTGATTGACTTTACTAGATATACCGGGAGCGATATCGCACAATAAACTTAGTTTCGGTGCGGGCGATGGCGGGTTGGACGAAGACTGTTTTGGCTTCCCTGAAAAAAATCAAATCAAATCAAAATCTATCCGTTTTAGTTTATCTCTGCTGCAACGCTGCGACTGCGGTTCCGCACATGCGCTGTAAACGATGTGTATCAAGGAGAAGAACCTACGCCATTTGGAGATCGCTGTCAGTTACGTACGCTTTGTTGTACTAGTTTGAAATGTCGTCGTTGATTGAAAATCCCGCCGCCTGTGGAATCAGGTCGCTGATTCGCTTTCTGAATGCGAGGAAAGTGAAACCAAGTGAAATTTATCGGCAAATTTGCGATGTTTACGGACCAAATGCGATGAGTGATTCGATGGTGAGAAGATTGGTCCCCCAGTTCAATGGCGGTCGTAGTGATGTGCACGATGAAGAACGAAGTGGGCGTCTACCTTTGGTTACAGGTGAACTGGTTCACGCGATTGATGACAAGGTCCAGGGCATCTCAAGTCTTTCCTTGGCGGTCATCACTTCACCAATGAGGACGAGCTGAAAGAAACTGTTTCCAACTAGTTGAAGACACAGGCGGCAGATTTCTATGAAGAAGGTATACAAAACCTGGTGCCATACTATGACAAATGCCTGCATAATTTTGGCAGTTATGTGGAAAAGTAGTTTAAGAGTTGTACAATTTTGTGCAATAAAAATTTCTTCTGTATGTGGGTACAATTTCATTTTATCACCAAACGGAATACAAAAGAGAATGTAATTTTGTGTTTGTGTATTTTCCACATTTTCTCCTAAACTGCTGAACCGATTTCAATCAAACTTGTTACGCATGTTCCTTACCGTCAGACAACAATCACCGTGGGGGTAAAATCCACCTACCTTCCAAGGGGGTGAGTGTGGGGTTGAAAAAGTAGAGTAGCCCGTGATGGGTGGGTAACCACACTTTGTTCATACACTATTTGAGAACGAGCACACTTACCGACTTGTAAGAAGCTTTCCACACAATTTCAAACATTCGCGAAAGCTTTTGTCGCCGACAACGTCTACAAAACGATGAGAGAAACAACTTTACGGCTTGTTTTCCGATTTTCATGCAGTAAAACTACGAAAATAAGCTACAATTTTTGAATTCTACTCTAATAACTGAATTCGGTAGTTATTTTACACTGACTAGGCACATATGGTGCGCCTCGGTTGCTCAGTGGTAGAGTGTCAGTCTCCAAATCCATAGGTCGTACGTTCGATCCCCGCCAGGTCCTGGGATTTTTATCTGTCACTTTCCACTTCTTTCACCTCTTTCAGTATTGCTCATATGAAAAATACCGAGTAGCACCGTGGTTCGAAACCCACGTTAAACTGTAGGTCCCCCTATAACTGGCTGGGTAAGTCAGCTCGAAGGTCGGAGGAAGGCAATGGCATACCACCTCCAAACAGGACCATTCCTAGTAAAGCACTGTGGTGTTCAAACCAATCATCTGATGGTTGACTGCTTTAGCTTTTTTATGCACATATGCTACTGAATTTACTTCACAAATTATATTACAGTTTGCCTCGTAGTTCAGCAGACGTTAACGAATAACAATGAGTTGCCTGAAAAAACTGCCGCATCTTACGACGCGTGAGTAACCAGACTTAATTTATCCATTACTTAAGAATGACAGCACTTCACGAGGTACAGCAAACATGGTTCGGATCTGAAAACCTTTAGGAAACGTTTTCGTGCTGGCAACCCCTGCAAATCATGAACTGAAACACGTTTCTCGTTTACTAAGTTTCCGCTGTTCATCCAGTAAAACTACTGCATTTGGCTTGACATTGAATCTTTTTATGTCGGGATTAATATTTGTGTTTGTGTAAGGTTGTTCAGATAGTATTCACATATATTACTGAACATACCTTCGAAATTACAACTTACTGCTACACACAGTTCAGGAGATAAGATGTCATAACCACTGAGTTTCGTCAAAACAAAATGTAAGTTTGAAATTCGCTATAGACACATCTGAGGAGAACAGAGAATTGTGCAGAAGGTGATAGGCAGCGTTCCACATTGACATTCCTTAACATAAGAATTACATAGCATTTATTTTTTAACACTTGAATATTATTGCATTTTACACATTTGTTATGTTCCTCAATTTTTCCCTTGTTTCAGTTACTTTTCGTTCTATCTGTAAACTGTATCTCGAATAGACAACGAAACGCACTAGACGGGTTACCGCTCCACGTGAAAGTAAAGTAGTAATGAATGGAAGCGTAGAGGAAGATACGTTGTGGGCCCCGGCGTAGCTTACGGCATATCCGCAGGCGGTGGTACTCAGGGTGCGGAGGAGGCTTGCCACACTTCGCGCGACCCAAGGCAAGCAGCTCTAGTACCTTCTATGTTCTGTGCGTAGGACCGACAGCTACGACGGAAGCCCAGGCTGTAGGCACGGTCCGCAGTCCACCAATCCCGTGCCTGCTGCACCCGCAATAGCCAAACTTCCGCCCATCACCACAACTCACCGCTTGCATCGTGTTCGAAATTCAGGCGGTGCTGCTTGGTCATTGCACTTTCTGATTGCCTGTAATCTAGGGTAGGGTGACCAGACGTCCAGTATTTTATGGAATCAACCCTTTACTAGATTAAGTGTCCCATTGTCCCGACAAACTAAATATGACACGTATATTGTCCCGATTTTTTACTAAATATCCCATATATTTTCAAGTAATGTTATGCTCAACCAAATGGAAAACAAATGTGCTCATAATCAAACAATAAACAAAAAGGCTCTAGCTCAAAAAGAGTAAGGCACGATTTTATAATTTATGTGGTTGATTTTAAGTAATTCTTTCACATGACATGCATAGTTTTTCCAGCTCTAAAAATTTAGTCATTAATCTGTTCATTGTTAAAAAATAGTGTGCTGGAAGAGTCTCATTCAACAATGTTCAAATGTTTGTAAATCAATCGGACCAAACTGAGTGATCGTCAGTCTGTAGCTTACAAACTACTTAAAGTAAACTAACCTAAGGACAACACACACCCACACACCCATGCCCCAGGAGAACTCGAACCTCCGACGGCGAGCTACCGCGCGCACCGCAGCGTGGCGTCTTAAACCGCTTTAAAAAAAAAAAAAAAAAAAAAAAAAAAAAAAAAAAAAAAAAAGAGAGAGAGAGAGAGAGAGAGAGAGAGAGGGAGGGAGGGAGGGAGAGAGAGAGATAGAGAAAGAGAGAAGTTTCTGGAACTGAGATGAAACTTTTATTCAGGTTAACTCAGACGTTCTCCTAGTGATTGTTCTAACAATGTCAAGTTTCTTCTCCAGAATTTAAGAACTTGTTGTTGTAATTCTTCTATGATGAACCAATTCCTGTAAGTAATGTCGACAAAAATAATATTCTCATTGTGTAAATTCTTCAATCATGAACTGATTGCACATTTAGTTTTTTACTTTAAAATTATTTCCACATTTAAACTAAAATTTCTTCATTATATATATATATATATATATATATATATATATATATATATATATATATATATATATATATATATATATATATATGTGTGTGTGTGTGTGTGTGTGTGTGTTCCGTCTAAACCGAAATAATGTCCTGAGATCCGACGAACAACGATCGCATAATTCCGTCTTCTTTCGCAGCAGAAGTTCTAGCCTATCCCTGTCTTTTTAAAGGTTATTTTTAGTTGCTTTCTCAAACTTCTTCTTGTGGTCCCCGTAATTACATGTTCTTACCGCTCGGCTACTCCACTGCGGCGGAGTCTGATTTCTTGGACATTTCATTCCTTGACATGTTATTAATTATATCGCTAAATGGGCTTATTCGTTTCGTGTGCAGCGTTCATCTCAAATATCCTCTTCATTGAAAGTCTGTTCAGTAATGTCTTAAAACTTTGTCGGAGTATGATGAAAAAAATCAAAAGAAAGACGTGAAGAATAGTATTTTGAGCAAGTGAACCACGTTCCAAATATATCCGAAGAGAAAATTTATGAATTGAGAACTGTGAAGTGAGTTGGTAAAAACTGGCCTCTCATTTTCAGCCGCGGTGGAGTAGCCGAGCGGTCTAAAGCTTCTTGCTGGGGAGCACGCGGTTGCTCGCCGTGGAGGTTCGTGTCCTCCCTGGGGCATGGATGTGTGTGTTTGTCCTTAGGTTAGTTTACCTAGGTTTAAGTAGTTTGTAAGCTACGGACTGATGACCACGCAGTTTGGTCCGATAGAATTACAAACATTTGAACATTTTTTTCTCATTTTCAACTTACTGGCATCTGAAGATATCTGGTACAAAAATTTATAGCTTATTACTCGCTTTTTATTGGCTCTACCTGGGTTGGGTTATTTGCTTGGGATAGGGGGATTAAAATACTGAGATTATCAGTCGCCCGATAGGGAGGGGAAGGAGTGAGGATAGGAATGGAGGCAAGGTGGAAAGGAAATGCAGTCAAATCTTCAAATATCTGTAAATCTATCGGACCAAACTGTGTGGTCATCAGTGCGTAAGCTTACAAACTACTTAAACTAAGGTAAACTAACCTAATGACAACACACACACACCCATGCCCCAGGAAGGACTCAAACTTCCGACGGCGAGCAACCGCGCTCTCCGCAGCGAGGCGCCTTAGACAGCTCGGCTACTCCACCACGGCGAAATTCAGTCCGGGGATAAGGAAGGAAGGAGGACTGCATTAGCTCGGGGCCCCGTGCTAGCCACGCATGAATTGGGTGGCTGGCTCTACCTGGCAGTAATGCTGTCACCGAAACTGTGTTCTCCATCACAAATAGTTCTTGGACTGACGAAAAGAGCAGCTTTAATGCGCAATACAAAAATTACAACAAGATCTTCTTTCCAGAATACTTTTTGTGTTTCCATTAAAGTCTATGGTAAAATACGGAACTTCTGAATGACATTCATTCTTCTGCAAAATATAACTGAGAGAGAAATAAGTAAACTTCGTATGTAATAATTGATTGTGACAGGTATAAAAGAATAAAATATTTCTTTAATTAGCAATGCATTTTATTTTTCTTTCTGTGGTATGTTTGGTAAATTTTTATATTAACACTAGCTTATATGCCCGTGCTTCGCAACAGTTGTTAAAGACGCACCTGTGTATGTCAATATCATGTTTTTTTAGGTCAGCAAAAACAAAATCCTTCTTGGATCGCTCTGTCAATGAACTCAGTCCTCCTAGCCAAGATGTCAAATTTAAGTAGAAGTCATTGTCGAAAATGTTGAATGTTCATAAAGATTTTATACAAAAAATGAAATTTATTTCAGTCCGTACCCATGAAAGCTCGTGTAGTACTTTTAGAGGTTGGCCTTTGCAGATAGATAGTGATTGCTTTTACACAAATGTTTAAATTATGATATCTTTATTTTCTCTGATCCGATTTTGATGAAACGAAACGTGTATCTAACCGCACGATGTGCTCAAGCTACCGCTGAAAATCCTACGAAAATTCGTCAAGTACTTTTGCAGATAAACGTGTCCTAAGAGAAAGACAGACGTAACGGCCGTAGATACAAAACTTTAAATTACGATAGGCTATCTTTCTTTTTCCCGTGATCCCCCTTATGAATTGAAGCTGCCCCATGTAAATACGTAAAGTAGATTAGAGATTTGTTATAGATAGCTGTACACCCGGGCTTCGCAACGGATATTAAAGAAATGATACAATCACTTGTAGAGAACTATACCATAGTTATGTGAATAAAGAAAGCAGCATTGCCTTCTATTTTTATTTGGTTTACTACGTAACTAACAGGGCCTCTATTTGTTCTTTACTGTACTAAACCGTTTTCTAGGCATTTCTAAAGAGAAGAGACTCAAGATCTAATAAGCACGCACTGAAATCAGAAAGGAAACTACATAAATTCGATTTTCCTTGCAAAGAATTCTTATTAAATGAAAACATCAATAGCCGCTAAGGAACGTCGTTACTTCTGAAATTCATATTACACCCGTCGAAAGATGCGCTTCTTTTCTTTCCATGACATTGCAAAGCTGGGTTAAATTTTACTTGCAGTGTCAGTGGTTTAGTTTGCTATGGTTGGCAACAAACTATTCGCTTTAGGAGGATTATTAATTTACTCATCAGAACAGCATAAGTTGTTAATTTCATCGTGAACATAAAGAATTATTCTCCTCATTCTACGTGACTGATTTTTCAAAAAGCGTTGAACGGCCGTTGCCAACATCAGTGCAGTACGCCGATGCCGTAAGTAAAATTGTACCCCTTGTTGTAGTGTATTACACCACAGTTATGAGAATGAGAAAACGAAGCATTGGCATATGTTAGTTATTTGGTGTGCCATTTAACTATCATCTCCTCAATTTGTTCTTTACTGTATTATGGCATTTTCTACGCATTCCTAAACATAACGAACTCAAAATCTAATGAGGATAGGCCTACACCGAAATCAGAAAGGAAACTACATCAATTCGATTTTCTTAGCAAAGAATTCTTATGTAAATATATTCAAAGAATTCACACGGAGGTAATTTTGGAACCGGCAATGCAATTTTACCACTTGAGCAGCATATACTTATATATGACTTACGAAGTTTCCATCACAGACATACATTAACGTATGTCTACAGTCTGTGTACTGCCTGTGTAGTTAATGTATGTCTGTGTTTTCCTTTGAATCTATTTCGATTTAAGAATTATACGTTAACCGTATTTTCATATGTACGATAAACTTCGTAAGTCTCAGAGTACGTAGCTTTTCCTAAAAGTATTTGGTACAGCTGCATTTAATGCAGCCCGGCTACTGCTCGCTAGGTGTCGTGAAGACAATTCCTCTCATTTCCTGTGAATCGGTTTGCTGTTCCTGCTCTATGGTTGGCAAGTTCTCGATGTAACCTTGTCCGGTTAGTAAATTAGGAATCTTCTCATTCCCTGTGAATCGGTACACGCGACACCACATAGCGAGCGCTAGCCGGACGCATTAAATACAGTTCAACCGTTTATTTATTGCTCTGGAAAAGCTAAAATAAAGAATACAAATACAGATTTAATTACTCACCTAACTGAATGGAATTAATCTGTTAGTAACGCGATACTGTCCGCTAAACCAAAGTAACCTATGAATTACGAACTTTCTGTCACAGACATACATTAACGTCTGTCTACAGTCTGTGTATTGCAGTGAGCTCAAAGACAGTATGGAGATGGTACTACGTATTATGAATCCGTGACGCTATTTGTCTCTCTAATCCAGTTGTCAGTATTTTGATTCTAAGCGCTACAGTTGTCTTTCCAGTGTTTATATCGATATCATTGGTGTATTGCCAGTGTAGTTAATGCTCAGTTAATGTATCTCTGTGTTTCCCAGTGTTTTATCTTTGAGTCTTTAATCTTTGAGCTTCTGTTGATCGTCGTATTGCTCCACATTTTACGGATTTTTGTTCGCCACACTCACCCACCGCCATACACCGCGACCAAAACACCATAATGCACACGCGAACCTAAAAACTACTCTCATACATAACCGCCATTGATCTACAGTGAATAATTTTGGCTACGAAGTGAAATATACGGACACACGACCCACTTTCCATTTTTATATATGTATATTGATTAGATTTCGTACGTCTTAATTATCAGATTGTCATATATGTAGTTTTCTACGTCTCGAAAAGCCCTAATTCCTATGTTTGTCCCGTTGGTTTCATTTTCTGTCAAGAATAAAATAGTTTTCGTGTTGGGGTAATACTTTTACACTCAAATGTCGCTCTTTCTGAACACAATATATAATACTAAAAATAAGTGATTTCGAGAGAAGCAAATTTAAGTGCGAGAACCACCAAATACGACACATGAGCATTTGGTGAGAAGGAGGAGGAGAGAGAGAGAGAAAGAAAGAGAGAGAGAGAGAGAGAGAGAGAGAGAGAGAGAGAAACAAACAATGACTTTGGTTCTTATTATACTGTGTGTCCATTAATTGGTGTGTTTATGTCTGTGGTAATGAGTGACACGAAGCTTTAATGTTGTCATGTTGATGACACTGCAGGTAAACGGAAAATTTGGTTTCTCAATCTTCGACACCCATATGTCTCCCGTATTTTGATTTTGGAAATCTGGTCACCTTAGGGTGATGAGATTTCCAAAATAAAAATATGGGTTACACGTCGGTACAATAGATTGTGAAACAAAATATTGACTTCACCTGTGGCGTCATCAACCTGATGGTTATTTCTTAAAGCTTATACAATATAACAGCCTTACTGTCACTCATTAACGCAGACGTCTGAGTATAAAACAATTACCATAACACGAAAATTATTTAATTGCTGAATCAATATGAAACCAATCGGACAACTGTATTTTCACACAGACTCTCATAATAATCAACCCGTGAAGTATATTGTTTAATTATTTCCTTCGCTGTTGGCACACTAAATCTGTTCTTCAAGTGAGAGTACAAACTATTAGTGATGGAGACCATTCTGTCTGCAAAATCATTAGTGTCATGTAGTGCTAGCACAAACCCAGTAGAGAACTGAAAATTTTTGAACCAGGTATCTTCAGTTGCAAGTAAGTTGACAATGAGAAACCAGTGTTTACCAAATGGCTTCACAATTTTTCACACTTCCCCAAGAAGCTGATCTTCACATCTTTCTTTCAAAACATTATCATTAAACTCCGGTAAACTTTTAAGACTTTTCTAAGCAGGCTTCCAAAGAGGAGGATATTTGATCTGACTCCAGTTACATGATTTCATCACATGAAGTTGGTAAGACCATTTTCCTAAATAATCAATTAACGTCTCGTGAAATGAATTTGAATGTTCAAAGATGCAGAATCTTTTAGCACACTATCTTCTGGCAATGAACTAATCATAGAATTTCTATACCTACAAAACCTGCATTTATCGCGTGAAAGCATTACCAAAGAAATTAAAATTCGTGCCTTACGCACTTTGAGTTAATGTTTTGTTTTCTTTATTTTTTTACGACGACATTTGTTCTCCATTTGGTTAGACCGTACAAAACTTAAAATCACGTTATTTCAAAATATATGGGACGGTTAGCCGGGACAGCGTGACACTTAGGCCAAATAACGGACGATCCCGTAAAATACGAGACTTCTGGTCTCCCTACTGTAGTCACTTATATGGTTGCTATTGACTATTGAGATCCTAGGTAGATCACTACCACCAAAACAAAACTCAGAATTCTTGACCACGTTTCAACCGGATGAAGTACGAGGGTAAGAACTTAACAGTGCCAACTACGAGTATTTATTCACAACCGATAAAAAAGCGTTACACGGTTGTATCTGTCACTGTCGTTCAATGTAGTCACAAGCGTTGTTTAGAACACCTTGCCAGCGATGTGGAAGGCGTAGTATACCGTCAGCATACCCTGTTCTGTTGATGGTGTGAATGGAGCGGTCCACTGCCTGTCGAATATGTCGAACACATTTGAAGCGAATGCCACGAAGTCGTTCCTTCATCTTCGGAATCAAATAAAAGTCACAAACACTTAAGTCCGGGGATTATGGGGATGGTACAGTACAGTACGGCTTGCGCTGTATGAGCCCAAACATTGTCGTGCAAAATTATGGGTGGGTTGCGCAGAAACTGTTGCTGCCTCTTCCGCAAAGCTGGCCTCAGGTGATGCTCCAAAACCGAACAGTAATACTGTGCGTTGACGGTTTGCTGCGAAGGAACGTAATGCGTTAGGATAACACCATCATGTAGTATACGAGAATCACTATAACTTTCACCATATTTGGGTTCTAACGCACTTTCCACTTTCGCGGTGACCCATAATGACGCCATTCGTTGGCGTTTCAGTTTTGGCACTTACGATGTGGCCCACGTCTGATCCATTGTTACGATACGGCGTAAGAAAGCCTCTCCCTCGCGCTCAAAGCCCTCCAAGTGCGTCTGAGCAGCGTCGTAACGCAATCATTTCTACATTTCCGACAATTCATGCGGAACCCATCGTGATGCAATTTTTCGCATGCCCAAGCGTTCCTCCAGGATGCGAAGCACAGTCGTATGCGCTAATCCGGTTTCGTGGACGAGCTCACGAATCGTCTTGCGTCGACCACTGTCCATTAACGTGGCAACAGAACGCACTTCTTCTTCAGAGACGCTGGGACGACCTACCCGATACATGTCTGCCACAGTTTGCCGACTTTCGTTGAAGGCTTTTACCCAACGTGCAACTGTGCTGTACGGCAATGCCGATTCCCCGCACGCCTCTTGAAAACCTTGATGACACTGTCGTGCTGTACGAACTATGGCACATTCAATCTCTATCGAACTCCTTTGTTCCTGTTTCGAAAACATAGTGACACCGTTACATTAGACCGCTCACTCACAAGTGACTGTGTTTCCCTAGACTGTGCGCACGTCAGTGACGTGGGACGGGCGAGTCCGTTTGCTTGGAGCTAAGGTAGGTATGTTAACAACGTGTGCTATCAGCGACAATAGTAGATTCCATTGCACAGTGTCTCCACAGAGTTCCAACCCTTGAATTTGATTCTACTGTTTTCTCCTCGTAGATCACCTGGTTGGGCTCTCAAACGAAATTTATGTGCGTCCCACTTGGGTACCACATTCAAGTCCATGATGAACTAAGTGTAAAAGGATGCAATTGTGCCCACTTCATAAGAAGACGGAGAAGTTGTGTTGCACCTAAGCATCTTGGTCGTAATACTGTTGACACTTTTCATACTATCACATTGCTCAATTTTTATTGTAAGACAGTGGCTAAGGTGATAAATCGCAGGTTATCTGAATTGCTGGCGACTTACGTTGGCGAGTATCAAAGTTGCCTTCCTGGTCGCTCTATTCTTCCTGTAGGTGAATACTACCTTCAGTTCTTTCCACTGCGCAATTCCCTCTTTGGATTTTAATGTTTTTAATTGTGTAAATCTTGATTTCTTACATCAAATCTTGGAGATGATTTGGCTTCAGAGTCAAGACTTGTAAAATTTTATGAAACTCTTTCATGGCCATTGTGGCTTATTTACAAATCCATTTAAGTGGAAATGCACCTCTTCACTGAAGTCGTCGACCTCCTGTCGTTCTCTTAGAAACCAGTCAGCAAAATTACTCCTCTTCGTGTGATCGATTTCTTTCAGCAGCTGTGTTAATGAGTCTCGTAAGGATGGTAATGGAGATCACGAAAATTCTCTGTCCTGACGAACATCCATCCTATGCCCGGTTCTTGGGAACGGCGAAGAACCGATTTGATTGGAATAATAACAACACTGTTTACGAACCACCGCAATGATTTCCTCAGATCGACTACAGCGACGACGACTAGGGCTCATGATGCTTCACTTTTGAACCCATTTCATTGAACTTTCTCAGAAATCTGCCAACCGTTGATTCATTCGGTGCTTTATGTCTCCCTGCAATCGTCCGAAGACATCTGTCAATTGCTGTGTTACTTTCTCAATTCTGATAAAAGGGTTTCACAACTAGCACACGTTACGCAATAGTAAACGGCTCCATTCCTAGCTACAGACTGAAAAAATGCGAGAAATTCAGACTACAACCACGATCGAAATGTCTGCTAATTACCAACGATTCAAAACAAGGTCGGCAACAAAAGTAGCCAAAGCCGGCGCGCTTTTCGAATGACCCTGTATATAGATTCAGTTTGCTTTTTTTATGTAGACATCAGCGTAAAATATCATGATTTGTGACTTTTACTTTCTTTTATGTATTAAAGTGCCAATATAAGAACTTTTCGCCTGCATTTGCACTGCTAGATATTTTAGATTCCTTAACGGTCCCAACTCTTTAATATTACAGCACCATGGCCTCGCATTTCTGTACCAGATAATGCTGGCAACACGGTCGCAGCTAGGAAATTAAATGCTTTCGTTGGTATTTCTAAATATTAAAAATATTACAAACCCCAAATGCAAACTATCACATGGGCTCTCTTGTGACTAATTGATTATGAACTTATCGTTTTTTTGTTGCTATTTTTAATCTGTCTTCCTCACATCGACTATACAGTAAGATAACGTAGTTTATGTGCAGAGGACGCTTTGCGTACCTAACAAGGAGAAACAGCGAACACCCCACTCGTTCAATGCGATTATTGTAGTACCTGTACTTTTACTGCAGCTGCAGCATCAAGTTTCCACTTGGGAAGACATATTTCAAGTGCCTTTTCTTATTTTTACTTTTTTAAGTCGAACGTAAACCGGACTGCACCTGATTACGGTATGCAAATAAATGCTCTTGTAGAGTGCAAAGTCTGATGTTTCATTTACGTCAAAGTGGTCAGAAGATAAAACCACAAAGTCAGCTCGGCACATATGCATTCCTCCACGAGCACAATATAAATCGAGACTACTGAATTAGAAGGTTCAAAAAAAGTACCAATACCGGTACTCATGAAAATACAAGAAATATTTTTTTGTTACTAACCGCTTTCAGAATGATTTGCTTAAAGCTGTAGAACAGAACAGCCCACCGTTGTGTTCCATTTAGGAATTTCCCATTGTCGTACAAGAACGAATTATTGTGGTTTTATTGTAATTTTAAATTCAGTACCGTACTAAGAAAATACGGTAGGCCTACATATATGGTACATGGAACAATTTAGGTTGCAGGCGGTACACGGTAAGAGAAAGAGGTCTGAGTGAGAAAACGTACCATATCGCTAATACGAAACTTTTTATATAATTCTCAAGTTCATTATCCGCTTTGCCGTTCAGGTCACAATATTGAAGCGGTTCTGCACCAGTAATGACGATTGCTTCAGAAATTACCTTCAAGCACCCCAAGGTGTATCCCAATAGTACTTGTCCCCATCCATTTCTATACAGTATGTAATCCGTGTCACCTTGAATCTGTTCCCTTACCCTACTCTGATGACCATACGAGTAGCGTGTCCGAGACTCAACCGTGACTCTCGCTTGAGCGTCGGACGCGCGCTAGCACCCCGCCTCATGTATTTGCAACGTCAACTTCGGTTCGCAGTTTCTCCGGGTGTAACTGACGCATCGCGATGCAACCAACACCATTCTTTTTGTGATTTTTTATCCTATCGATTGCTTAAGAAATAATATGGGGCATCCATTTAAAAATCATTTTTCTGTTAAAAATAATATTTCTTCGGGTTTTAGAGTGTCTCATAGTACGTACTTTCATAAGCCCCTGCCGTACGTTCATGACCGTAAAAGTGGTTTTTTTAATGTCTCTTGTAGTTTCAGAGATATCTGGGATGAAACAGTTGAGTGGGACACCCCGCATATGATCTATGGAACAAGTATTAATCTAATCTAATCATGAAACAACTCGATCAGAAACATTAGAAATTGACATGCAGAAGGTGTGTTTGGCAAAAGACTATACTGACTGCTAAGAAAGGTGTATCAGATGTTAAAATGCTGGACTGTTGCATTTAATAAATAAAAATATAGTTCCAAAGTTTTATTTTGATTTTTTAAATAACTTGTAGGTTAATTTTTCTGTTCTAACTTTTTTATTTAAAATGTAAAAAAAAAATCTTTATTTGATGCAAATAATTTGTGCAGCGTTATGTTGTATTCTTTTAATAAATAAACATTTTCTTACAATTCTTTCTTTATTAAATTATTTATTTCACACGCTTTAGAGATATAAGAGCTGAAATTTATTTTTTATGTGTCACTAGTCAAAGCCCTTTAACTAAAATTGCAATTTTCTTTGCAGAAAAGTGTCACATATCGAAGCCCTTAGGGTTAATTTATCACTGAAAATGAGATTAAAACTATGTAAAAGTTACCTCTGAGTATATATTACTTAAAAGAAAAAGACAGTGCTGATGTGATTTTATGGAGAAAAGTAATGTTTAGTATTGTTGTAGAGAACCACTTAATAATTTTCTGAAGGACATCATTGACAATTACATAAGTTAATTCCTGTTTGTCAGGCATGTTAGCTATACTTGTATCGTCAGCAAAAAGAACTAGCTTAGCATATTCGTGAATGTAGAATGGCAAGTCATAAATATATATAAAGAATAGCAAAGGACCCAAGACTAATCTTGTGGGACCCCATTTTAATAGTTCCTCGGTTAGACGAATTAGCTGTTTCTCGTATTTGATGTGAACTGCTTATTTCAACTTTCTGCACTTTTCCAGTGCAGTGTAAGTTTGCTTGTTATCTTTAAGTTTTAGAGGTGTGCCGGTTTTCCTCCGAGGTAGCGATGTAATGTTGTTCATCGTCATTTTTTTTTTTTTCCTGAGACAGGACCGACCACAGAAGACGAACTGGTGCGGCATCCTGCTGGCGTTCCTGTCGGGCGCGTGCTTCACGCTGAGCTCCGCGGCGGTGAAGGCGCTGCGCAGCATCGACCCCATGGAGCTGCTGGTGATCCGGTCGCTGCTGCAGGTGCTGGCCATGCTGCCGCTGGTGATCTGGGGCCGCGGGCAGGGCCAGCTGCTGGGACCCCCGGGCTACCGCCTGCTGCTACAGCTGCAGGTGAGCGCACGCTCTGCCTGGCACAGGTGCTGTGCAATACCACAGAGTAACATATACAGAGGAGTAACCCCCCCCCCCTAAACCACTGTCCTACGCTAGGCGGTTCGCTGGCTTAGGGTGCCTCTCACACGTCAGAGGGTAGCGTGGAGGGGAGGCTGAGGGGAGAGCTTGTGCCGCCTGCCACGAGGCCACAGCTGTGTCCGGCTTGCTGGCGTTTGAGGGGAGGTGGTGGTAGGGACAGCCGCTACCTGCCACCTCCTCTGGCCAGTTTAAAGGGCTGCTTCTGACCGCAGCGCCATCATGGGACATCTTATGGAACTGCTGGAAACCCTCCCTACCCACACCCCTGAGCGTAGGACTGGGCCCTTACGGAGGTTTCCCGTCTGTATATATTTGTCTGTGGCAATACCGGTCTGTCTGTGGCACTGGCGGCGCGTCGTGAAAAAAGGAAATAAATAAATTAAATAAAACTTGTGTTTAAACTATCATTCTTCGTTCCGTTCTTCTATCAGATCATTTCATATGCACATTCAAAGTATTTTTATCGCACGAAAAACGTTGCATATTCACAAAATATATATCAACTGCGAATGGGCAAAGCTGAAAATATGTACCCATCCGGGATTCGAACCCGCTTTCTAGGCAGTTGCGCTGACCTCTGCACCATTGCGGACACAGTGATCACCGCACCTGCAAAGACTACCTAAGCACGCCTCCCATCAGATACAAATTCCCAGCTTTACCCTGCCCACAGCTTTAAACTTATGCCGGTGACGGGAAATGATCCTTTCATTAGAGGGAACGGGTGGGCAAAGTTTGAGGCCCTTACTCTTACGCAAATTAGCACATAGTGACTACGAGTTTGAGTACTGTGGGCAGAGTAAAGCTGGGAATTTGTATCTGACGGGAGGCGTGCTTAGGGTCCTTGCAGGTGCGGTGATCACATTGTTCCCAGTAGTGTAGAGGTCAGCGCAACTGCCTAGAAAGCGGAAGACCCGGGTTCGAATCCTGGCTGGGTACACATTTTCAGCTTTGCCCATACAGAGTTGATGTCATATATTCTGTGAATATGAAAGAATAACAACTCTCTCTCTCTCTCTCTCTCTCTCTCTCTCTCTCTCTCTCTCTCTCTCTCTCTCTCACTCAATCACACACACACACACACACACACACACACACACACGTATATATATTGGAGTGGCCGCAGCGTTGCAATGTGCCTGTGTGGCTGAGGTTCAAATTCTCTTCTGAACCCCCTGGAGGCAGCATTGGGCGCTCCCGTGACAGGGAGTGGGCGAGGGGAACGCCGCTTTTAACAATGGCGTTGGAGCTGGTAGACGAACCAGCTCCTGACTACGAGAGCTCTGGCAGTTATGCACGAATGGTCCCGAAGCAAGACAATGGAGCTACTGTGCACTCCGCCTTGCGCATGCGTAAATCCTCTATGAAGGCAACATCTGCCCTTCATATTTGTTTACGGCGCAGTCAATATTAATCAAAAACATGTCATATGTGGTAAAATATCTTATATCTATAAATAAAATTCGCATCAACAGTGAAAGCCTTCAGAGTATACGATCATGAACTATAATGAAATCACTACTCTTCACCTAGCAAGAAGACATTCTGCAGATCTTGTAGGGAAAATACAAGGATGTCTCACGAAAGACGCTTGCCAGGTGTCCGCAGATCGCGTGGTACGGCTCCCAGCCGCCGCCACCGCAACTGCCGGCCATGGCAGCGCCCGATTCTCGGGCGCGAGCGTATACACTGAGTTAGTCTAAAAAACATTGCCATGTCAGCTGCCGAAATGTGGGAAATGACTAGTCGAATCTTTTTTCACGAAACAATAAATTCTGACAGGAATGTGAACAATATCCTGCATCCATTTTTTCAAGAACTTTCACGCAACGAAAAGCTGTACGGTTACTTCATGCAGGACAATGCAGGACCACACATTGCCAATGCTTCTATGGCAGCAACACGAAGTGTTTTTGGTGATAGGATAGTTGACAGGCCTCCTCGTTCTCCAGATCTAAATCCCTGTGACTTGTATCTTTGGGGAATGTTAAAAGAAAATGTGTATGCAAGCAATCCGCACACACTCAAAGAGTCAGAAGACATGATTCGACTAATCATTTCCCAGATTTTGGCATAGAAATTCGTCGACTGTTCGCAAATGTGTTCAAGAGATGTCAGGCCGTTCTTTCCATAGAGGAACATCATTTTAAACGTCTACAATAAATAAAGGTAAGCTTAGGTTACTCAGATGGCAATGTTTTTTAGACTTTAACTCAGTGTATGCGCCTGCGCCACAATAGAGTCCGAGAATTGGCCGCTGCCGTGGCCGGCGGATGCGGTGTCGGCGGCCGGGAGCCGCATCGGACGATCTGTGGACGCCTGGTAGGCGTCTTTCGTGAGACACCCTGTATATCTAAGGGGAGGAAGGAGGGGGGCGAAAAATCTACGCGCCGAAGCGCGGAGCGGCACCACTATCAAAATCCGGCACTGAAAGAAATGAACCCCCAGTAATCTGAAGCACCACCCGACACTAGTCAGGGGTATGCACTGGTGCTGGGACAGAATGTCCTCCATGATTCTTTTATACTAATGGCACTAAAGTTGATTAACATTGTAAACAAACTAAATAAGCAGAGTCATATGTAAAAATTTTCAAGTAATTTACTGTTACAAATCTATTTCAGTTGTTGTTATGACCCTCTGCAGACCTGAAAAAGGAATAATAAAATAAAACCAGACTTGAAGAACTTAAAAATTACGGTCTTAATACACATCAGATACAGAAAGTGCAATACCTACCAAATACTCAACCCTTAAAATATAAGCGCATAATATGATCACATCATAATGTGACTCCCACATCTACATCTACAGAAATTCTATGCAACTCACATTTAAGTGCATGGCAGAGGGCTCAGCCAACCACTTTTATGATATTTCTCTACAGTTCCATTCTCTAATAGCGCGAAATCTGTTTTCGATCTGGTTTCACTTATTCTATTGCGTTGATCATGTTTCCCTATGTAGGTGGTTGCTAACAATGTCCGCATTTGGAAGAGAATGTTTGTGAGAGAAACTTTCCAAATAAAACTCGTCACGACGAATAACACATTTCTTTTAATGATTTCCACCCCAACTCCTACGTCATTTCCATGACACTCTCTCCCCAGTATAACGACAATAAGAAACAAGCTTTCCTTCTCTCAACTTTCTTTATATCCTCTGTCAGTCCCACTTGGAGGGGTTCCAGAACTGACCAGTAATACTCTAAAATTGGTTGCATAAATGAAGTGCAGCTTGTTTCTTTAGTAGAACTATTGCATCTTCTAAGTGTTCTGCCAATGAAACAGCCTCTGGTTCGCCTTCCCTGCAAGATTTGCTATGTGTTCTTTCGAATTTAAGTTGTCTGTAATTGTAATTCCCAGGTATGTAGTTTAGTAGTTTTAACGTAGTACATGATCGACATTAAAATGAGGCTGCATCTGACTCCTTAATCGCATAAATTTGAACTGAGCTTTCTGCTCAGTTTCAAGCAGCAGAGCATGATATATGATGTGTGCATAGGCCTACACAGCGCCATCATTATTTATGGACAATCATTACAAATTTTATTTATTTGTTTTAAGAAACAAAGGTGATTTTTATTAAAAAAAAGACAATAGAATCATGAAACATAACACCATAAATTTATAGGAAGAACCTAAAGCTTAGGTTAGAAGGGCTGTAAAAAAATCACAGCAAAAGAAATTGTGCAATCGGAGCTACAGTTACTGAAAAACATGTTTAAAATACTATAAAAATCATTGAATTAACAATAAATGTTCCTATAGAAATAGGAGCTGTACAGTAGGGGAAGACGGGCAGTAGTAGTTTAAACATGCTGTAACTTTTTTTCCTAATTATACGTCATCAGTATATATGTACATACAATTCTTTATTATTTATTTTTAGCATGTTTAATAGAAGTAAGTTGCAATGGCTAATTCTGTTTACTAATTTTCAACCTGTTGTACCATGCAAAACCATGAAGTAACCAAGTATTTGTCTTAGAGCCCAACACACAGCGTGAAGCATTTAGTAGGTCTAACGTACTGTACAAATTATGTGTCACAATGCTACAGGTTTCCAGGGCTATCAGATGCTTCTAAGGTCTCATTATAACAATCATCATAATTTAATGATTGTGATGGTCACCATTTCCAGTGGCAAGTGCAACAATGATGTTCAAGGAAAAAATAATATATCTGTTTGTCCAACTGCTCTTTAACCCCTCTTCATAGCTACTATCAGTAATGCACATGTCTGTGGTGGTGTCAAACATGCAGCTAACAGGTTGAAATCCCGATTCTGTAAGAGTATTCATAATCAGTAGTTGACTGGTGTTTTTCTTGACCATCAGAATTTGTAACAATGTTCAGATAAAACTTGATAGTCTTTAAATAGGTGCAAAAAGCCCAGTAGTTCCCTTTGTGCTCTTCAAGAGGAGCAGGATGTGTTCCAATACTGTGTTTCACCACTTCCTTTTTCTGATCATAAAATAACACAAACGAACACTCATTACAATCAAACAATGGAAATTCCGGGAAGGATTCAACAATATTTTTGAGAAGGATAGGTTGCTTACTCACCACAGAGGCGTCCAATGAGCCCCAGAAACGCATAAATAACACAAAACAAAATTATAGCTTTTGGCCATTTACACTAAAGGTGTTGCACTATCACACATGAGTAATGTAGCTATTTGTATACACTGAAAGAAAAACTATTTCTAACATTGCTTTACCCTTGTCCTTTTCTTTACTTTTCTTTCATATCCACTGCCCAGCCCCACAAGACTGCCGTAACTCTAATAATACATTCCATCAGCTTAATTGTATGTGCATTTGACAATTGCTGTGAACATGTTTTTATGTAAGAATCCAGTGCTAATTATAATAATATAATTTTGTTTACCTTCTTTTTGTGAGAAGCCAGATCTGCTTTCATTATTGCCCCCTCTTTACTTTTGTTTATTTACACAATACTTTATAGTATTTTAGAAGAATCATACTTGAACTGTAGTTTGATTGAAATAGACTTTATCTTTTATTTAAGTTATTTACTACAACATTTCAGTTACTGAAGTCTAAGATTGTCTATGCCATAAGAATTTTATTTTCCACTGTCATTCTTTTTTTGAATGTTAATGACTACCAGTTTCAAAATAAATTGGAAGGCTGTTTTTTTATATATTTTCTTTGATTTGTTTGACCTTCGTAAGAGCAGCAGTGTATTTGTAGTGTTGGGGGGTTCAATTAGAATTGTAATAGCACGAATTTTTCTTCTATTATAGGAACATTTGTGTTGGAGAGAAACAAAAGCGAATACTTAATGAAATTTCCTACCATCTTTGACAGTAAATGTCAATAAAATTAAACAGGAAACACTTTTCTGATGTTCTGAAAAATATTACCTTTTTTATCACAAACCAGCTTTTAGCTGAATGACCAATTAAATAACATTTTTCAGAACATCATGGAAATGTTTTCTTTGTAATTAGCCAAAATTGCTAAAGTATTTCCTAAACGGTATGTTCTGAAATTAAAGTAACAAATCACTGTCGTGTTTGTTACAGGGATTTGTTGGTGGAATGACACTTTGTCTGTTGTTCTTTTCCTTCCGGAGACTACCCTTAGGAGATGCAACAACAATTATTTTCAGCTCACCAGTTTTAGTCATGGTATTGTCCTTCATTTTTCTGAGGGAGCCATGTGGGTTCTTCCGTACATTCATAGTTTTCCTTCTGGTCACTGGTGTTGTGCTGATAGCAAAGCCACCATTCATTTTCAAGGTAAGGCTGCATATACACATATTTTGTATATAAATTTCAATATATCAGTTTTCTAAATGCCACAGTTTCACTCTTACAGTATGTGCTAATATCATTTTACTTAAGGCCTGGTTCTATCTGTGGAATTTTCTATCGCTTCTTGAAGGAAAAAAGACATATTAAAACATGAAATATGTTATTGTGGAATAGAAATGTTACATATTTAAGTTTTCTAATGAATTCCTTGTTGATGATTTTCTAGTCATTTATGAGAAGTTCTCAGTTTTTATATGTGTATTATTATTATTATAGTTATGTCTTTGGTGTACTCAAAATTAACAGCATTATTTATTGGTTCTATGGTGTACTATGTCATACTGCTATACTGCAATAATTTCATTATGTTGTTGTTGAAGAAAAGCTTGTATTTTGTCTTAGCCACATATGTAATAGTTCTCTGAAGCAGGGTGTTTTTCCTGGTAGACTGAAATATGCTACTGTTAAACCACTACACAAAAAAGGGGATATGTCTGATGTCAACAACTACCGCCCAATCTCACTTCTGACAGCCTTATCCAAAATTCTTGAAAAAGTAATGTATTCTAGAGTAGTTTCACACAAAGATAAAAATAGAGTTCCAACAAAATGTCAGTTGGGTTTTCAGAAAGGTTTTTCAACAGAAATGCTATATATACTTTCAACAATGAAATATTAAATGCTCTGAATAACCGGACATCACCAGTTCGGATTTTTTGTGATATCTCCAAGGCTTTTGCTTGTGTAAATCATGGAATTGTTCTAGATAAACTAAAGTATTGTGGTATGAATGGGACAGTGCACAAATGGTTTAAATCATACCTAACAGGAAGAGTGCAGAAAGATGACTTAGGTAATTCACATAATATGCAAAAAACAGTTAATTCCTCAAACAGGGGAACAATGAAAAATGGGGTGCCACAAGGTTCGGTCTTGGGCCCTTTGCTGTTCTTAATATATATTAATGATTTGCCCTTCTATACCCATGAAGAAGCAGAGCTGGTTCTTTTTGCTGATGATACAAGTATAGTTATCACACCTGACAGACAATAACTAACTGAAGAAATTGTAAATTAAATCTTTCAGAAAATCATTGAGTGGTTCTCAGCAAATGGACTATCATTAAATTTTGATAAAACACAGTACATACAGTTCTGTACAGTAAATGGAATGACACCATTAATAAATATAGACTTTGATCAGAAATCTGTAGCAAAGGTAGAATATTCAAAAAATTTAGGTGTATGCATTGATGGTGGGTTGAATGAAAAAAAAACACATTGAAGATCTGCTGAAACATTTGAGCTCAGCTACTTATGCTATTAGGGTAATTGCAAATTTCGGGGATATACATCTCAGTAAATTAGCTTACTATGCCTATTTTCATTCTCTGCTTTCGTATGGCAACATTTTGTGAGGTAATTCATTATTGAGTAAAAAAAGTATTCATTGCACCAAAGTGTGTAATCAGAATAATTGCTGGAGCCCATCCAAGAGCATCCTGCAAATTCATTTAAAGTGCTAGGGATTTTCACAGTAGCTTCTTGGTATATATATTCACTTATGATATTTATTATTACTAATCCCACCGAAATCAAAAGCAATAGCAGTGTACATAACTAAAACACTAGGAGAAAGAATGATTTTCACTATTCAAGGTTAAACATAGTTTTGGCACAGAAAGGGGTGAATAATACTGCCTACCAAACAGCATCAAAAGCCTGACAGATAGCCAACTAGCATTTAAAAATAAATTAAAAGAATTTCTGAATGGCAACTTCTTCTACACTATAGATATTTTTAGATATAAATTAGTAAATATGAAAAAAATAATAAATTAAAAATGTAATATGTAATTTTTACGACAAAGTAATAATTTGTAAAGACATCTTTCATTAACCTGAAACATTCCACATCATTACAAAGTGCTGTACTCAAGATCTATGGAGCAAGTACTAATCTAATCTAACTAAAGGACACTCATATTACCTATGATAACCTCCATCAATATTTGTCAAGTATTTCCAGAGATTAGTGTGTTCTCACAGACCATACAGTTACAGAAAGAATTTAAATCACAATTTCTTCTTTTTCCACAATCCAGTTTTGATGAAATAATGACTTTATGTTGCCCTGAACTCTATTCAAGTTACTGGTGAAAGCCCCATTAAATTTATCAAACAGTTTTGGAAAAAAGTATATTCAAACTTATTAATGACAGTTATGACAACTTGACAGTTTTATTGCAGTAGCCTATAGAGGTATGATGTATATCTTCACCAAAGCTTTGATGACTTTTGATAATGCCTTAACCCTACAAGCACCAAGCACGGGCAAAAATTGTCCGTACACTTTTCCTTTATTAAAAAATCATAATTAATATCCTCCAATGTTTATCGACTTTTATCTATTTGTTTCTCACCTTATAAAATACTACCCTCCACCTTTAAATGGTTAATATTTTAAATACTGATAACAAAATATAGCAATTTTATGCCCAAGGGCACATTTTGTCCTGGGTTGGTTGTACATGCGAACTTAATTCTTCATGCCACCTACAACCTCCAAGCACGGGCAAAAATTGCCCCTACATTTTTCTTATAATAAATTTGGTTTGGCAATAATGATTGTGAGTTTTTCATGCCTTGTTGAGACTCTGATTGTTGCATTTGATATTCATTGTTGAGACTATTGTTACGAGCAGTTTGTCACAGTAGAGCAAACGCCTTTTGTTGTAATGTAAATTTTCTAAAATGAGTTGTAGAGGGTTGAATGACACAGAAATTCTTGTTTAACTTTTAGTAGACGATGAGTAATCAGATTTCAGTGACTCTGAATCGGCTCACACAGAAGTAGAAGAGAGCTCAAATGAAGACTCAGAGGACGAAAAAGAAACAAACCATGCAGGTAACGCTCCCAATAAATATGTTGCTAGTTATGGTAGGGTGTACCTTGCAGAAGTTCCAAGGCATTGTAAAAGGGATTTTTCCAACATAGTTCGTGAATATCAAGGAGTAACTACTGCGGGGAAAGAAACAAGTATATGTGAATCATTCAAGACATTTTTCACACCTGAAATAATACAGAAAATTGATGAGGATGCAAATGACGAAGCTGAAAGAAAAAATGTATCTCCTGTTGACGAAACTGAAATATATGCTTTGATAAGAGTTTTGATTGTAATGGGAATTTGCCAGGACACCAATATTTCGTTATCTGATTTATAGTCAAATTTATTGGGAAAAGCCGTATATAGAGGCACTATGAGTAAGACAAAAGCATATCAGCTATTGAATATTCTTCGTTTTGATGATAAAGGAACCAGGACAGAAAGACGTGTAAGTGATAAATTTGCGCCACTGTGTGAAGTTTTTGAAGCACTGAATGGAACAAACCCAAGGTACTAAAGATGTGGACCTCAAAATACAATTTATGAAATGCTATGTCTTTTCAGAGGTTGTTGTCCTTTTAAAGTTTTCCTCAAAGACAAACCTGGAAAATATGGCATACTTGTTAGAATTCTCAGTAGTGCAAATGAACGATACATTATAAAACTGGAAGTGTATGCTGCAAAACACAGTAGACCTGTCAGTGAACAAGGTCCTCTTGAGGTTGTGAAGAGACTGGCAGAGCCAATAAAGGCTACAATATCACAACCGACCTTTTCTACACTTCTGTGGAATTAGCGGACATTCTTTATGAAAATTACGAACTCACTTTGGTTGGGACAGTCAAATCCAACAGAACATATATACCACAAGAACTTAAGACGACAGCAGGTAGAGAGCTGCATTCCTCCAAATTTGCAGTCATAGATCCATCTACTAAGAAGCCTCCAGTAACAATTGTCTCTTACATCATAAAGGAAAAACAAAAACAAACAAAATTTATTGATGTTGTCAACACAACATCGTGCTGCAGGAGTAGATGATGATACAACAAAGAAGAAAACCCATATAAACCTATACTATAATGACACTAAGGGAGGAGTGGATGCCATAGATCAAATGGCTAGGGCGTACTCTACAAAAAGGGGTACGAGAAGATGGCCACTGTCCATGTTCTACAGCCTACTTGATATAGCTGCAATAAACTCGTACACTCTTCAAGATGAATGTGCCTAAGTGGAATGAAGGGAAATCAAATGCGAGCAAACTGTATCTCCATGAATTAGGCCTTGAATTTTTGAAAGCGCATATAGAACAGCGATCCAGGTACTTGAAAGGACTCAATTTGCCCATTATTTGTGCGATGGGAGAGATCCTTGGAAAGAAGCTAGAGGTGACCAAAACTGGTGCAGATGAAGAACCAACTAGGAAAGCAAGATGCTACATATGCTTGAAGAATGCAAGTAACCAGAGAGCCAGGGACAACATCACAAAGACCAAGTTAACATGTGCAAGCTGTGGTCTACATCTGTGTAAGAGACATTCAGAATCAACCATTTTGTGTGCAAGAGGTAAATGTCATCTGTAAATATTAGTATTCTCTCCAAGTGCAGAGAGTTTTTTATGTACCTTAAAACATATTTGTATAAGTGTTTTTATTTCGGTTTTTGAAATTCCCGGTCAATAATTAAACTGATGTTGCAATGGATACAGAATTTTTACAGGATTGACAGCCTTTTTGTAACACAGGCAAAATTTGCCTTTGGTTGGTGCTCCGTGTAACCTAAAATAACTTGGTGCTCGTAGGGTTAAAATAACAAATGTATATTTATTGAAAAACCAATCAAACTTTCCTGCAGAGATGTTCTACTAACTGTTAAATGAAGAGAATATCCTGGATCAAGGGTAACCATACCCAGCTCTCAGAGAAATAAATATACAAATTAAAAATATCCTAACATCTACTTATAGTGTAGTCTTGTTGTTTCGTTTAAAGAAAGTGATGTAAGAAGTCAATATTTTAGTAATTGGATAAAATAATTTACAGGGTTCAGACAAAAAATCTGTATACTTACTTAAATGGTGTCATTGGTCTTCAATAACAGTAAATGTACCATGCACTCTCAATTCTTCTGATCAACCCCCAACCCTCCTCCCTGCCGCCCCCCCCCCTTTTCTCCTCTTGCTTTTCTTCTATAGTCATATGGACCATGTCCAAATAAAAAATTCCACAACAAGACCTACTGAATGGATTCATTCAAAATATTTTATTCTGCCTTTGTCACAGCCAGTTACTGAGCTCACTGCATCTTCTTTTCAACCCTTTTCTGAAAAGGGCCTCTAATTAAAATGAATGGCCATTAATAACCTGGAAACTAATAAATGAAAATTCATATTCAGAGAATGTATGACATTAACTGTGAATGGGTAAAGTTGAAAATGTGTACCCATACGGGATTCTAACCCGGGTCTCCTGCTTTCTAGGAATTTGCGCTGACCACTGCACTACTGGGGACACAGTGGTCATCACACCACACCTACATGGAATTACTCATGCATGCAACTCGTAACTTTACCCTGCCCACTAGAACTCAGACACATAGTCACTTTGTACTATGATCCTTTCTTCAGTGCGGAGGCACTCCTAGGCCCTTACGCTTACAGTAATTAGTACACCTTGACTAATTTTGAGTTCTAGTGGGCAGGGTGAAGTTGCGAATTTGTATCTGATGGGAGGCGTGCTTGAGTAATTCCGTTCAGATGAGATGATCGCTGAGTCCCCACTGGTGTAGGGATCAGTGCAACTGCTTAGAAAGGAGGAGACCCAGGTTCAAATCCCAGATGGGTACACATTTTCAACTTTACCCATTCTCAATTAATGTCATACATTCCGTGAATATGAATAGATAATAACTGCAGGATCAAAGTGGCGTCTGTTCTTTCAGATATGTCCGAAAGAACAGACACCACACACACACACACACACACACACACACACACACACACACACACATATATATATATATATGAAAAAGTTGAGAATCCCGTGGCAGGGCATTCATTTAAGATCAACATGGTGAACCAACCAGAGTGGCAGCCACACAATATAATATCTAAATCTGCTTCTGCATTCCTGTAGCTGAATCAAATAATTTACACAATGAAACAAATAAACCGCCATTTAAAGTCCCATTCACTCTACATAATCTTCTATGCATCCTTCTGTATGTCCTATACGTCACCCATCTTTATCAACTCACTCTCTCAGCTTTGCAACATAAACATCTTTCTCACTATTTCTGTATTATGACCCTTCACTATGGCTTGAATCAGTGGTCTACCTGAACTATCATGCACATATTTTATCATGTCTTCTCCACTACCACTCTTCTAACCTTTTATGCTGCCTCCACCAACCTATTCCCCACCCACTTCTCTGTCATTAGCCACTCAATTCTTACCAGTTTTACTAGCACGAACTGCAAGAGAGCAAATTCTGTCTGGTGCTGGATATACATCCCATTCCACTGCGACGCATCATTCCACTGTGACATTGAGTCACAGATGAACACAATGAAAAGACTGCTAAATATTTAAGCTTTTGGTCAAGAGATTTTCTTCCAAAATAGAACACTCACACACACAGGAATTCTGTCTCTGGCCACTGTCAGCAAACTGTTTTTCACAAGTGACGCTTACATGGGCAGTGATTTGTGATGAGTGGTTGGAGTAAGGAAGATGCATGGTATAGGGAGGGACAGAAATAGCAGGGAAGGGTGGGGAACGGATATTGCTGCTTATATACCCACACAGGGATATGGTGGGGAGACAGGAGGTTTGCTGTGTGCAGAGTCAGGAGGTTTGGGGTAGATGAGGATGAGGGAGGTAGTAGAGATACTAGTTGGTGAGTCAGTAGAATAGAAGGCTTTGCTAGAGTGGCAGCAGGGAAGGGAATAGGTATATTCAGGACAGTGACTAGCAGAAGGGGGCTGTATATACTGTAAGAGCACAAGATATATGTTAGGGGGGAATTCCAAATTATGCAGTTAAAAAAACAGAGTGTTGGTAGGAAGGACAAAGATAGCACATGCTGTGAATATGCTTCAAGCCAATAACAGCAACAACATCTGTCTCTTTCATACTTACACTATATTTTCTGAACTGCAAAAGTGGGAATTCTTCCTCATAATATATTATATGTCTCCTTAACACCCTTGGCCTCAACCTTCACTAGTACCTGTGTCTCCATCTACCTAACCCTTCCCTGCTCCATCACTACACAGCTTTCTATTCTACCATATTGCCCACAACTACACTACAAGTAGCCTTTTTCTCTTATCTACTTCTCTCCTTTTGTGAACTCAGTTCCAACCCCCCCTCCCCCCCCCCCCCGCCCCCCATACACAAAACCTCTTGATTCTGCACCTAGTATCAGTGATGAAGTAAACCTGCCAGCCCAGGAAGGCAAAACACAATGATGCCCCAGACTTGCACAAACCGTAGCTTGTATTAGTGCCAAGTTTCCAACACTGGTAGCCAATTGTTCTTACCCTTGAAAAGGTAATTTTTATAATGTAATAAACAATTATTAAATCACTATACAAGCTCATGTCTACACTTATGTGTATATGTTTATACTGTACTTATACAGCGAAGAGCAAAGAAAGTGGTACACCTGCCTAAAATTGTGTAAGGAGGGAATGCTGTCTCTGTAAGAATATGATGTAATGGAGATCTCTTCTGAACAGCACTTTACAAGGCAACCAATAAGCTCAATAATATTCATATTTAGGGAGACTGGTAGCCAGTAGAAGAAGAGTGTTCCTAGAGCAACTCTGTAGCAATTCTGGACGTGTGGGTTGCTGCATTGTCCTAGTGGAATGCCAAAGTACATCAGAATGCATTATGGACTAAATGGATGCAGGTGATCAGTCAGGATGCACACTTTTGTGCCACCTGTCAGTTTTATCTACGAGGGGTTTTCAAATAAAAAGGTACAAAACCTCTTATTAACCAAAGCGGTTGAAATTTGAATATGCCACTTGGGATAACATAGTGAGACATCTAGGGATGTGAATCATGCATCATCACCTTCCTCAACATGCAAGGTGATGCTCACTGTCTTTTTTGACATCCAAGGTACAATACTCATCTAATTCATTGAGCATGGAAAAACCATTAACAGTGATATGTACCGTGAGACACTCCATAGATTATGTAAGTCCATCAAGAGCAAACAACATGGGCTGCTCATTCAGGGGATGATTATTCTCCATAATAACACATGTCAACACATCTCCAGGGTCACACAAAGTGTATAAGCCAAGTTCAAAAGGGAGCAGCTTGAGTATCCACCCTACAGCCTGGACATTGCCCTGTGACGTCCATCTATTTGGTCCATTAAAGAAACATCTCGAGGGAAAGTGCTTTAACTCAGACTACGAAATGAAGGACACAATAGAGGACTGGTTCTTGTCACAGGCACAGGAATTCTGGGAACAGCGAATTTTTTGGTTTGCTAAACAGTGAGGTAGACTTCAGTTATACCCACAGTGTCATTTCATACCTTTTCACTTGAACAACCCTTGTAAAAGTTTATGCCAGTATGACATGTTTCAGGATTATATTTTTCCAGTCTCAAATATTAAAAAAATAATCTACCATTTGCCAATATCATCAGTAAAATACATACAGCATACATACTTTTTCATTACAAATTGGTGGTTTTCATGCAAACCAAGTGTAATGGTGACAAAGGATATATGCCACATGTATTTTATTGATAATGTTGCCTAATGTCAGATTTTGACAAACAGTTGTACTATGGCATTAAAACAGATTATCCACATGTCAGGCAGAGTTTTCATATGGCTGATGTTATCTCATACATAGGATAACGAAGACACTGACAGAGAGCAGTGAAAGTGGCATATAAAAAGACAGAGATCAAGAGAAAGGGGAGGATAGATAGGATAAAGTGCCAATGGAAGAAAAGGGAACCAGTCAGGCAGAGACATATGTAGACAGTGGCACTAAAAGGGTGGTGCTGAGTGTGAAAACTTCATTACAGTGAGAGACTCGCTAAAAGTATTTACCATGTTCTGTGTCAAAAGAACACAAATAAGTTAAAATGCCAAAATTCTTGGCTAATTTACTTCAACATGAATACTACCGTACTTTCTTACAGTGTCCAGCCAACAAACATTGACACATGGAACTGTGTAATATGGAAGATAGAGATTATACTGCCGGCCGCAGTGGCCGAGGAGACTGAGGCGCTTCAGTCACGGTCTGCACGGCAACTACGGTCGGGGGTTCGAATCCCCCCTCGGGCATGGATATTTGTGCCGTCTTTAGTATAAGGTAGTTCATAAGTAGTTTGTAAGTTTAGGGACTGATGACCCTGTAGTTAAGTCCCATAAGCTTAACAAACATTTGAACATTTTTTAGGGATTATACTGAATAAATTTCTTGAATTCAACAGTGGGTGGGGGGGTTGTTGCATGGGAGTCACTAGCCTGAGAATTTCTTTGATGTTATGGAAAACCTTAGAAAAGAAACTACAAATAAAGCAGCGTGTAGTATCAGGAACAGAACATAAGAAAGAACAAATGAAAATTGTCTATATGAAATAAAAATAAAGGAAATAAAAGAAGTTCCTTACAACTGGGATATGGAATAACGAGTCATAACTTTACACAACAATATGTGAGGCAGTAATGTAAATATGTTATTCTTAGAAGTGAAACAAATAAGAAATAGAAATTAAAAAATGGGCGGGTCGAAATCAGACCAAGGCGTTGGGGCCAGGGTATACAGGGTGCAGCCAAGACTGGAGGGCGTCATCTCTCTAGGGAAACTGGCCTCAGTATTCCAGGCCAAAACCACAGCTATCAGGGAGTGTGTGGAGGAGAATTTGTGTAGGTGCTACAAAGACCGTAGCATCTATATCTATTCAGACAGCCAGGCAGCCCTGAGATCACTGGCAGCTCCTGCAACAAGATCTAAAATTGTTGCAGAATGTCACAGGATTCTGGTGGAGCTAGGGGAAAGCAATAGGGTAAACCTATTGTGGGTCCCTGGACACTAGGGGGTCAGTGGCAACGAACATGCCGACAGATTAGCCAGGATGGGGGCAGATACTCCATTTATTGGACTGGAACCTGTGCTAGCAATCACCAAGGCAATGTTAAAATTGAAGCTACGTCACTGTTCAGAAGACAGCACGTATAATATTGGACCAAAGTCTATCAACAAAAACATGGCAAGGCAATGATACCAAAGCCATGTTTTAAAAGAAGCTCTGCAATCCTGGGGCTGAACAGGAGAGATATTAGACACATGGCTGGATTGCTGACAGGCCATGGGAATTTCAGAAAACACCTACATAAAATGTTAAAATGTTTGTAGAACTTATTGGACTTAACTACAGGGTCATTAGTCCCTAAGCTTACAAACTACTTATTAACTAGCTAAGACTAAGGACGTCACAAATATCCATGCCCGAGGGGGGATTCGAACCCCCGACCGTAGTGGCCGTGCAGACCGTGACTGGAGCGCCTCAGTCCCCTCGGCCACCGCGGCCGGCACACCTACATACAATGGAAGTAACAGAAGAGGACCCTAAATGTAGGATCTGTGATGATGGCGATGAAACTGCATCACATCTAATCTTCGAATGCCTTGCATTGGAGAGTAAAAGGCACAGAACATTTGTGACAAACAGACCGGAAGAAATTGTGTCTAATAAAGAACTGGTAAAGGGACTCCTTGCACTTTTCAAGGGCATTGGTTGACTTTACTAGATATACCGGGAGCGATACCGCACAATAAACTTAGTTTCGGTGCGGGCAATGGCGGGTTGGACCAAGAATGTTTTGGCTTCCCTGAGAAAATCAATCAATCAATCAAAACATGTTATTCTTAGAAGTGAAACAAATAAGAAATGGAAATTAAAAAAATGGGCGATTATTTGATTTATGATTACTATTTTCTATTATTATTTTAAAAATAATAAACATATATAGTTCATATGAATTTTATGTGTGTTATAGAATAAACTTTTTATGCTGCAGAAATTGGTGGAACTTTTTATCTCAAAATAGAAACATTATCAACATGAATGTATGTTTCTGTATCATTTTTTGTAGAACACAATATTCAGAGTAAAACTAATAAATGTATTCCTTTTTAATTTTCAGAGTGGGCCAGATGTCTACGATGTGATAGGTTACACGTGTGCAATTTTTGCAACTATCTTTACAGCACTGAATATTGTGGTAATGCGTAAGTGCAAAGATGTTCACTTCTCAGTTGTGGTGCTTCAGTTATCAGTGTGGTCACTCCTCATGTCTTCAGCAGTGCTTTTGATGCTGGGACATCGCCATGACATCGGTGCATTAATCCACAGGACATGGTATGAATGGTTGATGGCAGTGGCAGTGAGCGTTCTGGGGCTCACTGGGCAAGTCCTTGTGGCAAAAGCTCTGAACTTGGAGGGTGCAGGCAAAGTGTCTGTCACCCGTTCTCTTGATATTGTCCTCGCATTTATTCTCCAGGTTTTTGCCTTTGGAGATTATCCTGATTGGGAGAGTATTCTGGGAGCTATTATGGTGCTAGTTTGTGTTGCTGGGATAGGTCTCGAGGAACATGTTTACTATATTGCTGGAATACTGCCATAATGAAAGCAATGACACTAATTGTATTTTGAAATTACTGTGTACTACGATGAAGACTGTCACCAGAATCATGCAGAAATACTTGCTCATACATCCAAAGTGTTATTGATACAAGGAAGCTTCATTTGAAATTATGATATGATTTGAAAGTTACAGAGATAAAACTTGACATGATTTTCATGTAGAGAAATAGGCACTTTAAGATCTATTATAATGAATTATCAACTTTTTTGGTGGAATAACTCGCTGTAATTTTAAGAATAGTATCATACATAATATTCTGCTAGATATGGCCAATCAGAGTCCACTATAACACCCAGACATTAAAAGCACACATATCAAAAGATTTCAGATTTCATACTGATTGTCTATTCTACTTGTCCAGTTCTTATAGTGTGTGGTTCATATAGATCCAGACTTTCAATTTTATGTTGTTAGATGAATTCAAAAGAATATTATTTTTGGTTGTAACATTCCATACAAAGTGATGATACTGGTCCATTTACATAGTATATGTAGCTGTAATTCAAATGTTGTTGTTAGCCATGTTAAGAGTTAAGTTCAGACATTTTATAATTCAATAAAATGTTCTGTAACTTATCATAATGGCCTGGTAATATTTCTTGGTGACAAAAATGTAACTGAACAAGATTAAATAATAGAGTGATCCAGTTTTTATTTTCCTAGCTTTATTTGAATGTTGAAAATTATGTTTAACTTTTATTGATCATAAAATTCATCATGAACTTGTTGAAAGTCAAATCGCAAAATTCCATTACCTAAAACAGGAAGGAAACATGTATGAAAGATCTGAAATAACAGCAACGTTGATTGACACACATAGCCATGTATATTAATGAAATAAAACTTTTCAGACATATGCTGATGTTATAGGGAGTTCAATTACATTCATTGTTGAAGTTGCATATTTGTGCCAGAACAGGCCTAGAACCTGGATGGCCCACTACTTGTAATGGTTGTCTTAATGTCTTTGCTTCACAGATATGTTTCTCGGCAAACTCAAATTCTCAGCCTATCACACATTGTTATTAAAGTGGTCCCAGTCCATTCTCCAACTTGCTCATGGCTTTGCGTGCAATGTGTCAGATTGTCAGTGCATCCACAAAATGATTGTCTGCATCCTGTTCAGGCATATACAGTTGCATTTAAGGTGTATACTTTGACAGTAAGCAGACAATATGGGTTGTAAGTGGGAGAACTGGCAGCGGACACTTAAATAGCAATGTATTATAGGTTGAGAACATATACAGGAAGCAGAGATGGTTAAGGTACCCGCCACAAGAAGTGGAGAATCCAGGTACAAATTTTCAAACTAACTTGTGAATTTAATTCAGCTTCCTGTAACAGCCACATTGGTTTGAAAAGTTCAATTTCATTACATATATTTTCACATTTTTTAATCCTCAGATTAATTATCCAGTGGCTATTGTAGCCAACGAACAAAGCATAGAGGAGATACAAAGATGCAGTGCACTTTTATTATTAAGACAGTTATGTATTATTTTCTAGCTCACACATTATTGGCATTAATCATACAGGTAGTAGGACAAAAATTTATTCATCCGTTCTTTTAACCTACAAGCAGATGAGTTATGTATTTTACCTGTTTCACCCTCTCTTTCTTTCATTTATATAGTGCAGGATATGAAGCTCCATTTTGAAACAAAACATCATTAATAACTGTGTGCATTCTGCATGATGATAAACTGAAAGTCAAAGAGGCAGTAAGCACTGAAAGGTAAATAATCACTGCCATTTAATGTCTTTCTTCTAATGTACCTGATATCTGAACAAAGAATTCTATTCCATCACTCATGAACTGCTCTTGATATGATATTGGACACACATCTGACTCTTACAGTACGTTCAGCACACTGTTTTTTGTGATCTTTTACTTAGGCATATGTCAGTACTGTTGCACTAGCATCTGTAGATTCGGTAATCGCTTAATTCCACATTTGAGTATGTGCCAAATTTGTATTTTCATTTTGAAACAAACAGGATTTAATAGTGAGAGTTACAAAACATCAAGATGATCACGAGACTACAGTCTTGCAGCATAGTCATAACTATAAGACAAATATATACTTCTTTTGAGACTTCAATAAGGATCTAGCCTCAGACTTGAGAATCACCAAGTACCCTACTTGACAAACAATGTTTGTATGAAAATATATCAACAGTGATAGAAAACTCAGGATGGACTGTGAACACTTATATGAGAGTGGATCACTGTTCATAAAGTACAAAATATATTGAGTAGAAGAGTGGCACATAGAAAACGCCAATTAATATCTTAGCCACAGATGAAGTCATTTTTTATGTGAATTTATATTCTTTGCCTCCCTCCTCTCCTTCCTAAATACTAGATATACATTTTTGACACAGTGTACGTTTTATTGTCTACAATCCATGACCATAGAGTTTTATGAATAAACCTTGATACCATAATTGACGGTTTCTTTGATGCATTAGTAAATAAAGAAATGCATTGAAGCTGCACTCCAATAAAACATCACAACAGAATAGATGAATTCCAAATAATAATCCATAGCCTGACGCCATTGAAATAATACCAATGAAATAAACTGAAATGACTATAAACCTGTTGATTTTTAAACATATATAGTATATAACTCTTTACATTTTGTACTTATTGTTTTTCTCTGACTGATGGAACTGAAAGCAGAATAGATTACATTTGTAAGTTTAAAGCAATTTTTATATGTAAGAAAATTATATTTTTATTTTTCAAATGTTTATTCATACTGATTGAACAGTGACACTAATAGATAGGGTTCCTGGATGAGAATTCTTGATATATACTTGTAGCTTTTAAGAAATTTACTTGAAGTTACAAAGTAAGGTATTTTTATTCCTACAATTTATTCATAATGAAACATCTGGAATATAGGATCTACAGTATACATATTGAATATCAAAAGAAAGACATTCACAGAAAGATGGATACTGAAATATATAAGTAAATGCTTTTTTATCTTTATATTTTGAGATACAACACATACATTCTCCTAAACTGTAAAAACTTCCATGTTTGTAATTTTATTTTGTATGTGCATGTGTCAATTTACTAAAATAAAGAGTATTTTCATGTTTTTATATTACAGTTTCTTTATTTATTCATCCTTGAGCAATTCTACCCAACAGTATTGTACATGTTGCATACACTACAGAAAATAATATATTCCTACATAAAATGTATACAAAGTAAGACGAGGAGTCGACAACGAGCAGCGAATTGGCCATGGCCTATCAATGAAATGGTCAAAGTATTCAACTTGCCAACTTAGAAAAGCAGCAAATTATAAAGACATAGGAGACCCATGTCACAGTGGCCACAGGGGGCAGAGTGATGCACCTCTTAATTGGGCACAGTCCTTTGACCCATAGCTTTTTACTACGTCAAGAGGATCCACCGATTTGTGATGCATGTGGTGTGCAAATCACTATAAGCCACATTTTAATTGAGTGTATTTTATATCATGCTGAGAGGGCAGCGGCTAATCTTGGTCGTACCCTGCCCAGTGTTTTAGCTGACAACGAGGCGAGTGTGAAGAACGTTTTACAATTTTGTACACATTCTCGACTCTCGCCTAAACTGTTAGACTGGACGTTTTAGTGTGTTACAGGAGAGTTCGCTGATAACTTTAAGATCAGGGATCAGCGTACCTCTATACTATGACTTTTTGTTTTAAGGACATCTAAGGTTGTATACTTCAGTCTGCCACCTTACAGCGCTGATTTGCAATATGTGTTTGTTCGTTTGTGCTGTTGCGAATGCCTACAACCCTCTATTGCCTGTTCTTATTTATTTACTGCCGTCTAATTATTTTGTCAAGGCGCTAAAAACCTTGCTGTTGTGCATCCTAGACATACTATCCTATCCTATCCTATCCTGCACCTCTTAAATGCAACTCCAATGTATTGATCTTTAGTTATCTATCTTGACTGTGATAATGATTAAAAATGAAAACCATATATACGTAGTACACCGGGAGGTTACTACACTCTAACATGTTGACTGCCGTGTGGCCGCTGCCAGCCACAAGCCCCATTCTGTAAGTGCGGCATAGAATTGGTTTGCAAGTTTCCAATACAGACACAGATACATGAAACATATACTGTGAATAATACGAGGCGCGTTCAGAAAGTAAGTTCCATTTGGTAATAAAATGAAATTGCACACAGATACAGAAGAAATTTTTATTGCACAAAATTCTACGACTCTTAAACTACTTCTCCACATAACTGCCAAAATTTTGCAGGCATTTGTCATAGCGTGGCACCAGGTTTTGTATACCTTCTTCATAGGAATCTGCCTCCTGTGTCTTCAACCAGTTGGAAGCAGTTTCTTTCAGCTCGTTGTCATTGGTGAAGTGATGACAGCCAAGGTGTCATGATTTGCTTCGGCTTTACCTTTGGTGGGGATGAAGTGTGCCTCCATTCCATTGATTGCCGCTTACTCTCAGAGGTGTCGTAAGAAACCCACGTTTCATCTTCTGTGACTATCCGTCTCAGAAATTCTTCGCCGCTTTCAGCATAACGGGTCAAAAACTCCGTTGTGTTTTGTATTGCTCAGTGAGAATCTTTGGTACCCAACGTGAGCAAAGTTTACGGAATTTCAGTTGTTTGGTAACAATTTCATGCATCAGGGATCGTGACATTTGCGGGAAGTCCATAGCGAGAGCACTAATTGTAAACCTACGGTTTTTCTGGATCTTGTCATCAATCGCGTGAACCAGTTATTCTGTAACCAAAGGTGGACACCCATTTCGTTCTTCATCGTGCACATCACTACGCCCGCCATTGACCTGTCGGACCCATCTTCTCACCATCGAATCACTCATCGCATTTGATCCGTAAACATCGCAAATTTGCAGATAAATTTCACTTGGTTTCACTTTCCTCGCATTCAGAAACCGAATAACCGAATTGATTTCACAGGCGGCGGGATTTTCAATCAACGCCGATATTTCAAACAAGCACAACAAAGCGTAATGTGTAGATAGGGAACAACTCACTGTAAAGACGAACATTGAGCAGCCGACAGACTCAAATAAAAGACACACAAACACACACAGTTCTCAATTTTCGGCCGCGGCCTTCCTCAGAAAAGAACACTCATCCACAGAATCACTCCGGCACACTCATCCACACATGTCAGCCATCTCTGACCGCCCAACAGTCTTGAGATTGTGCTGGGCTGTCAGAGATGGCTGACATGTGTGGATGAGTGTGCCTGAGTGATTCTGTGGATGAGTGTTCTTTTCTGAGGAAGGCCGCGGCCGTAAATTAATTACTGTGTGTGTGTTTGTGTGTCTTTTATTTGAGTCTGACGGCGGCTCAACGTTCGTCTTTATGGTGAATTGTTCCCTATTTACATATTATTATTAACATTCCTTACTGGACCTTGCATTGTTGTTGCTTTTAAACATAAACTGTGTATCAACATGGCCTAAAAGACGATCTTGAAATGATGATTGTATATTAGTTTAGCCCTGGTCGCCATGCCTGGCCTGGCCCAGCGTAGAGGTGAAACATTCATTTCTAAGCATGCGGCAGCCAACATGTTGAAGATGTATTATCAATAACTACAACTATTGCTGTTAGAGAGGAATTTTGAGTTGGGTTGGATTGGGATTTTTCTTTGGGATAGTTAGACTAAACTGCTAAGGTTATCAGTTCCCCAGTGGGGAGGAGAAGAAGTGAAGATAGGAAAGGAGGGGATGGGGAAGTAAAGAAGGAAGGATGACTGCATGAGCTCAGGGCCCTGTACTCGCCATGCACATACTCATGAAAGAACTGTGAGCTCCCTGGGGGACAGGTACTTTGACTCCAGATTTTGTAGTGAAGAAAATTAAAATAAAACTATAGTGTACACTGGATTCTAGATAAGAGGGGAAAGAAGTAATATCACTATCATAAGTATGTGAAGATACATGCCACGTGTGAGTGGCCAAGTGTTCTAATGCGCCTTGCTGCGGAGTTCACAGTCCTCGCCGTTGGAGGTATGTGTGTGTGTCTTTGTCCTTAGTTTGTTTAAGTTGGTTCGAGTAGTTTTTAAGTCTACGGACTAATAACTAGTTTAGTTAACTCCCATAGATTTACAAACATGTGACTTTTATGAAGATATACGGAAATGTAGAATTTTTTTATATCTGAAGTCTGTGAACATAGAAGTGCAGCTTACCTGTAGTCTTAAAAAATATATATATTGGAAATATTAACAGCTGCTTAAACTATGATTAAATTGTGGAAAAGCATCGTGGATGTCACATTACAGTTTTATTGTGGGTGTATTCCCTTATGTGTCATTCCTGTTTTGTACTGGGGAATTGTAGCTATTTCTCTCTTTGAATAATCAAGAAAATATTAGCTAGCAGCGATTTTTCCTGAAGTTTGATGTTAACCATAAAATGATTACAGTTTTGGTGCTTCTACAAAGTTTCTGTGACATAATCAACATATACTTATTTTATAGTAATAAGAACAATTTATACAACTCGCCGCAAAGACATGATGACGAGCTGCGACAGATAAATAAAAAAGACACACATACAACACTTCAGCTATCACCCATGGCCTTTTTCAGAAAATTAAACATTCACGTAATCATGCAGACACACATCACGGTCACACAACTGTCAGCTCCAGCTGCTGCACTCCAAATCACCATATATTATTACAATGTTAATCCAAATAAACACACTGAAATAGAGAATGAAGTTATTCGACTGAAGGTGGACATAATAATTCTGTCAGAAACAAAAAAGAAGGGACGAGGAATGAGAAATTTGGAAATTTCATCCATTTTTGGTCTGGAGTTGAGAAACATTAACGAGCAAAAGCAGGCGTTTCCATTCAAATCAACCAAGCTCTGGGCGCTTACATCAAGGTCTATGCATTTATATGTGAAAGAATTGCCACTGTTACCATCATATGGCATTGAAACAGTTATAATAGGGGTGTATGCACCAAACGATGATGCGGCACAGCAAACCAAAGACCATTTCTACCTGAAATTAGACCATCTACACAACCAAGTCAAGAAGCACCAAGAAGTAATAACAGCAGGAGATTTTAATACGAGGGTTGGCTCACAAGTAAACGATGTAGTAGTAGGAAGATATGGATAAAATTTCATTAATAGTTCTGGAGAAAATCTTGTAGAATTCTGTAACCAATATGACTTGAAAATTCTGAATACAAACTATTCACATAAAGATATCCACAGATATACATGGGAGAGACCATCATTGCAGCAGAAATCAATAATTGATTACATTATTACCAAGCAACGGCCAAAAATAGTAGTTCAAGATTGTAGAGTCATGTGGGGAGCCAACTGTGGGTCTGATCACTACTTAGTTTTATCAAGGTTGACATACCCGTTTAGGAGAAAACCACCAACAACTGGACAAGTAGCCCACCACAGCAGTCACGAGACATTAGAGCAGGTAAAGTATAAACTCTTCCTGCTGAAGCATTTCAGTATCAAGGATTTATTTCAACGTAGATTCTAAAATGAACTAAAAGCGATTCCAGAAGATGACAATGTTGAAGTAGAATATGAAAATATTAAAAAAGCGCTTACAAAAATTTCTCTAGAGGTATTAGGGACTGAAAGTAAGAGTTTATATAAACGGGATCCTCCATGGATGTGTGATGACATGAAGATTAGGGAAAAGAAAAATCTCTACAAAAATTGTTATCAACTAAATCACAACAAGACAGGCAAAACTACCAGACAACAAATTACGAATTAAGAAACAAGATTAAATCAGAAAAGAACAAGATGTGGGAACAGAAATGTATTGAAATTGAGAGTCTAATAGGTGGATCAGGAACAACAGAAGTATGGAGGACAATTACCAGTATGAAGAAAACACAAGTAAACAAAGCAGGAGACAACCTAATTTCCTTAAAGGAATGGAAAAAGTATTATGCAGACGCTCCAGTCATAAGCTGCATCTCTTTCCACCCATTTAGCACCCAAATGCTCCGTAAGGCCATGCTGTACCCATCCTCACCACTGTCTGGCAACTTTCCTGTTCCACCTCCCCTCCTGTCCCGTCCCCCTCACCAAAGTTTGTTACTCGGAACACAGCAGCAGGAGATGATGGTTGTGTGTCTCTGAAGCCTGTCTGTCTGTATGAATGAAGGTTGTGGCTGAGAGCTTTAAGTCAGATTTGCTGTGGAAAAAAAAAAGAAAAAAAAAAAAAAAAGACAAGCTCCACACGCTGCTTTGAAATAACTAAACTTTAGTTAGATTTCAACACCGTCTACAAGTGTCTTCATCAGAAGAATAAAATTATGAGACGAGAGGTTAAAGCTTACAGGATATTATGCGCAAATCGTATAAAATTACATTAAGGTTGTTCATAAAAATACATGCTAGGTAAATACTAGTGGATTTAAAGAAATTTAAAATGGCTGGCCACTACGGGTTGCTGCAGTATGTGCGGTAGGAGCAGCATCAGACTGATGCATCAGTTTCATGCTGCTCTGATGCATTAACAGTCTGGACTGGGACATCCGTGTGAAATGCTTTTATGAAGTCCTGGGTGTTTCAGGAGGAAAGAAAATATTTTAGGAGTTGGTTATTTTATGTTTCTCCCTCACTGCAAAGGATCGGGAAAAGCAATTGAATGGAATGGACAGTGTCTTGAAAAGAGATTATAAGATGAACATCAACAAGAGTAAAACAAGGATAATGGAATGTAGCGTCAGAACGTCAGGCAATGCTGAAGGAATTAAATTAGGTAATGTGAGAATAGAAGTAGTAGATGAGTTTTGTTATTTGGGTAGCAAGATAACTTCTGATGGCTTATAAAGCTTTTGAAATGTGATGCTACAGACTAATGATGAAAATTAGATGGATAGATCATGTAACTAATGAGGAGTTGCTTAACCTAATTGGGGAGAAAAGGAGTTTCTGGCATATCCTGACTAATAGAAGGGATAGGTTGCTGGGACACATTCTGAGACATTAAGGAATCGTCAACTTAGCATTAGAGGGAAGTGTGTGGGGTAAATATCGTAGAAGGGACGAATACAGTAAGCAGATTCCAAAGGATTTAGGTATCCAAACTTATTCTCAGATGAAGAGACTTGCACAGGACAGGGTAGCGTGGAGAGCTGCATCAAACCAGTCTGCGGACTGAAGACCACAACAACAACAACAAGAACAACAACCCCTCACCTGCCTCCCCAGTCTCTTGCTAAGCTGCATCTCATTACTCCCATCTAGGCCGTGCTGTAACCATCCCCACCGCCGTAACACAACCTCCCTATCCCCTCTCCCATCCCCTCCCCAATATGCGGTAGCTGGGGGTGACAGTTGTATCACTGTGTTGTGTGCCTGTGTGATTCTGTGAAAGTTCTATTTTCTGAATAAGGCCATGGCCGATAGCTGAAAGTGTTGTATGTGTTTGTCTTTTGTATGTGCCTGTAGCAGTTCGTCACCATGTCTTTGTGGTGAGTTGTAAACTGTCCTTATTGTTGTATTATTAATTCTAACCTGGACTTTCCATTATTAGAATCAGTTTAAATTTGAAACATAATTCTTCTATGCCTTCTTGGATGAAATTATGTCTATGAAATGCCTTAGTACAATTCTAGCACTAATTATCTGTCTTTCTGGCAAACTAGCCTACTCTTGTTATAGACTAGTACTCTTGTGTCCAGAATAATTTTCTGGGCAAATATCAAAACCTGTTAAAGTTCTCCTTGGACAGTGCCACACTGAAAGTCAAGGAATGCAAGTGCACCAAAACTGCATTTGAATGATAACCTGGAAGAAAATCTGATATTGCATGTAGTATGTATTCACCACCAATCAGTTGCCACACACTATCCACACTACATATGTGGCAGGATGACCTCAGTGGGAAGAGAGCATAATGTCATTCTGCAGAAATATAGAGTCTGAAGGCGTGAAAGGAAGAGTTGTGACACTGGTGTGATGCAGAGGGCTGAAGAACCCACTCTTCCCCAATTAATAATAATGTAATCAGTGCAGCCTGACAAATTCAGTGTGTTCCACACAGGGCATTAGCATAGAGGGAGATTAAAGGGATCCATCCTTCCCCTCCCCACCCCAGAAATTATCTTGTAATGCTTTACAAGTTAGAATATATGTCATAATTTACAGTTTTTATTGTCTGATCTGTCTTCCACCCCAAATAATAATAATTATTATTGTAAATGCATCCCTGGTTCCACATAAGGCGAGCACATCTCAAGGCAAATTACTTGTGAAGCCAGTGATGGTTGGTTGCCAATGGCCACCACTTCTAACATCTGATGTAAAGAGGTAACTACACATTTTTATTGTTTATTTGTATCGTTTCAAATCAAATGTTTGTATAGTTTATGGGACTTAACTACGGGGTCATCAGTCCCTAAAATTACAAACTACTTATGAACTAACTAAGACTAAGGACGGCACAAATATCCATGCCCAAGAGGGGATTCGAACCCCCGACAGTAGTGGCCGTGCAGACCGTGACTGGAGCGCCTCAGTCCCCTCGGCCACCGCGGCCGGCTTGTATCGTTTATTTTAATGCCTAGTAGCGGTACAGTGTACCCTCCGTCATGCACCTTACGGTGGATTGCTAAGTATGTATGTAGATGTACTATAATATATTCTTTTTGGTTAATTCATTGTTATTGTTTAAGTGTTACTTGAGTGTCAGGCACTAGGTGTCCAGGTTTTAAGTGGGGCATCTAGCTTCTCAGTAGTTAGCATAATGACTTTCGACATGGAACCTGTGAAACTGTATACATCACCTACGGAGATGACTATGATATACGCTGCCACCATCAACTACATCTGTTGGGCTCTGCTGCCAATAGCTGCTGGTGCCTAGTACCTACACTGATGGGAAGACTGGAGCCTTTCAATACTAGGTCTTGCAGCTTCACTGACAGTCCAAGGTGAGCTGAGCAAAGAACTTCATTATGGGCAAGTGGCCATAGAATGTAGTGTAAGGACAACTTCCATCTTGGCTGATCAGAAAAGCTGGTGGTGCATCCGAATTTCCTAAGTTGTAAAGCAGCCATTAAAATCAAGAATGTTGTGATCAGCTGCAGGGTGGTCTATGTTGTTTTGATCACTTTTTGACAGTTATCATTTATCCTAATGGCCAGCTGGTTGGTATTTATGACACTGTAAAAGGCTGTGCAATGACTGCAGCAGAATTGCTAAATCACTTGCCTACTTTTACAGGTAGCCTGGACTCTGATGGGGTAGGATAAGCCTGTGACAGGACTGGAATAGAAAGTGTTGGGTAAGTGGATTGGGTATGTTTTGCATCAGGGTTGAGAGGTTGGGTTGGGAGTGGCATAGGGATTAACTAAGATGTCATAGAGGTTAGCTGGGCCAGAGACCATTACATTAAGAGGGGTGAGGAGTATCTTACATAGGATATCTCTCATTTCTGGGCATGATGATAGGTAATCAATGCCCTGGTTTAGTTGTTCTGGTAAAGGATGGAATGGGGTGACAAGAGGGTCAGTCCATTGTCGCTGGATGATAGTACATATTATAATGCACACAAACAGCTAATGTATGACAATCACTATTTAGGTTTTAGAAGAATCACTTGTAGTTGCTAATGGTGCATTAGTTTTATGATAAAAACAAGTTATTACATATTACTTTATTGCAACCATCTTAGACCATTTGAAACTCCTTGTTGTTGGTATCATAAGTAAAGTTCAGTATATGGGATACAAAGTCATTTGTACTGTATAAGAATGAAACAAACAAGAAGATTATTAGAAAATCTATAAGAAGCCATTTTGTTTAAATCCCATATATTTCATATTCTTATAAAGAATTAATGTGTTCTACTTCCACTCTATGATAATGAGCAGTATTCAAAACAGGGAAAAATATTTAAGTGTACTTTGTCAGTAAATTCGCTTCGTGTTGAACTGTGGTATGGATTCTGGCATCTACGAGATTTGAAAGGAGCTAGAAACAAGATTAAAGTGTTTAGCTTTTATGAAAGATTGGTAGAGTACAGTACATTAAAGTCAGTTATTTTGTTGTGGAAACTGTTACAAGAAATTGGCTGTAAATAATGAGCTTAGATTTGAAAGCCTTAAATCAGGATGTTCTGGAGAATGTCTTTTGTAGTACAGCTAATACAAATCCAACTTGTTTCTCGTTTTTATAAGCTCTGAAGACTTGTACTGTGAATCATATGACTTTATCTTTCCAAAGTAAGAGTTTATGTAATTATAAAAATGATGATTACACCACTGAACAATTTGTGTCACTTTTTGTGCAATAAATTATTTTAATGAACATTTAAATCAAAGGGAATTGGATTATTGTTATTACACTGATATGGCTCAACCATTACTTAATTTCTACTGAGCGGACTGACTACCGCAAGTGAGCATGTCTGTAGATCACCAGGCCTTAGCTTACTCTGCACCGGTCTGTATCTCTAACTGAACAGATGATTTTTCTCACTTAAATTACAAGCTGGACAGTGGTATACTAAGGCTGTCTGAGGCGCGTGGCGGGAAGCGGGGGGGGGGGGGGGAATGTCTCAATGTCTCTCATGAGGCCCCAAGTCCACTTACAAATACATGTTACATGAATTACTAAAAAAAGTAACTTTTGAGATCTGTTTTACTTTTTCCAATTAAATGTTAGTGTAATTTTTTCATAATTTTACTTGCAGTTCGTTTTCAATTAAAAAGAGAATAAACTATTTTTCACTCACTCCCCATTCCCATAAGTGGGTGAAGTCATTTATGAGATTATTTTTTTTCTCTTGAGTTAGTGGTAGTTCGCTTTATTTTGAGCAACAGCTAAGAACCTTTTACCTGTTTTGGATTGAAATGTGCTCTGCTTTCTAATATCTAGCCTATATGTCATAGCAAATTTTAAGCACCTTGCAGAGCCACTTTTTTTTTTTTTTTTTTTTTTTTTTTTTTTTTTGCGCCCTTGGTGTCATGTTCTGCGGCCTTCAAATGTCGGAAGCTATTTTTCTTAACCTTAAATTGTCCAGGACGAGAGAAACGGGACAATTTAGGGTTAAGAAAAATAGCTTCCGACATTTGGAGGCCGCAGAAGATGACACCAAGGGCGCAAAAAAAAAAAAAAAAAAAAAAAAAAAAAAAAAAAAAAAAAGTGGCTCTGCAAGGTGCTAAAAATTTTCAATCCAAAACAGGTAAAAGGTTCTTAGCTGTTGCTCAAAATAAAGCGAACTACCAATAACTCAAGAGAAAAAATTATCTGCTAAATGACTTCACCCAATTATGGGAATGGGGAGTTTCCTACTGAGTGAAAAATAGTTTATTCTCTTTTTAATTGAAAACAAACTGCAAGTAAAAATTATGAAAAAGTTACACTAACATTTAATTTGAAAAATTAAAACAATAGTTACGTTAATGGTGTCACTTTGTCAGTCCAAAACTCAATAAATCCAAACTATTAAAAGCAAATGAAATAATTTATTAGAAAAAATATCTGTTATTAATAAACTGGAGGCTGGCTGACATTCTGAGGTTATACTTCATTTTTACAGTTGAAGTTAACCGGTAGGGGCTGTCGTATTAAATAAAATAAATAATGTGCTGTTGTCGCTGCCGATGTATGGAAACGAGTCTGAAAGAGACTTTGCGAAAGAGCACTTTTACCGCTCATCGCGAATATTTCTGGATGCATCTGCGATTCTGAAATGCTATCAAAAACTATCTTGCTAATCTGAGACTGAAATACATCAATCGCAACTTCCTACCAATCTTGATGAAGTCAAGACTCGCTATCTTTCCCTAATCAATATCTAGTAGGCAAGGTATACTGATTACACAAATCAGTCTACAAGTGTGCCATTCACTAGTGTCCTAAGACCACAACACATTCGTTATGCTCAGGTGGTAACTAAATATCGTTGACTGGCAAAAGTGTGCAATGCTCGCTCTGTTAAGTGCTGTATTACCCGTTATGTATGCAATTCAACACTTTTCACCATACACAGCTGTTCTGCCAATGGGCAAATCACAGCTAGCCGCTATCTATAGCTACAGAGAAGAGCACTCCGTCTTCAGGTCACAAATGACCCGAATAGAAACATCGCCATAACAAAGTGGCAGTGTCTGTCTGCAGCACATCCAGTTGCCTTTATATGACACTATTTCCCCCAAATTCGCTGCTTCAACAGCCAATGAGGAACACCCTACTAATATGTAGCTTGTTTTATCGTATTTCTGTAAGCCAGTGACAAAAACCGTCTTCTGCCTCTATGGTGGGCCTACACACTAAAAGCTAATGCGGTTTTAAGAAGAGAAATGCAACATGCAAGTGTCCACTATTCAGAAGGCAGGTGGCTGGATCCACTGAGAGTCGCACAAAGCACGAAATAATCGTAAGGGTCATAATACGCCCATTAGTCGTGTGACAGCTTCCGAACAGATTTCCCTTTCCTTTCGCAGGGTTTGGTTTTTCCCGTGTCCACTGGCTTCTGTCAAAGTAGGTGTAATTCAGCACTTGGCACCATACACCGCCAAATATAAGTAACTGGACGTGGTGCAGACAGACGCTTCCACTGTCTTATAGCGATGCTTCTATTGAGGTCATTTGTGACCTGGAGACGACGTGGTCTTTTCTATACAGGTGTCCATAGCGCCTAGCTGTGATTTGCTTATTGGCAAATTTGTTAGTTTAATCCAGTAATCTCTTATCGACTGCAGCATCGAAGTACAAATCCTCAACTTTAAGAAATTGCTTTAGATATGTGAAATCTGCATTTTCCACTGCTGTATTATTTAGATTATTTTAATTTCTTTATCACAACATTGCTTGGTTTTAAATAACTCTAAAATATTACGAATATTTTCCATTCGGTTTTATGTTACTGGGCATACATCATTTTTACGCAAACTACTAAGTCTACCCAATGCTTTGTTAGAAATCACGCCGCGCGGGAATGGCCACATGGTCTAAGGTGCGATGCCACGGAGTATGCGGCCGCTCCCGCTGGAGGTCCAAGTCCTCCCTCCGGCGTGTGTGAGTGGTGTGTGTGTGTGTGTGTGTGTGTTGCGGAGGGGGTGGGGCGTCCCTAGCGTAAATTAGTTTAGTTAAGTGCAATTTTCAGATTTTTTATTTATTTATTTATTTATTTATTTATTTTTCGTATACGTCATTATCATCCATCCCGATATGAACTTCACATCTTCACCACACTTGAACACTAACGACATGTAAACGATGTTCAAGACTACTGGACTCAGACTTGTCAACTCGTTTCCAGGCATGTCCCCACATGGCAAAATCGACCCGGATGTCAAGTGACTGACATTTTGTCTGACGTGCTCTTCGTTTTTTGTGCTTGGCATGGAATAACCATCAGAAACGATAACGCAGTTTCTACCAAAATGTTTCCTTACATAATTTACGTACAGTCCATATGATTCTTTGTAAGTCAAACATCGTGACCAAACAACTATCCGTCATAAATATCCAACATCTACAACATACACACAAACTTGAGGATGTGACAGATGCTTGTCATTTGATATACAGTTATCTAATACATCATAAAATACGTATTTTTGTGTTTTTCTCGTCTAATAATCATGAAATAAAAGGATAAGGGATGAATTGTCGCTGGCCGCGGTGGCCGAGGGGACTGAGGCGCTCCAGTCACGGTCTGCACGGCCACTACGGTCGGGGGTTCGAATCCCCCCTCGGGCATGGATATTTGTGCCGTCCTAGTTCGTAAGTAGTTCATAAGTAGTTTGTAACTTTAGGGACTGATGACCCCGTAGTTAAGTCCCATAAGCTATACAAACATTTGAACATTTGAATTTTTGATGAATTGTCAGTTCATAGTTTAACCATTTCTGGAGGTCTTCACAACTTACTCTGAAGAATAGCTGCATTGTCTTAACGACAACAATGTAATACGTTGACCTTGACAGTGCTAGTCATGTGTGCTAATGTCCGCACCTTGTCACATCGATGTAAATGTACATCCGTGAATGTTTTCTCGACATTTCGTCCCACTGCAGCTTTTCCGACATTAACTGCATCGCTGCTGGACGTAGACAAAGTCACTGTTTCTCATATATGAAAAGAGATGAAATATTGTTGTGGCGAGTGAAAGGAAATCAAGAAGGGAACGACAAACAGAGCTTTGAACCATAGCTCTCGACATGAGGTGATAAGGGTACCTGTCGTGTAATACATTGACTTTCATTGGTCCTGGCTACGCTTCCAGTCACATATGCATCTCCAGAAAAAGCATATTCGTCGTTTCGGCTCCTGAAATTTTATTTAAGAACGTCGATAAAAGGAAACCGCCTCCTTGGTCTTGTACCTATGAATGTTCATTACCAGACGTAGAAACAGTAATTACAACGTTTTCAAAAAGAACGAGATCAGAATTTAATATTTCAGAGCAGCATTGCGTACATACGTATTTAATATTAAATCCCATTATGTTTATTTATTTATTGTTTTACAAGAAGAAAGAAAGAAGTTTATTGTTAATACTTACATTCATGAGGAAATATAATTTACTATGAGCATAAAATAATGTAATTAGTAATTTAAGATGACTTTCTGAAAACAAAAACCCATCTAACCTTTTCACAATCGCTCGGTCATTATTGCGTACAAACAAATGCGCAACACTGTATCGACATTTGAAAGCTTTGTGAACTAATTTCGGTGATTTATGGCTGGAAACAAATGAAAAATTGCATTTTATATTTTTTTTTCTTTAGCAGAGGAATCCAGTGTTATACAAATGCACGTGTCATATTTGAAGAATATATATATATATATATATATATATATATATATATATATATATATATCCGCCCCTGGCCGTTATATTACTATTTTGTATGACTTATGCTTTCCTATTGTAGAGATGCTGTAGATGACTAGGAAATTAGCCGAAATTGATATACAGTAAACAGTTTTTCGTGAATGATCACTGTGTTTCTCTCAGAAATAATGTCATCACTCGCTGCACATAGTCATCCATTGATAGATAATAATATTATTCACAAATATCTAACAAACTACGTTTTTAGTTTAATAAATTACATTATTATGTGTATAGGCCTGTAATGACGAGGTTGTTTGCTAATTTTTACTCACAAGGAAAAAGATCGGAGTTGTATTCTGAACGAACAAACTGACTAAAAAATAAACATTTCATCGAAAATGTTAGGAATCCTCACCTAAAAACGAAACTTTTTAAACGAAATATTACAGCTCGGTAACAATACTTTCGTGTTATATTATTATTGGTTATATTTCACATATTTATTTAGAATAGACGAGGAAAAATATAGGAATCTATGTTTCAAATGTTTGTTAAGCTTAAGGGACTTAACTACGGGGTCATCAGTCCCGAAACTGATAAACTACTTATGAACTACCTACAACTAAGGACGGCACAAATATCCATGCCCGAGGGGGGATTCGAACCCCCGACCGTAGTGGCCGTATAGGGATCTTACATATTATCAAAACCAAAGAAAAATGTTCAAAACGAAAACAAAAAGGTATATCTATTAAATATTTGACAACAAAATATAACCCTAATGTTATCCCTTCACTTTGTAACGTTATCTTATGCTGGAGTAATTTCGCAGAAATGACAAAAGATAATTTTTTTTTGTTTCATTTTGTATGGAAATAATATTTATTTAAAAATCAGTGATTTAATTTAATTGAGGGACTGTGTACCACCTATCGCAAGAAACTAAGAGGTATTCTGTGTCTCAGAAAACAAATGAGAGAACTTAATTCTGATGTTCTGTAGTATAGAGACTCACTCTTGTCTTTGCAGTCGAACTGAACAGTCCCATTGCAAGTAATTGTATCTCTATTACTCTGATTTTCTAATGAAGTACTTAAACTTCACCTTCCGTGTTCTTATTCGTAGATTGGATACTCCCTTTTCATTATTCGCACATTTTCAGCATGCAGTTATTATTTCCAGGTTTTCCGCCTTTGCTGGAATTACGAGAGTATACGCTGGTTGTTGGAGTGTGCAATGACAAATTTTACTGTTTGAACTTCGTCTCTAAAGCCAAGCACAACAGCCCTGAGATTTCCTTGCCGTTATTTTAAAGTTTTATCACCACTAATTTTGCTAGCCGTGCGGTAGTTTAATGTCAGGTCACAAACATTCCAACAATCATTACGCTGCTTTACGTACCAGCTTGCATAAAAACTCTTGCAGAGGATGAACATTATAGGTGATGATTATATAGGTTTAATTCGGGTTTAATAACAAGCATTTCAATGAATGACGTATTTCACTTTCAGCTCCACCACCAGTGTTGGAATATTACTTTCCGCCAGCGGACCCTTATTGTTTAATTTCAGTTGTAATATTCTTTCAAAATAATTGCTTGGCTATTTTCTGCCCACATTTTCATTTCAACAGAATTTTATTCATTCACACGCTTCTACCAAACGAGGAAAGTAATATTTCAATTTCGTCTTCTCTCTGTTTACATCCTTGTCGTCGTATCTCGGTCATTTCTTCCTCCATCTGTCCATCTCCTCATCCAGCAGTCTAGGAAACATTACACGTCGAAGCTTACTGCAGCGTACCCTCTGCTGTCTACCATAAGGTGGCTTACGGTGTATAAATTAGAGAATGGCAAATTAGTTCATTTTTGGTAATCAGTTCGCTCATGATCTTTTTTTGGGAACCGTTCCTTTCTACTTGTTTCCCGCTCCTTTTTATCCAATTAATATCGAATAACAGATAACGAAAATATTCTGAATGATGAGCAGCAATCACTCGTAAATATTTATTTCTTATTGCATATCAACATTCAATCAATGTGAGACCATTCTGTGTCAAGACACAGAATCACTTACAACCAGTTGTCACGCATGCCGTATTATACATCAATTGTACATGCTTCGTTCAGTAATAAAATACATGCCTTTAAAAATGTGCTTTAAAACATATACAATTTTTCTACTTTCATATTGAAGATTACATTAACATTAACGCAGACATTACAATTATTAGACAACTTCCTCCAGTGTACGACATGGAGGCTATAGCGCTCTCTTTAAATTGATTATTTACCTTTACATTTCGCTTGATATATTTTCTTTTATTAATTTTTGACGAAATTTTACAATTAAATTATGTTATTTAAATCAACATGTGTATGTAGTTTTCAGTTAGACATGAATGGTGGTGGATTTACAGACTACCTCGTACGTTTGATCTGTTGTTGTGGTCTTCAGTCCGCAGACTGGTTTGATTAAGCTCTCCACGCTATCCTGTTCTGTGCAAGCCTCTTCATCTGAGAATAAGAACGGCAACCTACATCCTTTTGAACGGCTAACAAAGAATGAACCAGATCAAAACCCAGCTCTTTTCTTACATAAATTAGTTCGAAATGGTGTAGACTATTTTTCTCGATATCCGTTGTAAGGATCATATATATGTATATATATATATATATATATATATATATATGATCCTTACAACGGATATCGAGAAAAATAGTCTACACCATTTCGAACTAATTTATGTAAGAAAAGAGCTGGGTTTTGATCTGGTTCATTCTTTGAAACTTTGAAGGGTTGTAGCTCCCGAACTAACAGTGATAGGAATGTAGTTTAAATTGATTTGGACGCAGCTGGTTTCAACGAATCCAATTCACAATAGAAAAAACTATTGTTCCATTTAAAAAATTATATCTTTGTGCTGTAACTCTTTGGAAAATGATATAATAAACTATGTTCATAGCTCCGCAGAAAGTGTAACATTTCTTGTGTTGACCTACGCATTAAAATTTCCCGTTACCTATTATTTCATAAGTTACAGAGGCAAACACAGTTAGTGAAACACCCTGTCCGACGATGAGAAAAATAGTCTACACCATTTCGAACTAATGCAAAACCCGAAAAATTTTATCGAATGCAAAGAGCAATCCTTCAGAGACTAAACAAACGACAAACGAGTAAACGCGCCTGCCATCGGAGGTAACTGCCTGTCTGTCTGTCTGTTTCTTTGGCCCTTATCCCGCATATGCGGGTCGCCACTGTGCTTAACGTGAATTTGGCATGAGTTAATATTTACAAGGTGGGCGCATGCCCTTCCTGCCGCCACCTCCCATCAAAGGTAACTACCCAGCTTTATATCAACTAACCATAGGGTTTCTAGAGCAAAGAACAATATTTTACCACCATAAGCATCTCCGCTACGCTACTGAGAGGCGTCCTTTGTAAACACCACTAAGAGACGAGATAGATACACCACAGCCCTAACACATAACCATACTACTAAGTATCAATATGGAGTTCAAAAATGTAGAACACCTATATGTTGCAACGAATCGTGCGACTAAACAGATCGAAATCGGTATTTCGCACAAGTCAAATTACATCATACGCACCAGATTACGAATACATTAGACCTAATTTTACAGAAATAGACTATTACATTGCTTCTATGAACAGCCATAAGAAAAAAAAAATAAAATAAAATAAAAAAATAAAAAAAGACTATCGATTTGTCACAGCTATACCATCGCTCTTAATGCTCCATCAACACACAATAAAGACCATCTCCAGCTAACCTCTACAGGTCATAAACAGATATCCACGCACATTTGTATTACCGACTAATACAGCAACACTTCTAAGGACACAGTTGACACAAACGAGATATTTACCGTATGAGGTGACTACAACAGCCGTTATAACTTGCATGCTGAAAAATATAGCTTGAAATAACCTATTTTACACGCACACACACACCCACAAATATGAGTTATAAACTGCGATATAAAGTCAAACTCCAGTCCAAACACTAACGTATCATCCAACATCGATTTAAACCAACTCTTGCTTAGCTGTCGACTAGAACAGCACAGAAGTACATCCCGATAACTGACCACCTAACAGATACTCTACCAATCGAAACTCTTTTGACACCTGTCTTCTGGTATTTTCTCCTAGATCCGTAGACCTGTAAAACCGAAACGTTCTACACGAAAAGCTGTAAGTCTTAACAACAAATATCTGTTGCAGATGCAAACTACTACATATTTTAGGTAATCACTTCGACGTTGGAAAGTCAACTCCTAAAATTGCCAACGGTTTATTAAACAAAGGAACCTTCTGGGCGTACAATAACACAACATCAAAAAGGGGGAAAAAAGATAAAGAAGAAGAAGAAGAAATTGTCAGTCACATAGGGACAACAAATATAATAGTGAAAACATACACAGAGACAATAAACTATTACAAGTGGCGCTAGGCCAAGGCCGAGGGGACTGCGGCGCGCCAGTCACGGTCAACACGGCCACTACGGTCGGGGGTTCGAATCCCTCCTCGGGTATGGATATTTGTGCCGTCCTTAGTATTAGCTAGTTCATAAGTAGTTTGTAAGTTTAGAGACTGATGATCCCGTAGTTGAGTCCCATAAGCTCTACAACATTTGAACATTTTGGCCCACTTTAGGTTACGGTAGTAACACTAAAAGTGGGCCTTTGCGATCGTCTTTTGACAGTTCGAAATTTAAATGAAAATTGAATAATTTGTCGAGGGGAAAATTCTCTACAACTTTGCTCTCTTATGTTTCTTAATATCTCGTAACGTTTCAAAGATATTTGCAAAAATAACGGCGATTTTGAGACGTATGTCTGTCTGTCTGTCTGTCCGTAAAATGTTCCCTGTTTTTAAGACTAACCGTTCAACCGATCAGCACCAAATTTTACAGCCATAATTGTAGGCCGCCAGAGACCAGAGCCTCCCTTTTTTTTCAAATTTTTCGGACAAAAAAATACGGCAGTAATACCAAAAAAGCCGATTGTAATATAATTGTAATTGCAAACGAACAGTTCATCTGACTCGAAAATTGAATAACCTAATTGGTTGAGGAGAAAATTTTCTACAACTTAGTTCCCTTACTTTTTTTCATATCTCGGATCGTTTGAGACATATTTGGAAAAATCACGGAGATTTCACATCCTCCATTGAATTAACGAAAGCCAGCCGTTCGGAGATGTCACGTGACATTCCTCACCCAGAACTCTCTCTGGCATACGCCATCCATCTTGCGTTACGTATTTGATGATTTTCTTATTGTAACTAATACGTAGTCATTTCAAAGCAATGGCGCACTGAGGAATTAACAAAAAAACATCGTTCTTCGTACGATAAATGATAATATAGTGTCTACAAATGCCATATTAGCATCAGTTAAGAACGGCCATCAATAGTATGAGATTAATGGACTCACCTTCCGGTTGATAGCTGTAGGATAGTGGGCAAGGCGTTGGACTATGACGCTAAAGGTAGCTGGTTCGGAACCCGGCACTATATAATTTTTTTCCTAAAAGGGTTTCAGACACTATTATTAATTAATTTTTCATTATATAGATTATTATTTTGGTCCAAAATGTTTGCAAAAACTTGAGATAAAGCACTCAACAATCCGAAGATTGGTTTTAACACCACAGTGCTTTACTAGGCATGGTCCTGTTTGGAGGTGGTATGCCGTTGCCTTCCTCCGACCTTCGAACTGACTCACCCAGCCAGTTATAGGGGGACCTACAGTTTAACGTGGATTCCGAACCACGGTGCTACTCGGTATTTTTCACATGAGCAATACTGCCAGAGGTGAAAGAAGTGGAAAGTGACAGATAAAAATCCTAGGACCTCGCGAGGATCGAACCCGAGACCTTTGGATTTGTAGTCTGGCACTCTACCACTGTGCAATAGAGGCGCACTCATAAAACTACAAATGTAAAGTGGGCCATAACACGTCAGTGCGATTTTTTTTACTACGAAAACTACGCTGAGTGTTGCGGCTGTTGGATCCGGCGTAGGAGGGGGCGGTGGCTGGTTATGCCACTGCGCTCCACATTGACCGTAATGTAGTGCCACCATACAGCGCCATTTCTTCTGCCGTTGTCCGTTGTTTATGTTTATGTTATTACGGGTGAGCGCCTACAAAAGAGAGCTCAGCAGCCCGCCTTGGCTGCCTGTTATGCGGGCACTCTCCACGGTCAGGGGCTGCCACAGCACCTACAGATCTTATCATCTACAGCAAACACCTCGTGAGGGTGGTCTATATACACCGCAGGAGAGTACAAGGCTCTTATCATAGAGGGAAGAAACATAGAATGCGTATAACTCAATTCCCACATCACGAAAAAGATACTGTGGTACAACAGCTTACAACACATTAACTCCAACTTTAGCAGTTTTCAGGACAAAGCGACCCACACCTAGTAAGACACACTAATGTTACTCGAAATATGCTTTTTCATGCTCATTCCATAGGAATAACCATTTAAAATCAAAACCGGAGCGTTATTGTTCGTCTCTGCTGACCTTAAACATGTCTTTTTGTACACCCTAATAACCCTATAGCACTGAAAATCCCGATATTTGCTACACAACAACCTCCAAATCCTTACATCAGTTGAATGACAAACTCGAACTCTCAACCACAGGTAAATCCCTTGTGGTGCAAGTAGCCAACAAAAGCTGAATGCTTAGCCATTTACAGGCAGCTGTCAAAATGCAGCTCAATACTAGTAAAATACTTGCAGATTCGTGCGTGTTCCATCAATCTTCATACACACGAGCGATTTTTTTCAAGGTGCCTCAGAAACTTGTTCCCCGATCTCATGCTAATAATGAGTTTCATGGCCTTCATTTTCAGAACATTTTGTTCGGTACATTGCAAATTCTACGTACGTTGTGTCAATGGCGGTATTTGCAGTTAACTGTAACTAATATAAATAAAAATGTACACACTAATCCGATTGCATTTTTATTGCGTACTTAAGCCGGTTCCGTGACACTCTCTACCCTTTATCACGATAATACAGAACGAGCAGCCCTTCTCTGTACTTTCTGCTCTCAGTCCCTCTTGGTGGGATTCCCACAATTTGCAACAGTACTCGAAACTAGGACGCACAAATGTTGTGTAGGCATTTTCTTTAGTAGACCTGTTACATCTTCTAAGTATTCTACCAATGAAACGTAGTCTTCGTTTCGTTTTCTCCATAACATTTTGTATATGTTCTTTTCAGTTTTAGTTGTTTGTAATTGTTACTCCTAGGTGTTTTGTTGAATTTATGGTCTGTAGTTTTGCTGATTTATCGTGTAAATGAAGTTTAACGGGTTTCTTTTAGTGGTCATGTGGATGACTTCACACGTATGATTATTAAGGGTCAATTAGCATATTTTGCACTGTGCATATATATCTAAATCATTTTGCAGTTGCTTTTGGTGACTTAACTAACCGATAAATGACAGCTACATTCGCGAACATTCTGCGACAGCTACTCAAATTGTTTCCTAAATAGTTTATAAAAATTAGAAACAGTAGAGGCCCTACAACACTTCCCTGGGGAGCGCCAGGTATCGCTTCTCTTCTACTCGACGACTTTCCGTCAATTACAACGTACTATATCCTTTCTGAGAGGAAATCACGAATGCAATCACACAATTGTGGCGATATTCCATAAGCACGCAATTTGATTAGAAGACGCTTATGAGGTACAGTGTCGAAAGCCTTCCGGTAATCTAGAAATACGGAATCTATTTGGTATCTCTTGTCGGTGCTGCCAACATTCAGACACGTAACAACATAGTTCGAAAACTGTGTGGTTCTTCTTGGGGTGCAAGTGCAACTACTGTACGCTGCTTAGTTCTAAGTTTAGTTTACTGTACTGTGGAGTAAGATGACCCCGTCTGGATGAACAGTCTTCATCTGAATATAATAGTGTTAAATGAGATAATGATGATGATCACAGGCACGGTCAGATTAATTCCAACTCAGTGGGTCCCGTACGAAGCCATAGCCCTCCATCCCGCCTTCGTAGATGCTTTGCTCTGATGAATGAATACAATAAGATCCAGAATAATCAAAGATTGCCCATTCATGAGGGTATTCCCCACCTACATATAGACAGACTGAAGTCAAGACGCGCACCCACCTGTACGGCGGAGAACCTTTTAGCCAACAATTTAAACCTGATTGGGGGTAGCTTGAATGAATGGAAACAATTTGCTCCAGCAAAATCTTTAGATATATCATGCATTACACGGAAGGTACCTGGCTTTGAACAGCCTCGGAAAGCATGGTCCATATTAAATCGGATACGGACTCACTATGGTGTGTGCACAGATCTTCTGTGTAAATGGAGGAACCAGCCATCATCCTGCTGCGTCTGTGGTGCTGAGAGGCACACTGTGCAGCACGTCATACGAGAACCACCACTGAGACGTTTCCATGGAGAAAAAAGTGAATTTTTCCTGGCGACGCCGTAGGCGATTACCTATGTAAATAATATAGATATAAATCTGGAAATTAGAGTACTGATCATTTATATGCCATACGGCAAATAAACCAGGGGTATTTTAACTCCTTGTTAAAATCCGGGTGTTCAATTTTAATGTTTTGGTTTCATTAAATGAGGGTTTTTTTTTTTTTTTTTTTTTTTTTTTTTTTTTTTTTTTTTTTTTTTTTTTTTGGAAATTTTAGAATTTTATTTGTTCTGGGAATGATATTTAGTATTCGGAGAAGGAAAGTAGAAATGGGGTACTAGCACAGAGTGCAAACATCGGCCATATTTTATTCCGTGTGGACATATAAAGGGAAATTACGGAGATTGTTAACATTGTTCATCTGTTAACAGTCAGTTCGGGCAGAAGTACGTGGAAATATTCCTCTAGTTAATAATTTTGAAGTTTAAATCCGTTCCAGCCATAAAGAAACAGTATGAATTTTGCATCTTATAGAACTTTCAATCAAATAATCGATAGTTACTACTGCAGGAAACATTACTGGAAGTGAACATTAATATAAAGTTAGCGTGGGATACGCGAAATAATGATAATTGTGGGATAGGAAGTCAATTTTATACCGATTCAGGACCCCTATCATTCACTAACATTATCATTTTAAATCAGATTTGAATATAAGAGTTATAAACTGAATTTACGTGTGTTGAAGGTTCATTTAAATAATATCAATGACGTAATGTGTCGTGTGCTGATATGCGATGTGTTAACTACAACGCTCAGGTTTCAGTAACTGAATTAGTATTTGAAAATAAGAATCTGAATGTTCAATGGGACTTATAAACAATAAAGCATTTTATCTACGTGTAAAAATAAAGCTGCTTTAAGTAAATTTTTAGAAACCGCGGAAGTGTTGAACAGCGCTAGGCAACGTGTGCATAATCTCTGGAGCCAACATTTCAGGCGTCGAGTGAATAAAATAATTTATCTTCTAGTGAGATTCATCTATTAAATACTTGGGGAAAAATCAATGTGGCGTCCCCATCGATGCATGCACCACAAATACAAACTTACATGCTAGAAGTCGGGCATAAATGTGTAACATAAGCATTGATGTGTTCCGCTACACTTCTGGAGTATTTGTTTCGTTTTCTGTTAGTGCAGGATTTTTGGAATGCTGTGTCAAGCGATTCAGCTTCAGCAGAACTGTCATGAGTAGCACCAGCGTTAGCCACAGATCAGCGCCTCGCTGTGAGAACTGCCAGCACGTGGCCTGTTGTCAGTCCCAGCACGTCTGGCTAGACGCGCATCCATCGCTGCGGACGCCTCGCCTTGTACACTCCACGGCGTGCTGTACATTAGAGACGGCTGTCATTGCATGCCAGCTTTTGTTGCCTAACGTACGACGGCACTACAGCACAGTGCCATTACGTTCGCCATTAGGTATACGTGACATTTTCTTACTATGGCTTTCACCACCAGTAATACGTCGTGTATTCACTCAGCGATAACGCTTCCTGGCTTAATCGACGAGTGTTGCGACACTCATTCCGAGAACATTACAGGAAAGGACACACGTCCACAAGTGATACATGCTGCAATGTTCGCAGTATGTTCTTTCCGTAAGTGAAACGCAAACAAAAGCGACTCTTAATAATTCGCAGGGATATTAGTGTCTTTTCTGTCATGAAGAAATTGTTCCACTTGCTATGCAAGAGTATGAGACAGGGGAAAATACCCTCCGACATCAAGAAGAATGTTGTAATTCCAATTCCAAAGAAAGCGAGTGCAAACAAGTGTGAAAATTACAGAACTATCAGTTTAATAAGTCATGGTTGCAAAGTTCTAACACGAATTATTTGCAGACGAATGGAAAACTTGTGGAATCCAACCTTGGAGAAGATCAGTTTGGATTTAGAAGAAATGTAGGAACACGGGAGGTAATACTCACATTACGACTTATCTTAGGCTAAGGAAAGGAAAACCTACGTTTTTAGCATTTGTAGATTTGGAAGGTAATAGGGGTAAAATATAGGGAGCAAAGAGTTATATTCAACTTATACAAAAACCAGACACAGGTTATTAGAGTGGAAGGGCATAAAAGGGACGCAAAGATTGGGAAGGGAGTAAGACAGGGTTATAGCCTTTCCCCAATGTTGTTCAATCTGTATGTTGAGCAGGCAGTGAAGGAATGGAAGGAGAAATTTGGAGAGGGAATTAAAGTTCAGGGAGAAGAAATAAAAACTTTGCGGTTTGCCGATGACATAGTAATTCTGTCACAGACCGCAAAGGATCTGGAAGAGCAATTGAATGGAATGGACAGTGTCTTGAAAAGAAGGTATAAGATGAACATCAACAAGAGTCAAACAAAGATAATGGAATGTAGTGTCAGAAAATCAGGCAATGCTGAATGAATTAGATTAGCTAATGTGACAATAAAAGTAGTAGATGAGTTTTGTTATTTGGATACTAACTTCTGATGGCCGAAATAAAGAAGATATAAAATGCAGAATGGAAATGGGAAGAAATGCGTTTCCGGAGAAGCGAAATTTGTTGACATCCAATATTAATTTAAATGTTTTTAAGTTTTTTCTGAAAGCATTTTTCTGGAGTATAGCATTGTATGGGAGTGAAACATGGACGATAAAGAGATCAGAAAAAAATATGATAGAAGCTTTTGAAATGTGGTGCTACAGGCGAATGATGAAAATTAGATGGGCAGATCACGTAACTAATAAGGTGCTTAACCGAATTGGGGAGAAAAGGAGTTCCTGGCATATCCTGACTAAGAGAATTGATAGATTGGTGGGACACATTCTGAGACATCAAGGAATCGTCAATTTTGCTTAGACAGAAGTGTGTGGGGTAAAAATTGTAGAGGGAGACCGAGGGGCGAATACAGTAAGCAGATTCAAATGGACGTACTTTTCCCAACTTATTCTCAGATGAACAGTCTTGCACAGGACAGGGTAGCGTGTAGCGTGGAGAGGTGCATCAAACCAGTGTCTTGAAAAGAAGGTATAAGATGAACATCAACAAGAGTCAAACAAAGATAATAGAATGTGCATCAGTGGCGTTTTGATGAGATGCCGGGTGTCTTCAAGCACTGATTAACAATCAACTATGCACCAAACGAACTCATGAGTGAGGAGGCGGTAGCATACTATCTTTAAGTACCACGTGGTGTGCGACCACGATGAATAACATAGAATTTACAACAAGAAATTAATTTAGAATAAGCTAGTAAAGCACGTGCGAGAATTCATATAGAAGAAACTAGTATAAGTGAAAGTATGGCTGCAGGCCGAAGTAAAGATCATTAAAAAGCACATTGTGCAGTCCATCACACCAAGACATGAAAGACGGGTTCAAACCAGAAAAATCTGAGATATATTTAGCATTCTCACAGATACAGACATGAAGCGAAAACGTTAGTTAAAAAAAATACAGCAAGGAAATCAAACAGACTAAGTTTACATGAAGGCTGAAGGCCACATACATGTATCCCAACTTGAGAAACCCCGGACACAAAATCATCACTGGAATGAGAATGCAAATACTAAATTTAAACTGAATTACTCGAGTACTATAACTGAAGAAGCACTTCGCCTCACATGGCGAAAGAATTACTCAAGGAAACTATCACTGATAAACTAGGACTGCCTGGTCATGAACAAAGTAAGGTTCTAATAGCGTTCCGTCCCCTCAGCATGATTCCACGATATAGTCACTTCGGTGGTCGCAGCAAGAGTGAAAGCTAAGGCCACGCCACAAGCCTTCCCCACCACACACAGAATGTAGAGCGCCTTCAGAGCATAGAGTCTACCAACCCTCGCTACCTGAAGAAGATAATACCCTCTTCTAGAGCTCCAAAGAGGTCTCTTTTGTCGCCTGTTTTGACCGGCGACTGTAAGCCATTGTGCGGCAGTCAGTCAATATTAAAAGCAACCTTCCACATTCACATGAACACACAAGTTCAATCACACAGGTGGAAACATATATAAACATGGGGCATTGATCATTAATAAAAAAGAATAAAATAATGATATGCAAATAGACAATATTAATGGTGGAGGAACATTTAAGAGTAATGAATAACTCAAAATGGAACACGACCACACATTAAGTGGACGTGTTTCAACACCATACACTTGCACTAACATCCCAAGGGTCTCCGTCTCCGTTTTGCCTAATTTGTTAACGCGTTGCTTCATTTTGCGCTCCATGTTGCAATGACACGAGTCCTCTCACTGACTCTGTTAGCTGGGTAATAGCGTATTCAGTCGGTTCACAGCAGTGCTTTGCACGAATGGGGACGCTTGTAATTATGTCCTTGAATGTGTATGCCTTGGCACCTGATCCTCGCAGTGTCTAAAATATGGGAGAATTCACCGGACTTTTCAGACGCACCTCGTACGTTATTAATATGCAAAGGGTACACACATGGGTAACCAGAAACGGCAAATTTTGGTGAAGTCCTTCCTCATTGATAGCATACATAACAGGATGTACGTCATTGATTCAGTCTGAATATGGTACTTCTTATTATTCTCGTGACAGAAACATGCCGCGCGGGAGTAGCAACGTTGCGGATCGCGCGGCCTCCCTCGTCGGAGGTTTGAATCCTCCCCCGGGCATGGATGCATGTACTGTCTGTAGTAAAAATTAGTTCATAAGTAGTTTGTAAGTTTAGCGATTAATGGCCCTGCAGTTAAGTCCCATAAGCTTTACAAACATTTTAACATTTGGCAGAAACATATACTTTTACACAGTTATACACATTATATTACATGTGGCCAAAGTTTGGCCACTTCTAATGCGTTCTCCGATGCCTGATAAAGATCGTCTTCCGTGCAGGTGGTTGGATTCAGTCGACATTGAAGCATATGTTCCATGGTCTGGTCTTCTGCACATTCGCTCTTTTCGGTATCTTCCTCAGAGTAGCCCCACCTTGCTAGATTGGATCTGCCCACTCCGGATCTCAATCTATTCAAGGACTTCCATGTCAGCCATTCTTTGTCATGACCAGGTGGTAAAGTTTCAGATACTATTTTCCACCCACGTGGTTAAATGGTCTTAGACTTCCACAATTGCAACCTGGCTTTTACATCTGTGGTTGTAAGCTCTGTTGATATTCTTAAGAAACTCTTCCGGGACTTAAGTCTTCCAAATGGAGCTCGTGTCCACATAAAGTATGATTTATTTCCTGCTCCACTTTCTTGCTTTCCTTGCTCGTTATAATTTCTCTTCGAACACAAGGTGGTGCAATTTAAAAAAAATCGTATACATTCAATCAAATGGAGCAAAATGCGGTTGGCATCCCTATACTCGCCTGTCTTGAATGTGTAAGTTCCGGAAGTTTTATTACAGTGTGTATGTTAGCTATTGTTCAATAATATACTGAGTAGATCATTGCAAATTCCGAGATGTCAGCGTTAAGGAGCAACGCGTCTCCATTACATTTAGCGTGAAACTCAAGAACACTTTTACAAAGACACACCAAATCATGCAAAAAGCTTACAGTACTGAGTATTGAAGCTGTACTTTGTTTTACGAAAGTTTCACGCTGTTCCAAAATGGCAGGACGTAAGTCAAAGGTGAGATTCTTTCATGGCGCCCTTCGACGTCTACCAACGACTCGTCAGCTGTGTTCTCATTTTATTACTTATTGGCAACCAATTTCAAAGGACCAAGCGATCATCTTCAGGTCCTTCTTTACTGCAGTCCCGCGCTTTCGTAAGAAACAAAATACAGCTGATGAAGACCGCAACGTCGATTGAATTCAACAGGGAATGCACTAAAGAAGGGTCTGAAGGTGATTGCTGGGGTCCATTGAAAATGGTTGCCGATAAGTAATAAAGTGAGAATATAGCTGACGGTGTTATTATTCTTCACTTTGTATATGACAGAAGCCCCATTGTCCATACACAGGATGGACAAAATCAACACTTATGTCAGGTCCGTCACCGAAATTGTGCGTGCCAATCTAAGGGTGTGTTTACACTAGCAAGTTATTACTTGCGAGTTGTAACTTGTCGAACTACTTGGAAGTCTAAACACGCCAACACATCGACTTGCGGCCTTTGCATTTCATTGCACAACTCACTTGAAGGAAATGTTCGACTTTCAGTTCGCGAGAAGCCTCTGCAAGTTACTTGCAGCTTTTAGGATTAATTTCTATTTTCTGAAAGTTGAAATCGCAAGTTTTTGTAAGTACGAGAGTCGGAACTTATAAAGTGGTAACTATTTATTCACAACCGAAACAAAAGCGTTACACGGTTGCGGTGACGTACATTTTTAGGAAGTGGCATAATATAGAGGCGCAATGTTCGTGCAAACTGAGGGAACAATGGTAAAAAATAAGAAGTGATTCTTCCGAATGTACCTACACAAACGTTCCTCGGCTGAAATAACGCTGCGAAGCTGTCATAGTTATGAAATACATTTCCTATTTTGAAATGACGTGTACTATTGATGTTAATAAACTACCTAGATAATTAATAGACGTTCTAGAAAAGTTCTCAGAGCTAAAGATCTCAAAATCAAGTTCTAGCATCAAATTATTGTAGGTTCCATATTGCGATCTTCTAAGTATTTGTGTTCTTCGTAATAATTAACAAAACAACCAGTCATTTTCCTTACTTTCACTAAAAGTACACTTGAACGGTGTTTCGCTGAATGGTTAGGTGACACTTGTTGACGTTCCACCACTGAAATCCGCAGCAGTTTGCAGAAGCGATGTCCTTCTGTCACGTTGAACGATTCTCGTTAGTTGCCGTTGGTCCAGTTCTTGTATCATCTTTTATCCGGCAGCGGTGATGTCGGCGATTTGACGATTTGCTGGATTCCCGATACTCACGGTGCACTCGTCAAATCTTCGTTCGGGAAAATGGCTACGTCATAGCTACCTCGGATATGCTGTGTCTCATCTCTCGCAAACTCACTTGAATCGTGATAATCTGCCGTTTTAGATGCAGTACCCGATGTAACACCTGCGCCACCTCACTGTTGTCTTATATAGCCGTTGTCGAATACAGCGCCGTCCTCTGATTGCATATCCTTGTGTTTTCATGCGCATGCCCCTACCAGTTTATTTGGCTCCTCAGAATACACTATACAATGACACACAATACGTATTTGCTTGTATATTAAAACTAATACGTTTATGGAATATACTATCGGTAGTTGGACAGAAATACTCATTTAAAAACTGAAAAAGACAGTACTGACGTTCCACAGCAAATATTTACACTCGAATGACAAATTCGTGAAACAAAACCTTCGTCTAATATTTAAATTACCAATTTTAATGCTAGTCTCAATTAGTCCCTGTATATTATAGACATCGGGCTCATTTACGCTGTAAATTCCCAATTGTTCAAATTGTTTGGGTGAGTTTATTACGTAGAATATTTCATCGTTTGCAGAATCAATTTCATCGCGCTGTCACTTTCAGTACGCCCCAGATTTTTTCAAAACACTTATAAGTATTCCGTCTTTGTTTTTCATTACTGTTATCTCTCGTGGATGAAGTTCACTGTCAAATTCTGGACAGCACGACTGAGTTTTTGTAGTGTCTCACAATAAGTCCAAGATTCCATTTAACGCAGATAGCGCTGAAGTCCTTCCAGAAGGACGAGAACGGCAGCTTACTTTTTTATTCTTGTCTGTAAGAATTCGTGTATAGTTTCGTATTTTATTTCTTTGAATCGCCTTCTCCCATTTCAGATCAATTGTAACTTGTATTGTCGATTGAAAAGTGGTTGGATACGGCTACAAAGTTGAGGTTCATACGGAAAATACTAAAGACTTTCTCGTAGTTGGGTTTATATTTCTTGGACCTTCAATTTTGAGACAGTTATGTTATACATTTCATCTTAAAAGTTGTTTGAATAATAATGATACATCAGATTAAAATTATAAAACATTCATTTCGACGTCATTCCAGAAAAAAGGGCAATATTGCAAAACTATTGGCATGATTGTAATAACAAAAATCACTTATAACGATCTTGTGCAGTCATATGAAAGTAATTAAAGTAATTAATTGCTTCTGAGAAAAAATTAAACAAAAAATAATTACGAGCTATCTGAGTTAAGTCCACTGATCGAAACAATCAGGAGGTCAGTTAAGACATCTAATTTCTGAAGTATTGATATTGGAAGAATGAACTAAAATGGTTCGACGTCTTTCTGTCGGTTCTCAACAAACGTTGCTGCATAGGGCGGTGGGGGTCGGGGGGGGGGGGCGGTTGGTGTTGACTTGTATTTACTCTACCAAACGAATTACACAAGCAGGTGGGTTCAGATAGTATAGTGAGCAGGTATTGCAAAGCAACTAAAAGATATCCGAATGTACGGCATGGAGAACCATAGGATGGTTGGAAGCGGGACAGACACAGAGGGAGCTGGCTGCCGCTATTGGAGTGTCCCAGACTGTAATTTTCAGGACCTGGACGCGGTTTCAGACAACGGGAACCGTTAAAAGGAGGCATGGTCATGTTCGTCCACGGGTAACATCAGCAAGAGTGATGGTTATCAACTGTTAACAGACAGGAGGTTGAATGCAACTCAGCTGCAACGCACGCTTCAGGCAGCAACAGGGCGCGCAAGATCAACACAGATGGTCCGAAATCACCTTCGGGAATGTTGACTCTAGGCAAGGAAGCCCATGGCGTGTGTCCCATTGAAACCACTACTCCGCTTAGCCCGTAGAAACTTGGTCGAGGAACATCAGAATTGCAGTCGTAAAGAATGGTGCCGGGTTCTCTTCATAGATGATAAGATTTTTTGTTCAGTCGGACATTCGACGTTTCCTCATGCGGAGAGAACTTGGAACTGGGAACAATTCTGCTTATATGTAGGAAACATCACCATATCTTGATGGTGAATGAATGGTGTGGGCAGCAGTCACTATTGGCGGACATACGGATTATGTCGTTCAGAATGGCGCTTTGACTGCTCAAACGTATAGAGATGAGAGCCGTTAACCTTTTGTTGTGTCCTACGCTGGTGCCACAGGAGACCCTTCTGGTGGATGATAACAGCACTGGTGGACAATGTGACTGAAGCTGAGGGAACTGAAGGAATACAGTAGCCAGCTCTTCACCGAATCCCGACTGAGCATGTGCGGAATGCACTCCATACAGTCCACGCCACACAGGTGTGCTACTGTACGGGTCATCCGAGGTTATGGTACACCATATTAGAAGACAACGATAACAGTGTAGCGCCACGGTGCCTCGCTCTAGATATACACCGTGTAAAGAGGTAACACAGCAAAATATCCCAATGTAAACTACTGGCCATTAAAATTGCTACACCAAGATGAAATACTGATGGTAAACGGGTATTTATTAGACAAATATGTTATTCTATAACTGACATGTGATCACATTTTCACGCAACTGGGGTGCATAGTTCCTGAGAAATCAGTATCCAGAACAACGACCCCTGGCCGTAATAACGGCCTTAATACGCCTGGGTAATGCGTCAAACAGAGCTTGGATGTAGAGATGCCCATGCAGTTTCAACACGATACCACAGTTCATCAAGAGAAGTTACTGGCGTATTGTGACGAGCCAGTTGCTCGGTCACCATTGCCACCATTGAGCACACGTTTTCAATTGGTGAGAGATATTGAGAATGTGCTGGCAAGGACAGCAGTCCAACATTTTCGTATCCAGAAATGCCCGTACAGGACCTGCAACATGCGGTCGTGCATTATACTGCTGAAATGTAGCGTTTCGCAGGGATCGAAGGAAGGGTAGAGCCACGGGTCGTAACATCTAAAATGTAACGGCGACAAGAGGTGGCCGAGACGTGTAACCAATTGCACCCCACTCCATAACGCCGGGTGATACGCTAGTATGGCGATGACGAATACACGCTTCTAATGTGTGTTTACCGCGATGTCGCCAGACACGGTTGCGACCATCATGATGCTGTAAACAGAACCTGGATTCATCCGAAAAAAATGAAGTTTTGCCATTCGTGCACCCAGGTTCGTCGCTGCGTACAGTCGCAGCTAGGTAGCTGAACACGACCCTTTCCAGTAGATGTACAGTTGGAGCAGAGGAACTAGTCCACATCACGTAAGAACTGCCCTCATCTTTATGAAGACACCACCAGCTTGCACAATGTCGTGTTGACGATCACAGCTTCGTGGTGTCCATGCCTCACTATAATTCTACGATCACCTCAGTAACTGAAAGCGGCACTCATTTGAGCAGGCTACACTGTTTGGTCGTCTAGGGTCCAACCTATATGGTCTGGAGCTCATGCGAGGCGTCACAGGCGATGTCGTGGTTAGCAAAGGCACTCCAGTCGATAGTCTGCTGCCACATAGACGGCAAATTGTGCCGCATTTTCCAGTCAGATACGCTCGCCTTAAGACCCAGGTTCATTTCTGCGATTATTTCACGCAGTGTTGCTCTTCTGTTAGCAGTGCCAACTACACACAAACTCCACAGTGTCCATATCATTACTGAACTTCAAACGTGTTCTATCGTTCCTCACTACTTCAGTGTCCCACAGTCTTCCACACTGAATCTTTCGAACTATTCTCTTACTTTAGTCACTCTTTTTCACGACTGAATTAAAATGTAGTAAGTGATTCTTACGCTACGGATTGTGCGATCGCTGTCCGTTACAGATTCGAGTCCTCCCTCACGCAAGTGAGTGTGTGTGTGTGTTATCTTTAGCATAATCTAAAGAATTTTGTAAGTCTATAGTCCGTTAACCTCAGCAGTTTGGTCCCTTGAGTTCACAGATATTTAAAGAATGCAATATATGATCATTGGTGAATCTTCCAATTACTGACGGTCTTTCTTAAATATTTCCTTCAACTCTTATGATTCTTGAACAGAGTATTCGCCATAACTATCTGTAATTTACTGCAGAAGCCTCCTCATTAATTTCTACTGACAACCCTTGGTGTCCTTTCCTTACAGGTACTTTCCAGTATCCCATTACTATTAGATTTTCATCTTCCTTTAAATACTGAAGGGGTTACCCGTTCAGTATCCTTAGACTCTTTCTCTACCTCCTCAGCTTTTTCTTGGCATATACACCAGACCTATCGTTTGGGACGATGGTTTACTATCGAATCTGATGAGAGCAACTCTATCAAAAAAATCAAATGTTTGTAAATCTATCGGACCAAACTAAGTGGTCATCATTCCGTAGCTTACAAACTACTTAAACCTAGATAAACTAACCTAAGGACAACACACACACACACACACCCATGCCCCAGGGAGGACTCGAACCTCCACGGCGAGTAACTGTGCGCTCCACAGCGAGCAACTCTATCACCATACTACAGTACCTCACACATTCCTCCGCTTTGTTTTTCATCACAAGTTTCGTTCCACCTGTGATTTTCTGCTGCTGTTGAAATTACCTGTTCTGACCGACGAACACAATTTTTGGAACACATGTATTCATACAGTTCTTGGTATATATTTAAAACACAAATCACTTAATTACGTCATATGTGTGAAACAGACGTTAAATTCCTAACTTCATGCAAAACAGTCTTTACCAGGCACGGAAGGAGTCTTAGCTCAACAGTCCTCGGAGAGGTCACAGGAAAACCGTATGGGGCTGACAGTGTGTACTGCAGATACCAAGTCTGTAGCGCAGCCGAAGGCGAGATCCTCATGAAGGCGATGACGATCCTGAGAACAAGGCCTTGGTAGTTCCGCAACGTATCGAGGTGGAGTTTTCTCGGTCGAAGAACCTGAGATACTTCTTCTTGTTGAACCTCGTGGCTGCAATAGACAGAAGGCTAACTGACCTCGGAACCGACTGAGCGCCCAAATGTGTGTGGATACATCAAAGCACGTCTTAGTCTGTCAGTGCTCTCTATCGCTGTCGCTCCGCCTGCAAGAATACGTGCTTATTAGGGTTGTTTGTGTTGATGTTTATTTCCAAAGTACCAAGACACGTATCTGGGTTTGCTGGGTAACGAAGCAGGGCGTTCGCCTTTTGAATACGTTTCCCGGTAAACCACTGTGCCATGATGGTTGCCGGTCAAAAGGGGCCTCTCCACGGCTGGTAATGTATTGGCCTACGTACATCTGACCAGATCGCTTTGAATTTCACTTTACTAACCTGCAGTGTACCTAAGTTCAGCCTCAGTATTTCACTTTTCATGTATTTTTAGCTTTCCTAGTACAATGAAATTTCTCAAATTCCACACTGCCACTCTCTTCGGTGATTATTTCACCTTTTTCCTCATGGTCACCATGTGAGTCATCTTTCGGATATGTTCTACCAATGGTGAGACCATGGCACTTTTTCATATGCAGAACACATGTCGTATGGATAAACAGCTTGTGTCTTCGGTGGTTTGTGAAATTATCAGACATTTGAAGCTATTTTACACGTGGGAGCCATAATGGCCGGCCGCGGTGGCCGATGGGACTGAGGCGCTCCAGTCACGGTCTGCACGGCCACTACGGTCGGGGGTTCGAATCCCCCCTCGGGCATGGATATTTGTGCCGTCCTCAGTATAAGTAGTTTGTAAGTTTAGGGACTGATGACCCCGTAGTTAAGTTCCATAAGCTTAACAAACATTTGGATTATTATTATTATTAATTTTTTTTTTTTTTTTTTTTTTTTTAGCTTTAGTGGTTCGCAGTGATTCTACACTGCGAGATATAGCGTTAAATTATAATGCTTGCTGCTGATCACTGCTATTCTTTTGCCGTATCAGACGTTAAGATCTGTATACCAATAATGGACTGGAATGTGTGTGTGTGTGTCTGTGTGTTTCTTTTTGTGTCTTGGAGAGAGAGAGAGAGAGAGAGGAGAAGGTGGAGGGGAGCAAGAGGAAAAAAAAAACAAATCGGCTGTTTTTTGTTTTGTTAATGCGTCAGACATGGAAGCGTAGACAATTTTGTTTACGGATGCAGCGGCAAGACTAGTGATGATCCGTGAGTCATGCCCCAATCCGTTGATGACGGAGCTAACCAAAGCTCGGATCCTGCTTTCAGAGGCTGCTGGTCGTAGTGATGCACGAAGTTACTCATCTATTTTGCATCGTTAGCAAGTTGACAGAAACGTAAGATTAATATCGAATAGATGGGTGTTTTTCTTCAGGGAACGTAACACATTTAGTGAAAGAGTGAAAACGTGCCATTGAAACAGCTAGATATGTTTGAGGGTTCTCTGCCAATGAGACGCAACAACGGATAAATTTATGAGTCTTGTACAGCTTATTCTGAACTTCAGTACTCTACAATGCAACACACTGGTGCATGTGAGATCTACTCATGATGACAATTACATTGTCGGATTAATACACTATCCCAGTGGTTGGAATACAATAGACAGCGTAGTCAATGTAGTATCCAAGATACTACGGGAAGAGTACAAGCGTCGATCCACTTTCGGAAGGAGTACATAAGCAGTAACAATACAACTAACGATATGGGATGAAACAAGCATGCCTGCAAATTCAGAAAGCGGGTAAGAGATTAACACACTAAACGAACATGACTCAGAAGAAATCATCACCTACGGGACCCCAACGAACAACACATAACGCTACATGCCAAAATACAGCTAGGAACAACCCCAGCATCAATAACAATACTAAATGGATAAAAAAGCAGCCCTCGGTCGCAAATTAAAAATTATTTGACCTGGTTTCGGCAATGACTAAGATCGCCTTCATCAGAAATTATAAAATAAAACAAGTCACATAATAAAATATACTACTTAGCTGTAAAGCTTACAACACAATGTTTAAAAAGAAAATTTTTGAAAATGCTAGCCACTATGGGCTGCACGCCTGCAGCCTTTTTAAACATTGTGACGTACGCTTTACAGCTGAGTAGTATATTTTATTATGTCACTTGTTTTATTTTATAATTTCTGATGAAGGCAATCTTAGGCATTACCGAAACCAGGTCAAATAATTTTTAATTTGCGACCGATGGCTGCTTTTTTATCCATTGACGTTGTAACGGACGCTGACAATAGCAGCTACATTTAAAATTAAAAAAAAATATTAATAACAATACTGAAACAGATAAATACCTGACACAAGTGGTGACACCGCACACCAATACTCCAGTCGCTTGGCAGGAAAAGACTCGAACAGTTTTGTTCCGAAGCTCCTCGTCCCCAGTGACACACTGTATGTAACATAAGCAGTAAATAAGCAGAAATCCGTTACTCCTCCAACAACATGTGAGCAGAAGTATATTCTTTTCCCCGTATGAAATGCATTTTATGTATCAAATGTACCTTGTCTGTCTCAAATGTACCAAGTAAGTTTCATGTGTTCTGTGTTTATATATCATTTACGAAACTATAAAAATGTAATGTATTAGGGTATACAAGGAACGCTGTAATCAAGCAGTTATGATGAAACCACTATCATTCATATAAAGCTTACAAGGAAACTTCGTTCTTCATCAAATGGATTTAGTATTGCATGAATGAAATGATAAATCAGCGGTTGATTTAATAGTATCAATATAAGGTCCCACACGGAATACACCTGAACCATCAGTAATAACATGAACAGACAACTTATGAATATAATGTTGTATTATGTGCTGCAATAAGCTAAGTAATACATCTATCACGTAAAAAACACAATAACACCTACATAAACACACACTATTAATGATGTGGTTTTTCATGAAGTTAATTGTTTATGAAATCATATCTAACGAACTATATGCCACACTATGATATAATTTCGAAGGTCCATTTAGCGGTAAGTGTACATACTGTGTGAAAAATGTCGCGAATGCAGTTAGTAGTGTGTTAGTAATAAACTGTAACGTGATGCAGAATGCCGTACTTTTACTGCCTGAACAGTAGAAAAGTAGTAAGTGGAAAAAAAGTTTCGTTTCATTATTTTTTGGGGGATGAGAGCGAGACAAATTACTTAAGGTTTGAAAATACGTGTAAAGCAAGTTGCAAGTCGCTATGTGCGCTCTTTATCAAACAGCAACTGAATTAAGTCTCGTCAGTCGCGTTGTGCATAATACGTCAATGTTTTGTGACTCTGACTGTTTATGGAGCCTATCTTCATAAATATGTCTCGAAGGTAGCTTTTATCATCATATCGACTGTTGTCTGATAGTAAGAAATATCTGTACCAAAATTAATTGAAATTGGTCCAGTTATTTAGGAGGAGCCGGCCGCGGTGGCCGAGGGAACTGAGGCGCTTCAGTCACGGTCTGCACGGCCACTACGGTCGGGAGTTCGAATCACCCCTCGGGCATGGATATTTGTTCCATCCTTAGTTGTAGGTAGTTCATAAGTAGTTTGTAAGTTTAGGGACTGATGACCCCGTAGTTAAGTCCCTTAAGCTTAACAAACGTTTGAACATTTTTGTAAACATTTAGGAGGAGATGTGGAACTTTCTAACATACATATATTTTTTCTAATACGTATTATAGATTCATAGGCAAAGTGTGCTGTTCCTTCGAACATGCAGGATTGACAAACTTCACATTTTCATAGAGACTATTCGTGTTAATCTCAGTCTGCATCTTATATTCCCTCCGCGTCAGCCAACACCATTTATTTAAAAAAAAAATAATAATAAAATAAAAAAATTGTTAAGGTTAAGGGACTCAACTATGGGGTCATCAGCCCCTAAACGTACTAACTACTTATGGACTACCTCATACTAAAGACGACACAAACATCCATGCCCGAGGAGGGATTCGAATCCCAGACGGGGAACGTCCTCCTGCATCCGAGCATAGCGCCTCAATGCGCTCCGCCACGGCACCATTTATTTCGCTGCGCAAATAACAAAACTGACAGACTGATTTCACTGCCTTATTTTCTGTTCTAATTCTATCTACATCACCCGATTTTATTCGTCTACACTGTACCTTCTTTTACTTTCGTAGATGTTCACCTTAAAATCTTTTCAGCTGCATCCGGAGGTAAGTAACTTGACCCTGGAAGTACTCACAGAAAAGTAAGGACAGACGAAGACTAGACTATGCCTGGCAGATTGTTGGGAGACTCAGGTGTCTCAGGCGTCCTGCCATTAGTCAGCATCGGCTAATCACAGCTCCGTGCTTCGCCACAGCCTCACGCCGGGCTTGATTGCAGCTGTGGGTGAACAGGCCGACACGACAGCCATTCCGACTCCCGTCATCAACCGCCTGCTGAGGCATCCACGTTCCAGCTGTTTCGCACTCCGCGACTCATCGACAGGAACTGTCTATTAAGTTTTCTCCTGCCGATGGGAAGCTGCGCAACATCAGCATTTCTTAGGCCACGACTGTCGGCAGAAGGTTCTGCCACGCCCACCGCCTGCCCTTGTCCCCATCCGCCGATGGCTACCATCCGAACGACCACTGCCTCTGTCTCATCCCCCCGTCTAATTGTAGTACTAGGAGACGCCGCCGCGATAGCTCACCATTTCTTCGCTAAAGGTCAGACGGTGATAACTATGAACACACGTTGCGTGTCTCACAAGTTACCTTGGCTTCTGCCGCTCGTACGTTTCTATGATTTCACTCTAAACGGATAGTTAGTCATCTGCAACTCTGCCAACAACAGCCTTCTCTTTTTTACTTCTCCACAGAACTACGGTTGCCTTTCCTGTTGCGCATTTTTATTGCGGGAACAAGTGAGCGATTGGATTTATCTGGCGTCTTTCATCATAGTCAGTTTTCTCATTACAGTTAAGGAAGGAAGGAGGAAGGAATCTTATGGTTTAACGTCCCATCGACAGCGTGGTCAGTAGATACGAAGCTGACGCTCCGATTTTGGGTAAGGATGGGGGACAGAAATCGCCCGTGCGCTTTGAAAAGAACCATTCCGGAATTTGCCTGGAGTGATTCAAGGAAATCACGGAAAACCTAAATCTGGATGTCCGGAGGTGGATTTGAACCACCTAAACAGTTAAGGAAAAAATAAAGGAGAGAACGAGCTACATTAAAAAAACATATTGTCGTGCTAACTTACGGTTTTCGTTTAGTTTTATGATTTTTGCAACTGTTTCGAACAAAACATAATAACAGTATGAAATAAAATATTTATATTTTATACATAAAAGTAATGTAATACTTTATATAATATTATAATATATGTATATATATATATATATATATATATATATATATTACTTACATATTTAATTTTATGGTATATTTACATTTTTTATAATTTTTTTGCCTAAACATTTGTAAAACGTGGCCAAAAAAGAATACTGTATTTCTTTAAACAAATTTTTGCTTCACCCTTGCAAAAGTTTTATTTGTAGTTATTTTACCTGAATCTATTATGAGAAACATTGTATGAAACTTCCTGGCAGATTAAAATTGTGTGCCGGAACCGGGACTCGAACCTGGGACCTTTGCCTTTCGCGGGCAAGGGCACTACCGACTGTGCTATTCCGACACGACTCACGCTGCCGCCTCACAACTTTACTTCCGCCACTACCTCGCCTCCTACTTTCCAAACTTCACATCAGCGCACACTCCGCTGCAGAGTGAAAGTTTCATTCTGGAAACATTGTATATTCGCGTTTTCTACCTAATATTCATTTTTTAGGTTTAATATTAATGAGGACCCTCTTCCACCCGACTGTGTTATTGTTACAATATTCGTATCATTTAGTGCAGCGACTTCCTCTGTCATTTTACCTTCTTCATTCTTGTATTTATTAAATATAGCTTTTTTCTAAGTTGTTCAGAATATTCTTGTTTACTCCTCATACTTCCTTCACTATATATTCGGAGTATTTGTCGTGATTTATTTATCACCTCTCATTTGTTTCTGTTTTTATATTCCCATTTAAATTTTTGTTTCACCTTTCGTAACAGTTATATTTTATAAACTTTTTAGTTATTTATAGAAAGGTAGTTTCCTGCGACGTATTCACCCTTAGATCAAATATCAAACTCATACAATTCTTCCAACCTTAAAGCAAAAGTATATGAGTTAGTCATGTGCAGCTGCGCGGAAGTAGCCGAGTCGACTGGAGCGTCACGTTGCGGATAGCGCGGCCTCCCGCGTCGGAGGTCCGAATCCTCCCTCGGGATGGATGTTTGTGTCGTCTTTAGTATAACTTAATTCATTAGTAGTTCGTAAGTTTAGGGGCTGATAACCCCGCACTTAAGTTCCAGAAGCCTTACCAACATTTGAAAAATATTTAGTCACGTGAGGAGTCGTATCGTTATACCTGTGTACCGACTTTCACAATCAAAATACCGAAATAATTTTCAAACCAAAGTTACTAGATGTTTAATTCTGAAGTAATTTTACTTGGAAATTTTTCCTATCAGACTCGTAACAGCCGAGATAGGACACAGTGTCGGCCTCTAGTAGCGGCCGGTTACGGCGCCAGAGGAGGTTCTGGTCGCCTTGCGACGGACAAATTCGACTGTCAAATTTTGCTGCCTATACGGTGAACGGCGTGACCTAAAAAGTGACTTTTGTATCCCATCCTCGTCGCCACTTTTGTATCCCAGCCTCGTTGCCGCTTTTGTGTCTCGTTTCCGTCGTAGGTGTCGGTGGCCGAGCAAAAAGAGACCGACACAGGAATAAAGGATGCACGCTTGTGCAGGTAGGAGGTGACCAGCCAGTGGGACAGCAGAAACTAGAAACACAAGAGTAAATTAGAACGATATATATATTTCTTACAGACTTAGTAATACTTAACTTTTACATAACTCAGTACTGCAGAATGCCGATACATAGTTGAGCTAGAGGCCTGCCTAGTGCCTATCCGATAGTCAAGTCTTCACTGGTGCCTATCTGATTTCGAAGTGTTAACTGGTTCCTATCGCAGTCCCAAGTGAACGATGTCGTTCAGTGGTGGCCACGAGCGGAGTTGTAGCAGAGGGCGCTCGTGGCTGACGTCATAAGAACGCCGCGCCGTGCGTGCATGGCGGCGTGCGGCGAAAGTAGGTGGCGCGCACTTTAGACTTGTGCGACACCACACCCCTCCCCCCAAACCGCCGCGTCGTCGTGGCGTAGGCTGAGGGCCACGGCGACGACACTGGGAGGAGGGTCTGGGCGGGGGCGTTACTGGTGGGACGGGCGTCGTAGCTGAGGCTGGGATCGAGACGCCGTCTGCGCCCTGGTATACACCTTGCGATCCCCCGGGAAACCCACCAAAACCAGGGGAAGGGCGCACGCCTCCACCCAGAGGAAGCAGGTCTTCTTCTGGGGTGCGTGGCCCAGGCGGCGAAGGCACGCACGGTCCCGGAGTCCCTCTCGTTGACGCTGGCAGCTGAGGCGGCGACGGAGGCGGAGGGGCCGACTGCGTAGGATGCGCGTCAACATCCATCGGGACGATCTCGTAGTCCGGGGACGCTGGGCCCGGCGGCGAGCGATGTGGCTGTGCTCCCTGGCGGTGAACTGGGTCTGGAATCAAGAAACCAGAGACAAGATCGCGCGGCCTGTGCAGGCGTAACTGGTTTGCGTGGCGCCGCAGCTCCGACCCTGTGGAAGAACGTACAACATACATATTGCGACCGAGCACGCGCTGAATGGTGCCCGGCAACCAACGGTTCTTCCCAGCAAACACCTTGTACAGCACCGGCGTAGCGCCATACGAACCGTGGCTACGCGCGGCGAAAGTAGGTGGCGCGCACTTTAGACTTGTGCGACACCACAGTGACAACGCGCTACAGAAATACACATGGGCAGTGTAAAATCGCCGTTATTATTGCAGATGTCTCTGAAACGGAGGAAGACACTGAAAAAAAAAATCAAAGTTCTAGACCAGTGCTCTGGAACTGGCGGATCGTGATCCAAGTCCGGATCGCAGAAGTCCAAAAACTGGACCGGCAAAAATTATAAGTTATACACTCAAAACAAAAACGAAACAAAAGAAAATTCTGTAGGTAACAATTCGTATGAGAGCCTCCATTTTTTTCTAGAATTTTACAATTAATTGGTGAATAATTAGGACCCTTAATGAGTATTATAGGAGAGGAAATAAATAGTTATCATTGCGTGAAACGTCTGAGAGTACACTGACGAGCGGCGGTAGAACGGAGCAAGCTGGCAGGTGATCCGCATAAAAACACTGAACCCACGAATGGCCGCGGCGGAGCGGCCGAGCGCATTGAGGCTACGACGCGCGAGGTCGTTCCCCGTCGGGGGTTCGAATCCCCCCCCCCTCGGCCATGGATGTTTGTGCCGTCTTTAGTATAAGCTATTTCATAAGTAGTTTGTAAATTCAGGGACTGATGACCTCGTAGGTAAGTCCCATAAGCTCTACAAGCATTTGAACATTGGAACACACGGATACAGTACCGGAACTTTGTTTAATAAACAATGAAATTCTATAAATCGACTTCCTACTCTGATAATCTCCGAAACCTATAATTCAACGGTTATGGTACATCCATGTAAACATTTTTGTGCTCCTAGCGAACGAAAGCCTAAAGATTATTTGCAAAATAATATAAGTTTTTAAAATTTTTTTATACGTTTCCGTTTTACATCTATTGTAAAACACTCTCAATATGAGAGTGAAAATTAAAGAAAAAATAGTGATGAATATTAATTTTCTGCATTTTTAATACAAATACGCCTGTTTGTTGTAATTCATATTACTTTGTGAAAAAAAAATTAAAATGAAAAAAAAGGAATATGACATTTTACTTGAGGACCTCGATAAAAATTTTCAAAAGTATTCGCACCCAATCTAAGATTATTTGCTGACCTCTGTTCTAGACAGTTTCCTCCTCTACAAATCCTATTAATCAATTTTAGTGTCAGATAAAGGTTAAGATGTTATTTCCAATTAAATTTCGAGCTGTCAAAAGGTCATTACAAACAGCCGACTTTTAGTGTTACCTACCTAAAGTGGGCAAAAATAATGAAGAAGATAACAGCAGGAAATCCTACCCATTGACAATTTAAAAATATCTCCATTGCTATGTGTGCAAACCTGAATATTAATCCAACACATGGAAGTTGCTAATTTTAAAATTATAGAAAATTAAAAATTGATAAATATTGTTAAAAAAATCTACAGTTCTGTGACTGTGATTAAAACATTAAAGAGTAATACACGCATTTAAAAACTTTAGTGTCACCTCTGAATACCATAAACACATTCCTCCTAGTTTTATATCGACATGATTCGATAATCTTTGCGCTTTGTTCATTTAATGCAACCAGAATTGGCTACAGTAGCATTATCGAAAGCGTACCCATTTAGTTGGATGTAGGAACACTACAGGGCGTTTATAGACATTGTATTTCCGTTCTCCAACGCCAAGAAGAATAATTTACAAAAATATAAAGCTCTTTTATTAAGGAGAGGAAGGAAAAACGTTGAAAATGAAAGGAGTGACTTTAACTGCACCAGGGCAATGGCGACAAGTGAAACTGTGAGACGGGCCGGGATTGGAACCAAGGCCTCCCGCTTCGGACGATCAGTCGCCTTAACCATTTTCTTCTTTTTTTTCCCTTCAGGTTCGCGGTCGTTAGGTTATGTTCGTTCTTGATGATCGTTTAGTATATGCCTCAACTTTTTTTTTTTAATTCGGAGGGCGTTTAGCCCCCCTAACTGGGCGCGCTGAGCCAAGGCGCCCGGTACCTCTTAACTACCCGCGTTCGTCTCCAGGCAATCCAAAAGACTCACGAGTAGCAAGTTTCAGCTGTTGCACGTTCATCGTCGATGCCCTCTTATACTCGCCATAACGGATTACCATACAGAGTCGAACGCTATTAGCGCTGTGAAATAAATGAGCCTCACTCATCACGTGTAATTACATACACACAGTGATGGTAAGTAATTCAATAAAAGTAATTGAATTGCATGTAACAATTACATTTCAAGTGATTTTTCCTGATATCAATACATTTTAGAAAATGTAATTTTTAATTGTATTTTACCTATTGAAATAAAAATGTAATCGTTACTCCAATGGAGTCTTTTGTGTCCCAACTTCGTCGCCGCTTTTGTGTCCCAGCCTCGTCGTAGGTGTCGGTGGCCGAGTGGAATGAGCCCGACACAGGAACAAAAATAGCACGCTGGTGCAGGTACGGAGGGGAGCAGCCAGAAACTATAAACACTAGAGTAAATTAGAAAGAGATATATATTGCACAGAATGAAACAATACTTAACTTTTACATAGTACTGCAGAATGTTGATACATAGTTGTTAGAGGCCTGCCTAGTGCCTGTACAATAGCAAAGTCTTCACTGGTGCCTATCTGATTACGAAGGTCCTAACTGGTTGCTATCTCCGTCCGAAGTGGACGATCCTTCAGTGGTGGCCACGAGCGGAGTTGTCGCAGAGGGCGCTCGTGGCTGTCGTCGTGAGAACGCCGCGCCGTGCGTGCATGGCGGCGCGCGGCGAAAGTAGGTGGCGCGCACTCTGTACTTGTGCGACACCACACCCCTCCCCCCCAAACCGCCGCGCCGTCGTGGCGTAGGGCTGAGGGCCACGGCGACGGCACTGGGAGGAGGGCCTGGGTGGGGGCGTTACTGGTGGGACGGGCGTCGTAGCTGAGGCTGGGGTCGAGACGCCGTCCGCGCCCCGGTATACACCTTGCGATCCGCCGGAAAACCCGCGAAAACCAGCGGAAGGGCGCCCGCCCCCGCCCAGAGGGAGCAGGTCATCTTCTTCTGAGGTGCGTGGCCCAGGCGGCGGCGGCACGCACGGTCCCGGAGTCCCTCTCGTTGACGCTGTCATCTGCGGCGGCAACAGCGGCGGCGTCGCGTCGATCTCCATCGGGACGATCTCGTAGTCCGGGGATGCTGGACCCGTCGACGAACGATGTGGATGTGCTCCCTGGCGGTGAACTGGGTCTGGAATCAAGAAACCGGAGACAGGATCGCGCGGCCTGTGCAAGCGCAATTGGTTTTCGTGGCGCCGCAGCTCCGACCCTGTGGAAGAACGTACAACATACATATTGCGACCGAGCACGCGCTGAATGGTGCCCGGCAACCATGTCTTCTTGTTGCCACCCTGTACAGCACCGGCGTAGAAACCTGAAAACGCGTAGCGCCATACGAACCGACTCGGTGCGTGGGAGGCTGCAGCAGGTGAAGGAGAGTGCGGTGACGGCGGCCGTGTAGCAGCTCGGCAGGAGACGGGCCGTCACGTGGCATGCATCGATACGTAGACAGGAAAATTTGAAGAGCTTGCTGCCTGGAGTGCTGACCTTTCATCTTTTCCATGTGAGACTTGAATGTTCGAACGAAACGTTCTGCTTCACCATTGGACTGAGGGTGAAAAGGTGCGGTAGTGATATGCTGAATGCCATTCACACGAAAAAACTGTTGAAATTCCGCACTAACAAACTGAGGTCCATTGTCACTGACGATAGTTTCAGGCAAGCCTTCGATGCAAAACACTGATGTTAAGGCACTGATTGTACTAGAAGCTGTCGTTGAGTTCATGGCAATCACAAAATGAAACTTGCTGAAAGCGTCTACAACAATTAACCAGCGCGTATTCCAGAAAGGTCCGGCAAAGTCAATATGTAAACGTTGCCATGGTCCCTTGGGGCGTGGCCAGTCTGAGAAACGCTGTGGAGGTGCCGCCTGATGCTCCGCACAAACTGTACACTGTGATGTCATGCTCTCTATCTGAGCGTCCATACCAACCCAGGTACAATGACGTCTGGCCAATTGCTTTGTCCTAACAATGCCCCAATGTCCTTGATGCTGGAGGCGTAACACTTCTCGTTGCAGGGAACGAGGAACAATCACTCTTGCTTGGTCGTTGTCGGTATGCAACAACAGTACACCCTGACTTAAAGATAATGCATGACGTTGTGCAAAATAACGTCGAATCAGAGGCTGATCAATGTCTTTGGCTCTGGCAGGTCAACCAAAGTGAACAAAACATGCTACCACACTTAAGTCTGCATCCGCAGCTGTTTCCTGTGCAACCCGACGAGAGTTTAAAGGAAAGTCTGCGACAGCGGAAGCATCTCTGGAGTCTATCTGACAACATGCCATTTCTGAAGAATCAAATGATACATCCTGGCCAACCGGAAGTCGGGAAAGTGTGTCCGCATTGGCATGTTTAGTGGTAGGTCGGTACAAAATCTCATACTGATAATTTGACAATATCAAGGACCACCTGAAGCTTTTGTGCCGTTCGTGGCGGAATTGGCTTTGTGGGTGAGAACAACGACGTGAGAGGCTTGTGGTCTGTCAACAAATAGAATTTTCTGCCATACAGATAATGATGAAACTTTGTGACGCCGTAAATGATTGCTAAGGCCTCCTTTTCTATCTGACTGTAATTCTGTTGCGTTGGCGTCAGTAGCTTGGATGCAAAGGCAATAGGACGATCGTGAGATCCAATGCGATGTGAGATTACCGCGCCCAGACCGTACGACGAGGCGTCAACTGCTAACACTACAGGCTTCTGTGGGTCAAAGGGAATCAAACATGCATCACTGAGTAGTGCAGACTTTAGTTTGTCAAAGGCAACCTGACAATCTTTAGACCATACAAAAGGAACATTCTTCCTACATAAGTGATGCAGTGGAGCTGCAATCTGAGAGGCATTGGGAATAAATCTGAAATAATAGTTAAGCTTTCCCATCACTGCTTGCAATTCATGCACATTCTTAGGAGGAGGCAAGTCTTTGATTGCTCGAAGATGTGACTGTAAGGGATGTATTCCTTGTGCATTAATCACATGGCCTAAGTACTCTATTTCAGTTTGAAAAAACGAACACTTTGCTTTATTACAACGTAGACCTGCTGCAGTCAGAACTTTGAAAAGGCACTCCAGGTTTGCTAAATGTTCTTCAACTGTACGTCCGGATACCACAATATCATCTAAATTGTTCGAACAATACGGTACAGAAACTGTCAGCTGTTCCAAAAAACGCTGAAAAATAGCGAGAGCGGAAGAACTGCCAAAGGGTAGGCGTTGAAATTGAAAAAGGCCCATGTGAGTATTAATGACGAAAAATTTTTTCGACTCGTCATCAAGCGGAATTTGTAAGTATGCCTCTGCTAAATCAATCTTAGAAAAGAGGCGAGACTGTCCTAATTTGTCCATAAGTTCGTCAGGTCTGGGCAAGGGATAAGTGTCTACAATTGTTTGACTGTTCACTGTTGATTTGAAGTCCGCCCAGAGACGAAGTTTTCCTGACGGCTTGGGTATAATTACTATAGGCGAGGCCCACTGACTCGCAGAAACAGGAGAAATCACCCCACTATCTTGCCAACGTTTAAGTTCTTCGGCAACTGAATCACGCAATGCGATAGGCACTGGTCTAGCTTTACGAAATTTTGGAACTGCAGATTCTTTTAAAGTTACATGTGCCACGAAGTCTTTTGCACAACCTAGTTCCGGCGAAAACAGGTCACTATATTTGTCACACAATGCATTGATTTTATCCTGAGGCACTATTGACGAAATCTGAAGCACATCTCTTTGAATTGATAAACCAAACAAGTCAAAAGCATCTAGTCCAAAAATGTTCTGTGTCGATTTGGCCTGAAGAACTACAAAAGCAACTGTTTTTGTTACACCTTGAAAAGAGGCGGGCAGGCTACATGTTCCTAGCACGGGAATATTTTCACCTGTATAAGCTGTTAACACTTGCTGTGACGGCGACAATTTTGGCGAACCCAGAAGTTCATAAGTATCTTTATTAATTAATGTAACAGCGGAACCAGTATCAAGCTGAAATTGCACAGTCTCAGTTTCTATAGAGAGAGTAACAAACAGCTTGTGCTTCTGGCGCACGACCGGTGCGCGAATGTGGGCAACGTCTAATACATATTGTTTTCTGCGCTTGCGCGGGTTGCGTGCGGTAGGAAGCGGCGCATACTCGGCACACAGCGAATTAACGACACTGTCACTAGATGAACTACCGCCGGATCGGCGTCCGCGCAATGCGAGGCTACTGCACTAATATTACTTTGAGTAGCTACCTGATGTCTACTGTCACTAGCTACACAGTACTGGGCACTATTACAAGGAGCAGTTGCAGAAGGCACTATTTTCACTACAGGATTGCACTGTACATAATCATTTTGCTTGTCCCGAACCCTTTTCCGTTGCACTGTTTTACGCGCCCGTCGGCGCTTCCTTCGTGGTGCACTATATAGTTTTGCCATAGGCACAGAACTAATTTCTTGCAATTGAGATCCAAGGAAAGCACTGTTCAATTCCACAGCCCGTATAACATTTACAGAATGAACTGTTCTCGCACTCTGCGAAGCACTGTTTCTAACGTTACTGTTCTTTGAGTTTTTAATTTGCATACACACAGACTGTACATGTCCTGATTTGCCACATTGATAACAGGTCGCGTTGCGACTAGGGCAATGAGCACGCTTGTGGCGAGACACACACTGGGGGCAAGATTTACGAACATTTTTCTGAAATGAGCGTTGGCGCCCGTTATTCAAATCACTGTTTCTAACACGACGGGGCGACCTTTGTGTCGCACTTTTACACTGGCTACTGTTCACTGTCTGTTCAGCACGGCCTGTACGATTGTAAGAATCACTAGTGCTACACTGAGAACTACGGCTAGGAAAGCGTCCGTTGCGGCGCACTGAATTTACACTGTGGCTTTGCATTTCTACATCTGCTAAGTCAAAAGTATCAAGCGCTTCTATAAGCTGCAGTACGCTGTCTAATGAGGGGTCAGACTGTTTCAGAATTGCTGCTCTAATTCTGGGGTCCTGAATATTCTGTGTAATCGCATCCCTCAACATCACGTCACTATACGAAAGTCCACAAGAGCAAGTAAATTTACATTGGCGGGTTAAGCCCTTCAATTCCGTAATCCACTCTTGGTGTGACTGCTGCGATAATTTTTTCAGTCTGAAAAATCGGTACCGTGCCGCAGCTACGAGAACTTTTCTCTCATAATGAGCATTTAGTGCCTCTACTATTTGTTCAAAGTCTACATCACGAGGAGATGCGTTGGGGAATAGTTTTTGCAGTAACACGAAGGTGTTGGTGCCCACCACAGATAATAGCAGATGCTTCACTTTCTGACCTGTAATTTGATGAGCCGCGACGAGTTCTTGAAACTGTGCGAAGTAGTCACTCCATTCTTCCTCACGTTCGTTGTATTGGCGAAACGTAGGAAGAGGTGCAGCGGCAGGTGTGGGCTGCTGAAGCGGCGGCTGTTGTTGTTGGTTAGCTGCCTGCGCTGTGAGCTGGGACACCGCTTGGAGGAGTTGCGTTATTTGCGCCGTCTGTAACTGAATAATTTCCATTAAGTTTGGGTTCGGGGTAGTGGCCATGCTGACCGATTAGGCGCCGCGCATACAAGTAAATTATAACAAAACACAAATGCAATATGAAAGGAGCGCTCGCTCTGCAACAAAAAAGTCCACAAAACACGTAACAAAATATCTTTCCCCAAAATTGTTATAATAAGGGTGGGTGGGCGGGAGCAATTTTTGCGTGCTCCGACTGCTGCTGTCTGGCTGCTGTAAGCGGGCTGATCCAAGGTTCTATCACTCCTCGTCGCCACTTTTGTATCCCATCCTCGTCGCCACTTTTGTGTCCCAACTTCGTCGCCGCTTTTGTGTCCCAGCCTCGTCGTAGGTGTCGGTGGCCGAGTGGAATGAGCCCGACACAGGAACAAAAATAGCACGCTGGTGCAGGTACGGAGGGGAGCAGCCACAAACTATAAACACTAGAGTAAATTAGAAAGAGATATATATTGCACAGAATGAAACAATACTTAACTTTTACATAGTACTGCAGAATGTTGATACATAGTTGTTAGAGGCCTGCCTAGTGCCTGTACAATAGCAAAGTCTTCACTGGTGCCTATCTGATTACGAAGGTCCTAACTGGTTGCTATCTCCGTCCGAAGTGGACGATCCTTCAGTGGTGGCCACGAGCGGAGTTGTCGCAGAGGGCGCTCGTGGCTGTCGTCGTGAGAACGCCGCGCCGTGCGTGCATGGCGGCGCGCGGCGAAAGTAGGTGGCGCGCACTTTGTACTTGTGCGACACCACAGAGTCATTATTTAATAACAAGTCGTTCTCTTCTTTACGTATTTCGCAGACGGTGTAATATCGTCACATCTATTTTTGTTATCGCAATCTTCATTCGTTCTTTGCTTTGACTATAAGAGCAGCTGTGACCAGAGGTTCTTACTTGAAACTGTGTGCTTCGAGCGAAGACAAGAGTTTGTCATTTGTTCTACTTTCGTTCTGCATTTTGGTGTATTGTGTACGGGCAGCATGACCGGCGAAGTAGGAAGCAGTGGAACTGACCACTAGCACATAGTGGTGTGTTTTCGCTCACATGCAGACATTGTGGGAAAATTGTATACTGGTCAGACTGGCAGCGGTATAGCTATTAGATTATTACAACATGGAAGAAGCTGTAGGTTAAAAAAGAAATATTCAAACTGTTATTTAATTTTGTCCATTATTGTCAGTGATTCGTCCGTGTCTGTTTTACTTCTGTAAAATAAAACTAATTCGCACAAAAATCGTGTTTCTATACAATGCATTTCGAGCCCTGAGGGCTAATCATCAGGTGGTTCTATGATTTTTGACGCATATTTAAAGGCCTTGGCCTGACAGGATCAAAACATGGGTGGTAACACTTAGGAATTTTTTAAAAGCAGGTTCATATAATTAAAGAGATTTAACAATTGACTTACTTATTAAACAGTGGTGCACAAACAAGTCTGGTACAGTAAGGCGGTTGTTTGCCCTGGAGCGCATTTGCAGGTATAAATAATCATCATCACAGACACTTCTCATCTTGAAGCATATTGTGGAATAAGACTTACAGCTATGAAAATGTTCACGTCTATATTACTAAGATGATCTATACAAATAAAGGTGTTTCACTTTATATAGCTTATACACAGAAGGTTTTGTTTAAGTGCAGTTTTCTTATGTTAAACTTTCTACATTATAAATTTATAAATTGGTATTGCTTCATAATAGGTTTGTAGAAACATTAATTATAGTTGTAAGTATGCAATTAGTTTGTAATACTAAATATTTGTGTTATCAGAGAAAAAAAAAACGAAATTACTGATAAAACTGTGGCTGCCAAATTCTTTTTGTTCATTTTACATGTGTTCAATATACTTTTCTTTGCGTAACAATATTTCTAACTGTTCAAGTAAATCACGTTCTTTGCCATTTATTTGTGTGTGGAATACTGTTAGGCTACAGTGGGTGTCAATTAGTTTGTGTTTATTGAGGTATAGGTGGATAGCTATTGTGGATTCGTCAAAATAATTAAATCTAAAAGCATCAGTGTGTTCTTTGTACCGTGTGTGGAAAGTTCTTCCAGTTTTGCCTATGTAAAGGGCAGGGCAGCTGTTACATTGTTATTTATATATCCTACTGTGTTTTGTAATTGGAGTGTTTCTTTTCACTGTGTGTGGCAAGTGGTGTTGTTAGTGGAGAAAGATATTGTAATATTGGTGTTCTTGAATAAGTTATTTTTTTATCATGCTGTGTCTAAATAGGGAATACGTCTAAGGATTTGTCTTTGTCAGTGGTTTTACTCATTTTGTTTTTGTTAGCTTGTATTTTTATTGATATTTTGTCGATTGATTTTCCCGAGTACCCATTATTAGTTGCAATTGTTTTGATTGTATCAATATCTTCGTTTAATGCTTCAGGTTTCAAAGGTACTGTCTGTGCTCTGTGAAACATGGATCTAAATGCAGCGATTCGTGTGTACTTGCATGGTGTGACAATTGATATATTGTAACATCAGTGTAAGTTGTAATCCTGTAAATGTAAAAAATATGTTCTTCTTGCTTATTTGTAATTCTTATGTCTAAGAAATTTATGGTTTTGTTTGTTTCATGTTCAATTGTGAATTTTATTTTTCTGTGAAGTGAACTGAATACAGTAAGAAGTTCTTCGAGTTCATCTTTAGTGCCATCAAATACTAGTAGAGTGTCATCCACATACTCCCAGTTTTACACAATTTTTCCTGTAAGTTTATTTTTTCCTCTAAACAATTAATTTTCTTCATTGTTGATGAAAGCATCAGCTACAAAGCTTGACATGTAGTTACCAATAGTTAAACCTACTTTCTATTGGTAGATTTTATTATTAAATGAGAAGTAGTTGTGGGATAGTAGTAGTACAATTAGATCTACCAACTCTTGTGTTTTATAAGATTCTCTCTAATAATTTTTGTTGTCTTTTTAACGGATACATTTGTGAATAGATTGTCAATGTCAGATGATGCAAATCTGCATTCTCTGGCGACTTTTACAATTTTGATAAGTGTCGTTAACTCTTGTGTATTTTTTACTGTGTCGGTGGTTTCAAAAGTGTAAAATTCTCTGAGGATGATATTTATCAACTGTGAAAGTTCATATGCAGTTGTCTTCTTGAAATTAATAATTGATCTAATTGGACCATTAGTTTTGTGAATCTTAGGTTGTGCTCTGAGTTTGGGAGCAGTGGGATTGATAACTATGAAATTTTTTATTTGTTTTTCAGATAGAAGAAGTCACTTTGGTTAAGTAATTACTTTAATTGTTTGTGGATTTTACTGGTTGGGTCATGATTCAATTCAGTAATGTCGTTCTGAGAAGAAATTAAGAGCTTTAGTAGTGTAATCATTTTTGTAAAATATTGCAGTGCAATTTTCTTTATCCGCTTTAATTCCAGTACCATCATGTTCGTTGAGTTTTTGATTAAACTGTTTTAAGATTTTGTTTTCCTCAAAAGCCCTGTTGGGGAGTTGTTTTATTTTCTCTACTTCTTTTTGGATAATTTCGTTAATGTTGTGTGCTAGGATAATCTGGTCGTTGTGCTTTAGTAGGTGTCCAAACACCAACCGCCAAGTGCGCGGCACTAACAACTGTTCTTCAGGACCTCAATCTTGTGGACTCGTGGGTGGAATTCAGGTTGTTAAAATCTAGCCACCTGCGTTCTCCAATCGTGATGCATGAAGGTCTGGTGAAGTAGGGGAGTATGGAAACTGAACACAAACATTTTACTTCACCGAACTGTCGACAGCAGATTGAGACATCGTGGACGGCCTGTCTTCAACGCCTCAACAGATAGCAGTCTCCCCTATTATGCTGGGTCCTTTGTACAAAGCATTCTGTACGAAAGGTCTTGAATAGCTACGGAAGGGAGATCGCATCATGGCGATGACTTTCGTGTCTGATTCACGTTCCTTTGCTCTCTTTTGTTGCACACCAGCTCTGTGGCGGTACCGTCCTGTCTACGACTTTGTAACTGGTGTCCCTGGCATTTGACGAAAGACCTAGTTTGGTTATATTCTTCCAGACCTGTGGTCAGTCGTGGCCTGGAAGTTGGGCCACATTATTGCAAGTCTTTTGACTGACGGCACTTTGGCGACTTGCGTATCGATGAAAATGGTGAATGATAATGACAACACAGAACACCTAGTTCCTAACCGAGCATTGAACCAGGGTCCACTGCATTGTTGTCAGAGACGCTGTCAGCATTATAAGCAAGCGTCTGGAGTAAAAATCGTAGAGGGAGACCGAGGGACGAATATAGTAAGCAGATTCAAAAGGATGTAGGTTGCCGTACATATTCTCAGATGAAGAGGCTTGCACAGAACAGGATAGCGTGGAGAGTTGCATCAAACCAGTCTGCGGACTGAAGACCACAACAACAACGCTCCGACGCTTAGAATGTTATAACATCTTTGGTAATCCAGTCTCGTTCTCCTAATCATCTCGGCTCTTCCCTCCCGTAGATCGAATGGAGACTATTTCGGAACCTTACGGCAATGGAGAGATCATTGTTACTCTTCTCTCCCAGTTACATGTAACATGTCCAGTAGATATACAGTACATAGGTGTCTAGACTGCATTAAATACATATAATGTATATCCACATCAGATGTGGCCTGTAGACATTATCTTCTGCCCTCGTGATATGACCATTGTTCATTCTTACACGTTTGGGGATAATCAAATATAGTACTCGTTGTGTTTCCTCGGGTAGGTCGATCCCTTGTCGACGTCGGGTCGTGTGTGTTCGCTCTTTATCAATGAAGTCCTGCCTCAGTTTCTTATTACAGAGGGCGGCTAGCCCTCTGATCGAATGCGGTGAGCCACCGCGCTGCTTTCCTTACACCATGGGTCGTAATATCCACGAAATTTCGTAGTGATGGGTCAAACGAAATGTGTCACTCCTAATGTCAGCTACGACCAAGGGATAACGCAGATTTTTTCGAATCTTCCGGAATTCCTTTGTACTTCTCCCGAAAATTTATCGTTGAATCTTTTGAAGAAGAAATAATTTTTTTTTTTTTTTTATTTTTTTTTATTTTATTTTTTTTTTTTTTTTAGAAACAGTCAGTTTAGCAGTTGAGTCTCAAGTGATGCTGTTATCAACCAGCGGGATTTCGTTTTTCGTTTTTAAGTATGTAAACTATGTAGACTCTCAGTCCTCGGGGTTAGTACATGACTGACCAACTTAGGTCTTTGGACTTCTTCAACGGTCATCAGCAGCCGCTGTAGAAATCGGACCGGTGGTGTATACAGCCTGGATGTATAGGTCTGGTGTCTGGGCATATAACTGCTACGTTCCTGCACATTCTTATGATTTTATACAGCCCGCCGTGCTTTAATTTGGCAAACGTATTTCCGTTAGTTAACTACGTGACAAGGAATTGCTTGCTTGCTTCTCGATTACAAATTTGTTAACATGCTATGTAATAGAGTGATATAGGAGCGAAATCTAAGCATATTTTCTTTCCGTTTTCTTGTAACAGCAACCATTTTGTAATTAGGCAAGAAACATAACTTTAAGATTGGCTCTTTTCACCGACCCTCTGGCTCACATGATGAGACTACAGAAAGAAATACTGGCCTAAATTTCAGTGTAATTGGTAGCGACTTTAACTTACCCTCGATATTTTGGCAAAAATACATGTTTAGAACCGGAGGCAAGCAAGACACATCGTCCGAAATCGTACTGAACGCATTCTCTGAATATTATCTCGACTAATTAGTTCATGATCTCTACTAGAATAGTAAATGGTTGTGAGACTATACTTGACCTCTTAGCAATAAATAATCCGGAGCTAATAAAGAACACCAAAACAGATACAGGGACTAAGAACACAGAACTGTTGTAGCGAAAATTAATATCGGAGTTCCCAAATCTTGCAAAAATAAACGAAAAATATATCTATTCCAAAAAGCATATAAAAATTCGAATGATGCTTTCCTGGGTGACAATTTCCAGTATTTCGAAACTATTAATGTTAGTGCAGATTAGATGCGACAACCATTGACAGATTTATACCAAATAAACTATAAATGTGAATGTCTGTCCGGTGTGCGTTTATTACGTCTGAACCACAAGACATAAAGAGCTAAAAATTTGTACAGTTACTAATGGCTACCCGGGTACGGCTTTAGGCGCGGTTTTATAGCTATCAGATAGCTATTCATCTATATTAACATGGATGTCTGTTCGGTGTACGCTTATCACGACCGAACGACAAGACGCAGAGACTTAAATATTTGTACAGTTACTAATTTATACCTGAGGAAGGTTTTAGGCACGGTTTTATAGCGATCTGGTAGATATTCAGTAATTTGAAGAATATAACGCGAAATGCGAAACAATAATTACTCTTTGAAAATTATATTTACTCTTTGAAAATGGTTTTATTGGTTGCATTGTTGCTTGAGGGTTGATAACGATAAAAGGGTGGAGTATATTGGGATGGAAAGTTATCGGTGTATATAAAATTCTACGTGTGTGTGTGTGTTAATATTTCGCTCTGCAGCGAAAACTACAGAACGCAAACGAATGGTCTGTGACGTAACAGACCATATCTTTGGGCTATGCGTGATACAATGTCTTCAGCTGTTTCTCTTTAAGGATAAGCATACGAATAAGGGGATATAAAAATAAATAAATGGCTAGGAATTGTGACTGCTGCGAACTGATGTAGGCAGAGTTGGCGACTCTTCGCTCGCAGCTTCAGGCGGCGTTGGCTTCGCTGGCAACGCTTGAGACTGCGGTGGGTGGGCGCCGCTGTTGTGGGCCGCTCGCGGGGGTACAGCAGACGCCCTGTGCGTCTGTTGTGCCCTCCGATAGGCCTGCGGCTGTGCCCAGCCCGCTCACTGCCCGCGAGGAGGTAGCCCCCAATCCGTGGTGGATTGGGAGGTCCCCTCAGCGCGTGTCAGGCGGCGTAAGACTTCCCGGGGGACCGAAGTGGAGGCCTCCCCGGTTAGTCTTGCCAACAGATTCGAGGCGCTGTCTGTGGCAGGGGATGTTCCTGATGCGGATGGTGTCGCTTGGCCTGTACTCGCCCCTCTGCCTTCAAGATCCGGGCACTCACAGAGGGTGGGTTTGTTGGTAGTTGGGAGCTCCAACGTTAGGCGGGTAATGGAGCCCCTTAGGAAAATGGCTACAAGGGAGGGGAAGAATTCCAATGTGCACTCCGTATGCATACGGGGGGGAGTCATTCCGGATGTGGAACGGCTCCTTCCGGATGCCATGAAGAGCAAAAGGTGCAGCCAGCTGCAGGTGGTGGCTCATGTCGGGACCAATGATGTGTGTCGCTTTGGATCGGAAGAGATCCTCTCTGGTTTTGAGCAGCTATCAGAAGTGGTTAAGACTGCTAGTCTTGCTTGCAAGATGAAAGCGGAGCTCATCATCTGCAGCATTGTCGACAGGACTGACTGCGAACCTTTGGTTCAGAGCCGAGTGGAGGGTCTGAATCAGAGGCTCAGACGGTTCTGCGACCGTGTGGGCTGCAGATTCCTCGACTTGCGCCAAAGGGTGGTGGTTTTTCGGGTTCCGCTAAATAGGTCAGGAGTCCACTATACTCAGGAAGCGGCTACACGGGTAGCGGGGGCTGTGTGGCGTGGACTGGGCGGCTTTTTAGGTTAGATGGCCTCGGGAATACACAAAATGTGTTTCAGTCTCAAAGGGGGCAGGTCAGACCCGGGAAGGAAGCAGACCTAAAAGCCATTAGTGTAACAGTTGTATATTGTCGTAGCTGTGTTGGGAAAATTTCAGAGCTCCAAGCGCTGATAGAAAGTACTGAGGCACAAATCGTTATAGGTTCTGAAAGCTGGCTGACGCCTGAGATAAATTCGGCCGAAATTTTTTCAAAGGGGCAAATGGTCTTCAGAAAGGATAGAATAAATAAAACAGGGGGTGGCGTGTTTATTGCTGTTACAAACGGTTTATCCTGCAACGAAATTGAGGCAGATACTTCCTGTGAATTGGTCTGGGTAGAGGTTATACCTGACCACCGAAATAAATTAATAATTGGATCTTTTTATCGGCCCCCTGACTCAGACGATGGGGTTGCAGAAATGTTCAAAGAAAGCTTGAATCATATTTCAAGTAGGTATCCGAAGCATACTGTTATAATCGGTGGCGACTTTAATTTATCCTCGATATGTTGGCATCATTACGTATTCAAAACCGGGGGCAAATATAAAACATCGTCCGAACTAGTTCTGAATGCTTTTTCTGAAAACTACTTCGAACAGTTAGTTCACGAACTCACTAGAATAGTACGTGGTTGCGAAAATACTCTTGATCTCCTAGCAACAAATAATCCCGAGATAGTAAAGAGCATCAAAACAGATACAGGGATTAGCGAACATCGAGTTGTAGTAGCGAGACTGAATATCGAAATTCCCAAATGCACCAAAAATAAACGAAAAATATATCTATTCAATAAAGCAGATAAAAATTCGCTTCACGCTTCCCTGAGTGACAGTCTCCAGTCCTTCAAAACTAAAAATGCGAGTGTAAATCAGTTGTGGCTTACTTTCAAAGACATAATATCAGTAGCAATCGAGAGATTTATACCAAATAAATTAATAAAAGAGGGTTCTGACCACCCGTGGTACACAAAACAGGTCAGATCACTGTTGCAGAAACAAAGAAAAACGCATGCAAAATTTAAAAAGACACAGAATCCGCAAGACTGGCAATCTTTTACTGAAACTCGCAACCTAGCGCGGACTTCAATGCGAGAATCTTATAGTTGTTTCCACAACGAAATCCTGTCTCGTAATCTTGCAGAAAATCCAAAGAAATTCTGGCCATAGGTGAAGTACACTAGCGGCAAAACACAAACAATACCTTCACTACGCGATAGCAATGGTAATACTACCGACGACAGTACTGCTAAGGCAGAATTACTAAACACAGCTTTCCGAAATTCTTTCATCAAAGAAGACGAAGTGAACACTCCAGTATTCAATCCAAGAACTGCTGCCAGCATGCGAAACTTAGAAGTAGATGTTCCTGGAGTAGTAAAACAACTTAAGTCACTAAACAAAAATAAATCTTCCGGGCCAGATTGTATACCAACTAGATTCCTCTCAGAGTATGCTGATGCAATAGCTCCGTACTTAGCTATAATTTACAACCGATCACCCAGCGAAAGATCCGTACCCAAAGACTGGAAAGTTGCCCCAGTTACTCCAATATTCAAGAAAGGCAATAGGAGTGATCCCCAAAATTACAGGCCTATCTCATTGACGTCGATTTGCAGTAGGATTTTGGAACATATACTTTGTTCGAATATCATGTACTACCTCGAAGAGAACGACCTATTAACCAATAGTCAGCACGGATTCAGAAAGTATCGCTCTTGCGAAACACAGCTTGCCCTTTATTCACATGATGTGTTAAGTGCCATCGACAAGGGATCTCAAATCGATTCCATATTTCTGGATTTCCGGAAGGCTTTTGATACTGTACCCCACAAGCGGCTTCTAATGAAATTGCGTGCTTATGGAATATCTCCCCAATTGTGCGATTGGATTAACGATTTCCTATCAGAAAGGACACAGTTCGTTGTAATTGACGGTAAGTCATCGAGTATAACAGAAGTGATATCTGGCGTTCCACAGGGAAGCGTTATAGGTCCCCTACTCTTCCTCGTGTTTATAAACGATTTAGGAGATAATCTGAATAGCTCCCTCAGACTGTTCGCGGATGATGCTGTCGTTTATCGGTTAGTGAAGTCAACAGAGGATCAAAAGCAACTGCAAAGCGATTTAGACAAAATTTCTACTTGGTGCGAAAATTGGCAATTGACACTAAATAAAGAAAAGTGTGAAGTAATACACATGACCACTAAAAGAAATCCGCTGAACTTCAATTACGCGATAAATGAGTCAAACCTTAAGGTCGTAAATTCTACCAAATACCTAGGAGTTACAATTACGAACAACTTTGACTGGAGAGAACACATAGAAAATATTGTGGGGAAGGCGAATCAAAGGTTATGTTTCATTGGCAGAACGCTTAGAAGATGCACCAGCTCCACCAAAGAGACTGCCTACATCACACTTGTGCGTCCTCTCTAGGAGTACTGTTGCCCCTTGTGGGACCCTCACCAGGTGGGACTGACGGAAGATATTGAGAAGGTTCAGAGAAGGGCAGCTCGTTTTGTTTTATTACGTTACGGGGGGAAAATCGTCACGGAAATGTTGCACGAATTGGGGTGGAAATCATTAAAAGAAAGACTTTATTCATTGCGGCGTGATCTGTTTGCGAAGTTCGAATCACCGACTTTTAGTTCTGAATGTGAAAATATTTTGCTAGCATCCACCTACTTAGGGAGACATGACCATCCCAATAAACTAAGAGAAATCAGATCGAAAATGGAACGATTTTGGTGTTCTTTCTTCCCGCGCGCTATTAGAGAATGGAACGGTAGAGAAAAGTTATGAAAGTGGTTAATGAACCCTCTGCCAGGCACTTAAATGTGATTTGCAGAATATATATGTAGATGTAGATGTAGATGAAAGAGCACACTACTGAAAGATAGCTTATCTATCATAATCAACCAACACGCGAGCGGAGCCGCGGCTTTAAGCTAGTACCAAATAAATTAACAAAACAGGGGTCTCATCCACTGTGGTACGCAACAGGTACGAACACTCTTGTAAAAGCAACGAAAAAAAATTGCAAATTTAAACGGGCACAAAATTCTCAAGACTGGCAATCTGTTAGAGAAACTCCAAACTTAACTCGAACTTCAATGCGAGAAGCTTATAATAAATTCCACAATGAAACTCCGCCTCGTAATTTCGTAGAGAATCCTAAGAAATTCTGGTCGGATGTACAGTATACGGACAGTAAAACACAATCCATATCTTCACTACGCGATATAACGGCGATGCTACTGTTGGCAGTTCTGAAAAGGCAAAATTGATAACACAGCCTTCCAAAATTCCTTCACGAAAGAAGACGAAGCAAATACTCAAGAATTCGTATCAAGAACAGTTACCATCATGCGCAATTTAGAAGTAGATGCCCCTGGAGTATTAACCCCCGAGCACTCGCACTGTGAGCATTTTGCTCACAGTAATTTTAAAACAATCGAAATTTTACCAATTTGTAATAGTCAAATATAGGTGTTTCCTTATAAACGCAACTAGAAATACTTATTTAGACATATTAAGTACATCACAAATCGTTCTTTGACTGTCAGAAAAATGCTATACACGCGATCGATCGCGTAACTTTCAAAGGCGCGAATTCTCGCGGGTTAAAGCAACTTAAATCACTTAACAAAAGGAAGTCTCTCGGTCCCGATTGTATACGAGTTAGTTTCCTTCCAGAGTATGCTGATTCATTAGCAACTAGTTTCCTTTCAGTGTATTCTGATGCAATAGCAACCGCTCGCTCAGTTAACGTTCCGAACCCAAAGAGTGGAAAGTTGCACAGGTTACGCCAATAATCAAGAAAGGTAATAGGAGTGATAAGCAGAATTACACAGGCCTACATCATTGACGTCGGTTTGCAGCAGGATCTTAGAACATATCATTTCCTCAAATATTGTGAACTACCTCGAAGTCCCACAGTCAACACGGATTCAGAAAGTATCAATATTGTGAAACACAGCTAGTTCTTTACTCACATTATGTGAGATTGCTATTGACAAGGGGTGTCAGACAGATTCCGTATTCCTAGATTTCCGGAAGGCTTTCTACACTGTACCTTACAAGCGTCTTCTAATCAAACTGCGTGCCTATGGTATATCGCCACAGTTGCGCTATTTGATTCGTGACTTCCCATTATAAAGGACACAGTACGTTGTAACTGACGGAAAGTCATCGAGTAGAACACAAGTGATATCTGGAGGACCCCAGGGAAGTGTTATAGGGCCTCTACGGTTCCTTATTTTTTTTATAAAAGATTTATCTGAGTAGCTGCGTTAGACTGTTGATGTTGTCACTTATAGGTTAATCACAAGAAGATCAGAAGCAACTGCAAAATGATTTAGATACGATATCTGCATGGTGCAAGAAATGGCAATTGACTCTTAATAATAAGCCGCGGCGGAGTAGCTATGCGCACTGTGGCGCCTTGCTGCGGTGAGAGCGGCCGTTCGCCGTCGGGGGTTCGAGTCCTTCCTCAGGCATGGGCGTTTGTGTTGTCCTTAGGTTAGATTAACTTAGTTTAAGTAGTTTGTAAGCTAGGTACTAATAACCAAAAAGTTAACTCCCATAGATTTACAAACATTTGAACATTTGATTTCTTAATAATAAGAAGTGAGAAGGCAGTAAAAGAAACCCGTTAATCTTCATTCGCACTATAAATCAGTCAAAACTATAGGCCATAAATTCAAGTAAATATCTAGGAGTGACAATTACAAACAACTAAAATTGGAAAGGACAATAAGAAAATATTATAGGTATAGAGTATGTTTCATTGCCAGAACAATTAGAAGATGCAACAATTCTACTAAAGAAACTGCCTACACCACACTTGTGCGTCCTAGTTTGGAGTATTGTTGTGCATTGTGGGATCCACTGACAGACGATTTAGAGAAAGTACAGAGAACAGCAGCTCGTTTTGTATTATCGCGATATCGGGGAAAGATTGTCACGGAAATTATGCACGAATTATTCGTTGACACGAGATCTATTTGCGAAATGTCTTTCACTAACTTTCACTTCTGAAGGCGAATATATACTGTTAGCACCCACCTACATAGGAAGATATGATCATCAAAATAAAATAAGAGAAATAAGTTCGAGGACGGAAAGATTTAGGTGTTCCTTTTTCCGCGAGCTATTAGAGAATGGAACTGTAGAGAAACATCATAACAGCGGTTAGATGAGCTCCCTGCCATGCACTCCAATGTGAGTTGCAGCGTGTTTACACTACTGGCCAAAGAAATTGTTACACCAAGAAGAAATGCAGATGATAAACGTGCATTCATTGGACAAATATTGGACAATTGGACTGTCATGTGATTACATTTTCACGCATTTTGGGTGCATAGATCCTGAGAAATCAGTAGCCAGAACAGCCACCTCTGGTCGTAATAAACGCCTTGATACGCCTCGGCATTGAGTCAAACAGAGCTTGGATGGCGTGTACAGGTACAGATGCCCTTTCTGCTTCAAGACGATACCACAGTTTATCAAGAGTAGTGGCTGGAGTATTGTGACGAGCCAGTTGCTCAGCCACCAAGACGTTTTCAATTGGTGAGAGATCTGGAGAATATGCTGGCAAGGGCAGCAGTGGAACATTTTTCGTATCCAGAAAGGCCCGTACAGGACTTGCAATATGCGGTCGTGCATTAAAAAAAATGTTCAAATGTTTGTAGAGTCTATGGGACTTAACTACGGGGTCATCAGTCCCTAAACTTACAAACTATTTATGAACTACTTACAACTAAGGACGGCACAAATATCCATGCCCGAGGGGGTATTCGAACCCCCGACCGTAGTGGCCGTGCTGACCGTGACTGGAGCGCCTCAGTCACCTCGGCCACCGCGGCTGGCATACACGCTTCCAATGTGCGTTCACCGCGATGTCGCCAAACATGGATGCGACCATCATGATACTGTAAACAGAACCTGCATTCTTCCGAAAAAATGACGTTGTGCCATTCGTGCACCCAGCTACGTCGTTGCGAACACTATCGCAGGCGCTCCTGTCTGTGATGCAGCGTCAAGGGTAACCGCAGCCATGCTCTCCGAGCTGGTAGTCCATGCTGCTGCAAACGTCGTCCAACTGTTCGTGCAGATGGTTGTTGTCTTACAAACGTGACCATCTGTTGATTCGGAATCGAAACGTGGCTTCATGATCCGTTACAGCCATGCGGATAAGATGCTTGTTATCTCGACTGCTAGTGATACGAGGCACGGCGTCACGTATTGCAATCGCTATAGGCTACAATTCGACCTTTATCAAAGTGGGAATGGTGATGGAACGCATTTCTCCTTCTAACACGAGGCATCACAACAACTTTTCACCAGGCAACAGCGGTCAAGTGCTGTTTGTGTATGAGAAATCGGTTGGAAACTTTCCTCATGTCAGCACGTTGTAGGTGTCGTCACCGGCGCCAGCCTTGTGTGAATGCTCTGAAAAGCTAATCATTTGATTATCAGAGTATCGTCTTCCTGTCTGCTAAATGTCGCCTCTGTAGCACGTCATCTTCGTGGTGTAGCAGTTTTAATGGCCAGGATGTAGATGTAGATGTAGAAGATCTATGGTTGTCACGCTCAGATAGCTGAAGTCTGGTACAGAGATTAGCGCTCGTACTGCCGGTGGTGAATGGCGTGACGCTTCGCTGGAATGGCTCTTGCAGTGGCACTGGCGCCAGCAGTTGTGGTGCCAGTGACCGCGGCAGCATGCACTGTGTGTGTAAGGACGCGCACCCTGTGGCGTTCCCAGCGCGCACAGCTCGCCTTCGCCTTCCCACGGGCCGGCAGACCGGCAGATGCTATCCGCGGCCGCTCGCAGCCAAGGATGCCGGCGCCCGTGAGGCTGGGAGGCATTCCTATTGTAGACCCCCTGCTGGAGCTCACTGTACGGGAGCTTTAGGCTGGTTGCACGCACACCGAATTTGGCCGGCCGGCAAAACTATCTGCTGTTCCCTTTCCAGCACTGGAGCAATGGCGGGCATTACAGCTGAACAGCTCACCGACAGGCTACGGACCGGCCAGCTGACGCTGTGGCCCGCTATGGCCGGCATTACACTGTAAAAGACTTTTGTCAAATATCTTTTATCAAAGCCCTTTGGTCAAATATTTGACGGTGTACTAGGTCATCTTTTATAAAAGATTTGTTTTAAAAAAGGCTGGCTGGTACCTGGCGCGTCGCTGCCGCAGAAGAAATAATTGAGCAAATTACGTTTGTCATTTGAAACTGTTAACTTGTTTAATTACGAATGATATATATATATATATATATATATATATATATATATATATATATATATATATATATCGCCTCTTCATTCACTCTGTTCGCCTACTCCTGCCCCCGTCCCCTCCAGTCCCTTTCTCTGTCCAGTTCCTCCGCCCCTCCCTCTCTTCATCTCCTTTCACTTATATGCCACCATCTTCCGTCTCTCAACCTCCTCCTCTCTCATTCTCTCCCTCTCTCCTCTCCTCTCCTTCCTCCCCTTTCTGTTCGTCTCCTCCACCCCCTACTCATCACCCCCTTATATATGGAAACATACTTATGCGCCAAATTTCGCGGTGATAGGTCAAATGGTGTCAAAGGCGCAAGGTACCCTCCGCCATGCTAAATTCACTGTCCTGCAGATTATAAAAATCTCCGTCATGAAAACATAGATTTATGTGCTGACTTTCATGACCTGTCAAACAATTTGGATGTTTTGTGTAACGTACCCTCGGTCATGCACCTACGTAGTCTTACGAAAGGTGGCCAATGTATTAATTCGGGGTACAAGCTATATACATTCCACATTACTTTCAATTCTGTCCAGCCGTTTCAGCGTGAAGAGAAACAAATGTATTAACCCATTGTAAGGTACCCTTCGCCATGCACAATACGCTGGCTTACGAAAGGCAGCCTACATATTAATCAGGGTATAAGCTACCTCTGCTCCAAATTTAATTCATATCCGTCCAGCCATTTCAGCGTGAAGGCGTAAGAAACGAATTAGCTAACTGTAAAGCACCCTCCGCCATGCATCATACGAATTCAATTTTAGTATGCATATAACATTCGTGCGAGTGAAAGCAATGGGTCAACAAAGATTTATCGCAATCGGATGTACGGCACGGCCGTGCATAAAATACGAACAAATAAATAAAATAAACATTATTTTTTTATATTAAATATGTCCTGAAGTATGTGTCGTACAGTGACATAAATTTGATAGCACATTTAGTGATACATATGATACCGGATGCAAAATATGTTGTAAGCAGGAATCAAGCGAAACATGACAAGATCACACTTGATGCTTTAGTTTTATGGCATCTACAGCGAAACTGTTGTGAGAGGGAGACTTCTTTTCGTTTCATCATTTTGTGACGCGGGGGTCAGTTACAAAACGCTTAATAAACGTACGAAATTACATACAAATTTTGTTGGAAGTCCCTAACTACTCCCATTTTCCAGTAATTGACGCATAAATCTGGGTACTCTTACGCGGTGGCCTCTCATTATTTATGAAATATTTTCTGTGTGTCCTGCTCTTTTGTTATTGAGTCAGAAACAGTGCGTGTTCGGCGAACAGTTCACCAAAGTTTCATTGCAATCGAATGAATGGTTTACTAATATATATATATATATATATATATATATATATATATATATATATATATATATATATATAAGAGCGAGAGCCTAGCGTTTATAAAAGTTCGCCATCGTATACGTGCATCTTTCCTTGTTTTGGCGCCTTTAAACATACAAATTAACGTCAAAGTGTATTTGTTGCGTCGCTACTGCCACAGTGATCGTTTCATAGTATGAAGCGTGCAGAATATTTCTTACTAAAATAGACGGTTAGATTCGTATAAAGAATAAGCTACTGCTCTCAGTTGTCTTCAAAGTGGATGATATAAGGAAGAAATTATATACACCAAAGGGTATAATGAAGATGCATAATAGAAATAAATGTTTTTATTTGTACTCTAACCTAAACTCGTTATTTCTGCTTAAGTGATTTACATTTTGGTTCACTTTAGTTGTCAATAATACATGAAACTGAAGACCTACACTGTAGGATCCGTGTATTTTACTGCCTGCTGGAATAGATTTTTGTCTGTGGATATAAATGGGACTATCTTCACCGGAAATGGCATTCAAGATTTGGGTGATAAACACTGAACTAGTTAGCTACGTAATTTTTCTTGCTCTGCACGATGCATTTCGTCATTTAACCACAAGTTTGGAAAGTAGGAGGGAAGGTACTGGCCGAAGTAAAGTTGTGAGGCGGCATCGTGAGTCGTGTCGGGATAGCACAGTGGGTAGTGCGCTTGCCCGCGAAAGGCAAAGGTCCCAGGTTCGAGTCCCGGTTCCGGACACCATTTTAATCTGCCAGGAAGTTTCACAAGTGTAGTTATTTATACGGACATCGTGTATTTCGGAAAATCAGGCAAAATAAATGTCTAACTACAGTAAACTATAAAAAATGTCTTTCGCAGCGCATAATCCGCAATGATGCACACGCAAGCATAGCATGAAAACACTACGAAAATATTCTCTCTTCTTAATTATGATAAAGTGTCTAACGAGGTTATATTTAGCATGTCACACGTAACGTATTTCAGTGTTATATTATTTACACAATGACACAGCTTTAGGGTTTCCTGATACATCGATTGTGATGAAATTAAGTATTTATGAATATGTGGGAGAATTAAAACGTCTGGCCACAATTTAGGTGTTTATGTCCCAACAGTGAAGCTCATGAAGTACATATGTGCGAGCACTTTCCATCTTTTACTCTCGCTATTCACGGTTTTACCTAAAAAATTTTCCATTTTTTGGTTCTTTTCAATGAATGCACTCCAGAGCAACATTACATTACGTACTATGATACAGATGATTGACTATTTATGAGTATTTTCCGAGCAAATATGGCGAAAAATTTTACGCTAGTGTAATGTGCTCCTGCGAAGTAGTTTCGTCAAAGATGTTGGATAAAATCTTTGTCAAACATCTCTTACAGTGTAATACGGACCTATGTGGTCGCTGCAGACCACCGGCAGTAGAATGCAGGGGCGCACGTCGGCAAGTGCGAGCTGCACTGGCGCACCACCGATCACTTAAGGCCAACGAGCCTGAATTTCAAAAACAGGCTATAGGCCCGCCATGTCTGAGACGAATTGAACTGGCGTCCACCATGTTATTTCGGGTATCGGCTGACAGGTGGTATGGAACACCCACTCGAGAATTGTACGTCGCGCCGGATTAGCTGTGTGTACTGGAGCGCCGTGCTGCGGTGCGCGTGGCCCTTCGACGTCGGGGGTTCAAATCCCCCTTCGGACACGGGTCTTTGTGTTGTCCTCAGGTTAGCTTACCTTACCTTAGTTTAAGTACTTTGTAAGCTACGGACTAATGGCCACGTAGTTAAGTCCGAGAGATTTACAAACATTTTTTGAATTGTACCTATTTACAGTTCTACGTTTTAAATAAAGATTGACTATTGAACACGGTTGTGCATCGAGTTCCGTCAGACTTTATCGCAGTTGCGAATCGACGAGACTGGTACACAGAATCCCCAAGATTCAATGCGAGAAGCTTATAATAGTATCCACAACGAAATTCTGTCTCGTAATCTAGCACAAAATTCAAAGATATTTTGGTCATATGTGAAGTACACTAGCGGCAAAATACAAACAATACCTTCACTACTCGACAGCAATGGTAATAATACCGCTGACAGTATTGCTAAATCAGAATTGCTAAACACAGTTTTCAGATATTCTTTCACCAAAGATCACTCCAGAATTCAAACTAATAACAGCTGCCAGTATTCAAAATTTAGAATCAGATGTTCCGGGAGTAGTAAAACAACTTACGTCACTAAACAAAAACAAATCTTACAGTCCAGATTGTATACCAACTAGATTCCTCTCAGCGTATGCTGATGCAATAGCTCCGTACTTAGCTATAATTTACAACCGATCACGCAGCGAAAGATCCGTACCCAAAGACTGGAAAGTTGCCCAAGTGACTCCAATATTCAAGAAATTACAGACCAATCTCAATGACGTCGATTTGCAGTAGGATTTTGTAACATATACTTTGTTCGAACATTATGAACTACCTCGAAGAGAACAACCTATTATCAAATAGTCAACACGGATTCAGAAAGTACCGCTCCTACGAAACACAGCTTGCCCTTTATTCACATGAAGTGATAAGTGCAATCAACAAGGGATCTCAAATCGATTCCATATTTCTGGATTTCCGGAAGGCTTTTTACGCTGTACCCCACAAGCGGCTTCTAATGAAATTGCGTGCTTATGGAATTGTGCTCCACAATTGTCCGATTGGATTCACGATTTCGTGTGAGTAAGGACACAGTTCGTTGTAATTGACGGTAAGTCATCGAGTAAAACAGAAGTGATATCTGGCGTTCAACAGGGAAGCTTTATAGGTCCCTACTGTTCCTTGTGTTTATAAACGATTTAGACTATTAGCGGATGATGCTGTAGTTTATCGGTTAGTGAAGTCAACAGAGGGTCAAAATTAACTGCAAAGCGATTTAGACAAAATTTCTACATGGTGCGAATATTAGCAATTCAAAATGTTCGTAAAGCTTGTGGGACTTAACTGCGGGGTCATCAGTCCCTCAATTTACTTATGAACTACCTTATACTAAAGACGGCACAAACATCCATGCCCGAGGGAGGATTCGAACGCCCGACGGGAAACGGCCTCGCGCATCGTAGCATAGCGCCTCAATGCGCTCGGCCACTCCGCGGCCAGCGGCAATTACATGACAAATCAGTCAAACCTTAAGGCAGTAAATTGTACCAAATACCTAGGAGTTACAATTACGAACAACTTAGACTGGACAGAACACACAGAAAATATTGTGGGGAAGGCGTACCAGAGGTTACGTTTCATAGGCAGAACGCTTCGAAGATGGAACAGCTCCAGAAAAGAGACTGCCTACATCACACTTGTGCGTCCTCTCCTGGAGTACTGTTGCTCAGTGTGGGAACCCTCACCAGGTGGGATTGACGGAAGACATTGAGAAGGTTCAGAGAAGGACAGGTCGTTTTGTTTTATCACATTACAGGGGGGGAGGGGGGAGCGTCACGGAAATATTGCACGATTTGAGGTGGAACAACGTTATTCGTTGAGGCGAGATCTATTTGCGAAATTTCAATCACCGACTTTTATTTCTGAATGCGAAAATATTTTGCTAGCACCCACCTACATAGGGAGACATAACCATCCCAATAAAATAAGAGAAATCAAATCGAAAACGGAACGATTTAGGTGTTCTTCCTTCCCGCGCACTATTAGAGAATGGAGCGAAAGAGAAGGTTATGAAAGTTGTTAATGATCCCTCTGCCAGGCACTTAAATGTGATTTCCAAAGTATCTAAGTTCAAATGTTTGTAGATCTTATGGGACTGAACTACGGGGACATCAGTCCCTAAGCTTACAAGCTACTTATGAACTACTTAAGACTAAGGACAGCACAAATATCCATGCCCGAGGGGGGATTCGAACCCCCGACCGTAGTGGCCGTGCAGACCGTGACTGGAGCGCCTCAGTCCCCTCGGCCATCGCGGCCGGCAAAGTATCTAAGCAGATGTAGATGCTGCGTCCACGTTTCTATCGTCAAATATCATCTGGTTTCCTACTAGACTCTGTCTTTCTACGAACGGGTGACGGACAAAACAATATAACACAACATCTTGTTACAAGTTGACACCACTGCGTATGTCTTAATACGGAGGTGCATCCGTAGTGCACAACTGACGTACTACGTCTTGGACATTATGTTGCAGAATACTATGAGTTTTGTTATGCGACGGTCGACACAAATGACAGATGAAATGCTTGACCCCTCATACTTCTACAGACACCGGCTGGATAGTGTGGATTTAGGTAGAACATGTGACGGAAAAGGCGTACCCTGTTTAACGTTTCACTGTCCATAGAGTCCTCGTTGATGACAGCGTACATAAAAGAAGGCGAAACATCATTGGCGAAGAGACATAGTGGGCGAAACCGGAAGTTAAACGACAGCGACCAACGACCATCATGAACGATTGTAGACAGAAAGTAAATAACTCCTATGGCAAAAGTGATTGCAGGACCTGAGACTCATTAGAGAATACTGCTTCTATAAAAACATTACGGCTGGAACTTAACGTTCATTGAAAGGCTGCAGTTGCTGAAATCTTAATAACGGAAGCCAACGCTAAGCTGCGGAGGAAAAGGTGCCACGATCATTACTGTTCAAATGTAGACGAGCTGTAGTGGTCATCGGTCCCTACACTTACAGACTACTTTATCCTTAGGACAACACACATGCCCATGCCCGAGGGAGGACTCGAACCTCCGACGGGGAGCAGACGCGTTCTCCTTAGCAAGGCGTTTTATACTTAGACGTTTGATGACTGAAAGAATATGGCATGCTCCGATGAATCACTTTTTACATTGCTTTTACAAACAACCGGGTCTTTGTATCGAAATCCCCCAACGAAGCTTACTATAGGCCGCACTGACAACACAACACACGAGCGTCACTAGTAAGCAACTGCCGCCGCGCCGCCCACGGCCAGCAGGAGAGAAACGGAAGCCCTCACCTCATTCGCCGATGACCACCAATCATGTCTCGCTATGCAAGAAGCAATAGGCAACGGCTAACCCCCATTCCCTCCACCTCAGCATCCTATCATAATAAAGTTCCCTTTCGTCCGCCAAAAACCACCAATAACATCGTTGATTTTAAAAATTATGGCGTAATGTCTAATTTGAAAGTAAATATATAGTAACAACCAGCTCACATCAGTATACACAGATGGAGGCCACGGTAACGTTGGCCGAAACGTCGGTTTTTAAAAATCATGACGCAATATAACACCCAGAAAACTGTTATGTCAGATAACCAACATGGCTCACCAACAAAAACAAAACAAACAAAAAATTTCAAACATCTTCCCTGGACAGCAAAGTCCTCATGTTTTAACACAAATTATCGGTTATGGAGAGTTTTAGAGCACAGAGTGAGGATGAAACTTACAGCTCCAACTTGATGGAAATAGCTGGGCGATCATTTGTTATAAGAATATATATTATTCTGATGGAAACTATTAAGGAACCACGCCAATCTGTTCGTCAAGGAGTTTCAGCTGTTCTCAAAGCCAATGGTGGTCCAACCTATCGACCCATAGACAACACGGATTCAGAAAGTATCGTTCCTGTGAAACGCAGCTAGCTCTCTACTCACATGATGTGATGAGTGCTATCGACAAGGGATGTCAAATAGATACCGTATTTCTAGATTTGCAGAAGGCTTTCGAGACTGTACCTCACAAGCGTCTTCTAATCAAATTGAGTGCTTATGTAATATCGCCACAGTTGTACGATTGGACTCGTGATTTACTATCGGAAAGGATAAAGTACGTTGTAATAGACGGTAAGTCATCGAGTAGAACAGAACTGATATCTGGCATTCCTCAGGGAAGTGTTACATAGACCCGACTATTCCTTATTTTTATAAATGATTTAGGACACAATGTGAGTAGCTGTTCGTGGCTTATGCTGTCATTTATCTGTTAGTAAAGTCACCAGAAGATCGAAAGAAACTACAAAATGATTTAGATAAGATATCTGCATGGTCTACAAATTGTCAATTTACTCTTAATAACAATGTGTGATGTCTTCCATACAACTACTAAAACTCACTTACACGATAAATCAGTCAAATCTACAGGCCGTAAATTCAACTGAATACCTAGGAGTAACAGTTACAAACACCTTAAATTGAAAAGAACACATAGAAAATATTGTAGGGAAGACGAAGCAATGACTACGTTTCATTGCGAGAACACTTAGAAGAGGCAACAGTTGTACTAAAGAAACTGCCTACACTACACTTGTGCGTCTTATTTTGGAGTATTGCTGCGCATTGTGGGATCCACATCAGGCAAGACGGACGGACGATTTACAGAAAATTCAGAGAAGGGCAGCTCGTTTTGTATTATCGCAATATAGGGGAGAGAGTCACCGAAATGTTTCACTAGTTAGGGTGGAAATCATTTAGAGAAAGTCGTTATTTGTTGCGGCGAGATCTATTTGCGAAATTTCTTTCACCAACTTTTTCGTCAGAATGTGCAGATATATTGTTAGCACCCACCTACATAGGGAGACACGATCATCATAATAAAATTAGAGAAATTAGGTCGAAGACCGAAAAATTTAGGTGTTCCTTTTTCCAGCGAGGCCGCGGTGGCCTAGGGGACTGAGGCGCTTCAGTCACGGTCTGCACGGCCACTACGGTCGGGGGTTCGAATCCCCCCTCGGGCATGGATATTTGTGCCGTCCTAGTTCGTAAGTAGTTCATAAGTAGTTTGTAAGTTTAGGGACTGATGACCCGTAGTTAAGTGCCATAAGCTTTACAAACATTTGAACATTTTTATTATAGGTCACTTATTATTGGTCACTGTCGTTTGTCTCTCTTCGCCAATGATGTTTCGCCTTCTTTTATGTATGCTGTCATCAACGAGGATCCTATCGACAGCGAAACGTTAAACAGTGCACCCGTTTTCGTCACATGCTCTACCTAAGTGCACACTATCCAGCCAGAGTCTTTCGAAGTCTGAGAGATTAGTCATTTCATCCATCACGTGTGTCGACTGACGCATAACAAAACGCATAGTATTCTGCAACATAATGTCCAAGACTTCGTACGTCAATTGTGCACTACGGATGCGTTTCCGTATAAAGACATACACAGTGGTGTCAACTTGTAAAAGACATACGCAGTGGTGTCAACTTGTAACAAGATGTAGTGTACTATTCCTAAAATATCAGTGTAGGTCGGTCGTGTGGTAGTGCCACGCAAAACAACTAGGTGTGCAAGCCTCTGACATGAAAAACACGACCACACCACAATACTACTGCCTCAGCAATTCACTGTTGGCACTACGCACGCTGGCAGATAACATTGTCCGGGCTTTCGCCATACACACACCCTGCCATCGAATCGCCATTTGTGTACCATGATCTGCCACTCCATACAATATTTTCCCATTGTTCAATCGTCTAATGTTTACGCTCCTTACACAAAGAGAGGCGTCTTTTGGCGCTGACCTGTGTGTTGTGTGGCGTATGGGCGTTGGGCAGCCGCTCGACCATGAATCCAAGATTTCTGACCTGCCGCCAAACTGCCACAGTGCTTGGAGTGGATCCTGATACAGTTCGTAATTCCTGTGTGGTGGTCCGGATAGATGCCTGACTACAACACTGTACAAATCTCTTCAACTGTCGGCGGTCTCTAACAGGCGAGATCCGCCTGTACGCTGTCGTGCTGTACGTGTCCCTTCATGTTTCCACTTCATTATCACATCAGAAATAGTGGACCTAGGGAGTGTGGAAATCTCGCGTACAGAGTTTCTGACACAACTGTCCCCAACCAGCTGACCAAGTTGGAAGTCGGTGAGTTCCTCAGAGCGCCGCATTCTGCTCTCTGACGGTGTTTAATAACAACTGACAGTGGCGGCTGATGCTTCGGATGATTGGGGCTTCACTTCTTTGAGTGCCGGATCTTGACTGTGGCGCCACCGCCCCCCCTCCCCCTTCAGATATATTTTCGTTAAAAGATCTGCAGAATGTCATACCTAGGTTTGTTTGTGCTTAGTTCGGCCTACCAAGCTTCTTTGTTTCACACTTTCTTCCAAGATAAAACCTGAGTATTATGTTTATAAAAGATACTGAACGTTGTTCATTTCTCTGCGGTAATAAACACCAAGAACAAATGAATATACGCAAGAACACTAAAACACAATACGTAACAGATCACACTGTTAAGTGACTGTAACAAAATGAATCTGTTACAATGAAGAGACAAGCTACCTCGGGTCACGTGACACTGTAAGCAGCACCCCCTCCTAACCTTACGCAACCGCAAAGGCTGCTCTTCCACCACGTCTTTTCAAACAGTTAAATATTTGTTACAACGAAGAGTATAAATGACATTTACCCACAAAATCTCGACACATTTGCTACAACGTCCAAAGATATGCTGCAAGTAACCGTACAAAAGCCATTTTTCCCGTATCTGTTAAAAAGAAGATTGGATTTTAAAAAAAAATGCTTGCAGTTGGTCTCGAACACTCTACTGTCGGCGATGCAATACGATGCCAGCAACCACACGGCTATTCTTGCTAGGTGGAGAGCAGTGACTTCATTATTATTCATGCTCGGATCTTATGAAGGCTTTTACAGTTCATGTGTCTTTAATTTATAGTTATAAAATATTTTACCAAGTATGGTTTATGATGAATCTTCAATGGGTCAAAAACGAATTTGAAGCGCATATGTTGCCTTAATGGAGGATTCATCTTTGCTTTGGGACCTTTCGTGCGTAACCGCCAGAGCTCGAGTAGCCAGGAGCTGGCGTCTCTAGCAGCTCCAAAGCCAGTGTTAAAATCGTCGTTTCCCCTCGCCCCTCCCTGCCGCGGGAGCGCCCATTCGCTGTCTCCAGGGGATTCAAAAGAGGAACTGAACCTCAGCCGCGCATGCGCATTGCATCGCTGCGGCCACTGGCGCCTGTATCAAGCAGCCAGATTACGATTCGTATACGTGCTGTCTCCGTGACGTAAAAAGTTTCTCTTGCGATAAAAATACTTTGAATGTACATACAAAATGATCTGATAGAAGAAGTAAACGAAGAATGACAGTTTAATAACACTTTTATTTTATTTATTTACTATTTCTTTACGACAAGCTTTTTTCCGGGAAGTATTTTGAACCAGTGAACACATAGAATGCGCCGCCACTGCTGCTGAGGTTGCCGATACCGAGTGACTGGCAATAGGAGGCAGCATAACGTACCTAATATGAAAAGCGTGTGTCCATACACTTTTGGGCACATAGTGTGCACTTGAACATCACTCGCGTGTGACGCCCTGGCGGTGGGAAGTGCCGGCGGTGTCTGAGGCTACAGAAACAAAGCCTTGGACGCGCAAGGCCAACGGCTGCACGCCTTCCCTAACGACTGAGTCTACCCGCCGCGTCCCGAGGATCCCCGACCGCTGTCGTGGCGGGCTGAGAACAAAACACGCCGTGTAAACACCGTTGTTTCCTGCGAAGGCTACTTTGCATTACGTCTTTTATGGCTCGCTGCAGCGACCCCCGCGCGAATGAGGTTGTTAAGACCACGTAATCACTCAAGTACAGACCAGTTAGTCACTCCTATAGCAGGGGGAGCTGTACCAACGCCGTCTAAAGCCGTGCTCACACGGAGCGTGTTGTCTCTACGTGGTGCAGGCCAGACGTGCTGTCTACCTAGCTACAGCACGCTCTGAAACGACCCGCTACATCTCACGGAACACAACGTGCTGCTCATCGTGATTTGCGACCTCAGCGCTCTCCAGCGCCCGTTCCGGGCTGGCGCGTAGATAATTGTGTTTACAAAGATGGATGTGCGTAAAATTACACAGTATCTCTGTTAGCGATCGTCAGGAAAAAAATGCTTTCTTATGCATGCATGTGACTTGCAATACTCCTACAGTGGTTTTTTTTTTCTTTTTTCTATATATTCGATTAAGGATAATAACGAAATTTACGACAAAATCACCTTTGGCAAAAATTCTTAAAAAATTATCAACGGTGAAATACATCATTTGCAGCAGCTTCAGTTGTCTTGCTCTTATATTTGCTTTTAGTAAGTTATTGTATTTAAACACAGTTCCTCCTACACTGCATCTGTTTCCGTAACCACGCGTTAGCCATGTTCACTTTTCACTGTGAAACTGAGCTATTCCAACAGTGTACTGAACTGCAACTTAATTCAAACATCGTGGGGAAAACCGAGTGACGTAAAGTACTGTCTTGAATTTTATTTGTTCCTGTGGCCTAGAACGAAAAACTCAACAAATTCTCTCGTGGACAAATGTCGTTCCTGTTTCTAATAAATAACGTCGAATACCGAAAATTATAATTCTATTAAATTAACAAATAAGTTACATAACCCGTAATTAAACCAAATCGTTGAAAATATCTGATGTTATTTACATCTCTTTTCCTCCGCACCTTGTGACGCTAACCACTACGGTAATAACTCGTCTTAAAAAGAAATAACAACGAATATCGGATGTTAGTCTTAAATTATAAGAAAGAAACAGAAACGTTAAGGAAAAAAGAACGGAAAAAATTAAAATATTTCGTAAGTGCACTGCTCCAGAGTCCGCTACGCTACCAGCTACGCTATTCCACATCTCGCTAAGGTGATTCTGAATTCAGATATACTACATTTCTAAAACATGTTGTAATATGCTATTTATGGAATAGTATCACAAAGACGCTTCTCTGATACAATGCGTTATACCGTAGCGAAAGAACGATAGTCTTTCATACTGTACAAATTATAACACTGACACACGTTAAATACGAGAACGTTTAAAGTTATGAAAATGCTATTTCCGGTAATTTATTGTAAAAAGTCATATCTAAAATGACGCCTTTTCAAAATTTCTTCAATATTCTGACGCTTTAGAAGAGGTTATATCCATATATCGTACGCTACAACGAAAGAAGGCACGAAATACGGAGTTCCGTTTGCAATATGGCGGCTCAAAAGTTTTGCTTGTCACGTGAAAATAAGGTTGCTTCTCACTGGCCACGTTCCACTCCACGAAGCAAAAATCTAACATGCCGGATCCTTCATTCCACGCTTCGCAGGGTAGTGGAACGTCACCACTTCCTCCTCCACGTACGTTTCCTCGTCCCGTAAGAGGACGGCTGTACCAGCTTCACCGTTTCATGCTACCCACTTCCGTTCACAACCCCCAGTGCGGATTTGTGGATGCAGATAAGATCTCTGCTCATTCAAAAACGGATCAGGGACTGGTAGGCTACTGCACCATATTATAAACTCCGCTCAATCAAGACGACTACTGCCGTTTGGATTTCTTCCTTGACTTTTTCGGAGGGACACCACTGTCCTTTGCCGTCTCCGTATCGGATATTCCAGGCTGACCCATGGGATTCATTTTGCACATTGAGTCTCCCCCAAATTGTAGTAATGGTACCCTACAATCTATGGCTCGTACCTTGAGCGAATGTCCGCTCCTCTTGCAAGGTATCCGGAATAAATAAAGTTTAATGGAAATTTACACGCATCTCGAATAGATTTATGTTTAATGGAAATTGATCAGCACTACGTACTTGCAAAACTGAACTTTTAAAAACCGAAGAATGTGGTGGCTACGACCACCGAGGTAAGTCTTAGAAAACATTAATATGTGCAGCGGACACGCCCGGAAAATGGGGAAACTCAAACACTAGAATTTATGGTCCTGTCGAAAGGGGGGGTACTGGCAAAAGGTACAACGAAACTGATTAACTTGAACAATGAAAGGGGGAGACAATCTGACTGCGACACAGATAAATAAAAAAATTGACTTACCTCGTTTCTTCTTATTACAAAACTGGAAACAGGAAACAGCAAGCATCTCGCGTCATGCAGTATTTCAGGATTAAAAATTTTCAAAAATGATATGTGGGTGTTAATTAAGTTCAACAATAATCATAAATGAATAAAATGAAAGAAACGGGAAACTAACTACCAAATGAGGACGCAGAACGCAAATTGAATATTAGAAATTACATATTCTTTAAAAAAAATCAAGTTCAAAAATGTTACAGAAAGTTAAATTAACATCAGGCATTACAATAATGGCGTGCTGCAACATATACTTAACAACTGCCTTCTCCAACAGCTTCCTCGCGCTACCTCACACAACTGGCCACTCTCGGCAATTGACTCGCAACTGACTGCTCTCTCGCAGCCAGAGCACTTACGCTACAATCGAATTTCCAAAGATTACTTCGCCACTTACAATGTACATCTGTGGCCAGTTAACAAAACCAAAAATACAGAAAACCGACTATGTCGGGACCGTATGGACCTTACACTCTTTTCACTCCGTGCCAAATACGGAATTCCGCACTCATTGCCCTTAGTTTTGGCGGATGATTCACGAATGGTTCATCGGGTCCTTGTGTTTCTCTGTGAAAGCGATTTCTTATTCTGAGCTATAATATTTTGTAATTAAAATTAAAAACAATCCAGATCACAAACATTGTTATTTCTATTTCATATCCGGTTTCCGTCTATTGCAGACCATCATGAGATGGATACCACTGTAGCGTAGGGCATGTTCGGTGAAACTGTAGCTGTGGCTGAATAAAGAAAGGATGGGGAAATTACCCTTCAAAGAGTCTCCGACTATACTGTTCCCTGACAGGCAACTGAATCTGCAGATCTTCTGTCCCAGGTGGTCGGACATCGTCTCTTACAGCAGGGGTTTCAGCGACAGGTAAAAGGTTTACACAAAGGGACAAAAGGAAACCTACAGAAAAATGGAAGTCGGGATAGACAGTCGAAACATATATTAAAATCATAGCACATAGAGGCGAGGTAGCCCTGTCACAAATTTCCATAAATCCTCACACACTAAATGCAGCCACTGGTCGTGGAATAGACTTGCCGTAGGCCAAGTCGCAAAATACATACATGAGTAAGAATATAAATAAGAACCAGACCAAATGTTCAAATGTTTGTAGAGCTTATGGGACTTAACTACGGGTCATCAGTTCCTAAACTTACAAACTACTTATGAACTAGCTACAACTAAGGACGGCACAAATATCCATGCCTGAGGGGGGATTCGAACCCCCGACCGTAGTGGCCGTGCAGAACGTGACTGAAGCGCCGCAGTACCCTCGACCACCAAGGCCGGCGGGAACCAGACCTCAGAGAGAGATTAAGAGGAAAGCTAAGAAACTAGCCATGAGTTCGTGCACGATCACAAGAACAGAGGTCGTACCTAGGCATCGAACATGCTACATAACGGAGTAGCAGCACCCAAACAGACGGCGCAAATGCAGAAGTAAGGCGATCGTGACCACGAGAGATGTGAAGTATGTCGTATCGGTGATCATGTGGAGTCCGGCGCGGAAGTATAGGACAGGCTGCTTACTCCCAAGGGAAAGGGAACTTGTGTCACTAAGCTACGTTAATTGCCGCACGCTAATCTCCCGATGTCGATAGCTCCAGGAACTGCAACGGAATGGTTTCGGGAGCTGCTCTCCAGGCTATTAAGGAAGTGACCAATGCATTCGTGTGCACGTCCGCGGGAGTCGAAAAGGTCCCTGTAGCCAACCTAACAATGGAGGGAAGACTCACCGTTAGCTATCTTGTAGCTGCCGGCAGTGGCGGAGTTCCAAACGTCACGTTGGGCGGCCTGAACTGGCGCGGATTCGCAGGACGCGAAAACTCGTCTCTCTCCACCACCAGTTGCTAAAGCGACTGTTTGAAACTTTTGTGTCCCAGCCTCGTCGCCGCTTTTGTGTCTCGTTTCCGTCGTAGGTGTCGGTGGCCGAGCAGAAAGAGATCGACACAGGAATAAAGGATGCACCCTTGTGCAGGTACGAAGGTGAGCAGTCAGTGGGACAGCAGAAAGTAGAAACACTAAAGTGAATTAGAACGAGATATATATTGCACAGAATTTATACAATACTTAACTTTTACATAGATCAGTACTGCAGAAGGCTGATACATAGTTGAGCTAGAGGCCTGCTTAGTGCCTATCCGATAGCCAAGTCTTCACTGGTACCTATCTGAAAACGAAGTGTTAACTGGTTCCTATCTCAGTCCCAAGTGAATGATGTCGTTCAGTGGTGGCCACGAGCGGAGTTGTAGCAGAGGGCGCTCGCGGCTGACGTCGTAAGAACGCCGCGCCGTGCGTGCATGGCTGCGCGCGGCGAAAGTAGGTGGCTCGCACTTTGTACTTGTGCGACACCACACCCCTCCTCCCCAAACCGCCGCGTCGTCGTGGCATAGGGCTGAGGGCCACGGCGACGGCACTGGGAGGAGGGCCTGGGCGGGGGCGTTACTGGTGGGACGGGCGTAGCTGAGGCTGGGATCGAGACGCCGTCCGCGCCCCGGCATCCACCTTGCGATCCCCCGGGAAACCCACCAAGACCTGGGGAAGGGCGCACGCCTCCGCCCAGAGGGAGCAGGTCATCTTCTTCTGAGGTGCGTGGCCCAGGCGGCGGGGGCACGCACGGTCCCGGAGTCCTTCTCGGTGACGCTGTCCGCTGCGGCGGCGACGGAGGCGGAGAGGCGGACTGCGTAGGAAGCGCATCCACCTCCATGGGTACGATCTCGTAGTCCGGGGACGCTGGGCGGCGAGCGATGTGGCTGTGCTCCCTGGCGGTGAACTGGGTCTGGAATCAAGAAACCCGAGACAGGATCGCGCGGCCTGTGCAGGCGCAATTGGTTTGCGTGGCCGCAGCTCCGACCCTGTGGAAGAACGTACAACATACATATTGCGACCGAGCACGCGTTGAATAATGCCCGGTAACCACTTCTTCCCAGCAAACACCTTGTACAGCACTGGCGTCGAAACCTGAAGACGCGTAGCGCCATACGAACCGACTCGGTGCGTGGGAGGCTGCAGCAGGTGAAGGAGAGTGCGGTGACGGCGGCCGTGTAGCAGCTCGGCAGGAGAAAGGCCGTCACGTGGCATGCACCGATACGTAGACAGGAAAATTTGAAGAGCTTGCTGTCTGGAATGCAGACCTTTCATCTTCTCCATGTGTGACTTGAATGTTCGAACGAAACGTTCTGCTTCACCATTGGACTGAGGGTGAAAAGGTGCAGTGGTGATATGCTGAATGCCATTCACACGACAAAATTGTTGAAATTCCGCACTAACAAACTGAGGTCCAATGTAACTGACGATAGTTTCGGGCAAACCTTCGATGCAAATCACTGATGTTAAGGCACTGATTGTACTAGACGCCGTCGTTGAGTTCATGGTAATCACAAAAGGAAACTTGCTGAAAGCGTCTACAACGATTAACCAGCGCGTATTCCAGAAAGGTCCGGCAAAGTCAATGTGTAAACGTTGCCATGGTCCCTTGGGGCGTGGCCAGTCTGAGAAACGTTGCGGAGGAGCAGCCTGATGCACAAACTGTACACTGTGACGTCATGTTCTCTATCTGGGCATCCATACCAACCCAGGTACAATGACGTCTGGCCACTTGCTTTGTCCTAACAATACCCCAATGTCCTTGATGCAGGAGGCGTAATACTTCTCGTTGCAGGGAACGAGGAACAATCACTCTTATTTGGTCGTTGTCGGTATGCAACAACAGTACACCCTGACTTAAAGACAAGGTGAGTATTACCTTACGTTTTCCTACATTTCTGCTAAATTCAAACTAATAATAATAATAATAATAATTTTGTGTGACTCATTGGCCTGGAGCAACTGTTTCAATTGGACGCCACTTCGGCGACTTGCGTGTCTCTAGCTTACCTCAGTTATCCAACCGGGGAAAGGGGACGTACAGCTTAAAGTGGAATCCGAACCACGTGTCGTTTCTGGTGACTCCTCACATCGTTGAGGGGTGAAGGCTGAGTTTAAAAGCAGACTGAAACATCCGAGATCCGACCGGTTTCGAACCGGCGACCTTTTAGTTTCCAGTCGAGCGCTTTACCCGGAAACCCCTTTCTTTCTTTTTTTTTTCCTTTTTTAAAAATTTTTATGGGTCTCATTCCTCCCCTTCAACCCATCCTTGCGTTTGCCAAATATTGCCTTATCGGCTCGGCTTCTTCGTCTTTAAAATAATTTATTTCCTCTAGGTAAAATAAGATCCTTCTTCAGTATAGAAGAAGGTACAGAATCTGTTTCGGTCAGTGAAGTCACTGCTTACAAACTGACATTAAAAAAAGAAACTTAAAATTACTTCGGGAAAGCAGCTTAGAAACGTTTTCCCTCAATACCTCTTAAGTGAGTGATTGGATTTGTTTTCCTTTTTTCCCCATACACGAAGCTCAGCATATCGATACTACTCAAAGCTCGTGTTCTAGATATTTGCTTTATTACGTTTCCCCTGGTTTCCGATTTGTCCTCCTGTGTTCTCTCAATTTGTCGAATGCGCCAGTCACCGAAAGTCGCGCATGTCCTGTTGATGTGCAGGGATATGATGTTCCTCTTTCTTTCCCTAAGTACTAGAAATGAATTTCTTTTTAATATAAAAATGGAAATAAGAAATAAAAGTAACTCAACCCCTTTCCGTCGAGATGAGGTAATGTGAAACAAAATAACTTGTTAAGTAATAGAAGAAAAAAGATCTAAATGAAACAGTAATAGATTAATGGTGACAAACCTTTAATACTGGATGCCGCACATCCCTTTATTTCTACATTCGTCTTTTCTCGTCCTTTGTTCGATCTTCGTTTTTCCCCCTCATATCGTCCTTATTCGTAGCGCCGTGATATAATTCGCCAAACTTCTCCTAACTTATAGTTAGCATCCTTCACCAAAAGTTGAGACCTTGTTCAAAAAATGTTCAAATGTTTGTAAATCTAAGGGACTTAACTACGGTCATTAGTCCCGAAGCTTACAAAGTACTTGCACTAACTTAAAGTAACTTATGCTAAGGACAACACAAACACCAATGCCCGAGGGAGGACTCGAACCGCCGACGGCGAAAGGCCGCGCACACCGCAGCTGGGAGCCTTAGTGCGCACGGCTATTCTGCCGCGACTTGGACTCTTGTGGTGAAGAACACTCTATAATCTGAGTATGAGGCCTTGTCTTGTGCACTAGTTATGTAGTACAGTGTATGTACTACTGACCAGGTCCACCTGTTTTCTTGCTGATTGCGTAGTAACTTCCGTCAGGTTTCTGTTCCGAGGTGCGAGAAATGTGTTGCTGTGCTGTTCTGCAAATTGAAACCAGGTTTTTTTCTTAACCATTCCCATATAAGTTTATTTTTTCCACAGACAAATCTATGTTGCAAGGTGTCGATGAGATTCCACTTCCTGCATTTGACAGCTAGGGACAAATGTATTTTGTTAAGTTTTTCTCTTTTTGGTATCGTCTCTTTAACTATTTTGTACCAGGTTGATCTTATATCCGTACCGTTCACTTTGTTGTTGATGTTTCTCCATATAACAGTCCAACCCCGAAACCACCGGGCACGACTAAATCCAAACTCTCTTCTCCGACGTTGGATTCAACATTTTTGCCTTCTATTATAAATAATTTGTGTCTGTATTTAGCAACCAATACTTATTAAACTGACAGTTTTCTGATGTTATTCAACTGTCTGCTTTCTTTGTAGAAGGAATTATTACATTCTTCATAAGTCTAATGCTATTTGACTGTCTCATACATCATGCACACCAGTGGAATACTTATGTCATGGCTGGTTCCCCAAAGACTTAAGTACCTCTGAGAGAATATCGTCTACCAGGATCCTTGTTTCAACTTCGATCTTTCGGTTTTCCGTGAAATTCTCCCCCCCCCCATGTCTCCTACGTCACTTCTTCCCTTCAATTAGCTGTCCCCTGTATAGCCCCTTTATACATTTCTTCCACTTTTTATCTTTCCCTTCTCTACTTCTTGCTTTTCATAGAAATAACAAAAATGTGTTGTTACAGCCAGCGATATCACTTGAGTGATTTGGATCACTGTTAGAAACTTGGTTCACCTTTGCTGAACAGGGAATCTGGGTTAAAGGGACAAAATTGCTTGTAGAGAGCTGCACACGGAAAGTTTTGCTTCGATAAGTTATGCTAAACTACAAAATCTGTGCACGGAACCCTTTGATTATCGCACAGTTCCTGTTTTGGCGCTTGGATAACTGTTGCTTATCTCAGTCCTATTACCTTCTAACGTCCTGATGCACAAAAAACGATGGGTCTTCACGACATACAATCCTAGGATCTCACCTTGTGATCAGGGTAATGTGTACATTTACAGATGATCTGGCTATCATTTTCATCATCGTCGTCTGTTTCCAGACCCAAGCCGGGTCTAGCATTGAGCAGCAGCCTCTCCATCGGTTTCTATCGTCCCACCGCCTTCCTCTCTACACTCTCTCCCATTCTTCCCCACTTTTCTGCACTCCTTACTTCACTCCCACAATCCACGTGTCTCTTTGCCTTCCTCTTGGTCTTTTGTCTCCAGTTCCATCTGTAAGAATGTATCTTTCTTGGTACCCCACCAACCTCTTTTCTCTTGACATGTCCATAACATCCTAATCTTGCCTCTCCTATGGTCTCCTAAAGGGCGTTCTCCTCCAGACGTTCTTTCACCCTCTCAATTCTTACTCTATCCCATTTTGTCAATCCTAATAAGCTTCTATGTAAGTTCATTTGGCACGCCTATCTCTTCTTCATTCCCCCTGCCTAATACATATGTGAGTGCCAGAACATATTTGCTCTTATGGCATAGGTCTCTACTAAATTTCTTACAGTCTACAAGAATCCCATAGCTCTCTCTTTCACCGATCTCCCTATCATTTCCCCCTTTCTTTTCGTTGTAAGATTTATTAATTATAGTGAAACAAAATTAACCTGTATATAGAAAAAATCATACTAATTTACTTTTTTGACTTATTTGAATCCACACAATAGTTCTTCTACTTCTGAACACGTTTAAGGAAGTATTCAAGAGCTAACTTTATCCTACTTGTCTACATGATTGAGCTGGAGGATTGTTTTATACTTGTGATGGTACGAAATACATCTACATCTGCATGAGATACCTTACAAATCACATCTAAGTGCCAGGCAGAGGGGTCATCTAACCACCTTTATACAATTTTGACAAATGAAAAACCTTCCGCTGTTATTTTTTAAATTTTTTAATTCAGTTACATGTTTCGAGATTCCAATAATCTCATCTTCAGATCCTTATAAGGTCCATGCAGTAATACGAGAACTAACCACCCATTTATAATCCTACATATATCCTCTCACCCCAAGATGTAGCCGACATCTTGGGATGAGAGGATATAGCATGGATCTTAAAAGGATCTGAAGATGAGATTATTGGATTCTCGAATCATGTAATTGATTTAAAAAATTTAATATAAAGGCGGAAGGTTTTTCATTTGCCATTTAATACATCGCTGTCGTCCCTTCATCCATCTGAGATGGATATTCAGAGACATTACACTATTTATCTCCCATTCCATTCTCGAATACCGCGCGGGAAGAAAGAACACATGAATCTCTCCGTTAGAGCTCTGATTTGTCGTATTTTATTGTGATGATCTTTTCTACCTATGTAAGTGGGATTCAACATTATAATTTCACATTCGGAGGAGAACGTTGGTGATTGGAGTTTCGTAAGTAGCCCGCGCCGCACCGATAAGCGCCGTTGTTGTAATGATTACCATCCCATTTCCGTAACGCTGTCTCCCCTGTATCGTGACAATACAAAACGAGCTGTCCTTCTTTGGACTCTTTCGATGTCCTCCGTCAAGCCCACCTCATAAGGATACCACACTGGGCAGCAATACTCCAAAAAATACGGATAAGCGTAGTGTATGCAGTCTCTGTGGTAGTTCTGTTGCATCTTTTAAGGATTCTGGCATTAAAACGGTCTCTGGTTCACCTTTCCCACGACATTATCTACGTGTTCTTTCCAGGCTGCAAACATTTTGTCTTTGGCCATCCTATACGCTCCTGTAGTTGGAATAAAGCACACGAATGCCAACAAACTTTATTTACACTTTTGCGGACAAGCAGACTGCAGGTGTTCCGCGCAGTGGCAAACCTTTGCGGACGCACTTGTAGCAGCAGGTTTGAAGTCTTGCCTCCTGACTTGGCGTCGTGACCTTTCCATAGGACGCGTTCTTCCTGGAAGATGTATCGCCTTACAGGACTGTCTGCATTCGACGTGAGGAATGATCTGTCGAGATTCTTTCTCTTCTACCTACGACAGCTGTCTCCCAGGTCGAGAAATGTTAGCTGCCAGGACAACAAATTCTGAGGTAGGGAGATTTTCCCTACGTCCTACCCTTACAGGGTAATGTAGTATGATCGAACAGCGGTCCACAGGAACAGATCCATGCTCTCTGTACACTCTCGGTTAAAATAACAATGTATACTGTTGGTCACTTTCAGAGGGCTCCTCAATAAGCGCAAATTATATAGCGGTGGGTTACCTCAGCCGACCATCAGAGTCACGTTGGGATAACCGGAGTGAAGCCAAAGCCTTAAAAGATTTTTGACACGGTGATGCCTGTGCTCTGTGGGTCAGAAAAAAAATCTGAGCGACCGAAAAACGTGACGGTAGTGCCGTCGACGATCACGTAAATTGGAAATGGCGGTAGCGTTTATATGGGAAATGATGAGGAGGTGTAGTGATGCTTTCATAATTTTAAATGTTTGGTGTTGTAATGATCTGGATTAAATACTGCTTATAGAATTGAATGGATTTTGAATATCTGCGGGAATTAAATTTCTTTTAAAGACGATGTCAGACCAGAGTAGGCATTAAAAATTTCGATGGGCATTGTTGAAGTTAAGACAACACCGGAAAGCACCACTACAAAAGAATGTCGGAGAATAGTTACCTTTAAATGCAGAATCCGGCGTGAATCAGCTGTAGACGTTTTCTGCTGGAATAGGAATGAAATTAAAGTGACAAATTGAAAACCTTTAGCCGTTATTTTTGGACATTTTAATTACTAGTTTCGAGACTACATTATTCTCTTCTTCAGACCCTCATAAGATCCGTGCAGTAATGGAAAACTAGCCATCCATTACAATACTGCATTACACCCTCTTAGATCAAGATGTACCCCACATCTACATTGTTGGCTACATCTTGATGTGAGAGGGTGTAAATGCAGCATTATAATTGATGGCTAGTTTTGCATTACTGCACGGATTTTATGAGGGTCTGAAGAAGAGAATAATATATTCTCGAAACTACTTATTAAAAAGTCCAAAAAAAAAACGGCTGAAAGTTTTCAATTTGTCAAATTAATACGTCGCCGCGTCCCATCATCCGTCTAACCAAGATGGATACACAGTGAAATTAAAGTATCCGCCGTATGTCAATGCTTGGTGATCTCACGTTTCGTGTAACAAAGTTCCACAATCCTGTTAAATTACTGACACAATAGGGGAATAAAATTGCTAAGTATTGGACTTTGCTGAATAAAAACATTAACTGCAGGTTCTGAAAGTAAAATAAGTATAGATTTAATGAAGGCGAAGCAAACTTCTGTAATCGCGAAACGAATCGTAGTAAAAACCAAGCATCTCTTTACAATTGACGGGAAAATGCTGAAAACAATTAATAAAAATTATTAGGAAAGGGAGAAAGTCATTTTGAGTTTAAAAAATGTTTGAAATTAAACTGGGATTTTATTACAATAAAAATGAAGATGGGAAGCTCACACTTACACTTTAATAGCGTAGAGTATGAAGAAGCGTCCAATCAGTACAATAGTTCAGAACAGAAAGACGAAGAGCGCTTCCGTTCCCTCTCCAGGCCGTATGAAAAAATTGATAATCGCGTAACAAAATTCAGAGTTAAAAATTGAAGGGAGAACGGACACGCAAGCGACAAGCGTCGCAGACATAATTTTAGTAAAAAATATTTAATGTAATGCTACAGAGGTACTGAACATAAATGGAGAGAAAAGAAATGTATGCCGTACGATAGAGTACTAGGACACGTTCTGAGACATCAGTTTAACATTAGAGAGAAACTGGTTGCATCTTGCAGGTTCTTTTTTGAGATAGGCATACTACGCTAGTTTTTCGTAAACGCCCATAGAGGGCAATCTCTGTATTTACCTCCAGTTTTAATGGTTACTTTTATGTAAAATTACGCGTAGAATTTAAATGTCTTCAGTTACTTCCTTTTATTGGAATGTAATTATATAACCTTAGGAAACGTTTCAAGTATTTTTATCCACTGTATAAAAGTAGTTAATTTTAATTACATACTGTATTTTTGATTGATTAATACTGACATCACGTGATGGTCGCTGGGCGGAGCATCCAGTACTTGAATCACAGGTCCGATGTTCTCGCCAGCAGTCCACAGCTGTGTTACCGCCACCGTCTGCCCTCATGAGTATATTAATTTTTGTTTTCATTGTTATTTTAGGTGTCCCTGTATGTTTACTGTTGTTGATTATGTCCCTGAACTTTTATATTGCTTTACAGTGGTGTAACGCACTGAATTCCGGTAACTCTAAAAGACACGTGACGAAGCCATAGAATCTGTCAGGTCTATCCTCAGACAAAGGAAGAGTGATTTATAAAAATAATACGTCAAATTTAATTACAAATTCTGAATCTAGATGAAATCCCAAGTTCTTATTATATGGGTGTGGTGTCTGTTCTTTTGGACGTCCGAAAGAACAGACACCACACCAATACAATAAGTACTTAAACGCGACGATAGCGTTAGCTTGTTATTTCACCGCAGATGCGGTTATACGTCCGACCCCCCACGGGAATCCGTAATGGCGAGTGTAAGAGGGCGTGGACGATAGGGGCGCTACAGCCATAGCGTGCGACTTGTGAGAGTTTGAGACGGACGGGAGGCGAACACGGGTGGCCAAGTGGTTAAGACGAGCGCTGGCCCGAAGCGGGAGACCCGGCTTCGATTCCCAGTTCGGTTAACATTTTCACTTGTCGCCATTGCTTAATATCAATGCCCAAATGCGGCCACTGTCAATCCTTTCTTTCCTATCCTTCTTCCTTCCCTTCCTTTAACAATCATTTGCATATCCCAAGTTTATTGAATACACACTCAGACTGGTTAATTAATTAAGAATCATTAAAATTTCATCGCACGATTTTAAGTATAAAATTAACTTTCACAGGTCCACAGACACTCCCGATGTATTGTCTGCTTAGAGGAGCATTGGTTGGAGGGAGCAGCATAATTTTGGGACTGCACATTTAATTATCACAGAAAATGGTCAAGATGGCGAAACCTTGTTTCCCTTCCCTTCCGCCGTCGTTTCTGTGGTGTCGCACACGTCCAAAGTGCGCGCCACCTACTTTCGCCGCGTGCCGCCATGCACGCACGGCGCGGCGTTCTTAGAACGTCAGGCACGAGCGCCCTCTGCTACAACTCCACTCGTGGCCAATACTGAACGACATCGTTCACTTGGGACTGAGATAGGAACCAGTTATCACTTCGTATTCAGATAGGTACCAGTGAAGGCTTGGCTATCGGATAGGCACTAGGCAGGCCTCTAGCTCAACTATGTATCAGCCTTCTGCGGTACTGAGCTATGTAAAAGTATGCCTCTGCTAAATCAATCTTAGAAAAGAAGCGAGACTGTCCTAATCTGTTCATCAGTTCCTCAGGTCTGGGCAGGGGATAAGTGTCTACAATTGTTTGACTGTTCACAGTTGATTTGAAGTCCGCACAGAGACGAAGTTTTCCTGACGGCTTGGGTATAATTACTAAAGGCGAGGCCCACTGACTCGCAGAAACAGGAGAAATCACGCCACTATCTTGCCAACGTTTAAGTTCTTCGGCAACTGTATCACGCATTGCGATAGGCACTGGTCTAGCTTTACGAAATTTTGGATCAGCAGATTCTTTTAAAGTTACATGTGCCACGAAGTCTTTTGTACAAACTAGTTCAGCGAAAACAAGTCACTATATTTTTCACACAATGCATTAATTGAAGCACATCTCTTTGAACTGATAAGCCAAACAAGTCAAATGAATATAGTCCAAAAATGTTCTGCGTAGATTTGGCCTGAAGAACAACAAAAGCAACTGTTTTTGTTACACCTTGAAAAGAGGCAGGCAGGCTACACGTTCCTAACACGGGAATATTTTGACCTGTACATGCTGTTAACACTTGTTGACACGGCGACAACTTCGGCGAACCCAGGAATTCATAAGTTTCTTTATTCATTAATGTGACAGCAGAACCAGTGTCGAGCTGAAAGTGTACAGTCTTATTTTCAATAGAAAGAGACACAAAATGTTTTTGCTTGTGGCGCTCGACAGATGCGCGAATGTGGGCAACGTCTGCTACGGTTTGTTTGCTACACTTGCGCGAGCCGTGTAGTGAAGGAAGCGGCGCAGACTCGGCACATAGCGGATTAACAACACTGTCACTAGATGGCACTACCGCCGGATCGGCTTCTGCGCAATGCGAGGCTGCTGCGCTAAAATACTTTGAGTAGCTTCATCAAGTCTACTGTCACTAGCTACACAGTACTGGGCACTATTACAAGGAGCAGTTGCAGAAGGCACTAGTTTCACTACAGGTTTGCACTGGACATAGTCATTTTGCTTGTCCCGAACCCTTTTCCGTTGCACAGCTCTACGCGCTCGCCGGCGCTTGCGACGTGGCTCACTACATAGTTTTGCAGTAGGCGCAGAAGAACTTTCTTGCAATTGAGAACTAAGTAAAGCACTGTTCAATTACACAGCGTCTATGACATTGACAGCATGAACTGTTCCTAACGATACCGTTCTGTGAGTTTTTATTTTGCATTCACGCTGTTTGTACGTGTCCTGATTTGCCACGTTGATAACAGGTTGCGTTGCGACTAGGGCAATGCGCACGCTTGTGGCGAGATGCACACTGGGGGCAAGATTTACGTACATTTTTCTGAAATGAACGTTGGCGCCCGTTATTCAAATTACCGTTTCTAACATGACGGGGCGACCTTTGTGTCGCACTTTTACACTGGCTACTGTTCACTGACTGTTCATCATGGCTGGTAGAAAAATTAGAATCACTAGGGCTAGACTGAGAACTACGGCTAGGAAAGTGTCCGTTATGGTGCACTGAATTTACACTGTGGCTTTGCATTTCTACATCTGCTAAGTCAAAAGTATCATGCGCTTCTATAAGCTGCAGTACACTGTCTAATGAGGGGTCAGACTGTTTTAAAATAGCTGCCCTAATTCTGGTGTCCTGAATGTTCTGCGTAATCGCATCTCTCAACATAACGTCACTAGAAGAAAGTCCACAAGAGCAAGTAAATTTACATTTGCGGGTTAAGCCCGTCAACTCAGTGATCCACTGTTGGTGTGACTGCTGCAGTAATTTTTTTAGTCTGAAAAATCGGTACCGTGCAACTTTACAAGAACTTTTCTCTCATAATGAGCATTCAGTGCATCTACTATTTGTTCAAAGTTTACATCACGAGGAGATGCGCGTGGGAAAAGTTTCTGCAGTAACATGAAAGTCTTGGTGCCAACTACGGCGAGAAAGAAATGTTTGACTGTCTGACCTATAAGTTGATGAGCCGCGACGAGTTCTTGAAACTGTGCGAAGTAGTCGCTCCATTCTTCCTCACTTTCGTTGTACTGGCGGAACATAGGGAGCGGTGCAGCAGCAGGTGCGGGCTGCTGAAGCGACGGCTGTTGGTGGTTAGCTGCTTGCGCTGTTAACTGGGACACAGCTTGAAGTAGTTGAGTGATTTGCGCCGTCTGTAACTGAATAATTTCCATTAAGTTTGGGTTCGGGGTAGTGCCCATGCTGACCGATTAGGCGCCGCGCATACAAGTAAATTAGAACAACACACAAATGCAATGTGAAATGAGGACGCTCTGCAACAAAAAATTCCACAAAACACGTAACAGAATATCTTCCCCCAAAATTCTTATAATAGGGGTGGGTGGGCGGGAGCAATTTCTGCGTGCTCCGACTGCTGCTGTCTGGTTGCTACAAGCAGGCTGGTCCACGGTTCGTCTATCACTCCTCATCGCCACTTTTGTGTCCCAGCCTCGTCACTGCTTTTGTGTCTCGTTTCCGTCTTAGGTGTCGGTGGCTGAGCAGAAAGTTACCGACACAGGAATAAAGGATACACGCTTGTGCAGGTACGAAGGTGAGCAGTCAGTGTGACAGCAGAAACTAGAAACACTAAAGTGAATTAGAAGGAGATATATATTGCACAGAATTTATGCAATACTTACAGATTCCGATTGATGATGAATGGGCCCTTTTCAATTTCAATGCCTACCCTTTGGCAGTTCTTACGCCCCGCAATTTTTCAGCGTTTCTTGGAACAGCTGACAGTTTCTGTACCGTATTGCTCGAACTACTTAGATGATATTGTGGTATCTGGACGTACAGTTGAAGAACATTTAGCAAACCTGGAGTGCCTTTTAAAAGTGTTGACTGCAGCAGGTCTACGTTGTAATAAAGCAAAGTGTTCGTTTTTTCAGACTGAAATAAAGTACCTAGGCCATGTGATTAATGCCCAAGGAATCCATCGATTACAGTCACATCTTCGAGCAATCAAAGATTTGCCTCCTCCTAAGAATGTGCAGGAATTGCAAGCGGTAATGGGAAAGCTGAACTATTATTTCAGGTTTATTCCCAATGCCTCTCAGATTGCAGCTCCACTGCATCACTTACGTAGGAAGAATGTTCTTTTTGTATGGTCTAAAGACTGCCAGGTTGCCTTTGACAAATTAAAGTCTGCACTACTCAGTGATGCATGTTTGATTCTCTTTGCCCCACAGAAGCCTGTAGTGTTAGCAGTTGATGCCTCGTCGTACGGTCTGGGTGCAATATTGTCGCATTGTATTGGTTCTATTGCCTTTGCATCCAAGCTACTGGCGCCAACGCAACAGAATTACAGTCAGATAGAAAAGGAGGCCTTAGCAATAATTTACGGCGTCACAAAGTTTCATCATTATCTCTATGGCAGAAAATTCTATTTGTTGACAGACCACAAGCCTCTCACGTCGTTGTTCTCACCCACAAAGGCAATTCCGCCACGAACGGCACAAAACCTTCAAAGATGGTCCTTAATACTGTCTAATTATCAGTATGAGATTTTGTACCGACCTACCACTAAACATGCCAACGCGGACAGACTTTCCCGACTTCCGGTTGGCCAGGATGTGTCATTTGATTCTTCGGAAATGGCATGTTGTCAGATAGACTCCAGAGATGCTTCCACTATCGCAGACTTCCCTTTGAACTCTCGTCGGGTTGCACAGGAAACAGCGGCGGATGCAGACCTAAGTGTGGTAGCACGTTTTGTTCGCTTTGGTTGGCCTGCCAGAGCCAAACACATTGAGCGGCCTCTGGTTCGACGTGATTGTTCCTCGTTCCCTGCAACGAGAAGTGCATCAAGGGCATTGGGGTATTGTTAGGACAAAGCAATTTGCCAGACGTCATTGTACCTGGGTTGGTATGGACGCCCAGATAGAGAGCATCACGTCACAGTGTACAGTTTGTGCGGGGCATCAGGCGGCTCCTCCGCAACGTTTCTCAGACTGGCCACGCCACAAGGGACCATGGCAACGATTACACATTGACTTTGCCGGACCTTTCTGGAATACGCGCTGGTTAATTGTTGTAGACGCTTTCAGCAAGTTTCCTTTCGTGATTGCCATGAACTCTACGACGGCTTCTAGTACAATCAGTGCCTTAACATCAGTGTTTTGTATCGAAGGTTTGCCGGAAACTATCGTCAGTGACATTGGACCTCAGTTTGTTAGTGCGAAATTTCAACAGTTTTGTCGTGTGAATGGCATTCAGCATATCACCACCACAGCTTTTCATCCTCAGACCAATGGTGAAGCGGAACGTTTCGTTCGAACATTCAAGTCTCACATGGAAAAGATGAAAGGTCAGCACTTCAGGCAGTAAGCTCTTCAGATTTTCCTGTCTACGTATCGGTGCATGCCACGTGACGGCCCGTCTCCAGCCGAGCTGCTACACGGCCGCCGTCACCGCACTCTCCTTCACCTGCTGCAGCCTCCCACGCACCGAGTCAGTTTGTATGGCACTACGCGTTTTCAGGTTTATACGCCGGTGCTGTACAGGGTGTTTGCTGCCAACACGACAAGATGGACGCCGGGCACAGGCCGCGTGATCCTATCTCGGGTTTCTTGATTCCAGACCCAGTTCACCGCCAGGGAGCACAGTCACATCGCTCGCCGCCGGGCACAGCGTCCCCGGACTACGAGATCCCCATGGACGTCGACGCACCTCCGACGCGGTCGTCGCCGCCGCAGATGACAGCGTCACCGAGAAGGACGGACCGTGCGGGCTTCCCCCCCCCCCCCCCCAACCCTCCAGCTTGGGCCACGCACCTCAGAAGAAGATGACTTGCTCCCTCTGGACGAAGGCGTGCGCCCTTCCCCAGGCTTTGGTTTCCTGGGGGATTGCAAGGTGGATGCCGGGGCGCGGACGGCGTCTCGATCCCAGCCTCTGCTACGACGCCCGTCCCACCAGAAACGCCCCCGCCCAGGCCCTCCTCCCAGTGCCGCCGCCGTGGCCCTCAGCCCTACACCACGACGACGCGGCGGTTTGGGGGGGAGGGGTGTGACGTCGCACACGTCTAAAGTGCGCGCCACCTACTTTCGCCGCGCGCCGCCATGCACGCACGGCGCGGCGTTCTTACGTCAGCCACGAGAGCCCTCTGCTACAACTCCGCTCGTGGCCACAACTGAACGACATCATTCACTTGGGACTGAGATAGGAACGAGTTAACACTTCAGAATCAGATAGACACCAGTGAAGACTAGGCTATCGGATAGGCACTAGGCAGGCCTCTAGCTCAATGTATCAGCATTCTGCAGTACTGAGCCATGTAAAAGTTAAGTATTACTAAGTCTCTGTGAAATATATATATCTCGTTCTAATTTACTCTAGTGTTTCTAGTTTCTGCTGTCCACTGGCTGGTCACCTCCATACCGCACAAACGTGCATCCTTTATTCCTGTGTTGGTGCTTTTCTACTCGGCCACCGACAACTACGACGGAAACGAGACACAAAAGCGGCGACGAGGCTGGGACACAAATGAAACCACTCTTGGAACCTCTATTAAGCGAATTGCAGCAAAATAATATGCCGGTAGAGTCATGTGAAGAACTGTTCCTTTATAATTTATGAAGAAAATATCCAACAGGAGTTATCATCATCATCATCATCATTAGAGACTGATTATGCCTTTCAGCGTTCAGCCTGGAGCATAGTACCTCTAATAAAATTCCTCCATGATCCTCTATTCAATGCTAACATTAATGCCTCGTCTGATGTTAGGCCTTTTGCTTAAAAATCATTCTGCACCGAATCTAAGTACTTTCTTCTTGGTCTACCTCGACACCTCTTACCCTCCACTGCCGAGCTCATGGGTCTCTTAGGTAACCTTGCTTCTCCCATGCGTGTAACATGACCCCACCATCTCAGTCTGTTCTCTGTAACTGCTTCATCTATGGTGTTCATTTCCAGGTTTTCTTTGATTTCCTCATTATGGACACCCTTCTGCCATTGTTCCCATCTATTAGTACTTGCAATCATTCTTGCTACTTTCATATCTGTAATCTCTACCTCATGAATAAGGTAACCTGTATCCACGCAACTTTCACTCCCATACAACAAATTTGGTCGAAAGATAGAGCGGTGCACTGCTTAGTTTGCTACTGATTATTAAATTATGGACAACTTGAAAATTCTTTCAATCCTACGCATAGTACCGTGGTCGACGTATGAAAGGAGATGACTAGAGGGAGGGGTAGGAGGAAATGGACAGAGAAAGGGAGAGACGCGGGGAGGAGCAGGTGGACAAAGGAGGAGATAGACTAATGGAAGATTGGAAACCCCATATATATATATATATATATATATATATATATATATATATATATATATATATATATATATATATATATTTGTTCGTTTGTTGGTATTTTATTTCTATCATTTATAACTAAAGAAGCTACCTCCTTGCATTTCAAACGTTATTTGCACAATTATTTCTTCTGCCACAGAAACGCGCCGGTATTCAGCTAGTCTATATATACAGGGTATTTCCCTAAGTGTCTTTGCCACTGTAACTTATAAAATAGTAGATGATGGGAAATTTTAATGCGGTAGGTCAACACAAGAAATGTTACACTTTCTGTATGTAACAACAGAACACCCTGACTTAAAGACAATACAATGACTTAAAGGCACGTTGTGCAAAATAACGTCGAACCAGATGCCGATCAATGTCTGTGGCTCAGGGAGCGAACAAAACGTGCTACCACACTTAGGTCTGCATCCGCAGCTGTTTCCTGTTGCAGCCCGACGAGAGTTTAAAGGAAAGTCTGCGACAGCGGAATCATCTCTGGAGTTTATCTGACAACATGCCATTTCCGAAGAATCAAATGACACATCCTGGCCAACCGGAAGTCGGGAAAGTGTGTCTGCGTTGGCGTGTTTAGTGTCAGGTCGGTACAAAATCTCATACTGATAATTAGACAATATCAAGGACCATCTCTGAAGCTTTTGTGCCGTTCGTGGCGGAATTGGCTTTGTGGGTGAGAACAACGATGTGAGAGGCTTGTGGTCTGTCAACAAATAGAATTTTCTGCCATAGAGATAATGATGAAAGTTTGTGACGCCGTAAATGATTGCTAATACCTCCTTTTCTATCTGACTGTAATTCTGTTGCGTTGCCGTCAGTAGCTTGGATGCAAAGGCAATAGGACGATCGTGAGATCCCATACGATGTGACAATATTGCACCCAGACCGTAAGACGAGGCATCAACTGCTAACACTACAGGCTTCTGTGGGTCAAAGGAATCAAATATGCATCACTGAATAGTGCAGACTTTAATTTGTCAAAAGCAACCTGGCAATCTTTAGACCATACAAAAGGAACATTCTTCCTGCGTAAACGATGCAGTGGAGCTGCAATCTGAGAGGCATTGGGAATGAATCTGAAATAATAGTTAAGCTTTCCCATTACTGCTTGCAATTCCTGCTCATTCTTTGGAGGAGGCAAGTCTTTGATCGCTTGAAGATGTGACTGTAAGGGATGGATTCCTTGGGCATTAATCACAAGACCTAGCTACTCTGTTTCAATCTGCAAAAACGAACAATTTGCTTTATTATTACGTAGACCTGCTGCAGTCAACACTTTGAAAAGGCACTCCAGGTTTGCTAAATGTACGTTCGGATACCACAATATCATCTAAGTACTTCGAGCAACACAGTACAGAAACTGTCAGCTGTTCCAAAAAAACGCTGAAAAATAGCGGGGGCGGAAGAACTGCCAAAGGGTAGGCGTTGAAACTGAAAAAGGTCCATGTGAGTATTAATGACGAAAAACTGTTTTGATTCGTGATCAAGCGGAATCTGTAAGTATGCCTCTGATAAATCAATCTTAGAAAAGAAGCGAGACTGTCCTAATCTGTTCATCAGTTCCTCAGGTCTGGGCAGGGGATAAGTGTCTACAATTGTTTGACTGTTCACTGTTGATTTGAAGTCCGCACAGAGACGAAGTTTTCCTGTCAGCTTTGTTATAATTACTACTGACGAAATTGAAGCACATCTCTTTGAATTGATAAACCAAGCCAGTCAAATGCATCTAGTCCAAAAATGTTCTCTGTAGATTTGGCCTGAAGAACTGCAAAAGCAACTGTTGTTTTAACACCTTGAAAAGAAGCAAGCAGGCTACACGTTTCTAGTACGGGTATATTTTGACCTGTATAAGCTATTAGCACTTGTTTAGACGGAGATAATTTTGGCGAACCCAGAAGTTCATAAGTTTCTTTATTAATTAATGTAACAGCGGAACCAGTATCAAGCTGAAATTGCACAGTCTTATTTTCCATCGAAAGTCACAAAAAGTTTTTGCTTGTGGCGCTTGACAGGTGCGCGAATGTGGGCAACGTCTAATACAGCTTGTTTGCTGCACTTGCGCATGCGCGGGCTGCGTGCTGTAGGGAGCGGTGCATAATTGGCACACAGCGGATTAACAACACTGTCACTAGATGGCTCTACCGCCGGATCGGCGTCCGCCCAATGCGAGGCTGCTGCACTAAAATTACTTTGAGCAGCTACATCAAGTCCACTGTCACTAACTACACAGTACTGGGCACTATTACAAGGAGAAGTTGTAGAAGGCCCTAGGTTCACTACAGGATTGCACTGTACATATTCATTTTGCTTGTCCCGAACCCTTTTCCGTTGCACAGTTTTACGCGCTCGTCGGCGCTTGCGACGTGGCTCACTACATAGTTTTGCCATAGGTGCAGAAGAACTTTCTTGCAATTTAAAACCATGTAAAGCACTGATAAATTCCACAGCATGTATAATATTGACTGCATGAACTGTTCTCGCACTTTGCGAAGCACTGTTCCTAATAGACCAGTCGTCAGGTATGTTTAGGTCGAAAAAAATTGCAGGAAGCTGATTTTTTTATTTGTTGTTAGGACATATTAGAGTAGTATTAAACCAAGTTTGCAGCTTCTAAATCCTTTTGCGTAACTTTTAAGAGCCAAAAAACCTTGAAATTTTCGGACTTTTTTCTGGTTTTGCCTTATAACTCGTTAAGGGTGGTTTTTTGACACCTCTATTAATGTAGATAAAATATTCTAAAATTTAAGCCCAACCGCAGCTCTGTAAATCCAATAGTTCCCGAGATATTGGACTTCAGAAATTGACTTATTTCTCCAAAAAGTTCAAATTTTCGATTTTAGTCATCTTTCGGCTAGAACATTAGCTCTAATAATCATCCCACAGGGAATGTCATACAAAGAAAGTTATAGAGCAGTTATTTAACTTTAATCCAAGTACTTAACGAAGACCATAGGCCCAATAGATGTCTAGTTATCGTTAAAAAACGAAAACTTGGAAAAATCGGAGTATTCAATAAATTGACCCAGACGAATTGCAGTCCTCTTATCCTGTGTAAGTTAAAGAAAAAGGAAGAATTACTCATTTGACGATGATTTTTAAGATATCGTATATAAATAGGTGTAATTATGTGTTAGTGCATACAAATATATTTGTGATAGTAAGTATTGCTGTAAACAAAATAAAAATAAAAAAAATAAAAAAGACGAAAGCCTCTTCGTTTTTGGGTATTGGTCAGCCATTAAGGGATTGGGTCTTTCGTTCATAGCGAGGCCTTTTGTTGTGCGAAGGTCTCAATCCCCCTCCCGTCCCCCATACCACAGAGTAACATACTCAGAGTCGAAACTTAGCGGGTGTTCTGTCCTTCCTCCCAAACTTCTTGCCTCCGAGGCCTTCCCCACTACACCCAGTCTGCCCATAGAAACAGCCGTATTCGGATCTGTGAAGAATATTTCAAACAAAAATCGTCTAAATCTTGATCTTGGTGCCGTATTAGATACTTTCTGTTTTACAATATGTCGGAGCTACCCCCGTCGCATGTTTGTTTCGGGGTAGTCGGTAAGTGCTTGCAGAGGGAACAGTGGCAGTTAAGAAACGCGGAATTTAGACGCTCATAAAAATGAGTCAGAAACGTGGGCTTGAAAGGAAGATGAGGTTTTTTGTGCAGTTTAAACGAAGTGACCGTACATGACGCATGCAGGAAGAGGTGCACTGTGGAAAGTAATGTGTAAGCATTTGTCCAGCGAGAAGGAGATGTTTCATCTGCTCAACCATCGTCTTCGTGTGGGAAAAGGCTGAAAGTGCGTCGGATTCAAGGCGTCACATCATTGGATATTATTGTTTCTTTTATGGTGAAAAATTCTCCAAGTTATATTTCGAGGAGCAGATAAAATTGCCCAAATATCTACAGGATGAACTCCATCAAAGGAAATCACTGGAAGTGAAAGAATCGATTGTGGAAAAAGCTAGACAAGCTAGTGAATGGGGACAACACATTCTTCGGCGTCTTTCATGTATAAGTGAACTTGTTGCTACTGAGGGTAAGTACCACAAACATTGCTACGTAAAATTGCACTCCTTGTCGCGATCTACTAGTGCAGGAGGTAAACAAGGCCGTCCTGAACACCCTTCCTTATCGATGGTATGGAGCGTATATATGCATACCCTGCGGAAACAAGACAGGAAAACCAATTTTCCATAAGTGACTTGTTTGCAGAGACCTTCACACGCGATTACAAACCAGCAGTTGCAAGTTTTCAAGCTCATCTAAAAAAGCGATATGGAGGAGAAATTATTTTTGCGTAGGTTGGTCCGTATCACAGGCCAGTGTTGATGTTCACAGTCATTGGACAAAACATTCTTTATTAAAAGTGGTACAATCAAAGACTTGGCGATGCTGCTGAAGAGCGGCTTAGAGTTGTCAAAGCTGCAGCAGAGATTATCCTGCAAGACATGCGTTCCTAAACATTTGACACTACTCAATATCCTCCGTCAGATGCTTTTTTAAAAGACGCAGAGGCAGAACAGTGGAAAAAAAGGGCATAGGATTTGCTCATGCAATCATGGCTGTAACGAGGCCCAAATCTTTCCTACCCTCAATTCAAATAAGCTTTGGAACCTATTTGTATAGAAAATTTGAATCAAAGAACCTTGTTGAATTTTGCCACTGTATGGGAATTTTTTGTACATATACGGAGGCTATGCATTTTGAAAGTTCCGCTATCCTCCGTGGAAAAGTGGCCCAACCAGTCGACAAAATAGCTTTTATGCATTTTGTCTTCGACAATGCAGATGTGAACGTTAACACAATTGATGGAGAAAATACGTTCCATGAAATGGGTGGTACAATGATCATGACCCCTCCCTCATCCGTTCACCCAGACATAAACAAACCACGTTTGAAGTCTGTATATGCTGAGTCTATCAGGTTCACACAGTGCCACACACATTGAACATTCTTCTATTAGAAAGAAAATTTCAATTAACGAAGTGAAAATCACTGAAGTCATTTTGCCAAAATCCCCAGACCTGCTGTGGTTGTTTGGAAAAGCAACTAACATACCAGGCATCCCAGGATGGAATGGAATTCATGGAGCAAGTGACAGAAGATCTTCCTTACAAACGTTCAAAGATTGTATATCTCCCTTTTATCCATGCTCCCCCAACCGACTACGACACTGTTTTAACATCACTTTTAGAAGCCAGTTAAAGAACAAGCATTTACGGTCAGGAAACATGTTTTGTGACCTACGATCAACCACTGTACTTGAAAGCCTGAGACATTGTGGAGAGCCACCAGCATCCTCAGCTTGTCAACATATGGGTGAGACTTAGAGGTTTTCACCACCTCATGTTATTCATGGGGGCCGTCGGTGTCTTAATGGCAGGAAGTGACTCAAGGAACTTCTCTGTTCAATATTTGCGGAAAACAGTGTTGTAAAAATCTTTTTTATATACGATGCGTTAATAATCATCGTCAATGAGTAATTTTTCCTTTTTCTTTAACATACACAGGATAAGAGGACTGCAATTCGTCTAGGTCAATTTATTGACTACTCCGATTTTTCCAAGTTTTCGTTTTTTAACGATAACTAGACATCTATAGGGCCTTGGACTTCGTTCAGTACTTAGATAAAAGTTAAATAACTGTTCTATAACTTTTTTTGTATGACATTCCCCTTGGGATGATCATTAGAGCCAATATTCTAGCCGAAAGATGACTAAAATCGAAAATTTGAACTTTCTGGAGAAATAAGTCAATATTTGAAGTCCAATATCTCGGGAACTATTGGACTTACAGAGCTGCGGTTGGCCTCAAATTTTATAATATTTTATCTACATTAATAGAGGTGTGAATGACTTTTCGTCAAAAAACCACCCTTCACGAGTTGTGAGCCAAAACCAGAAAAAAGTCCGGAAATTTCGAGTTTTTTTGGCTCTTAAAAGTTACGCAAAAGGATTTAGAAGCTGCAAACTTGGTTTAATACTACACTAATATGTCCTAACAACATACCAAAAATTCAGCTTCCTGCAATTTTTTTTGGACCTAAGGCCACTTTTTTGTCTACGACGACTGGCCTATAGTGGCACCGTTCTTAAAATTGTTATTCTGCATACACACTGTCTGTACATGTCCTGTTTTGCCACATTGATAACAAATAGCGTTCCGACTTGGGCACTGAGCACGTTTGTGGCGAGATACACACTGGAGGCAAGATTTACGAACATTTTTCTGAAATGGGCGTTGGCGCCCGTTATTCAAATTACTGTTTCAAACACGACGCGGCGACCTTTGTGTTGCACTTTGACACTGGCTACTGTTCACTGACTGTTCAGCGTGGCCGATAGAAAAATAACAATCACTAGGGCTAGACTGAGAACTACGGCTAGGAAAGCGCCCATTGTGGCGTACTGCATTAACACTGTGGCTTTGCATTTCTACATCTGCTAAGTCAAAAGTATCATGCGCTTCTATAAGCTGCAGTACACTGTCTAATGAGGGATCACACTGTTTTAGAATTGCTGCTCTAATTCTGGTGTCCTGAATGTTCTGCGTAATCGCATCTCTCAACATAACGTCACTATAAGAGAGTTCTCAAGAGCAAGTAAATTTACATTTGCGGGTTAAGCCCTTCAATTCCGTAATCCACTCTTGGTGTGACTGCTGCGGTAATTTTTTAAGTCTGAAAAATCGGTACCGCGCCGCTGCTACGAGAACTTTTCTCTCATAATGAGCATTCAGTGCATCTACTATTGCATCAAATTCTAGATCGCGAGGAGATGCGTGGGGGAAAAGTTTCTGCAGTAACACAAAGGTCTTGGTTCCCACCACAGAGAGGGAAAAATGTTTTATGGTCTGACCTGTAATTTGATGAGCCGCGAAGAGTTCTTGAAACTGTGCGAAGTAGTCACTCCATTCTTCCTCACGTTCGTTGTACTGGCGGAACGTAGGGAGCGGTGCAGCAGCAGGTGCGGGCTGCTGAAGCGACGGCTGTTGGTGGTTAGCTGCTTGCGCTGTCAACTGCGACACCGCCTGGAGAAGTTGCGTGATTTGCGCCGTCTGTAACTGAATAATTTCCATTAAGTTTGGGTTCGGGGTAGTGGCCATGCTAACCGATTAGGTGCCGCCCACACAAGTAAATTAGTACAAAACACAAATGCAATGTGAAAGAAGACGCTCTGCAACAAAAAAGTCCACAAAACATGTAACCAAATATATTCTCCCAAAAATCTTATAATAAGGGTGGGTGGGCGGGAGCAATTTCTGCGTGCTCCGATTGCTGGTGTCTGGCTGCTGCAAGAGGGCTGGTCCAAGGCTGTCGTTCAGTGGTGGCCACGAGCGGAGTTTTAGCATAGGGCGCTCATGGCTGACGTCCTAAGAATGCCGCGCCGTGCGTGCATGGCAGCGCGCGGCGAAAGTAGGTGGCACGCTCCGTAGACTTGTGCGACACCACAGTTTCAGGTTGAAATTGATCTAGGATTAATATAGCAGACAAATATTGATTAATAGGTTTAAACCCGGCGTTTCCCAGGTATCTATTTATCCCTCTTGTAGTTCACATCCCTTCCGCCGTCTCTCTGCATCCACCTCTTTCTCTCCCATCTCTTTGTTCGTTTCTTTTGTGTCCCAACTTCGTCGCCGCTTTTGTGTCCCAGCCTCGTCGTAGGTGTCGGTGGCCGAGTGGAATGAGACCGACACGCTGGTGCAGGTACGGAGGGGAGCAGCCAGAAACTATAAACACTCGAGTAAATTAGATAGAGATATATTGCACAGACTGTAACAAGACTTAACTTTTACGTAGTACTGCAGAACGTTGATACATAGTTGTTAGAGGCCTGCCTAGTGCCTGTACAATAGCAAAGTCTTCACTGGTGCCTATCTGATTACGAAGGTCCTAACTCGTTGCTATCTCCGTCCGAAGTGGACGATGTCCTTCAGTGGTGGCCACGAGCGGAGTTTTCGCAGAGGGCGCTCGTGGCTGTCGTCATGAGAACGCCGCGCCGTGCGTGCATGGCGGCGCGCGGCGAAAGTAGGTGGCGCGCACTTTGTACTTGTGCGACACCACACCCCTCCCCCCCAAACCGCCGCGCCGTCGTGGCGTAGGGCTGAGGGCCACGGCGACGGCACTGGGAGGAGGGCCTGGGTGGGGGCGTTACTGGTGGGACGGGCGTCGTAGCTGAGGCCGGGATCGAGACGCCGTCCGCGCCCTGGCATCTGCCTTGAGATCCTCCAGGGAACCCGCCGAAACCTGGGGAAGGGCGCCCGGCCCCCGCCCAGAGGGAGCAGGTCATCTTCTTCTGAGGTGCGTGGCCCAAGCTGAGGGGGCCCGCACGGTCCCGGAGTCCCTCTCGGTGACGCTGCGGCGGCGACGGAGGCGCGTCGATCTCCATCGGGACGATCTCGTAGTCCGGGGACGAACGATGTGGCTGTGCTCCCTGGCGGTGAACTGGGTCTGGAATCAAGAAACCGGAGACAGGATCGCGCGGCCTGTGCAGGCGCAATTGGTTTGCGTGGCGCCGCAGCTCCGACCCTGTGGAAGAACGTACAACAAACATATTGCGACCAAGCACGCGTTGAATGGTGCCCGGCATCCATAGTTTCTTCTTGTTTCCAGCAAACACCCTGTACAGCACCGGCGTAGAAACCTGAAAACGCGTAGCGCCATACGAACCGACTCGGTGCGTGGGAGGCTGCAGAGGTGAAGGAGAGTGCGGTGACGGCGGCCGTGTAGCAGCTCGGCAGGAGACGGGCCGTCACGTGGCATGCACCGATACGTAGACAGGAAAATTTGAAGAGCTTGCTGCCTGGAGTGCTGACCTTTCATCTTCTCCATGTGAGACTTGAATGTTCGAACGAAACGTTCTGCTTCACCATTGGACTGAGGGTGAAAAGGTGCGGTGGTGATATGCTGAATGCCATTCACACGACAAAACTGTTGAAATTCCGCACTAACAAACTGAGGTCCATTGTCACTGACGATAGTTTCAGGCAAGCCTTCGATGCAAAACACTGATGTTAAGGCACTTATTGTACTAGAAGCTGTCGTTGAGTTCATGGCAATCACAAAAGGAAACTTGCTGAAAGCGTCTACAACGATTAACCAGCGCGTATTCCAGAAAGGTCCGGCAAAGTCAATGTGTAAACGTTGCCATGGTCCCTTGGGGCGTGGCCAGTCTGAGAAACGTTGCGGAGGAGCCGCCTGATGCTCCGCACAAACTGTACACTGTGATGTCATGCTCTCTATCTGAGCGTCCATACCAACCCAGGTACAATGACGTCTGGCCAGTTGCTTTGTCCTAACAATGCCCCAATGTCCTTGATGCAGGAGGCGTAACACTACTCGTTGCAGGGAACGAGGAACAATCACTCTTGCTTGGTCGTTTTCGGTATGCAACAACAGTACACCCTGACTTAAAGATAATGCATGACGTTGTGCAAAATAACGTCGAACCAGAGGCCGATCAATGTCTTTGGCTCTGGCAGGCCAACCAAAGCGAACAAAACGTGCTACCACACTTAAGTCTGCATCCGCAGCTGTTTCCTGTGCAACCCGACGAAAGTTTAAAGGAAAGTCTGCGACTGCAGAAGCATCTCTGGAGTCTATCTGACAACATGCCATTTCTGAAGAATCAAATGATACATCCTGGCCAACCGGAAGTCGGGAAAGTGTGTCCGCGTTAGCATGTTTAGTGGTAGGTCGGTACAAAATCTCATATTGATAATTTGACAATATCAAGGACCATCTCTGAAGCTTTTGTGCCGTTCGTGGCGGAATTGCCTTTGTGGGTGAGAACAACGACGTGAGAGGCTTGTGGTCTGTCAACAAATAGAATTTTCTGCCATACAGATAATGATGAAACTTTGTGACGCCGTAAATTATTGCTAAGGCCTCCTTTTCTATCTGACTGTAATTCTGTTGCGTTGGCGTCAGTAGCTTGGATGCAAAGGCAATAGGACGATCGTGAGATCCAATGCGATGCGAGATTACCGCGCCCAGACAGTACGACGAGGCGTCAACTGCTAACACTACAGGCTTCTGTGGGTCAAAGGGAATCAACCATGCATCACTGAGTAGTGCAGACTTTAGTTTGTCAAAGGCAACCTGACAATCTTTGGACCATACAAAAGGAACATTCTTCCGACGTAAGTGATGCAGTGGAGCTGCAATCTGAGAGGCATTGGGAATAAATCTGAAATAATAGTTAAGCTTTCCCATCACTGCTTGCAATTCATGCACATTCTTAGGAGGAGGCAAGTCTTTGATTGCTCGAAGATGTGACTGTAAGGGATAAATTCCTTGGGCATTAATCACATGGCCTAGGTACTCTATTTCAGTTTGAAAAAACGAACACTTTGCTTTATTACAACGTAGACCTGCTGCAGTCAAAACTTTGAAAAGGCACTCCAGGTTTGCTAAATGTTCTTCAACTGTACGTCCGGATACCACAATATCATCTAAATAGGTCGAACAACACGGTACAGAAACTGTCAGCTGTTCCAAAAAACGCTGAAAAATAGCGGGAGCGGAAGAACTGCCAAAGGGTAGGCGTTGAAATTGAAAAAGGCCCATGTGAGTATTAATGACGAAAAATTTTTTTGACTCGTCATCAAGCGGAATTTGTAAGTATGCCTCTGCTAAATCAATCTTGGAAAAGAAACGAGACTGTCCTAATTTGTCCATCAGTTCATCAGGTCTGGGCAGGGGATAAGTGTCTACAATTGTTTGACTGTTCACTGTTGATTTGAAGTCCGCACAGAGACGAAGTTTTCCTGACGGCTTGGGTATAACTACTATAGGCGAGGCCCACTGACTCGCAGAAACAGGAGAAATCACCCCACTATCTTGCCAACGTTTAAGTTCTTCGGCAACTGTATCACGCAAGGCGATAGGCACTGGTCTAGCTTTACGAAATTTTGGAACTGCAGATTCTTTTAAAGTTACATGTGCCACGAAGTCTTTTGCACAACCTAGTTCCGGCGAAAACAAGTCACTATATTTTTCACACAATGCATTTATTTTGTCCTGAGGCACTACTGACGAAATTTGAAGCACATCTCTTTGAATCGATAAGCCAAACAAGTCGAATGCATCTAGTCCAAAAATGTTCTGCGTAGATTTGGCCTGAAGAACAACAAAAGCAACTGTTTTTGTTACACCTTGAAAAGAGGCAGGCAGGCTACACGTTCCTAGCACGGGAATATTTTCACCTGTATAAGCTGTTAACACTTGCTGTGACGGCGACAATTTTGGCGAACCCAGAAGTTCATAAGTATCTTTATTTATTAATGTGACAGCGGAACCAGTATCAAGCTGAAATTGCACCGTCTTATTTTCTACGAAGAGAGTCACAAACAGTTTTTGCTTGCGGCGCTCGACAGGTGCGCGAATGTGGGCAACGTCTGCTACGGTTTGTTTGCTGCGTCTGCGCGGGCCGCGTAGTGAAGTAAGCGGCGCAGACTCGGCACGCAGCGGATTAACCACACTGTCACTAGATGACACTACCGCCGGATCGGCGTCCGCGCAATGCGAGGCTACGACAGAGTCACTAACTACTGCACTACACTTTTGAGTAGCTACTTGATGTCTACTGTCACTAGCTACACAGTACTGGGCACTATTACAAGGAGCAGTTGCAGAAGGCACTATTTTCACTACAGGATTGCACTGTACATAATCATTTTGCTTGTCCCGAACCCTTTTCCGTTGCACTGTTTTACACGCTCGTTGGCGCTTGCTACGTGGTGCACTATATAGTTTTGCCATAGGCGCAGAACTACTTTCTTGAAATTGAGATCCAAGGAAATCACTGTTCATGTTTACAGCGTGTATGACATTTACAGAATTAACTGTTCTCGCACTCCGCGAAGCACTGATTCTAAAGTTACTGTTCTTTGAGTTTTTAATTTGCATACACACAGACTGCACATGTCCCGATTTGCCACATTGATAACAGGTTGCGTTGCGACTTGGGCACTGTGCACGTTTGTGGCGAGATACACACTGGGGGCAAGATTTACGTACATTTTTCTGAAATAAGCGTTGGCGCCCGTTATGCAAATTACTGTGTCTAACACTACGGGGCAACCTTTGCGTCGCACTTTTACTCTGGCTACTGTTCACTGTCTGTTCAGCACGGCCGGTAGAAAAATAAGAATCACTAGTGCTATACTGAGAACTACGGCTAGGAAAGCGTCCGTTGCGGCGCACTGAATTTACACTATGGCTTTGCATTTCTACATCAGCTAAGTCAAAAGTATCATGCGCTTCTATAAGCTGCAGTACACTGTCTAAGGAGGGGTCAGACTGTTTCAGAATTGCTGCTCTAATTCTGGAGTCCTGAATATTCTGCGTAATCGCATCCCTCAACATCACGTCACTATACGAAAGTCCACAAGAGCAAGTAAATTTACATTGGCGGGTTAAGCCCTTCAATTCCGTAATCCACTCTTGGTGTGACTGCTGCGGTAATTTTTTAAGTCTGAAAAATCGGTATCGTGCAGCGGCTACAAGAACTTTTCTCTCATAATGAGCATTCAGTGCATCTACAATTTGTTCAAAGTCTACATCACGAGGAGATGCTTGCGGGAATAGTTTTTGCAGTAACACGAAAGTTTTGGGGCCCACCACAGACAATAAAAGATGCTTAACAGTCTGACCTGTAAGTTGATGAGCCGCGACGAGTTCTTGAAACTGTGCGAAATAGTCGCTCCATTCTTCCTCACGTTCGTTGTATTGGCGAAACGTAGGAAGTGTTGCGGCGGCAGGCGTGGGCTGCTGAAGCGTCGGCTGTTGTTGTTGGTTAGCTGCCTGCGTTGTGAGCTGGGACACCGCCTGGAGAAGTTGCGTTATTTGCGCCGTCTGTAACTGAATAATTTCCATTAGGTTTGGGTTCGGGGTAGTGCCCATGCTGACCGATTAGGTGCCGCGCATACAAGAAAATTAGTACAAAACACAAATGCAAGATAAATGAGGACGCACTGCAACAAAAAAAGTCCACAAAACACGTAACAAAATATCTTCCCCCAAAATTCTTATAATAAGGGTGGGTGGGCGGGAGCAATTTCTGCGTGTTCCGACTGCTGCTGTCTGGCTGCTACAAGCGGGCTGGTCCAAGGTTCGTCTATCACTCCTCGTCGCCACTTTTGTGTCCCAACTTCGTCGCCGCTTTTGTGTCCCAGCCTCGTCGTAGGTGTCGGTGGCCGAGTGGAATGAGACCGACACGCTGGTGCAGGTACGGAGGGGAGCAGCCAGAAACTATAAACACTCGAGTAAATTAGATAGAGATATATTGCACAGAATGTAACAAGACTTAACTTTTACGTAGTACTGCAGAACGTTGATACATAGTTGTTAGAGGCCTGCCTAGTGCCTGTACAATAGCAAAGTCTTCACTGGTGCCTATCTGATTACGAAGGTCCTAACTCGTTGCTATCTCCGTCCGAAGTGGACGATGTCCTTCAGTGGTGGCCACGAGCGGAGTTGTCGCAGAGGGCGCTCGTGGCTGTCGTCGTGAGAACGCCGCGCCGTGCGTGCATGGCGGCGCGCGGCGAAAGTAGGTGGCGCGCACTTTGTACTTGTGCGACACCACAGTTTCCACCTTTCCCTCTCTCGGCAAAGTTTTCTGCAATGTACCCTCTGTCATGTACCATACAAACACTTGTGTACCCAGTGATCTTCCTCTTGGTTCCAATGTCATGTGTGCAAAAATTCATAAGATTGGAGCAAACTATGCATTTTGTAAAATTCCGTAAGTTAAGTACCCTACCCACCCCCATGAACCACAGACATTGCCAAGGTGGGGTAGCTTGCGTGCCTCAACGATGCAGATAGCCGTACCGTAGGTGCAACCACAGCGGAGGGGTATCTGTGGAGAGGCCAGACAAACGTGTGGTTCCTGAAGAGGGGCAGCAGCCTTTTCAGTAGTTACAGGGGCAACAGTCTGGATGATTGACTGAGCTGGCCTTGTAACATTAGCTAATGTGGCTTTGCCACACAGCTACTGCGAACGGCTGAAAGCAAGGGGAAACTACAGCCGTTACTTTTGAGGACATGCAGCTCTACTGTATGGAAATATGATGATGGCATCCTCTTGGGTGAAATATTCCGGAGGTAAAATAGTCCCCCATTCGGATCTCCGGGCGGGGACTACTCAGGAGGATGTTGTCATCAGGAAAGACAATACTGGCATTCTAAGGATCGGAGCGTGGAATGTTAGATCCCTTAATCGGGTAGGAAAATTAGAAAATTTAAAAAGGGAAATGGATAGGTTGAAGTTAGATATGGTGGGGATTAGTGAAGTTCGGTGGCAGGATGAACAGGTTTTCTGGTCAGGTGAGTACAGGATTATAAATACAAAATCAGTTGGGGGTATCACAGGAGTAGGACTGATAATGAATAAGAAAATAGGAATGCGGGTAAACTACTATGAGCAGTACAGTGATCGCATTATCATTGTCAAGATAGATACGAAGCCAACACTGACAACAGTAGTACAGGTTTATATGCCATCTAGCTCTGCCGATGATGAGGAGACCGAAGAAATATATGAGGAGCTGAAGGAAATTATTCAGACAGTTAAGGGAGAGGAAAACTTAATTGTTATGGGAGACTGGAATTCGGTAGTAGGAAAAGGGAGAGAAGGAAAAATAGTAGGTGAATATTGACTGGGCAAGAGGAATGAAAGAGGAAGTCACCTGGTAGAATTTTGCACGGAACATGATTTAATCGTAACAAACACATGGTTTAAGAATCACAAAAGAAGGTTGTATACATGGAAGAGACCAGGAGACACCGGAAGGTATCAGATAGATTTTATAATGGTAAGACATAGATTCCGGAACCAGATGATAAACTGTAAGACATACCCAGGGGCAGATATAGACTCTGACCATAACTTGTTAGTCATGAACTGTAGGCTGAAACTAAAAAAACTACAGAAAGGTAGGAAAATAAGGAGATGGGACTTAGATAAATTGAAGGAAAGTGAAGGTCTGGAGAATTCAGAGGGTGCTTTAGGCAACAATTGACAAAAACAGGGGGAAATAAAACAGTAGAAGAGGAATGGGTAGCATTGAGAGATGAAATAGTGATGGCAGCAGGGGACAAAACACGTAGAAAGACAAGACCTACAAAAAATCCTTGGATATCACAGGAAATACTGAATTTAATTGATGAAAGGAGAAAATATAAAAATGCAGTAAATGAAACAGGCAAAATGTAGTACAGACGAATAAAAAATGAGATTGACAGGAAGTGCAAAATGGCTAAGCAGCAGTGGCTAGAAGCCAAATGCAAATCTGTAGAAGAATGTATAAGAAGGGGAAAAATAGATACCGCCTACAGGAAAATAAAAGAGACATTTGGGGACAAGAAAGCAACATTATGAATATTAAGAACTCAGATGGGAAACCAGTTCTCACCAAAGAAGAGAAAGCTGAAAGGTGGAAAGAGAACATAGAGTAGCTCTACAAAGGAAATGAACTTAGAGACGATATTCTGGGAAGGGAAGAGGAAGTAGATCAAGATGAAATAGGAGATACTATACTGAGAGATGAATTTGACAGAGCCCTGAAAGACCTAGGTCGGAACAAGGCCCCACGAGTAGATGACATACCCTCAGAGCTACTAAAGTCTCTGGGAGAGCCAGCCATAACAAGACTATTTGAACTGATGTGTAGGATTTATGAGACAGGCGAAATACCCTCAGACTTTAAGAAAATTGTAATAATCCCATTCCAAAGAAATCAGGCGCAGACAGGTGTGAAAATTACAGAACCATTAGTTTGATAAGTCATGGTTGCAAAATTTTAACACGAATTATCTACAGGAGAATGGAAAAGCTGGTAGAAACTGACCTCGGGGAAGATCAGCTTGGCTTCAGGAGGAACGTAGGAACACGGGAGGCAATACTCACTTTACGTCTTATCTTAGAAGATAGATTAAGGAAAGTCAAACCTACATTTTTAGCTTTTGTAAATTTGGAGAAAGCATTTGACAATGTTGGAATGAACTGGAATACACTCTTTCAAATTCTGAAGTCAGCAGGAGTAAAATATAGGGAAAGGAGAGTTATTTACAACTTGTCAAAAGCCAGACTGCAGTTATTAGACTCGAAGGGCATGAAAGGGAAGCATCAGTTGGGAAGGGAGTAAGACAGGGTTGTAGCCTTTCTCCGATGTTATTCAATTTGTACATCGAGCAGGCGGTGAAGGAAAGCAAGGAAAAATTTGGAATAGGGATGAAAGTTCAGGGGGAAGAAATAAAAACATTGCGTTTTGCTGATGACATTGCAATTCTATCAGAGACAGCACAGGACCTGGAAGAGCAGTTAAATGGAATGGACAGTGTGTTGAAGAGAGCGTATAAAATGAACATTAACAAGTGCAAAACAAAAATAATGGAATGCGGTCTTAGAAAATCAGGCAATACTGAAGGAATTAGATTAGGTAACGAAACAATGAAGGTGGTAGATGAGTTTTGTTATTTGGGTAGTAAAATAACATGCGATGGTCGCAGTACAGAGGATATAAAATGCAGAATGGCAATGGGAAGAAAAGCATTTTTGAAAAAGAGAAATTTGCTAACATCGAATATTAATTAAAGTGTATGGAAGTCTTTTCAGAAGGCATTTGTGTGGAGTGTTGCCTTGTACGGGAGTGAAACATGGACGATAAGCAGTGCGGACAGGAAGAGAATAGAGGCTTTTGAAATGTGGTGCTACAGAAGAATGCTGAAGATTAGGTGGGTATATCACATAACTAATGAAGAGATACTGAACAGAATTGGTGAGAAAAGGAATTTTTGGCATACCCTGACTAAAAGAAGAGATCGCTTGGTAGGACACATTCTTAGACATAGAGGAATCGTAAATTTAGCATTGGAGGGAAGTGTGTGGGGTAAAAATCGCAGAGGGAGACCAAGAGACGCGTATAGTAAGCAGATTCAAATGGATGTGGGTTGCCGTTCTTATGAGGAGATAAAAAGGCTTGCTCAGGATAGAGTAGGGTGGAGAGCTGCACCAAACCAGTTTCTGGATTGAAGACCATAACAACAACAAGTACCCTATACCATGCACCGAACAGTGACATTCCTCTTGTTTTTCAGGTAGAGTGTGCAAAATTTCATCAATATCGGAACAAAAGTATAGATTTGTCTACCACCCGTTGAAGCGATGTGGAAGGCACAGTATACCTAGAGCAGAGCCTGTTCTCTTGATGGGTTTTACTAGTTTATTTATTTATTTTTATATTTCCTTATTCGTATGCTTATCCTTACAGAGAAAGAGCTGAAGACATTGTAGCACGCATAGACCAAAGATATGGTCTGTGGCATCAAGTTTCGCTGCATGTAACCTTCCTGCTATAGAGTCGCAAACGTCATCACTGGCCTTCAGTCAAAATTTTTTTTAATATATAATTTGACGACTTTCAATCACCATATCTTCCACCCCCTTATAGCGGTCGGCATGGAACTGCTATGGTGTACAACGGGAGACTTCACACAACAATTACACACAGACCATTATTCTGCGTTCTGTAGTTTTCACTGCAGAGCGAAATATTAACACGCACACACGTAGAATTTTATATACACCAATAACTTTCTATCCCAATATACTCCACCCTTTTATTATTCTCAACCCTCAAGCAACAATTCAACGAATAAAACCATTTTCAAAGAGTAAATATAATTTTCAAAGAGTAATTATTGTTCCGCATTTCGTGTTATATTCGTCAAATTGCTAAATATCTATCAGATCACAATAAATCCGTGCCTAAAACCTTCATCAGGTATAAATTAGCAACTGTATAAATATTTAAGTCTCTGTGTCTTGTCGTTCGGGCGTAATAAGCGTACACCGAACAGACATTCATATTAATATATATATATATATATATATATATATATAGATAAATAGCTATCCGATCGCCATAAAACCGCGCCTAAAGCCTTCCTCTGGTAGACATTAGTAACTGTACAAATTTTTTGCTGTTTATGTCTTGTGATTCAGACGTGATAAAGCTACACCGAACAGACATTCACATTTATAGATATAGATTACGAAATTAAAATAATCATGCGTCATGATTATAGGGTTTGGTTTTATTATTTCCGAATACCCTTTGTCAGAGCTGATTTGTAGCCATTTGCTTGCTCTTTCATATTTTATTCTGTGAGATGCCATTACTATGTTGGGAAAAGTATTACGTAATATGTGGTGTAAGTGAAACAGAGCATATGCTCCTACGAACAAGTATCCCGTGGGAAAACTCCGCCCGTATTTCCCTTCCAGCGATTTTATTAATATTTAACGTACCACTATTTATTTCAATATTTCTGTTCATATTATATAATTGTCTTGTGTTAAGCTATGTTTCTGTTGTTTAGAAAAGTTAATTACATGTTAGCTTAATAGAAAGATGACAGACGCAACCAAGGCCGTATTTAGTAGGTGCAACATGTGCAGCTGCACAGGAGGGTGTAATCTTGGGGGCGCCAAAATTTTGAAATCGAATTTTTCTTTTTTTCTTTTTTTAATGTTTTTATTTATTTATTTATTTATTTATTTTTAGTAATCTGAATCCGAGATACATGCCACGGGGACGAGGGAGCATAAAATAAATTATTGCACAGGGACGTCGCATACCCTAACCCTAAATACGGCCCTGGGCGTAATAGTCAAGAATGTTTCTTTCGCGCCAAAATTTAGCAAATGGCGCAGTCAGTCGAGCTAAGTGCCTCAGAGGATACCCATAAGTCAATTAAGTGCGTGTAACGCTAAAATGTATCATAAAATCCTTAAATATTTGCGAATATCCATCATACAGTTGTGGCTTTTTGTATATGAACAGTGATTTATAAATAAAAGAAACAAAGCCACTGGCATCCCGAAATTTCGTGTGACATACATCATTGTAGAATACTATAACCTAGCCACATTATACTACTATTTCAGTCTCACATCGAGAAACAATAGATTTAGATCTGAGTGCTGCTTCTGGCATGGGAGAGCAACAGCGATAGAAATTATCACGATAGTGAAAAGAAATCGCCGTCTTCACACTCTGACGAGGTACAAAGCAGTACGGCCTCTTTCAAGCAGTGCTCACAAATAGGAACATTGTCATGAAATGTCTTGGTGACAGTGTAACATTTACATATATGCACACCCTACATCACTACCCATTAGTGTCAGACCAAATATCTTTATGAAATTATATCAATAAGTGTTACCTTTGGGAGACAGCTTTATTTTAAAAAAAACTATATAATGCATTCTAATTGATTGTAATTACACCTAAATGCCAGAATAACAATACATAAGGGGACCATCCATAATTTTACCCTAACTCGAAAAATTGATTAATTATAATACAGCAAAAAGTACATAACAGTAGGCCTAGGCCAAAATACATTTTCGTGTATGATAAAAAAAACGTGGCACACCATTTTTCTGTTAATAAATAGAAGTAGAAGCAAATAGTGTTGGGTGAGACATGTTGCAATAATTTGAAGATATAAATAAAATTAGAACAGCGAAACCTATTAGCACACATGAAACTTTAATGCTCACTGATAACGAATATTATGTTTACAGACTCAATAACACTGAATCTTGCCATTAATTGCAGATTTAATAAATATAACGGGACTTTCCAAATTTATATAAACATCGTTCACTGATGGACGAAACAGATACACCAAAATATATTCACGAAAATAATAAGTCATTTAATAACACGCACAAACAACATTAAACTCGTAACAGATCTGTCAAAACATTTAATATACTGGAAGTAAACAAACATACGCCATTTTTCGAAGTCATGACAACTTCTTTGGTAGACGTACATTTTAAAACTATTTTACAAATAACTAGCAAAACACAAAAACCATTAAATTAAAGAAATGAAATATGTATATTGTTTACTACTTTTACGTAATATGTAAATAACATTTACCTTACTTTAAAATTTTAAGTGGATAAAGACATACTTGTGAACCTCAGAGTGGGAATAAAAGCATCGAACTCGCAGACGCTGGGGCACTCTCACTATCGCAGGACACTTGCAGAGACACACTGACTCTTGCTCTGAGGCCCTGTATCTGATATTGTGTTATTTATATTTGTGAAAGTTTGCGCAAGAGAAGAAGTGCAGTGATAGTTAATAAAAAAGTATAAACTCTACTACGCGTTTTCATTTCAACAAATATTTCCTGGAAAATATTTACAGTGAAATAGCAAGACAGCTAATGGTACACAAGGCAAGAACATCGGAACAAGCAAAGCAACCGGCCGAGATAAAAGATAAGTATAAGGTTTTATTTGACGTGTGTTTAACCTTAACTGAGTGGACACCTCTCCGTAACAGCCATCCAGCAGATACTTAATTGTCCAATCCTAAGTCTCTGTAGAGGACAAAAAGATATCAGTTGGAGGGAGAGCAAAATGGGAGAGGGACGTCGCATGTGGTGCCGTGACCAGGATTTACAGCTGAACTAACTATTTTCTGAAATTATTTTTGCAGGAAAGAAATTTTCGTAATAAATCAAAGATGGCGGAGCTGAAAGTGAAACCGAAAGTATAAAATGGCGGAGTTGTGACATAAAGGATTGAGGAACATGGCGGAAAATTTAAATGGACACTGAACAAACCAGGACTACACTCCTTGTGGAAAGATAAGTAGAACATATTTTACTTTTCAAACTATTTTATTTTTTATTATTTTGTTGCGTGCAGGAATTTGTGTTGTGTGTAAGAGAGTAAATAGGAAGAAAATGGCAGATTAAATTAATAATTAAACAAGAGGTAGAGAATGACTCGCAATTGTTTGATAGAATTTCCAGTGACATTCAAAAATTAGATTCACCAGTAAATAAGTTAGAGTCAACCTTGACCCATAGAATTTAAGAAAAAACAAATTAATTAAGTGCAGACATTTCGATTTTAGACCAAAAACTTAATTCTCAATTGAGTGATGTGAAAAATGATCTAGCCACCGCTTTTTATGAAGTGTCAAAAGTCAATAAGCGTGTGAAAAAGATAGAAGTCAGAATCCAGTCTGTTGTCTCAGATCCAGAATATCAACTCAGAGCTCAAGGATGAAATTCGGGGTAGTGAAGTTAAACATTTGAGTGCTTTAGAGGAATACAAGAAAGTCAATGACACTTGTATTGCTATTATTAATGATAAGATTTAAAAGTCACTAAAGACACTAAACAAATTGACAGTACTACACAATCAAGCATTAAAGAGTTACACCAAGATATCTCACATGTGAAAAAACTGGTGAACCAAATACAAGAAGGTGTAGACACTAAAACTGTCTTAGGCCCCAATTATAACAGTTTATCTAATGTACCTATTCGGAGTTTTCCTGGGGAAAAGAATTTTCACCCAGTGGACTTCATCCAACACTGCAAAGACACCTTTACAAATACTATGAGTGATATTGTAAAAATTAAGTTTGTTAAGAGGTTTTTAGAAGGCGAAGCTCTATTTTGGGCAAACCAACTTGATAGTGATGGGATGCCGTTTAGCGAATTCGAGACTCAATTTTTTAAAAAGTTTTGGTCAGAGGCTTCACAGGCCAGGATAAAAAGTGAATTTTTGAATGGAACAATGTATAGAGAACAGAAAGGTGGGATGAAAGAATTTTGTAGAGAGCACTTGAAAAGACTGGCTCATTTGAGCAAGCCGTTTGACGAGCTGACTCAGATAGTTTCACTTAAACGGAGGTTGCCTGCAAGAATCCAGTGGGGGTTGGTTTATGGACCAGATGATTAAATTGAACAATTCTTAAAATATGTAGATAAACTGAATATGGCATAATTATGAGAGGAATGATAAGTATGGTCAAGCATATGGTACGCCCAATTGGGGAAACAATAGTTCAAGTCAGCAGTTCAACTCAAGGTTTAACCAGAACAAACAAAACTTATACAATAATCAAAATAGTCAAAACTTTGTCCCAAACCATAATCAGAATTCACAGCGTGATCACAATTTTCATCCTAATCAAGGGCAAAACTTCAACCAGGATTTCAATAACCATAATTTCCAAAATACATCCTTTCAAATCAAAATGGTATGTTTCAAAATAGAGGTAGAAATGGATTTTTACAAAACTGTGACAGGGGATCAGGCAGAGGAAACCAATTTCAAGGGGAGAACAGGAACCAACAACAGTAACAAAATTTTGTACCACTTAATGCAAAGATCAGGGAGGTAAACTAAGTCACTCTCGATTGGCGACCCACAATACGAGAGATTTGGAAAAAGATAAGGTAGGGGTCAATGATATAAAGATAAGGGAACTGGTTCAGCATAAGGAAGGTAAGACTCTAAAAGTAAATACTATATCAATTTATGAAGTATTTTGGAAAAATTATTGGAAGAAAAATGTACCCACTGAAAATGTGAAGACTAGTAGTGAAGATTTTTGTGTAGAGGAAGGTGACTTAACAAATGTATTTACTCAGAATTTTGGGGGTAGTATTAATGAAAATGAAAGTGAGAAGGTTAACTTTGTAGGAACTTTTGAGCCAAAGGTAGATGAAACATCTGTAATGTTACTGTAATGGGAAAAAAGAAAGGAAAGTAGATATAAGTAGCACTGTTGAATAAGATAGTTTTAAAAACTTATATTAATGTTGATGATGATGATGAGCCGGCCGCGGTGGCCGAGGGCACTGAGGCGCTTCAGTCACGGTCTGCACGGCCACTACGGTCGGGGCACTCTCACTATCGCACGACACTTGGAGTGACACACTGACTCTTGCTCTGAGGCCCTGTATCTGATATTGTGTTATTTATATTTGTGAAAGTTTGCGCAAGAGAAGAAGTGCAGTAATAGTTAATAAAAAAGTATAAACTCTACTACGCGTTTTCATATCAACAAATATTTCCTGGAAAATATTTACAGTGAAATAACAAGACAGCTAATGGTGCACAACGCAATAAAATCGCAGCAAGCAAAGCAACCGGCCAAGATAAAGGATAAGTACAAGGTTTTATTTGACGTGTGTTTAACATTAACTGAGTGGACTCCTTTCCATAACAGCCATCCAGCAGATACTTAATTGTCCAATCCTACGTCTCTGTAGAGGACAAAAAGAACCAGTTGGAGGAAGAGCAAGAAGGGAGAGGGACGTCCCAACAGGACCAAGGGTAGAAAAAATGGAAAAAAGAAAAATTCTAGTAACCTACGAAGTTATTCACTTTCAAATAATTAACTTTCGCGAACTGTAAAGGTATTACCCCCTCTTTTTTCTCTTTCATCCTGCCGTACATAGCATCTCTGGTGGTGAAATCTTTAAAGATTAAGCTCTTTGGAGAAATTGTTTTGAATAAATGTGAGACTTAAACTTGATAGAGAAATTTATGAACTGTAAAATCAGCATATGCTACGTTGCAAGGGTCCACATAAAATAGTATTTTCATTTTTTTAAACTAAATGTCCAATGCAAGATAATTTCTTCTTGCTTCAGACGCTTCACTTCCATAAGGACACACACTTTATGGTATACAGGGTGAATCACCTAACACTTGCACCGCAAATATTGCGGAAACTGAAAGTGTGATTGACGTGCGGTTTGCACATAATAGATTGTTAGTCAAGGACTCGTATTGTAATATTGCTTACAAGGTGTATTTTTTATGCAAACGTACAGCTTTTTAAATGTATGAACATATGATGATGGCATCCTCTCGGGTAAAATATTCCGGAGGTAAAATAGTCCCCCATTCGGATCTCCGGGCGGGGACTACTCAGGAGGATGTCATCATCAGGAAAAACAACACTGGCATTCTACGGATCGGAGCGTGGAATGTTAGATCCCTTAATCGAGTAGGAAAATTAGAAATTTAAAAAGGGAAATGGATAGGTTGAAGTTAGATATAGTGGGGATTAGTGAAGTTCGGTGGCAGGATGAACAGGATTTCTGGTCAGGTGAGTACAGCATTATAAATACAAAATCAATTGGGAGTATCACAGGAGTAGGATTAATAATGAATAAGCAAATAGGAATGCGGGTAAACTACTATGACCAGCACAGTGATCGCATAATCATTGTCAAGATAGATACGAAGCCAACACCGACAACAGTAGCCAATTAGCTCTGCCGATGATGAGTAAATCGAAGAAATATATGAGGAGCTAATGGAAATTATTCAGACAATTAAGGGAGAGGAAAACTTAATTGTTATGGGAGACTGGAATTCGGTAGTAGGTCAAGGAAGGGAAAGGACGATAGTAGGTGAATATGGTCTGGGCAAAAGGAATGAAAGAGGTAGCCGCCTGGTAGAATTTTGCACAGAACATAATCTAGTTATAACAAACACCTGGTTCAAGAATCACAAAAGAAGGTTGTATACGTGGAAGAGACCAGGAGACACCGGGAGATACCAGATAGATTTTATAATGGTAAGACATAGATTTCGGAATCAGGTTTTACAGTGTAAAACATACCCAGGGGCAGATATAGACTCTGACCATAACTTGTTGGTTATGAACTGTAGGCTGAAACTGAAGAAACTACAAAAAGGTAGGAAAATAAGGAGATGGGACCTGGATAAATTGAAGGAACCTGAAGTTCTTAAGAATTTCAGAGGGAGCTTTAGGCAACAATTGACAGAAACAGGGGAAAATAAAACAGTAGAGGAGGAATGGGTAAAATTGAGAGATGAAATAGTGAAGGTAGCAGAGGACAAAATAGGTAGGAAGGCAAGACCTACAAAAAATCCTTGGATATCACAGGAGATACTAAATTTAATCGATAAAAGGAGAAAATATAAAAATGCAGTAAATGAAACGGGCAAAATGGAGTACAGACGACTAAGAAATGAGATTGACAGGAAGTGCAAAATGGCTAAGCAGGAGTGGCTAGAAGGCAAATGCAAGGATGTAGAAGAATGTATAAATAGGGGAAAAATAGATACAGCCTACAGGAAAATAAAAGAAACATTTGGAGATAAGAAAAACAGCTCTATGAATATCAAGGACACTGATGGAAAACCAGTACTCAGCAAAGAAGGGAAAGCTGACAGGTGGAAAGAGTATATAGAGGGGCTCTACAAAGGAAATGAAATTGAAGACAATATTGTAGGAAGGGAAGAGGAGGTAGATGAAGATGAAATAGGAGATACTGTACTGAGAGAAGAATTTGACAGAGCTCTGAAAGACCTAAGTCGAAACAAGGCCCCTGGAGTAGATGATATTCCCTCAGAGCTACTGAAGTCTCTGGGAGAACCAGCCATGACAAACCTGTTTCACCTGGTGCGTAAGATGTATGAGACAGGAGAAGTACCCTCAGACTTTAAGAAAAATGTTATAATCGCCATTCCAAAGAAAGCAGGTGCAGACAGGTGTGAAAACTACAGAACCATCAGTTTAATAAGTCATGGTTGCAAAATATTAACACGAGTTATATACAGAAGGATGGAAAAACTGGTAGGAGCCGACCTCGGGGAGGATCAGTTTGGGTTCAGGAGAAATGTAGGAACACGGGAGGCAATACTCACTTTACGGATTATCCTAGAAGATAGATTAAGAAAAGGCAAACCTACATTTCTAGCTTTTGTAGATTTCGAGAAGGCTTTTGACACTGTTGATTGGAATAAACTCTTTCAAGTTCTGAAGCAAGCAGGAGTAAAATATAGGGAACGTAAGGTTATTTACAACTTGTACAAAAACCAGACAGAGGTTGTCAGAGTTGAAGGGCATGAAAGGGATGCAGTGGTTGGTAAGGGAGTAAGACAGGGTTGTAGCCTTTCTCCAATGTTATTCAATTTGTACATTGAGCAAGCTATAAAGGAAAGGAAAGAGAAATTTGGAGAAGGAATGAAGGTTCAGGGCGAAGAATTAAAAACATTGCGTTTTGCCGACGACATAGTAATTCTGTCAGATACAGCAAAGGACCTGGAAGAGCAATTGAGTGGAATGGACAGTGTGCTGAAAGGTGCATATAAGATGAACATTAACAAGTGCAAAACTAGGGTAATGGAGTGCAGTGTAAGAAAATCAGGTGATGCTGAAGGAATTAGATTTGGTAACGAAGCAATAAAGGAGGTAGATGAGTTTTGTTACTTGGGCAGTAAAATAACAAATGACGGTCGCAGTACAGAGGATATAAAATACAGAATGGCAATGGGTAGAAAAGCGTTCTTGAAAAAGAGAAATTTGGTAACATCGAATATTGATTTAAGCCTAAGGAAATCCTTTCTAAAGGCATTTGTAAGGAGTGTTGCCTTGTATGGGAGTGAGATATGGACGATAAACAGTGCGGACAGGAAGAGGATTGAGGGTTTTGAAATATGGTGCTACAGAAGAATGCTGAAGATTAGGTGGGTGGATCGCGTAACTAATGAGGAGGTACTGAACAGAATTGGGGAGAAAAGAAATTTCTGGCATACTTTGACTAAAAGAAGGGATATATTGGTAGGACACATTCTTAGACATTAAGGAATTGTGAATTTAGCGTTGGAGGGAAGTGTGTGGGGTAAAAATCGCAGAGGAAGACCAAGAGATGGATACAGTAAGCAGATTCAGACAGATGTAGGTTGCCGTTCTTATGTGGAGATGAAGAGGCTTGCTCAGGATAGGGTATTGTGGAGAGCTGCATCAAACCAGTCTCCGGACTGAAGACCACAACAACAACAACAACAACGATGATTTTTTTCCCACTCCTCCCATCTTACATTCTGAAGACTTCGTTTGCGGACGCCCAAAACCCCATACTCATCCAACAATTTGATACACATAGCCGTATCGTAGGTGCAACCACAATGGAGGGGTATCTATGAAAAAGGAAAAACGCGATGTTCTTCAAGAGGGGCAGCAGTCTTTTCAGTAGTTGCAAGGGCAAGAGTCTGGATGATTGCTGAGCTGACCTTTTAACATCAACTAACGCGTCTTTGTCATGCAGTCACTGCGACCGCCTTAAAGAAAGGGAAAACTAAAATTACTTTTCCCAGGACATGCAGTTCTACTGCATGAATATATGATGATAGCGTCTTTCTTGGTAAAATATTCCGGAAGTATACTTGTTCCCAATTCGGATCTCTGGGTGGAGACTACTCACTAGAGCTTCATCATCAAGAAACACAACTCTGGTATTCTAGAGATTGGAGCATGGAATTTTAAATCTCTTATATAGTAAGGAGATTAAAAAAATTAAAAAAGGTAAATGAATAGTTTGAAGCTTCATATAGTCATGATTAGTAAAGTTCGGCGGCAGGATGAAAAGAATTTATGGTCCGGTGAGTACAGGATTATAAATACAAAAATCTGATGGTGGTAACACAGGAGTACGTTTATAATTAATAAGAAAATAGGAATGCCAGTAAGTTACTATGAATAGCATAGTGAACGCATTATTGTAGGAAAGATAGACACGACGATAGCAGCGACCACAGTAGCACAAGTTTCTATCCAACCAGCTCTGCTGATGATGAAGAGGTCTAAGAAAGCCAGGTACTTAAATGTGATTAGCAGAGTAAATACTTAGATATAGGACTGGGAAGAAAAGGAATTTCTGGGACTTTATGAGTAAGAGATAGATAGGTTGGTGGGAAACATTCCCAAATGTTGAAATGTTAGTTAAGCTTAAGGGACTTAACTGCGGGGTCATCAGTCCCTAAACTTACGAAATTCTTACGAACTACCTTATACTAAAGACGACACAAACATCCATGCCTGAGGGGGGGATTCGAACCCCAGACCGTGGCGGCCGTGAAGACTGTCACAGGCGCGCCGCAGACCGCTCGCCCACCGCGGCCGGCTACACATTCTCAAGGGAAGTAGGGAAGTGTTTGTGGTAACAATTGCAGAGCGACACAAGGAGACGAATACAGTAAGCAGGTTCAAGTGGATGTAGGTTGCTGTTCATCTTCGGAGATCTGTCTGTGGGCTGAAGACCACAACATCAACAACAATTTTCTATTATTTTATTAAATATTATTGTTATTAATACATATTTAATTTTATATTAATTACATTTTTAAAATTTTCCGAAGATACTTGCAAAATTTCAAAATATCCATGTTGGACAGAACTGCAGCTGTCGCGTGAATTGGCGGTTTATTTTCATTAAAAGAAATGTAACCAGGTGCTTTTATGGAGTTTATTTATCCCATAACTAGTTTTCAAGCCACTGTATGGCCACCTGCAGTGGGTACATTACAATGTAGCTTTTCGCTGTCATGCTGGTCTGGTAACATAACTCAACTTTAGTAATCTGGAACAGAATAAAACGAAATTATACGTTAGGTTGTTATACTTTATGTACTTACAGTGTTTTTATTGTTGGCATAAGCGTAACCATGTTGTACATTGGGCACTGTGGTTTTTTCACACATTACAACATTTTTGCTACACTTAGCACATTGGCTGTGCAAATATAAAAGTCGACCACTGTACGTAACAAGAGCCTTGCTTTCTCAGTAAAATTAGTAAAAAGGTCCGTGTGAACTACTGGTTACTCCCTATTACAAAGCCTTGTTCCCTGGCCCAAACTGAGAACAGACTCGCTTCAAATTACTTCCATAACACGAAGTTAATACTACAGTGATCAATATACATAGCAAAAAAATGTTTGTACAGCTTATGGGACTTAACTACGGGGTCATCAGTCCCTAAACTTACAAACTACTTATCAACTACTTACGAACTAGGACGGTACAAATATCCATGCCCGAGGGGGGATTCGAACCCGCGACGGTAGTGGCCGTGCAGACCGTGACTGAAGCGCCTCAGTCCCCTCGGCCACCACGGCCGCTTATTCATAGCAGTTCACACGTTATTACACACAGACATTAATAAGCAAGCCACCACAATTGAAGTTATCTTAGAAAGGTGGCTAAGAAAACATCTATGGTGCAACGGAATTTGAACATAAAATTTGCATCTGAACTTGTTCTCAGCACTTGTGAAGAACAACATTAAACAAAATAGGAAAGGTGCTCTAAACTACAATTTATAGGCAACTTACGGAATATGCTGAACTTAAACTTCGTTATTCAGATAGAAAACAAGCAAAATGGGGAACCAATTTTCTTAATATAATAAAAATGCATCTCTTACATGGAATAATGCGAATGGTGACCAGCCTAAATTATACATGATTTAACGCTACTGGGGGGAAGAATTCACAAATAACATTCATTCTCTCACACACATTCAATGCCACAGCGAAACTCACCAAAATCAGCGTGCTGAGACGAGGCGGAAGCAGGCGCCGCCATCGTAGGCGAAATTCAGCAAGTCGGAGGTAGCACAAAACACAATATACAAAAACACTTTAAAGCTGGCTCTGGTGTGTCGTGCCTGTTTTGAGACGGTGGAAGTTAAATTACATCTTAATTGGACCGCGAGCGAACACGCTAACGGCGACACACGGATACATTACATGAACGCACTCCACTGAAGGTGAAGTGGTTGAAAATCGGATTCATTATACAAAATCACGGTGGATTCTTAAATTGCAGTCATCCAGCAATCGATCTAGGCACTGGTTTTATATGAGAAGTGGCGTGAACTCAGGCGGCTAGCTGCAAATCCCGGAAGTCGGAACTCGGACCCACGTAGTTCCGAAAACCGATAATATTTAATAAATTCAGTTTCCGAAAAATAAAGAAAATTAACTATAGCATGCAACCCATAGAAATGCTTAGAATTATATAAGGAAGCGAATGAAATACAGCTACACGCGATAGGGGACGATTGCAGAGACGGATGAAGTCCAGTCTCCAAAACTCGTAAAAGTTAAATAATTACAAAGTCCGAAAAATAAAATTAAGAATTACAGCACGCAACCCATGGAAATGTTTAGAATTACATAAGGAAGCTATTGAAACAGGTTGTACAAGGCTCAGAGAGGGCTTACTACTAGTCAGAGAAGAGACAGCAAAATTAAAATAGGCAGGGAGAGAAAATCGCGAAATATTAATGGAAATCAGAAGGATACCCGCACAGTTACTTGCCTGATGGGCATAGAACAAACAAGAGTGCGAGGTGAAGGCTTTGTTCTATGAACCAACCACGTGGAACACACTCACGGAAGGAAACAATGAGAAGATTTTTACATGCACTGTATAAAATGAACATATCACCTATTAGAAATCGGACCCCACAAAGCTAGAAAGTATTTACACAGAGTTCATACACTGCCACATGATCACAAAAGGTTTTAACATATCAGGCCGTTATCAAACTGCAACTAGAGTCTCACACACCACGTTTATCTATTGGAAATCACTGAATTGAAAAACGAGAACACATTTCCGCACACGATCGGAGAAAATATTCCAAAAAAATGATTCTAAGTTAACGAATCTAAGTTAAACGTGCTGGTCAATGAAACGCTACCATCTCCAGAAACAAGAGCAGAACCAACCTTACCTCACCAGACGACCAGCCGAGAATGATCAGCCGCGCGGACACCGGGGCGCGGGAAAACGCGGGAAGCCACCGGAAGCTGGAAAATCCACGAAAACAGCGGTGGTGAGGGACCGAGAGACTCGCTAACCAGCTTGCAACCAAAGGCTGTGGAAACCTCTTTGGTAGAATCAGCAGCTGACGATACTGAGCCAGAGAGAACGATGCAAAGCGAGCTGTCATTCCCCACATTCAAACAGCCATAGATTCACGCACACTCTTAAAGGTAAAACAACTGCACATTCTCACAGGGAAAGTGGCGTAGCGGCGAAGCCGTACTTATGCCACATTAATTAATATAATAATAAAGTATTAACATTAAAAAATAACCTCGCAATATTAACTAATATTCTAACACATGAAATAAAAATGTTATTCCTCAAGCCTTGAAAAGAGTGGGGTTCATGTTTTAACAAAATGATAATCTAACGACATTAAATAAATTATAACTTTACAGAAACTATACAAAAATATATGGAAGGCGACAGACGGTCGTCTTTCAAAGAGGATGGCTATGGTAGATGCTGCACTTCACTAATTAATGTTCTTTGGTTTGATACATTGGGTATGCATAAAAAGTATGTAAGGGACTAAAATTATATTTTACGTATCATATTGAATTTTGCTAGTATATAGTTACATTAGTAATGAAACGAGTGAGATACATGAACAATTATAAAAATAAAAGATGAAAGGTGAAATATTTACAGAGTGGTTAGACAATGACCTATGTGGCTATGCTAATATGAACAGATTGAACAACAGCAGAACATTTATTATTTTTGCTGACAGAGATTAGTAATATAGCATGACCTATGAATGGGAATGGGCGGATGTATTTTATTGTCTAGGTGCTAGAATCTGTTGTAAGTTTTGAAAGAGAAAGTTATGTGCTGACTGTGTTTGTTCATTAACCCATTTCTTCCCAAAAATAGAAATTGTGAAAAAGTGTTATATTTAGTCATCAGGTTCTCTTTAAAATAATTGAAATAACATTACAAATATTACAAACTAGCAGTATGTGTTGTAATTTACACCACCCATAATGTTGCGCTGTTTCGTAGTAAAAAAATAGAAACATTTAGTTTTTGTGATCACATTCTTCTGATTGTTGAAACTGTGCAATATTGTCTACTATATGATAACTCTAACTTACATTGATGGTATCACACATGAAATATTGAAAAACACTCTGTGAAAAGTTGAACTTGACATTTCTTGTGTATTTAGATCGTCTGACGTTTGTAAATCTTGCATCTTTTTACGAAGTGTTAAGGTAATTGTGAAACTTAAACACATGTACAGAGAGCTCGTGAATGCTTTTTAACACATGTGTGGTGAGTTTTGTATTGTAAGTCCATTTCGACTGCATTTTGTAAGGCTAAATTTCGTGTTGCGTGTACGCAACACTGGGAAGAAATGGGTTAAGGATTTTGTGGGGTAATTTTAGTTTATGGATGTAAATCTCCAATTGTTCATGGAGATCCATATGTAAGTGCTTTATCAGCAATATGTAATGGGGTGTTCATAATGAGCTATGTGTGATGTAAAGCTGGATCTGCTTAAGTTTATTAGTGTAAGGGCATCCATATGTTGTAGCGGGTTGAAAAGGGTCTTACTGTTTGTCCAACATAAAAGAAAGAGCAGGAGCATGTCAGTTTATATATGCCTGATTTGTAGTGCATTCACTAGTGGGTTTATTGCTGTGGACAATTTTATTTAGTAATTTATTGCCTATGTAGAAAGAAATTTTTATTTTATATGGCCTAAAGAGATTTGCAAGTTTATATGACACTTTGCCAAGGTATGGAAGTCTATCAAATTTAGGACTTTCGTTCCCAGGTTTTAATGTTGATGATGGGTAACACTCAAATATATAGCCAATACCACCCTCATAGACACTCTAGTCCAAAACACATAAAGTAAACTAAATTACCCATCATCATCAGCATTAAACCCCGTGAAGGAAAGTTCCGAATTCTTGCAAGAATATACACATGTGGCGCCTATTCAGAAAGAACAGACGTTACTTCTGATCCTGCAGTCGTTATTTCATATTCACAGAATATATGACATCAACTGCGAATGAGCAAACACGGACACAGAGGATACCGTGCTAACGGGTGCGGTTCCTTTAGAGGTTCCTTGGTTTTAAGGCGTATGCCGGAACTTGTAAGCCCCTCCCACTTACTTGTCTGATAATTGGCTGAATAGAACCGCGACTCTTTATGGGCCGTATCTCAAACAGCCCGCTCCATGAAAAGAATAAGCTGCGAGTGGAAGTGTGTTGCATAAATGTAGATATGTAAAAATAAGTTGGAAATACGAATTGTTACAGATTGATAGACGTTAATACATTCCCAGCTCTACCCTGCCCACAGTACTCAAACTCGTAGTCACTTTGCACTAATTCCCGTAAGAGTAAGGGCTCCAAACTTGCCCACCCCTCCCCACTATCGAAGGATCATTGCCCGTCACTGGCAATGACGGCTGGGTAAACATTTTCAGCTTTGCCCATTCGCAGTTGATGTCATATATTCTGTGAATCTTACAAAAATCTTAAAACTATCTGAAACCTTGAAGAGGGCCGTAAAACAAGGCAGTGCCATATATATATATATATATATATATATATATATATTAATTTGGTCTATGGTCAGGACCACCTGGTGCCCTTCTGCGAGTGACGTCAGAGTCTTAATGGACCCGTTTGCTGTTCCGCCGCTACGCCACCGACTGAAACATTCTACAGTGTCTCAGGACGTGTGGATATAGAGACAAGGAATGCAGAGGCGATGAAGTGCGAGTACCGCACTAATGAGTCCCGCGCCTTGCCGCCGCTAAATTGGCCGCGAGAGAAACTCGGCGCCCCGCCGCAGCCGGTGCTCCTGTTTTCTCAGCACACGCGGCACAGCGCAGCACAGCAGAGCACAGTAATTGTGGCCACCTTTCGCCACGGCGCGCGGCGTTCCCGTGTCGTTACAAAAGCCCAGCAGGAGCCATGCGAGCGGCGGTGGCTCAGCAACTGATGCAACTGGGACCACCTGCTGAGGGAGCCTGCCACTGCTGCCGCTGCTGCTGCTGGTGGTGGTGATGACGTAACGCGGGCACCGCACGAGACTCCGCGCTCTTCCGGCCCCAAGGCCGCCGCTAGCCTAGCGGCCTTCCCGCTAGTGGAACCCGTCTGCAGAAGCAGCCGCATCCTGACAGTCATTGCGAGTGTCGTGAAGATACGGAACTTCTGATTATAGTTTATTATTTATCGCTACAGCCGTTTCAGCATTTTGCCATTATAAAAAAAAAAAAAAAAAAAAAAAAAAAAAAAAAAAAAAAAAAAAAAAAAAAGGTTCAAATGTTTGTTAAGCTTAAGGGGCTTAACCACGGGGTCATCAGTCACTAAACTTACAAACTACTTATGAACTACGTACAACTAAGGACAAATATCCATGCCCGAGGGGGGATTCGAACCCCCGACCGTAGTGGCCGTGCAGACCGCGACTGAAGCGCCTCAGTCCCCTCGACCACCGCGGCCGGCATTATCAAACGACTGCGTGTATTAATTACAATTACATCAATCAATTTACATCCCATTACGAGTCAAATACGACGAAAATAAAGGGTGATCAAAAAGTCAGTATACATTTGAAAGCCGGCCGCGATGGCCGAGGGAACTGAGGCGCTTCAGTCACGGTCTTTACGGCCACTACGGTCGGGGGATCGAATTCCCCGTCGGGCATGGATATTTGTGCCGTCCTTAGGATTAGCTAGTTCATAAGTAGTTTGTAAGTTTAGGGACTGATGACCCCGTAGTTAAGTCCCATAAGCTATACAAACATTTGAACATTTTTTACATTTGAAAACTTAATAAATCACGGAATAATGTAGATAGAGAGGTAAAAATTGACACACATGCTTGGAATGACATGGGATTTTATTAGAACAAAAATAAATAAATAAATAAAGTTCAAAAATTTCAGACAGATGGCCCGGGGACAGCAAAACGTCAGTGACTGCGCATGAAAATCGTGTATAAAAGGAGCTGTAATGAGAATAAGACCCACCAGCAGTAGCAACATGTTGACGTTACTTGAAAAGGCGCTTTTAGTGAAGCTGCATTATCAGAATGGGGAAAGTGCTAGTTCAGCGTAACGAGCCTATCGCCATAGGAAGGGGATTCGAACGGGTAAAGGCCCGTTGACAAATGCAGCTGTGGCGAGAATGATTTCGAAGTTCGAACCACGGGTTGTTTACACGATAGAAAAGAAAATGTTCAAATGTTTGTAGAGCTTATAGGACTCAACTACGGGGTCAGTCATTAAACTTACAAACTACTTATGAACTAGCTACAACTAAGGACGGTACAAATATCCATGCCCGAGGGGGGATTCGAACCCCCGACCGTAGTGGCCGTGCAGACCGTGACTGACGTGCCGCAGGCCCCTCGGCCACAGCTGCCGGCTTACACCATAGACCCCGTAGTGGCCGACCGAACACAAGGTGTAATGCTGCTGAGACAGTTCAGGAAGAAATGGAGACTGTAGCGGGCTCGTCTATGCACGGGGAAGTCAGCGCTCGTGCAGTCGCACGTCGCACCGGCATTCCATACGCTACTGTTTGGTTGGCACTTACGCGTACCCTCCAACGCTGTCCTTACAAAATCCATCGGCATCATGAACTGTTATCTGGCGTTTCAGTGAAGCGGAGGGCATTTGCGGTGTAGGTGTTTCAAAAGATGGCGGAAGATGACGATAGGTTGAGTAACGTGTTGTGAACCGACGAAGCTCATTTCACGCTCCGAAGGTCTGTGAACGCCCACAACTACAGAATCTGGGGTATCGATAATCCTAGAACTGTCGTGGAAACTCTATTGCACGACGAGATAGTCACGGTATGGGTTGGAGTTGCCACATCTACCGTTATCAGGCCTTTTTTCTTCAAGAAACTGCGTGATTCTCGTTTTGTAACTGCTACCGTGACGGGTGACAGGTACGCCTATATGTTACAGAATCGTACCACCCCCAACCTGGATGATAACGTATATTGCTGGAACGTACGATTTTTATGCAGGATGGCGCTCCACGCCATATTGCTAGACGCTTGAAAGATCTCTTGCGCACGTCGTTTTGTGATCGTGTGCTCAGCCGCCACTTTCGTCATGCTTGGTCTCCCAGGTCCCCAGAGCTAGACGCTTGAAAGATCTCTTGCGCACGTCGTTTGGTGATCGTGTGCTCAGCCGCCACTTTCGTCATGCTTGGTCTCCCAGGTCCCCAGAGCTCAATCCGTGTGATTATTGGCTTTGGGGTTACCTGAAGTCGCAAGTGTATCGTCATCGACCGATATCTCTAGCGATGCTGAAAGATAACATCTGACGCCAATGCCTCACCATAACTCCGGACATGCTTTACAGTGCTGTTCACAACATTATTCCTCGACTACAGCTATTGTTGAGGAATGATGGTGAACATATTGAGCATTTCCTGTAGAGAACATCATCTTTGCTTTGTCTTAATTTATTATGCTAATTATTGCGTTTCTGATCAGATGAAGCTCCATCTATTTTTTTTTCTAATGAAACCCCATGTCATTCCAAGTATTTGTGTCAATTTTTATCTGTCCACCGACATTATTTCGAGATTTATTAAGTTTTCAAATACATATATTAACTTTTTGATCATCCGGTACATGTAAAAATTTGTTATAAAATTTTGTTATAATTACGTCTACGATGTTTTGACGTTGTTGCTAACATGTGGCGTCACTGTTGTAATAACTGCCAGTAGCGGCTGGTGCTTCGAGCTGAGGCGCCGGCCTACGAAGTTTCTTCATTATTCACACTTTTGTTCCAAGCTTAAGGCTGAGTAATTTGTTTCTAAGAGATAATAAACTCCAAGAACGTATGAATATGCACATGAACACATAACTGATTACACTGTTAAGTGACTGTAACAAAATGAATCTGTTACGATGAAGAGATAAGCTACCTTCGGAACACGTAACACTGTAAGTAGCACCCCCTCCTAACCTTACGCAAGCAGCTCTCCCACACATCTTTTCCAACACTTATATATTTATTACAAGGAAGAGTATAAATGTAATTTATCCACAAAGTCACAACACATATGCAAAGCCGTCCAAGGATATATGGCAAGTAACAATACAAAAGTCACTGTAGTTCCCGTATCTGCTAAAAAGAAAAATGAGTTTAAAAAAATTGCTTGCAGTTGATCTCGAACCCACTACCTTTGACGACGCAGCACGATGCCGCTAACCACAGGACTATTCTTGCTAGATGGAGAGTAGTAACTTCAATATTATTCATGTAGGCTTTTGCAGTTGATACGTCTTTGATTGTTGGTTATCAGGTATTGTACCAAATGTGACGTGTTTCTGATAAATCTTCAATGCATCAAAACCAAATATGAAGGGTATATGTTGCCTTCATGGAGAATTTGCACATGTGCAAGGCGAGGTGTGCAGTAACTCTATTGTCTTGTTTCGGGACGGTTCGTGTGTAACCGCCAGTGCTCGAGTAGCCACGAGCTGGTGTCTACCAGCTCCAACGCCAATGTTAAAAGCGGCGTTTTCCCTTGCCCCTCCCTGCCGAGGGCGCGCCCAACTGCTGCCTCCAGGGGGTTCAGAAGATAATCTGAACCTCCGCCGCGCATGCGCATTGCAACGCTGTGGTCACTGCCGCCTATGTACACTGCCGCGTTACGACTCGTATACGTGCTGTCTCCGCGACGTAAAAAATTTTCCAAGCGATAAAAATACCTTGAATGGCATATAAAATGATCTGATAGAAGAACAAAACGAAGATAGATAGTTTAGAAACACTTTTATATTATTTATTTCTCTATTTCTTTTTCACGACGAGTTGTTCCAAGGATTTACTGAACCAGTGAACATATAGGACGCGCCGCCACTGATAACTGCTCTGAATTATTCACGAATTTCGCAGCTTAATGTGTTATGATGTTAAACTATAGAAAACTTTTAATATTTTACATTATTAACAACAGTTTTGTCAAAGATGTTTTATATACATAGGGTAATCGACAAGGAGGATAATCGACTATGTTATGAGAAACGATTAATGACGAGTCCTTATTTCGACACGCAGAAATTGTCTCCGGCAAATGAGAACTCACTAGCAGTCATCCAATAAGATGCTACGTATTACTTAAACGTAAATTCGGGCACTTCTTGTTTAACCTTTTTTTTTTTTTTTTTTTTTTTTTTAGTTCGCTAGCCAGCCAGCGAGTTCTCATTGTCCGGAGGTAATTTCTGCGTGTCGAAATAAGGACTCGAGGACTCGTAGTTTAATGTTTACATTGGTCACAGAGAATTATTTAGGTTTTTAGCATAGACATATTACTATACTGGCAAACTTTCCTCTGTGACTGAAGCCTGACACGGCCATCTTACATCATTCCACGTCAAAAAGTTTCCGTACGGTACTACCGTGACCTTCCAATAGGATATGACGCTGGTAAGCTATACTAGTTGGTTTGAACATGATTTGCATTATAGCTAATACTTCCGCAATAATTCAATTTAACACGTTTGCTTACATTGTTGAATCGTGTTATGAGAAGAACGTGCTACGTACGGTCAAATTTTACTTACCTTCCTGGCGGCCTCACGTATGTTGTCGATCATGTGACGTTGGCATTAGCGAATCGCGTAACAACGCAAATGTTTTGTCATGAAGTCTTCGTTCACGAGGGCAATTACTTATTCTGAGTGAACGAGGGTACATACAAGAACCTGTCAATCATAGAGCAAGAACAGCATTATTTATTTACTTCAGCGTCTGCGCTAAAGGGTAACCAAGTCCTCTGTGTGGATTAATAAGAATATTAACATATTTTCGTGGGCTTTCTAGCGTTTTGTTGATGTTGCTAACATATTCATGCGAGGCCGACGGAATGGTAACTAAAATTGTACCGATATTTACAGTTAAAGCAGACTGTAGTTATCTGATTAATAGAAACAGGAACGCGACTCATTAGTGTATGTGTCAAAGCAGACTGTAGACTTCGTAAGAACTCTCAAAAGACAAATACGTGTTATTCACGATAAACAACACTTTTAAGATGAAGGTACTTCCGAAAGAAGATCCGAAGTTCAATGAAACTGGTACAAATTAGTAATAACAGCAAACCAATGCAACTCATTACTGTATGTGTCAAAGCTTTCTCCAGGTGAAAAATAAAAATAAAGCTATATACAACACACGAATTTGTCAGAAGTCTAATAACAGCGTAGTTACGTCAGTTCATCGATTTTTACGACTGTTTTGTGTAATAACACACACGACTGCTTACACGTTTGTAGTATAGAAATATGGCGGCAAGACTTCACAGTCACCAGTGATTCTGAATATGCCATTGGCAGTCTAGTAATATCAGTGATTTGTGACATAGAGATCAATGAGTAATATATGTCTGTGTTTTTTAGCCACCTCTGATTATTTATCATATCTTTGGTGCTCAGCCTTTCTCATCGATGAAGTCAAGAAAATTAAGAAGATAATTTTGTTTGAAATCGCTGTGTTCATTATTACATTTGATTAATTTTAATGTGAATATGTATTTCAAATTCCTTCAGAATATTCACTTCTAATCCCTTTGGTATTTTATATAATATAATTATTTTCGATGTTAACTGATGAGTGGTCTCGTTTCTGAGATGTACCGTATATAGAAAACTGACTGGTTGATTTCGTTTATTCTTGTGTACACGAAACCTTGTGAGGAAATTACGTCCTGTCTGACCAATGTAAAAGCCATTACAGTTATCACATGTGCTTTGTAAATTCGTAGTTGTAAGTATGGGGAATTTCTGATGGTTGCGATTTTTATCTTAAATTATTGTTAGTGCGAAAGGCGAATTTAATTTTGGTAGTCTTGAAAACTCCGTTAACCCTTTCATTCCCAGTGTTGTTCCTAAACAACAACATATTAAAACTTGATTTATACCGCATTTTGTGCATCAGTCCCTAAAGTTTAATTTTTTTGAACAACGTGCTTCTAGTACGACATTTTGCCGCTAGGTACGGCGTGTAGCCACTTCTGAGGCATTTATCTGTCCATCTTGGAGGTTGTGTTGCGTTGCCGTCTGTACGTGGCTGAGAGTGTGAACGTGAGTGTGGTTCCTTTTATTTTATTTCAGCAGTGAATTGTCTTTGATGATGTGGTGAATTTTATGTTTGCATTATTGATCTTGCAGTGTTAACTACCAACAAAATAACATCAAAGTAATAAAATATCTCGATACAAACGTCTGTGTTTTGCATGAAATACATGACTTAAAAAATCAATAGTTGGGCAAAATTTAAAAAACAGATATTTTTATTTTTACTGCACTGTAGTAATATAGAAAAACTGAATTTTAATTTTTCCAGAGCTGACTTCATAATGTCGGACTGAAAGGGTTAATTTTGTTGGATATTTTACCGAAATAATGTTGCGGGTATTATTTAAATTTGGTATGTATTCTATCTTCTCTAGCTAGGTGGATGTCTTTATCGAACATTTCAAGAAAACCAAAATTAGATTAAATAATAAACGATAAGCAGTGATTTTGGATATTTTAGTACAATGTCTTTCAACGACATTAACCACTTTGCAGGCCCAATGACCAGGAAGTCACTACAAACGTACCTGCGCTCCTCTCAGATATTTGCCTTTGAATATCATCTTGATACGCTTAAAAGCTGTGTGTGTGTTGTGGATGTTGAACCTATCGTTAAATCAGACAACAAATTGTTCATTAACACAGCAATTTGGTTCAATTATGGCCCTGATATTGATGTATATACTATTAAATAAGAAACAGTGCATTAAACTGATTATGTGCGCAACGGATATTTTGAACAAAGAACAACTGTGGCAAGTCACCATTTGAAACAGACACTGACTATACTTAAAATTTTGACTGCGAGAAAGATATTAAAAGACCACAAACCACTTTCTTAATGTTTGACTGTGAGAATTTTATGCAGATCAGTTTCTGATTATTGAAATTTAGTATCATAGTCAATTAACTATCATTTACTATGGCACCAATGACGAAATCTGTTCAACAATATTATCAAAATCAATACTGCACTTTAAATCCACTAATAACTATTTATCAAATGAAGGAAGTAGGGTAATCTTCTAACTACGTAAATGAAACAGGACAGAAAGGTCAACTTTGTTACTTATTATTAATAATCAGCATTACATTACCTACATAATACAACTTCTTCCTAATGACATCAAATGCAATTACCTTCATTCCAGCGGTGTTACAATACAATACAATATATATTCCAAATACAATCAAATCGACTTGCTGCCACAGCAGCCTCTGCTCTACGCCATACACACAACTCAACCGCTCTCAAAGCGAGCTGAACCACAAGTGCTACTCTCTCTCAGCGCGAGCTACAATGCTATGCAATACATGATCTTTGCCAAAGATGAAACTTCACAGAGTTAAGAACACATATCGATACACACAGTAGAAGCGATATTATACATTTTCTTGCAAGCAAGTTACTCGACACAAAACAGGAGGTACAATATTAGACATTTTCTTGCAAAAATATTTTTTATGGACACGTTTCACGCTCATCTGCCGCTATACGGTATATTATTACACTACTTGAGAATTTCTGAGGGATAGACTCATTGACAAACCACAGGCAATGACAGTCGACATTGAACACAGTACATTCATATACAGTGGAATGGTATGTACACTATATACGAAGTTTCGATCAAGGACTTTCTCTTTATCCCCTGATATATGGTGTCCCACTCAACTGTTTAAACCCAAACATCTCTGGAATGACAATAGATGTTTGAAAAAAAAAAAGAAAGTAACCCTTACACGGAGATGAACGTGTGGCAGGAGGTTATGAAAATCAATGAGTGTAAAAGATAAAGATACGAGGGTTGGAACTTAGTGATAACACTGCAGTGTACAGACAGTGCAACGGATTCTACCATTGTCGCTAAAAGCACACGTTGTTGACATACACACCTTCCCTGCGAGTAAATGGACTCTATCGTACCAAGTTACAGGGGTGCGCACAATCGAGAGAAACACAATCACTTGTGAGCGAGCGGTATAACGTAACGGTGTCACTATGTTTTCGAAACAGGAACAAGGGAGTTGAATCAAGATCGTACATCACGATAGTGTCATCTAGGTCTTCAAAAGACGAGCTGGGAATCGTCATTGCCGTACAGAACAATGGCACGTTGGATAAAAGACTTCAACGAAGATTGGCAAACTGTGGTAGGTTGTCCTAGTGACTCTGAAGAAGAAGAAGTACATATGTCGCCGCGTTAGTGGACAGTGATCGACGCCAGACGATTCGTGAGCTCGCTCACGAAACTTGATGGGCACATACGACTGTGTTTCGCAAGCTGAAGGAACACCTGGTCACGCGAAAAATTGCATCACGATGGGTTCAGCATGAATTGACGGACGGAAATGCAGTAATGGATGCTTTACGACGCTGCTCAGACGTACTTGGAGAGCTATGCGCACGACGAAGAGGCTTACTTACGCCGTTTCATTACACAGGGTAAAACGTGGGCTATACCGTACAAGCAAAAACTGAAATGCCAGTCCAACTAATTGCGTCATAATGTGTCGCCGCAATAGTCGAAAGTGCGTCAGAGTGAAAGTTACGGTAATTCTCGAGTACGACTGTGATGGTGTTATCCTAACGCATTACGTTCCTCCACGGCAGTATTACTGTTCGTTTTGGGCGCAAACCTGCGATCAGCTTTGCGAAAGAAGCGGCAACGCTTTCTGCGCAAACCACCCATCATTTTGCACGACAATGCGCGGGCGCATACTGATCTGTTCGGTCGATGGGACTGGGAAGGACTGTAGCATCCACCTTACTTCCCGGACTTAAGTCCTTGTAACTTTGATTTGATTCCGAAGATGAAGAAAACACTTCGACGCTTTCGCTTCAGAACTGTTCCAGAGATTCGACATGCAGCAGACCGCTCCATTTGCACAATCAACTGAACAAGCTCTGCTAACAGTGTTCTACGCCTCCCACATCCCTGGCAATGGGTTGTACACAACGCTGGTGACTTCTTTGAAGAACAGTAACAGATGCAAACATGTAACGCTTTTGTATCGGTTATAATATAATAAACAATTGCCACTGTTTATGTTTCATACCTCGTATATTATTTTAAACACAAACTTGTATTTTTTTAATGTTTTTGTTGTTGTGCTCTTCAGTTCGCAGACTGGTTTGATGCAACACTCTACGCTACCCTGTCCTGAGCAAGCCTCTTCATCTGAGAATACGAACTGCAACCTACATCCTATTGAATTTGTTTAGTATATTCGTCTCTCGGTCTCCCTCTACGATATTTACCCCTGTGGGCAGCCGCAAAACGCGCGTACATTCTGCGCTGCCTCGCTCTTTCCACAGTCCAGACGAATGCAATCATTCGTTGCAACGGAAAGGCGTTAAGAAATAAAAGTACATGTCTGGTAAAAGTGGACTGTATTTGTGAGAAGCGCTACATTCTGTGGCGGCGGATACACATGCGTCCGAACAGGTTGGCGGTCACCAGCCGAGTCCCCCCACCGGCCCAGTGCCGGCCGTTTCATTGTCCGAGGGCCGAGCAGGTAGCGGCCGCCCTTACCTGCAGCCACAGCGTCCGGTCGCTGCTGCGCCCTTGTGGCGCCTCGCACCGGTACGGAACATTCCGCCCACCTAATTTGTATAAATTACACTATACATAATTCACAAAAAACACAAGGTAGATAACACAAACAAAACAAAATAAATGGTTGAGGAACTCAGGTCCGATGTACATGAAAGAAACACAAGTTCAATTAGTTCTTGAATGGTTATGAACACTAAAGTCTACGTTTCCTGTGGAACAACACAATCTTCGACAGCAGTCGTTTATAGGTTCCTGTTGCTGTGCGCACTGAAACCACTCGCACCAAATCGTCAGCACCAGGGTGAGTGCAAACAATGAGCCCAGACCGCCACACGAGAGGTGGCAAGTTGTCTTCCTTCAGGAGAACCAGTGTACCCGGCTGCAGATTGTCTTTCGTTGACGTCCATTTATTCTCTGCTGCAGCTGTGACAAGTATTCGTGTGACCAGCGATTCCACACGTGCTGCTTACACTGCTGGATGAGCTGCCATCTCGACATCCTGGATGATGGCTCCGGAAGCAAGCCTGGCTCTAGGACTGTTGTCAAAGGTTCACCGATAAGGAAATGGCCAGGAGTAAGGTACGAAAAATCATCAGGAAGTTAGGTCGAGAATTTAATCACGCTTCCATTTGAGTTAGAGGTGTCTATAGTTCTTCAAACGTTAGCACTTGGTTTCCCACCACTCTCTTTAGATGCGTTTTTATGGATTTTACACCTGCTTCCCATAATCCACCAAAATGTGGCGCATGAGGAAGGATAAAATGCCACTGTATCCCATTTTGAGATGCATAGCTCTCAATTTGTGTTACATCTGAACAATTTGTGCAATTCATGCAGATCATTCCTTGCTCCCACGAACGTCTTTCCATTGTCATTGTACAAGTTTACACAGACTCCTCGTTGTGAAATAAAGCAGCAATGAACGCTTGAGAGGACAGATAAGTGACAAGCTCCATGTGTACTGCCTTTGTTGTCATGCAAACAACCAAGTCAATGTAGACCTTTGCCTTCGTTTTACATGACTTTCCACCGTATAGTTGGCTACCATAGTCAATCTCACAACTAAGAAAGGTGCTTTGATACACGAACTGAAGGTAGTATTCCCATAAGATGTTTGCAGTAGTAGCCTTCAATCGGTAACAAGGGAGACACTTGTGAATCATTTGCCTAATGACTGAGCTTCCTGTTGGAATCCAGCACCTTGGTCTGAAACTTGATAACAGGAGTTATGATCCTGGATGTAACAAACGTAGATGCTCGTCCATGAATGTTTACTTAGTTACATGATGCTTAGGAGCCAGAATCATGGGATGCCTTTGACTGTAGGAAGCATTTGACTGCTCCAACCTGCCGCCCACCTTTAACAACTGTTCTTCGTCTAAAAGCAGATGAAGTAAGATCACTCTGCTTTTCTTGGGGATCGTTCGACCATGTAGTAGCTCTATGATCCCCTTGCAATACTCGCAGTCCAGCGTGGTTGTTTTTCATTGGTAGTTTCACCACGTATCTACCATTAGCATTTCTTTGTATGGTTCTTTCAAAATACTCCTCACACAAACGCTCTTCTTTCGTTCGCACAGAAACATTCATTTCTTCTTCCTGACAGAACCGTTCAACCTGAGTGTTAAGGTGATTAGTTCGTGTGAGGCATGACAGTACATTTCGTGCCTTGGACTTCAAAGACAGAGGAGGTATTTTGCCTGAAACAATCCAGCCGAACGATGTCTCCTGCAATGTTGGATGATTCTTCCTCTTCAGCTGGCTTGGCTTCAGTGCGTCAAAAAAGATCGATGCTCCAAGCAGTAGATCAATCTCACCAGGTTTATGGAAAGCTGGATCGGCTAGCTTTAGGTGCCTAGGAAGCTGCCATGAGGAAATTTCAAAGGATGCTGATGGAAGTGTCCCTGTTATACGTGGAAGTAATGCGCAGACGGCATTTGTGCTGTAGTTACCAACTCTTGAGGAAATATTCACCTCACAAACATGCGACGATTCTACCGTTTGAACATCACTGATTCCACTTATTGGTATCGGACGCCGACTGAGCTGTAGGCCCATCCTAACTGCCAGGCTAGAAGATATGAAGTTCATCTGTGATGCACTGTCAAGCAGTGCTCTGCATTGTTGTACCTTCCCTTTATTGTCCGCAATGTCTACAAGGACAGTCGATAATAGTACTTCTGTAAGTTGCTGATTTCCCTTCACGGCGCAGTATGTCTGCTGTTCTGGTACACACGTTTCTTGCTCTCTATTGCCACTGCCACTGGCTCGTTCCTTGTGCAATAACGTGTTGTGGCGCTTTTTACAAATGCGGCAACTCCCAGCACGGCATTCCCTTTGCCTATGATCCGTGCGCAGGCAGTTAAAGCAAAGCTTCTTTCTGCTCACAAAGTCTTGTCTGCTTACAATATCGCTCTCTTTGAATTTGGGGCACTTATTTAGTTCGTGAGCTGCGCCACAAAATACACACTTAGATGATGTTGAGAGGAAGGTTCGTTGCAAACTGTAACCTTCTGCTTTAGTACGCTTGGCGGCCGGCTGGTGGGAGTGTTGTAAAATTCTGTCTGAATGAATGAGCTCTAACGTCTGACAGCTGCTTTCCAGAAATGCCACCAAATCTTTCAGACGAGGAAAAGTGGTGTTAACTGTTTTAGATTCCCACTGTTTCCTGAGATTCACACTAATGTGATCCAACAAAAAGTGTGAAAGTAACACCTCATGCAGTGGAATGCCGACTTTCAGAACCTCAATTGCGTTCAAATTTGTCATCAGCTGGTTGATTAACATACGCAAGTCCTTAGCTGATTCAGTTTTGATGCTTGGCAGATTCAGAAGTTGCTTAACATGTAAATCTACAATTAACTTTGGATTATTATATCTATGAACAATCAGATCCCATGCAATTTTAAAGTTGCTCTCTGTAACTGGTAAGGTTTCAATCAACTTACGTGGTTCACCAGACACACAAGACAACAAGTAATAATAACGCTGGACATCAGTTAAGGCGTCATTGCTAATAATTAGTGCCTTAAACGTATCAAAGAAGTGCATGAACTCTGCAACATTACCATTAAATGTTGGCAATGTAATTGCAGGGAGCTTTATTTCAGGTGCATTGTATGAAGTAGACGAATGAGGAGGTGCCACAACATTCGTCTGCAGCAATGTAGTTATTTTTGACTCTACATCTAGGCACAAGTCTTCAAACGACTCTCTGTCAGCATCATGGGATTCTTCCAGATCGTTAATTTCTAACTGAGTTTGTATATCGTGATATTCATTTTTGCTTGTGGTTAGCAATGACTGCCTTACTCTAACGTCATTGAGATTGGATCCGTCCTGAAAGTTATTGAGAAATGTTGAAATTCTAGTCACTCGTGACTTGATGACTGCTCTTTTCTTAACTAGGCTACGTTTCTCGACAGGATCCATGACAGGATATTAGACACAGGATAGAAGATTAAGGAAAGAGAGCCAGGCTGCTTGCAGAGCGGAGCGACGGTACCTGGCGATGCGGCGAGTGGACCGCAGCTGCTGCAGGAGTCGGCGGCGGTGGCGCGGCTCGCTGGCGTGTGGCGGCGTGCTGCGGGAACGGCTGGGCTGGGCTGCTTCACGACGTCTGCTGGCTGAGACGCACTTCACAACACGACCGACACGATTCGCGCGTATTCTGTAATGCGGACAGCTCTACCACGGACATGTGTCACTGTTAGTGCACTGGAGGCACTCGAATTCATGTTAATCTGAGAGATCAGCCAACAAAGCCACGAAACCGGACTCTCTTATTTCGCGGTACGCCCAGTCAAACGTCGGAATGGTTCTATTCGCGCCCGGAGGACCAAATGTGGGCAGCCGCAAAACGCGCGTACATTCTGCGCTGCCTCGCTCTTTCCACAGTCCAGACGAATGCAATCATTCGTTGCAACGGAAAGGCGTTAAGAAATAAAAGTACATGTCTGGTAAAAGTGGACTGTATTTGTGAGAAGCGCTACATTCTGTGGCGGCGGATACACATGCGTCCGAACAGGTTGGCGGTCACCAGCCGAGTCCCCCCACCGGCCCAGTGCCGGCCGTTTCATTGTCCGAGGGCCGAGCAGGTAGCGGCCGTCCTTACCTGCAGCCACAGCGTCCGGTCGCTGCTGCGCCCTTGTGGCGCCTCGCACCGGTACGGAACAACCCCATACACTTCCTTCTAATGCTAAGTTGATGATTCCTTGGTGTCTCAGAATGTGTCCCACCAACCTATCCCATCTCTTAGTTCGGATATGCCAGAAACTCCTTTTCTCCCCGATTCGGCTAAGCACCTCGTCATTAGTTACGTGACCTACCCATCTAATTTTCATCATTCGTCTGTAGCACCACATTTCAAAAGCTTCTATCATCCTTTTTTCTGAACTCCTTATTGTCCACGTTTCACTCCCATACAATGCTACACTCCAGACAAATGCTTTCAGAACGGATTTTCTAACATTTAAACTAATATTGGATGTTAACAATTTTCGCTTCTTCAGAAATGCTTTTCTTCCCATAGCCGTTCTGCATTTTATATCTTCTTTACGTCGGCCGTCAGAAGTTATCTTTCTACCTACATAACAAAACTCATCTACTATTTTTATTGTCTCATTGCCTAATCTAATTCCTTCTTTATCGCCTGATTTTCTTTCACTGCATACCATTAACTTTGTTTTTCTCTTGTTAATGTTCATTTGTCCATTCCGTTTAATTGCTCTTCCAGGCCTTTTGCTGCCTCTGACTGAATTACTATGTCGTCAGCAAACCGCTAGGTTTTTATGCCCTTTCCCTGGACTTTAATTCCCTCTCCAAATTTCTCCAAACATTCCTTCACGGCTTGCTCATTGTACAGGTTGAACAACTTCGGGGAAAGTCTACAACCCTTTCTTACTCCCTTCCCAACCACTGCGACCCTTTCATGCCCTTCGACTCTAATAATTGCTGTCTGGTTTTTGTACGAGTTGAATAAAACTGTTGGCTCCCTCTATTTCTCCCCCGCTATCCTCAGAATTTGAAAGAGTGTATTCCAGTCAACATTGTCAATTGACGAGGTGCGGTGCTCTGCTTCTGTGAATCATCAGTTTCAATGACAGTTATACAATATGTGATCAAAAATATCTGGACATCCCCAAAAACATACCTTTTTCATAATAGATTCATTGTTCTGCCACCTACTGCCAGATACTCCACATCAGCAACCTCTGTAGTCATTACACATCGTGAGAGAACAGAATGGGGCGTTCCGCGGAACTCACGGATCTCGAACGTGGTAAGGTGAATGGGTGTCACTTGTGTCAGAAGTCTGTACGCGAGATTTCCATACTCCTAAACATCCCCAGACCCATTGTTTCTAATGTGATAGTGAAGAGGAAACGTGACGGGACACGTACAGCACGAAAATCAAACAGAGTAGCTAGCAATGACCTGGAAGTGGTAAGGTTCCAGGAAACAGGAGTTAATGCTTTATGCCAGAAAATACATTTTTATTTTCACATTTTACAGGTTAAAGAAACATCTGATTTCGTATGCACATTGGGGTACAACAATTATGCAAAACATAACAGACTTCCTTGAATTAAAGAAAACTTCCATTAATGTGGTATCCATATTCAAGAGTTTGTGAAGCTTAAGGGACTTAAATGCGGGGTCATCAGTCCCTAAACTTACAAACTACTTGTGAACTACCTTATACTAAAGACGACACAAACATGCATGCCCGAGGGAGGATTCGAACACCCGACGGGGAACGGCCTCGCGCATCGGAGCATAGCGCCTCAATGTACTTGACCACTCCGCCGCGGCTAGTGTGGTATAATTAAGTGAATAAATAAAAAACAAGGGACATTCACAACTGATATACAAAGAACCCAAATATCTTAAGGAAGTGGAAACCTCATCTTAATGATGAAAAGGCTTGTACAAATGTCTTCAACTAGTATTCTTGTCAGTAATGGAATCATTTATTAACCTTTTCTATTAAAGGTCCACAGATATTTATGATTAAGGAGAGAACAATGGCCTGTTTGATTCCAGTTTCCGAGTTCAATACAAGTGGTGCAATTTTGCACTGCACTCGGCACCACTGCCATCCTTACATTGGGAGTGACTTTGTTAACCAGCACCAAAACTAGAACAGAAAACTGACTCACTGATAAGTCGCTAAATCCATTTACATACACTTAACACTTCGTTCAGGAAATGTAATTAGAAACTGCTTCTGTCAGTACTCTTCAGACAGCCACACCTAACTTGACAATACATTGACACAAATCCAAATAAGTTATGCACAGGGAATAATCCTAAGGTTCTGTCTGCAACATTCGTGCATTACGATACCGCACCAAGTTCAATGTGTGTAACAGTTTGATTACTAAATCATCAATTCAAGATCACGAATGTAGCCAAGGGTAAAGCCGTTTCAAAATCCATTAGCAGTTCACTAGTAACCATACACTACGGTAAGCGATGCTCACTCAGAACTTCCTCGTGTTTCTGCCGCTCCACTCTGCCTGGAAGCCGACCACACGTGTAATGTAAACGGCTGGCTATCCCGCTCACGTGTTTAGAAGCAAGGCGGAGCAATACACATTTGCGCCACGAACCACGTCCAAGTTGTGGCGTCCAACGGCAGCCCTCTGTTGCACCTGGCGGCCAAGCCATTGCTCCACGATGATCTGCCTCATACTCCCCAGAAAATCAGACTGAACTCGCTGCAACCCGGAGACAAGTTACAAAGAGCTCCCCAGGCCACTCACGCACCCTCTCGCACCCGAGAGCTCGAGGCTGCCTCCAAAGGAATTCTCAAGTACTCTCGATGTATCGAAGAGGCGAATGGCACAGAAAGCGTTCAGGCCATCCTCGTCTGTTGCCTGTCAGAGACCGTCAACAGTTGAAGAGGGTCGTACAGCGTAACAGGCAGGTAACTATCAAGACCATCACACAAAATTCCGAACTGCATCAGGATCCACTCCAAGTGCTATAACAGTTACGCGGAAGCTGAGAAATCTTGGGTTTCACGGACGGACGGCTGCCCATAAGCCACACAAAACGAAGCCTCGGTTGGTGTAAGGAGCGTAAACATTGGACGAGTGAACTGTGGGAAAATGTTGTGTGGGGTGAATCACGGTACACAACGTGGCGATCCGAAGCATATGTATATGTCAGGTGAGGGTATGGCGAATGCCCGGTGAACGTCATCTGCCAGCGTGTGTAGTGCCAACGGTAAAATTCGGAGGCGATGGTTTACGCTGTGGTCGTATTTTCATGGAGGGACTTCCACCCCTCGTTGTTTTGCGTGGCACTATCACAGTACTGGCCTACATTGATGTTTTAAGCACTTTATTACTTCTCACTGTTGAAGAGTAATTCCAGGATGGCGACTGCATCGTTCAACATGACTGAACACCTTTCCGTAATGCACGGCCTGTGGCGGGGTGGTTACACAACAATAACATCCCTGATGAAGGTTACGAGTTACGTAGCTGAAATATTGTGCAGAGTAGACACTAACATCTGGCAGAATACCCGACTACCCATCATGTCACTAGATCGCCGGGAAAGCCTGAAAAGTTACATAAGAAGATTCTACGGGGAGGAGATGTACGAGAACATGAAGAAGCTGGATAAGCTTTGCCAGAGGAAAGAAAGGATGCTGAGTTCTCTCAGCTTTCTGCTGAGATGCCGAGATGGAGACGTGGTAACAGTTTTCGACCGAATCAAACATCACATCAACTCCAGGGCAGCTAACAAGAGCCAGCATGGCACTGGTGACAGAGAGGATCCGAGAAATACGCCACAGATTAGATGTTGTGGCAAGAGAGCTGCTACACCTTCATCTGTACATAGCAGCTTTCCTAACAATGGCAGATTTTGACTGGGTAGACCATGCCTCCTGGTCTTTGGCAGAGTGTGCCAGAAGAAACGCCTCTTCCTGCCAATCTGCAAAGTTTGACCGCATGAGCAGGAAAGAACAACAGACGGAAGAAACTCACATTGTGACGAATCTGAGTGATGATACAACCTTAAAGGTTCTTAATTTCGCAATGATTCCTAGAAATACGCCCGTCTCAGATTTCATCAGTTCAGTGGAGCAGGTTGCAGTCACACTCCCACCTAATGCGGCAAAGGAAGTTCGCCGAGAGACTTGCAGAACACTCACCAAAGCCAGACCTCCAAAATCGAACATCACAGCTGAGGAGAGACGTGCACTCAGGAAGCTCTGGGAAGACAGCAGTATTGTAATACTCACAGCAGACAAAGGGAACTCTACAGTCATCATGAAGCGGGTGGATTATGATGAGAAGGTTTGCCAACTTCTTGGGGACCCTGATTACAGAACGTTGGAGTGTGACCCTACTGACAAGGTGGACAAGAAGACAAAAGCTATCCTGAAGGAGACAGGAATAGCTGAGAAGATCATCAGACAACTTAGGGCAAAGGCACCAGTACCTCCTAGATTGTACAGTCTTCCGAAAATACACAAGGAGAGTGTGCCCCTACGGCCAATTGTCAGTAATATTGGGACATCCACATATGAAACAGCCAAGTACTTGAAGAGTTTGCTTTCTCCACATGTGGGGAAATGTATTCACCACATCCGTAACTTGGAAGACTTCCTGCAACACCTCAAGACACTATGCATTACAGACTCAGACATCATGGTTAGTTTTAATGTGGTATCGCTAGTCCCACTGCAAGTCTCACTATAACTGATTGCAGAGAGATTTGGCGGCACTCTATTGGACCTGTTCCGTCATACTGTTACGTCACAGCTGCGTCCACCTAATCCTCATTGGGCGAAGTTGCCGTTACATTGTATTTTATGCTTAATCATTTAATAATTGTGCCAACGATTTGACGGTATGGGATGCGGACAATTACTAGGTTGATCCATAACAGTAAACTTTGTTAACTTCCTTTAATATGGAACGACAAATGTTACAAACTCTTCCCTTTAAATAAACTGATTAAATCACTGCGTGCCACTACGATGAACGTCTTCAAGTCCACACTGAAACATTTCAATATGCAACTGCAACCCGTATGCGATACGACAGAATGGCAAAAACTTTAGCCACCACTAAACGCAGGTTACGAACTCACTGCCCGACATGCTACCGCCTCGCTTTGCGGTCGGCGGGAGACTGCCGCACACCGGCCAACAAACAAAGAACATTCCAACCTAAGCATTGTTGCCAGCAGCTCTCGCTGCACGCCAACGATAACTATCGGTCGGCCAAAACTTACCAAAGCGGTTACTAACCTAAAACCCTGTATCCTCACAATACGCTACCTCCACATACTTCCTGTATGGGAATCGATGTTATGAACAAACAGAAGGTGTAGGTAGGGGCAGCCCCCAGTCTCCTGTGGTTGCCAACATGTTCATGGAGAGATTTGAGGAGAGGGAATTAGAAACAGCCAGATATAAACCCACCTGCTTATATAGGTATGTGGATGATACCTTCATGATCTGGCCTCATGGAAAGAACAGGGTCTTGAACACCTTAACTCATGCCACCCCAACATCAAGTTCACCTTGGAACTGGAGAAGAATGGACAGCTGCCGTTTCTGGATGTGCTAGTAAGAAGGAAAGCAAATTGGCCACAGTGGGTATCGGAAACCAACACACACCGAATTATACCTGCAGGCCAGCAGCTGCAATCATCCTGCACAGAAGAATAGGGTCCTCAAGACATTAGTCTACAGAGCATGTGCCTTTCAGACCGAGAAAGTCTACCTTCTGAAATTGAGCACCTTAAATCAGTGTTCTACAAGAATGGATATACGACAACAGATTGAGAGGGCATTCCAACCAGCCCCTACACCAGAGGTTCCAGAAACAGAGGAAGACGAAGCAAAGTCTTATCTGCATATGGCTTATCTGCCATATGCCGGTTCTATTTAAGGCAGAATCTGCAGGATTCTACGTAAACACAACATCAAGTGTGGCTTCTGTCCAGCCAACAAGATCAGGGGCTTGGTGGGAAATGTAAAAGACGACCTGGTGTTACGGAAACCAGGGATTTATAGCATCCCTTGTCAATGTGGAATCTCCTACATTGGCCAGACCACCAGAACAGTGGATATCAAGTGCAAGGAGGATCAAAGGCACACCCGATTAACGCAAGTGACGAAATCAGCTATTGCTGAACACTGTCTGAAGCTGGATCGTGTCATGAACTACGATGACACCAAGATTTTGGCACAGACACCAAGATTCTGGGACAGTGTTATTAAGGAGTCAATAGAGATCAAAGTGGCTGACAATCTCATGAATCGAGACACAGGCTACGAGCTAAGTAGAGCCTGGGACCCTGCTCTGGAACTATTAAAGAAGCAATGAGGACAGCACCAGACAACACAGACACAAGTGCTGGAGGCATGAAGATACAGAACGTTCCACAAGCAGAGCACCAAGAGCGCGGGACTGAAGACACAACGTCCAGGAGCGAGCACAATGGGCGCGACTATAGATGGAGTGCCAGAGCGAAGATGAAGCTCTCAGAGGTGGGTATGATGGGCGCGGACCCCGAGAAAATAACCAGGGTTGCAGCGGACGGAAAACAGAACACCTCAGCAAGCGGGCACGGGCCGCAAACGGAACGCCAGACCGTGGATGTCACGATCAGAGGCGGGTATGGCGGACGCGGACCTCAGAAGGAGCATCTAGAGCCATTACTGACATGAGCGCTCCAGAACACCTCAGTGAGCGGGTGCGGACCGCAAACGGAGCACCAGATTACAGATGGAACGATCAGAGACGTGTCTGATGGGCGCGGACAACAGTGGGAGCATCTACAAACGCCATTGGAGAGGGAAGGCCGCAAACATAAATACTGGACCTGGTTCACTCAGAAACCAGTCTAGGGCGGACCTGATGAAGGTTACGAGTTACGTAGCTGAAATATTGTGCAGGGTAGACACTGACATCCGGCATAATACCCAACTATCCATCTAATCTATGACATGTGTCCTAATTCGTTTGGTGACTGTCTTGAAAAATAGTTCAAACATTGTTCTCCTTCTTGCCTTGCTTCCATTCAACTATGTTTCCTTTGTCTAAACAAACAGGGAAACTAACCTTCTGGATGCGCCTGGTACACATGTGTACGGATGGGCTTTGAGCGCGCTTGAGAAACGCGCGCCATAGGGCGAATTCTCGAGAGATTCTCGCATACACTCGAGAAGTTCTGGACAGAGCTGAGTTCTAGGGAGGCTGTGTGAAATACTCTAAGAAGAAACATTGAGCTACAGCAGTCGCAATCTTTGTCTTCTGTACGTGCTAGTTAGAATTTGTACCTTTTACACATTGGTGTCAAGTACACGGCTTTCTGCCGCGACCGAGAGTTCTAAGGCACCCCACTGCGGAACGCGTGATTGCTCACCGTCGGAGGTTCAAGTCCTCTCTTGGGTATAGGTGTACTTGTTGTCCTTTAAGTTAGTTTAAGTAATTTGTAAGTCTAGGGACATAGCCTCAGTAGTTAAGTCCCATAGATTTACAAACACTTGATTACGGCTTTCTTTTATTTGTACCGAATGTGGTAGTAGTAGAAGTAGTAATAGTAATAGTAGAATGTTTCGCACAAGACAAAAATCATAGCACTCTTATAATAATAGACAGATTTCACACGAAACTAAAACTTCATTCTTACCAAAAACAAATATGCATTACACATTCATTTATTCTTAAATGACACATAAATGCTGCAGCATGTTTTACCCAAAACCTCATACACATTTAGAAAAAAAAATCAGCAGAGCTTATTAAAGCCTTCGTACTTTCTAAACACAGCTACCACAATTTACGACTACAATACTGACAGTTATTCTATCCTCATACTGCTCAAAAGTTCGGATAATGTTGATTTTCATGCATGTTGTATGTTATCGGAACCAAATTAAAAATTAAAGTTTTCCAATACTGGCGGACCGTTTCCGAAACCATCAAGCAGTTTTACTGAATTTTCTGTGCTTGTAGTATGAATGGATAACACACATACATACATAGTTGGGTATTTGCCTGACTTGAGTCAATATAAGAATGTACTTCTATATCCGCTATTATTTTCTATCTATACAAATGATGAGATGTGCAGAGTAACTCGTAATTTGCGGCTGTTTCCTGATGATGCTGTGGTGTATGTGAGGGTGTCGTCTTTAATTGACTGTAATAACGTACAGGATGACTTAGACAAACTTTCTCGTTGGTGTGAAGAATGGCAGCTAGCTCTAAATGTAGAGAAATGTAAGGTGATGAGCATGAATAGAAAAAACAATCCCATACTATTCGAATACAGCAATAGTAGCGAGCTTCTTGATACGATCGGGTCGATCAAATAGCGAGGCGTAACATTTCAGAGCGATACGGAATGGAACGAACATGAATGGACAGTTGTGAGTAAGTTTGAGAGCTGACTTCGGTTTATTGCGAAAAGTTTGGGAAGATGTACTTCATCTGTAAAGGAGACCGCGTATAAAACGCTTGTATGACCACGTCTTAGTACTGATCAAGTGTTTGAGATCCGCAGCATATCAGTTTAAAAGAAGACATGGAAGCAGTTCAGACGCGAGCAGCTAGGTACCGGTAGGTTCGAGCAATGCGCGAGTGTCACAGAAATGCTCCGGGAACTCAAATAGGGTGTGACGTACCCTCTTATCTTAGCTCTTTCGTTCCTTTTTGTTCTTTACAGTTTAACCTCCTTTTTTCTCTTACCACTGGGTGGGCCTACCCAAGTGCTGTTAAACTTACATCAAGGGGTTCCATACACAGTATGAAATGGGCTTGGTAATTTCGCTTAGGCTTTATCCTGAGCATGAATCTATACTGGTTCCCACTTATTTCGGTCTATGTTCACATGAACATACCGGCTTGATTAAACTTGATAAATGAAAATGGCGCGCAACGGATAACGCATTTTTTGTTTAGAATTAACGGAACCAGTACACTTCCACCTCAACAAAGGATACGTCTAGTTTTAAACCCCCAGGTAAGTTAGAACAAATACCAATTTCAATCCTCATAATGATTGTGAAATCCCTTTGTTTTCCGTCCAAAATGGGGAGCATTGAAGGAGAAGCTGAGAGGAACATCAGTAATTCTGACACAAAATTTAATCATAAAGGGTATATTTTTTTGAGACAATTTGCTATAAATAATGCTCAACTGGCCTCCTACTGCTTTTAACTACTCTGTACACTATTCAATGTCACACATGGTGGGTGAGGAGGGGGGTAGGAAATATGCACACAAACGGACATAAAACATGCAAATCACTCACTGCATGATTACAGCAAAGCTCTATACATTTACTACTCAAACTAATCCTGCTGGTCGAACAGTAAGTGGGCTTGTGGACGCAATATACAGAACAAAATTTACGATTACTTTAAATTTACCTAAAGACATTTTGTTGTTGTTATGGTCTTCAGTCCGGAGACTGGTTTGATGCAGAAAGACATTTTAATAAATCAAATTCCTCTTCCCCACTTATGACTTTAATTATCTCTTTCGCCGCGTTTCTTACCACATTCTGGAGAATTTTGCGCTGCAAGAAGCACCAGCGTCCGTACATCTCGATGGTCTCCTTCCAACTCCCCAAAGATGGCTTCCCTCTACCTCAACCGTCCTCCAATTCGAACCACGCCAAGAAGAGGCGCCCTGATTGGCGGAGGCAGGTGCAGCCAACTGGGCACCTTCCTTTTACTCGTTCGCGAATCCACCTGCCTACCATCGACCAGCAGCAAAGCTTGCTAAACTCTTTGAAACCACTAGCCGCCTACACAAAAAGCGAAAAACCCACAAACTACCGCCACCATCATGCTAAAGTACCCCTACTGGTTCAACTATGCTCAACGACTTCTTCGCTCACGCTGTGACGGGAAACATGGGAGTGTGACATGAATAAAAAGAAAAGGGAATAAAATATAAGAAAACACAAACTCGCCATCTCTGCTTCTATTTCTTTGCCCTCGCCAGTCGGCCATGAAACCACATGATAATGCTCAAGTTAAATCAATTTATATTGAAAATAGCAAACATTACTAATACAAGTGAGAAAAACATGAGCAAGGTAAGAGAAATTGGCAAAATCGATTAGGTGGAGCAATGAGGCGGTATGACAGTAACGTCTCAAGGGATTGCTGGAGGAAATACTAAGTTCTTTTTGAGAAATTCTGTTGAGGAAATTTAGAGGGCAGGTCGCCTACTTACATTTCGTGTTATGACCACAAAGACAAGACAAATTAGGGCTCATACGGAGGTATATAAACATACATATTTCCCTCGTTCTATTTTGGAGTGGAATAGGAACGTAAATGCATAGTAGTGGTACAGTGTACCCTCCGTCACGCACTTTACAGTGGATTGCGGAGTATATATGTAGATTGTTACTGGTGCTGTGTAATTTTTTTTTCTACATTACGGAGCTTTGTAAGACATACGTTGCAACAAACGTTATCTTCATATTCGGTAAAGAAATGCCAGCTCCGCGACTTTTATTTCCATGGCACAGCGAGCTGCGAGCGTTGCCTGTCGACGTCAGTAGCCTGTTCAGATGACCGCAATGCGCGATGCCGCACCGCCGTTTCTCGTGAGGAACTACTCGAGCACCAGCAACCCGAGAAATTCTCGGTGCGCTTCAGTCGCTCCTCACAGTCCCATCCCTACGGAGTATTTGTGTAAGAAACTATTAAAATGTAAAGTTGTTTGTAGCTGGAACGGCAAGTGCAACTTGAAGAATGATACATTGACTGATGAAGACTGCCACATACCTTATCGAACACAGTAAGTTATTCTCAGATGCGGTGTTAGTGGCTGCGCGACTGTCAGCGCTGGGATGAGTCAGCGCGGATGACGCGCCGTCATTGACTGCGGCGGCTTCTGCCAGCCTCCCGCGTAACCACCACCTGATCCTACAGCTGCAGCGTCGCCTCTGCTTCCGGGACTGAAATAGCGCCGCTGTGCGCTCACCACTCGATCCTCCTTGTCAATAAAGAAGCTGCAGTCTTTACGAAACACTTCACATCTGACATCTTTAAAGGACCTTCCACGCCATTCAACGGGCTGCATTTTTAGTATTTTCTTCTCCCTCTCTACATCTAATGGGATACTCTGCAGATCACATTTAAGTGTCTGGCAGAGGGTTCATCGAACCACCTTTATACTATTTATCTCCCATTCCATTCTCGAATAGCGCGCCGGAAAAAAGAAAACACCTGAATCTCTCCGTTGGAGCTCTGATATCTCGTATTTTATTTTGGTGATCTTTTCTACCTATGTAAGTGGCAGTCAACAATACATTTTCGCATTTTGGTGATTGGAGTTTCGTAAGTAGCCCACGCCGCAGCGATAATCGCCGTTCTTGTAATGATTCCCACCCCCGATCCCGTATCATTTCCGTAATGCTGTCTCCCCTGTCTCATGACAATAAAAAACGAGCTGCCCTTCTTTGGTCCCTTTCGATGTTCTCCGTCAAACCCAACTTATAAGGATCCCACATTGAGCAGCAACACTGTGAAAAACTACGGACAAGCGTAGTGTATGCAGTCTCTTTAGTAGTTCTGTTGTACCTTTCACGGGGTTCTGCCAATAAAACGCCAATAAAACATTATCTAAGTGTTCTTTCCAGTTTAAGTCTGAAGTAATAGTAATTCCCAGTATTTTGTGGAGTTTACGGTCTTCACTTTTCATTGATTTATCTTGTAAACAAAGTTTAACGAATTTCTTTTCGTACTCATGTGGACGACTTCACACTTCTTATTATTTAGAGTCAATTTGCCTACTTTTACACCATAGTGATATTTAGGTCGTTCTGTGGTTGGTTTTAATCTTCAGATGATTTTACTAGACGGTAAATGACGGCTTCATCTGCAAACAACCTAAGGCAGCTACTTAGATTTTCTCCGAAATCGTTTATGTAAATAAGAAACAGCAGAGGACCAATAACTCCACGCTGTGGAACGCCCGATATCACATCTGTTTCAGTCGATGCCTTACCATTGATTACTACACACTCTCTGACAAGAAATCCCCTATCCAGTCGCAAACTTGGGGCGATATACCATAACCATACAATTTAATTAAAAGCCGTTTGTGAGGTACGGTGTCGAAAGCCTTCTGGAAATCAAGCAATAAGGAATGAATTTGAGAACCCTTGTCAATAGCACTCATCAAAAATGTTCAAATGTTTGTAAATCTATCGGACCAAACTGCATGGTCATCAGTCCGTAGCATACAAACTACATAAACCTAGGTAAACTAACCTAAGGACAACGCACACACACACACACACCCATGCCCCAGGGAGGACTCGAACCTCCGACGGCGAGCAACGACGCGCTCCGCAGCGAGGCGCCTTAGACCGCTCGGCTACTCCAACGCGGCTAGCACTCATCACTTCGTCTGAGTAAAGACCTAGTTGTGTTTCACATGAACGATATTTTCTAAATCCGTGTTGACCTTGGGTCAATAGCTCATTGTATTCGAGATAATTCATAATATTTGAATACATGGTATGTTCCAAAACCATGCTGCAAATAGACGTCAATGTAATAGGCCTGTAGTTCAGTGGGTTACTATTACTGCCTTTCTTGAATATAGGTGTGACTGTGCAATTTTCTAATCTTTTGGTACAGATCCTTCTTTGAGAGAGCGGCTGTTAAGTAATATTATGGCTGTTAAGTAATGTACAGCATACCTTATAGGTAACTAAAACTTTGTTAGGCAATCCCAGCCTCCCTCCATCTCGTTCAGTGTGCTGACGACACCGCCTTCCTAGCCCCCACCTCTCCCAATTCTCCACTTGGTGTAACCAGTGGCTCCTCTCCGTCTACCCCACCAATCCCAGGCAATAGGTCGTACCACCCGATGTTCCATCATCGCAACCTGTACCTCACACTCTGTGACCATCCCACTCACCAGACCTCCAGCCTGAAATACCCTGGCCTTACCCTGGATCGCTCCCTTTCTTGAAACCCTCACCTTCAAACAGTCCCATCTCAACCTCCTCAAGCTCCTTTCTGGCCAGACATGTGGACTTAATCCTACACACCGTTCCTTGATGTGTCCCGTCCTTTGCAGTTTTTACCTCACTTAGATTTGCGCCTCCATCCAAATCCTAGAACGCCACGACCTCCACCTCACTTACCGCATCCCCCTCCCATCCCCAACACGGATCCTCTACAATCTCATTCCTTTCCCTCACCTTCTAAAGTTCCTTGAACATATCCTTATACTCTACACCGCCCGCAAAATAGAATCCTGTAACACTCTGGTCTCTCCCCTCCTGCTGAAACCTGGAACTCTACCGCAAAGATATCAGCATGCTCCTCCCCCCTACACCTTCACACTCTCCATTTCCTCTCCCAGGGTAACTTTCACTGCCTCCCTTTCCTAGATGACGCCCTCTGTCCTGATATTTACCCATCCTATCAGCCCTAATCCCTCACTTCCTCATATATTGTGTGTCCTTCTCCCCTCCCACCCCCTCCTTTCCCTCCCCCACTTAGATCTCCCTTCCCATCCCTCGGAGTTCTTACGTTTTCCTTCACCACTCTCCCACCCACTTCCCACCCCCCACCCCGCGTCATCCTTCCTTCCCCTCTCCCCTTCGAGGTCTCAGTCCTATACTTTTTAATAGTGCATCGTGCTAAAGTGTCAGTGTCAAGTTGTGAGTGTAATTTTAAGACTTCAGCAACCGCCGCTTAGGCAGAACACTGTGTTGCCATATTTTTTATCGTCTCTTTGTTATCGTCAACATTTATTGTGTCGGGTGTTTTTCAGCCACCGTAGCAGATCGTCTCCTGTTTTATTGTTGAATTCACATTAATTTCTCCTGTTTTAATATAAATTACTAATTGTCAAACTTACATGTATCGGGGCTCAAGAGCAGCATACGAGGCTACTGCCAGCCTGCCCCACAGGGCATTAAAAACAATAAAAAATCTTTGTACGCACAATTAGGGTTATAATTCGAAGTATTTATGAGGAAATCAGTGAGATATTTATCACTTTTGACCATCCAAAATGAATCACCAAGAAGAAACGGAGATAATACGTTTTACAAAATTCATCTGGTCGAAAATGCAGTCACTGTGAAGTGCAATCAGTACTGAGTGCAGCGACTATTGCTAGCTACAAGTACTGTTAAGTGCCTGTTCATTGCGCCAATCTCTGCGGTAGCAGCGTCTGCAGCTGTCTCTGCTTCGGTTAATCGCCGTTGGTCAACAGCAGTTGCAGCCGAACCGTATTCCTTTCATGATAATTCTGTTATAAGGAAACATTCATTGCTGATGGCCCACAGCTATAAATATACAGATATTATTTTGCATTTTGTGAGAATTTCCGACTTTAGCTGCTCTTATTTAATGAATTTGGAAAACATAGTTTCTAATTGGAACTTCAGCGAATGGAATATGGATTTGAACGAAAATAACAGTCACGTTCGCAAAATATTTTTACAATTAGGCTGATAACAATGTGATCGGATTCGATCTCTTCTGTGACCATCATCAGACAGATTCGTCGTTGATGCCGAGGCGATGAGCGTGCGGCGACTGCTCATCGTCGTTAATTGTAACAACATTTTGCCAACGTGACTTATTTTCACTTTGAACTGTATATGCCAGTTCGCTGACGTCCCAATAGGAAACTGTTTTTTTCCAAACCCATTAAATAAGAGCAGCTGAAGTCGTAAATGTCAAAAATTTCGAATTAATATCTGTGTAATCCTTCCAGTCGGGTTACTTTTTTTTTCATTACAAGAATCCTAGAAATTGCACCATCGTTGAATACTGTTACAACATCCATAAATCTTGAGTACTGTCTCCCCCCCCCTCCCCCCAAGAAATAGGGCTTACTATATTCAGCTGTCAAAACTTTCATTTGTGTTCTGAGAGAGAGCGTGTAGACAGCTCATCGGTGGATTTGTATTTGCCAGATCCCTGTACATAACTAACGCTAGAAACAACAGAAAACAGCTCGTATTCTGACCCACAACAAACGGCCAGATATGTGTGATACTTGTGCAACATTGCGTTCAAACTAAGTTTTAGAACGAAGTAAAACGTCAAGGAATTATAATTACAAAAAAACTTTAATTTGAGAGAACACACAAAAAATATAGTGGGGATGAGGAACGAAAGGCCAAATTTCACTGGCTGAACACTTAGAACATGCAACAGTTCTACTGAAGAAATTGCCTACATTACACACATGTGCGTCCTATTCTCGAGTATTGCTGAGCATTCTGGGATCCCCACCAGATTATATAATGTAATATTTGTGAAGTTTAAGAGACTCAACTGCGGGGTCATGAGTCCCTACACTTACAAACCACTTATGAACTATGAATAAAAAGTTCTCGGGTTTCCGTCCGCGTCAGGTGATTAAAACTCCACGAGCTTTCCGCCAAGCACTCCTTGGCCATTGTCAGGTGGTATTGACTGCCTAGTGGCTGCGAATACTGGCTTATATACACTAGCTGCCGGCTGTGACGTCACTGGTGCTCCGCGACATTGCCATATATGGGCATGCTTTGAGTCGGTGTCCGATGCGCCGTTGTAACTGCGCGATCGCTGGATCCCACGACGCGCTGAGCTGCAGGCCGCCGTCTCTGTTAACGTTGTTATCAGATGTTTTAATTTCGATGGCTTCTTTTATAATACTGGCCCAGAAGCCGTTCGTGCGAGCCACGACGGCAGTTTCATCGAATTTGATGCGATGGCCGTTTAGTAAGCATGCTCAGCTAAAGCAGATTTGTCTGGGTACCGTAAACGATAAAACCTTTCATGTTCCTTCCTTCGTTGTTCAACAGTTCGTGCTGTTTGTCCGACATAAGACGGGCCAAACTCCCGAGGTATCTTGTAGACCACAGGTGTTCTGAGACCTACTGCGTCTTTAACTGGCCTAAGTAATTGCCGGATTTTCGTCGGGGGCCTGAAGACTTATTTGATCTTGTGTCTCTTCAACAGGGGGCTTATTTTGCCCGACACAGACCCACAGACCGGCAGAAAAGCACGTTCCTATCCTTCTTCCTCGTCAGTGGTCCTGTTGTGTTTCCTTCCTGAGATTGCATCACTTACCTTCGTTTTACTCTTGTTAATGTTCATCTTATATCTTCCTCTCAAGACACTGTCCATTACATTCAATTGCTCTTCCTGATCCTTTGCGGTCTCTGAGAAAATTACTATGTCATCGCCAAACCGCAAACTTTTTATTTCTTCTCCCTGAACTTTAATTCCCTCTCCAAATTTCTCCTTCCATTCCTTCACTGCTTGCTCAATGTACAGATTGAACAACATTGGGGAAAGGCTACAACTTTGTCTTACTACCTTCACAACTTCTGCATCCCTTTCTTGCCCTTAGACTCTAATAACCGCTGTCTGGTTTTTCTATAGGTTGAATATAACTCTTCGCTCCTTATATTTCACGCCTGCTACCTTCAGAATTTGAAAGAGTGTATTCCAGTCGACATTGTCAAAAGTTTTCTCCAAATCTACAAACGCCAAAACGTAGGTTTGCCCTGTGTTAGCCTATCTTCTAAGATAAGTCGTAATGTGAGTATTGCCTCCGTGTTCCTACATTTCTCCTAAATCCAAACTGATCTTCCCCGAGGTCGGATTCCACAAGTTTTTCCATTCGTCTATAAATAATTCGTGTTAGTATTTTGCAACCATGACTTATTAAACTGATAGTTCTGTAATTTATGACACTTGTCTGCACTCGATTTCTTTGGAATTGGAATTACGATATTCTTCTTGAAGTCGGAGGGTATTTCGCCTGTCGCATACATTTTGCATACCAGGTTGAACAGTTTTTTCATGACTGGCTCTCCTAACGAAATCAGCAGTTCAGTCGGAATATCATCTACTCCAGGGGCCTTGTTTCGACTCAAGTCCTTCAGCGCTCTGTCAAATTCTTCTCGCAGTATCATATCTCCTGTCTCATCTTCCTCCACTTGGTTTTCCCTTTCTAGAATACTGCCTTCAAGTTTATTTCCTTTGAATAGGCTCTCTATATATTCGTTCCACAGTTCAGCTTTCCCCACTTTGCCCAGTACTGGTTTTCCGTCTGAGTTCTGTTTTTCTTGTCTCCAAATATCTCCTTTACCTTCCCGTAGACGGTATCTGTCTTTCCCCTAGTTATGCATTCTTCTACGGTTCTGGATTTGTCCTGTAGCCACTCCTCCTTAGACAGTCTGCACTTCCTGTTAGTCTCATTTTTCAGACGTTTGTACTCCCTTTTTCCTGCTTCACTTGCTGAAATTTTATATTTTCTCCTCTCATCAATTAGGTTCAGTATATCTTGTGTTATCCAGGGATTTCGGTTACGCCTTGTCCTTCTGCCTATATGATTCTCTGCTGCCTTCACTACCCTATCTCTGAGAGCTACCCATTCTACCTCTAATGTATTACTTTCCCACGTTTCAGCCAATCCTTGCCTAATGCTCCCTCTGAAACTCTCAAGCACCTCTGATTCCTTCAATTTGTCCAGGTTCCATCTCCTAACTTTTCTACCTTTCTCCTGTTTCTTAAGTTTTAATCTGCAGTTCATAACCAACAAGTTATGGTCAGAGTCTATATCTGCCCCTGGATATGTCTTACAGTTTAAAACCTGGTTTCTAAATCTATTCCTTACCATTGTAAAGTCAATCTGGTACCTTCCACAGTCTCCTGGTCTCTTCCATGTATACAGCCTTCTTTCATGATGTTTGAACCACGTGTTGGTGATCATTAAATTGTGCTCTGCGCAAAATTCCACCGAGCGATCTTCTCTTTCATTCCTTTTTCCCAGCCCATATTCACCTACTACATTTCTTTCTCTTCTCTTTCCTACTACTGAGTTCGAGTCCCCCATCACAATCAAGTTTTCGTCTCCCTTAACTTTCTGAATGATTTCTTATATCTCCTCATACATTTTATCGATATCCTCATCATCGGTCATGCCAGTTGGCATATAAACTTGCACCACTGTGGGCGGTGTTGACTTCGTGTCTATCTTTGCTACGATAATGCGTTAACTATGCTGTTCATAGTAACTTACCCGCATTACTATTTTCTTATTCATTATCAGACCTAGTCTTGCGTTACCACCAACTGATTTTGTATTTATAACCCTGTACTCACCTGACCAGAAATCCTGTTCATCTTGCCACCAAACTTCACTAATCCCTACCATTTCTAACGTTAACCTATCCATTTCTCTTTTCAAATTTTCTAACTTGCTTAAGCGATTAAGGGTTAGAACATTCCACGCTCCGACCCGTAGAATGCCTGTTTTGTTTTTCTTGATGATGACATCCTCCTCAGTAGTCCCCGCCTGGAGATCCGAATGGGGGACTATTTTACCTTCGGAATATTTTACCCAAGAAGATGCCATCATCATATATTCATGCAGTAGAGCTGCATGTCCCCGGGAATAGTAACGGCTGTAGTTTCCCCTTGCCGTTCACAGTAACTACATGGCAAAGATACGTTAGCTGATGTTACAAGGCCATCTCAATCAATCATGCAGACTGTTGACCCTGTAACTACTGAAAAGGCTGCTGCCCCTCTTCGGGAACCACACGTTTGTCTGGCCTCTCCACAGATACCCCTCCGCTGAGGTTCTACCTACGGTTCGGCTATCTATATCGTTGAGGCACTCAAGCCACCCCCCTGTGGCTCGGCTAGTGTATATAATCCCGTATTTGCAGCCACTAGGCAGTCAATACCACTTGACAATGGCCAAGGAGTGCTTGGCCGAAAGCTTGTGGAGTTTTAACCACCTGACGCGGACGGAAACCCCTAGAACTTTTTATTCAAAGTTATCGCTGCGAGACAATGCATTCCTACATTACTTAGGAACTACCTTACACTAAAGACGACACAAACATCCATGCCAGAGGGGGGATTCAAACTTCCGACGGGGAACGGTCTCACGCATCAGAGCATTGCGCCTCAATGCGCTTGGCCACTCCACCGTGGCAAATGATATAGTTCTCCATGAACAACCTGCTAATGATATATTCCTTGTAATAATCACATTACTACCAGCACCAGTAAATATCGTATGTGTGTTTATGAAGAAATGAAGATTAGGGTTTAACGTCCACATGTTCGACTTCTTTGGGTGAGGACAGGGAAGGAAGCCGCGTGGGAATGGCCGCGTGGTCGGAGGCGCCATGTCACAGATAGGGCGGACCCTCCTGCTGGACGAGGTAGTCCACCCTTCAGCATGTGTGTGTGTGTGTGTGTGTGTGTGTGTGTATGTGTGTGTGTTGTCCTCAGCGAAGTTACTTTAATTAGATTTTATGTCTAGGAACCGATGACACTAGCACTTTCGTCCCTTACATTCATTTCATGTGCCTTAGAAACATTTGTACATTTTCGGGAAGGAAATCGGTTGTGCTCTTTCAAAGAAACCATCTTGGCATTTGTCTGGACGGGTTTAGAGAAAATCACGAAAAACCAGTATCGCTGGAGGTGCATTCGAAGTACCGTCATTCTGAATACGAATCGTTACCACTGCGCCACCTCTCTCGATATATGTGTGTATACATATTCAGATCATCAAGAGAAGTAATTTTACTATAAAGAGGAACTCTTACTAGTAAAAGTGGGAAAATCGTCTTCTTACGTAGATAAAAGTTCATTCAACATTCCTACCATGATTTTTTCAAAGAGTCGAGCTCCCATGTACAAAGTTTCTTCAATGTTCGATTACTTGGAAATTTAAATGTTTGTACAAACGAAAATTCTAGACCAATTGCTTTGAAATTTTCAAACAACATTGCATTCTAATTCAGGGTTTTTAGATTCGTATTTCTTTAAAACATTAAAATTCGAATCCATTTCGTGGATCGGTGTGCACCACGACCACAATAGGATTAATACAATAAATGGAATAAGTAGCTTTGGTAGTAATCCTTGCTTTATTATTGCATTTATTATTATTATTTCAATCACAGAGTGACCATCATCAGTGCACACCTTAAACACACATATGAAGTTGGTTACAGCTGAAATTACCATATAGTAATTGGTTACAAATGAAATTACTATATAGTAATTTCAACTGTAGCCAATTTCATATAAGTGCTTGAAGATCAGCACCGATGACGGTCATTCTATGATTGAAATCGATTGTTATTAATAAACCAAGGATTATGACCAATGCTGCGTATTTCATGCGTTATATTAAAAGTTTTCTTGGGGTTATGGAGTACTATCTCAGCGACCTCAGCGACTCCGCCACGAACGGCTGAAAAAGATTGGTAAGTATGAATGGGGATCGCGGCACGATAATGGACCTCGTATTGCAGTATCCAGAGTTTTCAAATAAATTTATAATTACCACGGATGCTAGTCAGACCACGATCCGTGACGTGCTCAGCCAAGGAGAGCAGAGTTAGGGATCTTCCAGTGGAGTATGAATTCAGAACTCTAAACAGTGCACACCGGAATTTCAGTACCTTTGAAAGACAGTTACTGGCCGGTGAAACATTTCAGACCTTAAGTGTTCACCATCTGCACTGATCATGAGCCACTGTAGTGGGTCGTAATATGAGCGATACATCCTCATGTTTAATGAAGCTCAGACTAAAAATCATCATCATATATTATAAAAGTAAGTGTAAAATGTGCGTGCCGCAAAAACTCAAAATCAAATTAAGGTACGACCAAGGGACTTACACGGTATGACTGCTGGCGGAGGCCACGCATGTGCAGTAGAGGTAGTCAGCAACGAAGCTGAGCAAATGAGTCAACTAGCAGTATAGGTGGCCAAACCACGAAACGAGAGAAATAGACGTTTGAGTTGGCGTTTGCAGTTGCACCTGGAAGAGGCCGCGCATGCGCAGTAGAGGTAGTCAGAAACAGCAGAAACAGTGGAGACTGGTAAATTTCTCGCTTTTCGAACGTACCCAATATGACAGCTAACATTTCTCTTACATACGGAAAAAGATACACAGTACTTATCCCTTATATATTCTACTTCAAAATATTGCGTACAGGACTTACCTTCGGACATATTATTTTAATGTTAAACAAATCTAACCTGAAATCATATGTGTGGCCGCGCATACAAATACATCAACTGTCAAAGAATATGAGAGCTGAACTATCGAAAGACGAAGCAGCAGCACACTTTTCTGACATAGAAATAGGCGAAGGTACATATCCTACTGACCAGACGACTGGCCTCATCGATCTCAACTGTCATTTCTGCAACATATCCAACACTGAAACCGAGCTCATCGACCACATTTATTTCGTCACTGTACTTAACTACACCAATTCGGAGTGGCTATTCGAAAGTGCGATTTTGTCAACTAAAAATAATATTGTAGAAGATATCAACTTTCGATTCAAAGGAAAATTTACTGTGAAGAGAGAATATATACATCACTCAATGTGATGGTGGATGTTGAAGAAAGCGTAAACTTTGAAAGTAGCCTGTTGAATTATTTAAGCAAGATCTCGGGCAGTTGAGATCTGCAAATGCAAGTTAAAACGCTCACTGCTGCTCTAAATTACCTTGCGAGAGGCCACAGTATTTTCGCAACGGAAATTTACCTAACTGTTCACTCCTTAAGAGAGCAGCCAACGTTTTAGCAGACACAAAATCAATGTTAAAAATAAATGAATAGCTAATTAAACATGGGACAGGGAGAATGAAATTATAAAGCAAAGGTTTGATACTTTAAATCATCATCTATTCAATAAAATGAACAAGCAAATAAATTTGGGGAGACCAAATTAAACACACGCCTTGTACAACAGTGAATTAAATCATAAAGTTACTGCCTGTAATAAAATTGTTTCTGCCCTTTATGAATATGGAGGTAACGTGGGAGGCAAATTGCAAACACACAATGGACCGATGAAAGCACATTCATTCATTCAAAGCCAGACACACCCATAATGTTTGTGGTACTTTACTCATGCAGGATCACTTGATAGCAGCATCGAACGAAGTTTTGACAAGATGGCGGGTGTCTTTAAGCATACATTTAAAAATGACTATGCACCAAACGAACTCATGTGTGGGGAGGCAGCGGTATACTATCCTTAAATAAGACATGGTGTGCGATCATACTGAATAGAATTTACAAAAGAATTTAGAATAACGTTAAAATTAATATGAGCTATTTGCCGTGTCATGATAATAAAAACTTTCCAACATTTCGGATCCCTTGCAGGAGCCTTCCTCAGGGAATACTGACTTGTTTCCTCCTTGTGCTGGTCTTATAAAGCGTGTACTGTCCTAACAGTTTAATTTTGACTGGTGTTTGCATTGGTGTTTCTGATAGGTGAAATTGGGAAAGGAAGATGCGCTTTATTGGTGTTTGCATCGGTGATTCCTATTGGTTGAAAACAGGAAGTTGTACACATGCGCGCTCTTGGCCATCAGCGGCAGCAACCAAACGATCTCCTTAGTTCTTCTGGATAGTGACGAAGATGCCACGCTGTCAGGAACGCCCATCTGTGGCCTGAGGGCCCGTTCTACCGCTCGCCGCGAAGCATCGCCGTGTTGTCGACACCGGATGCCAAGACGGTGAGAGTTTGTACCCGTCTTCTCTGTTCATGTTGTTGGGGTGTTTACTGATCTCGATTGCTTCACGATTTTTTCTCTTTCTCTTCCTTTTAAATGGCTGTTTAGAGAGGACTTATACATCCTTGAAGTTTATATTATGGTTACATTCTTCCTCTGACTCTTCCGCTGACTTGCTGTGCTGTTTTAAACATATGTACCTTTCATGCTCTGCCATTCGTACATAGGTAGGCTTTCCTGTTTCTCCTATGTATGCTGTTCCACTTCTGCAGTTTATTTAATACACACCAGCAATAATCAGCTTTTCTATGGGATCCTTAGTTGATGTGAGGATCTCGGTGAACAAGCTGGCCACTCCATTCGTTCAATTCTCTCAGGTTCAAGCAAGTTGTCCATCAGTGCAACTCTATGGAGACGACCGTTATCGTCCACCAGAAGGAACCCTTCTCCTATGGCACGAGGAAGTATCTCGTCCCTATACTTCTGAGCAGACGAAGCGCCATTATCAACGATGAGGTCCTTACAAAGACATCCAACCATTTCAGTTCATTCTGCCGATGACAATAGCTCAGAACCTAAATATCTCAACTGATTCCCTAATTGTTTTGATGCAGATTCAATATATTTTAACGATTACTTCCGAGCGTTTATCCCAGCAATTTATTTGCTCACTATTTTAGAAACATACGCTTTCTAAAGTTTAATAGTTCATTCCGTTCTGCCATGCGGGGATGCCTGCGGGGTCCGATGAACCATGTCACGAATTGCGCAGACCATCCCGCCGCCATCCCTCGGTCATGGCTGTGTGGGTGTGCTATCCTTAACGTAGGTTGGTTTAAGGGACGGTTTGTCAATGTCTCGTTAAGTTCCAGTTAAGATTTTAGCTTGTCGTTAGCGGAGAACTGTGTTTTTCAGTGTTTCGTTATCAATTCACCTGACGTTAAAAGAACTCAAACTGGCCGTTAAGTTAACGAATAGAATTCTGCTCGTTACACGCCTAACGACCAGTTAAGTGAGAATCTGTATGAAAAAGGTAGGATTCCGAATCGTTAAAATACTGCAATATATTCACGTGATAAAGACCTATTTATCGAACAAAATAAGAGAAGCACTAGGTGTATGAAAAACTGGTGTGCTTTTAGAAAATTTTATTATCATATTTCTCGCCCCATCCATGTAATTAGTGATCAGATGAGTTTCATATATTGCAGATTCATAACATAAACTTAAAATTATTGTTGCGATATCAAAATAACAAACTTACGGGTAACGACTAGTCAAGTGTTAATCAGAATGATGAAAATGGCTGGAATAAGAGATTTGCTTGATAATGAAAAGGATGTCAATATTTTGGACGATCTAGAGGTCATTGCCCCAATAAGGCGTCCTAGACGTATTTATGTTCTTGCAAATCATTTTGAATGTTGGGGATGATGCAGAATTTGTTACGCGATTTCGTCTTCGAAAGGCCACTGTGGAAACGCTATGTGAAGAACTCCGCGACCATCTGAAGAGTCTAACACATAGATATGTATTTCGTAAGAATTCTGTCGTAATCGAAAACAGACTACAATACTTATGTCTGCAAGCTTATTAATTCAGTATTTAGGCCTACTTATACTTGTTGCGCCTAGTGTAAGGCCTCAGATGTGATTTCTTCTTCCGATATACAGAAACAGTGCACTTTCGCCTATGTTCTTTATTGCTTGCACTGAGGTATTACGCACTGGACAGTACATGTTCATTGTCATAGGGGACTTCGTTGGTGTCTGCAAATCGTCTGCTTGGAAAGCTGTTGGGGGGTGACACTGGCACTGGTCTCTCTCAGTCCAATGTGTCCTTATCTTTCTCTATTAATGACAGAGGACTCTCGCACTCACTTCATTAAAATTCGAGCTTCTTTCGCGTTTGTTTTCCATAGCGCCAAACTACGACTGTCTGCTAACCCATTGCCTGCTAGTCAAATATGACGAACAGACGGCACTTTCATTTATTTGTTTCTATTGCCAACATAGTCGAAACATACCATACCTTTCTTTTTTCTCTAAGTTAGCAAACGAGAGGTGTATCTGGCAATGAAAAACGCATTGCACTTAACGAACACGTTTAACTGGACGTTAAAGGCATCTTCGCGTTTACTAACAAGAATATTGACAAGAGATGGACGAAACGGCCCTAAGTACTGAATATGTCAAGGGGCCGATAACGTCAGCAGTTGGTCCCTTAGTTACACAAATGAACAGTATACAAGTAACGATGACTTCAGGTATCATATTTAAATATCATGAGTCTCTATAATGGCCGGAAGGCCGAAATTATGATCGGATAAATTTTTTAAAAAAAATTAGGCATCAAAAAATGACGCTGCCTAATACCCAAAATTGTTTTATTCAAAACAAAAATTTAAGTACGGGTTTTTTCTTTACTTTAAAAAAAAATTGTTTTAGGTTAGGCTGGTAACGGCTGAAACGCCGCTATTAAAGTCCAGAGAATACACAAAGATTTAATAGAAACGAAAAAATAAACTAAGATTTTACAAACATGGAAATGGAAACAGTATTGGAGATATGTAAAAGGTAAGTCACAAGACATTTAAAAAACTGAAGGTAAAAGTTTAAAAACGCGATATAAAACGTACATATGTTGTTGTTGTTGAGGTCTTCAGTCCGAAGACTGGTTTTATGCAGCTCTCCACAATACTCTATCCTGAGCAAGTCTCTTCATCTCCACATAAGAACGGCAACCTACATCTGTCTGAATCTGCTTACTGTATCCATCTCTTGGTCTTCCTCTGCGATTTGTACCCCACACACGTCCCTCCAACGCTAAATTCACAATTCCTTGATGTCTAAGAATGTGTCCTACCTATCCCTTCTTTTAGTCAAGGTATGCCAGAAATTTCTATTCTCCCCATTTCTGTTCAGTACCTCCTCATCAGTTACGCGATCCACCCACCTAATCTTCAGCATTCTTCTGTATCACCAAATTTCAAAAGCCTCAATCCTCTTCCTGTCCGCACTGTTTATCGTCCATGTTTCACTCCCATACAAGGCAACACTCCATACTCTATTACCCTAGGTTTGCTCTTGTTAATATTCATCTTATATGCACCTTTCAGCACACTGTCCATTCCGTTCAATTGCTCTTCCAGTCCCTTTGCTGTATTTGACAGAATTACCATGTGGTCGGCAAAACGCAATATTTTTAATTCTTCACCCTGAACTTTAATTCCTTCTCCAAATTTCAAATGTTCAAATGTTTGTATAGCTTATGGGACTTAACTACGGGGTCATCAGTCCCTAAACTTACAAACTACTTATGAACTAGCTAAGACTAAGGACGACACAAATATCCATGCCCGAGGGGGGATTCGAACCCCCGACCGTAGTAGCCGTGCAGACCGTGACTGAAGCGCCTCAGTCCCCTCGGCCACCGCGGCCGGCTTCTCCAAATTTCTCCTTGCTTTCCTTTATAGCTTGCTCAATGTACAAATTGAATAACAATGGAGAAAGACTACAACCCTGTCTTACTCCCTTTCCAACCACTGCATCCCTTTCATGCCCTTCAACTCTGACAACCGCTGTCTGGTTTTTGTACAAGTTGCAAATAACCTTACGCTCCCTATATTTTACTCCTGCTTGCTTCAGAACTTGAAAGAGTTTATTCCAATCAACATTGTCAAAAGCCTTTTCCAAATCTACAAAAGCTAGAAATGTAGGTTTGCCTTTCCTTAATCTATCCTCTATGATAAGCCGTAAAGTGAGTATTGCCTCCCGTGTTCCTACATTTCTCCTGAAGTCAAACTGGTCTTCCCCGAGGTCGGCTTCTACCAACTTTTCCATCCTTCTGTATATAATTCGTGTTAATATTTTGCAACCATGGCTTATTAAACTGATGGTTCTGTAGTTTTCACACCTGTCTGCACCTGCTTTCTTTGGAATGGGGGTTGCAAAATTTTTCTTAAAGTCTAAGGGTACTTCGCCTGTCTCATACATCTTACACACCAGGTGAAACAGGTTTGTCATGGCTGGTTCTCCCAGAGACTTCAGTAGCTCTGAGGGAATATCATCTACTCCAGTGGCCTTGTTTCGACTTAGGTCTTTCAGGGCTCTGTCAAATTCTTCTCTCAGTACAGTATCTCCTATTTCATCTTCATCTACATCCTCTTCCCTTCCTACAATATTGTCTCGAAGTTCATTTCCTTTGTAGAGCCCCTCTATATACTCTTTCCACCTTTCAGCTTCCCTTCTTTGCTGAGAACCGGTTTTCCATTAGTGTCCTTGATAGTCATAGAGCTGTTTTTCTTATCTCCAAATATTTCTTTTATTTTCTGTAGGCTGTATCTATTTTTCCCCTATTTATACATTCTTCTATATCCTTGCATTTGCCTTCTAGCCACTCCTGCTTAGCCATTTTGCACTTCCTGTCAATCTCATTTCTTAGTCGTCTGTACTTCATTTTGCCTGTTTCATTTACTGCATTTTTATATTTTCTCCTTTAATCGATTAAATTTAGTATCTCCTGTGATATCCAAGGATTTTTTGTAGATCTTGCCTTCCTACCTATTTTGTCCTCTGCTACCTTCACTATTTCATCTCTCAATTTTACCCATTCCTCTTCTACTGTTTTAGTTTCCCTTGTTTCTGTCAATTGTTGCCTAAAGCTCCCTCTGAAATTCCTAAGAACTTCAGGTTCCTTCAATTTATCCAGATCCCATCTCTTTATTTTCCTACCTTTTTGTAGTTTCTTCAGTTGGAGCCTACAGTTCATAACCAACAAGTTATGGTCAGAGTCTATATCTGCCCCTGGGTATGTCTTACACTGTAAAACCTGATTCCGAAATCTATGTCTTACCATTATATAATCTATCTGGTATCTCCCGGTGTCCCCTGGTCTCTTCCATGTATACAACCTTCTTTTGTGATTCTTAAACCAGGGGTTTGTTATAACTAAATTATGTTCTGTGCAAAATTCTACCAGGCGGCTTCCTCTTTCATTCCTTTTGCCCAGACCATATTCACCTACTATCTTCCCTTCCTTCCTTGCCCTACTACCGAATTCCAGTCTCCCATCACAATTAAGTTTTCCTCTCCTTTAATTGTCTGAATAATATCCTTTAGCTCCTCGTGTATTTCTTCGATGTCGTCATCATCGGCAGGCCGGCCGCGGTGGCCGAGGTGACTGAGGCGCTCCAGTCACGGTCAGCACGGCCACTACGGTCGGGGGTTCGAATCCCCCCTCGGGCATGGATATTTGTGCCGTCCTTAGTATAAGGTAGTTGATAAGTAGTTTGTAAGTTTAGGGACTGATGACCCCGTAGTTAAGTCCCATAAGCTTAACAAACATTTGAACATTTTTTTTTCATCATCGGCAGAGCTAGTTGGCATATAAACCTGTACTACTGTTGTCGGTGTTGGCTTCGTATCTATCTTGACAATGATAATGCGATCACTGTGCTGGTCATAGTAGTTTACCCGCATTCCTATTTTCTTATTCATTATCAATCCTACTCCTGTGATACCCCCAATTGATTTTGTATTTATAATGCTGTACTCACATGACGAGAAATCCTGTTCATCCTGCCACCGAACTTCACTAATCCCCACTATATCTAACTTCTACCTATCCATTTCCATTTTTAAATTTTCCTACTCGATCAAAGGATCTAACATTCCACGCTCCGACCCGTAGAATGCCAGTATTGTCTTTCATGATGATCACATCCTCCTGAGTAGTCCCCGCCCGGAGATCCGAATGGAGGACTATTTTACCTCCGGAATATTTTACCCGAGAGGATGCCATCATCATATGTTCATACAGTAGAGGTGCATGTCCTCGGGAAAAATAACGGCTTTAGTTTCCCCTTGCTTTCAGCCGTTCGCAGTAACTGTGTGGCAAAGCCACATTCGCTGATGTTACAAGGCCAGCTCAGTCAATCATTCAGACTGTTGCCCCTATAACTACTGAAAAGGCTGCTGCCCCTCTTCAGGAACCACACGTTTGTCTGGCCTCTCCACAGATACCCCTCCGCTGTGGTTGCACCTACGGTACGGCTATCTGTATCGTTGAGGCACGCAAGCCACCCCACCTCGGCAATGTCTGTGGTTCATGGGACTGGAATGTACATATATGAAACAAAAAACTAAACCATAGTTGAACACTTCACTAGTGTTCTGCAGAGATCGGCACAACACACTTATGTTCAAATGTTTGTAAATCTATGGGACTCAACAGCTTGGTTATTAGTCCCTAGCTTACAAACTACTTAACCTAAGGTAAACTAAACTAAGGACAACACAAACACCCATTTCCGAGGGAGGACTCGAACCCCAGACTGCGGAGGGCCGCTCGCACCGCAACACGGCGCTCCAGTACGCGCGACTAATCCGCCGCAGTTCCTAAAATAACAGATACACATTCGCCGAACGCACTAAAAACTACAGATTACCGTTGTTTAACAACGTTGCAGATGTAAGAGGGAGGTCTTGTAGGGAGGGGAGACGGGGAGGGGGCAGGGAAGCGTGTGGGGGGAGAAGTGCGATGAGTCCGGCAAGGGGGCTGGGAGAGGGGAGGGAAGAGGAAACACCTATACAAGTAAGGGGGTAGGATAGGGTGAGATTTGGTAGTATAGGTAAATGTCAGGGTGGAGGGCATCATCCGGGAGTGGAGTTGACGAAAATTGCGTTGGGACATGATGTGGAGGGTATGTAGATGCAAACTGGGGCGATACAGCGGTGGAGGCGTGGCAGAGGTCTGGGTAGGTAAGGAGATGGTATATTAGGGCTGGGGCAGTACAGTTGTGGTTGATACATACAGTTCGAGGAACAGGAGGTGGTGGGTGAGGGTATGATTTCATAAAATACTTGCATGAGGAATGGAAGTTGGTTATGGTAGGTGAGGCAGAATGGACTGTGCATAAGAATCTGGTGAGTTTTGTAGAAGGAATGTGGGGAGATCCATGCTACATTGAAACAACAGTTAGTGGTCTGTAGGTGTAAGGAAAGGTGGAGGGTTGGAGGCATCATGTCTGGTTGGAAAGGAGATTGAGGATGTGGAGGCAGTTGCAGGCTTTCTGTTCGATATTTTTTAGGTGGAGGGGTCATGGTCAGGAAACGAGTAAGGTTGAGGCTGACGTATTTGAGGGGTGGGTATGGCGGATCGGACGATAATAGAGGATAAAATAAAAGTCGTGGAGATGGAAGGAATGGGTGAGGATTGCATGGGAGAGAGGCTACACTAGGAGGAGAAGAAGGAGATGTGAGACTGTAGGAGATCCTGAGATCGTTGGAAGGTAAGAGCAAGAGCAAAGAAGGCAGTGTGATCAACGTACTGCAGAATGTGAAGGGGGCGGTAGTTGTGGAATAGAGGAGGGGTGAATCGACGAAACCTTGGGTTACCCCAACAGAGGGTTAAAAGGGGTAGTAATGGGAGTTGGTGTCGTAGGAGGGGCGGCAGGACAGGAAGGAGGCGACGAATCAGACGTAATTGATGGTAAGAACTTAGGTTTGGAGTTCTAAGAGGAGACTGGGCTGCCAAACACAGTCATAGACTTTCTCAATATCAGGGAGCGAAAATGGTAGAGCGATGAGATTGAAACTGGAGGAGAAGCAGGTGAATGAGATGAAGGAACTGGTTATCAACAGGGAACGAAAACCACAATGGAAGAGGGGGATAAGTTGGTATTGAGACAGGATAGTTTTCAGAACCTTGTATACTGTGGTAACTGTTTCTGTTCGATAATGCCGCTTGGTGCCTGCAAGTCTATTTTAAATGTCTTTCATTGCACTGGACACTGTGTTTATAAGTGATCGTATTGGTTTAATCGCTGTAGTGCATTAGATTGCATGCCTACCTGCTCAATGCTGTTGCTGTGTGTTAGAGAAACTCGAGCGTGTGTTGAATGTGACACGTAGACAGAATGTTTGGCAGAGCAGAGTGTTGCCACTATCACGGAATGTGCATTCTTGTTCACCTTAAATCTGTCTATCGGGAAGCTGGCGCCTTTATTGGTTAACTTGTGTGACATGTGAGCTTAGACGATGTTTTAGTCTGTTCCAGTAGCCTGTGCCAGTCGGGGGTTAACCTATGCAGAATGCAACCATTTGAATGAGATTCTATTCGTGTGCTTTCTGAGCTGTTCATTTGAAAGATTTTTTTTTTTTTTATTTTTTTTTTTATTTATTTATTTTTTTTTTTTTTTTTTTTTTTTTTTTTTTTTTTTTTTTTTTACCGAAAGGGAGAAATGTGGTTTCGCTGTCGGTGCTCTAACGTACTTGTTCTGGGGTTGCTCCTAAAAGGAGTACTGTTGTACGTTTGCACGGCAAGTTGAAAAGGTTCTATTATAATTCCCCTGGAGTGTTTGTCTTGTGAGAGTACTTAAAGTTGTCTTTGGGTTGAGGAGTGTTCTCCTCTCGCTAGGGTGTAATGATCAGCCCAGAACGTAATTGAGACAAGTTTCCTGACATTGTGCCGAAGTCCTTTCGGGTTGTTGAACTGTGTTTGTTGAAAATAACTCTAGAGCTTGTTACTGTGAAAAACTTAATCAACCTGCCAGTCGTGTATTGAAACACTGATACTTCAGTGAACCCTCTTGTGTAGATCCATGCTATTGTTTCTTAAAGAGTGTTTTTTCTGGGAAATATCTTGAACTGCTAGCATGCGTTGTGTTAAGTTCCGTTGGGCTCAGTGAATTTAGTGTTCACTTGAATTACCTTTTATTTTGTGTCCTTTATTTTAATAATTTCATTCTCTAAGGGGCATTCCATGCAATTTGGGAGTCACTAGTTAAGTCCCTCTTGCGTAGCGAAGTCAGGTTTGATTTAAATTGGGTAGTGGCTTGAAACAGCACTTTCGATCGGCAGATGTCTGATTTTACTTAAATTCAAATCATTTTTGCCCTTGTAATTGTGAGAAGCTACATTTACTAAAAGTGTTCATTTTTTTTAAATTCTTACATTTATCTTGGGGCTTAACTGATTTTGATTTAATGATAATAATTGGTATATATACCGTTGTTCACCATCTTGTTGCCTTGGCTGTAGTGAGCATTTAGTCTCCTTTTATGAAAAAAAATGCTAACCTGATTGTAACCTTTGGTGTGCCTTGTGCGCCAAATTGAATTTGATACTCGTGTTCATGCTTACACTTTGAGCCTTGTATGGGGCTGAGACCTTTTACTTAATTTTAAATTTCACCTTTATTTAATTAGCAACAGTTGTTAAACTTGTTCTTGCCTAAGAGCCAAATATTGGCTGCTTTAAAATTGTGATTTATTTTGATTATAAATTTATTCTGAGGCACTCATTGCTATATCCAAAATCTTTTCATTTTAATCTTAAGGATTTGTTTAGCGTATGGGACTTAACTGCGGCGTCATCAGTCCCTAAACTTACAAACTACTTATGAACTAGCTTATACTAAAAACAACACAAACATCCATGCCCGAGGGAGGATTTGAACCTCTGACGAGAGAGGCCTCGAGATCCGCAACGTGGCGCCCCAGACCGCGTGCCGGAGAGAACGACCAGTAGTTTTTCCTTTATTGTATATGATATCCCCGAGGGGGTAGGCAGTGGCTTACATGCCGCTCTTCAAGCCCAGCAACATAACAGTAGTCAACACTGCTATATCTCGCCTCGGAGATAATAAGTGAAAGACACTGTCTGAGACGGAAATTTTGTTTATTGTCAAGACAAACTAATCAAATACTGGAAACAAAACAAACTAACTTCTGAAACTAAGGCAAAAACAACAAACAGCAACTAAAAGTTTTCTTCTTCACCAATTAGAAACAAGCCAGGGAGATGACAGCGTTGAGAGAACGGCCAGGGAGCCGGAGCCGGACGACGTATTCCGATGTGGGAAGTACTGGAGGCGCGGCGTCGCTGGCAGGGACTCTTCTCTTTCCCGGAGGCGTCGGTCGCGATCCCTCACCTGTGGTTCTCGTAGGCGGTCGGCGGAGAACTGGCGTCGTGTTGCACTGTGCCCCCCTAAATAGTCGGCGCGCAGTGATACGTGGCAGTCTCGAGCTGGTCTCACGTGACTGTGCGGAAGAAAATAGTCCCGGTTTAGTGCGCTCTCTGGCGCTGTTCGTTGATTCCTCTGGTGATCGGAACCGCCGCTGTGAAGCGCCTCACTGTTATGCATCAATGCACTAGTACCCTGCATTGCGGGTTGTCCGCTCGTCAGGCGAACCAGCGGTACACGATAAACATGTACATCCACACTCCGCAAGCCACCCGACGATGTGTGGCGGAGGGTACCTTGAGTACCACTATCGGGTCTCCCTCTTATTCCAGTCACGTATTCTTCGCGGTAAGAAAGATTGTCGGTATGCCTCTGTGGGCTCTAATCTCTCTGATTTTATCCTCATGATCTCGTCGCGAGATATATGTAGGAGGGAGCAATATACTGCTAGACTCCTCGGTAAAGGTATGTTCCCGAAACTTCGACAAAAGCCCGTACCGAGCGACAGAGCGTCTCTACTACAGAGTCTTCCAAAGGAGTTTATCGATCATCTCTTAACGCTTTCACGATTCCCAAATGATCCTGTAACAAACCGCACTGCTCTCCATTGGATCTTCTCTACTTCCTCTAACAATCTCACCTGTACAAATGTGTAAATACATGCACAAAATTAATGTAGACAATAATCAATGATTTTAAACATGGTAAGGTAGACAGTATGGGAGACATTTATAAAGCAAGTCAAGCGAGTTAAAAACAGTGTTTGCTGATCTATACAAAAGAGCAACGGCGATATAAATTGCACAATGAGGTAGTGGAAACACTGAAGCATAGATGAATGCTAAAAAGAAGCAGGTGTCACCATTGTTATGTCGGAATTGGCGGAGGCAGTACCTTAAAAGACACTTGTAGAGTCAACGACCACACAATACTCTGATAATCATTGTCGTTAAAAACAGTGAAAGCGAAAGGCAGATCATTCAGAGTGAGGAGGGGGGTGGAAAGGAAAGGGGGAAGGATATATAGTGGATCTTGCGAGGTGATGGTGACATCTGTACAAGGGGCGAGGGAGTAGGATCATCTTTGGTAATATGGGTAAATGTCAAGACATAGGGCATCAACTGCGTAGGACAGGTAATGGAAATTACCCTGGGAAAGGATGTGGAGGGTGTGTACGTGCAGACCAGAGGGGATGGAGCAGTGGACGCATGACAGACCCCCAGGCTCGGTAAGAAAAGAAGAGACCAAGTGGTTGTGGGATCGTAGTTTGCGGTTGATATAAACAGTGCGGAGATTTCAAGAAACAGTAGAAGGTGGGGAAACGGGATCGGTTCGTAGAGGATTCACGAGGGGGATGGGAACAGTTGTGACCGGGAGTAGTTTTGTGTTTAGAGTGGAATGGTTTCTGTATGTTAGGGCAGTAACTGGGGTACTGACGTCAGATGGCGAGAAGGGTACTGGAAGTTGGGGCGAGCAGAGCAGCAGAGGTATTGGGGTACATTCATGGACGTCAGAGTAATATAAGTTAGAATTTCAGGGTTGGAAAAGGTATCAGACAAGTAGGAGGCAAAGTTGTTGGGGTTATTTTCATTGACGGGAAAATTACGGTCCTGATGGAATAGACCGTAAGTGGGGGAGTGGCGACTCCCAGTTCGGCGTTGAAAGGATTCCAGTACTTGGAGGAGTGTTTGGAAAGGTGGGCATTCAGACGGGTCCATGTCTGGCGCCATTTCTGACGTTTTTTTGTGTAGGTTTCGGATATGTCACTGGGGTTGCCGGTAGTATTTTAGTAGGTCTTAGTCACAGGTAGTGAGGAAGGAACGGTAGAGGTGACAGGTTATCGTCAAGGAGGAGCATGGCTGTGTGTGAGGGGGGGGAGGGGGGGGGTATGGCGATGGAGCTGGATGTGGATGTGGGCGTGGTAGAGTCAGTCAAGGTCTGACGAAGGAAGGTCCACGTTGAGGACTGGGGTGTGGTCAGTGCCTATAAAGGTCGATGGCTCCTGCCGTTTGGCGCTCCAGGAGGTTGGGGGGGGGGGGGGGGGGGGGGAAGGCCACTTTGGATGTGGTGTTACTCTCTGGGCAGGTTGGTTGGAGGAGGGGTAGGACGTCGCCCTGGAGGGTGGGAAGGAACTTATGCCACCACCAGAGCTCGGCGCCGTAATGGGAGGCTATGTTGGGGTTGGTGGCAACCACATATGTCGTAAACAACTGTAACCAATGTCTGAATAAAATACGTTACTCTATGTATATTATGTATTATTTGACTTTGTCCATGTTAATTATGGACCAGCGGCTTTAGCTGTATATCTTGTAATGAAAAATGATACCATCAGCTGTGTTCAATATATTTATTTAGCTACCAGTTTCGACGGTCAATGCTGTCATCTTCAGGCCCCTAAAATAAGAAACCTGCATATTGCTGGATTACAGTCAATATAACTGGTACAGGGACTGTTGTTCCTTGTTGCAGTAATATTGGACGAATATGCGATACCAGTTATAGTGACTGTAATCCAGCAATATGCAGGTTTCTTATTTTAGGGGCCTGAAGATGACAGCATTGACCGTCGAAACTGGCTGCTAAATAAATATATTGAACACACCTGATGGTATTATTTTTCATTATATTACGTATTATATCTTAAGTATCATATCGTAAGTCTGAATATTATACTAATGTTGATGAAACTTGCGTACTTGACCTTCTAAACAAGAGGAGTATCGCTTTCCTCTGTCTACATAAAATTTCGTATGGTGGTTGGCTGATCGTGTTTTACTTATGGATTTGACAAAAATATAGTTTTATTACTATATTGAAGAAATTTCTCACACTTCACCATCAAAATAAAAGGGTACAATATACTTTGACACAGTTTTACTAATTATTATAAATTACACACATGTATGTATGTTATCATGGAGAGTGTTTTTATACATCGCAAGTCAGTGTATAGAGCATGACAAAGGGTACCTTGCAAAACACTTTGACAGTGCTTCACGAAATTTTAAATGTGTTCGTTTTCACAGATAGGGGGAGCAGGATATGAACTGAAGAAGCTGAATGAAGCAAATGTAGTATAACGAACAGGCGGCTGTCTTTGAATGACTTAATTTTTAGAGTCCCACCTCATCATCTGCTAATCATGACGTCAGTTTTATAAAGGGATGCCACCTATACCTGTAGCGTACAGTATCCAAATGTTTGTCACGTTTCGGTATATTGCGGGCACATGTATCAAAGTCACTAATTGTTTCCAGCTCACTGTGGCGTGTGCCCTCTCCCGCTCACTCATTCATCACCACAGTTCGAATCCCCCCTCGGGCATGGATATTTGTGCCGTGCTTAGTTGTAGGTAGTTCTTAAGTAGTTTGTAAGTTTAGGGACTGATGACCCCGTAGTTAAGTCCCTTAAGCTTGACAAACATATGAACATTTCACCACAGTTCAGGATTGCTCACCTGCTGTCAATTTAATATGTACCATTGAAAATTTTTCCCCTCAGGCCGTGTGCCATGTGCAGTCCACGGAGCGTGTTTCTAGAATATGTCCCAATGAGGAACTAGTTCTACCTACTCACAATAAAAGCAGTTCCTAATAATAAATGGTCAAATGTTTGTTAAGCTTATGGGACTTAACTACGGGGTCATCAGTCCCTAAACTTACAAACTACTTATGAACTACCTACAACTAAGGACGGCACAAATATCCATGCCCGAGGGGGGATTCGAACCCCCGACCGTAGTGGCTGTGCAGACCGTGACTGAAGCGCCTCAGCCTCCTCGGCCACCGCGGCCGGCTCCTAATAATACTCTTCTTTATTTTTAACAGCGTGACTTGATATAAACCCAGATGCACATAGCATGTATTTATATCACGGTATCAAATAATGACTGCTTCTGAGCACTTTTTACGTATCAAAACAAATTGTCAGAATCAAATTTACACAATCAACTATAGCTTGCACAATTTAACAAAAATCAGCGGAATCTTTCCACATGCAAAACATACAAATAACCACCAGTTACCGCACCTCGGTATTCATCATCTCACATCAGTTCTTCCACTTATTACCACTTCTATAAGCACTCGCGAGCGACATGAGCGAGTTTCGTGGCATCTTCACCGAGGCCTACCAGCGACTGGTACCTTTCTCACTGCTACGTCTTGGCTCCTGAATTTATTAAGCCAGCACGCCATTGGCTGAATTTCGGTGTCCAATAAGAATGTTTTCGGTTATCATCATCATCATCATTCACCAGAGTTTCCAGCATCTGGCCGGGTCTGATTGGAACATCTTCTTTGGAATCCTGCCGTCTTCCATCTCTTGTCATGTCCATACCATTTCAGTCTTGACTGCTCTATGGTCTTTTGTAGAGGTCTCTCCTTCAAAATTTCCCTCACCTTCTCGTTTCTCATTCTACCCATTCTAGTTACTCCCATCCTGTTTCCGCGGAATTTCATCTCACACGCCTGTATCTGCTCACCTGCCTTTTCTCCATATCCCACCTTTCTGATGCATACGTGAGTAATGGAGCATAACACTGTCCGTATATCACTTGATTACTGTCTTTGCTCCACACCAAACTTCGCACACTTTGTAGGAATCTATGTTCTTTCCTATTTCACTGATCTCCATATCTCACTTTCTTCAAAACACTACACAGATTCCGTTTGTATTCAATTAATATTTTAATTAACGTTTCTTTTTCTAAATAATTGTGAAATTGTGCATGACTATAATCTACAGTAATGCTGGAATTATTAAATAGATTCGTAGGTAGTTAAACTTTGCATATATACTGTGATGTAGTTCCCACCTGACAAAAAGTGCATTCCCGCTCTGCCTACGCTGCGCAGAGAGTGACAGCCTTAATGAGCCACACGAAATTATAATTATTACTCTTTTGTTTTCTTTTTCCACGTTGCAGCTGACCACCACAACGGTCCAGCCCGTGCCTGCATACACCGATGCCTATCGTATCGTGCTTTGGGCTGCCAACGGCTCGCCATACAAAAAATAAAATATCAATTTAGATAACCCGCAATAAAAGTAGGAAAAAATGTGGGGTAATAACGCCAGGAGATTGAGTGGGGAAGAGAGGGTGGGGGTTTGTAAGAAATGTGTCGACAGTGGGGAAAGGGGAGATAAGCAGAGTGATGAGTGAAAGAGATGGACAGAGGGATAGCGAGAGACATAGAGGTTTGGAGGGGGCTTGGACAGCAAGAGTATTGAATACCGGGTGATCAAAAAGTCAGTACAAATTTGAAAACTTAATAAATCACGGACTAATGTATATAGAGAGGCAAAAATTGACACACATCCTTGGAATGACATGGCTTTTTATTAGAACGAAAAAAAAGTCAAAAAATGGCTGACAGATGGCGCTTCATCTGTTCAGAAAAGCAATAATTAGCATAACAATTTAAGACAAAGCAAAGATGATGTTCTTTACAGGAAATGCTTACTATGTTCACCATGATTCCTCAACAATAGCTGTACTCGAGGAATAATGTTGTGAACAGCACTGTAAAGCATGTCCGGAGTAAGGGCGAGGCATTGGCGTCGGATGTTGTCTTTCAGCATCCCTAGGGCTGTCGATCGATCACGATATACTTGCGACTACAGGTAACCCCAAAGCCAATAATCGCACGGACTGAGGTCTGGGGACCTGGGAGGCCAAGCATGACGAAAGTGGCGGCTGAGCACACGATCATCACCAAACGACGAGCGCAAGAGATCTTTCACGCGTCTAGCAATATGGGGTTTGTTATAATAAAACCCCATGTCATTCTAAACATGACATTATTCCGTGATTTATTAAATTTTCAAATTTATACTGACTTTTTGATCACCCGGTAAATAAATACCCAGGCAACGCCGACTTTTCACCTACAAGGACACGACAACGTACTAAGTGTACAATAATAACCGTTTCGGAATACTAGTTACTGAATTGCAAATGAATATATACAACGTTAATTTGTCTTACATTACAATACTTACATTCAATGACACCGTTTATATTCATCTGCAATAAAGTATTCTCTAACATTCAAAATCTACTCCTACGAAACTGCTGACATTGACTAGGTGGGGTGGCTTGCGTGCCTCAACGATACAGATACAGTAGCCGTGCCGTAGGTACGCCACAGTGGAGGGGTATCGGTGGAGAGATCAGAATAGGATTCCTGGGGGGCAGCAGCCTTTTCAGTAGTTAGAGGGGCATCCTCTGGGAAAAATATCCCGGAGGTAAAATACTCCCCCATTCGGATCTCCGGGCGGAGACTACTCAGAAAGACATCATCATCAGAAAAGACAATACTGGAGTTCTACTGGTCGGAGCATGAAATGTTAGATCCATCAATTGGATAGGGAGGTTAGAAGATTTAAAAAGAGAAATGGATAGGTTGAATTTAGATATAGTGGGGATTAGTAAAATTCGGTGTAAAGATGATCAGGATTTCTGGCCAGTTGAGTATGGGATTATAAATACAAAATCATTTGCGAGTATTACAGGAATAGGTCTAATAATGAATAAGAAAATAGGAATACAGGTAAACTACTGTGAGCAGCGCACTAATCGCATTATCATAGTCAAGGTAGATACGAAGCCAACACCAACCACAGTAGTACAAGTTGATATGTCCGTTAGCTCTGTCGGTGATGAGGAGATCGTAGAGATTTATGAAGAGATAAAGGAAATTATTCAGACAGTTAAGGGAGAAGAAAAGTTAATTGTGATGCGCGACTGGAATTCGATAGTAGGAAAAGGAACGGAATGAAACAGTAGGTGCATATGGACTGGGGAAAAGCAATGACAGAGGAAGCGTTCTGATAGAATTTTGCGCAGAACGTAATTTAGTAATAAGAAACACTTGGTTTCAGAAATACGAAAGAATGTCGTATACGTGGAAGCAGAAGTACCCGCAGGGGGGTCATGATGCAAATGGCGTCATTGAGATGTATGGGGGGGTGAAATATTAGTACTTTTGGCAAATCTGAGGGGCGGCTTTATAAAACAATTTACAAAACGTGAAATAAAAGATACTTAATTTCAATATTAACTGGCAAAAACCATATTTATTAGGTGATAAACTTTCATCAATTAAATTTAGTATTTCCTGTGATATCCAAGGATTTTTTGTAGGTCTTGCTTTTCTACCTATTTTGCCCTCCGCTGCCTTCACTATTTCATCTCTCAATGCTACCCATTCCTCTTCTACTGTTTTATTTCCCCCTGTTTCTGTCAATTGATGCCTAAATCTCCCTCTGAATTTCTCCAGAACTTCACGTTACTTCAATTTATCTAAGTCCCATCTCCTTATTTTCCTACCTTTCTGCAGTTTTTTTCAGTTTCAGCCTACAGTTCATGACTAACAAGTTATGGTCAGAGTCTATATTTGCCCCTGGGTATGTCTTACACAGTCATGAACGACTGAAATTGAAAAAACTTCAGAAATATAGGAAAATAAAGAGGTGGAACTTGGATAAATTGAAGGAACCTGAGTTTCTTGAGAGTCTCAGAGGGAGGGCAACAATTGACAGAAACGACGGGAAGTAATACAGTAGAAGATAAATGCGTAGCTTTGGGAGATGAAATACTGAAGGCAGCATAGGACCAAGTAGGTAGAAAGACAATTGATAAAAACAGAAAGTATAAAACTGCAGTAAATGAAGCAGGTAAAATGGAGTACAGGCGCCTAAAAATGAGATTGATAGGAAGTGTAAAATGGTAAGCAGGAGTGGTTAGAGGGCAAATGCAATTCTTTAGAAGAATGTATAACTGCAGAAAATTTAGATACCGCCGACAGTAAAATAAGAGATAGCTTTGCACACAAGAAAAGCAGAAGTATGAATATCAAAAACTCATAGGGAAAACCAGTTATGAGCAAAGAGACGAATGTGGAAAGAACACATAGAGGCGCTTTACAAAGGAAATGTACTTAGACAATATAATAGGAAATTGAGGAAGTACATGAAGATGAAATAGGAGACACTACAATAGAGAATAATTAGACAGCGCACTGAAAGACCACAGTGGAAACAAGGCCCTAGGAGAAGACGATATTCCCCCACAGCTGTTGCAATCTCTAGCAGATCCAGCCATAACAAAACTATTTCACCTCGTGTGTAAGACGTATGACACAGGCGAAATACTATCAGACTTTAAGAAAAATGTAATAATCCCCATTCCAAAGAAAGCAGGAGCTAACATGTGTGAAAATTATACAATTCTCAGTTTTAATATGTCATTATTGAAAATTTTTAACATGAATAATTTACAAATGAATGGAAAGGTGGTAGAAGCTGCTGACCTCGGGGAAGATCAGGTTCGATTTAGTAGAAATGTGGGAACACGCGAGCCAGCACTCACCTTATAGGATAGGTTAAGAAAGGTAAACCTACATTTCTAGCTTTTGTAGATTTGGAGAAAGCTTTTGACAATGTTGGTTGGAAAAAACTCTTTCAAATTCTGAAAGCAGCAGGGGTAAAATATAGCAAACGGAAGTCATCTACAACTTGTACAAAAACCAGACAGCAATCATTACAGTCGAAGTGCATGAAAGGATTGGGAAGAAAGTAAGACAGGGTTGTAGCTTTTCGCTAATGTGATTCAGTTTGTACGTTAAGCAAGCTGTCAAGGAAAGTAAGGAGAAATTTGATAGAAGAAATAAGAGAACTGCGTTTAGCCGATGAGTTCTGCTACTTGTGCAGTAAAGTAACATACGACGGTCACAGTAGAGATGATATACAGAGTGTTACAAAAAGGAATGGCCAAACTTTCAGGAAAAATTCCTCAGATACAAAGAAAGAAAATATGTTATGTGGACATGTGACCGGAAACGCTTAATTTCCATGTTAGACCTCATTTTAGCATTTCTCTTTAAATGTAAATTGAAATAATTCGTGCAGGCAATTGTCAAAATACCCAATTGTTTCGTTAGTATGTACTGTACTTCCTCGATTCACCGCCAGTTGGCCCAATTGAAGGAAGGTAATGTTGACTTCCGTGCTTGTGTTGACATGCGACGCATGAGGCTTCATTCCAACGTAATCAAATTATAAATTTTCACTATGAAAATGTGTGGGCTGACGAGAATCCGCACGCAATTGTGCAATCACGTCATCAGCACAGATTTTCTGTGAACGTTTGGGCAGGAATTGTTGGTGATGTCTTGATTGGGCCTCATGTTCTTCCACCTACGCTCACTGGAGCACGTTATCATGATTTCATACGTGTGCTGCTAGAACATGTACCTTTACAAGTACGACACAACATGTGGTTCATGGAGCTCCTGCACATTTCAGTCGACGTGTTCGTACGCTTCTCAACAACAGATTCGGTGACCGATGGATTGGTAGAGGCGGACCAATTCCATGGCCTCCACGCTCTTCTGACCTCAACCCTCTTGACTTTCATTCAAGGGGGCATTTGAAAGCTCTTGTCTACGCAATCCCGGTACCAAATGTAGAGACTCTTCGTGCTCGTATTGTGGAGGGCTGTGATACAATACGCCATTCTCCAGGGCTGCATCAGCGCATCAGGGATTCCATGCGACGGAGAGTGGATGCATGTATCCTCGCTAACGGAGGACATTTTGAACATTTCCTGTAACAAAGTGTTTGAAGTCACGTTGGTACGTTCTGTTGCTGTGTGTTTCCATTCCATGATTAATGTGAGTTGAAGAGAAGTAATAAAATGAGCTCTAACACGGAAATTATGTCAACATAACGTATTTGCTTTCTTTGTGTGTGAGTAATGTTTCCTGAAAGTTTGGCCGTACCTTTTTGTAACACCCTGTATAATGCAGAATAGCAATTGGTAGAAAAGCGTTTCTGAAAAAGAGAAATTTGTGAATATCGAATATTAATTTTGATGGTTTTTTAAGGCTTTTGTGTGGAGTGTTGTCTTGTACGGTGGAGAAACATGGACGATGAACGGGAAGAGCTAGAGGCTTTTGAAATATGGCGCTAGAGATGAATGTTGAAAATTAGGTGAGTAGATCGCGTAAATATTGAGGAGGTAGTCAACAGAATTGGGAAGAAGTGGATTTTTTGGCATACCTTAGCTAAAAGAAGGGATCAATTTAAATGACACATTCTGAGACGAATGCAGTAAAATTAAATGTTTGTCAAGTTTATGGGACTTAACTGCGGGGTCATCAGTCCCTAAATTTACAAACTACTTATCAACTACCTTATACTAAAGAAGACACAAACATCCGTGCTCGACGGATGATTCTAACCCCCGACGGGGAGCGGCCTCGCACGTCGTAGCATAGCGCCTCAATGCTCTTGGTCACTCCGCCGCAGCCGAACGCAGTAAGCTGGTTAAAAGACATGTTGGTTGCCGCTCATATGAGGAGAGTCGCGCGGGAGAGTCCGTGCGCTCTAAGGCGCTGAGGAGTGCGCGTTTGCTCCCCGTCAGAGGTTCGACTCCTCCCTCGGGCGAACGTGCTAGTGTGTGTGTGTGTGTGTGTGTGTGTGTGTGTGTATGTGTGTTTGTTGTCCTTATTGTAAGGTAGTTTAAGTAGTTCGTAAGTCTAGAGACTGTTGACCATAGCAGTTTGGGCCAATAGGTTTACAAATATTTGAACACCTTTGTATGAGGAGATAAAGAGGCTTGCTCAGGATAGAGTAGGGGTGGAGAGCTGCATCAAACCGGTCTCCGGACTGAAGACCCAAAAGAACATCAGTAACATTCAAAATTAATTAGAAGTATTTGTTGATATAATTAGAGGCAGTGAAAGCTAACGTCTCGATATGAACTGCAGAACGAAGAGTCTAGAGCACAGGTTTTCCAATCGTGGGGACCGGAGACTGTGGCACCAAAGAATTACTTATTAAAACAGTAGCTATTTAATCAACAGAGATGTGTTAGCAATTACGATGATCTTTCTACTGGTACTCAGCAGTGTCGAATCCAAGGTAGAACGGCAGGCACCGTCGCCCCCTTCCTCCTTCTCACACCCACCAGTTTCTTCTTAATCTCAAAATCGTACCTGGTGTGGCAGTAGATTATGAAAACTGTGTACTCTAGAACATTTGGAAACGGCACAATGAGACAAAATTTGTATAAACTTCATTCCTCCTCCCCCCTCCCACTCCCAGACAAAAATCCTGGATCCGGGACTGATACCCAGTATTTGATGTGTACTACAAGGTTCATTTTTGTATATAGCGTCAGATTGGAGGCAAGCACAGTAACAGGCCGTAGCCAATCCAACCGCTGGAATTCTTAGTGTCCAACAAACGCACGAAAACTTAGCCGATCATTGCGCGTCGCATTCATTGTGCAATTTTGGTCTTGTGGCAGTTCATGAGTGAACGCACATATAAGATACGAAAATGCATTGCAGTTGTGAGTCTTCAAGAGTCCTCATTACTTCGGTGCGGTATTTACACTGTAATCGCAGATTGGTACGAAGCTCGCTCATCACATTTATGTAGGCAGTGCCGAGGGAGAGAAATTAATACAGGCGCACTCGCGTCCTCACCAAGTTCTTACTACTTTCCCTTCTAAGTCTCCCCCGCCCCATCCCTTCCAAGACAATGACCTAATCAGTCGCATTTTCAGGTGCTTGCTGTAGCTAATGCAGTATTACTAGCTGAAAACCCGGCGTTGCCCGGGTATTTATTTATTCAAGCCTTGAGTTAGTACTTTTCCTATCCTTTCTCTCTCTATCCATTCCGTTCTTTATATATATATATATATATATATGAACGGAATATCAGAGAATATATAAGAAATAAGGCTGTGTTGCATAATGTACAAAATTTTAAGTACAGTATCCAAAGAAACAAAGATAGAAATCAAGATACAAATAATATGTAATATATATATATATATATATATATATATATATATATATATATATATATATATATATATATATATTCATTTAGTTCACAACTTGACTGTAAAGAACACACAGCACGGTGACGCAGTGGTAACACACTGGACTCGCATTCGGGAGGACGGCGGTTCAGACCAGCCTCCAGCTATCCAGGTTTATGTTTTCCGTGTTTTCCCCAGATCACTCCAGGCGAATGCCGGGGTAGTTTCTTTCAAAGAGCACGTCCGATTTTCTTCTCCAACCTCACCCAAACAATCCGAGCGTAAGCTCTGTATCTAATATTCAGGCTGTCGATGGGGCGTTAAACACTAACCTTCCTTCCTTCCTTCCTGACAATAAACAATATTTATTGATTTGTCCAGGATCTAATATGAATATTTTCTGAGGTGAACCCATCTTTAAGCAAGCGACATTAAGCTTTCCGTGTGAGAATCGTGGAGATTTTAAATACACACCACAGTATTGAGTAGATTGCCCTGTGATTTACTAATCATAATAGAAAATGCATGTCTCACTGCCAACTGCAATCTCTTAAACTTAAAAGCCAGAGCTGTCAGAAATAATGGGTATTCGTCGGATGTACAATGTTTCATTCTCTTCCTTTCCTTGTAGTTCTATAGATATCTATTGCTTCTTCCTACAGCGGTATCCGCTTCACAGTTAAAAAGTTCTTCATAGTTTCTTCGGGTTTGCTGCCGGATTTTGAAGTCAGTTTTACTTGAAAATCCGGCAGCAAACCCGAAGAAACTATGAAGAACTATTACGCCGGGCAAGCCTACGAAACTACAGTTAAAAAGTTACTTCAAAGTTCTCAACAGCACTGTAATCTTTCAGGAATTTCCTTAAGTTCACTGGAATACAGGAGTGTCTTAGCAGTAAATAAGAAATGTAATAAAACGTGGAGCCTGATGTGAAAAGTTTTTACCCATCACAGTATATATATGATCTCATATTTATTGAGTTACATGTTACACAATTGTAAAAATTTTCAAGTATATGTTCATTTCTATAAGTTCTGTATGTCTGTAACATCTGTTGCGAATACAAAAAGAAGTAACAGATTAAACTTGTCGCGTGATGAGGAGATTTTCCATTAACGTTACTGTTTATGTGCTCATATCTCATTAACTACTTGTCGTTCAAAAAATGTTTGTGTAGTCTATGGGACTTAACTACGGGGTCATCAGTCCCTAAACTTACAAACTACTTATGAACTACTTACGAACTAGCACGGCACAAATATCCTTGCCCGAGGGGGGATTCGAACCCCCGACCGTAGTGGCCCTGCAGACCGTGACTGAAGCGCCTCAGTCCCCGCGGCCAAATACGTGTCGTACTGTGATAAAATTTAGAAGGTACATTCAGCTCTATGTGTGTATACCGTCTGTAAACTTTCTTGCATCTTCAGTTTGTAGTGTAGAAATTATAAATTGCAACGTTATACCGAATGGCGCAGTTTTACTCCGTGAACAGCGTAAAAGTAGTACGTGTGGTGTCGCACAAGTACAAAGTGCGCGCCACCTACTTTCGCCGCGCACCGCCATGCACGCACGGCGCGGCGTTCTTACGACGACAGCCACGAGCGCCCTCTGCTACAACGCCGCTCGTGGCCACCGCTGAACGACATCGTCCACTTGGGACTGAGTTAGCAACCAGTTAGGACCTTCGTAATCAGATAGGCACCAGTGAAGACTTTGCTATCGTACAGGCACTAGGCAGGCCTCTAACAACTATGTATCAACATTCTGCAGTACTATGTAAAAGTTAAGTATTGTTACATTCCTTGCAATATATATCTCTTTCTAATTTACTCTAGTGTTTATAGTTTCTGGCTGCTCCCCTCCGTACCTGCACCAGCGTGCTATCTATATTCCTGTGTCGGTTTCATTCCACTCGGCCACCGACACCTACGACGAGGCTGGGACACAAAAGCGGCGACGAAGTTGGGACTCAAAAGTACGCGAGAAGTTTTTTTTTTTTCCTTTCATCATTTTGCTATGGTTTTTAGTGAGAAAAAGTTCAATAAAGGTTTGAAATTATGTTTAAAGTTTGTTGCAAATCGCTACGTTCTCTCCTTCTCAAATAGTGGACGGATGAAGTCACACTATCACGTGCCGCTAGTCGGTTAAGTTTTCATTGCTTAAGACGTCATACCTCCTGAGCTATCGACCCTATCGCAAATCCAATCTTAGCTAACGTCTTCTACCTATAAACTTCATTCCTGCGACGTAGTTTTCGAGATTTCGTCTTTATTGAGTGAGTGAGCAAGTGAGTGACTGTCCTTTCGCTTTTATATACTGGGTGATCAAAAAATGAGCACAAATTTGAAAACTTTATAAATCACGGAATAATGTAGATAGAGGTAAAAATTGACACACATGCTTGGAATGACATGGGGTTTTATTAGGTACCACATCTACCGTTATCGGGCCTTTTTTCTTCGAGGACCTGCGTGATTCTGTTTTTGTAACTGCTACCGTGACGGGTGAGAGGTACGCCGATATGTTACAGAATCGCATCATCCCCAGCCTGGCTGTTAAACACCTGTTGGAACGTACGATTTTTATGCAGGATGGCGCTCCACCCTATATTGCATGAAAGATCTCTTGCGCGCGTCGTTTTGTGATGATCGTGGGCTCAACCGCCACTTTCGTCATGTTTGTCCTGCCAGGTCCCCAGACCTCAGTCCGTGCGATTATTGGCTTTGGGGTTACCTGAAGTCGCAAGTGTATCGTGATCGGCCGACATCTCTAGGGATGCTGAAAGACAACATCCGACGCCATTGCATCACCACAACTCCGGACATGCTTTACAGTGCTGTTCACAACATTATTCCTCGACTACAGCTATTATTGAGAATGATGGTGAACATATTGAGCACTTCCTGTTGCTTTGTCTTAATTTGTTATGATAATTATTGCTTTTCTGATCAGATGAACATTTTTGGAACTTTTTTTTTTGTTCTAATAAAACCTCATGTCATTCCAAGCATGTGTGTCAATTTTTACCTCTCTGTCTACTTTATTCCGCGATTTATGAAGTTTTCAAATTTATACAGACTTTTTGATCACTCGGTAGATAGAGATTATTGTCAAGTGGGACATTTTTTACAGGCGTGCACGCGGCAAATAAGTTTGGCAACTCATGGTTATGAAGCCTTCTCTAAACACTCGCCTCTAAAGTATGATGTGGCTGTGTCCGTATGTCTGCAGCTGTTTAACTATGGCTCGTAGAGGTTGTGCTACGCGCGGTTCTAAAGACACGCACATAAAACGCAGCTCTGCCTGTCCTTGCACGCCCAGAGCGCGTTGTTTCCGCTGCCCAAGTTTCCCCTTTGCAGATACCCATCGGTTCTCACGATGTGTACGACCATCCCATGTCAGTGCAGCCTGTAGAAAGAGCGTGTGCAGCAGCTCCTCTCTGCAGTACGAAGGAGCGCGAAACTATTTTCTCACTGCACAGTATATCAATTTCATTTTCGCGTTACACGGACTTACATCACACTTTTAATAACGGTGGGATCTAAGTAGTAAATCTGAAAGAGCGTGCTAGAAGTGTTAGATTAGAGAAGTAAGTAGCAGTTGTGGGTGTAAAGTGGTTGCATTTTTAACGGCGACAGTCATGAAGACAAGGAGGATGCAAAAAGCCATGATGCAACAATATCGTGAGCGGTTTCGAAATAACAGTCACTTCCAGGAAAAAAAAAAAAAAAGTTTTCTGACAGTAGTTGATATCATCGTAAGCGGATAATAAAGGAAGTTTTATATCGTCAGGCAATCAATGATGCATTGCAAAAGATGCGCCGGCGTGACGTATGCCCCTCGCCGCGGCTCCCACCAATGGCGTTCGCTTTCGCCGGCGGGTTGCGTCGAGGCCTTGTGCTTTTTTCCACGGTCGCGCGTGCTATTGGCTCGCGGCTCCGCTGGCCGGAGCTTATATAAAGACGCTCGGAGATGTCTACTGGTTCAGTGCCGGTCACAGGTTCACCGCGTCAAGCTCTGGTGAGTAATTAAGCACATCGGTAGATGCAACTGTACAGTACTGTAAGTGCGAGTGTTCCCCTACCTTCTCGACCGTCGTGATATTGAGGGATTGTTTCACAACAATAGTGACGAAGAGCACTGTTGATTACAGTTGATTGGTAAATAACATTTTTTCATGTGCGTCAGAACAAATTTTTCCATAATGATGCAAGCTTAGAAAGTGGCAAGTTCCTTGTGTTTATAATCGTATGGTGCCCCGAGACTTGTTTTGACTACGAGTATACTAAACGTGTTGTATTTCAAAAGATTACAATTGAATATTTTTAAAAGTAGATTACTTTGATGCCTAAAACGTAAAGTAAACATGCTTCAACAATGAAAGCAGTCTTTTCCTGGGCTTTTTATGAATCTATATTCCATCTCTTCGATTTAACAGCAACAAATTACATCACCCAAATTCAACAATATAAAAAAATCTCACTAGCGTGTTTTATGATCCACTTTAACTTTTTCTGTAGTTTCATGAATTTACAAATATTTTTAAAAAATATATATAAATATAAGTGATATAAAATTTAAAAAATATGAAAACTTCAATCTTCAAATGTTTGTAAATCTATCGGACCAAACTGCGTGGTCATCAGTCCGTAGCTTACAGACTACTTAAACCTAGGTAAACTAACCTAAGGACAAACACGCACACCCATGCCCGAGGGAGGACTCGAACCTCCACGGCGAGCAACCGCGCACTCCGCAGCGAGACGCTTTAGATCGCTCGGCTACTCCACCGCGGCTATGAAAAATTATACAATACTTCATAAAAAATACGAAATTAAATAATGAACCATTATAATATTTTTATATATTTACTTTTGTTTTATAATATATGTTACGTACAGTTTTATTAATTATAGTCCAAATATTTGCAAAACAGATCCATAAAACAGGCCATTGAGATACTTTATTTGACCTCTCGAAACAGTTTAATTTGTGGTTTACTTAGTCTAATACGCGGCCCGGTGATCTTGGGGTAAAGTGCTCGACTGAAAACTGAAGGGTCGCGGTTTCAAAACCCGGTCGCACCTCGGATTTTTTCAGTCTGTACTTTAATCCATCCTTCACCTCTCAACGATGTGAGGAGTCGCCAGAAACGACACGTGGCTCGGATTCTACGTTAAGCTGTAGGCCCCCTTCCCCGGTTGGATAACTGAGGTAGGCTAGGGACACGCAAGTCGCAGAAGTGGCGTCCAATTGAAAGACTTGCACCAGGCCAATAAGCCACACGAAATTATTACTATTTTTACGCGAAACATTTTATACTAGCCTCTTTTATTTTGTAGCTAATATTTTAATTTTTATATTTAATTTTAAAAGTTATCCTCCTCTACCCCGCCGTCTCATTGTTACAGTATTCTTATGATTTAGTGCTGCAACTTCTTCTTTTACTATATGTTTTCTTTATTCTTGTATTTAATTATACATTTTTCTTAGTTGTGCAGAATAATTTTTCGTTGTTTTCCATTTTTTTTTATTTCTGTATAGGAAGGTATTTTTCGCAGATATATTCATCCCTAGATGAAATATCAACCGCAATCCATTTTTCCAAACTCCATTAAATGACTTATGGCAAAAGAATAAGACGGTAGAGGTATGTGAATAATTACAGCATATCTTTAGTCGTGTGTACCAACTTTCAGAGTCGAAATATTGAAGAAAAATAAATCAAACAGATGTTCCTCGATGTTGAACTCGGAAGAACTTTTACTTGAAAATTTTTAGGTCCGAGTTATAATAGCAAAGCGGTCAACAAATGCCTCTGTAAGTTTGGTGGCAATCAGTTGAACAGCGCGACCTGAAAAATGGAAACGCGTTACAGGCAGACAATGTCAAAACGCCGTTATTTTTTCAACTACCTCTGAAAAGTACGTGATGTGAAAAAGAAAAACAGAAGAGAGCAAAATTGTAGAAAATTTTGTCCTCTAAAAATTCGTCTATTCAATTGCGGTCACGCGGAATGGCCGAGTGGTCGAAGGCGTCATGCTACGGATTGGGCGGCCTTCCCGCCGGAAGTTCGACTCCTCCCTCAGGCATGGGTGTGTGCGTGTGTTGTCCTTAGTACGCGTTACTGTAGTTTATGTAGTTTGAAAGTCTAGGAAGTGATGACCGTAGCAGTTTGATCCAATTGGTTTACAAACATTTGATTTGATTCAATTACGTCTCAGATAAACGATTAATGCGTTATTTGCAATTAAATTTCGAGCTGTCAAAAGGTTATTGCAAACGGCCCACTTTTCTCTTACTAACCTAAAGTGGGACAATAATACTAAATATATTGACAAATATATATTTTTTATTCACATTCCAGTGATATTTTATCGTAAGCACTAACTATTTGAAACACAAAGGGAGACTGAATTTTTCTGAAAATTTATGTTTGCTATTAACAAATGCTACCAGCAGAACCGTGAGTGATTTGTACTGTTCGTGGTTGAAAAACAGCAAACGAACTGTCGAGAAGATGATGTAATGTTCAGTCATATACAAAAAAAAAAAAAAAAAAAAAAAAAAAAAAAAAAAAAAAAAAAAAAAAATCGTTTAGTTACATAACTTCACGCCACATCATGTTCATCACTTAATTGAATTACGTTAAAACTGTCCTGCAATCAAATGCCAAAACCAACATACAACATGTCGGAATGGACCCTCTTAGCAACTCAATACGAACTTCACATGGAAATGGTAGAAAATATCTTGGGACTAGTGTATTGTGGTAACTTTCTGCAAATTTTCACTTATACATGGCTGTAGGACAACACAGAAACCGGCAAATTATAAGGCGCACTCTATCTTGACAAGCTAAACTAAACAACAAAGGTAAGGTAGAAAGTCACAGTTAAAGCCACAATACTTCGCGTGACACTCGACATCGCAGCGTAAGAATTTTGTAAGGAATGAAGAGTCTATACTACTTAATTCCAGAAAGAAGGGGCAACTGCCCTCTCTTGCCTACCCTTTCGGTCTCCCTACGCTTGTAGTGACGCTCGAATAATCAACTACCAGTGTTTGAAAACAATTGTTGAATTATACGACGGGTATACCTCTGACATTAGTCTTCTCCATTGACTTAAAAACTCTAGAAATCATTGTAAAATGTAGAGTGCCTTAAAACATATTTTCCAACTTCACAAACCACTACATGCGATTCGTGTGGATTTATGAGCAACAACTATTTTCCTCTCTTACAGTTTGTACTAGTATACATGCCTCATTATTATTACTAAAAGGCTATCACGGGAAACGGTCCCTACCTGTTATACGCCAGCCTAACAGCTTCCAAAACGAAGAAAAATTTGATTTCGAACTCAGGTAATTACTGACAATTAAGAAAATTCAAATGCTGTCATTTTCTACTCATTAAGAGGTCTTACGTTTAACAAGATGAGAAATGTATTACAATTAGAAACTGCGGGTTTATTTATAGCTGACAGCGCTGTTATGTCATCTTTGTTCATCCGTTACTGCATAATGATAACACTTCATTACTTCTAAAAAAAACTTCACAAATAATTTAAAACTTTTACTCGCTGAAGCCTCTCATAAAATAATGAAAGGAAAAATGTTAACCGCTCAGTACTTTTTCGCCAGTCATGCCGTCTAACTTCAGCACTTGCCATAACGCTTTCACTGATAATTTCTAACCACTAGCTCTATTTGCAGATAGTTTGCAGACAGTATCTGTATACATTACTGAATGGGCGTGCAATGTTACATCAGTGTACGGTTCGTAGTATGCGAGATAAGGCGTGACAAATACTTCCAGAAACGCCAAAAAACAGTCTTGCAGTGAAAATTCAGCATCAGGCGTGACATTTTAATGCACTACTATTTAACCACGTATATAATTCAATTTCTCTGTAAAATTACATCATTATGACTTCATGAACATCGATATGCGTGGAAACCAACTATTGCGTTAAATTTAGCGCAAATTACGCCATCCATTGTTGGGTAATGACCTACTGCCTTTCAACAAGCAGCAGGATTATAGAACATACACTTTCCTCTAATAGTATGAACTACCTCGAAGAGAACGACCTATTGTCCCGTACTCAACACGGATTCAGAAAGTATCGTTCTTGTGAAACTCTTTGCTCCCATGCTGTAAAGAGTACTATCGACAAGGGATATCAAATAGATTCCGTATTTCTAGATTTCTGGAATGCTTTTGACACTGTACCTCACAAGCGTCTTCTAATCATTTGCGTACTTATGGAATATCGCCAGAGTTGTGCAATTAGATTCTTGACTTCCTCTCAGAAAGAACACAGTAAGTTGTATTTGACGGTAAGTCATCGAGTAGAACAGAAGTGATATCTGGCGTTCCACAGGGCAGTGTTATAGGGCCCTAATGTTCCTTGTTTTTATAAACGACTAACTTATATGCCCGTGCATAGCAACGGTTGTTCAAGAATTTTTTGGGGGTTCCGGACCTAGGTCAGCAAAAAAATAATCCTTGTTGGATCGATCTGTCAATAAACTCAGTCTTCCTAGCCAAGATGTCAAATTTAAGAAGAAGTAGTTGTCGAAAACAAAGAATGTTCATAAATTTTTTCATACAAAAAGTGAAATGAATTTAACTCCATACTCCGGAAAGATGTAAATTCCATGTAGGTTACGTTCATAAAGTTAACCCGCGAGAATTAGCGCCTTTAAAAGTTATGCGATTGATCACGTATACAGCATTTTTCTGACAGTCAAAGAACATTTTGTAATGAACTTAATATGTTTAAATAAGTATCTCTACTTGCGTTTATAAGAAAACACACATATTGGACTACTTGAAATTGGGGAAATGGCGATAGTTTCAAACTTACTGTGAGCAAAATGCTCACGCGTTAGTCCTCGCGGGCTAAGACTGTGGTGTGTAACTGTCTGTCTGCCTGAAACTTCTGAAAACACTTCTATCGTTGAGATGAGAATTAGTAATAATAATAACAGCGATAAGTATTGGTTCTATGGTGTAGTACTAAATTGTTTATCTCTCACCGTAAGTGTATGCTGAAGTATTGGTATGTTGCACTGTTGCACTGGGGACAATGTACTTTTCTTGTATGCAGTGATCCCTATAATCGAAAACTCGACGAATGCTGAAAGTCTGGTAATTCAATCAACAGAGCAGTTCATGACTGTTTAAGTAAGACGTCATGATGGTGTAAACGTGCAATAAAGTAACTCTGGGTAATAGTTGAAGAAATGGCGTCAGCTGATCGTCTGAATAGAAATTTCCATTAAATATAGTATTTCCAGTGAATTCAATGGGTTAGCAGTATCGGGCACTCTTTGAGCCAATACATGTTCCCACGTCCTGCAGTGATTACTTCGTAAAGCACGAACTTGAAATCGACCTTCTTTAATAGAACTATATATTCAGAAGTCGGATTATAACTCTAAGTACAATTGTCTCTGAAAAAGAAGACGTCTATCTCTATCTTAATGTAGTCTGCACCAAAAGTAAGTAATTACAAAGTTTAATCACAATATTGTACCAAACAATTAATAAAGCAGAGAGATTTCTGATGAGTTTGTCGCTTTCATGTGTATATTATCTCTAGTGGCAGGCACAGAGCAGAAATATCTCTGGAGTGAATATTCAGATTCACAGAACAGACTTTGTGTCCTCAACATTAAGGTGGAAATGTGACTGATTTCAGGAAAAATCTATTAATCGCTGACTTCATCTTGATCCTTTTCTTGTTCGGTTAAGACGGATGACTTTGTAAATGATCCTTTTGGCAACTCTTCCTCAACTTTATTGTTTCTTCTGGGACACATTTATTTAGATTATATTTAATATTATGTGGTTGCTCGGCGAAAAGTATGAGGGGCTTCTTTGCAGCCAATGAGGTACAAACCAATCGTAAGAGCAAATAAATGTGTGGAAAGAGTGGATTTGTCTCAAAATTATATGATAATTCCAGCTTAATGTTGAAAAGATGCACAGAACGCAATTCTCACTCCATAGATATTTCTACTATATGTACAATTTATTGAGTATACCCGTCGAAAGATGCACTTCTTTTCTTTCCATGGCATTGATAAGAATATGGGATAGAGCTAGGAAGAAAGAAAATTTTGTTGAGTCCTACCTAGGTTAAATTTTACTCGCAGTGCAGCGGTTTAGATTGCTATCGTTGGCAACGAACTATTCACCTTAGAAGGATGATTAATTTACTGAATAGAACAGCGTAAATTTTTTATTTCATCGTGAACATAAAGAATTATTACCCTCATTCTACAAGACTGATTTTTGAAAAGGCATTCAACGGCCGTGAGGAAAGTGCCTAGTTTTTTTTTTTTTTTCGATTAAACACTGCGGATCAGAAATAACAGTTATCTTCGACGAAGACACAAATGCTGCAATCGCACAGAAGTTTCTGACAAATAAAAGCCATAAGAAACGGCTGGTTTCGATGCCCATGCGTGAATTTGACTATTAAGGTATCCAAGTTCTGTAGGCAGAAGATGGATTCATTTATTGTACAGACAGCTATTTCCCAAGTTGCTGAGTCTGACAGTTTGGTCGTTGTGAGCGAAGGCATTGACGTGCTTGTTCTCCTGACGGGTCAAGGAAATAATTTGTACTTCCATAAGCCGGGAAGACAGAAATCAAGCCGGCCGCGGTGGCCGAGGGGATTGAGGCGCTTCAGTCACGCTCTGCACGGCCACTACGGTCGGGGGTTCGAATCCCCCCTCGGGCATGGATATTTGTGCCGTCCTTATTCTTAGTTAGTTCATAAGTAGTTTGTAAGTTTAGGGACTGATGACCCCGTAGTTAAGTCCCATAGACAATACAAACATTTGAACAAACAAGCAAACAAACAGAAATCAAGAGGAGTTTGCTGCTCCAGTAGTTCTTTCCATTTCGATACTTCACTCGCCCTTTTCAACCATGTCTTATCAGACCGCGATTCTACAACCTCTATCTTTTTTTTATTTTTTCAAGGTAAATTAAAATTTCTAAATGTTATGGAGCAACAGCCACACCTCAAAGTGCAAGCTGCAGGACTATAGCTGATGTTAGCAATATATGGGAATTACAACTGCGTGACTTTGGACGAGCCCAGGTACGAGCTTTTTGTAAAATCTGCCCCCAGAATATCTCAAACTGGAAAGGCTATCGCCAACATCGGATGCAGCAAGATGTCTCTCACTGCGATCCTACTATCAAGTGCAATCTTGGCTGGGAAGGAAAATTGATCCTTGCGCGTGGAAGTGGCAGGTAAAGTTAATAGGCGACACTGCACCTGAAGACGATTTCCTGCGAATGCAAAACTGGATGCACAGTGGTATGTGGGTGTCGCAAATCTGGACTGAACCGCTCCTCGGTGTGCAAACACTGTTGTGGCTTATCTTGCGAGTAGTCCCCAAGAAATTGAGCTTTAGGAGGAAGAGATTGAACAGGAACAGGAAGACGGTGAATTGCCGCAAAGTCTCCAAAATATTGAATACTGGACTGCGACCTGCAGCAGACTCCCAAGCGACCTCGATGGAACTGAAATCTGATAAAATGTGAATCTCTGATATTTATATTATGTTGGTAAAAATGACTGAACTTTGACAACTGTTTGCGGCCAAATGGGTGCACCGATTTCAGCATTTAAGTAGATCATTCTATGTGAAATTTAATAAACTCTAAACTCCGTTATACACAGACGTCGAAAGGCCCATCTGGTACCGACCGGTCGCCGTGTCATCCTCCGACCGAAGGCGTCACCGGATGTGGAAGCATGGCGCGAGGTACTGGCAGCACGCGTTAGAGCGCTTACCCGCGAAAGGCAAAGGTCCCGAGTTCGAATCCCGGTTCCAGCACACAATTTTAATCTGTGAGAAAGTTTCACATTGTCCTTCTTCCCCTCGCTAGCAACCATATCCAGAAGGAGCTTCATTACCCTCTTAACATTCTAGAGTGTTCTACTTTATGTCAATATGTTTCATCTTTTAACAAGCATGAAAATTTACCCTCTATTTCTTCAAAAAGTTATTTCTTTTCTCATAGCGAAATAATTTTAAGTCCTGTATTACTTCTCGTTTGAACATAAAATCTGGTGATGGCTACATTTTTTGGTAAAATAAATTCTCTGTCGTAAGAGGACAACAGCAGCAGCTTCAGCAGTATTTAATAATGTACAGTTCCACCATGCTCGTAAATTTTTATATTTTAAAATAAATCTTAAAACATTTAACATACTAACAACTATAATGTCGGGCACTTCCGTGAAATCATTAATTCTGTAAGACACAGGGTATGTGGTTATCAATGTTTTATATTAGAGATCTGAGTAGAATGTAGTTCTTTTCCCCATAGATCAGAAGGTGGTACCTCCTGTCGGAACCGGTAGCCTAAAGAAATAACTTTAAACAAATACTATCTTGGCATAGTATTAATTTGAATTTAAAAGATCGTCTATCTCGAATATGAGTAAATTAAATACTTATCTTTTGACATAAAATGCGTTTTGTGCTCTTCTTGTCAAATTTACTTTTGAACGACGACAAAATTTGGTAATTTTAGAATCTTGTCCCCCTCCAACGGACAGGTTCGTTCGATAGCTGCCATTACTTGAAATGTTGATTTCCCAACATTGTTTTCTCCATTCACGATACTATGGTAAGCTTTCTCCGCCGTCTCTTTAATTTTGACTCCATTGTTCAGAACAACCTGCAGGTTTTCCGGTTTTCATGTCCCAACAGAGTCTCCGCATTCTTCGATGACTTACGAAGATAATATCACAGCTGATTTCATGGTCAATTGTTATCAATAAGTGTGTTCTTTTAAACAATCTACCCTGTACCCAAAGAACAGGAACAGCGGTAAGACAAGCACATGGATACCAAACGAAGAGAATCGTCGTAATGGACCTATACAATATTTTATGTCCGATGGTCAATTGTTTTTAAGTGTGAATTGCTACCACATCGAATCCTGTTTATTTATATCTCTTAGCAAGTGGGTTCATATGACTGGTAGCTTTGTGGAAAATTGTCTCGTGTGTAATTAAAAAAAATGGCAAAACAACACCAGTTAACATCAGAATGAACAAGAATGGTTAATATCACCGGCAATGTCACAGGCAGACAGAGACACAGCTTAAGCAGACGCAGAATGACGATGGTTATGCATACACGTGCGACGCGAGGATGCATCTTTGCAAGGACATGCGTGTAATACGTAATCTCTGGTAATTGCTGCTGTGTCCACGGACACCACTGTAATTATACAGGCAACTGCAGCCGACGCTGCATCGCTGACAAACGCAATGTGGGAGAAACCTATGCTGACTAGGATGGGGAGCGAGCCAGAACGCTAGAAGAAAAGGATTGATTTGTTACATAATAAAGACTGATTCCACAAGTGCTGAGTTTTTCTCAGAATGTTCAAATGTTTGTAAATCTATCGGATCAAACTGCGTGGTCATCAGTCCGTTGCTTACAAACTACTTAAACTAAGGTAAAGTAACCTAAGGACAACACACAAACCCATGCCCCATGGAGGAGTCGAACCTCCGACGGCGAGCAACCGCGCGCTCCGCAGCGAGGCGCCTTAGACCGCTCGGCTACTCCACCGCGGCAGTTTTTCTCGCCATGTTGTATTACTGTGTATTACACTGCTGGGAATAAAAATTGGTACAGCATCTTAGAGAATTCCAATTCAATCAAGATTTATTGTTGAAAACAATGCACTTGGAGTACATGAAATAATTGTATTTACAGATGAATAGCTCAAGAGGTACTGAGATATCAGGTGTCGATCCATGCTGTAACTTCCATATTGTTACGTGGTGCAGCCTCCGTGAGCGGTAAACCAGACGAAGATTCTGGCATCCATTCGGTCATACAGATGGCGGCATAGGCGTAGCTAGGAGATGATTTTGGGAGGGGTATTCAATGTATGCCTACAGTAATAACGTGTACTGTAACTAGGACCGCAAACGGCACTAATACTATGTATACTATATTATTTTTTATTGCAGAGGACTGAAACAAAATTAGAAAGATCCTTAAGAATCTACGTATTGCGCTAAACAGGAACAAAGCAGGTCATATCATAAATATAGGCAAATGTGGATCACAACATGGATGGCAATCAGAAACACAGTGCATGAAGCTTTCTATAAATTCTGAAGCATTATCAGACAAACACTCCCTTACTAATATTTTTTGCAGTATGTGAACGCTTCGGTGACAAAAAAAAAAAAAAAAAAAAAAAAAAAAAAAAAAAAAAAAAAAAAAAAAAGAGTACAAATACTCTTCGACTAGACGGGAATTTTCATTCGTTTACACAGGAACATAAAGAAATATTGATGACTCACACTGTCATTACACTACTCACCATTAAAATTGTACATCAAGAAGAAATGCAGATGATAAACGGGTATTCATTGGACAAATATACTAGAACTGACATGTGTTTACATTTTCACGCAGTTTGGGTGCATAGATCCTGAGAAATTAGCACCTAGAACAGCCACCTCTGGCCGTAGTAATGGCCTTGATACGACTAGATATTGATCCAAACAGAGCTTGGATGGCGTGTGCAAGTACAGATGCCCATGCAGCTTCAACACGATATCACAGTTCATCCACAGTAGTGACTGGCGTATTGTGACGTGCCAGTTGCTCGGCCACCATTGACGAGACGTTTTCAATTGGTGAGAGATCTGGAGAATGTGCTGGCCAGGGCAGCAGTCGAACATTTTCAGTATCTATAAATGTCCGCACAGGACCTGCAACATGCGCTCGTGCATTATCCTGCTGAAATGTACGATTTCGCAGGGATCGAATGAAGGGTCCCACGGGTTGTAACACATATGAAATGTAACGGCCACTGTTCATAGTGCCGTCGATGCGAACAAGAGGTGACCGAGACGTGTAACCAATGGCACCCCATACCATCACGCCAGGTGATACGCCAGTATGTCGATTATGAATACACGCTTCCAAGGTATCCCTATTATGTAGGTTCTACTATCAAAATATATGCTTGCAGTTGGATGTTAATTTTACCATTTATCACATGCATAATACAACTATTACAGCTATTTACACTAAAACTGTTATTATTCTGTACAGAATTTTAAGTTTATAAATTCCGCAAACGATTGATTATTCCACTCCACATATATGCACATAGATCACAGTAAATAGGAGATTTCTTAGGACTTTTGGTAGGTTAGAAAATAAGCACAAAAATTCGTTTACAAAAAACGTTTATTACAATTTGGATACAGGTTTGCATACAGAAAACAGATCTTTATATATACATTTAAACACAGAAAACAGTTCATTCTTTATTTTTGTTAGGTGTAGCTTTAATAATGTCTTGTATAATTTTTAACTTGTAGCTTAGAGCGACATCAGAATCTTCGATCTCCTTCGCAGCCAGTAATTCGAAATGTACAGGAAAGCTATGTTTTCAAACAGCAGTATGTATCTTCGTGTCTTCCTGTATTCCAACACCTTCCAGCAATTCTTCCAACCGATAGCAATCGGGTAGTTTAATTTTATCATTTATTTTCTGCATAACACAACTGTTAAAACATTCCACATCTTCTTGCGTGTACACTATTTGCTCTTCTAGACCGCACTCCTGTGGAATTTCTGTGTATAATTTTAAATTTGTAATTTTTGCAAATGTACCGTCGTAATATGAAATTACTCCATCAGACTTAAACTCTGCAAACGACTTCTTCGATGCTAATGTACAACATCCAACCCAACACATCTCGAGCCAATGTAACATCCTTATTAAGCTGATGGAAGTGGGAAAGGAACTTTATGAACACATTCTTTACATGCCCCTTAATATAGTATACATGCTCGCATCCACCATCTTCAACGAGTACTCCAACATATGACCACTTAGCACATCTATTAACAGTAAATGCCATTATAGGTGGATCTATCCATACCCTGCGTTTAAAAGCACGGGTGAATCGTGCTTCCACATATGCAATAGCTTCCTCTTATTCCATATGCAACTGGTATTCTTTCTTTAAAGCAGTTGTCATCGCAGTATATTCGAGTTTCTGTTTCCTGGCTTCGATCTCTTCCGTTTCCAGTTTTCTTTTCCTTGCACATAAGACGTTAACTGCACTTAGAAGTGTAATTTCTTTAATGGGGAATGTTTTTAGCCTGCATGACGCATTTACCCTTTTTCTTAGGACTTGTGGAATGACGTTGGTTGCTGGTATCAGACCTAGTTTGGCGATACCCGTATCAAAAGGCATTAGGGAGAATAATGTTCTGAATTGGGTGAAATATGTTTCTCCTGCTTTAATAAGACTCTTCTGCATAATACTTATATCATCCTTGCTGGCATCAGTATTGCGAATCTCCAAGTAATTTACGGGCTGGAAGTTAAAACAAAAAGCTGATAAAACATAATTTATAAGTTTTTTCGGTCTTTAGTGTCTGGGAGATTTACCTGCACGCCAGTCAATTTTCAAGTATTCTTATTACCCCAGTAAACAAATTGCAGAACACTATTAATCACAGCCGCGATGGAGTACCCGAGCGGTCTAAAGCGTCTCGCTGCGGAGCGCGCGGTTGCTCGCCATGGAGGTTCGTGTCCTCCCTGGGGCATGTGTGTGTGTGTGTGTGTGTGTGTGTGTGTGTGTGTGTGTGTGTGTTGTCCTTAGGTTAGTTCACCTAGGTTTAAGTAGTTTGTAAGCTACGGACTGATGACCACGCAGTTTGGTCCGATAGATTTACAAACATTTGAACATTTGAACTATTAATCACAACAGCTATTCTGTAAGGAATCCGTTAAATGCGTCCACACAGAGGAGATGGGCACACTATACAGGGATACACTTTGCAGATACCATTTGTTCTCGTTTAAAACACTTAAACAATTTTGCACAGAGTCTAAAACATTATCCATACGGTAATTGTATATTGTAGCCTTCCAGCCTGGTAATGCCATCTTCTTGGCCCAAAGAAGAAGTAAAAGTCTCTCGCAGTCGTCTGTCTGGACACTTTATAAAATCGATAATGTGATTACCGATAACTTTGTTGACACCAGGGCGCGTGATTTGACAAACAAATTTATTACATATTTTACGCGTCAATTCGATGTTAACCTAGTGAAACAGTCTATGTTTCGGTTTACTGTGCAGCCTCCTTCCATACAAATGTCGTGGTTGGATACGAGGTAGTCGCACATCTACACTTTGTTAAAAATCCCTGCAAAATATTTGTGATGTCCAAATACAGAAGATAGAAGTCATGTGCACGAAGCTGTTGTAGTATAGCAGGGAGCTCCTACATTAAAACATCCAATTGAACATCGGCTAATTCCACTTTATAAGGTATTGCCACAGGATTTGCATATTTCCTCGAGATGTTTCCAGTGCTTCCTTGCCGATTTTCTCCAGTATTCCTCTAGCTGCAGCTTCGCGACCACCATGTAGGAAAAAAAAAAACAACTTCGCCTTGATTCCTTGTCTCGCAGTGACTAACGTGTCGAATTCACTACGCAGGGAAAAGTTAAAAGATCCGCAAATTTCCTTCTTTACATTTACAGACCGCCTCTTTTCCGTCTGCTCCTGACTGTCCATTTGATTGCAATGTACAATATGCACCACTACACGTTTGGAGTATATTGCCTTAGTACAGACGATTGAGTCATTTGCCTGTCACGTGACCATTTCTGTGGGATAGAAAAGGAGGCTCGGTCGCATCCGCTGATAAGTCTTCCGTGGTAGTCGAAAGTGCCAACATGGGTTTCTCGAACGTGATAAGCATCCCTCAGGTACTGGGAAGGAAGATAACTCCAACGGACGAACGCTTTGGTATGTGGCTCTTACTGGAAAACTTGGACAATCTTGTTACTGACATTGGTAACATAAATTACGCCGAAAATGCTACCGCTCCTCAGCAAGAAGAACTTAAGTGTGCATACACTCATTACAGAGTCTTTTTCCGATAACATTATGGTGGCTAAAATCTGCGATCAAGTGGACTGTCAGGAGCAGACGGAAAAGTATGTAGTATATCTACTTGGGACGTTTGTAGTAAATCTTTACGTCTGCTATGCCATCTCCTACGGACTTCTGGTTAGGCTTGCACACACACACACACACACACACACACACACACACACACACACACACACACACGAACAAGGTGGCTTAGTACAAGGTGGGAATCCTGCAAAATGTAGGAAACCTATGATTTGTGCCACAACGTAAATTTGTCGAAATTTTTATTTAATTACAGAGTTTTTGGTTTCGACCGAAACTAGAAGAGGAGCCGAATATTCGGTTACGGTTTGGCGGCAAATAATGTTTCGGCAGGACTCTAGTAAACATGTTAATGTCGTTTTTTTATACTTTTTCTGTAAAACATAAAACGTTTTTTTTTTTTTTTTTTTTTTTTTCGGTTTTCACTGTCAGCGTCACTCTTAACAAAATGGATAAAACCGAATCTATTGCTTCAACTGAACAAAAGTAATAAATTAATTTCTCCAATTTGTACTGAAGGCTGTTACAGAAAGTTAACCCTTTCGCCCGGTAGCCGATAAAATCGGTATCGTCATTTCCGTTGTCACAAATGACATATAATCGAACAGTGTTGTTGAAAATATTCACCACATTAAATCTAACCAAGGGACAGGGTATACCAACAGTGCAAAAGTAGCAAAAAAAGGGGTGGAATGTGGGGAAGAGGGGTTGTGACGTGTGATATGCTCAGGGTGTCGTTCGGCAAATTTGTGGTGACATAAAATCATTTGGAGGTACCCAATGCATAGGACAGCTTTTGCAAGTAGAATTATTTTTTGTATTGAACTTCACTTTAGTAAATGAGTAATATCTTCAAAATTGAATTAGTTGTAGAAAATCTCCCCTGTTAACAATTTCTGGCGGCGAGAGGTGGGGTAGGGGGAGCTTGGTCTTGGCTAAAATATGAACCGCCGGTCTTGATGGCCAGCAGTCTTGAAACGATTTCACCGACCATTACTTGCCAGAAAAAGTTTGTTTACACGTCACTTATAGCTTTACAACAAAATATTTTCATTCTCCACTCCGAGGAGTGCTGTTTGGATGCGGCCCATAAAGAGTCACGATTCTATTCAGCCAATTATCAGACAAGTTGATGGTGGGGCTATGTTCAAATGTTTGTTAAGCTTAAGGGACTTAACTACGGGATCATCAGTTCCTAAACTTACAAACTACTTATAAACTACCTTATAGTAAAGACGACACACTGATGACCCCGTAGTTAAGTCCCATAAGCTATACAAACATTTGAACAAAACACATGGCCGAGCGGTGTGCGGCGCGCCAGTCACAGTCTGCACGGCCACTACGGTCGGGGGTTCGAATCCCCCCTCGGTCATGGATATTTGTGCCGTCCTTAGTGTTAGTTAGTTCATAAGTAGTTTGTAAATTTAGGGACTGATGACCCCGTAGTTAAGTCCCATAAGCTATACAAACATTTGAACAAAACACACGAAGATTACTGGCGGCCGCGAAGAAGTGGCCGAGTGGATCTAGCCGGCCTGTCAAGGACTCCGAGGCCGCTCCCCTCGAGTCCTCTCGGGCATGAGTATGTGTGTTGCCCTTAGGATAGTTAAACTTAGTTTAAGTACGCTTAGGGACTGATGAACATAGTACTTTCGTCCCATATGTGTAAAAACAATAGAACATTTTTTTGCATTCGCCGCTGCGGGATTCAGATGTTTGTAAGGTCATAGATCCGTAAACTTACAAACTACTTAAAATAACTAATCCTAAGAACAAAACAGAAGTTCAAGTGCTTAAAATCGAATGTCATTGTATTTAGCCAGATTTTCAAAGAAAAACTGACAAAATGAATGAAAACTGGGCTAGTTTCCTAAAAATCTTATCTTTGTTACTTAGCAGGGCTTGCAATATGGAAAGATTTTTAGTAAATGAGCTCAGATCTGAAATTCAGAGCACAGGAACTTGTGTCTGGTTAGGTAGAGCTTTATTAAAACTTTATCTTATGACTCAACATAAAAATCAGTTAACTATCATAACCTGAGATGAGAAAAAGCCAGAACAAATCTGTAACACAGATTTATGAGTGCCAGAACATTTTACTGGATTTCTGTTTTATCCTGATTTTCTTTTTCCAATCATAGACCCACAATACTCACATAATCGATAGAATATAACACAAGTGATAATGTTATTCTTCATTGCCAAAGAAAAAAATATTCTGTGTTAAAAATATAGCACATTAAAATTTTTTAGTTGGACGGGAACTCCAAATCTTTTGTCTTTGTCAGATAGTATTATTCTGACTATACCATCAAAACTGACTAATAACTTAATGTATGATTAATTACTCTTCACTTGTTCCAAACTTATCCATTTTGTGGTACTAGCATCCACAAGAACGAGGTTACAACAGAGTTCCCTTTCTGGATGGATCAATGTCTCTTATGTCTACTGTCTTGCTGCCAGCAAGTTCTACCCTCCTAACATACCATTGACAAAAAACCAAGTACTTTGTTCCTTGTACACATTACCCACCACACTGTTATTCACAGCTACATCTTCTTTGAGGGGTGGTATATGAAACATACATGGCACACTAATTTGCCAAGTTGTCTGTGGATCACCTTGGGAAATATTTCCCTTTCACCCAAGCTCCAAAAACCTTTTTCCAGTTCAAGCTCATTAATGATAATCTTTGTAATCTGGACAATTGGAAAAAATACACCATCCTTAGTTACCTATATTAGCTGAAGGTACTACTTTTCTGGATGTTGACATTCATCTCTTGTTGTCTTGTTAAAGAACTCTGATTACACAAAACCTACCAATCACCACGTGTGTATTACCTTGACAGCTAACATCCTACATATATTGAAAAGTCTCTCTCATGCAGTAGCGTCGTCCATGGGCCTACCAGAAAAAGACTAACATTTGTTGTGCCTTGAAATAAGATGCAACCATCCAACCTCCACAAATAATATTTTTCTGTCCTTTCCAATTCACCTTCCATGCACAGCCAATTCTAGTTCCATCACAGGCATAGCCAACCACATTTGAGACAAGACCATCTATGAAAGTATCATGACATTTATGAACTTCTTCTGTACTGAATTATATATGGAAATGACCACCTAATAGTTGTCAACATAAATACATGTCTGTATGTAGCACTAGCAGGACATACTGGTAAGCATAACATGTTTCACTTCAAAGACAGTTTCACCTTAGATAGCAAAACCTGCAGTTCTCCGTAAACTCATTTTGTGCTAGCCCCTGTCCTACAATCACCTATATTCCTTCCATCTTCTTCAGCCCCTCCCTTATTGTTCCCCAACACTTCATTTTCATTTCACTCACCCATCTACTAATCTACAATCACACTGTTCCCTCTACACTCTCCTTGTTTTCTGTTTTCTCCCATTTTTTCCTCCTCAAACTTAATTCATGTCTCCAAGCTCATTGTGCACCACAGACAGAAATGAACTCTCTTGTGCCACAATTATATACAATTTCTTTTGTTTATGTGTGTGTGTCTGTGCCTTTTCTTCCAAAAGTTTTATAGATATTCTAATAAATGCAAAGCATACATTCTTTGTCTAACTACATAGAAATAGATAAAAAATTAAGTAAATATTTACTGTTGAATATACACAATTGAACATTAATTCCAGAAAGAAAATGATGGATGCAAAGCAGTTTAACGTGATTGCACTTATCGTCGGTGGCATCATCTTATGTGCAACAGCTATGCCTCAAGGAGGACCTGAAGCCACTACTGAGGGGACTCCAATGCCCGTAAGTAAAGCTAAGGCTTATAACTTTCCGATAATACTCGATTTATCTCAGAGCAAGATTTGATTAATATCATGGAAACTCTCCAATGAGTTGCAAAAATATTATTCAAAGGAGGCAGAGTGGCTGGCCAGTTCTTACCTCAGCTCAGTTATAATAGTTATAAGCTATCAGAAATTAATTCCTTTGTCAGATAGGAGAGAGGAGGGAGGAGAAAGGGGATCGGAGGGAGGGGTTACTCACAACCTAGGCCATGGGGTGGCGATAGTGTGAAGAGTAATATGTGGAAGTCAGAGGTATTGCCATCCCAAAACCAAACCTTAGAGGAGAGTCCGAGAAGTAAAGAGAAGTGAACTGAATAATGCTGAGTGACTTCGGGGAGAGGGGGGGGGGATATTTAGAAAAACACGCACACAAATATATAACAAGAGGAAGGAACAAGGGGGGGGGGGAGAAATGAATAATGTATAAGTAAGGTGAGGATGGTAGAGGGGGAGAGGTTAACATAGATATTGGCCAGAAGGATGGCAGGAAAAGAGGATGTCTCGGAGAGCAAGTTCCCATCTCCATGTAAGAGCAACATTCGACATATAAACAACATTTAGAGGAAGCATGGAATGCCAGCATTCTGATATAGGCCTACCTAAGGAAGCTCAAAAACATGTAAAGGGAAATAACAAAGCCTAGGTCTAGACAGAGTGGGGGCAATGCACTGAACTGGATAAAAAAGATGAAAATTTCTGGTCCGACAAATAGAGGGTAATGTCAACAATAGAAGTAGAAAATGGTGCAATTGAAGTATGATTCATAATGAATAGGAAGGTAAGGCAGAAAGTTAGTTATTATGAACAGTGCAGTGACAGAATTATTCTCAGAAACAGCAGTAAATGAGGATTATTCTCATGAGAATACACAGCAAACCAATCACAACAATAACAGTTCTGGTGGAGTGTGCATGCAATATTACTTGGCTGGTAGCTTCAAGAGAAGGTGCGGAGGGGAAATGATGAGGCAGTGGTGGGGACTGCTTTTCAAGCAGGTGAGTGGAGTAGACAAAATGTACTCCTATAGCGACTGTCCACTGAATACAGAGCCCCATATCTCAAGGTTGAAATGAGATATATGGACGAACAACAAAAATAAATTCAGTTTCTTATCAGTTGAAAATGTCTAACTGTACAAAAACTTCATTTTATGAAATAGTTTCTCAAAATCAAATAGCTCAGCCACTTCAAAGTCTGCATAGACAGAAATATACAGCGCATCTAGCAGGACAGTGTGTCAGATATGAAACATGATATCTTGAGAACATTCAGCTCTCAGCTTGATTTCATTCACATCATTGCATGACCTAACATTAATCATACTGAGGTTCGGTGGAAAGATGAACAGGATTTCTGGTGAGTACAGAGTTATAATACAAAATCAGTTTGGGGTAGTACAGAAGTAGATCTAGTAATGAATAAGAAAATAGGAATGTCGGTACACTACACTGAAAAGCAAGAAGATATGAACCCAACAATGATCACAACTTTTATGACAACTACCTCTGGGGATGATGAGATCAAAGAAATGTATGAGGAGGTGAAGGAAATTGTTCAAACTGTTAAAAGAGAAGAAAACTTGATTGTGATGAGGGACCAGAATTTGGTAGTAGGAAAAGGAAGGGAAGCAAAAATAGTAGGTGAGTACGGACTGAGGATAAGGAATGAAAGACGAAGCCACTTGAAAGAATTTCACACAGATCATAATTCAGTCATAACAAACACTTGGTTTAAGAATCATTAAAGACGGTTGTACATGTGGAAGAGACCAGGAGACACCAGAAGGTACCAGACCAATTTTATAAAGGTAAGACATAGATTTCAGAACCACAGTTTAAACTGAGAGACATATACGGGAGCATGTAGACTCTAGCCATATTATTGGTTACAAACTGTAGACTGAAACTGAAGGACCCGCAGGAAGATCAGGAAGTAAGAAGATGGGACTCGGATAAATTGAAGTAACCAGCAGTATGGATATCAAGAACTCAGTTGAGAAACCAGTTCTGAGTAAAGAAGGGAGAGCTCAAAGGTAGAAAAATATACAGAAGGGTTCTAGAAATGAAATGAACTTCAAAACAATATTCTAAGAGAGAAAGATGAAGTTGAAGTAGGAGGTACTATACTGAGAGACGAATCTGACCGAGCACTGAAAGTCAAAAGTCAAAACAATGCCCCTGAAGTAGATGACATTACATTGGAGCTACTATAGTCTCTGGAAGAGCCAGCCATGTCAAAACTATTCCACCTGATGTGCAGGATGTACAAAACAGACAAAATACCCTCAGACACAAGGAAAAAACTAATTATCCCAATGCCAAAGAAAGCAAATGCTGTCAGGTGTGAAAATTACAGAACTATCAATTTAATATTTCATAGTTACAAAATTCTAACTCTTATTATTTACAGGAACAGCTGGTATAAGCTGACCTTGGGGAATATCATTTTGGACTTGGGAGAAATGTAGGAACATGGGAGACAATACTCATATTACGGATTATTTTAGAAAATAGATTAAGGAAAGGCAAACCTACAATTAGAGCTTTAGTGAATTTTAAGTGATCTTTTGAAAAATGTTGAATATACTCTTTCAAATTCTGAAGTCAGGCAACAAAAGGTTATTTACAACTTGTGCAGAAACCATATGGCAGTTATAAGATTTGTAAAGAAATAGGAAACTTTGTGGTTTGCTGATGACACTGTAATTCTGCCAGAGAACGAAAAGGACCTGGAAGAGCAACTGAATGGAACGGAGTGTGTGTTCTAAGGATTGTATAAGATGAACATTAACAAGGGAAATGCTGGTGGACTTAGATTAGGAAACAAAACAATTAAGTTGGTAGATGAATTTTGTTACTTGGGCAGTAAAGCAACATATGATGGTAACAGTACAGAGGATATAAAATATAGCATGGCAATGGGAAGAGAATCGTTTTTAGAAAAAAGAAATTTGTTCACTTTTAATTTATGTGTAAGCCATTTTCTGAAAGCATTTGGGTGGAGTGTTGCCTTGTATGGCAGTGGAACATGGACAATAAATAGTTCAGACAGGAATAGGATAGAGGCTTTTGATATGTGGTACTACAGAAAAATACTGAAGATTAGGTGGGTAGATCACATAACTAATGAGGAGGTACTGAACAGAATTGGAGAGAATAGAAATTTCTGGCATACCCTGACTAAAAGAAGGGATCGATTGGTAGGTCACATTCTTAGACATCAAGAAATGGTGAATCTAGCATTGGAGGGAAGTGCCTAATCTTTCTTCCACATATTTGTGAGAAGAGTAGGTACATTTTCATTCAATATCTATATTATGCACGTCTCCAGGCTTTCATGCCCTTTGTCATTAAACATAAAATTGGCCTTGTGTTATTTTCCTGTGTTCCTCTTCAAACTACTTCTTATACAATCAATGTTTAATACGTGTTCAGCAAATTGGGAACACCATAAACTACTGAACAGACCCCAGCTCAGGAGCCAAAACATTAATTGTCAGAGGATAAATATGAAATGGAATATGGAGTGGCATAACTATCTAGAAAATGTTACCTTTGATATCAGTATTAGTTCCACTGCTGAGATGATGTACAGAGGAATTTTTCAGGAGCTTCTTAAAGATTTAAAAACTATACTGTACGTAAATATAAAATGTAAACAACTGGGTCATACATCTTGACAAGTCCTATATCATGTATATGATCTACTGGATGCTTGAATGAATAAATAAATAAACATTGAATTACCATGTTTGCGCTCTAGAAATTAACTGTATTTTTCTATGTTGCAGTACAGTTTTGAATGGAAAGTTGAAGATCCACCTACAAATAATTACTATGGACAACAAGAAACGGGAAATGAAGCAGGACGTGTGGAAGGGAAATACTATGTATTACTGCCTGATAAAAGATTGCAGACAGTTACGTACTATGTAGAGGGTGATAGCGGCTTCAGGATTAAGATATCATATGAGCAGAATGCAAATCCTCTTGGAGTAAAATAAGAAAAGAAATGTGCAACTGGTTTCCATGAAATAGACTTTTGTACTGTCACTGAAGTTATTCAGTCCAGTTGTGAAAGAGCCAACATTAATTCCCAACCAGAAGAAACCACTTTCTTGTGGATTAGTTTAAGGCATAGTGCTGCTTTTCTGTTTTATTTTTTTAATCAGAAGTGTATATCCTTCACTTCAAGCAAAAACTGGATAAAAATATTTCCACTCTATATCAATGTTTTGCAAAACCGTTGTTTTTTGTATATTTTTAAATTACAGCATGAATAAATATCATTGACTTTTGTATCTACAGAGTTATAGATTCCTTCTTCAGTGAGAACAGAGGAAACATGAGAAAACATGTTAAAAGTGACAGCTAGTTGAATTATTCATATTTGTTTCGAAATTAAGATCCCAGTATGTGCCTATGACTTTCATCGGCAAAGCTTTGTATTTATGTGAGAAAATTTATTCTTTATGATTGCTTATAGAAGTATAAAATTATTGAATTTTAATATTATACTATGAAAACATTGTCCCAGCTTTTGTGTCCTTACAAAAGGTGTGCCAGATGTTGTTTATTAATGCCAAGCAAAGTACACTAGCATATAAAAGGCTTGGAAACAAACTTGTTACATTAATCTAAAGGTAATTCTCCAGTGAGATGTGAATATATTATTAAAAAGAGGTACAGTGGCTGGTGACTACTTGCCTTGGTTCTTTACTGCTGACAGTTACATAAAACAGACTAAAATAAAAGAGGGCACTAGCTATCGGAACTATTTTCCTTTGTCAGATAGGAGATGTGGGAAGAAAAAGGAAACAGAAGGGAAAGATTACTCACAACTAGGCTATGAGTTGATGATGGGTGATGTCTGGAAGTCAGAGATACTATATGATTAAGTACTGAGCCATACCAATAACAAACCAGGTCATTCTGAACGACTGTAAATTTTGCCCTAAGATAGATATCAAGATTAACAAATGCATACACTGTTGAAAGCTTCAGAGTGTCCAAGAGATCACAACCAAGATTCAATGCAAAGATTACAAACTAGCAGCTAGTAGAGAGTAATCAGTAGTGGTTCCAACAAGTGATGTGAATTCTGCATTATCTATACATAATAGCTGATTGATGACCATGTTGTACTACATGCAACCATTCCTTAGACTGGTTGCAACAGATAGGTGTGGCCACAAAGTCAGTTGCCTAATGACAATTTGTGGTGTTCTTTGAGTATCATTAACTTACTTAAACCAGTATACCGCACATGGTATATTATGTTCTGTTACACTATTGAATTTATTAATATTTCACTGTTTATTTACTATAATATTATAATTATATGTAACTTCCATCTTAGAGATAGTGCTAATAATTTCCTCTGATTAAAATAAATATGATCCGTTACAATAGCAGCAGGAATCATCCAGTTAATAAAAGGAATGCAGAACTCTATTACATGATAAACAAACAATAAAATCCATCTTTAATAAGGTCAATATTAATATGCAGTTCACCACATCACATACAGCAGGTACTGAGTGGCATGGTGTCCAGAACAGCTTAACTTGGAAGTTACTTAGTACAAAACCTCGGGTCCATGCTGAGAGGATGCACCCAGTTCTTGTCAGATCACAAAAATCAAGCACTATCAGGCTTGGCTAACATTTGGTTCGATCACTGTCTGCATCCATCAAGTGCTGCATGCAAGTGTGGTGCACTCATCCCTTGTGGGGCCAAATTGACTGAGAAGTAGCGATTCCAACCACCAAGACTGATAAAAAAGCCAAGAGAGTGGTAGAGAGGTGTGCTGGCCACATGACTCTCTATACTGCATCTGCCACACCTTCAGGCTGCGGATGACACAGTGACCAGTCAGCACTACTGAGACTACAGAGATCTGTACAGATGGAGGTTTTAGTTTCATGTGAAAGTACACTAGACCTTACTGGTGGCTAATGCAAGTAGTAACAGATTTAACAATGGAAACTCCAAGTTGGAACTCAACTCAACTGACCACAAAGACTTATGTCTAGCTATGACAGTCACATAAAAAAGACACTCATACACACAGAAGTTAAGCTTTTAGCCATTAGCCTTCGTCAGGAAATCTGTTTTGTCAGCTGCCATCCTTCCCATATAAAAAATCCCTCCCTTAAAACCTAGCCACCCATGCACGATATATCGTCAGTGACAAGAACACTCTTTCTCAATATAGTGAAGGCACAGCCAGCCTGTCCATATAGGCGAACAAGGTGATGGCTGAGGGTGGTCATATTTGGTGGCCAGTGGGACAATCGTGCATTATGAGCCTGCATGTGATTGCAGTGTTGTTGAGTCTGCTGTTCCGCTATGGTACCCAGAGTCATGAACCCCCAGTTACTATATATAGATAGAGCAATAAACAAGACAGAAGTCAATGTCACACACTTTTTTTTTACTCTTTAGAATTTCACTACTGAGTGTTAAGTGTAAGGAAATGAGCTGTAGGCTTTAATGTTGACTACACTGCTCATACGATGCCTGTCAGCTTGGGTGCACTCATGATCTCGAACAGCCCGCCACTCGGCCATCTACTATAATAGTAAATAAGTGCCAATGAATTGGCTGACGGTGCCGTAAAATCACCCACCCTCCAATTCACTCACACAACCATCATCATCATCACCATGATCATCATCATAACCACCACCACCATCTATGGTAGTAAATGATGAGAGAGATTAAGGGTACCAAGTAACACAAGGTTATGGGCACAGGAAAACGGACCACACATCTATGACTAGCACATGTGCTACTGGTTTGGACGGAGAGTGCAGGGAGCAGGGTCCATTACTGTCTCAAGTGTGTTTTTCCCTCTCATGTTTATTATAGCTGCCTTCAAAGTGATAAACAGTTTCTTGAGAATGTCTCCTATTTTTTCATAATATATAGTGTGATGACGACTATAATGAAGCTGTAATTATCATTGTTAGGTGTGGGAATCATTTTGTAATGCACAACGGTATAGTGAACATGTTTCTCCCTCAGTGAAGAAATGAGTCTCATAAAGTGAAGCAGCTTCCTGAGCTATATAAACCGGGTGCCTAAAAAACACTGACAATGCTTATAACATTGTGTGGAACCGCAAAGTGATTGGTTTACAAGAAGGAACCCATATTCAGAAACGCTCAGCTTTGGCACTGGAGAGCATTCAAGTTTGGGAACGAACTGTTGTGATCCAATAGATTTTGGTGCCTGCATTCTGAAGGTATGCAACCCTTCCAATATCTGTGTATTGCAGATGGACGTCCTAATCCTAATAACATTCCTGCACATGTGATACAGTATTCCTCGACACAGCCCTTGTGCATATCCTGCTGTAGACGTTGTATTGTCGGACAGTGCAGTAACATTGTTGACAGCACAGCGACATGTATCAATTCACAGTTGCGGAAATGACGGTCATGGTGCTTACATATGACACAGCAGATTGCTATGGGAGATCTGCTGCATGACTGCATGCAGAACATTTTCCAAACAGACATATATCACATCATTCCACATTCACGGCCATTGAAAGATGTCAACGAGAAAATGGAAAGTTTCACGTAGGTATTTTCTGCCCAGAGTTTGTCCATTGTTCAGTAAAGTTGGAACACCTTGAGCTTGGTACTTGCAAACTGTCTACTGTTTGTACTCTGATGGGTGACAAAAAGTGAGGAGAACGTGTTGAGAATGTTCAAAGAGGACCCAGCCACCAGCACCTGGCATAGGTGCTGCACAAGGCTAAAGGTGCCATGTGGCTTGTTGTCCATGATTACCAGTTCCATCCTCACCATCTGTAGAAAGTGCAGGCGTTACAGGAGGAGGATTATCCATGACGGGTACAGGTTGCGCAATGGTATTTACAACAATGCATACTCCAGCCACCATTTCCAAGCTTGGTGCTGTCCACGGATGAATGCACGTTTACTAGAGATGGAATATTAAACGTGCACAACATGCATGTTTGGGCAAACGAAAATCCTCATGACCAGGTGGTTCACAATCACCAACAGAGGTTCGGTATTAACATCTGGGACAGGATAAATGATGACCATATTGTTTGACCACGCCTACCGCCAAATAGCCCAACAGGATTGATCTACCTCACATTTCTTCGAGCTGTTGAGCATAACCTGTTGGACACATTGCCACTAAATGGTAGGATGGAAATGTGGCTGCAACACGATGGAGCTCCAGCACACTTTGACGTCACTGTGCAGAACCATCTCAACGTCGCATATCCCAATCGAAGCACGATCACCAGATTTGACACCTCCTGACTTTTTTCTGTGGAGTAGCATTAAGAGTATAGTGTATGGGACTCCTGTAACGTCTGTGGAGGACCTTATTGCTTTATTCCGTGGAGCAATTGAAACAGTTCAAAAGACAACCACACGGATTTGCCCATGTGCGTGCATCTCAGCAATAATGTAGGAGGTACACTGTTCGAAGCCTTTTTGTAATACTGACAGCACGATGTGCTACTAATGATGGGTTTATTGATATAATGAGGAAGTCATACCCATCTCATACTTTATGCACAGGAATGTTATTAGGATCAGGATGTCCATCTGCAATACACAGATGTCTGAAGGGTTGCATACCTTCAGTATGGATCGGATCACAACAGTTTCTTCTCAGACTTGAAAGCTCTGCAGCGTCCAAAACGAGCGTTTTGGGATATGGGTTCCTTCTTGAAAATCAATCAGTTTTCTTTCCCTCACAACATACTAAGCATTGTCGGTGTTTTCTGGGGCACCCTGTATATCATTGTTGCTGTCAAAACTGTACATTCTCAACTACAGGGACAGAGCATATTCCAGTTGACTTGCAGTACTGTGTGACATCTGCTACCCCTATTGACACCCTTTGACCACATCTTGCCCACAGATTTTGTTGCGATACTGGTGTTGTAGCCTGTTAAACAATTGTGTGTTATTTTAGTTACTGTTTTGCATATAACAGTTTCACAGACAACCTATACTCATACATTGGAATTTCCTGCGGTCAGCTGGAAGTAAGTACAGTATCCGCCAAAAAAATCTCCCTCATTTTAATAGGTTGTTACAGGATAATTAAATATGATGGAGAAAAAGTAGTTTTATTTATGAAAAATACATACTTTGCCAGTTTTGGATTATTTGGTTTTAAACATCATATCTGCTAAATGACGTCCTCCATTGTTGATACACTGACGAAGTCTATCCCGAAAATCCTCCATTCATCTTTGTGTCATTTCTCTTGGTATGGCTGCCACTTCTTGGATAATGACCTCTTTAAGTGCTTGAAGTGTTGTAGGATGATGTTTGTACACTAAAGCCTTTAAGTGTCCCCAATGAAAAAATTCACAAGGCGATAAAGCAGTTGACTTAGAGGGCTATGCAATGTCTCCGTGGAAAGAGACAAGATGACCAGGAACCAACTCACGCAACATTTCCATAGAACGCCAAGAGGTGTGCGATGTTGCTCCGTCTTGCTGGAACTACACTTCTTGATCTCCATGATCTGCAATTAACTGGTTTAGAATAGGTCGGAGGAAGGTCTGCAATTAACTGGTTTAGCCTAGGTTGGAGGAAGGTCTCGAGCATGTGAAAATAACGGTTTGAATTAATCTTTACCATGTGGTCATCTTCTTCTAAAAAATATGGTTCCCACACAAAAGATTCAGCAATAGCGCACCAAACTGTCACATGAGGGTGTAGTGGTCGCTGATGAATTTCACGAGGGTTTTCTGCAGCCCAGTAGCGGAAATTCTGTTTGTTTACAGTTACTGATAAGTGTAAATGAGCCTCATAAACAAACCGCCAGGTGGAATGTTTTGAAGAATTTCCTCACACGCAGCTCTGCGAGTTTCAAAACCTGTTTCATTTAATTCCTGTGTTACCATGATTTTGAAGGGATGCATATGAAGTTCTCTATGAAGAATTCTTCTTACAGTTCTATCAGATAATCCAATGGCAGTTTTAGTGCAAATTCTGCTGAGTGTGGCTTATTGTCTTCTTGTAGGGAAATAAAATATGAACTACTGCTTCTTAAGTTGGATTCCTGAGAGGCAAACCAAAAAGAACGCATAGAAAGAAGACCAGGGCCCAACAAGTTATTCTGTTAAGAACTGTGATGGTGAATGATCTTGTTTTATGTTGTTCTTTTGTGTACCCCTCATTGACAAAGTGTGTTTCATGGACCAATAAAAAAGTTGAAATCCTTTACAATCTGTTATACATGAAATGAAAAAGTTTCTGGATGTTCTTATCCTGACTGGAGTTTACAATTCAGGAAATGAATATATCAGTCAGCTTTGGAGTGCCAAAAATGGCCAACCACTGTTCAATAAAATTATGTATTGGAACCACTTCCATGCTATTCTGAGAGTGTTGCAATTTGACATGCAGCAGCCCAACATGAACAAAGGTAAAGTGACAAATTGGAACCATTCAGATAAGCATTGTGATTTGAAAAATTACCCTTCACTTGCCTACATTACACCATGGTGCACGACTAGACAGTTGGTCACATTTACAAGTCGCTGAAAATTTTGAAAATACCTCTAATCAAAACCTGGTAGGTCTGGGCAATTTGTTATAATAGAACAAGCTACTGCTGCAAAATGAAAGTGTATTTGGGAAAGGAGAAACAAACGAGAGCTACGTGACTTGGAGAGAATGTTGTGAAAAACCTGGTGATTGAAATTGTCGCCCAGATGTAATATCACGTGTGTTCGCCTCTGGCAGTGTTGCTGATGTGAAAAATACCGAGTAGAACCTTGGTTTGGAACCCATAACTGTAGGTCCCCTTGTAACTGGCTGGGTAAGTCAGTCAGGAGGTTGGAAAAAAGCAATGGTATACCATCTCCATGCCTAGTAAAGCACTGTGAAGTTCAAACCAATCTTTGGATGGTGACTGCTTTATCTTACCTTAACCCTTTAGTTGCTGCTGTTGAGCATCCGGTCTGTCGAGTCGCTTGCGCTCTTGCGACCGCCTAATCCTCTTACCTGCACTAACAGCTGTCCAGACGGCAACCCGTTGGGATTTTTTGTGATCTCTCAAAGGCTTTTGATTGTGTAAATCATGAAATTCTTCTAGATAAACTTAAGTATTGTGGTATGAATGGGACTGTGTACAAATGGTTTAAATCATACCTAACAGGAAGAGTGCAGAAAGTTGACATTAGTAGTTTTCATAACATGCAAAAAACAGCTGAGTCCTCAAACTGGGGAGCAATCAATAATGCCACAAGGTTCGGTCTTGGGCCCTTTGCTGTTCTTAATATATATTAATGACTTGCCATTCTATATTCATGAAAATGCAAAGCTGGTTCTTATTGCTGATGATACAAGTATAGTTATCACATCTGGCAGACAAGAACTAACTGATGAAATTGTAAACGACGTCTTTCAGAAAATCATTAAGTGGTTCTCAGCAAATGAACTGTCATTAAATTTTGATAAAAAAAACAGTACATACAGTTCCATACAGTAAATGGAATGACACCATCAATAAATATAGACTTTGATCAGAAATCTGTAGCGAAGGTTGAATGTTCAAAATTTTTAGGTGTATGCATTGATGAGGGGTTGAACTGGAAAAAACACATTGAAGATCTGTTGAAACGTTTGAGTTCAGCAACTTACGCTATTAGGGTAATCGCAAATTTTGGTGATATACAACTCAGTAAATTAGCTTACTATGCCTATTTTCATTCTCTGCTTTCGTATGGCATCATTTTCTGAGGTAAATCATCATTGAGTAAAAAAGTATTCATTGCACAAAAGTGTGTGATCAGAATAATTGCCGGAGCCCATCCAAGATCATCCTACAGACACTTATTTAAAGAGCCAGGGATCTTCACAGTAGCTTCTCAGTATATATATTCACTTATGAAATTTGTTATTAACAATCCCACCGAATTCAAAAGCAATAGCAGTGTACATAACTACAACACTAGGAGAAAGAATGATCTTCACTATTCAAGGCTAAATCTAGCTTTGGCACAGAAAGGGGTGAATTATGCTGCCACAAAAGTCTTTGGTCACCTACCAAACAGCATCAAAAGCCTAACAGATAGCCAACAAGCATTTAAAAATAAATTAAAAGAATTTCTGCAGGGCAACTCCTTCTACAATATAGATGAATTTTTAGATATAAATTAGTAAATTTGAAAAAAAAAAAAAAAGAAAATTTAAAAAGTAACAAATAAAAAATTAAAAAAAAACTGTGTCATGTAATATTTAGTACAAAGTAATAATTTGTAAAGACAACTTTCATTAACCTGACACATTACGAAGTGTCCTATTCATGATCAATGGAACAAGTAGTAATCTAATCTCTAATCTAATCTAATCAAGCTGCAGGTGGCAGAGCCAGCCGATTGGCCAACCTCACCCTGTGCTGAATATCCCTGCAGCCAAGGGTGGTCACAGCTGTTCGGCCTTCTGAGTCAGATCCCAGACACACACTGTATCCGGACACTTTTCCATGGCTTTGAATCTGCAGATGTATTACTACACAGATATTACGCGCATTGAGACTGTTTATTGGCCATTCCACGTCTAATGGCCTGATTTCGAAACTCTTGCTGCTCGATAAATACTGATTTCCAAGAATTTTTTTTATATGAACATGTACATAATTATGTCGTCTATGAATATTAGTAAAGTTTGGCAATCGTCGACTAATACTGGATCAAATATAGTTAACTTAATTGACTTCATGTACAAAGTTGCGCCTAGTGAGGGGTGAATTTCTGGCTACTTTGAGTTGTTCTATCTCAGGCAATATTTTGTTAAAAATAAATTCAATTTGAACTGCATGTACAACTACAGACGTTCTCTTCAGAATAATAAAGAAAATAATTTTGTGGACCATATCTATACTAATAACAAATCTGTAAATGTAGGCCTGTCGCTGTTCCCTTCAATCTTCAAAACTACTGGACTAATCTTCATGTGGTTTTCACAGGAAACATGAGAAACGTTTGTCTCAACATATAGGCATAATCAAAATCGGATCATGGAAAAGAAAGATATAGTAATTTTAAGTGTTTTCAGTATCCGTCGTGTCTGTTTTATCAACTGTTAAAAACCTCTTTATCTCCAAAACTACTTCACGAATTTGCATGGGGTTTTCATAGGTAACTTGAGCGTAACTGGACAATATATAGACTTCGTTTCATTAAAGTCGGATCACGGAATTGTAATTTCAATTTTTTATCTAAGAGGGTCATGTCTGTCTGTCTCTTTGAACACGTATATCTCCAAAACTACTTGATGAATTTTGATGGGGTTTTCACATGTAACTTTAGAACATCGTGCAGTTACATAAAGGCTTCAATAATTAAAATCGGATCACAGAAAATAAAGATATAATTTAATCATTTGCTTAAAAGCCATCGTGTATGTCTATGTGTTGAGGTAATCTCCAAAAGCACTACACAAACTTTCATGGGTTTCCACAGGTAAATTGAGAATAGTTTGGAGAGTAACATAGGCTTAGTTTCAATCAAAATCGTATCAGAGTAGGGAAAGACATCGTAATTTGCAGTACAGCAAATCTCCAAGAATACCACAGGAACTTTCATGGGGTTTCATAGGTCAACTGATAGTACCTTGGCGCAACATATAAGCTTCATTTCATCAAAATCTAATCAGGGGAAGAAAAGATTTCGTAATTTGTAGTTTCTGGTCTATGCTATGCTTGAATTGCAGCGTAGTATAGCAAAGATGGGATAGAGGCGCTGTTACTGACATAGTATACCAAATAACTATAGTCGGGCCGGAATACGATGATCCCTGGCTCCACTTACTGGGCCGGGAGACCGCCCCAGCCGCAGAAACTGAATGCAGCCATGTTGCCAAGTAGTTAGTTCGCTGCCTGACAGTACAGCTTAATGGTCGGTGCTGTCTGACAGAACTGGCAAAAGAGCAGAGCACAGCCGTACGCGCGCATGCGCAGAGCAAGGTTCGCGTCTGCTGCCGCATCTGAAGCTCGAAGCTGATTGGCACAAGCACCAGGGATCATGGTATTTCGGCTCGACTATAATAGATGACGATGCTGCGTTGTTCATTCTCATAACTAAAGTGTAATACACTGAAATAAGGGCTATGATTTTCCTGACGGCAGCGGAGTAGTGTATTGATGTTGGTAATGGCCGCTGAATCCTTTTTGAAAAATCAGTCACTTACAATGAGAGGAATAATTCTTAATTTTGATAATGAAATAAATAATTAATGTTGTTCCGCTCAGTAAATTAATGATCCCCTCAAAGCGAATATTTTGTTGCCAACGTTAACATACTAAACAGCTGCCACTGCAAGTAAAATTTAACCCAGGTACCGCACAAAAATTCGAAGCTGTATCCCGCATGCCTTGCAATGCCATGGAAAGAAAAGTGCTTCTTTCTGCGGGTATCATTCCTTCGTATCCATCGGTGCTCTTATTTACATAAGAATTGTTTGCAAGGAAAACAGAATGTATGTAGTTCCCTTTCTGATTTCGGTGTATCCTCATTACATTTTGAGTGTGTGGCGGTATTTGTGATGCGAGTGGTTTGGACATGAAAGTGATAGTGATCGCAGAATGATTGATTGTATTTGGTTTTTGTTTGTTTAAGTACTTATGTGTAAATTCTGATCTTGAATAAAGGTGTTTTTCCATTTCGAAACAAGTTTTTATATAAATATAAAAATATTAGTAAAGAATCGCTAAAGTGGTGACCCCGACGTTGAATATTACAAACACGAAATATCGGACACCTAAAATAAAACTTCGCTACCGGACATGTCATATTTTCAGATTTTTGCGTTCAGTTTGAAATATTATTAACACTATTAGTAGAACATCTTTATGAAATAGTACGTTGATTTAAGCATAACTTTGACTGTCCTTTTACGTAATTCTCAATTTTTATACTTTCGTAAATAATAGCTGCAAACACTAAAAATGATTACACTTAGTTTCGGAAATGGCTGAATCTATAAAGATACTTGTTTGTATAAAAACAACACTACTACATGTTATAACTATTGCACAACATGATTACATATGTACCTTTTGTTTAAATAAATTAGGGCAGACCATGTTTTAGATATCACTGGATCCTAAATCAAATACTGATCATTTTTCACGCACTAAAATTAATAATCCGTTTGGTACTAAGAAACTAGCTTCGAAATAGATAAAACTACAACTACTGTATACAAATCCGTATTCATAAAAAATTAGACCGCAAACTGAAATACATTAAAATTCCATGTCTCAATAATAGCACGCCTACACAATATTGTCAAAACAGATATGTGTGCATTTCGAAAACACAGATAATGTAAATAATTTGAGTAATGTAAACACTAGTCAAAACATAACTCTTATTTTACGGTACCACATTAAATACAAATTTTATGAAACACATACATACACTGAGATAAATAGTTAAAGCTTAAATGTAATATTTTAATTTGTGTATTTTGGCATATTTAAAGTAAAACAATATTGTTTAATTGTGAATTATAAACATTGTCATTAGCTTTATTACACAGTTACGCTGCAAATGTTGGAATACGAGCCATGCTCTGGCACTCTGGTCCTGGTTACAGATCAGTAAACATCTTTGTTATATTGCTGCTGGAAGATATTGTGCAACAGTCAAAAATGATAATAAAACATTCTGAAAAGTTTAAATTAGCGAGTTCGTCAGTTTCATTATTTAACAATTACCACAATTCCATTCAAGTAAATGTAGCTCCGAAGGAAACATGGGTCAACGGTCTTCAATGACAACGCAAACCGGCCAGTACTACAAACATCTGAATCCAAGCTAAGTGTTTGTATTTTTATTTTTTAGAACGTGTACCTCACCATCCCCCGGCTTCACGTTAATAGAACTGAGTCTTTTAATACAGACACATTTCGTCTGAAGCATCTTGGGATCGGCAACACCGAGGGGATTGTCACAAGTGCCATGGAAGGACATTGCAGTCAGGCAACAGCAAGATACAACATTGCAAGAATTGCTAAAAGGAGGACAAACAGCATTACAATTGAGACATATGGTGGTTCCGTATTGTGATAATGGCATGTGGTGTGATATATCTAGTTGAATTTAGACGTTCAGTGTACAAAACATTCCATAACTTGGCACATCCGGGTATCAGAGTAACAGCAAGACTAGTGGCAAGCAAAGTAGGTTGGCCAGGAATTCAGAAGGACTGCCGAATTTGGGCACGTTCATGCACTGAATGTCAGCGTATTAAAATTAGTCGTCATGTATTTGCACCAGTTACACAGTTTCCGACACCTACGTCTAGATTTGCGCATTTCCATGTGGGTGTAATAGGACCACTAACTTATTCAAACGGGTACCGCAACCTTGTAACAATGGTGGATCGATTCACGAGATGGCCAGAAGCCACGCCTATATCAGAAGTATCTGCAGAAACAATTGCAAATAATTGTTGACATCGTGGTTTTCGAGGTTTGGTGTACCAGAATCCATTACAACAGACCGTGGGCGTCAATTCGAGTTGCAGCTATTCCACGAGCTTTTACAACCATCTTCGTATCACCAGCTACCACCCGGCAAGTAATGGGATGGTAGAAAGATTCCATCGGACGTTAAAAACAGCACTGATTTGTTACCCAACAAAGTGGACAGAAGCCTTGCCATTACAACTATTGGGTTTACGTACGGCATTAAAAGATGACCTGCAATGTTCGCCAGCCCAGTTAGTTTACACGCATTTGCGTGTACCAGGAGAACTTATTATACCAGCAACAGAACAGGCAAGGACGGTGGGAAAAATAACGGAATTTGCGCAACACCTAAGCAGTCAAATGAGACGTTTGTGCGCTGTGTCACCGGTTATGCTGGTGAAAGACATATTTGTATATAAGGAGCTACCTAACACAGGTATGGCCGAGGGATGACGCGGTGCGTCCGCCACTAAGTCCACCATACACTGGCCCGTACAAAGTTCCATCAAGAGGAGAGAACACCTTCAGAATTTAAAAAAAAAAAAAAAAAAAAAAACGGCAGAAGTGAAACCGTATCTATAGAACGTTTAAAACCGGTGCACTTAGACTCGGACGGAACAGTGCAGCAGCAACAGTATACACCTTCAGTGTTGCCAACACCAAGAATGGATATCACGGCACCATATACCCATGAAGAGTCAACGGTTCCTTCAGCTTCTACATCGCCTCAACAATTTCAACCAGTTGTTGCGAGAGCAGGAAGACAAGTCAAGCACCAGTACCATCATATTCCAGGCTTTTTTTTTTTTTTTTTTTTTTTTTTTTTTTTTTTTTTTTTTTAAAGGTGGGGGGGGGGGGGAGAAGCTGGTGTGGCAGTATTTGTGACGGCAAGTGGTTTAGACATGAAAGTGACAGTGATCTGCAAAAAGCAAAGTATATATTATGATGCTCAGCAGAGTTATTGGTTGTCTTTGATTTTTGTTTGTTTAATTAGTTACGTGTAAATTCTGTTCTTGAATAAAGGTGTTTATCCGTTCCGAATCAAGTTTCTATATAAAAATAGAAATATTAGTAAGTATCGCTAAAAGTGCGTTCTGTTTAGGGGTGTCACGAAAACGACATAGAACGGGAAATGAAAAAGTGAGGCGACGGTAGTTACTTAGGACACCAAATAACTAATTATGGCGTTGCTGCTTTTTTTTTTTTTTCATTTTCATAACTATGGCGTAATACAGTAAAAGAAGGGGTTCAATTTTACTTACGGCAGCGGCGTTGTGCGCTGACATTGGCAACGGCAGTTGAATGCTTTTACAAAAATCATTCACGCCGAATAAGGAGAATAATTCTTTATGTCCACGATTAAATAAATAATTTATGCTGTTCTGGTCTGTAAATTAATCATTGTCCTAAAGCGAATAGTTCGTTGCCAATGATAGCAAACTAAACCGCTGCCACTGCAACTAAAGTTTAACCCAGGTATGACACAAAAATTTTATTTATTTTTTCCTTCCTAGCTGTATCCCATATGCTTTGCAATGTCATGGAAAGAAAAGACGTGCATTTTTCGACGGGTATAGCCACTAAATAATACACAGAGTAGAAATATCTATGCCGCGGTGGAGTAGCCGAGCGGTCTAAGGCGCCTCGCCGTGAAGCGCTCGGTTGCTCTCCGTCGGAGGTTCGAGTCCTCCCTGGGGCATGGGTGTGTGTGTGTGTGTTGTCCTTGGGTTAGTTTACCTAGGTTTAAGTAGTTTGTAAGCTACGGACTGATGACCACGCAGTTTGGTCTGATAGATTTACAAACATTTGAACATTCTATGGAGTGAGCATTGGCATCTGTGCATCTTCTCAACATTAAGCTGGATTTACCAAGTGATACTGAGACAAATCCACTCTTTCCACACTTTTATTTGCTCTTAGGATTGGTTCGTACCGCATTGGCTGCAAAGAAGCCCCACCTCCTTTTGGCAGAACAATCACGTAACATGAAATAATATCGAAATAAATGTGTCACAGAAGCAACAAGAAAGTTGAAACGTCACTAAAAGGGCCATTTACACATGGTCATCTGTCTTAACCAAACAAAAGAGGACCAAGATGTCATCGATTAGTAGATTTTTTTCCAATGTCAGGTGATATTTCCACCTTAATGTTGAGGACATAAAATCTGCTCTGCACATCTGAATGCTCACTCCAGAGATATTTCAGCTCTGTGCCTGCCACTAGAGATAATATACACACGTGAGCAATAAACTCATCAGAAACCTCCCTGCTTTCATAACTGTTCGGTACGATATTATGATTAAAATTTGTAATTAATTACTTTTGGTGCGGACTACATTAAGATAGAGAAAGACGTCTTCTTTTGCGGAGACAGTTGTACTTAGAGTTATAATCTGACTTCTGAATATATAGTTCTATTACACTAGATCGATTTCAACATCGTACTTCACGAAGTACTGTAATCACTGCAGGATGTGAAACATGTATTAGCTGCAAGAGTGGCCGATGCTGCTAACACAGTTAACTGTGAAGACAATTCACTGGAAATACTACTATATTTAATGGGAAGTTCTATACAGACGATAAGCTGACGCCTTTCCTTCAACGATTACCCAGACTTACTTTATCGCACATTGACACATCCACGACGTCTTATTTAAACAGACATGAACTGCTCTGTTGATATGAACTACCCGACCTTCAGCATTTGTCAACTTTTCGATAATATGGGGCACTGTATACAGAACAGAATAACTACATTGTCCCCAGTGCAACACTGCAACATTCTAATACTTCAGCATAGGCCTACACCTACTGAGAGAGAAACAGTTTAGTACTATGCCATAAAACCAATACATGGCGCTGTTATTATTACTGTTTCTCATCTCAACGAGAGAAGTGTTTTCAGAAGTTTATGCCAGACAGACAATTACACGCCTCAGTCTTAACTTTATAAACACAAACTAACAATGAATTTACATCGTTCCGGAGTACGAACTTAAATTAACTTTTTGTATGAAAAACTTTATGGACATTCGTTTTCGACAATACTTCTACTTAAATTTGACATATTGGCTAGGAGAACAGTTTATTGACAGAGCAATCCAACAAGGATTCTATTTTTGCTGACCTAGGGCCGGAACAAAAAAAAAAAAAAAAAAAAAACAAAAAAAAAAAAAAAAAAAGATATAAACCGGTCCCTCTTTAAAAACCGTTGCAAAGCACAGGCATATAAGCTAGTTCAGCAATAAAATGTTAGGCAAAGTCGCCAGAAGAAATCAGTGCCCAACAAATTCTCTCTTAAGGTGAGCATCTTATATCTGAGGGAGTACAAGTGTGATGAACATCTTGTTGTTGCCGGCCGCGGTGGCCGAGGGGACTGAGGCGCACCAGTCACGGTCTGCACGGCCACTGCGGTCGGGGTTTCGAATCCCCCCTCGGGCATGGATATTTGTGCCGTCCTTAGGATTAGCTAGTTCATAAGTAGTTTGTAAGTTTAGGGACTTATGACCCCGTAGTTAAGTCCCATAAGTTATACAAACATTTGAACATCTTGTTGACATTTGTGCCCTGCACTCGAGTCATCAAATTAATAGTTTAATGGCTAGAAATCATTTTCTTTCTAGTCAAATGTGTCACTAAAGCATGCTCTTTTCCGAACCATTTCACAATAACTATTTTCGGAACATTTTCCCGCTCGACCACCAGATATTTCGAAGAAATTTCATATGAACATTCGCCCATGTTCTCTACGAACTTTGCTTAAGTTTGGCTATCGTCTAAGACTAAGTAATACTTGATGAGATGTAAACACTGGTTTGACTTCATGCACAAAGTTGCGCAGATGGAGCATGAATTTTTGACGACACTGAGCAATATTTTGATAAAATAAATACAATTTGGCCATCTACTTCAACTACAAGCGTTCTCTTAAGAATAATAAAGAAAATTATTTTGTGAACCATATTCAGCCATTTAAACATCCGTTTAATGACTCTGCTTTGGAACACAAATGTATGTCGGAAGACTTGTTACAGTTTGTAGCTGTTGAAACAAATTGGTTTTACGAATATGCCACAGCAAATACTCTGGAATCTGTACATTCACTGACGCTCCTAATGGCTATCTTCAACATTTATTTATCTGTGCAAATACGGTGACGTGAAGAATGTAAAACTAGCACTCATAAGTAACACAAAATGCGAAACAGGGCATTGAAAATGCTGCAAGCAGCCTCATCAATCATACTGTGCATGGTCCGCGGAATTACAGGGCCTTAGTAGAAAATTTCAATTCATTATAGACACGCATCGTGTCTCTTATGCCGATTCCCTGGTTAGAGATGCTATACTTAGGTTGTCTCCAGATAAGAAAGGAAGACAACAGGCCCTCCAGCTTCAAAAACCCTTATTTATCTGAAGTTTTGAGTATCGCTCGGTCGCATGAAATTTCTCTTGCCGCCGACGCCCAACAAATAGATAAACGTCAGTGTTGTGCAGTCTAATGCCGCGGCAGACGGTGCGTCTGTTTTGTATGATGATGGGGAAGATGCTGCTATACAAGAGCGTCAACAATGACGAGCAGGACAACCTCACGTTAAAAAGAGGCAACAGCGGCAGACGTGGTAACATCAGGTATGTTCAGTGCTTCCATCCTGTCCACGTTACTTTATCAAACACGAGAGGGTAGAATGTCCTCAACGCTGGGATGTGTGTCACTCCTGTAATAAAGGGTTCATTGCCTCAGTCAGCCAGTCTAACAAGATGCCTGTTGTTGAAGTGATGACTTACAACTGTCAATTGTGTACTTTCAAATGCTAAGAAGTTATACATAGATGTTCTGGTCCTTGACAAAAAATCTTCGCATGCAGGTCGACACAGGTTCTGCTGTCACACATAAATTCCCACTCGTACTTGGAATTCGGTTCTCCGCTGTTGTCTCCTGTCACGCCCAATTTGCGGACATAAAACAAACAGAAAATTCCGATTATCGGCCAGTTTGAGGCGTCCCCTTTTTACAAGTCGGTTGTTCGTTCTCTCACCTTTTATGTTGTTGATCATGCACGAATGGAAAACTTGTTTGGATATGACGCCTTTCAACTTTTTGGATTCTCCATTACAAAAATGTTCAAATGTTTGTATAGCTTATGGGACTTAACTACGGGGTCATCAGTCCCTAAACTTACAAACTACTTACAAACTAGCTAACACTAAGGACGGCACAAATATCCATGCCCGAGGGGGGATTCGAACCCCCAACCGTAGTGGCCGTGCAGACCGTGACTGGAGCGCCTCAGTCACCTCGGCCACCGCGGCCGGCTGTTGTTGGGGGGTTTTAAATGGGGGCTAAACGACTGGGTTATCAGTCCCCCGTTCCTATTGAAGAGTGCACTAAGTATGGTTTTCCATTGGAAAGACGAGCACTTCATAGCCCATTTTACAGGTTGATGAAGTGACAAGAAGCGCTAAAATGGCAACATAAAAAGGGGGGGGGGGGGGGGGGAAACCATAAAAGTTGATGCTCAAATAAGCAACGTTGTTAAAACTGCACAACAGAAGATTGAGGCTGGCTGATCACTAGGGTAATAATGGATGAACCAGCCATTCTGCACGTACTAAAACTGCCAATTAAAAAGATTAGCGAGACGAAAGTGACAACATATTAAAACTGTTTGAATGGTGGGCGCCTGAAAGATCGAGCTTCAGGTGCCACCATTAAATCATGTGATAAAATCCAGCTGCGCGAATAAAACCTAAAACACGGTTAACCATGAAGGCATAGTCGGCTAAAATCGAAGAAAGCGCAGAAGGAAGTATAAAAGACTTGCACAATGCAGCTAAAAGCGGACACTCCGACAAGATGTGGACCACCGTGAGCAGCGCGCCACAACGGCAGTCCGGTGGGTCCTCACGTCGTAACAGGTAGCCGTGCGTTAACCATGTATGGCCTATACGCAGCCGACACAGGACAACCGAGTCTCGTCGAGAAGGCAAGAAGGAGGTCTTCCAAGCTGCAGTTGACTGTTTAATTGTATGGAGCTTATTTGGCGTCGTCAACGTTGACCATTCACGGTCCCAGGTCATGGAGATTTTGTGGCGTAGACCCAATTGGATATCCCTTTCTGGGTTACCGATTTCCAGGCGCTGGCTGTCGATTGCCTGCTTGGCAAGCTGATCAGCACATTCGTTCCCCTGAATGCCAATGTGGCCTGGGGTCCAGATGAAGGCCACAGATCGGCTGGACTTGCCGAGATTGAAAATGGAGTCCTGGATGGACCGCACCAGGTGGTGTTTGGGAAAACACTGGTCACGGGCTCGTAAGCCACTCAGGGAGTCACGGCATATGACATACGACTTCCTGGGGCATGTACGGAGATGGTCGAGGGCTCTAAGTATTGCGACCAGCTCTGCCGTAAAGTCTGTGCAGCCATGTGGCGAGCAAGTGTTGTTCACAGTGGTGACCATGAACGTAGGCGTAACCCACTCTGCCATCTACCTGGGAGCCATCAGTATATATCACTTCTGCATCACCGAACGTGCCAAGTATGTCCTGAAACTGGTGACGAAGTATGTGAGATGGAACCGACGCCTTTGGGTCGCAGAACAATTTTAGGTGGAGCTGTAGGCGAGGGATGGACCAAGGAGGGATATGGGAGTGGCAGGAGAATGCGATAGGGAGAGGTAGGGCCTCGAGGGAGGAAAGGAGACCACGAACGCGGACCGCGGCGACTCTCCATTACAGACAATGTACACCTGGTATCTGATGATATTCCTTACACTCGATTAGACGCAGTGTGCCAAATTTACCTCAATTTTCTCTCCCAGTCTTGACCGTGCTGTTTATGTTGAGGTACATATAATGCTCAAACCGCCATGCCATCCGAAGTTTTTCCGTGCCCGCCCCCTTCCAGTGGCATTATGTGACCCAGTCAAGACTGAATTAAGAATTAAATAGGTTGGCGTCTTTGGGGCTTTCCTACCTGTTATTTCTAGTGAATGGACATCTCCCCTTCATTATCATTTGCAAACCCAATGGCAAATTGCGGCTGTCTGGCGATTTCAAGAAGACTGTCAATGCCCAATGTCTTATTGATACTTACCCGCAGATACAAAAAAATCTCTTCGTAAACACTCCGATTAGCCTGTATCAAAACCAACGGTTGCTGTCCGGTGTTGCCTGTGCGCCAGCTATATTTCAGCATTTTTAGAACAGCTGATGGCTTCCGTGTCTGGTTGCATAAATTATCAAGATCATATTGTAGTTATGGGTGCTTCCATATATGAGCACCTTACCAACCTCCTCCCCCCCCCCCCTCTCTCTCTCTCTCTCTCTCTCTCTCTCTCTCTCTCTCTCTCTCTCTCTCTCTCTCGTCTTCTGTTGTATATTTGGGGTTTCAACTGTCATGTGACAGAATCCATCCCTTAAGTTAGCACGTTGATGCTATCATGGCCCTCTCACGGCCCTCTACTGTTAAAGACAAAGTATTTCTTAACAAAATTGCCTACTATCAAATTCCTTCCTTCTGCAGCTGGTGTGGCTCATCCCTTGAATCAACTGCTCCATAAGAACTTTCCTTTCCACTGAACTGACAAATGCAAACATGCCTTTACCAATGTCAAAGATCAACTTCAGTCTGCGCTGTGTCTAGCCACTTTTTTGGCCAGGGCGGCAACTGGTGTTTGCCACGGATGCGTCCCAACATGGTCTTGGGGCTGTCCTCTCACACCAATATGACGATGGATTACAGTGGCCTATTGCTTACGCTTCGAAGACTCAACGATGCTCAAAGGCATTATTCTCAGATTGAGAAAGAGGCACTTGCCATAGTGTATGCCTTAAAAGAAAATTTCAAGTTTTCTTGTACGGTTCCAAATTTCATCTCATCACTGACATTAAGCCTCTCATCTCCTTGTTTCAACCTTAAACATTGCTTCCGGATAAGGCTGCAACGTTGGGTTTTATACTTCTCATTTTCACTATGAGATTTATTACCGTCCCACGGCCCAGCATGCTAATGCTGATGCCTTGTTGCGGCTGCCTATGGGTCCTGACCCCATTTTCAACCGCAATGAGTTACTTTGTTTCCACGTGGATGAGGACGAATGTCATGTGATTGATCGTTTTCCAATTATGGGGCGACCATGTTGCTTCTGCCACAGATGACAACCTGGTTCTCTGTAAGGTGACTAATTTCATTCAATGAGGGTGGCCTGACAGACCCTCTGGCAAGGCATCTGACCCTCTCCGTAAATATTATGCCTTGTTTTGCATCTGCGACTGTCTGTTCGTGATAGAAAGGCCCTCTTCTCTACAGACAGAGCATTTCCAGGAGTAGTGGTTCTTGCTTCTCTGTGTCAGTGTGTTCTTCAACTGTTGCATCAGGGATACTGGGGCATTTCCCCCACTAAAAAACTGGCTTGCACGCGTGTTTATTGGCCAAGAATTGACACAAACATTTCATGGTTCGCTGTGTGTCCCCTTCCACTGTGACAACCACAGATTTTCGCCCTTGATGGTCTACCCTCTACACTTGTCAGACAATGGTCCTTAGTTTTCCTCACAGGTTTTTGCAGATTTCAGTTCCAGCTCAGTGTCTGTGATGTCACAGCACAGCCCTTCCATCCTTACTCGAATGGGGAGGTCGAACTCTTGTTCGCACATTCAAGTGTCAGACATTTCTCACCGAGTTTTCTACGGACCAAGCTTTACTTCACTTTTTAAGTTCTTCTAGATTTACACACTTGGTTGATCACAGCCCAGCCGAGCTCTTGCAGGGTAGTCAGCCGCGAACATTGTTGCATCTTCTTCACTCCCAACAGTCTCAGGCTGTTTCTCAACCTCTTGACAAGTTCCGGGTAGTTGCTCCTGTCTGGGTATAGGGGTATGGCTTGCCTCAAAAAAAGTTAAGAGGCTGTTGGTTGTGTGTGTTCCGTGCAGATGAAGGTATGCTTGTTCATCACCATTTTGACCAGATACGTCCACAGACAGTGGAACTGTTGTCGTCAACGTTGTCTTCACATAGGACAATTCATACTACTTCAGAAGCCAATAGACACCATCTCTGGGTCCCACCTTTACTGCTCACAACTCTGAGCACTCAACATACTCCTGCAGCTGTGCTTCCGACATGAGCTGACTGTGCGAGGAAGTGTGCCAACATCACAGTCCCATGCACCAGAGGCATTGCAGCTGTTACCCGTCATTCAGTCCTTGGGATGTGTGTCTCCAGCAGAAAACATGCCAACTTCTCTGCCACCTGCAGCCAATACTGCAGAGATGTCACCCATCATTCAGTCACGGGTTCGGGGTACTTCCACCCATACATTCGAGTGGCACCACATGATTTTTCTGCAACACATCAAAAGCCGACGGATGTCTCCGCACTGTACAACACCTCTGCAATGTGAAGTGAATTTACCAACGGGGGAAAAATGTTATGACAGTGCATCGCGTATTCAAATCTACCGCTGCACATAATGCGTGCAAAGTAATATATGGGCACTACGGCAATTAGAGAGTGCCACCTAAGTGAACTAGGGCGCGCCTGTGACTCAGCGGAGCACGGCAGTCTGTAGTGAATCATGATTCAATACACTTTATGTGAAGAGAGTGTCTTGTGCTAATAAAGTTATAACAAAATAAAAACTAAAATTTTGAGTCAATACTTACAATCACGAGGTGAAATTTTTAATACTGCTGACAGACAAATAAACTACAGTAAACTATATACACATTAAGAAATATTGGTTCCTCCCTTGGGAAGGGGAGAGGGATAAGTTGAGAAAGGTTTAAGATGTAGGGCAACGTCCACAGACCCCAGTATAACAATAGAAGATATATCTTTCTTCCTGAAGACAAGTACTGAGCAGCAATTCTCTTGAAATTTTATGGTTTTCTTAAGTTTATTTTTGATTTGATACAATTAAGTTAAATAAAAATGCATTTTAATCAGTGTTATACTGTTTTCGTTTATTTTAAAGTCACATTTCTGATAGTTGACAAGATTAAAATTTCAGTTATAAATACACAAAATCTCACATTTTCAGTCTCTACTGGAAAGGTTGTCACTGAAGTTCCATCCTTCAGCCACCAGTCACAACTTAATAAATATTGTGTGCACTCAATACACAAACACCTTCCAAATTCTCCCAGTTCATTCTAATTAAACAGGTTTCTCACATTTGAATACATCGTAAATTATTTTCCATTTTTCTGAATAAATTAAATACTAATTTAATGTAATGATTTACAAAAAATTTCATGTAGCTGAGACTGCTTGCTTTTAGAATCATTACTGTATGTATAAAAATATAAGCTTTGCAATTCTTTGTAACTGATGTGATACATGCTTGGCTTATGGAATATTACTAGTGATTTTAAGATATAATTTTTGAAGCAGATTAATACTTGCAGTCGGTTATGACAAGTTCTTATAAAACTATTCTGTTTATATGGAACGATGTACAATCAGATGGAAGATCTTTGATAGCTGTCAAAAAGCTGTGAAACATTCTGCTAATAAAGTACAACACACACACACACACACACACACACACACACACACACACACATGAATCGATTGGAACTGGTAACAAATGGAAAAATTAACACCAATTGGATACTACACTTCTATGTTCATCCAAAATTAAAATAAAATTACCAACTGTCTTGATAAGCTACCATCTGAAACATTACAAGCTCATGACGGTTGTCACATCATGCATACAGTGCTAATTTACAAGTTGAATTATTAATTTCAGCCTAAAGTAAGAAGCAAATCAAGACTGTGTTGCAGGCAAGTCCAAGGTCGGGAAAATTCTTCCCTTCTCTTATTGGTCATCATCTTCAAGTGAAACATTTCCACTGTCATTGATTATTTCCTGAAAGAACAAATATTTAAAATGTAACAGTATTTTCATTTACATCATCTGTAACAAAATTACACACGGGGGAAGTATACAATAATTATATTTGAATTGTTATTGTGTTCCTGGGAAGTCAAAATGAGATTTTGTGTGGAAACCTATGATTAGGATGAATGGACACACACAAAATCTTTACTAAAAATCATACAACTAACTGTTACAATGCATGATCTGCATATAATACTGGTTATGCTTTTTATTATTGTGGACCTGTTGATACTAAGAAGAATTTGATAGAGCACTGAAAGATTTGATTCTTAGAAGGCATCTGCAAGAAAACTGACAACTCTATTCCAGCATTGTAAAATTTGTCATGTATGTGTTAAGATTTTGATGAAATTTCTAGATAAACAACTGGAACATCTGCTCAACACCAATAGCAAGCACCACTGACAAAAGTTTGCAAGAAAATGGTTCCCTTCCTACAAATGCCATACTATTTGGCCTTGGATGCATGCACTGGCTCCATATCTTCTCCTAAGTAATGCTGTTTTGTACGGAATTTTACAGCCACATGACCCTCAACATTGTGCAGCTAATTAATAGAAACACATCTCGTGTGGATGAGCAATGTCCTATTGAAAAAGGACACCACCAGTCTATCAGAGGTAACACAATAGGGAATCAAGAATTTTCTCAGTCACTATCAGCTGTCAGCTGAAAACATACCTATTCACTCCCCACATGACAAAATTATTTACTACAATCATCAGACCAGTTCTAACCTATGGGGCAGAAAACTGGAGTTTAACAAAAACTGAACACCAGTTAAAAGATTTTGAAAATAAAATTTACAAGAAAATGTTTGGCACATATGATAATGAATCACAGTGCTGGAAGAGAACACAGGAATTGACATGTCAGCACAAGAACTAACAATAGTGAATGTGGTAAATGCTAGAAGACTGAGACAAAAGTGTGCCAATTATATTTAAGAAATGGTCGCATAGTAAAAGGACAGAAGGACTTGGCACAATGAAATACACAATATAAGCAAAAGATTGGAATAAATAATTGGCAAGAGGCAACAAGACAGGAGCATTTGGAGTAAACATGTGAGATTAGCACAAAACCTGCGAGTCCCTTGGAAGCCGCCACTGCTGCTGCCGCCTCCTCCTTCTACTAGTATTACAACAACAACAACAATAATAATAATAATAATAATAATAATACTGAACGGTGGCTTTTGTGCTTGTTGCATCATGAGATTAGCAATAGGTGGAGTAGCCAAATTGGGTGCTACATTGCCATACTCAGATGTAACAATTATGGCTCAGAAGGACCGAAGTGCTCAGACTATTTTAACTTTCAGAGCCTGTAGTTTTGTTGGGTTTACCTTGAGCCATGTGCAGGACAGCTGTTAAGGACATGAAGATGGCACACACTCATGTGAGGCAGCTGTATCAGAACCTGACAGTGTTTGAAAGATCTCATTGCGAGCCTCCACTTGGCCAGCTGGTGTAATTCTGAAGTACCCTCATTCGTGAGACTTGTTCATGTACTCGATTGCAACATGAAGGCAAGCTTACAAGTCTTGGAGATTCTGGTCAACCACAACTAGGAGGGATCAGAGCACTGTGCACTGAGCACATCTCAACCCTTTTAGATCTGTGTCTTATCAGAAAGTGTGTAATGAACACTGTGTCTGGTCACATCACTGGCCATAGATTAGCAGCTCATGAGCAGAGGAATTACCATTCAGTGCATAGGCTGCCATTAACAGCAGAAAAAAAAAAAAAAAAAAAAAAAAAAAAAGAAAGAAATGGAGTGACACCATGACAACTAAGCGTAGACTGGTAAAGAATGACACCTGTTCAGGAGTGAATTACTGTTTTGCACTACCCCAGACAGCTAACAAGGGTTGGTATGGTGGCAACCTAATCCCATTCTTCTAATGTTTTGATGAGGCAGCCAGAGAAGTTAGTAGTGAGATTGTGAAGTGTGCCGGAGTGATTATGTGAATGTTCTTTATTCTGAGGAAGGTCATGGCTGATAGCTTAAGTGTTGTATGTTCATGTCTTTATGTGCCTGTCGCACCTCATTGTTGCATCTTTGTGGTGAGATGTAAACTGTCCTCATGGAGTTTCCATTATTAGATGATTTTAGTTTAGTTTATCTAGTCAGCAGTTTAAATCATAGAAGTTTTTGTATTGAACAGTAGAGGTTTGGTTAGCATTTTGCAGTCTCACTCCTATCTACTTTGCTCGTCTATTAGTTTTCCGAGAAATTTGAATTGTACAACATGCTCAAATTTATGTTCACCAATAGATGTTTGGTTGTCCTGTTCATTCCTTCAATATTACACTGCATAAAATGAGTACCACACGATAAGTTACAACGGTTGAAGCTTTTGAATTTTAAAACCAAACTGTTCCACACATCCTAAAGCAGAATAAAACAAGGAAAACATTGGTATAACTGTTACTGTGATTAACCTATTGGTTCACTTTTAGTAAAGCTTAATCTAAAGTCTCACAAAAAAAAAAAAAAAAAAAAAAAAAAAAAAAAAAAAAAAATTAATATTGTTTGACTTACTGAAAGTACAGGCTCGCCAATAGAAACATAAAACACAAATAAAAACACAAACATTCAAGCTTTCGCCACCACTGGCAGCTTCTTCAGGAAAAAGAGGAAGGAAGGAGAAGAGAAAGGGAAGGATACGGGTTTTAAGGAAGTGGAAAAGGAGTCATTCCAATCCCAGGAGTGGAAGGATTTACCTTAGGGGAAAAAAGGAAGGTAAACAAATACACAGAGGCTCTGTCCACAGAACCGAGGCAAAGATGCTAAAGATGGTGGGCGGGAATTTGAATTTAGCGGAGGTTGAGACCAGGTGGGCAACGGGAGGAGAGAATAAGCTGAAGGGCAAGTTCCCATCTCTGGAGTTCTGAAAGGTTGGTGTCAGTGGGAAGTATCCAGATAATATAGTTTTTTAATCTAATAGTAGGCATATTGTTTGTTAGATATCGTCTCTGAACAGCAGCCTACAGAGGGCACTTTTTCTTCAGGAACATACAGTAACCTGTTAGTGTCACCATGGCCATCAGTGTCATATTTATCTACCAATGGTGTTGCCAGTTACCACAGAGAGCACTATAAAGAGCAGACTATTTTGTGTCAACCTAACACTGGTGTAAATTTAGATCCTATCACGTACAAAAGGGGGAAAAAAAAGGGGGGGGGGGGGAGATGACAGACAGTTCACTGCTGCCACAAAGTTCCTATGGTTCAAGTGATTCGAATCTGGCATTTTGTGCACAGTTCAAAGAATGAAGTTCAGCTAACTACAATGATGACTGTAACAGTCAAATGAATATCTGAATAACAATTTCATAACAATATCAGACTGTATGGTAAAGTCATTAACATTTGAAACTTCCTGGCAGACTTCATTCGATCCAGCTGCTGCAAGCCTCACACCTGCAAAGTGATAAATAGCATAATTGAAATGTTATGCATTTTCATTATGAGTGAATTTCTTCAGTTTCTTTCATTAGTGCTTCTGTTTTGAATGCTTTATTCTGATGTATTTGGTAAATTTCGTTAGTGTTTCTGTTTTCAAGGCCTTAATTCTCATGTGTGTTGGTACATACAGCAATTTTAAGTAAGTGTGTGTGGATGCAGAAGTTGGCTGCTGTCCATAAGCAGCTGGAGGCTGTGTTGGCTATGGTCAACAGTCTTCAGGCTGCTACTTTGGGCTGCAGTGTCACCCAGGCACCTAACGTGACTGATGGAGTACCTCTGGTGCCTATTAAAATATCTCCAGCCATTGATGCCAATGTGGTTACAATTTCTAATGTCCCTGTACGTCTAGAGTTGCCTGACGGTTATTGACGAAATGTTCAGATCTTACAAAACTCTGGGCAGGAGGCGAAAATTGGAACCAACCATAAGGCTAGTCCCTTACCCCTCATCAATAGGTTCGAGGTGTTGGTTGGTTGGTTGGGACAGGAAGACCAAAATGCCTACACCGTCATCCCCCAGTGGGGAGGGGAAGGAGTGGGGACAGGAAAGGATGGGAAGGAAAAGGAAAGGAAAAGCAGTTCTTGGAGGAAAGAAGGAAGAAATACTGCACTAGCTTGGGGACCTGTGCTTGCCATATGCATACACACACAAAAGAACCGTAAGGAGTTCGATGTGTTGCCTGCTGCTCCTGCTGCTGACTGTACTTTTGAACCAGCATGGGTCTCCTTGCCTGTTGTTTCAGTGGCTACTCCTGAGATTCAAAAGATGGGTTTGCATGTCATTGGGAGTTCCAATGTTAGGCGAATGGAGCCCCTTAGAGAAATAATAAGGGCAGGAAATAAAGCAAGTGCACACATTATTTGCTTGCCAGGGGTCTCATGTGAAATGTGGAGGAGGTTCTTCTGGAGATGATTGAGAGCACTGGGTGCTCCTGGCTGCAGATCGTTGCTCATGTCGGCACCAATGACTTGTGCCACCTTAGTTTGGAGGTCACCTTTGGCTCCTTCAGACATCTGACAAATTTGGTGAAGACTGCTAGCCTTGCTCACGGGGTAGAAACAGAGCTTTCTATTTGCAACATCGTTCCCAGAACGGGTAGCAGTCCTATGGTTTGGAACTGATTGGAAGGCTTAAACCAGATACTCAGATGATTCTGTGGTGATCAGGTGCAAATTTCTCGACCTCCACTATCGGGTGGAAAATGTATACTCCCCCTGAATAGTTGAGGCGTGCACTACACGCAGGTAGTGGCTACTAGCGAGTATGAGTCTTTCTGGCTTACAAAAATCCCTCTACAGTATAATGATTACCGATTCCTGTCGAGCAGCATTCGGCACAATAGAACAGAGAAAGGAAAGATTAATATACTAATAGTTAACTGTAGGAGTGTCTATGAAAAAGAGCCCAGAACTGTTTCATTTTTAGATCATCACAATGCTCAAATAGTATTAGAGACAGCAAAGTGGCACCAGCCAGATGCCAATTGTAATGAAATCTTAAAGTCAAACTTGGACATATACCATAGAGATATGTTTGAACACTTAAGGGGGATGTGTGTTCATAGCAATAAATAATACAACTGTATCTAGTAGAATTAGCACAGACTTCTAAAATGAAATAATTTGGGTGAAAGTGTGGAAAGTGGCTCAAACATTGTCCTTGTATGTTTTTACAGATCACCTAGCTCAACAGCAGTAGAGACAGATCATTTGAGGGAAAATGTTGAAAATATCTCTCTCAATTTTTTTTTTTTTTTTTTTTTTTTTTTTGCGCACAACTGTTAAGGTCATTAGCGCCCAGACAAGAACAAGGATTCGCTAGATCTAAAAAAAAAAAATTGGTAACTGACAGAACATCAAGAAGAGGCTAAAAACGAAAGATAAAAGACAATTAAAAGCATTAAATATCCTTCGATAGGTTGGCCAAGTTGATAAAACGCAAAACTCTAGCAGCTGCTCGTGTGTCATCAGCTAAAATTTCCTCCAGAGTAGACGGAAAGTGAAGTGCTACACGGAGATGATTAAAATTGACGCAAGACAATAAAACGTATCGCACCGTCAGCAATTCACCACAGGAGCACAGCAGTGCAAGATCGGCGGTTAGCAGATGACGGTGGCTGAAACGGCAGTGATCGATCTGCAACCAGGCCAGGATGACCTCCTCTCGCCGAGAGGGGCATGAGGAGGTCCTCCAAGCGGTCGGGATCGGTTTTACAGTTCGCATTTTATTGTTGTATAGTGAAAGCCACGCACTGTGCCATGACGACACGATATTCCGGCGAAGAGCCCGTTGAACATCGCCCGATGGGACGCAAAAGGTAGCCATGCGAGGCAAAAGAGCTGTGGCCTTGGCTGCTATGTCGGCGGTCTAATTCCCGGGCACACCCACGTGGCCAGGGACCCACAAAAAAGAAACGTGACAGCTGTCATCTGCTAGCAACTGGAGGGAGCGTTGGATCCGATACACGAGAGGATGGTTCGAGAAAGGGTCCTTAAGACTCTGCAGGGCACTAAGGGAGTCCGAACATTCGGCATAGAAAGGTTGGCGGTGGCAGCAGGTATACAAGACGGCCTGGTGGAGGGCAAAAAGCTCAGCCATGAAATTCGAGCACCGGTCAGGGAGCTTGTATTGGAAACAGTTGTCCCCGACGACGAAGGCAGATCCGACACCGTCAGTGCTCTTGGAATCATCAGTGTAAATAAATATGGCATTATTGAACCGCGAACGGAGTTCAACAAGCCTCTAGCGGTATACCAAATCCGGAGTGCTCTCCTTGGAGAGTGAACTAAGTTGAAGGTGAGTGTGAACCTGGGCCTGATGCCACAGTGGCAATGGGCTGTCGCTCAACCGAAAGGTGGAAGGAAGGGTAAAATCAAGCCGCTGTAGCAGGCGGCGAAACCGAACTCCAGGTGGAAGCAAGGCAATCGCAGACAACTGATATTGGCGATCGAGTGAGTCGTAAAAAATTACCGGTAAGATGGATGGTTGGGCATCGACCGCAAGCGGCATGCGTACCGACAAGAGTATGTCACGCCAAGTGGTCAAGGGTAATACAGCAGCCTCGGCATACAGACTTTCAACAGGGCTGGTATAAAATGCACCGGTCGCCAGACGTAATCCACGATGATGGATAGAGTTGAGACGGCGGAGAATCGACGGCCGTGCTGAAGAGTACACAAGGCTTCCATAGTCGAGCTTCGACTGAACAATGGCCTGGTAAAGGTGAAGCAGGACGGTACGATCCGCTCCCCATGACGTGCCACTGAGGACACGAAGAACGTTAAGGGATCGGGCACAACGGGCAGCCAGGTAGGACACGTGTGTGGACCAGCAAAGTTTCCGATCCAACATGAGTCCCAAGAATTTCGTAGTCTCCACGAAAGGGAGAGCAACAGGGCCGAGACGTAGAGAAGGTGGAAGAAATTCCTTGTATCTCCAAAAATTGATACACACAGTTTTCTCAGTGGAGAATCGGAAGCCGTTTGCGATGCTCCAGGAATATAGACGGTCAAGACAGCGTTGGAGAGAACGCTCCAAGAGACATGTCCGCTGGGCGCTACAATAAATTGCGAAATCGTCAACAAAAAGGGATCCGGAGACGTCGGCTGAAAGGCAGTCCACGATGACGGAGCCCTGTGGTACCCCATTCTCCTGGCAAAAGGTATCTGACAAAACAGAGCCCACCCGTACCCGGAACTTGCGATCCGCCAAAAACGCTTGAATGAAAAGAGGAAGGCGGCCCCGAAGGCCCCATGTGTGCAATGTGCGGAGAATGCCCGCTCTCCAACAGGTATCGTATGCCTTCTCCAAGTCTAAGAACACGGCTACTGTTTGACGCTTCTTACAAAGTTGTTCATAATGAAGGTCGACAACGTAACGAGGTGGTCAGCAGCAGAGCGGTGTCGCCGAAAACCGCACTGGATATTAGTCAGGAGGCGGCGAGATTCGAGGAGCCAGACCAACCGAGCGTTAACCATGCGTTCCATCACCTTACAGACGCAGCTCGTCAGAGAAATGGGACGATAACTGGAAGGAAGGTGTTTGTCCTTCCCTGGTTTGGGGATGGGGACAACAATGGCTTCACGCCAACTAGTGGGAACATTACCTTCAGTCCATATGCGATTGTAGGTACTAAGAAGAAAGCACTTGCCCGCAGGAGAGAGGTTCTTCAGCATCTCAATATGAATGGAATCGGGCCCGGGAGCAGAAGACCGGGACAGGGCGAGAGCACTATCTAGCTCCTGCATGGTGAAGGCGACGTTATAATTTTCACGATTAAAAGAGCGGAAAGAAGGCGGCCGTGCCTCCTCTACCTGTTTGCGAGGGAGAAAGGCAGGGTGGTAATGGGCAGAGCTCGAAACCTCCGCAAAGAAACGACCCAATGCGTTTGAAACATCAGCTGGGTCCACGAGGACCGCGTTCTCCACGGTCAGGCCAGGAATCGGGGAGTGGACCTTGATGCCGGACAAACGGCGTAGGCCACCCCAGACAACCGTGGAGGGAGTAAAACGGTTAAAAGAACTAGTAAAAGCTGTCCAGCAAGCTTTCTTGCTGTCGTTTATGATACGACGGCACTGTGCTCTCATACGTTTGTAATTGATGCAATTCTCCAAAGTTGGGTGGCGGCGGAAGGTGCGTAAGGCACGGCGTCGGGCTCGAAGCGCGTCGCGGCAGGCTGCAGTCCACCAAGGGACCTGGACACGACGTGGAGAAGAGGATGTACGAGGTATGGAACGTTCAGCAGCAGTGAGAATAACCTCTGTGAGGTATTCGACCTGACTGTCACAGTTGGGAAAATGCTGATTGTGAAAAACAGCCATGGAAGAATAAAGCCCACAGTCGGCTTTAGAAATGTTCCAACTGGTGGGACGTGGTGATGGGGAATGATGTAGGAAGTGGATGATACAAGGGAAATGGTCACTCGAGTACGTGTCAGAAAGTGCATACCACTCAAACCGACCGGCAAGCTGAGGAGTGCATATTGCAAGGTCTATATGGGAATGGGCTGGGACCTCTTCCACGGGTGGCAGGTCGAACCGCACAGAGGTGTAGTGTGGAAAGTCTGCACGATCACGTAGACGCAACTTAGTTTCCTGGAGGCAGACTAGAAGCGGGCAGTGCAATCGAAGGAGTAGTTTTAACTCCTCCCGATTAGAACGAAAGCCGCGAATGTTCCATTGAAGGAGCGCCATGATAAAAATGAGAGAAGAAATAAGGATAAAAACCAAGTAACGAGCGGGGTCACCTCGACGGCCGCTGAGGACCGGATTTCGAGGGAGCACTGCTATCGCTGTCTGGGGGCAAAGGGTCATGTTCCATTGGTACGACCGACGCGCCTGCCACCTCCCTGAGTTGATCAGGAGGGGCAGTTTCCACCGCCGGTAAAGGGCCAGGCGCCCGGCAAACGGAGCGACCCGGTGAAACAGAAGACGGCCGAGGCCGGCAACTGTTGGACGGCGCGACAGATGGGTCACGCCTCGGCGGGGAAGGAGAGGAACTCTTTTTCTTGTCAGCTCTTCTGGAAGAGTGACGGCGGGAAGAGGCAGTTGACCGTTGGGAAGCCTGAGAACGCAGAAAATCCTCACGGACGGGTTCCTTTTTCAAGGTCGGGGCATCTTGTTTAGGTGCCCGCGGTTTACTAGAGGTTGTTGAAGACTGTACCTTAGAAGCAGCAGGAGGAAGCGGGGACGTGGAAGGGGCAATCTTCGGGCTGGCGGATCGCACAACTGTGTCAGCGAAAGTGAAATCACAAGTCTGGGTACTGGAATCCTTAGTAGGTCGAGTTGAGGTGAGGACCTTACTGTATGTACCCGCTGGGAGGACAGTGGGCTTTCGACTCGCCAACAACTTTCGAGCGGCAGATGTTGATACCTTCTCCGTGACCCGAATTTGCTGAATGATTTTTTCATCCTTATATACAGGGCAGTCGCGAGAGGAAGCCGCATGGTCGCCGTTGCAGTTAAGGCAATGAGGGGACGGAGGTGGGCAATCCCCCTCATGGGCGTCCCTACCACAAGTGATACATTTTGCTGCATGTGGGCAATGTTCACGGGTATGGTTGTACCTGTGGCATTGGTAGCAGCGCGTTGGGTTCGGAATATAAGGGCGGACTGAGATAACTTCGTACCCTGCTTTGACCTTCGACGGGAGGTCAACTCTGTCGAATGTCAAAAACACAGTACGAGTCGGTGTCAGCTGGTTATCTACCTTTTTCATCACCCTGTGGACGGCTGTCACACCCTGATCGGACATATAGGACCGGATGTCGTCTTCAGACAACCCGTCAAGGGATCTCGTAAAAACTACCCCATGTGACGAGTTGAGTGTGCGGTGCGCTTCTACTTTGACTGGAAACGTGTGTAATAACGTAGTCCGGATAAGTTTCTGGGCTTGGAAAGCACTGTCCACTTCCAGCAACAATGAGCCATTGCGCTGACGCGAACAGGTTTTAACAGGGCCAGCACTTGCATCAACACCTTTCTGTATAACGAAAGGATTGACAGAAGTGAAATCTTTTCCGTCGGTGCGCGACACAACAAGAAATTTCGGCAAATTAGGCAGAGTCTTCTTTTGCTGAGGCGAATCTATCTTACGTTTCTGGGTCAATGTCAGTGAAGAAGAGAAGGAAGTCATTGCGGAAGTGTCCCCCGTGATTACCGGCGTCTCCGATGGCGCGCTCCTTCCTAGTGGGGGCCCTCTCCGAGGGCTTACCCGCCTTAGGTGATTGTTCACACCTCAGGTCACACCTCCCGAGAACTGACGGAGGGACCAATTGGCATGTTCGGAAGGTACCAGCTCGGGTAATCACCCCTCCCTGGGCCTGGCCTTTACCAAGGGGTACGTACGTGCCCTACTTGTCTACCCGGGGCGGGGAATTACGCGTTACCCAGTCACCTGCTACGCATGATAATGCGTGGGTCGGCCTTCAGACACGCACAGGGAGGAAAGAAGAAGAATAGAGGAAGTGAAGAGAAAGAAGGAAAGGTGTCTCAAACGCCGAGGCGGAGACTAATGAGGAGAAGAAGGCGAGGAGAGGACAAGGAGAGAGAGACAGAAACAAAAGGTAAGAAAGGAAGGAACCAAGGAATAAGAGTAACAACAACAAGAAAACACCTGAACTCGTGAAATACGCCCGTCTCCGGGCGAAGGCATAAACCGGGAGGGAAAGTGAAGCAGCCCGGGGCAGAAGAAATGCTGCTCCGGCTCGGGGTCCCGTGCGCGCCACACACGTACCCACAAAAGAACTGTGGGCCCCCTGGGGGGTCAAGGGTAGTACAGCAGCCTCGGCATACAGACATAATCCCCGATGGTGGATAGAGTTGAGACGGCGGAGAATCAACGGCCGTGCAGAAGAGTATACAAGGCTTCCATAGTCGAGCTTCGACTGAACAATGGCCTGGTAAAGGTGAAGCAGGACGGTACGATCCGCTCCCCATGACGTGCCACTGAGGACAAAGAACGTTAAGGGATCGGTCACAACGGGCAGCCAGGTAGGACACGTGTGTGGACCAGCAAAGTTTCCAATCCAACACGAGTCCCAAGAATTTCGTAGTCTCCACAAAAGGGAGAGCAACAGGGCCGAGATGTAGAGAAGGTGGAAGAAATTCCTTGTATCTCCAGAAGTTTATACACACCGTTTTCTCAGTAGAGAATCTGAAGCCGTTTGCGATGCTCCAGGAATATAGACGGTCAAGACAGCGTTGAAGAGAACGCTCCAAGAGACACGTCCGCTGGGCACTGCAATAAATTGCGAAATCGTCTACAAAAAGGGATCCGGAAACGTCGGCTGAAAGGCAATCTACGATCGGACTGATCCGATGGCAAACAGCCACACTCAAGACTGAACCCTGTGGCATCCAATTTTGCGTTCCATCATCTTACAGATGCAGCTCGTCAGATAAATGGGGCGATAACTGGAAGGAAGATGTTTGTCCTTCCCTGGTTTGGGGATGGGGACAACAATGGCTTCACGCCAACTTGTGGGAACATGACCTTCAGTCCATATGCGATTATAGGTACTAAGAAGAAAACACTTGCCCGCAGGAGAGAGGTTCTTCAGCATCTCAATATGAACAGAATCGGGCCCGAGAGCAGAAGATCGGGACAGGGCGAGAGCACGGTCTAGCTCCTGCATGGTGAAGGCGACATGATAATTTTTACAATTAAAAGAGTGGAAAGAAGGCGGCCGTGCCTCCTCTACCTGTTTGCGAGGGAGAAAAGCAGGGTGGTAATGGGCAGAGCTCATAACCTCCGCAAAGAAACGGCCCAATGCTTTGGAAACATCAGCGGGGTCCACGAGGACTGCGTTCTCCACGGTCAGGCCAGGAATCGGGGAGCGGACCTTAATGCCGGATAAACGGCGGAGGCCAGCCCAAACAACCGTGGAGGGAGTAAAACGGTTAAAAGAACTAGTAAAAGCAGTCCATCAAGCTTTTTTGCTGTCGCTTATGATACGACACAATGCGCTATCATACGTTTATAATGTATGCAACTCTCCAAAGTTGGGTGGCGGCGGAAGGTGCGTAAAGCACGGCGCCAGGCTTTGAGAGCGTCGCGGCAGGCTGCAGTCCACCATGGGACCGGCACACGACGTGGAGAAGATGATGTACGAGGTATGGAATGTTCAGCGGCGGTGAGAATAACCTTTGTGATGTATTCGACCTGACTGTCACAGCTGGGAAAATTCTGATCGTGAAAAACAGCCATGGAAGAATAAAGCCCCCAGTCGGCTTTAGAAATGTTCCAACTGGTGGGACGAGGAGATGGGGAATGATGCAGGAAGTGGATGATACAATGGAAATGATCACTCGAGTATGTGTCAGAAAGTGCATACCAAAACCGACCGGCAAGCTGAGGAGTGCATATCGCAAGGTCTATGTGAGAGTAAGTATGAGTTGTGTCAGAAAGGAAGGTCGGTGCACCTGTGTTGAGGCAGACCAGATTGAGGTGTTGGAGAAGGTCCACCAAAAGGGAGCCTCTCGGATAAGGCGCCGGAGAGCCCCATAGGGGGTGGTGGGTATTGAAGTCGCCTACCAACACGAAAGGTGAAGGGAGCTGGTCGACGAGGTGTAGCACATCTGCCCTAGTAAGGGCAGATGACGATGGCGAATAGATATTACACAGGGAAAAGGTAAATGTGGATAGAGTTATGCGGACGGCAACTGCCTGTAGGTGAGTATGCAATGTAATGGGATGGTAATAGACATCTCGAATGAACATCAGAACCCCTCCATGGGCTGGGGTACCTTCCACAGGTGGCAGGTCGAAACGCACAAAGGTGTAGTGGGGAAAGTCTGCACAATCACTTGGACGCAACTTAGTTTCTTGGAGACAGACTAGAAGCGGGCAGTGCAATCGAAGGAGTAGTTTTAACTCCTCCTGATTGGAACGAATGCCGTGAATATTCCATTGAAGGAGCACCATGATAAAAAAATGAGAAGGAAACAAGATAAAAAGGAACAAGCAAGCTGGGTAACCTCAACGGCCGCTGAGGACCGGATTTCGAGGGAGCACACATTTTGATACATTTGGGCAAGATTCACAGGTATGGTTGTACCTGTGGCATTGAAAACAGCACGTTGGGTTTGGTATATAAGGGCGGACAGAGGTAACTTCGTACCCTGCTTTGACCTTTGACGGGAGTTCAACTCTGTCGAATGTCAAAAACACAGTACGAGTCGGTGTCAATTGGTTATCGACCTTTTTCATCACCCTGTGGACGGCTGTCACACCCTGATCGGACATATACGATTGGATGTCTTCATCAGACAACCCGTCAAGGGATCTCGTAAAAACTACCCCCCGTGACGAGTTGAGTGTGCGGTGCGCTTCTACCTTGACTGGAAACGTGGGTAACAACGTAGTCCGGATGAGGTTTTTTTTTTTTTTTTTTTTTTTTGTGGTTTTAGGGCGCACAACTTCTATGGTCATTAGCGCCCAGCCAAGAATATAGATTCGCTATCATCTCAAAAAAATGGTGACTGTCAGAACATCAACAAGAGGCTAAAAACGAAAGATAAAAAACAATTAAAAAGGTTAAATATCCTTGGATAAGTTGGCCAAGTTGATAAAACGCAAAACTCGAGCAGCTGCTCGTGTGTCATCAGCTAAAATTTCCTCCAGAGTAGACGGAAAGTGAAGGGCTACACGGAGATGATTAAAATTAACACAAGTCAGTAAAACATGTCGCACTGTCAGCAGTTCACCGCAGGAGCATAGCGGTGCAGGTTCGGCGGATAGCAAGTGACGGTGGCTGAAACGGCAATGACCGATCCGCAACCGAGCCAGGATGACCTCCTCCCGCCAAGAGGGGCGTGAGGATGTCCTCCAAGCGGTCGGGATCGGTTTGACAGTTCGCAATTTATTGTTGTACAGTGAAAGCCACACACTGTGCCATTGCGACACGATACTCCGGCGAAGAGCCCGTTGAACATCGTCCGATGGGACGCAAAAGGTAGCCATGCGAGGCAAAAGAGCTGCTGCCTTGGCTGCTGTGTCGGCGGCCTCATTCCCGGGCACACCCACATGGCCAGGGACCCACAGGAAAGAAACGTGACAGCTGTCATCCGCCAGCAACTGGAGGGAGCGTTGGATCCGATACACGAGAGGATGGTTCGAGAAAGGGTCCTTAAGACTCTGCAGGGCACTAAGGGAGTCAGAACATATGGCATAGAAAGGGTGGCGGTGGCGGCAGGTATACAAAACGGCCTGGTGGAGGGCGAAAAGCTCAGCCGTGAAGTTCGAGCACCGGTCAGGGAGCTTGTATTGGAAACGGTTGTCCCCGACGACGAAGGCAGATCCGACACCGGCAGTGCTCTTGGAACCATCAGTGTAAATAAATACGGCAGTATCGAACCGCGAACGGAGTTCGACAAGCCTCGAGCGGAATACCAAATCCGGAGTGCTCTCCTTGGGGAGCGAACTAAGTTCGAGGTGTGTGTGAACCTGGGCCTGATGCCACGGTGGCAATGGGCTTTCGCTCAACCGAAGGGTGGAAGGAAGGGTAAAATCGAGCCGTTGTAGCAGGCGGCGAAACCGAACTCCCGGTGGAAGCAAGGCAATCGCAGACAACTGATATTGGCGATCGAGTGAGTCGTCAAAAAATAATCTGTAAGATGGATGGTTGGGCATCGACCGTAGGCGGCATGCGTACCGACACAAGAGTATGTCACGTCGATTGGTCAAGGGTAATACAGCAGCCTCGGCATACAGACTTTCAACAGGGCTGGTATAAAATGCACCGGTTGCCAGACGTAATCCCCGATGGTGGATAGAGTTGAGACGGCGGAGAATCAAAGGCCGTGCAGAAGAGTATACAAGGCTTCCGTAGTCGAGCTTCGACTGAACAATGGCCTGGTAAAGGTGAAGCAGGACGGTGCGATCTGCTCCCCATGACGTGCCACTGAGGACACGAAGAACGTTAAGGGATCGGGCACAACGGGCAGCCAGGTAGGACACATGTGTGGACCAGCAAAGTTTCCGATCCAACATGAGTCCCAAGAATTTTGTAGTCTCCACGAAAGGGAGAGCAACAGGGCCGAGACGTAGAGAAGGTGGAAGAAATTCCTTGTATCTCCAGAAATTGATACACACAGTTTTCTCAGTGGAGAATCGGAAGCCGTTTGCGATGCTCCAGGAATATAGACGGTCAAGACAGCGTTGGAGAGAACGCTCCAAGAGACACGTCCGCTGGGCGCTACAATAAATTGCGAAATCGTCAACAAAAAGAGATCCGGAGACGTCGGCTGAAAGGCAATCTACGATCGGATTGATTGCAATGGCAAAGAGCGCCACACTCAAGACGGAGCCCTGTGGTACCCCATTCTCCTGGCAAAAGGTATCTGACAAAACAGAGCCCACCCGTACCCGGAACTTGCGATCCGCCAAAAACGCTTGAATGAAAAGAGGAAGGCGGCCACGAAGGCCCCATGTGTGCAATGTGCGGAGAATGCCCGCTCTCCAACAGGTATCGTATGCCTTCTCCAAGTCGAAGAACACTGCTACTGTTTGACGCTTCTTTAGAAAGTTGTTCATAATGAAGGTCGACAACGTAACGAGGTGGTCAGCAGCAGAGCGGTGTCGACAAAAACCGCATTGGATATTAGTCAGGAGGCGGCGAGATTCGAGGAGCCAGACCAACCGAGCGTTAACCATGCGTTCCATCACCTTACAGACGCAGCTCGTCAGAGAAATGGGGCGATAACTGGAAGGAAGGTGTTTGTCCTTCCCTGGTTTGGGGATGGGGACAACAATGGCTTCACGCCAACTTGTGGGAACATGACCTTCAGTCCATATGCGATTGTAGGTACTAAGAAGAAAGCACTTGCCCGCAGGAGAGAGGTTCTTCAGCATCTCAATATGAATGGAATCGGGCCCGGGAGCAGAAGACCGGGACAGGGCGAGAGCACGATCTAGCTCCTGCATGGTGAAGGCGACGTTATAATTTTCACGATTAAAAGAGCGGAAAGAAGGCGGCCGTGCCTCCTCTACCTGTTTGCGAGGGAGAAAGGCAGGGTGGTAATGGGCAGAGCTCGAAACCTCCGCAAAGAAACGACCCAATGCGTTTGAAACATCAGCTGGGTCCACGAGGACTGCGTTCTCCACGGTCAGGCCAGGAATCGGGGAGTGGACCTTGATGCCGGACAAACGGCGTAGGCCACCCCAGACAACCGTGGAGGGAGTAAAACGGTTAAAAGAACTAGTAAAAGCTGTCCAGCAAGCTTTCTTGCTGTCGTTTATGATACGACGGCACTGCGCTCTCATACGTTTGTAATTGATGCAATTCTCCAAAGTTGGGTGGCGGCGGAAGGTGCGTAAAGCACGGCGTCGGGCTCGAAGCGCGTCGCGGCAGGCTGCAGTCCACCAAGGGACCTGGACACGACGTGGAGAAGAGGATGTACGAGGTATGGAACGTTCAGCAGCAGTGAGAATAACCTCTGTGAGGTATTCGACCTGACTGTCAAGGTGGGGAAAATTCTGATTGTGAAAAACAGCCATGGAAGAATAAAGCCCCCAGTCGGCTTTAGAAATGTTCCAACTGGTGGGACGTGGAGATGGGGAATGATGTAGGAAGTGGATGATACAAGGGAAATGGTCACTCGAGTACGTGTCAGAAAGTGCATACCACTCAAACCGACCGGCAAGCTGAGGAGTGCATATTGCGAGGTCTATATGGGAATAAGTGTGTGTTGTGTCAGAAAGGAAGGTCGGTGCACAGGTGTTGAGGCAGACAAGAGCGAGGTGGTGGAGAATGTCCACCAAAAGGGAGCCTCTCGGACAAGGTGCCGGAGAGCCCCATAGGGGGTGGTGGGCATTAAAGTCGCCTACCAACACGAAAGGTGAAGGGAGCTGGTCAACAAGGTTTAGCACATCTGCCCTAGTAAGGGCAGATGACGATGGCGAATATATATTACAGAGGGAGAAGGTAAATGTGGATAAGGTGATGCGGACGGCAACTGCCTGTAGGTGAGTGTGCAAGGAAATGGGATGGAAATAGACGTCGTCTCGAAGGAGCATCAGAACCCCTCCATGTGCTGGGACACCCTCCACGGGTGGCAGGTCGAACCGCACAGAGGTGTAGTGTGGAAAGTCTGCACGATCACGTGGACGCAACTTAGTTTCCTGGAGGCAGACTAGAAGCGGGCAGTGCAATCGAAGGAGTAGTTTTAACTCCTCCCGATTAGAACGAATGCCGCGAATGTTCCATTGAAGGAGCGCCATGATAAAAAAGAGAAGAAATAAGGATAAAAACCAAGTAGCGAGCGGGGTCACCTCGACGGCCGCTGAGGACCGGATTTCGAGGGAGCACTGCTATCGCTGTCTGGGGGCAAAGGGTCATGTTCCATTGGTTCGACCGACGCGCCTGCCACCTCCCTGAGTTGATCAGGAGGGGCAGTTTCCACCGCCGGTAAAGGGCCGGGCGCCCGGCAAACGGAGCGTCCCGGTGAAACAGAAGACGCCCGAGGCCGGCAACTGTTGGACGGCGTGACAGATGGGTCACGCCTCGGCGGGGAAGGAGAGGAACTCTTTTTCTTGTCAGCTCTTCTGGAAGAGTGACGGCGGGAAGAGGCAGTTGACGGTTGGGAAGCCTGAGAACGCAGAAAATCCTCACGGACGGGTTCCTTTTTCAAGGTCCGGGCATCTTGTTTAGGTGCCCGCGGTTTACTAGAGTTTGACGAAGACTGTACCCTAGAAGCAGCAGGAGGGAGCGGGGACGTGGAACGGGCAATCTTCGGGCTGGCGGATCGCACAACTGTGTCAGCGAAAGTGAAGTCACATGTCTGGGTACCGGAATCCTTGGTAGGTCGAGTGGAGGTGAGTAGCTTACTGTATGTACCCGCTGGGAGGACAGTGGGCTTTCGACTCGCCAACAACTTACGAGCGGCAGATGTCGATACCTTCTCCGTAACCCGAATTTGCTGGATTACCTTCTCATCCTTGTATACAGGGCAGTCACGAGAGGATGCCGCATGGTCACCGTTGCAGTTTAGGCAGTGAGGGGACGGAGGTGGGCAATCCCCCTCATGGGCGTCCCTACCACAAGTGACAAACTTTGCTGCATTTGGGCAATGTTCACGGGTATGGTTGTACCTGTGGCACTGAAAACAGCGCGTTGGGTTAGGTACATAAGGTCGGACGGAGATGACTTCATACCCTGCTTTGACCTTCGACGGGAGGTCAACTTTGTCAAACGTCAAAAACACTGTACGAGTCGGTGTCAGATGGTTATCGACCTTTTTCATGACCCTGTGGACGGCTGTCACACCTTGATCGGACATATACGATTGGATATCTTCATCAGACAACCCGTCAAGGGATCTCGTAAAAACTACCCCCCGTGACGAGTTGAGTGTGCGGTGCGCTTCGACCTTAACTGGAAAAGTGTGCAACAACGTAGTACGTATCAGTTTTTGGGCTTGGAAGGCACTTTCCACTTCCAGCAAAAATGTGCCATTGCGCTGACGTGAACAGGTTTTAACAGGGCCAGCAATTGCATCGACACCTTTCTGTATAACGAAAGGATTGACAGAATTGAAATCCTTTCCGTCGGTGCGAGAGACAACCAGAAATTTAGGCACATTAGGCAGAGTCTTTTTAGGCTGAGGCGAGTCTAACTTACGTTTCTGGGTCAACGTCACGAAAGAAGATAAGGAAGTCATCGCGGAAGTGTCCCCCGTGATTACCGGCGTCTCCGATGGCGCGCTCCTTCCTAGTGGGGGCCCTCTCCGAGGGCTTACCCGCCTTAGGTGATTGTTCACACCTCAGGTCACACCTCCCGAGAACTGACGGAGGGACCAATCGGCACGTTCGGAAGGTACCAGCTCGGGTAATCACCCCTCCCTGGGCCTGGCCTTTACCAGGGGGTACGTACGTGCCTTACTTGTCTACCCGGGGCGGGGAATTACGCGTTACCCCGTCACCTGCTACGCACGATAATGCGTGGGTCGGCCTTCAGACACGCACAGGGAGGAAAGAAGAAGAGGATAGAAAAGGAAGAGAAAGAAGGAAAGAAGTGTCTCAAACACCGAGGCGGAGACTAATGAGGAGAAGAAGGCTAGGAGAGTACAAGGAGAGAGAGACAGAAAACGAAGGGTAAGAAAGGAAGGAACGAAGGAAGAAAAACCACAACAAGAACCACCGTATCTCACGAAATATACCCGTCTCCGGGCGAAGGCATAAACCGGGAGGGAGAGTGAAGCAGCCTGGGGCAGAAGAAAGGCTGCTTCGGCTCGGGGCCCCGTGCGCGCCACACACGTACCCACAAAAGAACTGTGGGCCCCCTGGGGGGAGTCCGGATGAGTTTCTGGGCTTGGAAGGCACTGTCCGCTTCCAGCAACAATGTGCCATTGCGCTGACGCAAACAGGTTTTAACAGGGCCAGCAATTGCATCAACACCTTTCTATATGACGAAAGGATTGACAGAATTTAAATCTTTTCCATCAGTGCAAGAGACAACAAGAAATTTCGGTAGATTAGGCAGAGTCTTTTTTTGCTGAGGCGAATCTGTCTTACGTTTCTGGGTCAACGTCACTGAAGAAGAGAAGGAAGTCATCGCGGAAGTGTCCCCCATGATTACTGGCGTCTCCGATGGCGCGCTCCGGGCGAAGGCATAAACTGGGAGGAAAAGTGAAGCAGCCTGGGGCAGAAGAAAAGCTGCTCTGGCTCGGGTCCCCGTGCGCACCACACACGTACCCACAAAAGAACTGTGAGCCCCCTGGGGGTAATATTTCTCGTAGATTTCCTAGTCACGTTATGGTTTTAGGTGGAGAGTACAAGGTACTGGATGTGGAATGGGAGACAAACATCTTTAAGACAGGTGGAAGGCACAGAGAATCTAGCAATATTGTTCGAAGTGCTGTATCTGAAAATTACCTGGAGCAGTTAAATAGAGCACCAACTAATGGAAGTAATTTTAGACCTACTAACGAGAAACAAACATGAACTTTTTGATTCAGTAAGCATTGGTCATGGAATATGTGATCATAAGATCATTACAGCATCAATGATTGCAGCTGTAAAAAAAAAAAAATATATAAAAAATCTAATAATGGAAAGTCCAGATTGTAATTTATATATAGTAATAAGGACAGTTTACAACTCACCGCAAAGACGTGGCGACAAGCTGTGACAGGCACATACAAAAGACACACATACAACACTTTCAGCTATCGACCATGGCTTTTTTCAGAAAATAAAACATTCACGCAATTACAAAGGCAAACAACAGTGTCTTACAACCATCATCTCCGGCATGCAGAGGTGACTGTTGTATGACTGTTGTGTGCCTGTGTGATTGCATGAATGTTCTAATTCCTGAAGAAGGCCATGGCCGATAGCTGAAAGTGTTGTATGTGTGTGTCTTTTGTATGTGCCTGTCGCAGCTCGTCACAATGTCTTTGCAGTGAGTTGTAAACTGTCCTTATTATAAATACCAAGAAAGGAAGGATTTGTACATTTTAAAATTACAATTCTTAATATTTATCTGAACATGTTTGCCATCAGCGACATCTTTTGATTATTCTATCTTGCGCAGTCAGATGAGAAATTACCAAAGACTTCATTCATGATCAATTTTTCTTGAACTCTATCACTTCCAGCACCATAAAGTAGGCTTTTTTGCCTGAATTATTTTCTATTTTGCCAATCACATATTGAAATAGCAATGTGTTATCAATGTCAGCACAGTTGGCAAATTATTTCATTTTGAGAAAGTCTAACAGTCTCAGTACTGGCCAGTACTTGTCCTCCTCTGCAGCATCCACAAAATTTACAGTAACAATGTGTGAAAGAAATAACTAACAGTATAATGATTATGTGTCTATGATCAGATATGTAAAAACAATCTAACTGCAGATAATCAACAAATGCGGTGGTGCGTAAAACCTGGCAAGCAGCCCATAGAATCTACGGGCTTGGTGATTAAAGTGTTAATAAAGATTTTCTATTTCCTCCTTAGTTGAGACAAACAGCTGGTGAATCACTTGTTTTCTCACAAGTATAAAGCCCAAACATGAGACTCTTCTTGCCCTGAATGAAAAGCTTAGTAAATAATAATAATAATAACAACAATGGTCTATCATAATGCATGAAAACAGGCCCCGGTTTAACATTTGTATGTGTCATTCCATAGGCTATTTTAACCAGGTCACACTCAATACTGTAGCCCTGATCCCTATTAACTACCACAACATGATTGTTTTGTGAAACCCTTGCACAAGAAACCTATATCCTCTACCACCTGGCTAAGACCTGCACCAGGCTTGAGAAAGTTTGTGACCTGGTAACTGTCACCTACTTTTTCCTGCAAAATGTGGTCCACAACTCTTCCATGGCTGCTTCCTAGCAACAGAACTTCCCCCTACTTTCTACCTTATTATGAAACTGTTTTCCAGTTGAAGTCCATTGTTTCTTAACTACACCTACTTCTAACGGAGCCTCTTCCTCACTTTACCTGTGGTAAAGCTGTCCGATACTGTACTCTCTCTGTGGCTACTGTTCTCTGCTACAACTTACCACCCCTGTTCAAGCTTCTCCCCCCTTAACCTTTTAAGTTCCTAACTAGGGCCTAACCCTATCCAGTTCAGCCTGGAGGGTCCTAATCTTCCCTTCCTGTGAAACTATTTTCTGTTTCTTGAACACACTTTGGAAAAGAAAGGAAGCTACTTGTTTGCTTCCCCTATCCCCACACTGCTGCATTCCTTCCAATGAAACAGCTTGTCACAACAGCTGCATAGAAACGCAGCACTGACTTTCCCACAGCAGGTCAAACACTGAACATTCGTGATTGTCATGAGATTTATTTAAATGATAGCAACAATATATATTAACGACAGATACAAAGGATTACTAGATATGTTTAGGGCACTAAAATATGTTTAAGCTGTTAGTAAAAGCACTTAAACTGCAGTATAATGCTAAATCTGCACACTTGTGAAACTGGCCTATGAATACACGAACAACCGTTCGTGTTTACTGGAACAAAAAACAAATAAAAGGAAAACCTTGAATAGTAGGCTTGAGGGGCACTCTAATAAACGATTTTAGTTAGTTAACAGTCTTAAACTAAGTTTTATTTCTACCTAAATTTTCTTTGCCACGAGACCCCACGTAAACAGACTTCCGGCGTGGCGCAGGGGATAGCGTCACCGACTGTGATGCTGAAGGTCGCCAGTTCAATCCCATCTACCGGCAAAAAAAATTATTTCTTTGTAATTAACATTTGCAGAATGTTCTACATGTTTCTTATGTTCACCTGTAATTTCTACTTGTTTATGTTAACTATTCTTCCAATTTCTGGTACATTCTGTCTGTCTATAAATAGAGTACTCTGCCCGAGAGGCAGCGATTGTTGCGTGTAAAGTTCACAATAAACCTGCTTTCAGTATAAGTGCTGTGTTCAGTTGAAAACCCTGCCTTCGAAGTCAAGCCTGCTTCCGTTTCAATGTGACAATATTATTCAATTAACTTCAAACATGATGATAACTGATATCACAGACAAAAATCTGTATTTTATTGCAGATCTAAATTTCAGCTTTGAATAGCTATCATCAGTATTTTAACAGTTCTGTTGAGTCTATAAGAATGTTTAAACACAATAGTAAGAGTATTCAACAGCTGAAATCTAGATCCACAACACAATACAGATAAGGCCTGTGACCAATTGTTAAATTCCTACTCTGTTTGAAATATGCTGCACTTGCTGTGCAGCAACTATTAAAACAAACTTTGTTACCATTAATTACACAATCATTACCTTGAAAGTATCAACCAAGGTTTTACTTTCTTCCAGCATTGCCTCGCACACTTCTTTCTCCTCCTCCAGGATACTTATCTTCTGGTACAATAATTCATTTTCCTTTAAAGCATCCTCGAGGGCTACACGCCTTCTTTCTGCTAGTACCTTCCAGTAATTTTCACTGGGTTCCTCTGAAACAATGATTCAAGAATCAATAAATGTTTTCATGAAACATGAGCTGAAATAAGCCCATACAGGTAACAGCGCTATAATATGGTCAACCACGTGAATCTATTAGAAAATTCACTGTGAGAGTTTAAAAAAAAAAAAAAAAAAAAAAAAAGAACAGTTATTCAGCCACCTATGAGGCCATAAATAACATGGATGGATGTAAACTAGTTCTCTCTCAAACCAGAGGGAACAGTAGCTACAAAAATGTTTCTAAATACCGTATTTGCACGAATATAGGCTGCATGCAAATATAAGCTGCACCTAAACCTTTGATACGACATTTTTTCTAATGAAAAACAAAAATTCAGTTGTTTACGATGGTAATAACAATGTTAGCGGGCAAATCGTAATAAGTCTATTTATGCTCTTATAAGTATTGTTTGATGTTTTCATATGTTTATTTCTTCGCTTGAAAAGAGATGTCGATGTTTTGAAATGATGTTTCAGTTCCCAGTAAGTCGGTCAAAAACATACATTGTAAAGTTTTCTTTGGCCCTCAATAACATTTAGTGCTGTTATTCCTTCAATTCCAGTATTAAACTATGACTTTCTACATCACAGATCGCCACTCATAACCTCACTTTCAACATCGCATATTGAGATGCGCGAATTGACGAGATGGATACTGACAGACAGTGTGAATACAACTTGACGTAGCGGTGCCGTAACGTGACGTGATGGACAGTGTGAATTGGCCTTTCACCTCCCATCACTGCTCGCTGTAGGTGTTACAGCACCAACGTAAACGTCACAGTAAAATCTCTTACGACACACACACACACACACACACACACACACACACACACACACACACTAAACTTATCGCGAAGATTAGATTCTTTGACTACATCAAATTAAAATAATTTGTGAGATTACGGAGTGTGTTACATATTTATGTTTTAGGCCGCGTGGGCGTGTTAAAAAAACAGTCGTCAGTTATTGTATGCCGTGGTACAGACTACAGAATGACACCATTCGATTTATATTGAAATATGGACTTCCACGAATTCCCGCGCCGTTTCCGTAAATGTGTACAAAAACGTATATGCAATTCTTCGAAACTGTTACTGTAGCATTTTTGAAGGCTACCTAGTTTACTACATTTCTCGAACCAAAATAAAAGTGAGCGTGTAATTTTTGAAACTAACGATTTTGAGAAAAGGAGCGTAGAGGGAGGGGGGGAGGGAGGATTGAATCTCTATTATAGGCAGCATCACGATTTTGTACATCAAAATTTGGGAAAAAAGTGCGGCCTATATTCGAGCAAATACGGTAGTTATGAAACTAACTGAAGCAAATGTGAAATATGTAAACAGTGCATTGCAGTTTCTCACTTTCAAGCTGACAATATCTGCTGCTGAATAAAAGGCAAGGTGTTGAATTAAAAATTGTGCCATGCTCAGGATTTGATCCCAGGATCTCATGTTTACTAGGCAGTCTGTTTATGCACAGCCACCATAAAAATAACACAATGCACAGAATACCCTTCGAAAGTCTCCCTTCACAATAAAATCTTCCCTTCTGCTTCAAAGTTACCCTACATAATTTGTATCAATAATGCCAAGGCTCTCCATGAGCTAAATAGCACACCAGAATTGATCATAACTGGAAAAAATCCTGCCTTGTACATCCAGATATTGAATAAAAGGCAAGGCAATGACTAAAATCTGTCCCACAACCAGGATTCGCACTTGTGACGACCTGCTAACTAAGTATTCGCTTTATTCCCTCAGCCCTCTTGACACTCCCACCCAAAATAAAAATTAATTTAAAAAAGAGAGAAAAAATACCTCATTCTTTTCAAAATACTCTCCTTTACAACTACAATAATACATTTGTCCCACCAGTGTTTCCACTGTTTGAAACACTTTTTGAAGTCATCTTTAGAAATGGCTGATAGCTCCTCCCTTGTTCTTTTTCTGACTTTTTCAATGTTGTCAAATCAGAGTTCTGTCATGCCCTTTCCACATGTGGACAAAGGAAAAGGTGCATGGAGCCAAGTCAGCTGATGTATGGGGCAATGGAACCATGCCAGGATTCCGACAGACATGGCTGTGTGTGCAGGTACATTGTCATGGTGGATGAAAATAGATTTCTGCCATAAATTGGGTATTTTTCTGGACAAATCTGTTGCGTAATCTTCTTAAAACTTCCAAGTAAAAGTTTTATCGATGGTCTGACCTGGGGGAACAAACTGAATGAACTGTGTCTATGCCCTTGACATCAAAAATCAAGTCAGGATTGTTTATGTTTAATTTGACTGGGCAACATTTTTATGGATAGGGTGACAATGAGAGCCATTGTCTTCATTGTTGCTATGTTTCTGGGTCTTAGCACAGCAGTGTGACTAATCACCAGTAAGGAAAATCTGGATCAGTTTCAAGCTTTTGCTTCAAATACAATGTGTTTCAACTCTATGTTCCTTTTGATTGTCAGCCAAAACCTGAGGGAAAATCTTAGCAGCAGTCATTTTCATTCCCAAATATTCCAATAAAATTCAGTTAACTGAGCTCCAAGGTAACCAACTACTCACAGTTGGCAAATTTTTCCAATATTTTCATTGATTTGGGCAGTTGATGGCTGTCTAAGGCTCGTCATCAACTGACATGTTGCTACTTTTAAACAGGGAAAACCACTTCTACACTTAAGTTTTTCCCACAGGATCGTTTTAGTAAGCAGTTTTCAACATTAAAACAGTTTCAGTAGATTTTTTATATAGAAGACAAAATTTTGAAACTGTACATTTTTCACATGATTTGTAACAGGCAACACTTACAGAAATATATGAGAGCACACGGTTGACCAGGTAGACCTCATGAATTTCAGCTCAAATACCAATTTAAAGTAATATATTGTAAACAAGGGAAACTCCAGGTTGGAATTAAACAATATACTCAACACAAAGATGCAATGATGAGCTGCAACAGGCATTTAAAAAAAGACAAACACACAGACTCTTAAAGCCATTGGCCATGGCCTCCTTCAGAATATAGAACATTAACACAATCATACAAGCACACAACCATCTGTTAGATTCAAAGTGCAGCAGCCGGACACGATGGTTGTGTGATTGATGTGTGCCTGTATGATTGTATTATGTTTTATATTCTGAAGAAGGCCATGGGCATGAGCTGAGGTGTTGTACGTGCTTGTCTTCTTATGTGTATCATAGATCACCGTTACGTCTTTGCGATGAGTTGTAAACTACCATTATTATATTGTTGTATTGTAAATAGCATCATATATGAGCATGAAAGGTTTTAGTAATAATTTTAGATTCAATTTTGACAGAATAACAAATTGAGTCATAAATGCCACTGTGTAGGTAAACTAAGAGTACATATTATTCTTTTTAATCGATCTTCTCACAGAACTGAAAACACTCATGATTTATAGCTACATAAATGTTGGGGACAGTTTGCTATTAATATTTTTCAACTACTTACAATAAAAGTAATATTGATTGTTACTTCTCATATTTAAGTATATGTTAGGTAATTACAAACATTTACAAAGGTTTAAATGTTATAAAAGTATGCAGTCATATTCACGGTTGCAGGCATCTGACAGGCAACAAGTTTAAAAAAGTGAGAAAGAAGACAAATTTTTAAAAAAGTGACTAAAGGTGACTTAAAAGTTCGGTAGATTATATTGGTACGTGGCATAGCTTTAGAAAAAGTTTCACTGGGGTATGGTGAGTTAAGTGACACAATCTTCCCAAATGCAAAAATTTCCTTTAGTCACAGATATTTGCGATTTAAACTTATGTTTCTCTCTCTCTCTCTCTCTCTCTCTCTCTCTCTCTCTCTCTCTCTCTCTCTCTCTCTCTCTCTCTCACACACACACACACACACACACACACACACACACACACACACACACACACACACACACACACAAACGCAAGCTTTCGCAACCCAGTTGCTCCTTCAGGCAGAAGGGAAGGAGAGGGAAAAGGAAATAATGAGGGTTTTATGGGAGGGGGTAAGGAGCCATTCCAATCCCGGGAGAGGAAATACTTACCTTGGGGGAAGAAAAGGAAGGTAAACAAACACACACACACACACACACACACACACACACACACACACACACATTTACACAGACGCAAGCACACCTAGGCAGACATACTGTAGAAAGCCAAATTACACTCACACATTCTTTTTATGCAGGCTTGTCTGACATTTGGAATCACTCCCAAGGGCCTCACACTAAAAGTTCCCATCTCTGGCTGTAACCCATCCTTTCATCCCACCCTATACCAATTCCAAACTGAACAATCCATAGCCCTCACCCACCTAATCCTTAACCTATACATCAACTCTGCCAATGAACACACCTATCCCTAATCAAAATCCCCAACCTTTCCTCTCCCACATCCACATCTGCTGTTCAGAACACCCTCCTTCAGGTCAACCGCAAATTAGAACATGCCACCCGCCATCTCAAAAAAACTATCCAATCTCCTGGTCACCCACCTCTGGAAAGGCAATAATCTCTTCTTTAAAAAACTTTCGAATAAACCTCAACCTCCTCTTATTGCACACAAACCTCCCACTCCCAACTCGTCTCCCCCCCCCCCCAAACCTCAAAACTCTAGCCCACACAATCCGGAACCACAACATCCCAATTCAGTAGTCAACCTCTCCTCCAAACCTCTCTCCCAATCTGAAACCTCTGTCTTTTGTTGTTGTTGTTGTTGTTGTTGTTGTTGTTTAAAGGGGACCAAACTACTGGGTCATCAGTCCCCTGTTCCTAACAAAGAATGTCCATTTAATTGGAAACAATAACCATATGAATACTCAAGAGGAGCACATGTCACAGTTAAAATTTCACAAACAACACAAATAGAGAAATCAACAGCACAGATATAAAAAATAAAACAATAGAGTCAATCACGCAAAAATTTGAAATGAGAATCCGTGGCTGGCTGGTCACTGAGATAATAATGGATGGGCCTGTCACGAATGTCACAGCAGACACGAATGTCTGTTAGTCAGAAGACATAAAACATTAAAATATGGTTAAAAGTCAGGAGAAAACACCCTACATTAGATAGAATTGTAAAAACTGGCTGCACGGATAAAACGTAGCACAGACTCAGCCATGGAGGCATCGTCCCCTAGCACTAAGGGTAGGGTAGTTGGAAGATTAAAAGACTGGCGCAATGGGGCTAAAACAGTACAGTCCATCAGGAGATGAACCACTGTCAAGGCACCACCACAGCGACACATGGGCGGTGGCTCACAGCGAAGTAAATAGCCGTGAGTCAATCAAGTGTGTCCGATACGGAGGCGGCATAGCACAACGGAGTCTCGACGATGGACCTCAGTGATGTTTTCCATGTGGCTGTGGATGGTTTGATCATGCGAAGCTTGTTTGGTGCACTCAGTGCAGACCATTCACAGCTCCAAGTGTCCCGCACCTTCCGGTGTAGCGTCCACCTGAGGTCCGTTTCCACAAGGCCAATTTCAAGTGGGCGTGAAGGTGGTTTTTTTTTTGCGGTTTTAGGGCGCACAACTTCTATGGTCATTAGCGCCCAGCCAAGAACATAGATTCGCTATGATCTCAAAATTGTAACTGTCAGAACATCAACAAAAGGCTAAAAACGAAAGATAAAAGACAATAAAAGGGTTAAATATCCTTGGATAAGTTGGCCAAGTTGATAAAACGCAAAACTCTAGCAGCTGCTCGTGTGTCATCAGCTAAAATTTCCTCCAGGGTAGACGGAAAGTGAAGGGCTACACGGGGATGATTAAAATTAACACAAGTAAGTAAAACATGTCGCACTGTCAGCAGTTCACCGCAGGAGCATAGCGGTGCAGGTTCGGCGGATAGCAAGTGACGGTGGCTGAAACGGCAATGACCGATCCGCAACCGAGCCAGGATGACCTCCTCCCGCCGAGAGGGGCGTGAGGATGTCCTCCAAGCGGTCGGGATCGGTTTGACAGTTCGCAATTTATTGTTGTACAGTGAAAGCCACACACTGTGCCATTGCGACACGATACTCCGGCGAAGAGCCCGTTGAACATCGTCCGATGGGACGCAAAAGGTAGCCATGCGAGGCAAAAGAGCTGCTGCCTTGGCTGCTGTGTCGGCGGCCTCATTCCCGGGCACACCCACATGGCCAGGGACCCACAGGAAAGAAACGTGACAGCTGTCATCCGCCAGCAACTGGAGGGAGCGTTGGATCTGATACACGAGAGGATGGTTCGAGAAAGGGTCCTTAAGACTCTGCAGGGCACTAAGGGAGTCAGAACATATGGCATAGAAAGGGTGGCGGTGGCGGCAGGTATACAAAACGGCCTGGTGGAGGGCGAAAAGCTCAGCCGTGAAGTTTGAGCACTGGTCAGGGAGCTTATATTGGAAATGGTTGTCCCCGACGACGAAGGCAGATCCGACACCGGCAGTGCTCTTGGAACCATCAGTGTAAATAAATACGGCATTATCGAACCGCGAACGGAGTTCGACAAGCCTCGAGCGGAATACAAAATCCGGAGTGCTCTCCTTGGGGAGCGAACTAAGTTCGAGGTGTGTGTGAACCTGGGCCTGATGCCACGGTGGCAATGGGCTTTCGCTCAACCGAAGGGTGGAAGGAAGGGTAAAATCGAGCCGCTGTAGCAGGCGGCGAAACCGAACTCCCGGTGGAAGCAAGGCAATCGCAGACAACTGATATTGGCGATCGAGTGAGTCGTCAAAAAATAATCTGTAAGATGGATGGTTGGGCATCGACCGTAGGCGACATGCGTACCGACACAAGAGTATGTCACGTCGATTGGTCAAGGGTAATACAGCAGCCTCGGCATACAGACTTTCAACAGGGCTGGTATAAAATGCACCGGTCGCCAGACGTAATCCACGATGGTGGATAGAGTTGAGACGGCGGAGAATCGACGGCCGTGCTGAAGAGTATACAAGGCTTCCATAGTCGAGCTTCGACTGAACAATGGCCTGGTAAAGGTGAAGCAGGACGGTACGATCCGCTCCCCATGACGTGCCACTGAGGACACGAAGAACGTTAAGGGATCGGGCACAACGGGCAGCCAGGTAGGACACGTGTGGACCAGCAAAGTTTCCGATCCAACATGAGTCCCAAGAATTTCGTAGTCTCCACGAAAGGGAGAGCAACAGGGCCGAGACGTAGAGAAGGTGGAAGAAATTCCTTGTATCTCCAAAAATTGATACACACAGTTTTCTCAGTGGAGAATCGGAAGCCGTTTGCGATGCTCCAGGAATATAGACGGTCAAGACAGCGTTGGAGAGAACGCTCCAAGAGACACGTCCGCTGGGCGCTACAATAAATTGCGAAATCGTCAACAAAAAGAGATCCGGAGACGTCGGCTGAAAGGCAATCTACGATCGGATTGATTGCAATGGCAAAGAGCGCCACACTCAAGACGGAGCCCTGTGGTACCCCATTCTCCTGGCAAAAGGTATCTGACAAAACAGAGCCCACCCGTACCCGGAACTTGCGATCCGCCAAAAATGCTTGAATGAAAAGAGGAAGGCGGCCCCGAAGGCCCCATGTGTGTAATGTGCGGAGAATGCCCGCTCTCCAACAGGTATCGTATGCCTTCTCCAAGTCGAAGAACACTGCTACTGTTTGACGCTTCTTTAGAAAGTTGTTCATAATGAAGGTCGACAACGTAACGAGGTGGTCAGCAGCAGAGCGGTGTCGACGAAAACCGCATTGGATATTAGTCAGGAGGCGGCGAGATTCGAGGAGCCAGACCAACCGAGCGTTAACCATGCGTTCCATCACCTTACAGACGCAGCTCGTCAGAGAAATGGGGCGATAACTGGAAGGAAGGTGTTTGTCCTTCCCTGGTTTGGGGATGGGGACAACAATGGCTTCACGCCAACTTGTGGGAACATGACCTTCAGTCCATATGCGATTGTAGGTACTAAGAAGAAAGCACTTGCCCGCAGGAGAGAGGTTCTTCAGCATCTCAATATGAATGGAATCGGGCCCGGGAGCAGAAGACCGGGACAGGGCGAGAGCACGATCTAGCTCCTGCATGGTGAAGGCGACGTTATAATTTTCACGATTAAAAGAGCGGAAAGAAGGCGGCCGTGCCTCCTCTACCTGTTTGCGAGGGAGAAAGGCAGGGTGGTACTGGGCAGAGCTCGAAACCTCCGCAAAGAAACGACCCAATGCGTTTGAAACATCAGCTGGGTCCACGAGGACTGCGTTCTCCACGGTCAGGCCAGGAATCGGGGAGTGGACCTTGATGCCGGACAAACGGCGTAGACCACCCCAGACAACCGTGGAGGGAGTAAAACGGTTAAAAGAACTAGTAAAAGCAGTCCAGCAAGCTTTCTTGCTGTCGTTTATGATACGACGGCACTGCGCTCTCATACATTTGTAATTGATGCAATTCTCCAAAGTTGGGTGGCGGCGGAAGGTGCGTAAAGCACGGCGCCGGGCTAGAAGCGCGGCGCGGCAGGCTGCAGTCCACCAAGGGACCTGGACACGACGTGGAGAAGAGGATGTACGAGGTATGGAACGTTCAGCAGCAGTGAGAATAACCTCTGTGAGGTATTCGACCTGACTGTCATAGTTGGGAAAATTCTGACTGTGAAAAACAGCCATGGAAGAATAAAGCCCCCAGTCGGCTTTAGAAATGTTCCAACTGGTGGGACGTGGAGATGGGGAATGATGTAGGAAGTGGATGATACAAGGGAAATGGTCACTCGAGTACGTGTCAGAAAGTGCATACCACTCAAACCGACCGGCAAGCTGAGGAGTGCATATTGCGAGGTCTATATGGGAATAAGTGTGTGTTGTGTCAGAAAGGAAGGTCGGTGCACCGGTGTTGAGGCAGACAAGATCGAGGTGGTGGAGAATGTCCACCAAAAGGGAGCCTCTCGGACAAGGTGCCGGAGAGCCCCCATAGGGGGTGGTGGGCATTAAAGTCGCCTACCAACACGAAAGGTGAAGGGAGCTGGTCAACAAGGTTTAGCACATCTGCCCTAGTAAGGGCAGATGACGATGGCGAATATATATTACAGAGGGAGAAGGTAAATGTGGATAAGGTGATGCGGACGGCAACTGCCTGTAGGTGAGTGTGCAAGGAAATGGGATGGAAATAGACGTCGTCTCGAAGGAGCATCAGAACCCATCCATGGGCTGGGACACCTTCCACGGGTGGCAGGTCGAACCGCACAGAGGTGTAGTGTGGAAAGTCTGCACGATCACGTGGACGCAACTTAGTTTCCTGGAGGCAGACTAGAAGCGGGCAGTGCAATCGAAGGAGTAGTTTTAACTCCTCCCGATTAGAACGAATGCCGCGAATGTTCCACTGAAGGAGCGCCATGATAAAAATGAGAGAAGAAATAAGGATAAAAAACCAAGTAGCGAGCGGGGTCACCTCGACGGCCGCTGAGGACCGGGTTTCGAGGAAGCACTGCTATCGCTGTCTGGGGGCAAAGGGTCATGTTCCATTGGTTCGACCGACGCGCCTGCCACCTCCCTGAGTTGATCAAGAGGGGCAGTTTCCACCGCCGGTAAAGGGCCGGGCGCCCGGCAAACGGAGCGTCCCGGTGAAACAGAAGACGGCCGAGGCCGGCAACTGTTGGACGGCGCGACAGATGGGTCACGCCTCGGCGGGGAAGGAGAGGAACTCTTTTTCTTGTCAGCTCTTCTGGAAGAGTGACGGCGGGAAGAGGCAGTTGACGGTTGGGAAGCCTGAGAACGCAGAAAATCCTCACGGACGGGTTCCTTTTTCAAGATCCGGGCATCTTTTTAGGTGCCCGCGGTTTACTAGAGTTTGACGAAGACTGTACCCTAGAAGCAGCAAGAGGGAGCGGGGACGTGGAACGGGCAATCTTCGGGCTGGCGGATCGCACAACTGTGTCAGCGAAAGTGAAGTCACATGTCTGGGTACCGGAATCCTTGGTAGGTCGAGTGGAGGTGAGTACCTTACTGTATGTACCCGCTGGGAGGACAGTGGGCTTTCGACTCACCAACAACTTACGAGCGGCAGATGTCGATACCTTCTCCGTAACCCGAATTTGCTGGATTACCTTCTCATCCTTGTATACAGGGCAGTCACGAGAGGATGCCGCATGGTCACCGTTGCAGTTTAGGCAGTGAGGGGACGGAGGTGGGCAATCCCCCTCATGGGCGTCCCTACCACAAGTGACACATTTTGCTGCATGTGGGCAATGTTCACGGGTATGGTTGTACCTGTGGCATTGGTAGCAGCGCGTTGGGTTTGGAATATAAGGGCGGACTGAGATAACTTCGTACCCTGCTTTGACCTTCGACGGGAGGTCAACTCTGTCGAATGTCAAAAACACAGTACGAGTCGGTGTCAGCTGGTTATCTACCTTTTTCATCACCCTGTGGACGGCTGTCACACCCTGATCGGACATATAGGACCGGATGTCGTCATCAGACAACCCGTCAAGGGATCTCGTAAAAACTACCCCACGTGACGAGTTGAGTGTGCGGTGCGCTTCTACGTTGACTGGAAACGTGTGCAATAACGTAGTCCGGATAAGTTTCTGGGCTTGGAAAGCACTGTCCACTTCCAGCAACAATGAGCCATTGCGCTGACGCGAACAGGTTTTAACAGGGCCAGCAATTGCATCAACACCTTTCTGTATAACGAAAGGATTGACAGAACTGAAGTCTTTTCCGTCGGTGCGCGACACAACAAGAAATTTCGGTAAATTAGGCAGAGTCTTCTTTTGCTGAGGCGAATCTATCTTACGTTTCTGGGTCAACGTCACTGAAGAAGAGAAGGAAGTCATCGCGGAGGTGTCCCCCGTGATTACCGGCGTCTCCGATGGCGCGCTCCTTCCTAGTGGGAGCCCTCTCCGAGGGCTTACCCGCCTTAGGTGATTGTTCACACCTCAGGTCACACCTCCCGAGAACTGACGGAGGGACCAATTGGCATGTTCGGAAGGTACCAGCTCGGGTAATCACCCCTCCCTGGGCCTGGCCTTTACCAGGGGGTACGTACGTGCCCTACTTGTCTACCCGGGGCGGGGAATTACGCGTTACCCCGTCACCTGCTACGCATGATAATGCGTGGGTCGGCCTTCAGACACGCACAGGGAGGAAAGAAGAAGAATAGAGGAAGTGAAGAGAAAGAAGGAAAGGTGTCTCAAACGCCGAGGCGGAGACTAATGAGGAGAAGAAGGCGAGGAGAGAACAAGGAGAGAGAGACAGAAACAAAGGGTAAGAAAGGATGGAACCAAGGAATAAGAGAAACGACCTGAACTCGTGAAATACGCCCGTCTCCAGGCGAAGGCATAAACCGGGAGGGAAAGTGAAGCAGCCTGGGGCAGAAGAAAGGCTGCTCCGGCTCGGGGCCCCGTGCGCGCCACACACGTACCCACAAAAGAACTGTGGGCCCCCTGGGGGGGGGGGGAGCGAACTAAGTTCAAGGTGAGTGTGAACCTGGGTCTGATGCCACGGTGGCAATGGGCTTTCGCTCAACCGAAAGTTGGAAGGAAGGGTAAAAACGAGCCCCTGTAGTAGGCGGCGAAACTGAACTCCAGGTGGAAGCAAGGCAATTGCAGACAACTGATATTGGCGATCGAGTGAGTCGTCAAAAAATAATCGGTAAGATGGATGGTTGGGCATTGACCGCAGGCGGCATGCGTACCGACACAAGAGTATGTCACGCCGAGTGGTCAAGGGTAATACAGCAGCCTCGGCATACAGACTCAACAGGGCTGGTATAAAATGCACCAGTCGCAAGACATAAGCCCCGATGGTGGATAGAGTTGAGACGGCGGAGAATCAACGGCCGTGCAGAAGAGTATACAAGGCTTCCGTAGTCGAGCTTCGACTGAACAATGGCCTGGTAAAGGTGAAGCAGGATGGTACGATCTGCTCCCCATGACGTGCCACTGAGGACACGAAGAACGTTAAGGGATCGGGCACAACGGACAGCCAGGTAGGACACGTTTGTGGACCAGCAAAGTTTACAATCCAACACGAGTCCCAAGAATTTCGTAGTCTCCACAAAAGGGAGAGCAACAGGGCCGAGAAGTAGAGAAGGTGGAAGAAATTCCTTGTATCGCCAGAAGTTTATACACAGAGTTTTCTCAGTGGAGAATCGGAAGCCGTTTGCGATGCTCCAGGAATATAGACGGTCAAGAAAGCGTTGAAGAGAACGCTCCAAGAGACACGTCCGCTGGGCGCTGCAATAAATTGCAAAATCAACAAAAAGAGATCCGGAGACGTCGGCTGAAAGGCAATCTACAATCGGACTGATCCGATGGCGAACAGCAACACTCAAGACTGAACCCTGTGGTACCCCATTCTCCTGGCAAAAGGTATGACAAAACAGAGCCCACCCGTACCCGGAACTTGCGATCCGCCATAACGCTTGAATGAAAAGAGGAAGGCGGCCCCGAAGGCCCCATGTGTGCAATGTGCGGAGAATGCCCGCTCTCCAACAGGTATTGTATGCCTTCTCCAAGTCGAAGAACACTTCTACTGTTTGACGCTTCTTTAGAAAGTTGTTCATAATGAAGGTCGACAACGTAACGAGGTGATCAGCAGCAGAGCGGTGTCGACGAAAACCGCATTGGATATTAGTCAGGAGGCGGCGAGATTCGAGGAGCCAGACCAACCGAGCGTTAACCATGCGTTCCATCACCTTACAGACTCAGCTCGTCAGAGAAATGGGGCGATAACTGGAAGGAAGGTGTTTGTCCTTCCTTGGTTTGGGGATGGGGACAATGGCTTCACGCCAACTTGTGGGAACATGACCTTCAGTCCATATGCGATTATAGGTACTAAGAAGAAAGCACTTGCCCGCAGGAGAGAGGTTCTTCAGCATCTCAATATGGATGGAATCGGGCCCGGGAGCAGAAGATTGGGACAGGGCGAGAGCACGGTCTTGCTCCTGCATGGTGAAGGCGACATGATAATTTTCACGATTAAAAGAGTGGAAAGATGGCGGTCTTGCCGCCTCTACCTGTTTGCGAAGGAGAAAGGCAGGGTGGTAATGGGCAGAGCTCGAAACCTCCGCAAAGAAACGGCCCAATGCGTTGGAAACAACAGCGGGGTCCACGAGGACTGCGTTCTCCACGGTCAGGCCAGGAATCGGGGAGTGGACCTTTATGCTGGATAAACGGCGTAGGCCACCCCAAACAACCGTGGAGGGAGTAAAACGGTTAAAAGAACTAGTAAAAGCAGTCCAGCAAGCTTTCTTGCTGTCGTTTATGATTCGACGACATTGCGCTCTCATATGTTTATAATTGATGCAATTCTCCAAAGTTGGGTGGGGGCGGAAGGTGCGTAAAGCACGGCGCCGGGCTCTAAGCGCGTCGCGGCAGGCTGCAGTCCACCATGGGACCTGGACACGACGTGGAGAAGAGGATGTAGGAGGTATGGAACGTTCAGCAGCGGTGAGAATAACCTCTGTGAGGTAGTCGACCTGACTGTCACAGCTGGGAAAGTTCTGATCGTGAAAAACAGCCACGGAAGAATAAAGCCCCCAGTCGGCTTTGGAAATGTTCCAACTGGTGGGACGAGGAGATGGGGCATGATGCAGGAAGTGGATGATACAAGGGGAATGGTCACTTGAGTACGTGTCAGAAAGTGCATACCACTCAAACCGACCGGCAAGCTGTTAGGTGCATATCGCGAGGTCTATGTGGGAGTAAGTATGTGTTGTGTCTGAAAGGAAGGTCAGTGCACCGGTGTTGAGGCAGACAAGATTGAGGTTTTGGAGAAGGTCCACCAAAAGGGAGCCTCTCTGACAAGGTGCCGGAGAGCCCCATAGGGGGTGGTGGGCATTAAAGTCGCCTACCAACACGAAAGGTGAAGGGATCTGGTCAACGAGTTGTAGCACATCTGCGCTAGTAAGGGCGGATGACGATGGCGAATAGATATTACAGAGGGAAAAGGAAAAGGTCGGTAGAGTGATGCGGACGGCAACAGCCTCTAGGTGAGTATGCAATGTAATGGGATGGCAATAGACGTCGTCCGGAATGAGCATCAGAACCCCTCCATGAGCTGGGGTACCTTCCACAGGTGGCACGGAAGTGTAGTGGGGTAAGTCTGCACGATCACTTGGACGTAACTTAGTTTCTTGGAGACAAACTAGAAGCGGGCAGTGCAATCGAAGGAGTAGTTTTAATTCCTCCCTGTTGGAACGAAAGCCGCAAATATTCTATAGAAGGAGCGCCATGATAAAAATAAGAGAAGAAAGGAAGATAAAAAGGAACAAGCAGGTGGGGTCACCTCGACGGCCCCTGAGGACCGGACTTCGAGGAAGCACTACTGTCGCCATCTAGAGGCAGAGAGTCATGTTCCATAGGTTCAAACGATTCATCTGCCACCTTCCCGAGTTTATCAGGAGGGGCAGCTTCTGCCGCCGGTAAAATGCTGGTTGCCCGGCTAACAGTAGTGCGTCCCGGTGAGACAAAAGATGATCGAGGCCGACTACTGTTGGGCGGCGTAATGGATGGGTCACGCCTCGGCGGGGAAGGAGAGGAACTCTTTTTGTTCGCTCTTCTGGAAGAGTGACGGTGAGAAGAGGCAGACGACGTTTGGGAAGCCTGAGTTCGCAGAAAATCTTCATGGACGGGTTCCTTTTTCAAAGTCCGGGCATCTTGTTTCAGTGCCCGCGGTTTATTATAGGTTGACGAAGACTGAACTTTAGAAGCAGCAGGAGGAAGCGGGGACGTGGAACGGGCAATCTTTGGGCTGGCGGATCGCACAACTGTGTCAGCGAAAGTGGAGTCACAGGTCTGGTTACCTGAATCCTTAGTATACCCGGGCCGCTGAAACATTGCACTTGACGTTTCGCGTTACGGCGAGTTAAGTTGACTATACTGCTTTAGCGACGTTGCAATACTAGCCTCTATACACACAGCTGACGAAACGGTTTTCAGTTGCAACTCGTAAATGTAAGCTATTGAGAAATAAAAGTGCACGTAACAATTCGTTCTTGAGCTGCTACCACAAAGCAGCAATTAATTAACTGCATAATAATGTAGACAAGAGCACTACAACGCACACGCTTTCAATGACGGAACAGAACAATGTAGAAAATAAGCATTGGATCATGACAGATACAAAATAAACAATAATCAAGATAGAGAGAAGTTACTATCTCTACGTTTTATAATCACAATGCTTTTCACTCACCAATTTACGACAACAATGGTACAATTACATCCAGCTCCTCTTCTTCACTGTTGTCGTCAATGCCAAAATCGTCATCACCAAGACAAATCATTAACTGTTCATGATTACTCCCGGATCAGTGTTTCACCGCACTCTACCCTTTTATTCTAAGATGCAGCATCCACATTGGCAACAGCTTCACGCAACAGCCTCTCCACTTCTGTTATTGTGAAAGACTTATTATTGTTCCTTGTGTAATTCTTCACGTCACTCCATACTAATTTTATAGAGTTAAAACGGCAGAGATATGGGGACAGCCTTATTACATTGTGACGCTGCTCCTTTGCAGTTTCGTCTACAGCATATGTGGGCGTAATAGGCTTATACTGTTTCACAAGTGAATATAAAAGAAGTTTTGACATTGTCATATCTGCAGCAATATTTCTTTCTTGTAACCACTGCACCATAACTTTTCTACGATCATTTGAAGCGAGAATGAACTTCCTGCTCACAGTAGATGCTTCGAAGTTTTTATTCATAAGAAATTTAGAACGTACTCAGAAAAGTTACTAAACAAACGTCTTTTCAGTGACATTATTTAATTACTTGAACTTGGAAAGTCAAGTTAAACCACTCACAGTAAAACAAATCGCAGCGAAAGAAGCACACACAACGTAAACATGCGGTAGACACGATACACAACTGTGTTTACAGTAGCACTAAACAAAGCCGGCAACACAGGAACTTTGACGTCACAGCACGTGACCACCGAAAGTGTTTAGCGCGCTGTGATTGGATCATTCCTAGCGACTAGCGCCTCGCGCTTCTTGCTCTTCACTTGTTATTTGTAAACATCAAGTGCAAAGTTTCAGCGGCCCGGGTATAGGTCAAGTGGAGGTGAGGACCTTACTGTATGTGCCCGCTGGGAGGACAGTGGGCTTTCGACTCTCCAACAACTTTTGAGCGGCAGATGTTGATACCTTTTCCGTAACCCGAATTTGCGGGATGACCTTTTCATCTTTATACACAGGGCAGTCTCGAGAGGAAGCTGCATGGTCACCGTTGCAATTAAGGCAGTGAGGGGACGGAGGTGGTCAATCCCCCTCATGGGCGTCCCTACCACAAGTGACATTTTGCTGCATTAGGGCAAGATTGACAGGTATGGTTGTATATGTGGCATTGGAAACAGCGCGTCGGGTGTGGTATATAAGGGCGGACGGAGATAACTTCGTACCCTGCTTTGACCTTCGACGGGAGTTCAACTCTGTCGAACGTCAAGAACACAGTACGAGTTGGTGTCAGCTGGTTATCTACCTTTTTCAACACCCTATGCACGGCTGTTACACCCTGATTGGACATATAGGTTTGTATGTCTTCGTCGTGCGCCTCGGTTGCACAGTGGTAGAGTGCCAGACTACAAATCCAAAGGTCGCGGGTTCGATCCCCTCCAGGTCCTAGGATTTTTATCTGTCACTTTCCACTTCTTTCACCTCTGGCAGTATTGCTCATGTGAAAAATGCCGAGTAGCACCGTGGTTCGGAACCCACGTTAAACTGTAGGTCCCCCTATAACTGGCTGGGTAAGTCAGTTCGAAGGTCGGAGGAAGGCAACGGCATACCACTTCCAAACAGGACCATGCCTAGTAAAGCACTGTGGTGTTCAAACCAATCTTCGGATTGTTGACTGCTTTACCTTTACCTATGTCTTCGTCAGACAACCCGTCAAGGGATCTCGTGACAATTACCCCCCCGTGACGAGTTGAGCGTGCTATGCGCTTGTACCTTGACATAAATGTGTGTAACAACATAGTCCGGATTAGTTTTTGGGCCTGGAAGGCACTGTCTGCTTCCAGCAACGATGTACCATTGCGCTGACACGAACAGGTTTTAACAGGGCCAGCAATTGCATCAACACCTTTCTGAATGACGAAAGGATTTACAGAAGTGAAATCTTTACCGTCGGTTCGAGAGACAACCAGGAATTTCGGAAGATTGGGCAGAGTTTTCTTTTGCCGAGGCGAATCTGTCTTACGTTTCTGGGTCAAAGTCACTGAAGAAGAGAAGGAAGTCATCGCGGAAGTGTCCCCCATGATTACCGGCGTCTCCGATGGCGCGCTCCTTCCTAGTGGGGGCCCTCTCCGAAGGCTTACCCACCTTAGGTGATTGTTCACACCTCAGGTCACACCTCCCGAGAACTGACGGAGGGACCAATCGACATGTTCGGAAGGTACCAGCTCGGGTAATCACCCCTCCCTGGGCCTGGCCTTTACCAGGGGGTATGTACGTGCTCTACTTGTCTACCCGGGGCGGGCAATTACGTGTTACCCCGTCACCTGCTACGCATGATAATGCGTGGATCTGCCTTCAGACACGCACATGGAGGAAAGAAGAAGAATAGAGGAAGTGAAGAGAAAGAAGTGTCTCAAGCGCCGAAGCGGAGACTAATGAGGAGGAGAGGAAGGCTAGGAGAGTACAGCAAGGAGAGAAAGACAGAAGCAAAGATTAGGAAAGGAAGAAACCAAGGAATAAGAGAAACTTTGACAAGAAACCACATTAACTCATAAAGGACACCCGTCTCCAGGAGAAAGCAGAAACCGGGAGGGAAAGTGAAGCAGCCTGGGGCAGAAGGAAGGCTGCTTCGGCTCGGGGCCCCGTGCGCGCCACACACATACCCACAGAAGAGCTGTGGGTCCCCTGGGGGGGGGGAGTAAAGAGGAAAGACATCACACACCAAACAAGCAAGCAAGCACACAGCACCGACACGACCAAAGATGATTGATAATAAATACCATTTCAACAGATTAGGTCGAATTAGTTTTGTACCTCTGTTTATTGACAAGTGAGACAGCAGGATCCCATGCGGAATTTAAACAAAATCCTCCGTCCCTATTCATAAGGTAGTCAGCTAGTTTTATTTCAATGGCTTCCTTGATAATACAGTCCCAGTAACTGGAAGAGCATGCCAAAATTTTCGTTTTGTTGTATTCCATAGGGTGACCTGTGTCAAGTCAGTGTTCGACCACAGCAGATTGGTTTGCTGTTGTAAACGTGTGCGACATTTATGCTCAATACAATGATCCTCAACAGTCCAAATAGTTTGACCAACACATAAGATGCATAGGATACTGTAGATCCCCGCCTTACGCAATCCGAGATCATCTTTAACAGTCCCATCAGTACTTTAATTTTATATGGTGGATGAAACACACATCAGTTTAAAGGAAGACAGAGGCCGTTCAGAGACGAGCAGCTAGATTTGTTACCAGTAGGTTCAACCAATGCGTGAGTGTCACGGAAATGCTCCGGCAACTCAATTGGGGATCGCTGCAAGAAAGACGACGTTCTTTTCGTGAAAATCTGTTAAGTAAATTTAGAGGGCTGGAATTTGAAGCTGAGTGTAGTATTATCTTGCTGCCGCCTACTTACATTTCGCGTAAAGATCACAAAGACAAGATAAGAGAAATTAGGGCTCGTACGGAGGCATATAGGCATTCTTTTTATCCTCATTCAATTTGGGAGTGGAATAGGAAAGGAAATGCCTAGTAGTAGTATTACAGTGTACCCTCCGCCACGCACCTTACGGTGAATTGCGGAGTATGTATGTAGATATTTAAGCTTATTCTGTAGAATATCAGATATAATTAAGTTTGAGAAAAGTGATTGTAAAAAAAAATATTATTTCATGGTTCTAACAACTCTAACAATGGAGGGCACTGTTGGGAATTATATATGAAGATGACCCGCAGAGGTCATAGGATCACAGTTTTTAATCAGATTTTGTGGCAGTCACTATGCCCACCAGCACACTGATTTTGAATTATTGAAATTTATTGCTGTGCGTAGGCCAGTTTATTTAAAGTGCTTGATTAAACTACTGATTCAAACTGATGTGGTGTTGCCCAACATAATTTGAAACCAACAGTGAACATATTGAGTACATCTGCTCGTATTTGATGTGCAAAGAAGTGTCACTAAACCTGGAGATTATACGGTAATGCTTTAAATGCATTATACCAAACATTGTGGAGAATTTTAAACTTTTGTGCACTAATCCAAGTGGAGAGGTTACATCGCAATTGGTGAAATGAGTTTGGTTAGAACAACACTAGCACAATCACTGCAGATAAACAGAACAAGCTAAGTAGACTATAAAGGCACTGAAATGGCAATGAGTTATGTCATTCATGCCTTGTAGTGTGGTGATATATTACATCATATATTAAATTAAGGAAAGTCATACCTACATACAGTAGAACCCTGTTTTTTACACTTTTCAAGGGACTTCAGTGAAATAGTGTAAAATGCAGGAAATAATGTTTTGAACAGTAAAATATGCTTACTTGATCACTCTTGCATTTTCGTAGTTTATTTGTGATATATGTATATAATAGGAATCAATACACTCACCAGCAAGTTTATTAAATGGTAAAAATTTAGATAACCTTTAAGTGCCAAGGAACTCTCAATTTTATGGGAAGTAGAAATTTTTGACGTAATTACATTCATCAAAATTGATCAGTCAGCAAGTCTTTAACCAGCATTCATTATTTACATAGTAAAACTACACAACTTCCTTTCTTTTTCTATTTTTCAATGTGTTGCACGATGACATTCGAGAATTTATTCCCATTCTTGAGCAGAAATATATGCTTAAGTATTTTTGTGATCTTTGCTTACGGTCGTCATCTCTCACTATTATCACTTTTTTGAGGTTATAACTTCAATGTGCAGAAAAACACACACAAGGAATCCATGTCTCACTGTTAATAAAGCAGTCACAAAAAATACTTAGATAAATATTTGCATTTTACAACAAGAATAAAATCTGTAAAAGCATCATTCAAAGCATGAAAAACTTGCAGTTGCGTAAACAGACCATCAGCACGGTGGCTGACAAGGCCCCTACACACCACAAAACAACAGACGTTCTGATTTATCGGCCAACTGACTAACCAACCAAATTCAAAGCAGCCTACAGTACACACCATACTACACAGTACACACATTCCAACCAACTGTATGCAGCAACTGCAGTGCCTCACTGTTCTCTGGTGTCCGTTTGTCGAACTATGTTTGTTTTCGCTCATTCACTGTGCAGACAGCAGACGATCGCAGGCAGGAAGTTGGTCGAGTAGTGCTACAAACGCACAATTAGTCGGATGGAGTGGTGGCGGGTATACCATACCGCTGGTGTGGCTTTTGCCTTAAAGTATAGTGATAATAAATGTTAAGCAACCAAGTTTCTTGACATTTTTCATTTATTCACATGTATATTTCATGTGTTGCTGTTTGCAAAACAAGCTTATTTGACTTACGACGCAAATTAACATTGTGAACATAGGAAATTAACGGGACTGACAAAAGGGTGTAAATCGCAGGAAAACAAAATCTGGGAACGTAAAAATGGGGTTTTACTGTATTTAGCTTATGTAGATTTGGAGAAAGCTTTTAATAACATTGACTGGAACTCAATTTTTCAAATTCTGAAAGTGGCAGGTGTAAAATATAGGGAACTAAAGGTAATACAGAATTTGGGTGGGGGGGGGGGGGGGGGGAACATTGGCAGTTATAAGAGTCATAGGGTATGAAAGGGACATAGCGTAGCCTGTCCCCAATGTCATTCAATCTGTACACTGACCAACGTGTGAAGGAGAAATTTGGAAAAGGAATTAAAGTTCCAAAGAAATGAAATATAAACTTTGATATTCTCCAATGACATTGCAATTCTGTCAGAGACAACAAGGACCTGAAAGAGCAACTGAATGGAAGGGTCAGTTTTTTGAAAGGAGGACCTGAGCTGAACATTAACAAGAATAACAAAACACAGTCTATGAAAATCCAGTGATACTCAAGGAATTAGATTAGATAAGAAGGAAGTGAAACTACCTAGTAGACGAGTTTTGTTATTTTGGCAGCAAAATAACTTATGATGACTGAAGGAAAGTGATACGGAAGGAGCAAAATTTGACATCCAGTTTAAGTGTTAGGAAGTCCTTTCTGTAAGCACTTTTATGACTTGCAAGGAATGTATCGTATGGGAGTGAAACATGGATGCTAAGAAATTCAGACAAAAAGATAATCTATTAGATGGTTAGATCATGTAACTGATCAGGAGGTTCTAAACAGAATTGTGGAGTAGAAAAATTTCCAGCATATCTTGACTAAAAGAAGACCTCAATTGCTGGAACATGTACTTAGACATCAAGGAATCATCAATATAGCATTAGAGGGAAGTGTATGGGTATTAATCTTAGAGGGACATGGAGGAGGAAAATAAAACAATAAGCAGGGTTAAAAGGATGTAGGTTTGCATTCTTATTCAGAGATGAAGAGGCTTGCATCAGTCAGGGTAGCATGGAGAGCTGCATCAACCAGGACTCTGAATTGAATACAACATGAACAACAACAACAACAACAGGGGCAGAAGTGTGTACTACACAAATTCTGAACCTCCCTCCCCCCTCTCTTTTTGGGCTGGATTTATCTGAATAATCCGAATTAATTCTTCTCTCTGTATTTCCTTGCAGAATATTCCATAACCAAGCTTTATTTCAAAGCGTCTAGTAACACAAGATGTCACCAAGCTAATGTGACAGATTTTATCATTCTTAGCAGGTAAGTCAGGAGAGAGTCTCACACACAAACATTAATGCATTCTTTCACACAATAATAGATTGATAAAGGACTATACCCCAACTAACAGCAACATACAGGCCTAATTTGTATACGTAGGCACATGTCCAACCACTTTTAACTACTGTATATACTGTCAACTGAGGGAAAGCAGTGACCTTTAATTTGTTGGCTCAAAATTTATGAGCTGCCAAGCATTGTGTCTTGTCACTTTCAATAAAACAATTTACCTTGAGAAAGTCTACACTGATTCAGGAAACCAAATTTGCACTACAACTATATAAAATAACTTTATAAAACAGGTCAATATTCTAAATCACACAAAATGTGCGACTCTTTCACAAATTTTGGTTGAATTCTACCATGGACCATGACTGCTCTGCTCTCTCGTTCTTAATGAAAGCATTGGTGATGACTGATTCTGTGACAGTTAAGCAGTAGCCAGAAAATACGAATCTCTCTCTCTCTCTCTCTCTCTCTCTCTCTCTCTCTCTCTCTCTCTCTCTCTCTCTCAGTGCGCACAACTGCTAAAGTCATTAGTGCCCAGACAAGAACAGAGATTCGCTAGAACTCAAAAAAATTGGTAACTGCCGGTTAGAATATCAAAAGAAGGCTAAAAACGAAAGATAAAAAACAATTAAAAAGGTTAAATATCCTTTGATAAATTGGCCAAATTGATAAAACGCAAAACTCGAGCAGCTGCTCGTGTGTCATCAGCTAAAATTTCCTCCAGAGTAGATGGAAAGTGAAGGGCTACACGGAGATGATTAAAATTAACACAATAAAGTAAAACATGTCGCACCGTCAGCAGTTCACCGCAGGAGCACAGCGGTGCAGGGTCAGCGGTTAGCAAATGACGGTGGCTGAAACAGCAGTGACCGATCCACAACCGGGCCAGGATGACCACCTCTCGCCGAGAGGGTCGTGAGGAGGTCCTCCAAGTGGTTGGGATCGGTTTTACAGTTCTCAATTTATTATCGTACAGTGAAAACCACGGACTGTACCAGGACAACATGATACTCCGGCGTAGAGCGCGTTGAACATCGTCCAATGGGATGCAAAAGGTAGCCATGCAAGGTAAAAGAGCTGCTGCCTTGGCTGCTATGTTGGCGGTCTCACACCCGGGCACACCCACGTGGCCAGGGACCCGCAGAAAAGAAACGTGACAGCTGTCATCTGCTAGCAACTGGAGGGAGCGCTGGATCCAATACACGAGAGGATGGGTCGAGAAAGGGTCCTTAAGACTCTGCAGGGCAGTAAGGGAGTCCGAACAGATGGCATAGAAAGGTTGGCGGTGGCGGCAGGTATACAAAACAGCCTGGTGGAGGGCAAAAAGCTCAGCCAAGAAATTCGAGCACCGGTCAGGGAGCTTGTATCGGAAACGGTTGTCCCCGACGACGAAGGCAGATCCGACACCGTCAGTGCTCTTGGAACCATCAGTGTAAATAAATCTAGCATTATCGAACTGCGAACGGAGTTCAACAAGCCTCGAGCGGTGTACCAAATGCGGGGTGCTCTCCTTGGGCAGCGAACTAAGTTCAAGGTGAGTGTGAACCAGGGCCTGATGCCACGGTGGCAATGGGCTGTCGCTCAACCGAAAGGTGGAAGGAAGGGTAAAATCGAGCCGCTGAAGCAGGCGGCGAAATAGAACTCCAGGTGGAAGCAAGGCTATCGCAGACAACCGATATTGGCTATTAAGTGAGTCATCAAAGAATAGTGGGTAAGATGGATGGTTGGGCACTGACAGCAGTCGGCATGCGTACCGACACAAGAGTATGTCACGCTGAGTGGTCGAGGGTAATACAGCAGCTTCGGCATAAAGGCTTTCAACAGGGCTGGTATAAAATGCACCGGTCAATAGGCGTAATCCCTGATGGTGGATGGAGTTAAGACGGCAGAGAATGGATGGCCATGCAGAGGAATATACAAAGCTTCCGTAGTCGAGCTTCGACTGAACAATGGCCTGGTAAAGGTGAAGCAGGATGGTACGATCCGCTCCCCATGATGTGCCACTGAGGTCGCTAAGAACATTAAGGGAACAGGCACAACGGGCAGCCAGGTAAGACATGTGTGGGGACCAGCAAAGTATCCGATCCAACATTAGCCCCAAGAATTTTGTTGTCTTCACGAATGGGAGAGCGACGGGGCCGAGACATAGGGATGGTGGAAGAAATTCCTTGTATCTCCAAAAGTTTATACACACCGTTTTCACAGTAGAGAATCTGAAGCCATTCACAATGCTCCAGGAATATAGGCGGTCAAGACAGCGTTGAAGACGACGCTCTAGGACACACGTCCGCTGGGTGCTGCAATAAATTGCAAGGAAACGTCAGCTGAAAGGCAATCTACAATCGGATTGATGCGATGGCAAAGAGAGCCACACTCAAGAGTGAACCCTGTGGCACCCAATTTTCCTGGCGAAAGGTGTCTGACAAAAGAGAGCCCGCCCTTCCCCGGAACTTGCAATCCGCCAAAAACGCTTTAATAAGATGAGGGAGGCGGCCCCAAAGGCCCCATATGTGCAATGTGCGGAGGATGCTCGCTCTGCAACAGGTATCGTATGCCTTCTCCAAGTCTAAGAACACTGCTACTGTTTGACGCTTCCTTAGAAAGTTATTCATAATGAAGGTCGACAACGTAACGAGGTGATCAGCAGCAGAGCGGTGTCGACGAAAACCAAATTGAACATTAGTCAGGAGGCGTCGAGATTCAAAGAGCCAGACCAACCGGGCGTTTACCATGTGTTCCATCACCTTACAGACGCAGCTCGTCAGAGAAATGGGGCAATAACTGGAAGGAAGGTGTTTGTCCTTCCCTGGTTTGGAGATGGTGACAACAACGGCTTCACGCCAACTTGTGGGAACCTGACCTTCAGTTCATATTTGATTGTAGGTACTAAGAAGGAAACACTTGCCCCCAGGAGAGAGGTTCTTCAGCATCTCAATATGGATGGAATTGGGCCCGGGAGCAGAAGATCGGGACAGGGCGAGAGCACGGTCTAGTTCCTGCATGATAATTTTTACGATTAAATGAGTGGAAAGAAGGCAGCCGTGCCTCCTCTACCTGTTTGTGAGGGAGAAAGGCAGGGTGGTAATGGGCAGAGCTCGAAACCTCCGGGCAGCGGATTTAGGTGCCCGGGATCTGTGGGAACTGGCCGACGAATGTCCTGTAGAACGGGCAGAAGGTATCGGAGAGGTGGAACGAGCAATTTTCGGGCTAGCTGACCTGACAACAGTGTCACAGAAGGTTAAATCGCAGATCTGAATGCCTACCTCCTTAGTTGGTCGAGGTGAGGTGAGGACCTGGCTGTAAGTACCTGATGGGAGTACAGCGGCCTTTCTACTCGCTAATAACTTCTGAGCGGCATAGGTTGAGACCTTCTCCTTGACGCGAATCTCTTGGATGACCCGCTCTTCTTCATAAACGGGGCAGTCCCGTGAAGAAGCAGCATGGTCACCCATTGAATTAATGCAGCGAGGGGATGGAGGTAGACATTCACCCTCATGGGCGTCCCTGCCACAGGTGGCGCACTTGGCTGCATTCGGACAAGACTTACTGGTATGGTTATATCTCTGGCAATGGAAGCAACGCGCAGGGTTGGGTATATATGGGCTAACGGAGATGACTTTGTAGCCCGCTTTCACCTTAGATGGTAGGTCAACCCTGTCGAAAGTCAAGAAGACAGTACGAGTTGGCACGAGGTCGTTGTTAACCTTTTTCATGACGCGATGGACTGCCGTAACTCCCTGATCAGACATGTAGCTGAGTATTTCCTCATCAGATAACCCATCCAGGGATCTCGTGAAGACTACCCCCCGTGAAGCGTTGAGGGTGCGGTGAGCCTCCACTTTTACTGGGAAAGTATGCACGAGTGTAGCCCGAAGTAATTTTTGTGCCTGGAACGCATTCTCAATCTCAAGCAACAAGATCCCATTGCGCTGTCTGGAGCAGGTTTTCAAGGGACCGGCGATCGCATCGACATCCTTCTGAATGATAAACATATTTACAGCAGAAAAATCCTGATCGTCAGTACGTGATACCACCAGGAACTTAGGAATGGTAGGCAAGACTTTTTGTGGCTGACAATCATGTTTCCGCTTATGGGTCAAGGTTAGAGCAGATTTGGAAGGTTTCATAGCGGAGGTGTCCCCCATGAATACCGGCGTCTCCGATGGCGCGCTCCTTCCTTGTGGGGGGGCCCCTCTGAGGGTTAGGTGACTGCCCGCATCTCAGGTCACACCTCCCGAGAACGGACGGAGGAACCAATCGGCATGTCTGGAAGGTACCAGCTCGGGTAATCACCCCTCCCTGGGCCCGGCCTTTACCGGAGGGTACGTAGTGCCCTACATGTCTACCCGGGGCGGGGAGTTATGCCTTATCCCGTCACCGGCTACGCAGAGCATGGGTTGACCTTCAGACACGCACAGGGAGGAAAAAGGAGAGGAAGGAGAGAAATGGATGAAGGAGGGAGAATAAACGCCAAGGCGGAGATTAAAAGGGCGGGCCGAGGACAAGGTGAAAGGGAGGAAGGCTAAAGAACAGGAAAGGAAGAGGACAAAGAAAAGAGAAAGTAAGAGGAAACGAAAAAAAGAAACCTTGGACTGACTAAAGATGCCCGTCTCCGGGCGAAGGCACAAACCGGGGCGAAAGAGGGAAGCGGCATGGGGCAGACAGAAGAAAGGTCGCTTCAGCTCGGGGCCCGTGCGCGCCACACATGTACCCACAAAAGAGCTGTGGGCCCCCTGGGGGGACATCTCAGTTGCATAGTGGATCGATACCATTTAATAGGTTCAAATTACTGTAGTTATTTTACTTGTGCTGACGCGAATGACTATCAAATTAGGAAAAATATTGGATGTGGTGACATACTGATTACTGGCGGTGTAAAGTTTTAGGTTAGGACAAGAGGCAACAGTTTTGGTTGAGAGTGGGAGAAGCCAACTAACTTGGAATTAGTAAAACTGGCTGTGATAAGTATATTATATTAAAATAACTATTTTAGTTTTAATCATGTGAGCAAAAAATAGTATTTGCTACAGAAATCAGTTGGTCAGCTATCTCAGCTTCCCATCATTGCTCATGGGAGGTGTTAACGTATGTATCAACTTAATATCATGAATGGCCCTTTGTAGACTTTTACCAAATGTTTAAACAGACTTTTTTAAAATACATTTATAGATGTCTCAAAAATAAAACAACTCACCTGTGGATGTTAAGTCTTCTGCAGTTATAAGTTCTTTTTCCGGGTCTGTCTGTACACCCTTGTTGCAAAGTTTCTTCCGTTTTAAACTCTGGTCCTTTTCACTGACATTCCTAAATGAAAGTTTTGACTTTAAAAAATTATAAAAAAATACATGAAAGTGAATAAATGAATATTGTAAGGGTAAACCCAACACTAAACTCATGAATGTAAAAGATAGTCACAGAAATGACGTATGTTGTGTAACAATTAAAAATTGCAATTACGGGAGAAATAAACCTGTACACTCCTGAATATTTTATTCAAGAAGTAACACACAAATACATATAAGAGCAAACATTAAAAATCAATTCTGATAAGAATAAAAAACTGGTTAGTACTGCAAGTAGGTCGGTTTTCATGCTTCAAACGACGCATTTTGAAAATTTATTGTGAAGCATAAATCTCTATATATAAAAGGAAGTGTCCCGATTGACTGACTCATCATTGCCCAGCCCAAACCACTGAAGATAGAAACTTAAAATTTATGGAGGGTATTTATCTTACTCTGTAGGCGTCATTTAAGAAGCGATTTTTCCGTCCGTAAGGGGGTGTAATAGGGGATGAAACTTGTTTTGAAAATACTTATTTAGGCAATTTTGAAGCTAGAACTACAAAATTTCGGATTTTAATTCAGGGTTCGAATTTAAAAGACACGTGTTTCGGCATTTTTTGAAGTTCGACAAATAAGGGGGTAAAACTGGCTGTGATAAGTAGGTTAGCTATAGCTATAGCTAAAGCTGCAAAAAATGGTATTTGTATTGTTTGTTATGATTTTAAAAAAAAATACGAGTTTCGGTACTTTTGGAAATTCGACCAATAAGGGGGTGAAATAAAAGATGCAAAAATTGATTTTAAAAAATATGGTACTGTTAACTCAAATTTCAAGCTATAACTACGAAACTTAAGATACGGATTCTTCATCAGGATTAAAAAGAAATAACTGGTGCAGACCAACCAACCTATGCATGCAAAGCAGCGGGGGTTCAGCTAGTACTTTGTGGTGTTCCATAAACTGTGAGAATGATGGGTGGTTTGCGTCTGTGTATTCGTGGGTGCATTGTATGGAGCACAGCAAGTTATAACCTCAAAAATACAACTGTGAGACGCAGAAGCTGTGTATGAAGTTAGTAGTTTCAGTTACGCTTGGCACTAAACATAGTACAAAATTCAGAAAACCTTTACTACATAATAAAGCTCCTGACACATTGAAATGGGAGCAGACTTGACTTCGAAGGCAACTGAACACAGCACTTATACTCAAAGCACGTTTATTACAAACTCCACAACAAGAATTCTCAGAGTGGTTTATGTTGCAAAGTGTGCAGCACGTTTTTGTAAACAAAATACTCATGACAGATGAAACCTGATGCACTTGCAATGGAATAACTAATAATGTGCACATGTGGAGTGTACATAATTCTTGCCAAGTAATAGCAAAAAATTCAGTAGCACTTTTCCACAAATGTTTGGGCGAGTATACTCCACAATTATATTTTTGGGCCTTATGTTTTACCAACCTCATTAATCACCGAATTGCTGAGGGGAGTCGGGTTGCGTGCCTCAACAATACTGATAGCTATACTGTAAAAGCAACCACAGCGGAGGGGTATCTGCGGAGAGCCTAAACAAACGTGTGGTTCCTAAAAAAGTGCAGCAGCCAGTTCCGTAGTTGAAAGAGAAACAGTCTGGATGACAGATGGCCTTGTAACATCAGCTAATGTGGCTTTGCCATGCAGTTACTATGTACAGTTGAAAGCAAGGGCAAACTACAGTCATTACCTTTCCCAAGGACATGCAGATCTACGGTATTAATATATGATGGTGTCTTCTTGGCTAAAATAGTCTCCCATTTGGATCTCCGAGCAGGGACTACTCAAGAGTCTGTTGTCATCAAGACAGGCATTCTATGGATCAGAACGCGGAAATTTCTATCCCTTAATCGGGTAGACCGTTAGAAAATTTGAAAAGAGAAACAGATGGGTTAAAGCTAGATATGGTGGAGTTTAGTGAAGTTCAGTGTCAGGATTTCTGGTCAAGGTTACAAATACAAAATCAATGCAAGAGTAGGTCTGGTAATGAATAAGAAAATAGTAATGCGGGTAAGTTACTATGAACAGCCTAGTGAATGTATAATTGTAACAAAGATAGGTACGAAGCTAACACCGACCACAGTGTACAAGATTATAGGCCAACTAACTCTGCCAATGAGGAGAGCGAAGAAATATATGAGGAGATAAAAAATTATTGAGACGATTAAGGGAGGAAAACTTTATTGTGATGAGGGACTGGAACTCTGTGGTAGGAAGAGAAAGAGAAGGAAATGTAGTAAGTAAATACGGACTGGGAAAAAGGAATTAAAAGAGGAGACCACAGAGAATTTTGTGCAGAGCACAATTTAATCATCTTGAAAGAAGGTTGTGTATGTGGAAAGAGACCAGGAGACTGTAAGGTACCAGATTGATAAGGCAAAGGTTTAGAAACCAGGTTTTAAACCTTAAGACATGGACAGATATAGACTAATGATTTATTGGTTATAAACTGTAAATTAAAACTTAAGAGACTGCAAAATCTTAGAAAATGAAGGAGATGGAACAAGGACAGATGGAAGGAACCACAGGTGGTTGAGAGTTTCAGAAGGAGCATTGGGCAAGGATTGGCTGAAATGGGGGAAAGTAATACATTAGAAGAATGGGTAGCTCTGCAGAAGGACAAGGCCTAACAAATCCCTGGATAACACAGGAGATACTGAACTTAATGGATGACAGGAGAAAATATAAAAATGCAGCAAAGGAAGCAAGCAAAAGGCAGTACGTAGTCTGAAAAATGAGGTTTTGTCAAAGTACAGACTGGCTGCAAGACTATAGAAGAGTGTATAACTAGGGGAAAGATAGATACCACCTGTACAGGAAAATAAAAGAAATTTGGAGACAAGAAAACCAGCGATATGAATATCAAGAACCAGGGCAGAAAACCAGTACTAAGCAAAGAAGGGAAAGCTGAGAGGTGTACAGAATATAAAGTGGGCCTATACAAATGAAAAATTTGAAGGCAGTATTCTAGAAACAGAAGGCAAAGTAGGAGAAGATGAGCTAAGAGATACAATTCTGTGAGAAGAATTTGACAGAGCATTGAAAGATTTTAGTCGAAACAAGGCCCCTGGAATGGGTGGTATTCTGTCTGAACTGCTGATATCTTTAGGAGAACCAGCCATGAAGAAATTTGTCTACTCTCAATCCTACAAATACTGGTATCTATGAATACAAAAATAAAGGACATGATACAGAAATCTCTTCAGATTCCATCGTCAAGCACACAAAGGTGTACCGTCGGTACAAGTTTAGCCGTTTATACGAATGATAGTAGCGATTATTTTGGTGGCAGCACAATAACCAGCAACATTGAGTGTCAAGGGTATTGACAATTACAGTGTCAGAGCCATTGTCCAAAGGGTTTGATTTAGTGGCAGTGGGTGTGGATCACATCAGGGTGATGAGTGAACTGTGTTAGATTGGCTTCAATATTGGGTATGGATCGAGTCAGATAGGGTTTACACACCGTTCCCCACCACCTCTCCCTGTATCTGCCCTCACCCCAGTCCAACATACACTTTCCATTCCACCAACATGCACACCAGTGTCTATACCATCCATCTTCACCTGAATATGAATGAAGAAACAAGTCCAATTATATAGCTTTAATCCAAACATTCTACAGCCATGTCTTACAACTAAATTCATTTCCAAGGGATTGTTTCCTTGTGGTTTGGAATGGATAAATACCCCTCTGCAAATTTGCCATCACTCTAAACAGTATAGTTGTAATCTAATATATTAAATGCTCCAAATCTCCCCCCCCCCCCACAACTGTATTTTATTGCAGTTAAAGTGCAGTACACAACTGGCCCTTTAAGTGTAGATGTTGGCAACACCATGATGAAAGAGTGGAGTTGAAGGCAGCCAAGGAGGAGTTGAGTTTAAGTGACCAATTAGATTGCGTGTTTGATGTCTAGTAAATCTGGTGTCAGTTTTAAATTTTTGTGCATTTGTGTGCAGTGTTTTTGGCAACATATTTTGATATCTCATTTTTAATCCAAACCAATTGTGTGGGTGGTTGCCTATTTTCTCTTTTCTTTTCTTTCTTTCTTTTTGCTATATATATGGAAGATACGATTGTGATGGAGTGATATAGATTACCTAACAACCGACCATGACGTGTATTATTTAAGAGGATAATTACTTTACTCACTGGATAAGCGTACATCAACAACCTGTCAACCATAGGGCAGGAACTGCATGAATTATTTATTATTGGTTAATGGAAAAGGTGGCATGCTCTTTCTAAACCCACAGACAAAGAATGAGGAGAATAATCTTTTGTGGCCACCACGAAGTAAATAAATGCTGTTCCTACTGTATTGTTGACATGTCCTCGATGTAGCTTTCTTCGGTGAGTAAATCATCATTGTAAGTACTACACATTTACAAAGCAATAAGACAAAAGATTATGATATGAGTCAGCATCCCCAAAACGAAAGTAATGTCTGTGGGAGATTCAAACAGAATGAGACCAAATAGGAGGAATGAAGTTAGGATAGGTAGACCGTTTCAAGTACCTAGGATGTATTTTCCTCACAGGATGGTAACATAGTGCAAGGATTGGAATCAAGGTGTAGCAAAGCTAATGCAGCGAGTACTCAGCTAAGATCTACCCTCTTCTGCAAGAAGGAAGTCAGAACCAAGACTAAGTTAACAGTTCAGCACTATCTTTCGACCAACTTTGTTGCATGGAAGTGAAACCTGGGTGCTAAACCTGGGTGCATACAGGTTACTTTTGTCGAGGTTACGGCTGTGAAAGTAACAAGAATGATTGCAGGTACTAAAAGATGAGAACAATGTCAATGAAGAAATAAAAGAAAAACTGGAAATGAACACATTACATGAAGCAGAGTAAACAGACTCAGATGGTGGGGTCATGTTACGGGTGATTTTCATGTAACGGGCCAAAACAAGTGAGCAAAATTTTGAAAACTATGCAAATATATATATATATATATAAATATGCAACAGTTTCTTATATTCACATTTCTATTAAATGAAAATAAAAAAAATTAGGCGATTTTTTTATTTCCAAACTCTGAAGTGTTTATCATTTCTGTAACTGTCAGCAAGTACCTTACTCAGTGTTTGTAAAAATATAAAGCACTTATTTATCTTTTTATAACAGTCCGTACCGTATTCCTCTACTAAAAGCATGAAAGATAAATAAAAAATACAGCATATATCAATATAGGGATCGAATTGGTAAAGTATTTCTTGTTAAATGTTGTCAGCGACCTTAAACCTCATTTCCTTTAACACCAACAAACCCTACACTTTATGACAATGAATGAAATTTCACTGCCGATTGAATTATTATTTACAATAGCGGATTATTGGTGATTTGCTGTATTCTGTTGAGATTGCAGATCGAATATAGGACGGAGGAAATTTATTAGATGGGCTATGCTCCAAACTAAAGGTAAAAGTCTGGATCAATGGCATAGCCTAATGTACTTATGTGACGTGGTGCAGCAGTGTTGGCAACAGTCACTGTGGATGCTGGGATGAATGGTGGCACACAATGTTTACAAGATGTGAGACAATGTGTCAACATCACTCGAGCACTGTTTCGTACAGATCAAAAAATAAAAAACCTGCTTTACCTGCTCTATGGTTGATAGGTTCTTGGATGTACCCTCATCCAGTCAGTAAAAGTAATTGGCCACGTAAAATGAAGATTTAGAATCACTTTATTCCAGTTTCATACATGCTATTGGCTACTCTAATTGTACTGCATTGCCAACCTAATGCTGCTACAGACGAACTGCGGCACTCTCCATGCCACCGATTGACACTTTAGCACAGACTAAACATAAAGGCATAATAAGTCTCTAATGATGATTATAGACTAGAGCTATTTCCTATTGGTTCCCTAAAGGTAATTGCCGATTGGTTGCCTTCACCTCCTGTCATTCACCGCGCCGTTGCCTACGTCTATATGCCATCTGCCAGCTGCGTACGCATAAACTCCACTTACAGAAGTGTAATACATGCAGTTACCTTCGCAAGTTTACAAAACAACTTTATAGCAACAGAAGCATTTTGAATTACATCATGCTTTTGTTAGTTTACATTGCTTTACGAGTCCAGCACACACTGATGGCAGAAACTACGAGTTTCTATGGACAAACTATTGATATTAGCCGAATGACTCAATGGACCCAAAATGTTGGTAGGCCTAATTTCCAAAAATGCTTGCAATCTAAGTAGCTCGGTCTGAAATGATATATACTGAATGTACAACTGTAAATTGATCGAGTGTTTCTGGGTTAAATTGTACAACGCTTCTCGCCGGGCTGCAGTGGTTAAGTTGTCACCAATGGTAATGACGGCAACTCAGATGACCAATAAATATTTTTTCATGACAACTTCAATTAAAACAATTTTTTTTAACGGACAAGGGCAAATACATGAACCTGTCAAACAGAGCAGGTACAGTTTTAATTCGATATATGTCATGTCAGGCTGAGCTACTTTGATTGAAAGCATTCTTGGAAATTACCAAAATGTTGATGGAATTATGTGGGGGAGAATAAATAAAACATCCTTGCAGGTCAGTACTGATGTCTACTTGAACAGAAACAAACTTTTCCATTACTGGCACAATATGTACCAGAAATTAATATGCAAGAAACCCAATTCTAATACCAAATTACAACAAACCAAACCACTAATGTATTAAAATGACGCATTTCAAACAAAATATACACAAATCCCAATCCTACAATCACTCATATAGGCTAGTTATATCAATGGCAACATTAATATTCTGAACATTATTGGGCATCTAAGCACTAATGATCAAAGAGAAAACATGCTACCGAAGTATAGTCTACATAAGCCTACATTTTGCCATATTAAAAGGATTTTGTTTCCTTGGCCGAGTCTGCCTCAGATTGCTAATCTAGCATAGTAGACTATTTGGCACAACTGAAGACCGCGATACAACACGTCAGCTTTGACCAATAACTTCAAATCCGAGCCTCACAAGATATGCCACATAGCTATACGAACTAGCAAATCAAACACCATCAATGAAAGTAAACATACAGGATGATAATGAAATACTTACCGGTATTTATTGTAGATAATAATCTGTTATCATCATAAATTACAGATACCACAAAGTTCAGAATGTACCATTGACCACAGGTTGTGGTCCAAAAATTCACACCTTCGGCACTCAATCTATGGTCTGATTATAAACAAATTATCGTCTTCAACTCAGATATGATGTCATTGGTCAGAGCCGACAGGTCATATCTTGGACTTCGAGCCGCCTACTCTAAAGGTAATTTTAGACTACTTTTCAATACATCAGTAACAGGCTAGATTCATAACTATTTACATTAGTTAAGAGAGAATAGCTGTAGTGAAATGTGAATAGCTGTACTACTTACGGTATTGTCATTCATTGACTTTAATAACAAATTTTAATTCAAACATGAAATCAGAAATTTAACATGAATGAGTACTGCAGTGAATATTATTCTCCTACATAATTATTTGAGACAAGTAAAACAATAATAATAAAGTGAATATAAATAAATAAAATATTTACTTATTTTTAGCGCTGTCTTTTCCCGAAGAAGGCATCTCTCTTCCAGGACCAACAAGGTTTTCCTTATCTCTTGCTGCTGGCTGAAGTACGTGTAATGATTTCCTCGCATTTTTCAGATTTTCCTAAGTAAAGTAAACAGCAACATTCAGAGTTACTGCTGTACAAGTGTGCTGGTTTCATATATTGTCAGAGGACAATATGCATGCCAAATAGCATGCATTTCTACGTGAACAGAATTAAATAATATTAAACTGACAATGACTTTATAAGATGTGCAACAATTATGTCAGATACAGAAAACCTACTGAAGATTGAAAACATGAAACCAGGACAGAAAAAAGAAGTTCGTTTGCATGCTATACTCTTTAGGTAGGGCCTACTAATACCAGCATGTAAAAGTCGTTCCCTCAAAGTACAATTTCCATTTCTTTTCTCAATCGCTACACTGAATAATTTTGTGTGTCTCAAGCTGACAGAAAAAAAGTCTTTAAAGTAAGAGTGTCATGAAAACAACGTCTTCACTGCCTGCATTTGTTCAATGGAAACAGCTGGGACTCTAATGTCTAGTGAGTGAATTTTACAGACATTACTTAAAACAAAACCATTTTGCTACACAACCAGTAAATACATGCACCAACAAAGAAAACAGAAACCAAAACCAATAGTTAAACCTGTACAATAAATTTCCTCAAGGCACTTCCGAAAACTTATCACCTCAAAAATGTTAAGATACAGGCAGCTACAGCTGTATAACAAAGGTAGCAATCAAAACAATTTTACAAAATAAATTACAACTTTTTTCTTTATTTTGCTAAATAGCACTGTATAACAGCATATGTAGGCCTTGTATATAATGTCATTTTTCTCCTTGATTTCTCAACCCATACACTTCCTATGTTGTATGTTATGTACACTTGTCCAATCGTTACATATCGCAATGTATTGTGTATGATATTTTTATATCCTTGCCGAACCCCATATCATATAGATAATCAGTAATCGACAAATAAACCACAACAGGTTAAACAAATTGCACAACGTGACAATTAATAGCGGCACGAACCTGATGGTCAACATTTTTTGTAGATGACGCACTTGCTGGTCCAGTCTTCATAATAAAAAAGTTTATAAAGAATCAGCTGAGTGAAGAATAGTATTACGAGCAGTTACTTCTATAACATCAGCATAACAGAAAGTAAACAACTCTGATTCCATGCACCACACTGCAAGACAATCCGCCACAAATTTCGAATCCAGCAATGTAGCCAACTTATGGCCTGCCAACTTTACCGCCGGTTCGTTCAAATAAATCGAAACGACGATCGTAGCCAGATTTATGAAAAATATCGTCTAAAAACCTTTTTGGCTTGTGAAACATTTCTGCGTTCAACATACATATTTTATTAATTTGTTTCAGTAGATGAAACTTATTACGGCATACAAACAAATTATTTTAATAAATTCCGTTCTAAGTGTTGCACGCATAACTTACATTCCGTCGTTTCTCTCAGAATGTCAAATGAGTATAATTATTTAAAGAACATTTGGGCTATCTATTGTTGTTGCACCACTTCGTCTGCATTAAGTCCTGACTCTCAATAGAAAAACTGCAGGAATATTTGCAATCAAGTCTTTTCAAGTTAATACAAGACGTTTGTCTTGTAAGCAAGTGAATTATTCGAAGAAGTTGGAGTTGAGTATATATGGAAACACTAGACAGATATTAGGGAAAAGGCATTTTATGGAATAGAAGAATTCATAATATGTCCTAAAGATGATATTACGCAGTACTACTATAGTTTCACTTGAAATAAGCTAATATACATGGATATGGTGATATAAAATGAACAGAACAGTGATCAATTTTGTATCTGGATAGCCAATATAGACCATCAGGCACACTTTGTTTGCTATTAATGTAACGGTAATTGTACAATTATTTAAGTGTTTATTTATACAAATGACGACATCTATTGTACCTACTTTCAATGCTAAAAGGTGAATAATGAATTTCCTGATGAGTAGGCCTTTTCTAACTACCGTATTGTTCTGGATCTCATTTTTCCTCTTCTGTCCGTAGTGATTACCTCATCTAGGAAAGGTTTCACTGTACTTATGTTTAGGCAAACGCATTATAACATTTTTATTTAACTTTGACGCCCTTTGTCTTCAATTACCTGAGAGAGGGGTGTCTACTGGTAGTGTGGAACTCAGTCTGAGGATGATAGTGTTTTATGAAGTAGAAAGTGGGAACAAGGCCAAAATTTCCCTGAAAACAATTTTCACGCATGCTGTTGCACCATCAGGATTTTTAATTTACAGCACAGACTTGCGAGAGATGGTTCATTTCCATATCTCCCAAGTATGCACACTGTGTTAATCGTCTTATTTTTAGCATATGGCACTATTGTTATTATGTTCCTTCATTGTACAAGATTGGTGTTCATTAATAATTTTAACAGTGAGCTATTATGAAAAATGTACTGCTGAAATGTTTTTAAATTTTAAGGCCAATTCACACTCTCCGTCACGTCACGTCACGTCACCGTCCGTCATAACATTCCACAATATATTTCTAACGACGACATTCACACTGTCTGTCACCGGACCGTCACGTCACATCAACCTCTCTCAAGAAGAATGTTTTGACAGAACTTACATTGGAAGTTAACCTATTTTCGTCAAGCAATTTTCATGCTGTAGTCGACAGTTACACGTTTATGGGCAAATGTGTCATATTAAACTTTTTCATTATTATTATTTCACTTTGTTTTAGCTGGAAATTCCAAATTTTCATGACCACCTAAATATTTTTCACAATTGAGTGTGCTCTTAAAGGCGAGGTCGGATGTCTGAAACCAAAAAATGGTTTATTTTTTGTAACATTGTAACAGAAAAGATTGAAGCAAATTGTTTATTGAATAAGATTGTAATTTTATGACCCAAGTTTAATTAAATAACATTTCAAATGAAAAAGTCATTGCTAATGAAGGGAAAAAATTCAGTTGTGTACGACGGTATTAACGATTTCAGCAGGCAAATCGTAACGGATAAAGTAAATAGGCTCTTTTTATGCTCCCATGACTATTGTTTGATGTATTCGTGATTCGTATGTTTATTTTTTTGCTTGAAAATAAATGTCGATTGTTTGACATGTTTCAGTTCCCAGCACTTTACCACATTAAGTTAGCCCAAACAAACAATGTACAGTTGGTTTGGCAATCAATAACATTTAGCAGTTCTTCAATTCCAGATTTTCTACATAACAGGTCGCCACTCATAACCTCAATTTCAACATGGGGTACTGGAAAAGGTGAATTGACTTGACGGATAGTGACGGACAATGTGTATACAACTTCACGTGACAGTTCCGTGACGTGACATTGACATGATGGACAGCATGAATCGGCCATTCATTCTAATTTTCCAAAGTGCAACCAGTGAATTAAATACAAACGAACAGTACCAATAAAAATGAAAAACTTTCTAGTACTTATTAGAAAAATAGAGGACATATTGAAGACCAAACTCATGAAATAAAAAGGATTACTTAAAACCTGCTGGAATCGTTCAGTGAGAAGCTGCTTGTTTACTCACATTCACAAATATAAAAATTGAAAATCGCAAAAAGTAGACCTATTATATAGCATTGTCGCCCTAATAAAGTCTATCGTTTGTAATAAAATGCCATACCGGTAGCCTACATGTAGAAATCATACCTAATTAAAAATAATAAATTAATATTGCTACTCAACAAACCACAGAAAGTCAGATCCTAAATCAATAAAATTCTTCTAGGTGTGAGACTGCATTGTCAATTTCTAAGAAACTGGTTGACGTTTCGGCCACTGTTGCATGTGGCTTAAACATTGGTCAGTTTCTTAAAGATTGACTGCGGTCTCACAAGCAGAAAAATTTTATTGATTGTGACAATGGCCGCAGAAACCTATGCTTTCTGCAAATCACGAATTTTATAAGCCACAGACTCAGTAAAATATGGGTGGCCAAATAAAAACTGGCTTCATAAATATTTCTGAATATTATATAAAGTAAGTTAACTATGGTACAATTCACATTATTTGTTAATTCTTGACAAGGCACACTTTTATATCCCACAATGCATTTAAAACTGTGGTTTTCTCACAGGCCATCAATGCCACATTAAGATTTTTCAGGAAGAAAACGTTTGACAGAACCGTTGTCAGCTACATTTGAAAGTTAAACAATTCGCCCCACAGACTCTTGTTATAGTAATAGGTGCCTATATTTCTTATTTTTGTTTATCTTCAATCTTTGTTTTGCTTTGTTTTTGTGTCAAAATGTTCTATGATGACAGATATTTTTTCATCATCGAATGTTGTTCGTTAAGCGAGGTTGGGTATCTGAAATGGGAATTTGTTTTACATTTGACAACGACAGAATAGAGATGATGTACACACTGTACCCGTGTATCATATGCACATAAAGAGATACGTCAGATTGTGTCCAATAACATTTTAAGTGAAAGTCAGCTCCGATGAAGAAGAAATGGACAGGTATTTTGATGTCATTAGCTGGCTAATAAAATAGTAAAAAATAAACAAAAACAAATGAATAAGATAAACAGACTCAGTTTATTGCCTTACAAGTATTGTGTGATGTGTTTGTATGTATACATTTTCGCTAGCAAATATGTGTTGACTTTTTGTTACAATATGTTCTTTCACACTTCAACAATTTTCCATCTAAATTTGATGAAGGACATATGCTATGAAATTGATAATTCTTCAGTTCTGATACCATACTCCGACTTTTTGTTTCACAGATGGTGATTCTCAACGTAACCAAAGTCTATGATCTCACTTTCAGTGTTTTAAATAGACCCAGAGGTGTGGAATATTTACCACAAATTAAATGTAACCTATATACTAGATATTTGTTTCAAAATAGCATTCTAGGCTGTTTAACCTGTATGTCAACGGGGATAGCACTTATATCTGGAGTGTTACATTGAACACTACTACCTTCTTTTATGTCGATTTGAGGTATCTACATATTAATTAAGTTGTTATCAGGCTAGACCAGAACGGAAATTTCCACCAGAATCTATGTTTGTTGCATGTTCTGGGGGCGAAGGCCAGTGCACAGTAATCACAGATGACATAGGACATACATAATACAAAGACATTTTTCCATGATTTAGGAATAACATTGAAAAAAAAAACAATTGAAGATTGTTCTTGTTGATTTATATGTATGTTCTTGGCACTATTGTAATATATTATTCATTCATGGTTTGACGGATGTGCAATGTATTCGTCCATAAGGCGAATAAATTGATTTAAGAAGTTCCTCAAGAATTTTTTTATTATGGACATCTTAAATTAAACATCGAGCATAAATTGATTTAAGAAGTTCCTCAAGAGTTTTTTTTATTGTGGACATCTTAAATTAAACATCGAACATCAAGAAGAAGCCTATTAATTATGGTTACACGTTCTAGTAATGACAGAGGCACAGCTGAGGCTGGATCTCTTAACTAAACTTTTGACAGCTACGTTAAAGCTATGTGCTTAACCCAGTTGAGAGAGACTTTTAATATGAAATGTTCGTTCTTGCCGTTTGAAGAAGAGATTTTAAACAGTGACGAGAACATTTCAATCTGTAAATTGTGAAATAGTACACAACTGCACATCCACGACAACAAGAAACATTTCATCTGGCGACAGTGTAACAGGATCTGACTGCACAAAACCAAAAACGTTACATCTGGAATTATACATCACGAATAGTAGTTTTTGATGACGTTTGATGAATGTTCAAACAAGAAGATTTAGTTCGGAGATTGGAGAGCTGCCAATAGATGCTGAATACGGTACTCAGTTACGCTGACGCGGGACAATTACTGATTACGCTGTACAACTGCGAGGTTTCGAGGTCGTTTGCTACACGGTGGTGAGTGTACCATTCTTTAATTTCTTTCAAGTTGCAGTGAAAGTGATGTGTCAGTGTGAATTAGTGTAACAGTTCATGTATTTAACGCAACTTCAGTCCAGGAAAATGGCAGATTAAAATTCTGTTTACCCATCGTTCGGACTTCTTATTCGAGAACTAAAAATGATAAGTAAAATACATTAGGGAAGAAAACACTGTTCTAGTAGATCAGATGGAAAATCAGAAAACTGTTCTAGTAGGTCAGATGGAAAATCAGAAAACTGCTCTAGTCGATCAAATAGAAAATAAAAAATCTGAACTACTAGAACAGATTAATGACCAAAATTGGAAGATAGAGGAAATGTCAGTCTCTGTAGTTAGTAAAAGAATGGAATTTCAGGAGAATTTGAAAGAACTGAAATCCGATATAGGAAATGAACTATCTAGTTTAAAAAGTGAAATGAACATTATCTTACAAGAACAAGATGAAAATCGTGTCTACTTTCAAGATAATTTAAAAGTGTATATGGAAAGGTATCAAGCTATGATAACTTAAAGTCTGAGGTAGAAGAATTAAAACACAATGTTTCTATATATAATATAACATCTGTGGTAAATAAATCTGTAGTAGCTAAGTTTGTTTCCAGTAAAAACAAAGTAGTAGAAGATATTTTATAAAACGTCAAGGAAAGCAACCTAGAAATGCAGGTTATTAGTCAAGCATACAATGAAAAATTAGGATCTATCAATGAAAATCTACCTAACTTCTGTAAGAAATTACATTATTTAGAAAAAAGATCTATTTCTGAATTAACTCAAATTAAGGACAGATTACTTAGTACAGAAAATTAGGCATATTAAAAAGAGTATGAAGTAGTGAAAGAGGAATCTCGGGGTTGGAAAATGTTTGTGGGGGAAAGGTATAGGACTCAATGCATAGACGAAATAGAGGCAACTGTTTTACTTCATATAATATAAGTGACAAAACGTTTGAAATACTAATGAATAACAACCAGTGCGATAAACTGTGGGATAAGGTAAATAAGACCAAAACAACCTTAAACTTAATTGGACCTGCTACTTCCAACAATTATAAACCAACTTCTCCTATGCAGGCAAGAGAGGATACATCCAATCTTGCTCAGGGTATAAACATATCGAAATAGTTACCCAAGTTTAAACCTAGGGGAGAGGTGCACCCTAACCATTTCCTATGGTTATTCAATAGAACCTTTCCAAATAGTTGGACAGACTCTCCGAAAATTAATTTTACACTTTGTTATTTAGTTGGGGATGCTTTAGAACGGGGATCAGCAAATACAGAAGAGTTGTTGTCATGGATTAATTCTGAAACGAAATTTAAAGAAAAATATTGGTCCGAAAATACACAAGAAAAACTAACAGTCGATTTGTCAGATCCTATGCCATATGATAGGAAACAACGTACAATCAAACAGTACATTGAGAGCCAAATTTCTTGACAAACCAGTCGATGAAGAATATCTTGCAAATGTATTAGTACGAAAGCTACCTATCTCAATACAAAATAAAATTTGGTGTTGTGTTTGGATAACAGGTAAAGAATTACTAAACCCTTAGGGGAATTGACATCTTTGATGGAATGATGACCGTCAGGGCCCAGTCTTATGTTTGGATATTTCTTTTTCTTAGTTTTCTTCCAATCATAACTATCACTCTTTTACTATTCTTTACTATATACTAAAACTTCTTTCACTTCCATTTACCTTAACAATACTAGACAACGACATGTGCCATACAAGGCTCATGTCAATTGGGCCGGGAGAACTGCGGTGCACCAGTCACAGACTGCACGGCCACTATGGGCGGGGCTACGAATCCCCCCTCAGGCATGGATATTTGTGCCGTCCTTAGTGTTAGCTAGTTCATAAGTAGTTTGTAAGTTTAGGGACTGATGACCCCGTAGTTAAGGGCCATAAGCTCTACAAACATTTGAACATTTTTCATGTCAATTGTGTTGAATTGAGGTGTTAAATTTTAGTTTGGGGTCCAGCACTAGTTGGCACGTCAGTAGACAATTGACGGGGTCTCGCCACCTTCTAACATCTATTGTTTGCCACCAAAGGCTTTATTAAGATTGACTGTATGACGGTTTTAGCTCAACACATGTCACCTAAACAAATTACGACTTGCAATGGTAGTAGTATTGGCTACTGTATGTAAATGATACACCCAATTTGGATGACTTTCACATATGACAGTAATTTTATGAGTGTAAATTTATATAAAGGTTATATAACTTATACATTATTAATATATAATGTGTTTATAGAATTTTGTTTCCATATGTGTAACCTGTTTACACTCAAAGTTCTGTTTATAGTACAGGATATCATGATTGTCTCTATGAGGGAGAGACCGACTTGACAGTGAGTCATCTAACTAGATATTAAAAAATTTTCTAAATTTTATACCTTTTTATAACATGGTAATAAATGCAAACTGGGGTGGGTTTGTATGTGTTTTGTACTTGGGGAGGAATTCAGTTATAGCACGGTGTACTGTAGCTGAGGGTAGGTAAGCACTAACACACACACATGTACAGTTACTCACAGGCACACTGCACAAACGAAAGGAGCCATTCTCTCTTCATGGCATTGCAATAGTGGGAGTTGGAGCTTTTCTACGGAGGGTCCTGGATGTAAAGCTGTGGCGTCCATTCTGAAGTGGGGCGGCTCACATCTAGCCTGCCATCTTTTTCCCTCTGGTGCCATAGTGAAGTATGGAAGGGACCAGGGTTTCCTGGGGTGGGTGGTGGAGGGGGATGTTTCCAGGATTTGGGTCTATCTTTCTTTCCTTTCTTTGCTCCAACTTCCTATCTTTTCATTCCTGTCTTCTCTTCATGAGGTTTTTCTCCCTCTTTCCATGAAGCACATTGATCTCAGTGGAGGTACTTTCCAGATACTGAGTCAGACTTTTTTTTCTGTTTAGTGTGAATATAACCACAGTGATTACACTGAGGGTACACCTGAGGAATGACTGGCTACACTTTTACACATTTACACACATATACACATATTCCTTCACACAAACATTTTATACACACAGCTTATAAAATTACACTTATATTACAAGAGTACATACAATTGCACACACATACATGAGATTTAGGTTTAGGTAAGAATCATAGGGATATAATACACAGAAGGTATATAAACCCAATATGTATGTACCTTCTTGGTCGTTGTTTCCGAAAAATATTTCTATTTATCTGCAACTTATTGTGTACACATTACAATGTTTGGTATGCCAGTTTGAAATTTTATGATGTTCTGGTACATACTCTCACATTAATCAGACTACACTGTGTACTTTGATAACCGAACCCCTCCCATAATTACTTGCCAGTATGCAAATAATATATTACTACCGTCAATTTTAATTTTGAAATTTTTTTATCTTTGTTTATGTATGATTTATTTCACATGGAATAGTCACTGTGAAGATAATTTAGAACAAGCAATAGGTTTTGCTGTTCTCATACATCTCGGTTACTTAATAAGTTTTACATAATTTAATTGTTTTTTGGGTAATAGAATATTATTGTCTTGATGTCCTACGTTATTACATAATTAATGTGTTGTTGTGACAGGAATACGTAAGAACGATTTCAAAGGACTATGTCTCCAGTGGATTATTTACCAGTTGTAGGTGGAATTTACTCTCGGTTCAGGTGGGGGAGGGGGTAAAGGAGGAGCATGATGAATACGAGTTCAAGATGGGTTGATAACTTGATGAGTATGTGTACACTGCAATATAGAAGGAAGTTAGGTAGTGAAATCACAAAATTGGAATTATATTTCAGAGATGTTGAAGGATGTGCAGGAGGCAGGTTGAGAGTAGTTGTACTTAGTAGATTAGGGAAATGGTGTTGTTGGGAGTAACAGACCCAAAAGGTGAGGCTGTTTCTCTTGTTGGGTACCCACAGTGAGGTCCTAACTTATGTAGAGAGGTGTGCAGTCCAGTTAAGAGTGACTGACACCTTGCGTATGCAAGCATAGAGCTTGATACTCTAATTCATTTCACTTTCTATAAACAACTATGGTTTCGATAAATATCAATAAATTCAGCAGTGAATTCTCCAGACCACTGACAAGTGTCAGCTATTTTCGTTCACCAAGTGCACACAACGAAAAAAGGCTAGAATAAGATTTGCAGCCATTTTCTGTTCACACGTTCCAAATTGTCAGCGGAGATGTGATTTGAATCCACATATTTGAGCAAATATGCTCAAACCTCCAACTTCAATTTTTAGGTTTGTGCACATTTAATATCAATGTAAATCTGTTGTCCACACCCAACGATTTGTGAGGTGTGCGCAGACATTTGTGCAGACAGATCGTTGCTTCTGGCCCATCCTTAAGGCAGCATGCTGCGGAATGCATGGCTGCTCCCCATCTGAGGTTTGAGTCCTCCCTCGGGCATGAGAGTGTGTGTTGTCCTTATCATATGTTAATTTACGTATTTTGTAAGACTAGGGAATGATGGCCTTAGCAGTTTGGTCCCAAAGCTTTACAAACATTTCAACAGTTTGATTCTGTGGTGTTTTTAGATCATAACTCGCTACCAGAGTGTCCCCACGCCGCCAGGGACGTATCCAGTAGAGCATACCTGGGATTTCACGGAACGCAGGCTCCGTGCCACAGATCCTGCTCTAACAGACAGTCCAGAATTGGCTGCCGTCCTGCGGGTTATTTGATGTCAGCTGTATCCAGAGTACCAGGTGCCCTTTCAATCACTTCCAATGCGTTTTACTACAGTGCTGCACCCAAGATTCCGTCAAACATTGATAAATGCATTTGTTGCTGTCACGGATTAATATGCGAGGAACACATACCCAAGGAAAATGAAAAGCAAAGACTGACATGACAGCTCACTCAAAAACTATATGAATGTTTCACTAAAATATTTAATGAAAATAAAGACTAACTAATAATGATATACATTTGTGAAACATGTCTGGGCAAGGAAATACCGAAAAAATTTCATTTTTTACAAAAAGACAAATGGGAAGACAGTATATGCTCTTTTTTGTTCCTTTCTTAAACCGAATTGTTCAGTTAATCGCTGAGCAGTGCATCACCTTCGTTCTTCATGTACACTCCGTAGCCAATGCCGCCTAGGTGGCGTTGCTTTAGCTCTGGTACACAAAACATCTTTGCACGTCACTACTCAAGAGTTACTTTGGGTCAAGGATAGCATCGTTGCAGAAGCATGGGCTGTAGCAGGCGATATTTCGAATACAGACATACAGAGATGTAACTAGCGGTTCTGCAGAGTAGAGATGGGCAAAACCAATCTTTTCAGAGATCGGATCAGAAATAGTCACTCACTGGCATGAACTAGGTCTTTTTCATGGCTCACCAACTCACCATCTGATAAAAAAGTAAAACGATGTCACATTGCTGTGAACATTTTTCATGTTATTTAATGAGTCAGTTCTCTTTATTATCTTTCTATACAACTATGTAACTTACTTAAGAAACCATTACATGATGCCCCACCATTGCGTCTTATTCTTTTAATACTTTCGTAATATTTTATGTTTTAAATTGTGTTCTCCCTAACTAACATCGCCCCCTAAATGATTGTGTTTGTGTTGATTGTGTCTCTAGTCTTGCATACCACCATATTTATGTTGAGTGCTGTCCCCTCACTCTGCAGTAGAGATGGGCAATCTGCTCCTGAACTGAATCGAAGAGCCTGATCCTTCTAAGGAGTGAGTGATGGATGAATCCGAAAAAAAGAGTGGTAGTTCATCCGATCCGAAAAGTCCCTCTGATAACAGCAATGAGCTGCATAAGCACCCCTTTCCACATGCTTCAGAAGTTTTCTAAACCCCTTGCCATATGCTGCAGAAGTTTCCTAAGCTACAAAATAAATGTGGTATAGACCATGTGCAAGTATAAAACTGCAGAAAATGAGCGCCTAAACACGTGCAGCGCCTCTGCGCTGTGAGTCGAGAATCGTTGAGTCGAGAGTCGGAAACTCACAAAAGCAGCATGGTTCAGTGAGCTCACTGCTCTGAATGACTCCGGCGATCGGGGCAATCCGACCGCCAACTGAGTCGGTGAGTTAGCTGGTTCACCGGTTCACCTCTCCCCACCACTCTGCCGACTCCGCTCGCTTGTGGAGCTGCCTGTGTGGCACGCTGCACACCTTCCCCCCACTCCTCTGGCGAACCGCATGGTGCCGAACAAAGCGACTCCACGCATCTCTCTGTTCTCGCAACTCCTGTGTTCTGATCAATCTTGCAGCTCGCTTACAGAAACGATCATCTGAAGCAACAGAAACCGTCATATAGGCAAATGTTGTATTCCGAATAGTATTCGAAATGAAACGTATTTATTTAATGTTATGCTTTTTCTTAGTAACAGAAAAACTGCATTCTGTAGCAAAAACGCGGTACAGTACAAAATTAAATTATATAAAATTTCTGCGAAAAAGATCGTACTCCATTTTCTCAAAGACTTGTAGTTTGCATGAACAGAGCAAGAGAGACAAAATCTTGTGCAATGTGCATTCTCTGTTGCCTAGATAGATTTTGTTAGCCCATATCACACAATTTCGTGACTTGATAGATAAGTGTCCTGTATCAAATTATGCGTCTTTTATGCATCTACACTATTTTGGCATGTTGAAAACAATGGCTATATAATTGAATAACAAAGAAAATAACAATGTGTGTTAATGTTTTCTATCTCTAAAATCATTCAGTTTCGGGAATGTGTCCATTTGAAATTTTTGCTGCTGGCGTCAAATCTTTCACAGTAACAACAAACTTGTTTCCCAAGAGAGAGAGAGAGAGAGAGAGAGCGAGCGAGAACACTAGAATGTCAAACGAGATGTGTCTACGTTTCTGAGTAAAATATCTTGAAATAATATTTCATTACGAATTTAATGTGTTTGGTACAGCAGGATGTGTGTGTTTGCAATTAACGATAAAATATATTGGGAAGCACTTAAAAATAATTTGACTTGCTCTGTATAGAGAATATATAAAAACTTTGTACAAATAACTTGTGAAAGGGTGTAGTTACAGGAATTAAAATATAAAATGGAAGGGAAATCGTACCAGCAACTGCAAAACAGAATGTAAGAGCCCAGAACGCTACCCCTGTACTACGCCAACTGTAAGAGTATCACCACAGTTATCTACCTAATTATTTCTTTCGGTAAGACTCTCTTCGCACTTAATCAGTTGTTGCTGGTTTGTACTCACAAAAGAAACACTTATTGATGGTTTGAACTCACAAAAGAAAACCTCATTGACGACTTGGTCGAAAGTACTCGTCATATTTTCGAAGAATTTGACTTGAGATCTTCCTTCTTTTATTCGTATTTGAAGTTATGAATCAAACAATCCACGAACATTCCGCACTTCATAAATTTAATGGACATTACTCTTTTGACTCCTTATTTCCTAAATTAAATAAACTTTATTGCTTACTTTGGAGCTATCATTATTTTACTGTTTATGGGTGCCAGACTTTAGATTTTGGAAACAGGCCATCTTGTAACGAGAAGCTGTCGCGCTCATGTAGGACACCCAGCCGTGTCGCCGAATGTCGCTGTTTGTAGCTGCCGTGTCGCATTGTTGAATGTCACGCACTGTCACTCGCTTTTGTCGCTCACGTAGGACACGGCCTTATTGCGCACGGCTTTTCCGCCACAGCAGTTGCCATGTCCTGCATGGAACTCTTGCGATATCTCACATTTCATTCAACTCGCAAACTACTCACTGTATAAATATGGAACTAGTATCATTTTATTCTGCAAAATATTGTATTTTTTGAATGAAAGTATAAAAATAATAACTTTTTTCTTTTTCCAATTATTTCACCTGCAAAAATATTTAAATTCTGTTATGACATTTTTAATTTTTAATGTAGGCATAACTAACAAATTTTAATTCTCGGAACTACTAAGGCCTTACAATTAAATGATTAGTCTTCTTTCGCAATATGGTCAAATCAGATAAAGGTATAGTAACAAAAAAGCAATGTGACATCGTTTTACTTTTTTATCAGATGGTGAGTTGGTGAGCCATGAAAAAGACCTAGTTCATGCCAGTGAGTGACTATTTCTGATCTGATCTCTGAAAAGATTGGTTTTGCCCATCTCTACTCTGCAGAACCGCTAGTTACATCTCTGTATGTCTGTATTCGAAATATCGCCTGCTACAGCCCATGCTTCTGCAACGATGCTATCCTTGACCCAAAGTAACTCTTGAGTAATGACGTGCAAAGATGTTTTGTGTACCAGAGCTAAAGCAACGCCACCTAGGCGGCATTGGCTACGGAGTGTACATGAAGAACGAAGGTGATGCACTGCTCAGCGATTAACTGAACAATTCGGTTTAAGAAAGGAACAAAAAAGAGCGAATACTGTCTTCCCATTTGTCTTTTTCAGGAATTCAAGTAGCTCTACTACTTGTGTTCAGAGCTAGTTACTCTTGCTAAACAGGCTGTCAGTCAAGACCATGTCGGATTTTGAATTAAATAAATAACAGGCTTTTACAATACTTAAAACGAGCTGCTTTAGGCAGTACTGGTTAACAGGAAGTTCAAAGAGTTTCATTTTATGATGTGTAAAATGACGATTGCAGGCACGAGATCAGTTACCTCATTGCAGTTCGAAATTTTGTTTATGAAATTAATATTAGCAATTTGTAACACAGAATTTAAAGGGCATCTGACTTCACAAGGCATGGCCTACACCTCAATAGGAAAGGGTAAACTGGCTGGGTTAGTAGCAAAAACCTTAAGAAGAGACACTGCAATTCATGAATGTACCTCTTTTTTTTTTTTTTTTTTTTTTTTTTTTTTTTTTTTTTTTTTTTTTTTTTTTTTTTAAAGGCTAAGTCCAGGGTCCAATGGAAAGCTCAGGCAGGCATGTGCTAAAACTCACATGAATATGACCAAAGTAAAGAAAAAAAATAATGTTACCATATTTCACCAAAATATTGGGGGATTAAAGAATAAAGTTGTTGTAATTGTGGTCTTCAGTCCGGAGACTGGTTTATGCAGCTCTCCACAATACCCTATCCTGAGCAAGCCTCTTCAACTCCACATAAGAACAGCAACCTACATCTTCTGAATCTGCTTACTGTATCCATCTCTTGGTCTTCCTCTTGGTTTTTACCCTACACACTTCCTTCCAATGCTAAATTGACAATTCCTTGATGTCTAAGAATGTGTCCTACCAATCGATTCCTTCTTTTAGTCAAGGTATGCCAGAAATTCCTTTTCTTTCCAATTCTGTTCAGTACTTCCTCATTAGTTAAGCGACCCACCCACCTAATCTTCAGCATTCTTCTGTAGCACCACATTTCAAAAACCCTCACCCTCCCACTAAAAACTCGGTCGCCCTGGTAGCCCGGAGCACTCCATCGTTGAGGCATTCTGCCGAGGTCGACGCTCGAGGTAAGGTGTAAACTGGACCGGTGCTCTAAGGACCGTTGTCAAGGTTTACTTAATATGGTGTTAGATTCTGAGTCGAAATGCTCGGAACAGTCTTAAACTGTTCCAGTATTTGGTGCTGGATACGCGATTAATATTTCAGTTAGAGCTACCGTCTGTAGTGGTCAAAAGTATTATCTAACGTTTGGTAAAGATAGTCGAACCGCGTGTGCCCTTGTTCTTTTAGTTCTTGTTAGGATTTCATTTTTTAATAATTATTAGTCTGGTTCGTAACTATCATTAAGCAGTGGAAATTCACTACCTTGCTTTTGCGGTAATTTTTGTTGTGAATTAAGTTGTAACGAACTTCCTTTGTCTGTTAGTTATGCCACGTGGACTGGCTACTGGGAATCCGATACCGGTCTTCAAGTTGCTTTAGTGACCCTCAGACGAATCATGTTAGCAATTCGGTTATATATATTCAATTATTCTGCGTGTGATGATTTTATTCCTATTTATTTCGCTTTTTTGATATTTCGAGCAGTGGCGTATCCAGGGGGGAAGGCTGTAGGACTGCAGCGCCCCCCCCCCCCCCCGACCCTCCTGGAATTTTTTTTTTACCTCGGTCCCCAGCAGCAGACCACGATCCTGGATACGCCACTGGCTTTGAGAGTCGTGAATCAGCCCAGGAACCGTTGATCAACCACGTGTCCAGATTTCGACATATCAGAATCAAGTTTTCTTATTTTAATATGTGCGCGTGTTTCAAGCTATCTGATCTCTTCCAGTATTCCACTGCTGGAGATGCCGGCCGCTGTTTGAGTAGGTTTCGCGTGAGCTTTGGCGAGTGCGTGTGAATGAATGTGTGTCTATTCACACGAATCTACCCCTGTTTTCTTAATAAGTAAATTTCATAAAAGGTGGGCAATCAAATGCACCGCTTATTAATTTTATTGTTAATCTTTCCCTCTTTTAAATGTGTAAGGTGTGTGCTTTTATTGTTTTAAACTGGTCTCCCCGTTTCTTAAGCATTTTCAGAATACTTCAATTGTTAACTGAATCCTCTGTTTCCTTTAGCACTCCTCTTTAATTTTACTTAGATTTTAGATTTGGCTGTCCCCATTTGGGACTGGCGTACGTTCCGTTGCAAATTTTATTTCAGCTCTCTGGTGATAGGCTGCTTCTAGTGTGGATTATGCGAATTTGTACATTTAATATCGTTGTTCCACTTCGGAACCTGCAGAGCATCTTAGTTTAAGCTATTTAGTAAACTCACGATTAGAAAGGAGTGAACTTTCAAGGTAAATTTTTCTGTATTTCGTAATAACACGAACGCCCTTCTACCTGTGCTCTTGTAACTCGGTTTTATTACTGTTATGTAAGCTCTTTTACATGATATGTCCTGATGGCGACTGTGCTTTCCATATTTCATTGACATTGCCACCCGAATTCGGCAGTGTGGTGCTTACATCCATGAGATTACATCAAGGTGCATAATGTAAGCGCGCCGTCTTCCGGCTCATTGTACAGTCTCACCTGACTTTACAATTTCTCGATTTTAAAATCAGTGACAATACCAAATCAGGGGCTTGTCACTGTTTTCATTTGCCCACCATACAGCGTAGTTTTGAAGGGTAGATGTATTCCAAAGTAACACACAATTATTCAGGAAAAAGCATGCAGACACAGAACAGTATCACATGGCATAAATTAATATCTACGGGAGGGTGTTGATAGATTCTTGGCGTTGTTATTGTTGTGGTCTTCAGTCCGCAGACTGATTTCATGCAACTCTCCATCGTACACTATCATGTGCGAGCCTCTTCATCTCCTCATATGAACGGCAATCCACATCAGTTTGAAGCTGCTTATTGTGTTCGTCTCTGTGTCTGCCTCTGCGATTTTTATCCCACACACTTCCCTTCACTGTTATCTCTTATTTTAGTCAAACGTGGACGATAAACAGTTCAGACAAAAAGATGATAGAAGCTTTCCAAATGTGGTGCTACAGACGAATGATGAGGATTAGGTGGGTAGATCACATAACTAATGAGGAAGTGCTCAACAGAATTGGGGAGAAAATGAGTTTCTGACATACACTAAGAGAAGGGACAGATATGTAGGACACATTCTGAGATATCAAGGAAGCGTCTACTTAGCATTAGAAGGAAGTGCTTGGGGTAAAAATCGTAGAGGGAGACCGAGGGACGAATGCAGTAAGCAAATTCAAGAGGATGTAGGTTGCCGAACGTATTCTCAGATGAAGAGGCTTGCTCAGGGCAGAGTAGAAAGGGAGTTGCATCAAACCAGTCTGCGGACTGAAGACAACAACAACAACAACCTCTTCATTAGTTACGCTATCTACCAACCTAATATTCAACATACGGTTGTAACACCACATTTCTACCTGTCTAAACTACAGTATTTATCGTCTATGTTTCACTCCCGTACAAAGAAATATTCCACACAAATGCCTTTTTCAGAAATTCTTTTCCTTCCTATGTTTGGTTGTCATCTGTACTGCGACCGTCATGTGTTATGTTACTGCCCTAGTAACAAAATCATCTACCGCCTTTTTTGTCCCGTTACCTATTCTAACTCTCGTCGCCTGATTTTCTTACACTACATTTTATTACCCTTGTTTTGCTATCGTTAATGTGCATCTTGTACCTTCCTTTCAAGTCATTGTCCATTCTTTTCATTTGCTCCTCCAGGTCCTTTTTCTGCTCCTGACGGAAGTGTATTTATTTCTTCTCCTGAACTTTAGTTCTCATTAAAAAGTTTGCTCAATGTACACATTGAATAACTTTGGGGAAAGGCTAAGATTCTGTCATACTCCCTTCCCGACCACTGCGTCCGTTTCACGTCATTCGACTTTTGTACCTGCGGTCTGGTTTCTGTAAACGTTATAAATAACCTTCCCTATATTCTACCCCTGCTACCTTCAGAATTTGAAACAGTATATTCCAGTCAACATTGTAAAAAGGCTTCTCCAAATCTAGAAAAGCCAGAAATATAGGTTTGCCTTTCCATAATCTATCTTCTAAGATAAGTCGTAAGGTGAGTCTATCCTCACGTGTTCCTACATTTCTCCTAAATCCAAATTTATCTTTCCCGAGGTTTATTCCATTCTTCTGTAAATAATTCGTGTTGGAATTTCGCAACCACGACTTATTAAACTAGTGGTTCTGTAATTTTCACACCTTCTGCGCCTATTTTCTTTGGAATTGGGATTGTTACATTTTTCTTTAAGTCTGGCAGAATTCCGACCGTCTCATACATCTTTAATACCAGGTAGAATAATTCTGTCATGGGGGCTCTCTCAGAGTCTTCAGTAACTCTTAGGAAATTTCGTCTACTCCATGGGCCATGTTTCGAGTTTGATGTTTCAGTGTCTGTGAAATTCTTCTCTGTATAACAATACCCTATTTGAGCTTTATTTACTTTCTGTTTCATTTATACAATGTTGTAGAGTCCTCTGTATATTATTTACACCTCAGCTTTATCTTTTTTGCTGAGAACTAGTTCTTCATCTGAGTTCTTGACATTCATACAGCTGCTTCTCTTGTCTCCAAATGTCTCTTTAGGTTTGAAATGCAAAGCTATTGATTTTATGTTAATAAAAATACACCTTCTTTAGGTTAAGACAGACTGTCTTATACTTACGCGAGAAACAGTCAAAATTATCTTTTAATCTAATATGATGATCCATTTTGGTGACGTATTTATTAACCTGTTCACCATGCACTTTTATTCATTTTTCATTTGGACGAGAAATTCTTTATCTGACATTTTCTCCTAAGTGAAGACCTTGTAAAACTTCTGAAGATGAAGATTTAAATCATCGAAACCGGTAAAGTGTAATAAATCAGCGATCTTGGGTTAACAACCTAAAGAAGGTATATTTTATTGACATTTAAACAGTTCGCTTTCCACTGGCGTAACATGCCAGGTAACTATGATATTGTTTTTACCGATTAATACCGATTCCGCCTGCACTGCCAGCATGATATGATTACATATGTTAAATACACTTGGGGCAAAACACAAATAATACCCTCACTACGTGATAGTAATGGCAATCCTGCCGATGATACCGCTGCTAAAGCACAGTTACTAAACATAGCTTTTAGAAACTCATTCACCAAAGAAGACGAAACCAATATTCCAGATTTCGAATTACAAACGGAGGCCAGAATGAGTAACGTAGAAGTAGATATCATCGGAGTAGTGAAACAACTTAAATCACTTAACTAGAAAAAGTCTTCTGGTCCGGACTGTATACCCATTAGATTTCTATCTGATTATTCTGAAGCGATAGCTCCTTATTTAACAGCCATATACAACCGCTTTCTCAACTGCGGGGTCAGCAGTGCCTAAACTTGCAAACTACTTATGAACTACCTTATACTAAAGACGACAAATATGTTTGTTTGTAAAGTCTATGGGACTTAACTACGGGGTCATCAGTCCCTAAACTTACAAACTACTTATAAACTAGCTAATGCTAAGGACGGCACAAACATCCATGCCCGAGGGGGGATTCGAAACCCCGACCGTAGCAGCCGTGCAGACTGTGACTGGCGCGCTGCAGACCACTCGGCCACCGCGGCCGGCCCGCTCTCTCAAAGAAGGATCTGTAGCAAAAGATTGGAAAGTTGCACAGGTCACACCTACATTCAAGAAAGGCAGTAGGAGTAACCCATTAAACTACAGGCCAATTTCATTGACGTCAATTTGCAGCAGGGTTTTGGAACATATCATGTATTCAAATTTTATGAATTATCTCGAACAGAATGATCTATTGACCCAAGGTCAACATGTATTAGAAAATATCGTTCATGTGAAACACAACTAGCTCTTTACTCACACGAAGTGATGAGTGCTATGGACAAGGGTTCGTAAATCGATTCTGTATTTCCTGATTTCCAGAAGGCTTTTGACACCGTACGTCACAAACGGCTTTTAATGAAATTGCTTGTTTATGATATATCGCCCCAAATTTGCAACTGGATAAGGGATTTCCTGTCAGAGAGGACACAGTGTGTGGTAATCGATGGTAAAGCATAGACTAAAACGGACGTGATATCAGGCGTTTCACAGGGTAGTGTTATTGGTCCTCTGTTGTTCCTTATCTACATAAACGATTTGGGAGAAAATCTAAGTAGCTCTCTTCGGTTGTTTGCAGGTGACGCTGTCATTTACCGTCAGGTAAAATCATCTGAAGCTAGTTTTGTATCGTCACGATACAGGGGAGACAGCATTAAGGAAATGATACAGGATCTGGGATGGGAGTCATTACAACAACGGCGCTTATCGCTGCGGTGAGGGCTACTTACGAAACTCCAATCGCCAACATTCTCCTCCAAATGCGAAAGTATATTGTTGACTCCAACTTACATAGGTATAAATGATCATCACAATAAAATACGAGAAATCAGAGCTCGAACGGAGAAATTCAGATGTTCTTTCTGCCCGCAAGCTGTTCGAGATTGGAATGGGAGGTAAATAGTATAAATTTTTCGTTCTTCTTTCTCAATGTCGTGAATTTTCGTCATCTCTCTAATTACTGTGGTTTCTGCCGCATACAAAGCTTCAGGTAAGGCTGCTTTTTTATTGTAGTGATTCCCCATCAGTTTGTTCAAATGTCTGTAAATCTATCGGACCAAACTGCGTGGTAATCAGTCCGTAGCTTACAAACTACTTAAACCTAGCTGAACTAACCTACGGACAAACACACACACCCATGCCCCAGGAAGGACTCGAACCTCCACGGCGAGCAACCGCGCGCTCCGCAGCGAAGTGCTTTAGACCGCTCGGCTACTCCACCGCGGCCCCGTCAGTTTGTACGCCTTTTGCAGCTTGAATATTCTTTCCCTGTAGCAGATACTGTTTCGATCTGTGGGTTGGATGCTTTCTCCTAGATAAGCCTACCTGAAAAGAGTAACCTGCGAGATTTTTCCCATACTGTGTTTTCAGTGGGAGCTTTCCTATTGATTTCGTGTCCATATTCTGAGTTTTTTCGTAGGAAATTTGGAGTTGCGAGGAATTAAATGTAGTTTTTCTAGTGCTAATTTGGCTCCGGATTTGTTGTTCGTTAATACAGCCAGACCATCTGCAAAGGCCAGGCATTTCACAATAACTGTTTTCCCTTTGATGAGCTTTTCCCACATCATGATTATTTTTCCAGTACAGTGTTGAACAAGAGTGACGATAAGCCATATCCTTGCCTAACCCACGTGAAAATTTCAAATGTGTTGAGGTTTCCCCATGAATTTCCTTATGTACTATAGGTAAATGAATCAATGTCCGAGCCAGTTATAAAGTGTGGCGACGCGGTTTCATTTTTTATTACTTTTTCTTTAATAAATCGGCATTGCTGAGCCACCAAGCTGCATACAACCTCCACGTTTCTCGTAGTGTAATGAAACTAAAGTAACAGGCTAGTCTATGAGGACAATGAGACACCAAATGCCTTCAGAAAATTTATTGTTCGTCACGGAAGACGGGCAACACATAAAGAGCGTACCCTGGGAGCTTGTGATGAATTTCGGACACGTTTTGTAACTAACACATCCTACACAATTATATGGAAGTTTGACAGTGAGAACTAGAGGGAGAATGGACACTCCAAAGGGCGAGTATTTCTCTTAGGGCTGTCTTTCATTTTAAGGCGTGCACCCGAGGGAAATCGAGCCCCGTGAAGAAAGAGATGTATTCATCCCACAGCTTTTCCCCCGCCGCACACCAAAGAGTTTCTCTCTCTCTGTATCCATCATCTGTTTTTTTTTTTTTTCTCTCTCTCTTTTTTTGGTTGCCCTCTACTTTAAGTGCTCGATTCGTTCGATGCAACACATCTTTGCCTGTCCTGAGTTGATCTTTTCATTCCCACATAGCTAAATGCACCTATCACCATTCCAGTGCTAGATGTACGACATTTCCAAACCGGGCCACTAATTTCGTAGTGCTTCTCCCCACACCCCTTGCTCTTACTAGCGCCCTCCCCTCCCCAACCGCTCGTCAACGACACGTCACGCTGTTAGCCCACTCAGTTTAAGTAATAACTAGATCGCGGATTTTTAGGTCGTAAAAAGAGAATTTCAGGTGCCTGAAATAGGAACTGTCGTTACCTTATTTGGGCCAAATAAAATCTAAAGTAGGCCCTAATAAGTATTCATCAGAGGAAACCATCATAATGTAAAATACGTAGTGTTGACTTATGAGCAAATTTTTAAACGTTTACTATAATGAAATTGAAAACGTGCACAGTTCCTCGGCACAGAAAATCTCACACGACATAGTGATCAAGTTAATACTAAACCTCATAGTTTTTCGAAGATAAAAAGAATATGCAAATCAACTATGTTGAAATACATGTAATATTTTCAGAATGAAACTTCCACTCTGCAGCGGAGTGTGCGCTGATACGAAACTTCCTGGCAGATTAAAATTGTGTGCCGGAACCGGGACTCGAACCGGGGATCTTTCCCTTTCGCGGGTAAGCGCTCTACCTACTGAGCTGTCCCGACACGACTCACGATGCCGCCTCATAACTTTACTTCCGCCAGTACCTCACCTCCTACTTTTTCATGTAATATTTTATTTAACAAACACCGAATAAACCAATGATTTGAAACCGTAGTAGGCTTCACGGTAATTTTTCCAGAGAAAAACCATGGGGCTCGTCGGTTAGAATTACTTTATATGCCGAGAATGAACGTTCCTACATCAACAACTGTGACAGTTTCGGCGCATTTTGGACAGGGCCGCTGCATTCGAGTGGAACAGGATTATTCGCTGAATACGGAAGCTGCCGCGCAAAAGTCCTTCAGGCCGGTCGTGTTCAGGAAAACATGCTGCACTTCTTCTCGTACTTTTTCTCCAGCTTACCTGCGATTCATTTTTTCCCACTACCTCCAGCAAAGCAATGTTCTCATAGATAGATCTTTCCTAATTCTGATAAAACTCCCGTCATAAATGTAGCCAAGTCAAGTTGAACTGAGGGATCTTTGAGTAATTGTCTTGCGTAAGTTACGCAAGTGGCATTCTGCGGTAGATTTTCAACAACCTTCTTGGCAGTTGGGAGGTGTTTAACGCAGTATTCTGCTACTGCTAACCACGTGCCTCAATACGTAACAGTATATTCAGATGCAAAGGGACATTTGGAGTTTGTTCTTTGAATGCCTGCACCCTTAACTATGCCTTACCAAAAACTTCCTTAAGATGTCGCTTAATAATTTTACTTCCATTAGGGAAGTCTACCTTTACGAGATGTGCTAGACGGTTCATATCGTGTGCTACACACATCCAGCATCAAATTAGAACACTTGGAGCAATGAAACATTGGAAGCATATTTGCAGTGCCATTTCAATATAGCACCTTCGACCCGGTGTTGACAAAGTATGCGATTATTTGTTCTTTACCTTTTGGGAGTTGTTTGAACACATCAAATGTGCCGGCTAAAGTTTTCCATAGTTTCCATGTGCAACACAGCGCAATTTATTCTCGGATTGTTTGCAGTGCGTCGGGATAAGTGCACATAATTTTCACGCAGCGTTAACTCTGCCGGTACACATCGATGGCAGTACTCGATTCTTAAGCACGTTATCTTGAATATCGGGCATCCGCAGCCAAATGTTTTCATTTTGATACCAAATCCGCTTCGGCTGCAATTAACTGCGGCCGCGTGATTCAATGGTCTGTACTGCCTCGGCCAGTGCCGCGCCAACACCGCTTACACATGGAACGGTAAGGAACCTTATCCCTTTACTAAAAGGACAATCGGTTTTCGCGTCGAGTACGGTGTAAATCCAAGACTCTTTTGTAAAAATGTTGCATTTTCTTATAGGTTTCACCTGCCCTCCACCCCAAAGTAATTAAAAAAAAAAAAAGAAAAAAAAAAGGACTAATGCAACAGCGTTCAAGTTTTATATATTTTTTTAACGAGGACGTAAAGTTAAGAAGCTTTTAATTGTTTTAAATTTCACATGAACGCTGGGGAAGGCTAAATGGCAGACATGTTTTTCCAATGAGTTTAATGTAGGTACTTTTCTACGGTTTATTTAATTTTATTTTACAGTCAGCAATGTTATTGCATATTTTCTATTAACTTCGAAAGACCCCCTTGTAAGTCTCTTTCATTTATTTACATTGCAGAGCACCTGATGATGCGTCTACAGGACGCGAAACCGTTAGTGCTTTTTAAAATAAAAGTTAATTGCAGCCGAAGCGGATTTAGTATCAAAAAGAAGTACTCGATTCTTCTAAGCAATATTATTGAATCCATCATTGCCGGTGGAATCGGGGCAGCGCCTGGTCCAGAATATAAAGGAAATGGGATACAGACAGCCGTAAGTTTAATAGAAATATTTATTGTTTCACTACCAGTTTCGGCAATTCATTATGCCATCTTCAGGTCCCGGTGTATTAAACAAACCTACTCAAGTAATTAAGGCAAAATGCCGAAACTGGTAGTGAAACAATAAATATTTCTGTTAAACATACTGCTGTTGGTATCCCATTTTCTTCAAACTCTTCTAAGCAAGTCTTTTCGAAATAGAAGAAATACGTGCTTTTTAGGATTTTAAAGCTGAAATAAGCTAAAATAGACTTTCACGTCGAAGTAGGTTATTTTAGGTGCTATAAAAGAAGCAGTTTCGGTTTTAATTATTCATGAAACATGTAAGTACAATTTTATTTGCAACTAGGAACTGAGGAAAGGAATAGATTATGACTTAAGGATCCGCGGTCTAGTACTAACACTAAAAGTGTTGAGAGCTCTAAATTTAATTGCAAATAACGTCTTAACCTCTCATCTGACACAAAATCCAAATAAACGGACTTTTAGAGGGGCACATTCTCTATGACTTGGCAATTTTATGTTTTCTTTTCTATATTTCGCTCAATATCAGAGATATTTGCAAAAATAATGGCGATTTGACAATGTCTGTCTGTAACGTGTTCCCCCTTTTTAGGTAACGCCATTCAACAGATCGGCACAAAATTTTACAGACGTATTTGTTGGCCGCTAGCGAACAGAAACTACATCTGGCGGCATAACCGGGCGCCGCTAGAAACCGGCATTACGACTCTATCTCGGCTGTAATGCGTGGGACTGAAAATAATTTGCAAGTAAAAATTGTTCAGAGACTGAAAATTGGTACACACGTTTAAAGATGTAATCCTTCACGTGGCTCTACCGCCATATTCTTTTGCTAGAAGTAATTTAATGGAGATTCGAAGAATAATTTGAGGTTGATATTTCATCTATGGATTAATATATCGCGGGATAATATATTCATAGTTAGTAATCATCATTCATTATTATTATTGATACTAGTTTACTTATTCCAGAACGCGACCCAATACATGTCTTTTTGCCGTAATTGAATGTCTTTGAAAAGATCATCTTGATGTTGAAGCTCTTTGTTTGGTCCGTGTTTGGTTTATAAATATTTAAGTTAGTTACTTTTGGATAAGGATCTCCCTTGAGCAAAACACTTTTTTTATGCTCATACGTGTTGTAGCATCTTCAGTGGGTCCTTATTATTGTTTCAAAGTGAACAACAGAATTTTTTGTAGTTTTTACAGTTACTACAAGTTCATCTTGTTAATTATAATTATGTACAAGAATTTCATATATGTATATATACCTTATTTTACATGTTGGATTGGTTGGTTTTCCTGCATCATCCCTGTAGGTCTTTGCTTACAGTTTGTCATCTGCAACGATATGGCACTAATATACAAAACTGTTTGTTATTGAAATATTTGATCTGCTTTCTTGTGTTGTTTTAAGGTTAGGTCTACTACTTAATTTTATCTGAATGGTATTTGTGTCTGTGTGCGTGTTTTTATTGTTTGCTAACGAAATATGTTCAGCTTACATTTGTTGGTGTCTTCAGCAGTGGAGTAGAGAAGCAGAATAGCATAACTGTAGTGTTCACTGTTACTGTTTGTGAACACTTAAAAAGAAGATGGTGGATGGAGTAGACAGCTGACTGTGTTTTATGTGGGAAGTTTGAATCTTGGCAAGATGGTGGGTGAAGTGACAGTTGACTGTGTTGGGGGTGGGAGGTTCGAATTTCGATTCTGCGTGTAAAGGTGTGTGTGTGTGAGAGAGATAGAGAGTTATAGATTTTTTCTGCCAGTTCTTTGACTTTGTAATATGTATTTTGCAAGTGTAGTGTGATTTTTTTACATTTGTCGAGATTAATATTTGCAAAACAACACAACATCTATACCTTTCTAGGAGCATCTGTAACCATTGCAAGACCCGTGCTGATTCAGTTCGGCCAGCGTCTACACTTTGATTTCACAGAATGTAATAATGACACCTAACATGTGAAACAAGGTTTAATTTTAAATGTAACATTTCATCCAACAATTAAGTGGTTTGAATTTTTACGTTGTCGGTCGCGGTGGAGTAGCCGAGCGGTCTAAAGCGTTTCGCTGCGGAGTGCGAGGTTGCTCGCCGTGGAGATTCGAGTCCTCCCTGGCGCTTGGGTGTGTGTGTTGTCCTTAGGTTAGTTTACCTAGTTTTAAGTAGTTTGTAAGCTACGGACTGATGACCACGCGGTTTGGTCGGATAGCTTTACAAACATTTGAACATTTTTTTACGTTATTGAATTCATGGTTCAACATATTTCTGAACAGTTATGACATTCCTAATTTTGTTGTTTACCTGAAAACCAAATGTGACTAAATGTAACTCCCCTCAAATTCACACTCAATGAGTTGGAATTGTAACACATTCTTCCCTTAGTTACTAGGTCCCCTTTCGGGCAACCCGTTCTTCCCAGGAGTGTCTGGCGCCCGTGTAAACTTCGTGAGTCACCACTTCTAGGAAGGGGGAGGGAATGTACAGGATGACCAGCCGGTCTAAAATAATTTAGGGAAATAATGCAATTTTTTTTATTTCAAAATTATGTTTTACAAGAGTTCTTCCAGTGTAACATACGCCTTGACAACGTAACCAAAGCTGTCCACCTTGCAGGACAGAGCCGGCCAGAATCAGTATTGAATGCTGATTCTAAAATAACGCCACCCTTCTGTCGTCCGTGCTGAAACTACTGACGTTTCCATGCTACCATGGAGCCAACAGCAGACACCCACGTTTAATCACGTGTGCTACTGCAGTAGGACTCTGAGGTGCGAGTATTACTTCCTTCGCTCTCTTCAGTTTTAGTTCTCGTACAGAACAAACCCACTCCAGAGGTCCAGCATCTGTGCGGGGCGAACGGCCGCATGCCGTCCACTCCCGCCTAGCGGGTGTTCGGTATCAGAAGAAGATCGTGCACCTCCCCCGCCCTTGTACATCTCGTGCAGTGGCGCGTGAGCGGAGGTGTACGATGCCATAGTCGGCTGCTGCAAGAGAAAGGTCGGCATCGAGACGGTCGACACGATGCCACCATCTCAGTTCAGGCGACGACGAAAGCAGATCACAGGGCCCTCAAGAGCGCTGTGGCTGCCTTCATTGTCGACGCTTCTCCCTTGAATACGACGTCTGAAGGGAAGCGAGAGAAGTTCACCTAGGCGCTCCTGAAGGGCCTGCCACGGTGCTGCGACGAGGCAGCAGTCCGGGAAGGGCTGCGGCGAGCTGCGTTCGGTGGTGCAACTGTTAAGTTGCACAACCGGACCAATAGGAAGAGGCCGCCGCTCTACGTCGTCGCCGTGCAAACGGTCGACGAGGGGGGCGACGTATTCGCCTTGAGGAAGCTCCTGGGCATTCCAGTGACGGTGGAAGCTCTCCCCGCCGACATGGAGCCTCTCCCCCAGTGCTTCAAGTGCCAGGGGGGGGGGGGGTTTTGGACATGTGTCCAAGTACTGCCGCAACGCAGCGCGGTGCGTCAAATGCTCTGGCGAGCATGACTCGCGAGACTGCGTACGCGTCAGAGAAGAGGCGCCGACTTGTGCCCGTTGCGGCGGTCCTCACGTTGCCAACTGGAGAGCCTGTCCGGCTTTTTCAAGCCGAAAGAGATTTTGGTCATATGTTAAATATACTCGGGGCACATCACAATACCTTCACTACGTGATAGTAATGGCGTCCTGCCGATGACAGCGCTACTAAAGCAGAGTTACTAAACATAGCTTTTAGGAACTCATTCACCAAAGAAGATGAAATCCAATATTCCAGATTTCGAATTACGAACAGATGCCGTAATGAGAAACGTAAAAGTAGACATCATCGGAGTAGTGCAGCAACTAAAATCACTTAACAAAAACAAGTCTTCTGGTCTGGATTGTATACCCATTAGATTTCTATCTGATTATGCTGAAGCGATAGCTCCTCACTTAACAGCCATATACAATCGCTCTCTCGAAGAAGGATCGGTACAAAAAGACTGGAAAGAAGCAAAGGTCACACCTAAAGGTCTATTTCATTGACGTCAATTTGCAGCAGGGTTTTGGAACATATCATGTATTCAAATATTATGAATTATCACGAACAGAACGATCTATTGACCCAAGGTCAACACGGATTTAGAAAATATCGTTCACGCGAAACACAACTAGCTCTTTACTCACACGAAGTGATGGGTGCTATCGACAAAGGTTCGCAAATCGATTCCGTATTTCTTGATTTCCAGAAAGCTTTTGACACCGTACCTCACAAACGGCTTTTAATCAAATTGCGTGGTTATGGTATATCGCCCCAAATTTGCGATTGGATAGGGGATTTCTTGTCAGAGAGGACAGAGTTCGTAGTAATCGATGGTAAGGCATCGACTAAAACAGAGGTGATATCGGGCGTTCCACAGGGTAGTGTTATTGGTGCTCTGCTGTTCCTTATTTACATAAACGATTTAGGTGAAAATCTAAGTAGCTCTCTTAGGTTGTTTGCAGATGACACCGTCATTTTACCGTCTAGTGAAATCATCTGAAGATCAAAACCAAGTGCAGAACGATCTGAATAAGATATCAGTATGGTGTAAAAATTGGCAATTGACTCTAAATAACGAGAAGTGTGAAGTCATTCACATGAGTACGAAAAGAAGTCCGTTAAACTTTGTTTACAAGATAAATCAATCAAATGTGAAGGCCGTAAACTCCACAAAATACCTAGGAATTACTATTACTTCAGACTTAAATTGGAAAGAACACGTAGATAATATCGTGGGAAAGGCGAACCAGAGACTGCGTTTTATTGGCAGAACCCTTAAAACATACAACAGAGCTACAAAAGAAACTGAATACACTACGCTTGTCCGTCCGTTTTTGGAGTATTGCTGCCCAGTGTGGGATCCCTATCAGGTGGGTTTGACGGAGGACATCGAAAGAGTCCAAAGGGCAGCTCGTTTCGTATTGTCACGATACAGGGGAGACAGCGTTACGGAAATGATACAGGATCTGTGATGGGAATCATTACAACAACGGCGCTTATCGCTGCGGCGTGGACTACTTGCGAAACTCCAATTGGCAACATTCTCCTCCGAATGCGAAAATATATTGTTGACTCCCACTTACATAGGTGGAAATTATCATCAGAATAAAATAGGAGAAATCAGAGCTCGAACAGAGAGATTCAGGTGTTCATTCTTCCCACGCGTTATTCGAGAATGGAATGGGAGATAAATAGTATAATTGTGGTTCGATGAACCCTCTGCCAGGCACTTAAATGTGATTTGCAGAGTATCCCATGTAGATGTAGCTGTAGATGTAGAAGCCAAACCGGTGGTGGCGTGGCGGCCTCTGCTGCGGCGCCGCAACGTCGGCGGAGACGCCGGCGACGACGACGGCGAAGGGACGACGGGGCTGCTGCTCCCACTGCCCGTGACCGGCCGGAAAACCCCGCCGACGGCGGCGCGGACCGGCCGAGAGCGGAAAGGGGGCCGGCACCACCCGCCCCCAAAGAAGACGACGCGGCCCGGGGGCGACCTGCGCGCTGCCGCGGAAGAGGCAACAGCGGCATTCAAAGCCGCCTTGACAGCAGAGAGGGTGGCCTTCCAGACGCAACTTGTTGCGGAGAAGGATGAGGTCTGCCGACAGATCCGGCACTGCACGCCGAACTGCGCGCGACCTCTATGAGGACGACGCTGAGGACGCTACAGAGCCCGCCCCTGCTTCGCAGAGCTCTGGGGCGACCACTGCTATGACGACCGGCGCTCCTGTGGTTATACAACCGCAGTCGACAGCTGCCGACCAGATCACGCCTGCTCAGAAGCAGGCGCTAGAAGACCTGAAGGCCAAGCTGGACGGAAACTCACTGTTGAAGAAGCTGAAGGCGAAGGACGCCACCGCCGGAGAGAGGACGCCAGGAACTTTGTGGCACCCTGCCGCACTTTACAAGCTTCCTAGGGTTTTATTTGCGGACGGAGAAGTTAGTACTGCTTCCTCCCACAAGTCCCCTAAAACCTCCACATCCTTGCGGATGCTGTTGCGTAGCAGTGTGCGTTGGTACCGCCCTACAGTACGCACGAGGTGCCGTAGTTGCTGTCCAAGTCTTTATGGAAAGCATAGAGTTCTGACTAACCTGTCTTCTATACTTGTGTCCCCAGCGCAGAAGACAGGACACAGGTCGTTGGTTCTTCTACAGCATACAAGTGAGGCTAAAATAAATTCTGTATGATGGAAGCATAAGAAGCGACTCGCGAGATTTTTAATTGTCAGGAATGCCATTTATTAAATAAATAATTAAATATGAACAACTTTTGTTAATACGACACGGCCTATGCTGCCCATAGCTCATGTTGAGACCTCGACTGTTATCACTATTACACAAATCTTTACTCATGACCGGTACGGTCCGGAGCGTATAGTGGTCAGCTCGAGACTGAAACTGCGGCGCGTTGCGAGAGGGCACCTGACGCTCTATTTCGCGTCAAAACAGGGCCGTCCCGCGCCTTCTGCAAAATGGATCTTCTCTTGTTGCAATAAGAGAAGGCGCCTTAAACTTTTTAAACTGCCAAAATCTAGCCTGTCCTTGAGAGATATTTATCATAAATTCTCAGCTCTGAATAATTAATATTTAATATATAATAAACAAAACTAATTTCAAAAGAAATCACGTGACGTGAAATGCAGCGGCCAATGCGAGGAGAGTACCAGTAACATAGGCGGGCTCTCCCAGGTGAACCAAAAACTACTGTGCCATATGCTACTGCTCCCCACTTCACATTTCAACATATGCTGCACTCCTGTCTTTCTTCCGCGTTTAAGACACGTACGATGTTAGCAAAGAAACGGCCAGCGGCCAGAAATATGAAGTGGCCATAGGCCAGGAATATCACAGCTTGACGAGCTGGACGAGTGCAGAAGTGCAGCCCAATGCAGCAGTTCCTGCTGCAGCACTACCGGACTGATGCCTTTATGACGACCTTAGCTCTGACACGGTATTCGATGCACGATACCCGCTACTAACATAACCTACTCTTGCACGAACTATCGCAGTTAGCAAGGGGATCCGCTACTGCCCTTACTACTCGCTCCCGACTGTCGCATAGGTTCTCTCTCTCTCTCTCTCTCTCTCTCTCTCTCTCTTGGCGCTTGCCTTGGCACTTTTTTCCCTTTGCCCTTAAATCCGCTCTTCTTTCGAAGTTTTCGACCACTATTATCCCGATATGGGCCGTATTAATGGGTAATCTTACCGTCACGTAGGGCACACATCACAGTTCCCACTCCTGTGACTCCTACATTAACTTACTTTTTTTTTTTTTTTATTTATTTATTTTTTTTTTTTTATGTTTGTAAATCTTATCGGAACAAACTGCGTGGTCATTAGTCCGTAGCTTACAAACTACTTAAACCTAGGTAAACTAACCTAAGGACAAACACACACATCCATGCCCCAGGGAGGACTCGAACCTCCACGGCGAGAAACCGCGCGCTCCGCAGCGAGACGCTTTAGACCGCTCGGCTACTCCACCGCGGCATTAACTTACTAACAGTGCGAGTGTGGAGGGTCTCCACTCTTTTTTTCAGCCACCAACAATGTGAACCGTAACCTTTACCTTTTCCATTTTCTAATCCGTAACTTAGACTGGCACTCATTCATTGCATCCGACCCCAGGGCGAGTCCTGATATGTAACCCGTATTTGAGAATATAGCCAATGTTAACATGAAGCCTGTCTTTTATTTCCCAATCAGCCACCCTTTCCTAGGGCGCCCACAAGCCTTCACCGCTTCGCCTTCCGTCCTGTCAACGCCTCCAACCCATCTTATTTGTACAGCAGTGGGATGGGTTATACAATTTTAGTATCATCCGTGGCATAAAGATTAAGTGCTGTACAGAATATAGTAGCATTGCAGAGAGATATGTATTCATTTACTGTTTTTCAACGACTTCTTTCTGTATTTGTTAGTTTTCTTCAATTATTAATTTGTGTGGCGATCTGTTGCTGCATTTGTGGATTTTTAGATCTGTTTTGATATTTGTTGTACCTTGTTTCATGTCCAACTTTGAAAAGATTTTCCAAAAACACCGAAAAGTAAAACAAATTATAAAAATAAAAAAATCGGACTGGCCTATTTTACGGACGACTTTTGCAAATATTTCGGACAAAAAATAACGTAAATTAAAATATATTATTATTATACAAAAATATATTATTATTATACAAAATATATTATTATTATACAATTATAAAAATAAAAAAATCGGACTGGCCTATTTTACGGGTTGGAACTTAAATAGTAGCAACTATTTATCCACAACCCATACAAAACCGTTACATGTTTGAACCTGTTATTGTCCTTAACAGTAGTCACTAGCGTTGTGTAGAACCCGTTGCCAGGGATGTGGAACGCGTAGTATACCGTTAGCAGAGCCTGTTCTGTTGATGGTGCGAATGGAGGCGTCTACTGCCTGTCGAATCTCTGAAACAGTTCTGAAGCGAATGCCACGAAGTGGTTCCTTCATCTTCGGAATCAAATCAAAGTCACAAAGACTTAAGTCCGGCGGATATGGTAGATGCTACAGTACTTCCCGGTCCCATCGATCGAATAGAGCAGCCACAGCTTGCGCTATATGCGCCCCCGAATTGTAATGCAAAATGATGTGTGGGTTGCGCAGAAAGTGTTGCCGCTTCTTTCGCAAAGCTGGTCACAGGTGATGCTCCAAAAACGAACAGTAACACTGTGCTTTGAATGTCTGCCGTGGAGGAACGTAATGCGTTAGGGTAACACCATCACAGTCGTACTCGAGAATCGCCATAACTTTCACCATAGTGGAGCTCTGAAGCACTTTCGACTTTCGCGGCGACCCATAATGACGCCCTTCGTTGTATTGGCCCCTTCGTTGTATTGGCGTTTCAGTTTTGGCTCGTACTATGTGGCCCATGTCTGATCCATTGTTTCGATACGACGTAAGAAAGCCTCTCTTTCGCGCTCAGAGCGCTCCAAATACGTCTGCGCATCGCCGTAACGCATCCATTTCTGCACTTCCGTAATTCATGCGGAACCCAACGTGATGCAATTTTTCGCATGCCCCGGCGTACCACAGGAGATGAAGCACAGCCGTATGCGCTAATCCGGTTTCGTGGGCGAGCTCACGAATCGTCTGGTGTCGTCGATCACTGTTCACTAACGTGGCAACTTGTTCAGAAACGCTATGACGACCTGCCCGATGCATGTCTGCCACAGTTTGCCGACGTTGATTGAAGGCTTCTGCCTAACGTGCCACTGTTCTGTACGGCAATGCCGATTCCCCACACGCCTCTGGATACCTTGATGACACTGTCGTACTGTAGGACCTCTGGCACATTCAATCTTGATACCGCTCCGATGTTCCTGTTTCGAAAACATAGTGACACCGTTACGTTAGACCGCTCACTCACAAGTGACTTTGTTTCTCTCGACTGTGCGCACGCCGGTGACGTGGGACGGGCGAGTCCATTTGCCTGGGGGTAAGTTAGGTATGTCAACAACGTGTGCTATCAGCGACAATAGTAGATTCCATTGTATAGTGTCTTTTTTGAGATATTTGCAAATATTATAAAACTGCACCAGAGCAATTTCTTGCAGATAATTTAGCGCCCATCTACGAGTGCCGCCCGCAGCAGGCAGCTCGGTTTGCTCCTTGACACCCCCCTTTAGTTCCGGGCCTGCACAATCCTTAATACGTTCTGCATACTCCAGTTTCTTCCTGCCCTTTCTCCTTGTCCTTTCTGTGCCCTACGGTAGATGTCGCACTAGTGCGTCTCTTCCTCTGATAAGACTGCAGCATGCCATTTGAATGGCAGAGTACCGTATCCACCAAAAGCATCTGCGACGTCTTTTCTTTAAGTGACTACCATATCTGGAAAAGAGCCCACTCTCATATCTACCAGTACATGTTTAACAGCAGCTTCTCTGGCGTCAGGTATGTGCTGTAATCATATTGAGGTGTGAAAGTTGTTACTAATAAAATTGTAAGGATTGATGTTGCTCAAAATAAGTCTATAAAGATTTGGTGTTGTAATTAAAATAGTGTTGTTTTATATTTTACTCGCAGGTTCTCTATAAAAATTGCTTGACTATACTTTAGTATGGGTAGCTCCAACTTGCTAATATGACTGAGCACTTTATCCAATTAGTTAAGCATGACTTTGAACAAGAACCAAATATGTAATAAAACCAATTCTGACCCTGTGACTTTATTAATAGAATGAGCAATTTGATTTCCGGTAGAAAATAAACTGTTTCATTAAAAATTGTAATTGTTTGAACTATAGTACATCAGATTGATGCAGAAGTGACTAATTATGTCACTCAAGCATTTACACTATTTTATGGCCTACCTGCGCAACGCGTGCAACTGCCCTCAAAATTACTGCAAAAAAAAAAAAAAAAAAAAAAAAAAAAAAAAAAAAAAAAAAAAAAAAGAAAAAAAAGAAAAAAAAAAAAAAATAAAAAAATAAAAATAAATAAATAAATAAATTCTGCTGCTGCAAGGTCAAAACTAACTACAGAATTCGCAGTAGTGCAATGCGAATCCGAACCCACTAACTACACAAATATTAATTTTGTCCATCTCTGTAGTGTTTAAAACAAATAATCAGTTGGGTTTCGGGATGAATGACTAACACGAAAACACCTGACGTTGAAGTTTACACTTAGGCATTTATATATTTTTTCATATAAGGAGAACATGAACTTAAACAATATTGCACAAATGTGGTGATTAAGAATTGGGAATATCTTACACAAATCTTCACAGTTACCTATTTACTACTAGTGTCATTTACAACAAAGGAAAAACCAGCCAGTACTTTACACAATGTAAATAAAAAAATAAAAAATAAAAAAAAGAAATTGTCTGCATCACACTTCGCCCAACATTACTCCTACGCACCCGTCGGAGGCCGGCAACCAAACTCAGTAAGCGCAAACGCGGAACAGCGCACATCACAGATTGTCCTCGCGGAGCCAAGGATATGATTTTACAGACATTCAACGTTATTAAGTTTGCATACCTACGTTTCAGGTGCCGAAAGTCTTGGGAGACCTTGCGTCGGATCATCTTGTCCGTGACGAGGTGCAGCAACTCCACGTGATATGGAGTCGACAATTTATCTGGAGTCTCCTGCAAGAATTATAAACAATGCCGCCTTTAATGACGTCCATAATTGCAAAGCAGTTGCCGTTGCATGAAATGACTTCTCGATTATGTGCCACAATGCGCGATGTGATTCCAGTCAGGCGATGTGGGTGACCGAATCACTGTCTGGAGTGGTTCGTAATGTTCTTAAAAGCAACCGCGAAGAATTGAAACCAGATCACAAGGTACGCTATGATCCATAAAAATATTCCATCCTTCATTGAAAACATGAAATCCAGGAATGGCTGCAAGTGCTCTCCAATGGCCGAACATAACCATTTCCAGTCATTGATCGGATGAGTTGGACTAGAGGACCAGTCCATTTCCAATAAATACGTCCCACACCACGTCCGTCGGACCTCCCACACTGATGTCTGCGGTTATTTCAGGCAGTGGTGCTTGTCTGTTAGCTCTGACAACTGCTATACTTGCTCGTTAAGTGCAGGCCGTTGGTCGCTGTGTTTCTCGCAGAGGCAATGCCTGAAATGGTATTTTGTCAGCACACTCTGTGCATCCCGGAATGTTGGACTCCCTAACTATTTCCGAAATAGGATGTCCCCGCGTCCAGCTCCAACTAACAATCAAAGTCTGTTAATTACTGTCGTGCGCCAAACATCATAAAGGAATAACCGGATTTCAAATGACAGGTGTTTAGATGACCGCTGAATATGAAATCTTTTTTTCTCAGCCGCGGTGGAATGGCCGGGAGCTCTAAGGCGTTTTGCTACGGAGCGCACGATAGCTTCCCGTCGGAGATTCGAGTACTCCCTCAGTCGTGTGTGTGTGTGTTGTCCTTAGGTTAGTTTAACTAGTTCGTAAGCGTAGGGACTGGTAACCACAGTACTTAAGTCGTATAGATTTACAACATTTGAACATTTTTAATTTTCATCGATGTAAATATAAACATACAGTTCCTGAGACGGTTTTTCGTCTCGAGTATGTCAAAGACATTTAAAAATAAATCTGAAGGATCACAAATTTTAATTCAATGCTGCAGATTTATCTTTAAATTTTTATTTTTGTCAGTTGTCAATTATTTTTAGAAGAACCATTGCAGGTATTTTTACATTTTGATAGTTGACCAAGAAAGTCATTAATCATAAACACTTCTATTGCTTGCCATAACTACGGAAAAACGAGGCGTGTCTAAATCTGTTTTAACTTGGAATGCAGTAGGTAATTACTTATCATGTACAGTATAGTATTAGTACCGCGGCGGATTACCCGTGCGCACTGGGGCGTCGTGCTGCGGTGCGTGCGGAAGTTCGCCGTCGGAGATTCGAGTCCCCCCTCGGGCATGTGTGTTTGTGTTGTTCTTAGGTTAGTTTACCTTAGTTTAAGTAGTTTGTAAGCTGCGGACTAATGACCAAGCAGATGACTCCGATAGATTTAGAAACATTTGAACATTTTATAATATTAGTGTTATGCATACACGTTGCCCATAAGTTAGAAGTTGTCTCTTCCAAGATTGTGGTTAGGAAAATTTATTGTCTTATGGTAGGGGAGAGCAATTGGCTCGAGGGCCGCATTGCCGATGCAAGGGTTAATGGATAGCATGCATTCATTACTTAGCTCTGCATTTTTCAAAATGTATTAATTGCACCATAAAATTCAGTAAATACAAACAAGCTAGTCACAGAGTTAAATTTAATTTGTTTTGTTGATTTCATATCTCCAAGTATGTACACTACTGGCCATTACAATTGCTACACCAAGAAGAAATGCAGATGATAAACGGGTATTCATTCGACAAACATATTATACTAGAACTGACGTATGATTACATTTTCACGCAATTTGGGTGCATAGATCCTGAGAAATCAGTACCCAGAATAACCACCTCTGGCCGTAATAACTGCCTTGATACGCCTGGGCATTCAGTCAAACAGAGCTTGGATGACGTGTGCAGGTACAGATGCCCATGCAGCTTGAACACGATATTACAGTTCATCAAGAGTAGTGACTGGCGTATTGTGACGAGCCAGTTGCTCAAAGGTTTTCAATCGGTGAAAGATGTAGAGAATGTCCTGGCCAGGCCAGTAGTCGAACATTTTCCGTATCCAGAAACGCTCGTACAGGACCTGCAACATGCGGTCGTGCATTATACTGCTGAAATTTAGGGTTTCGCAGAGATCGAATGAAGGGTAGAGAACTGGTCTTAACACATCTGAAATATAACGGGCACTGTTCAATGTGCCGTCGTTGCGAACAAGAGGTGACTGAGACGTGTAACCAATGGCACCCCATACCATCACGCTGGGTGATACGCCAGTAAGGCGATGACGAATACAGACTTCCAATGTACGTCCACCGCGATGTCGCCAAACACCGATGCGACCATCATGATGCTGTAAACAGAACCTGGATTCATCCGAAAAAATGACGTATTGCCATTCGTGCTCCCAGATCCGTCGTTGCGTACACCATCGCAGGCGCTCCTGTCTATGATGCAGCGTCAAGGGTAACCGCAGCCATGGTCTCCGAATTGATAGTCCATGCTGCTCCAAACATCGTCGAACTGTTCGTGCAGATGGTTGTTGTCTTGCTAACATTCCCATCTGTTGACTCAGGGATCAAGACGTGGCTGCACGATCCGTTACAGCCATACGGATAAGATGGCTGTCATCTAGACTGCTAGTGATACGAGGCCGTTGGGATCCAGCACAACGTTCCGTATTGCCCTCCTGAACCCACCGATTCCATATTCTGCTAACAGTCATTGGATCGCGACCAACGAGAGCAGCAATGTCGCGATACGATAAACCGCAATCGCGATAGGCTACAATCCGACCTTTATCAAAGTCGGCAACATGATGGTACCCATTTCTCCTTCTTACACGAGGCATCACAACAACGATTCACCAGGCAACGTCGGTCAACTGTTGTTTGTGTATGAGAAATCGGTTGAAAACTTTCCTCATGTCAGCTCGTTGTAGATGTCGCCACCGGTGCTAACCTTGTGTGAATGCTCTGAAAGCTATCACAGCATCTTTTTCCTGTCGGTTAAATTTCGCGTCTGTAGCACGTCACCTTCGTGGTGTAGCAATGTTAATGGTCAGGAGTGAATAGTTGCAGAACGAGTTCTATGAAACAAATGCATCCTATCACAATTTTGCACATTGATTATAGTTTATTTTTCTTATTAATAAGGAGTGAAACTGCTAGTTGATATTATCATCACAGCTTTGGTACTAGCTCTTATTGATCTTCATGCAAGAAATACTTCGTTCACCAATGAGTGTAGATCCAAATATGGAGAATACTTTCCCATCCGCGGCGGAGTGGCCGAGCGCATTGAGAAGCTATGCTCTAATACGCGAGGCCGCTCCCCGTCGGGGGTTTGAATCCTCCCTCGGGCATGGATGTTTGTGTTGTCTTTAGTATAAGGTAGTTAATAAGTAATTTGTAAGTTTAGGAACTGATGACCCCGCAGTTAAGTCGCATAAGCTTAACAATCACTTGAATACTTTTCCAGGAAATTTCTTCATACATGGACATTTTTCAATTGACAAACATTTCTAAAAGTCATCTAATGTCACAGCATTAAAAAAATTCGTTCACTGCATGGTGTGCCTACAAGTCAATAAGTTAAAGTTCAGCTCCTTTGGTGCTGTGTCAACATTAGCGATGATGGGATACAATAGCAGATTTAATTGAGGCTTTTTTTTTTTATTAAAATCCTGATGTCTTCTTGTGAACTGAGCCTGCAAACCCTGTAGATGATGGCTAATCTCGCCAGCAACTCTTTCAGGCACGTTTTATTTTCCTAGTATAAGTAAATGACAAGAATTGCCTTCATTTGCTCCCCTTTCAAGTAGACCTAGTTTTGATTTGAATGCTTTTACATATGTCCACTTTTCATGTACAAACAATCCCTTTCCTTGCAATTGTCACATTGAACCCACTTTTTCAAATATATCATCTGCGCGGCCGTTTGCCGTCGGGGGTTCTAATGCCCTCTCGGGAGTGGGTGTTTGTGTTGTCCTTAGGTTAGTTTACCTTAGTAAGCTACGGACGAATAAACATGCAGTTGAGTCCGATAGAGTTACAAACATTTGAACATATCACCTGCAAACACCATTTCATATCTCCACTCATCACATCCTATTTTTGCAACAAGATGGTGAGATATCTGCTTCGTGTCCAGAAAGACAAATCCTGCAATGCTAAATCTATTGCAAATAGAGTTATTATTTTAAAGATCTAATAAATTAAAAGATTATGCAACAATATCTATTGAGCACGAGCTTGAAGAAGAATTATATCACACAGATGGAAGGAAAGAGTTTGCCCAAGCAAAAGCCAGGAAAGCGCAAAATTGGTATTGTAAAAATTCTTGAAAGCAAATTAATATGTAAATTTTGTTGTTATTATATTTTCTTTTCCACAGAATAAATTATCGTTACACAAACGTAAATATAACTTTATTCGTGGAAATCTAAATTCGTGTGGTTTATTAAAATTATTTTCTAGAGCTAGATTTGTTTAAATCATAATTATGACTAACTTTTCGATTTTCCACACATTCAACCTATTTATGCAGTAGGCAGCAAATATGTAAATGACTAACCATATCAAATGTCTTACTTTAGCAATATATCCCATAGATACTTATCTAGAAAAGGAATTTTTGTCCTTTTCGAGAGGGTTTATCCGGTATAAATATGCACCCGAAAAACCGTGATATTTGCATACCAAAATCGCCAAGTGTGTTGAGACACGACGTTCCGGCCGCAATGAAACCTTCCAAAGGGATTTTAGGAAGGTACTCGACGATAAAGTTCGATTTTTACTCATCTTACACTCCGATATCTTCGCACGATGAAAGATCGGTCGTTATTCGTCACATTTTTCAGCATCAAATTAAGGAATTTGTTTCAAAATATTTTGGAAACTTTCCAGACATAAAAGCATATTGCGCAGACTTTGCGTATGCTTGGTGCTAACTCATCTATAGTAGCGTACGAAATTCAGAGCTGATATCAAAATTTTGTTGAACATTGAGAGCACAATGACACCTAATAGCATTCTCGAGATGTTGATTTCATAACCGGAGAACAAACTCTCGCGGTGTGCTCATTTCTGTCCACCGTACTTGTCCTTTAGAAAATATCTCTCAGTTCATGTTCAGGTAATTTCTCTGTCAAATATTCGATAGTGGACATCGTTCTCTCGATAAGTGCTTGAATTTATTTTTGTTATTTATCATACCCTGTATATGAATATAAACAAGAAAGAAAGAAGGAAGGTAAGTGTTTAACGTCGGGTGGACATTACGGTCATTGGAGACGGAGTACATGATCGGACGTTTTCATTGAGAATGGGGAAGGAAAGCGGTCGAGCCCTTTGAAAAGAAACATTCCGGAAGTTGCAAGGAATGATTTAGAAAAATTACGAAAAACCTAAATCTGAGTGGTCGTAGGCGGATTTGAAGCACTGTTCTCTCAAATGCGAGCCCATTGTATCATTATCAGAGGAAAAGGAAATGAAATTTTAACAATTACTTCACAGAAGGGTTACTTTATGATTTGAAAATTCATTTGACATCTAACGTCGACAGACAAACTTCTGTTTTGTTAGATAAGGCATAATTTTCGATTGTGAGAAGTCATAGTTTCAAAATGTTTCATTTTCCTTCTTTTGCTGTACCAAATTACAGCCGCCTTTTTTCTCAGTGACTGTATTCAGCAGAAATACAACCATCTTGAGTTGGATGTTACAGAATAAGAAGGCTCGTAACATAGAGATGCATACGTTGTCATGATAACTCTCTTTCCTGTAGTCAGGAGTACTTATATAATATGCTGCAAACTGAATCTGTGGATGACTAAAGCCCTCCGTTGCAAAATAAAACAATTATTTATGCTAGGAAATGACGAAATAAGAGAAAAGAGTTGTCAGCAGCTAACTATATAAATTTTCTAAAGTGTCACATCTTAAGTGTTTGTCGTCGTTTCACCTGACAATGTTTATCGCAAATACAGTACTTTGAACACGCAACTCAGAAATTGGCCTCGGTGCAGTACAGACAAGCGTTCCACAAATGCAGCGAACAAGTGAACAGAAGAAAATTCCGCTCTTCTGATCTTGTAAAGGAAGGAAAACCACAAGGAAAACGGCTTATTTCGTAATGCAGCAGCTTCGGAGAATTAGATAACACAAAACCGATTTGATTAGATGCCTTCCTGCACTTGAGACAAGCTGCAGCCACAACCGGTGCACCGCAGGCCAGAGGAAGGCAATTTTTTGCAACGTAAACAGGAAAGCCCTGCGGTTTATGTTTCTGCAACTCCCGGAATCATGCGGCTACAGTCAATTTGTTTCAATTTTTTTCATTTTTATTTTTATTTTATTTTATTTCTTTATTTTTTAGGTCCCCTCAGAAGTGCTACCTTCGTTGAAGGCTAGACCTCATGTGTGCCAAGTCAATTTATCAATCACTACGTTTACATATAACACATCTTCCGGAAGACGAAAACCGATTTTCGTAAACCGTTTTTCGCTGTGGTGTTTACATGGCATAGCCTGAATCGTATTTCGTAGCTCACTTAAAATGGCGGCTGGAAAACAGCTGATTCAGTTCCTTATTTAGTCTGCACAATAACAATTTTTCTTTATTTAAATACACAGATTTATGTTCACTCTAATATTTATACTTTTATTTCCATTAGAAAATATCACTCTTTCCATATGTGCCGAAAATTCTTAACAAGAAAACACAATCTGACAAGCCAAGAACGCTTCAAAAACGGTTGCGTTTACATGGACACGAACATCGATTGTGGAACTGGAAAACCGCTTTAGAGAAGCGGATTTCCAGAATCGGTTTTGGAGTGTTTACTTGACCAACCAAAAGCGGAATTGGGAAATTGGTTTACGAAATCCGGTTTTGGGAGCCCATGTAAACGGGGTGATTGTAACAACAGTTCTACGTTAGCAGGACTTTTGAGCAGTCGCTCTATTGCCGGACTCATATGGTGATCACCTTTATTAATGGAAGTCCTGCTCTTTCTATTACTGTGGATTTTCAATAACTGCTGCCATCTCGCGGGGTTTACTGTGCCCGTATGTTATAGGTGCCTGGTGTTCGGTCTGAGGAATTTCTATTTTCGTAAGTAAGTCACTTGTGTGCTTGATTATAAAGTCTTGTGTAGTGTCCATTTGGAGTTCGTCATGTAACTCTCTCGTTGTGGCCCATCTGGTGGCTCGTAGAATGGGTCTGAGGCTCTTGTTTTGCGTTACTTGTATCATTTTTATATTGGTGGGACACTTCGTTTCCGAAAATGAGCATCGTATGTCATGGCAGGATTGGCGATCCTACACAGAAACTCGAAATTTAGCGAGGACTTCAATGCAAGATGCTGACAATACTTTCCACAACGAAAATCTTTCTCGAAATCTGATTAAGAACCCAAAGAGATTTTGGTCATATGTCAAATGTACTAGAGGCAAAACACAATACCCTCATTACGTGATACAAATGGCGATCCCGTTGATGATAGCGCTACTAAAGCAGAGTTACTAAACATAGCTTTTAGAAATTCATTCACCAAAGAAGACGAAACCAATACTCCAGATTTCGAATTTCGAACGGAGGGCAGAATGAGTAACGTAGAAGTAGATATCATCGGAGTAGTGAAGCAACTGAAATCACTTAACAAGAGCAAGTCTTCTAGTCCGGACTGTATACCCACTAGATTTCTATGTGATTATGCTGATGCGATAGTTCTTTACTTAAAAGCTATATAAAACCGCTCGCTCAAAGAATGATCTGTACCAAAAGACTGGAAAGTTGCACAGGTCACACCTACGTTCAAGAAAGGCTGTAGGAGTAACCCACTAAACTACAAGCCTAGAGGGATTTAGAGGGATAAATTATTTCTAAATTAATTATTTAAAATAAGAATAAAATATACCGTCACGTTGGCCACCAGTTGTTTGCAGCTGGAGCTGCCTAAAGGATTAATGTTGACTGCTGTAGAAGTAGGTGCAGTCAACTTTAAATACTGTAAGCTCGACCCTCTAATTTAAGGTATAAGTTCTAACGGAAGTTATACAACAATGGATTTCAATATGTAACAAACCAAATCATTGCATAGAATGCTTAATCACATAGAAAAATGTAAATGGATTTAAAAGTACATTACGTATGGTCATATAAAAGACATACGTAGCATATGGAAACATAGAAAACTATGTTAAGGGTTTGTTATGATTTTAAAAACAGAAATCGGAGGTACTATTTCACCATTGTCAGATCATAAATTAAAATATTATTGTCCAACCCGAAATTAATGTTCTCAAACAAATAACCATAGGTGACAGCTTTAAAGCAAGCCAAGTTGATTTGATACACCATAAATTACGACAGGCCAATAATAATACCACAGTTTCAAAAGGGAGATATGGAAAAATGACATATATGGGGATCCTTTCAGATGAAGACTACCATAAAAAGGAATGAAAACAAAGTAATTTAAAACAGAGGTTTCCTCTGGGGCTAATCGCATCCAGTGTTGTTGCATTGGCGAATATTCGAAAGAATTAAAACAACCCAACAACAGAGAACATTCTCCAGTTTCGTAGAGAAGTTTCTCACGGCCGGAGAACATTCTCCGATTTCTGGAGTGAGCTCTCTAGCATACTTCGTGCTGATTAAAGTTAAAGGAACTCTGCTTTAGGGACAAAACTCGCCCTTTGTTCGTACATTCGATAAAATGAGGGAGGGATAAGACAAAACAATTTTATTGGGTACCCAGCTGCCTCTCATTTGAAATCTGACATAAAAGGAACGAAAAAACGCCCGAGCCGCCCACTGATTCCCCACAAAAATTCCTGGGGTCTCTAAAGTAAAATCAAAATTTCTTCCCTCAAGGCAAATTTGGAAGAGTCCCAGTCCTTTGGTCTTTGTGGAGGAATCCTGACCAGCGGTCGTTATGTGCAGAGCCATTCTTGCAGCACGAAAGTGATGTGTTGTTCCAGCAGAATATGCTCCCTCATACATTACCTGTGACACTCATCATGCTCTTCAAGACGTGCAGCACTTTCCCTGGCCATCGAGATCTCTGGACTTGTCTTCAGTCGAGCACCTGTGAGATATGACTACATGACACATGCGACTCGTGAAGTAACAAGTGTTCCAGAACTACGGGAACAGGTTGAGCAGGCGTGGAATAATTTATTCCAAGACCGACATCTGTCTGATTGAATGGGTGCCAGGATCAGCTCCTTCAATGCCAGCCGTGGAGACTACTCTACATTGACCAGTGGCGTATCCAGGATCGTCGTCGGGGGGCTGGGGGGGGGGGGGGCAGACGTCAATCACTGGGCTAAGGCACAGACAAATATATACAGACGGGAAACCTCCGTAAGGGCCCGGTCTTACACTCAGGGGTGCGGGGAGGGAGGGTATCCAGCAGTTCCATAAGATGTCCCATGATGGCGCTGCGGTCAGAAGCAGCCCTTTAAACTGGCCAGAGCAGGCGGCAGGTAGCGGCTGCCCCCACCACCACCTCCCCTCAATCGCCAGCAAGCTGGACACAGCCGTGGCCTCGTGGCAGGCGGCACGAGCTCTCCCCTCAGCCTCCCCTCCACGCTACCTGACGTGCGAGAGGCACCCTAAGCCAGCGATCCGCCTGACACCTACTAGCATCTTATGGAACTACGAGTGTAGGACAGTGGTTTAGGGGTGGCTGCTCCTCTGTATATGTTACTCTGTGGCTGAGGTCAATCACCAGGCTGCAGCATGGTCCCGGGAGGGGTCTCCAGGAGGGGTTGGGGGAGAGGGCTGGAGCCCAGTAGCCCCCCCTCCCCATGGATACACCTGGATACGCCACGTTCTAATGGGCCTTATGAATAAAACGGAGTATCTATACTCTGAATTCCAGAGAACATAGGTACGCATGAATAAACGGAGTCAGACAATATACTTCAGCCGAGTACGTTCTCAGCATTAGTAACACGGTGCGTGAAGTTGCTCACAGCAGAAGACATTCTCCAATTTCGTATGAATAAAACTATGAAAGGAGAAAATATAAAAATGCAGTAAATGAAACAGGCAAAATAAAGTACAGACGACTAAAAAATGAGATTGACAGGAAGTGCAAAATGGCTAAGCAGGAGTGGCTAGAAGCCAAATGCAAATCTGTAGAAGAATGTCTAGCAAGGGGAAAAGTAGATACCGCCTACAGGGAAATAAAAGAGACATTTGGGGACAAGAAAAGCAACTCTACGAATATCAAGAACTCAGATGGGATACCAGTTCTCAGCACAGAAGGGAAAGCCGAAAGGTGGAAAGAGTACATAGAGCAGCTCTACAAAGGAAATGAACTTAGAGACGATGTTGTAGGAAGGGAAGAGGAAGTAGATCAAGATGAAATAGGAGATACTATACTGAGAGATGAATTTGACAGAGCCTTGAAAGACCTAGGTCGGAACAAGGCCCCAAGAGTAGATGACATACCCTCAGAGCTACTGAAGTCTCTGGGAGAGCCAGCCATGACAAGACTATTTGAACTGGTGTGTAGGATGTATGAGACAGGCGAAATGCCCTCTGACTTTAAGAAAAATGTAATAATCCCCATTCCAAAGAAATCAGGCGCAGACAGGTGTGAAAATTATAGAGCCATCAGTTTGATAAGACATAGTTGCAAAATTTTAACACGAATTATCTACAGGAGAATGGAAAAGCTGGTAGAAGCTGACCTCAGGGAACATCTGTTTGGATTCAGGAGGAACGTAGGAACCCGGGAGGCAATACTCATTTTACGGCTTATCTTAGAAGATAGATTAAGGAAAGGCAAACCTACATCTTTAGCTTTTGTAGATTTGGAGAAAGCATTTGACAATGTTGACTGGAATACACTCTTTCAAATTCTGAAGTCAGCAGGGGTAAAATACAGGGAAAGGAGAGTTATTTACAACTTGTACAAAAGCCAGACCGCAGTTATTAGACTCGAAGGGCATGAAAGCGAAGCATCAGTTGGGAAGAGAGTAAGACAGGATTGTAGCCTTTCTCCGATGTTATTCAATTTGTACATCGAGCGGGCGGTGAAGGAAAGCAAGGAACAATTTGGAATAGGGATTAAAGTTCAGGGGGAAGAAATAAAAACATTGCGTTTTTCTGATGACATTGTAATTCTGTCAGAGACAGCAAAGGACTGGAAGAACAGTTGAATAGAATGAACAGTGTGTTGAAGAGAGCATATAAAATTAACATTAACGAGAGCGAAACAAAATTAACGGAATGTGGTCTTAGAAAATCAGGCGATGCTGAAGGAATTAGATTAGGTAACGAAACAATGAAGGTGGTAGATGAGTTTTGTTACTTGGGTAGTAAAATAACATGCGATGGTCGTAGTACAGAGGATATAAAATGCAGCATGGCAATGGGAAGAAAAGCAGTTTTGAAAAAGAGAAATTTGCTAACATCGAATATTAATTTAAGGGTAAGGAAATCTTTTCTGAAGGCATTTGTGTGTAGTGTTGCCTTGTACGAAGTGTGTGGGGTAAAAATCGCAGAGGGAGACCAAGAGACGCGTATAGTAAGCAGATTCAAGTGGATGTGGGTTGCCGTTCTTATGAGGAGATGAAAAGGCTTGCTCAGGATAGAGTAGGGTGGAGAGCTGCATCAAACCAGTCTCCGGACTGAAGACCATAACAAACGACAAAACTAGAGAAGTTTCTCACGAACAGAGAACATTCTCCGACTTCTGAACTCTCTAGCATACTTCGTGCTGAGGAACTTCTGTTAAGGTTACCTCTACTGTAGTTTATAATAAAAATGACAACATTTGTATTACTTAGAGATCACACGTAGTCTTTAAGAAATACGAGGGATCTAAAGCGTTAAAGCAAATAAAAACATTTTGTTGACGAGTAGCTTCCTCCAAAAAAATAGTGAGTGCGACACTTCAAGCATTTTATATAGTGACGAGAGTGATGTCAGAGGAGTTTTTTCATTACCGACATAGAAATGAAACACAAGTGGATTCAGCTGCCTGTTTTACCCGTTTGTTTGGAATGTATATTTACAGTTGTAAACAGCTACTTAGCAAACTAATGTTGTGTTTCGAAATAAGGTCTAGAAGTAAGATATGATATTAGTTCCAAATGAAGTGCATCCCAGGACTTCACAGTTTCTATCACAAAATAAATACTGCTGCAATACCAGATAGGCCTACTGAAGTATTGTTTCTAACCAAACCGGTTAGCTTGTTTAAAACGCATTTTCCGACATCGTAATCGTAACTTCTGTTATGTTAAAAGTAAATAGACACGACAGGAAAATTAATAACTGATTAATTACATACCTAGCAGTCTGTGTCTTGTAACAAAATCGCATGCCCTAACGCTTATGAGCAGACCATTGGGTTTCATGTTTGACAAGTATCTCATGTTAGAAAGCTCCGACAATATTCCACGTTTAAAATTATGAATATGTGATGAATTCTTAAAATTTCGTTCGCAAATTGTGTTAATCCAACTTGAATAACAAAAAAGTTTCTCGCGTGACGAAAAATTTGTATCGTCAGAAAAATACATTTTCGTAAAAAGTGCACATTTAGTCTTAATAATATGCTACTTCACAAAAAACGAATATCTAAATATAGTACCGTTCTTCCTGAACACGTAGATGACTACTCAACGTTTGTACACTTAATAATTTGCCTGATTGGGCTAGTGTAAAGAAACACGATTGAATAGGTGTTCTGTGCTGGACATGAAACTCAGAGAATTTAGTCATGAACGAGGGGAGATACCGAGAATGAACTTCCTGCTCAGAGCATATGCTTTGAAGTTTTTACTCATACGAAATTGAGAACTTATTTCAGAGAACGTTCTTTAGCTCTGAGAATCTTCTCTAGAGCATGTGCTCTTTTTTAATTCATACGACCCAACATGGGTGTTTCAGCACGGAACGAGACCTGGTCCCTCAGTACTGCTTGAACTTATCGATCTGAAAAGCGTAATCCTTTCATGAACTCCATATGCACTGTTTCAACAATAAATCTTGACTGAACAGCAAAACTCTAAGAGGGTGTTCTGTTATTTCTGGCGGTGTAGATGGTTCACCCAACCTACAAATCGGAACTAACGATTTTTGTCTGTTACCTAAATCGATACTAGCAAGATATCGGTCTTAAGAATTTCAATAGCTTAAAATAATCCAGTTTTAAATTTTAGGGAAAATGCTTTGTGTACTATATTTGTAAATATATTATCTAATGTATTTTACTAAACTTTAGAGCTATATGCTAGGCATTAAAAGAATCACAAACTTTATTTGTGCTGTACGACCTAGGTTTCGGGTTAAAAGCTAATTTTCAAGTACTTACCTCCTTATTTATCCCAAAGATGTTAAAGAACGAAAAGTAAACATGACATAAACTCAGACTATCGACTCTTGACTTAAACGTAAATACTATCTTGTGACAATTTTGACAAAGTTACATTGGATTCCCAGCACAGCACAGCATTTACAATATGGATAAATATACATTGGAATCAAATGAAGCCTAAGAGCAGAATTGGAAGTTATATCACCCATAATACAAAAGGGGGGAATAATTGAATTGAGTCTACTCATTCAGTAGTAGCTGTGGGGGTACATAATCTGTCTTTTAATTTCTAACGGCACCAATAAAAGTTTGTGAATGTTTCTTTTAGTGTAATTCAATGTTTCACTAAGAACCAACAGTTGAATCAATTAAAACTATATGCTACGCTAATTGGTTTCTGCAGATGCGTTGCCGCGGCGGAATAGCCGTACGCACTGAGGCGCCCTGCTATGGAGCGGGCGGCCGTTCCACGTCGAAGGTTCGAGTCCTCCGTCGGGCAAGGGTGTTTGTGTTGTTGTTAGGATAAGTTAGTTTAAATAGTTTGTCAGTTTAGGGACCGATAACCACTGCAGTTAGGTCCCATAACTTTACAAACATTTGATGCGTTGTCTTTGTCTGCTCTCGTCCCCATTGCGACATGATTTGAGTAAAGTGTCCCAAGTCAATGGAAGTCCAGTCTCGCATCATTTAGCACTATTTCTCAGCTGTTAAGCATTGCAGTTATTGTACATGTCGTAGGCGTAGACTATCAGCGAAACTAAGAATGCAATGGCGTGAAGCGGAATTCTGGCAACATGACGCCTACCGTCAGTACATGCCAGTGGCATTGTTTTCATAGATGCAGGCGTTCTATCGTAGCTCAGTCAATTGGCACGTGATATTTCTAATTTACATAAACAAATAGGCTACTCCTCCTGCATCATTCTACTCCTACAAACGAGGTGAAAACATTTGCAGTATATCCTCACATTTGTGATAGATAACGAATGAAATGTTTGTAAAAAAAAAAAAAAATAAAATAAAATAAAATAAATAAATAAATAAATAAATAAAATAAAAAATCGCACTGGCGTATTTTCCTGTAGTTTTAAGATTTTTACAAGTATTTCTAACATAAAAAATAAATAGATAAATGATACATAATTAAATATAAAAACTTAAAATATAAATAATGTATAAAATAATTCAAAAATAAATAGATAACAATAATAATGTTGTTCCTTTTGTGGCCTTCAGTCCGCAGACTGGTTTGATGCAGCTATCCACGCTACCCTGTCCAGTGCAAGCTTCATCCAAGAATAAGAACGGCAACCTATATCCTTTTGAATCTGCTTACTGTATTCGTCCCTCGGTCTACCTCTACGATTTTTTACCCCACACACTTCTTCTAATGCTAAGTTCCCTTCTCTGTCAGGTATGTCAGAAACTCCTGTTCTCCCCGATTTGGTTAAGCACCTCATTCGTTACATGATCTACCAATCTAATTTTCATCATTCGTCTATAGCACCACATATCAAAAGCTTCTACCATCTTTTTGTCTTAACTCCTTATCGTCCACGTTTCACTCCCATACAATGCTCTACTCCAAACAAATGCTTTCAGAAAGCATTTCCTAACATTTAAATTAACTTTGGATGTCACCAAGTTTCGATTCTTCAGAAACGCCATTCTTAATTTTATATCTTCTTTATTGCCGCGGCGGATTAGCCTTGCGCGCTGGGGCGCCGTACTGTGGTGCGCGCGGACGTTCGCCGTCGGGGGTTTGATTCCCCCCTCGGGCATGGGTGTTTGTGTTGTCCTTCGGTTACCTTAGTTTAAGTAGTTTGTAAGCTACGGACTAATGAACACGCAGTTGAGTCCTTTCAAGACACTGCCCATTCCATTCAATTGGTCTTCCAGATTCTTTGTGGTATCTGACAGAATTACTGTGTCATCGAAAAACTGCAAAGTTTTTATTTCTTCTCCCTGAACTTTAATTGTCTCTCCAAAGTTCTACTTGCATTCCTTCACTGCCTCCTCAATGTGCAGATTGAACACAGTGGGGAAAGGCTACAACCCTGTCTTACTTCCTTCCCAACCTCTGGGTCCCTTTCATGATATTCGACTCTAATAATTGCTGTCTGGTTTTTGTACAAGTTGAATATAACTCTTCCCTCCCTATATTTTACCTGTGCTACACTCAGAATTTGAAAGAATGTGTTACAGTCAACATTGTCAAAAGCTTTCTCCAAATCTACAAATGCTAAGAGCTTAGGTTTGCCTTCCCTTAGTCTATTTTCTAAAATAAGTCGTAATGTGAGTATTGCCTCCCGTGTTCCTACATTTCTCCTACATCCAAACTGATCATCCCCGAGGTCGGATTCCACAAGTTTTTCCATTCATCTATAAATAATTCGTGTCAGTATTTTGCAACCACGTCTTATTAAACTGATAGTTCTGTAATTTTCACATTTGTTGCTTTGTTTGTTTTCGATAATTACCACTGCGGTTCTTGTTTATAATTATTATATGTATAAAAATTGAATGTTTCCCAAAAGACTGTTATTCTGATTAAAAAGCCAATGTTTCTCCTCATATACGTTACAATGAAAAATGGAAAACCCATCGCCGTGAATTGTGTTTTTGGACAAAAAGAAAATAATTTTTATTCATTAACGTAACTAATTTGTTAAAGATAATGTAGGTTTGGGAAACTTTCTGCATAATTGGTGGACTAACAAAAGTAAATGAAACAGAAGAAAAAAAGGTGCCGGAGGAGGAATCTAAACCGAGACCTCTGGCGTAAGAGTCATCTACATCTACATAGATACTCTGCAAATCACATTCAAGTGCCTGCCAGAGGGTTTATTGACCACTTTCATAACTTTTCTCTACCGTTCCATTATCTAATAGCGCGCGGGAAGAAAGAACACCTAAATCGTTCCGTTTTCGATCTGATTTCTCTTATTTTATTGGGATTGTCATGTCTCCCTAAGTAAGTGGGTGCTAGCAAAATATTTTCACATTCAGAACTAAAAGTCGGTGATTGAAACTTCGCAAACAGATCACGCCGCAGTGAATAACGTCTTTCTTTTAATTATTTCCACCCCATTCGTGCAACATTTCCGTGACGCTTTCCCCCCCCATAACGTGATAAAACAAAACGAGCTGCCCTTCTCTGAACCTTCTCAATGTCTTCCGTCAATCCCACCTGGTGAGAGTCCCACAAGGGGCAATAGTACTCCAGGAGAGGACGCACAAGTGTGATGTAGCCAGTCTCTTTGGTGGAGCTGGTGCATCTTCGAAGCGTTCTGCCGATGAAACGTAACCTTTGGTTCGCCTTCCCCACAATATTTTCTATGTGTTCTCTCCAGTCAAAGTTGTTCGTAATTGTAACTCCTAGGTATTTGGTAGAATCTACGACCTTAAGGTTTGACTGATTTATCGCGTAATTGAAGTTCAGCGGATTTCGTTTAGTGGTCATGTGTATTACTTCACACTTTTCTTTATTTAGTGTCAATTGCCAATTTTCGCACCATGTAGAAATTTTGTCTAAATCGCTTTGCAGTTGCTTTTGATCCTCTGTTGACTTCACTAACCGATAAACGACAGCATCATCCGCGAACAATCTGAGGGAGCTATTCAGATTGTCTCCTAAATCGTTTATAAACACGAGGAAGAGTAGGGGACCTATAACGCTTCCCTGTGGAACGCCAGATATCACTTCTGTTTTACTCGATGACTTACCGTCAATTACAACGAACTGTGTTCTTTCTGATAGGAAATCGTGAATCCAATCGCCCTAACCATCTAGGCCAGACGGCTGCTCGGCAATGGACTGACATTTTATACTCATAAGGCACCTAAGAACCTTAGATCGATTTTTCTCGGGATTTTTCGAGTAGTGCGTCCTAATATTTTAACCACGTGAGGTGGTAGGAGTCCTCTTTCACCACACAAAATTTCGGACCAATCCCCGACCCCAGGGTCGTGCCGTCTCTTTGTTAGAGGGAAAATGTCCTGTAGGGAGACTGAGGCGTAGGTGGGAGGACAATGTTAAGGCCGATTTCAGGAGCCCAGGTACTGGAGGCGACTGGAAGGAAATAGCTCAAGACAGGGAGAGATGGCGAAAACATGTTGCTGCGGTAATTGTCTTCCAAGTCCGGTATGACCAGTAAGTAAGTAAGTAAGTAAATCTTTATTTGTCTTTTAATATGTGTATTATAAATGAAGCGAGCCATATTTCAAAGCAATAGCAGAGCCACGGCGGAATACCTATGCGCTCTAAGGCACCTTGCTGCGGTGCGCGCGATTTTCCGCCGTCGGAGGTTCGAGTTCTCCCTTCGGGCAGAGGTGTGTGTTTGTTGTTCTTAGGATATGTTCCTTTAAGTAGTTTGTAAGCTTAGGGACCGATGACCACTGCAGTTAGGTACCATAACTTTACAGACATTTGAGCAATAGCAGCAAAAATTCTGCCTTTGACAAGCTGAGGGTGTCACCTCTTGGAACTAAAATGGTGGCGACAGATGCTGCAACAGCAGAAGTTGATGAGCACGCCCCTGTATATAGGGAGAGCATAGTTTCACCGCAGTGATATTACAGCGTGACGTCATTATGACATGCACATCCCCAGTTTCGACATTCGATTATGTATAGCGACTGAGCGACGTTCGTTCTGATGTAAGCTCTCTCCTGTAGATACGTTATTTTTCCTTCCATATTTTAATGATTTTCTCCGTATAACTCACGTGTTGCTATTTAAAAGTAATGGCACACTGAAGAAGTGCCAAAACACATCGTCCTTAATAAGATTAATTAAAACTAGGGTCAACAAATGCCATATTGGCTGGTAACTCCTCAATTTAGTGGTAAAGAGATACAGAAACAAGTCAGACGGTTGCTCGCTGTAGCGCTGTGGATAAAAGGGTGATATTGTAACTTAGATGTACGTGGGCGGTTATTCACCTCCGGCTATTGACAACTTTTTTTTACATTGAAAACAAGTTTATAATACTATTATTAAATGAACAGAATTGACGTTCTGCGATATTTTGTCTTACTTACATGTACGAGCGTTTTCTCTTAAAAGTGTTTTGCATTCTTTATTGAGCGTGCCGTAACATGTGTACCATCAAACTCTAAACATTGTCTCATATATAAATTATGATCTGTGGCAAATGTCGTTCCTTAGGGAGACTGAAGTTCATTGTTTCTTTTAATGTACACGTTCTTGCGTTCTGTAGACACTGTTTATGGGATAAGTGTGCTACTACTGTATTTTATGGAACTCACAAAGCTTGTCTATATTCCCTAGTCAATACATGAAACAGCATGACACACAATATTCATTATTACAGTGTGTTCGCAGTTTATGTGCAGGTAGTTCAGGAGACAATGTTTACAGTTTATTGGTCCATATTTCACCGCATGCTCAGTAAATAGAAGAAATCCATAAGAGAAAATGCTCGTGCATTTAATAAGTCGAAACATCGCTGAACCTAAATTATATTTAATTTATAATGATGTCAGTAAAAGTTTAGGAATCAAGAAAAAAAGAAATGTATTTACTCGGTAGCAATAGGCGAACCACCGCCCAAGTACACCTACGCCAGAGCATCACGCTTTTATCTACAGCGAGCACCTGTCTGAAGTTGCTGTTTCCTTTTCCACTAACATCAGGAGTTACAATTAATCGTACTAAGAACGGCGTTTGTTGGTACTTCTTCAGTGTAATATTTCTTTTAAATAGAAACACGTGCGTTATAGGAAGAAAATCATTGAAAGGGAAGATAGCGTCCCTGCAGGAGAGAGCTTGCATCCTAACAAACCTAAGGATGTTGCTTAAACAGAAGCGGTCACTACGTCATTTTGACGTCATTTCCATTGCTCGTTGCGGTTTCCTCAAGGTGCTCAGTCAATATACACCATCGAAGGTCGAAACAGGGCAGGTACAAGTCATTATGACGTCACGCAGTAGGATGACTGCGGTGATCTTCTTGCAGTGGTGTACCGTAGGTCTGTAGGAGAGCGTAGCGTTCCAAAAGAATGGAAAATGGCGCAGGTCATCCCCGTTTTCAAGAAGGGACGTCGAACAGATGTGCAGAACTATAGGACTATACCTTTAACGTCAGTCAGTTATAGAATTTTGGAGAACGTATTATGTTCGAGTATAATGACTTTTCTGGAGACTAGAAGTCTGCTCTTTAGGAATCAGCATGGGTTTCGAAAAAGGGATCGTGTGAAAGAAACCCAGCTCGCGTTATTCGTCCACGAGACTCAGAGGGCCATAGACACGGGTCCCTACGTGGACGCCGTGTTTTTCGACTCCCGCAAGGCGTTTGATACAGTTCCCCAGAGTAGTTTAATGAACAAAGTGTATGGTCTATCAAACTAATTGTGTGAATGGGTTGAGGACTTCCTAGATAACAGAACGCAGCATGCAGCATGTCATTCTCAATGGAGAGAAGTCTTCCGAAGTAAGAGTGATGTCATGGGACGGGATCGTTGCTATTCACAACATATATATATGACGTTGTGGATATCATCGGAAGTTCACTGATGCTGTAGTATGTAGAGAAGTTGTAACAATAGAAAATTATATTGAAATGCAAGAGGATCTGCAACGAATTGACGCATGGTGCAGGGAATGGCAATGGAATCTCAATGTAGACAAGTGTATTGTGCTACGAATACATAGAAAGAAAGATGCTTTATCATTTAGCTACACTAAATCAGGTCAGCAACTGGAAGCATTTAATTCCATAAATTATCTGGGAGTATGCATTAGGCGTGATTGAAAATGGAACGACCATATAAAATTAATCATCAGTAAAGCAGATGCCAGATTGAGATTCATTTGAAGAATCCTAAGGAAATACAGTCAGAAAACAAAAGAAGTTGGTTACAATGAACTTGTTCGCCCACTGCTCGAATACTGCTCACCGGTGTGGGATCCGTACCAGGTGGAGTTGATAGAGGAGGTAGAAAAGATCCAACAGAGAGCAGCGCGCTTGATTTGATTTGATTTTCTCAGGGAAGCCAAAACAGTCTTGGTCCAACCCGCCACTGCCCGCACCGAAACTAAGTTTATTGTGCGGTATCGCTCCCTGTGTATCTAGTAAAGCCAACCAACGCCCTTGAACAGTGCAAGGAGTCCCTTTACCAGTTCTTTATTAGACACAATTTCTTCGGGTCTAGTTGTCCCAAATGTTCTGTGCCTTTTACTCTCCACTACAATGCATTACACACAAGATTATGTGTGATGCAGTTTCAACACCGTTATCATAGATCCTACATTAAGGGTCCTCTTCTGTTATTCCCATTGTATGTTTTTTTTTTAAATTCCCATGGCCTGTCAGCAATCCAACCATGAGTCTAATCTCTCTCCTGTTCAGGCCCAGGATTGCAGAGCTTCTTTCAAAACATGGCTTTGGCATCATTACTTTGCCATGTTTTTGTTGATAGTCTTTGGTCCAATATTCTACGTGCTGTCTTCTGAGCCAGTTACGTAGCTCCAATTTGATCATTGCCTTGGTGAATGTCAGGAGAGGTTGCGGTCCAATAAATGGAGTCTCTGCCCCCATCCTGGCTGATCTGTCGGCATGTTCATTGCCACTGATCCACGAGTGCCCAGGGACCCACAATAGGTTTACTCTATTGCTTTCCCCTAGCTCCACAAGAACCCTGTGACATTCTGCAACAATTTTAGACCTTGTTGTAGAAGCTGCCAGTGATCTCAGGGCTGCCTGGCTGTCTGAATAGATATAGATGCTACGGTCTTTGTAGCACCTACGCAAATTCTCCTCCACACACGCCCTGATGGCGCAGCGCGCTTCGTTACAGGATCGTAATCGTGAAAGCGTTATGGGGATGATCGATCATCTCCAGTGGAAGACTCTGCAGGAGATACGCTCTGTAGCTCGGGACGGGCTTTCGTCGAAGTTGCGAGAACATACGTTTACCGAGGAGTCTAGCAGTATATTGCCCCCTCCTACGTATATCTCACGAAGAGATCAGGAGGATAAAATCAGAGAGATTAGAGCCCACATAGAGCCATAACGACAATCTTCCTTTCTGTGAACAGTACGAGATGGAATAGGAGGGAGAACCGATAGTGGTACTCAAGGTAGCGTCTGCCACACACCGTTAGGTGGCTTGAAGAGTATGGATGTAGATGTAGCTGTAGATGTAGAAGCTGTGCTGTGCCCAGAAGACAGCGCACAGCCAGTCGTCAGCCAGGCAGCTGTGGCCAGCGGCTGTCCGCGGCTTTATCGCTGGGGGAATGCGCTGACCGTCACCAGGCCACCAGCTGCCACAAAGCCACACCTAGTCTCAGCCTCGTGTCGAAAAACTATCTCGGAGAGATTTTTCCCCGTGTATTCATCTTGGCGTATGAATAGCTCTTCAATGTCCGTGTTTGCTTACAAATAAATTTGCTTTTTAGGTATGATCTGCATTGAGCAAACACAATTGTTTTTAGTTCTTCCCAAACATGTTTCGCTGGCGTTGCAGCATCAGCAGTGGGATATTTGTTGTATAGTGTCTGTCAAATGAGCAGTGAAATGATTATTACTTTTATGTACCGCGTAATCAAAAATTCAATATAAATTTGAAAACTTAATAAATCACGGAATAATGTAGATAGAGAGGTAAAAATTGGCACACATGCTTGAAATGACACGGGGTTTTATTAGAAAAAAAAGGTGCAAAAAATGTCCGACAGATGGCGCTGGACAGCGAAAGGTCAGCGACTGCGCATGAAAATCGTGTATAAAAGGAGCTGCACTGAGAGAGAGAATCAGATGCACCAGCAGTAGCAGCATGTTGACGTTACCGGAAAAGGCGCTTTTAGTGAAGCTGTATTATCAGAATGGGAAATGTCTTAGTTCAGCGTTGCGATCCTATCGCCATAGCAAGGGGATTCGAACGGGTAGAGGTCCGTTGACTAATGCAGCTGTGGCGAGAATGACTTGTTTAGACGTTAGACCCCGTAGTGGCCGACCGAGCACAAGGCGTAATGCTGCTGAGACAGTTCAGGAAGAAATGGAGACTGTAGCGGGTTCGTCTATGCACGGGGAAGTCAGCGCTCGTGCAGTCGCACGTCGCACCGGCATTCCATACACTACTGTTTGGTTGGCACTTAGGCGTATCCTCCGTTGCTATCTTTACAAAATCCATCGGCATCATGAACTGTTACCTGGCGATTTAGTGAATCGGAGGGCATTTGCGGTGTGGGCGTTTCAAAAGATGGCGGAAGATGGCGATTGGTTGAGTAACGTGTTGTGGACCGATGAAGCTCATTTCACGCTCCGAGGGTCTGTCAACGCCCACAACTGCAGAATTTAGGCTACCGAAAATCCAAGAACTGTCGTGGAAACTCTATTGCACTACGAGATAGTCACGGTATGGGTTGGATTTACCACATCTACCGTTATCGGATCTTTTTTCTTCGAGAAACTGCGTGATTCTGGTGTTGTAACTGCTACCGTGACGGGTGAGAGGTACGCCGATATGTTGCAGAATCGCATCATCCCCATCCTGGCTGATAAACACTTGCTGGAACGTACGATTTTTATGCAGGATGGTGCTCCACCCAATATTGCTAGACGCATGAAAGATCGCTTGCGCGCGTCGTTTGGTGATTATCGTGTGCTCAGCCGCCACTTTCGTCATGCTTGGCCTCCCAGATCCCCAGATCTCAGTACGTGCGATTATTAGCTTTACACCTGAAGTCGCAAGTGTATCGTGATCGACCGACATCTCTAGGGATGCTGAAAGACAACATCCGACGCCAATGCCTCACCATAACTCCGGGCATGCTTTACAGTGCTGTTCACAACATTATTCTTCGACTACAGCTATTGTCGAGGAATGATGGTGAACATATTGAGCATTTCCTGTAAATAATGTCATCTTTGCTTTGTCTTAATTTGTTATGCTAATTATTGCTTTTCTGATAAGATGAAGTGCCATCTGTCGGACATTTTTTGAACTTTCAATTATATATAGTTCTCATAAAATCCCATGTCATTCCAAACATGTGTGTCAATTTTTACCTCTCTGTCTACACTATTTCGTGATTTATTAAGTTTTCAAATCTAAACATTAAGTGTAGCCAGATAATTGTGAATACAATTTAAATCGCTTTTTTTAGGTACACTAGGCTTACCTCAATACCACATGTCGTTGTATTTGTGGTTCTTTATCTCAGATTACATCTCTGTATATTTTTGACAGTTTGTCATATGCAAACCAAAACGTGTGACGTTAATGGGATGAATGGTTAACTTGTAAATATCGGGATTGTTTACGAAAATATAGGGCGTCATTTTTGTGTTTGGGTTATTTTACTGTTGCGACTGTTTCTAGAACAAAATGACGATGTGTTTATGACAAGTTTGTATCACTTAGTTTGATGTATTTGCGGTGTTTTCACGTTGTGAAGAAGCACTTTGGCACTTTCACTTAAGCCAATATTTATGTCACGAAAACAAGATCATACCTAAAAAGCAGATTTATTTTTTCTGTGTTTTTTGTTCCATCAACCGCCCGAATCGATACATATATATTTTTTTAGTTGCTCATTTATTTAACCTGGCAAGGTTAGGGCCTTCAGGCCCTCTCTTACCTCTATCCAGGCGTTCTACGTATTTTACATCTCCAATATTAAATAAATTATACTAAATCTACAAAAATTAAAATTTTAAATCAACACAAGTAACAAAAGAACATACACACAGTTTATATTAGTATTTGATAAATAAGAAGCATGACAAGTATTACAATACGGTAAGGCTTGAATTATGGCTGCTAGCAGCAATGGGCAAGGAGGAAGGGGTGCGGAAAGGGGAGAAAAGGGGAGAAATTGGAGTGTATTAATACACAAGGAGATATAACGGAAGAGTAGATTATGGTGAAAGAAAGAGAAGGAAGAGACATAACGTAGAGAAGAGCATTGATTTTACTATCACACAGAGAGAGACTTGATTGTATACGTGGGTTTTGGCGAGAGTTTTAAGAGGGTGACGTAAGGAAGTGTTTCAACTTTTTCTTAGACGTAGCAGAAGAATGAATCGTGCTAAGAGAGCAGGGCAGCTAGCTCCAGAGGCGAACAGCAGAGACAGCGAAGGAGTTTGCAAGTGTTTTCGTTTTATGAACGGGAACAGCTAGGGTACTAGGTAAGTGGGTTCTTATGTTATGATAGCACGAAAGATGGTTAAGATCTGAGGCGAGGTACCGTGGTGCTTGCTCGCTGAGCAATCGATGGGGAAAGCACAGCATGTGACAGTCCCGCATTTTGTCTGGCCATAGCCACCATAACTGGGTGTATGATCATACCGAAGTTTGTTGCATATATATCGCACACATGCATCCATTGTTAACTCTAACCGTCTTGTATTTTCCTTATTTGTACTAGTTTTGTAGGTTTGGTAGAACGAGTAATTGCACTACTTTCCATTTTACATCGTGTGGAAAGATGTTACGCAACTTTTTAAGGGCATACAGGCAGGCGGACGTCTTCCTGAATATAGTGACGGTATTATCTACCCAATTTAAATATTCGTCCATGATGACACCCAGATTATTAACTTTTTTCTGGTAATGGTATGAGGATACCGTGAATGTGACGTAACTGGTCGCGTAATTCGGACTTATTAATTTCTGATGGGCGACTAAGATTACTTGCGACTTTTTGGCATTTGAGTCTCACGCTTTTTGTCCACGTTACGACTGAAGACATATCCTCCTTCATCTGGGCAATCACGGTGTGTATACCTTCAGGTCTGGTACTCTAGTAGAGCTGGAGGTTGTCTACATAGAAACAATACCTACAGAAAGTCAAAACCGATGAAACTTCATTGAGATATAAGGAGAACAAAAGTGGACGTAAAACTGATCCTAGTGACACTCTAGAAACAACATTTCTCCAGGAGGATTCTTCATTGTCACAAACAACACTTTGCTGTCGATTTTTTATTTAGCTTTCAAACCACTTAAGTGCATATTTGAGAACTTTAGGTGTCGCATTTTATTCAGCAGTATGTCAAAATTAACAGTATCAAAAGCTTTGCTGAAATCTCGAAGTGTCAATATAGTAGCTTTGCGGTTGTTCATAGCGAATTTCAGGTCATCAGTTACCTCGTTTAGTACGTTGTTTATGCTATGGTTTTTACGAAATCCAGAGTGATATCTCTGAAATAAGCTGAATTTGCACAGGTATTCAGTAATTTGGTCGTGTACAATGTATTCAAGGACTTTGAAAACAATTACCAATATGCTAATTGGCCGAAAATCACCAGGTCATTGCCTTCATCGCATTAAAATACAGACAAATTTACGACGTTATCTGCCAGTTTCCACTGATTTAAATCAGTCGCGAAATTTGGAAATTTGTGCCCAGCTGGGATTCGAATCCGGATCCTCTTGCTTTCTAGACAGTCGTGCTGACCACTGCGCCACTGGGACACAGCGATCACTGCCACCATAGCTCGCCTCCTGTCAGACGCAAATTATCCAAAAACTAATGACTTTGTGCTCCTGTCCATTATCGTGGCATTTCGGCGATTTCAGTGAGAGTTCGAACTTAGGCTGTATCCACACTGAAGAAATCACATGTCCGAAATGGCAGATGTGATATACAACCTCTGATAATAAAGAATGAAACTTTCAATCTGCAGCGGAGTGTGCGCTGATCTGAAACTTCCTGGCAGATGAAAATTGTGTGATGGAACCGAGACTCGAACCTGAGACCTTTGCCTTTCGCGGGCAGAGTGAAAGTTTCATTCTGGAAACATCCATTAGGCTGTGGCTAAGCCATGTTCCACCATATCCTTTCTTCCAGGTGTGCTAGCCTTGCAAGTTTCTCAGGAGAGCTTCTGTGAAGTTTGGAATGTAGGAGGCGAGGTACTGGCGGAAGTAAAGTTGTGAGGCGGCATCGTGAGTCGTGTCGGGATAGCTCAGTCGGTAGAGCGCTTGCCCGCGAAAGGCAAAGGTCCCAGGTTCGAGTTCCGGTACCGCCACACAATTTTCATCTGCCAGGAAGTATCTCTGATAATAAAGTTCGGTGAATAGTCCTTCACTACATTTCTTAGTTTCCACAACACATTCCTCCTTTATCTTCCCTCTGGCTCCATCCACAGTTTACACTACCATTTTTGTCTGATAAAATCACCCTCCATCAATCCTCAGTTGTCCAATTTTCATAGACCTCAACAATTTTTTTTTCAGTCCTGGATATGATTTTTGTCAGGTTTAGCTTTTTTTCAGCCTTTATATTTTTATTGGACATTTCTGAGAGACATCTTAACACTGTTTGGTGTTAAACGGAATGACCTAGATCATATTGCAACTATTACGAAAGCTGCATGGAACTCATTATTCGTCCTTGTTTCGCCATTGCTTTCAGCGTCCTGCATAATCTTGGGCTGGCATTCACCTTGCGTCCACATTTATGCCTCAAACTTGTTATCCCTGTTTCCTTTATTATTATTATTATTATTATTATTATTATTATTATTATTATTATTATTTACGGTCAATAAATAACCTTCTAGCAATTGCTTGGAGACAGGTCTTTCTTCCTCCCCATAACCTAAAAATAAATTATAATCAGCTTACTGAAGAACAACTGATAAGAAGTCAGACAGAAGTACAACTAGAGGTATAAGAAGGGAATTTTGTGAAAATATTGTAATGTCTCCTAGGCGCCGTATTTGGATTTGCCTCGGAACCGCTACGCGGCCATTATCTAGATAAATCTTATCACGTTGTTCTATCATTCACATTACTCCAATTAACCTATCAAAACTGAGCTTTTAATAACAAATACCACTTGAAGACTAATTTCATAGGAAATAAACTGATAGCACGAAAACGCTGGTACCAATGCACAGTCTGTTAGAAAATGACGTTGAAATATTGGACCATATACGTAGAGAGGATATTTTTTTGGCCAGAGTGTACAAGGCGGCTCTATTTCCCAGCCACAACCAAGGGCTGGTATTTTCGGACAAATAATACTGTGGGGTAATGGAGAAGGAGGGGTCCGAAACAGCTTTAATGTATGGGAGGAGGTGGTAAAGAAGTATGATTTGAATTCACTGCAAATAAGTGTGAAGTGATAATGCAGTGAAGAATGACACGATAGTTGCAGCAAAGCTAATGATTGGTGAGACAAGAAGGCGGACTGTTCTCCCTGAAGATAGGTAGTTAGGTAGGTAGGTAGTGTAAGAAACGACCGGATCGACGAAAGAGGAAGAGAGGCTTATGGATTCTTGCAGATTAGAAGAAGCTTAGTTTGGAAGAAATGCGTACCTAGAAGAGCAAACAGGTGATATACTGACCGTATTAGGTTCCAATACATATGCATCAGAAACACGGGTTATAAAGAAGAGACAGCTGAGCAGGATAAAGACACGCGAGAAGAAGTTTTGGAGGAGAAGGTACGGCTGACGAAAGACAGAGTAGGAAATGAGAGAGCGACAGAAGTTGGGAAGAGAGATCCCCACAGAATATCATGAAGGAGTCAAGACTAAGATAGTATGAACATATAAAGAGAATGGAGGTTCAAATATTTGTAAGCCTACAGGACAAAACTGTTGTCATCGGTCCCTAGACTTACTAACCACTTAAACTAAGTAACTAACCTGAAATGAACACGCACACTCGTTGCCGAAGGAGGACTCGAACTTTCGATGGGGACCGGCCGTGCAATCAGTACCTAGGCGCCTCCATTCCTGCGCGCCCATCTAGAAAAAATGACGGCAGGATAATAAACGAGATACATGAGATGGAGGGCATGAAACCAAGAGGAAAGCCAAGAGACAGGTAGATTGTGGGAGTGAACGAAGGAGTGAAGAAAAGTTGGGAGGAATGGAACAGAGTGTAGAGAGAATGATGCTGGAGCGTCAGAAATCGGTGGAGGGTCTGTTCTTCTGTGCAGACTCAGCCAGGTGTTGGAAACTTCTTTTTTGACAAACTACACTTCCTGACGATCCTTCCAATGAATCTTAGTCTGACATCCGCCTTAAACTTGTATATCTCTGGGATGCAGCAGTAGAAGGAGGTGCACTGCGATGAGCAAGGATGTCGACATAGGTCTGTAGTTAAAAGAATTGAGTAGTGCACATAATTACAAATGAAATGAATACTTTGCTGTGCTTATTATGGTACAAAGTCTTTTTAACGATTACACAGTTTTGCAGTTTAATAATAAACTGTCCTGATAGGCAATGGAAAATTGTTCCGGCTTTGTCCTAAGTAGACTGCTGGCCCTGCTCTGATGAACTTCCTGGAATTGTCAAACTCGTGGATCTGCTTGATACTGTCTGCAACTTCCGTACTGTCCGTCGCTGCTGTGGTGCGCTGGCATATCTAGGCGAGCTCCCTTCTTGCCATTGGCCGGCCCGCGAAGCAGGCAAAGAGGAACAGAGACTGCGACCGAAGTACAATAGAGCGAGTTGACGATCGTCTTCTACTTGCGCGGACCGCCGCTGTTCTGGTGAATAGCGACGCCTTAATTTTACTTATATGGTCGTTACATTTCAAATCGTTCCTTATGCATACTACCAGAAATTTTATGGAAGTAACTGCTTTTAAAGTATGTTCTGCTATTGCGTAATTATATAATGCAAGATCTTCTTTCTGTGTAAATGCATCACAATTGTCATTCCTTGCACAATTCCAACATTGCATTGCACTTAGTTAATCAGGAGACAATTGGGAACCGATTCGAACACCTTGCAGAAGTCAAGAAATACAGCACCAACCTGGAAGTCGAATCTCCTGCCCTCATGATCTCGTGAATGAACAGCGCAAACTGGGTTTCACATGATCGTTGGTTTCGGAAATCATGTTGATTCCTTACAGTCTTTATAAATGTCTTAATACACGAATAGCCTCAACTTGGATAATTTTTGCATGGCGCATCCACGCTGCAGGGCCGTCCTACACTTCAATAGGCCGGAATAGCCACAGTTCAGTTGGGGACCCATTCCTGTGGGGTATAGCGCAAGACGCATCCTTAGGGTTACGGGAGAAGACGTTACTGCCATCTACGGCAGAGAAATAGTTGTTCAGTGAAGGATGGATGGCTGAGAAGGCAAATCATCCACCAATGGGTTAAATTGAGGAGCTCACCACTGCATTGTGGTGAACAGGTATCTTCAAAGGCGAAGGGGGTGAAAACCAACAGCAAATCCAATTCTGTGCTAGGCGTAGCAAGCCAACAAAATGGTATATCCAGCGTTGCTTTCAAACCTGTCACATGGGACCAACCTCGGAAAGGCTAAAATACAAGTAAAACGAGAGAGCAAGTGCCTTATGACTATGCTGTACCACTAAGATCACTACAGTTTAGCACAGACGGATCAGTCGTGCGCATTGAGCGCTGTGCTGCAGTGAGCGCGGCCGTTCGGCGTCGGGGGTTCGAGTGCCCCCTCGGGCATGGGTGTCTGTGTTGTCCTTAGGTTATTTTACCTTAGTTTACGTAGTTTGTAAACTACAGACTAATGACCACGCAGTTGAGTTCGATACATTTACAAACATTTGAAACATTTTTGGTACAGTTTATCCCAGCGTTTCCCAAGTGGAACGCCGGACGACTTTGAAACGTCTTCACCAGTTTCAAAAGTCACACTGAACAAAGAATTTAACTTCGGTAAATTCTTTGTTCAGGGAGACTTTACATATAATAATATATTCGGCCACCCCAATGAACCCCAAACAGTGTTGAGGTGGGGGAGCTTGCATGCCTCAACGATACAGATAGCCGTACCGTAGGTGCAACCACAGCGGAGGGGTATCTGCGGATAGGCCAGACAAACGTGTGGTTCCTGAAGAGGGGCAGCAGCCTTCAGTTACAGGGGCAACAGTCTGGATGATTGATTGAGCTGGCCTTGTAACATCTTATAATATGGCTCTGCCACACAGTTACTGCAAACGGCTGAAAGCCAGGGGAAACTACAGCAGTTACTTTTCCCATGGACATGCAGCTCTACTGTATGAAAGATGATGATGGCATCCTGTCGGGTAAAATATTCCGGAGTAAAATATTCCCCCATTCAGATCTGCGGGTGGGGACTACTCAGGAAGATGTAATCATCAGGAAAGACAACACTGGCATTCTACAGATCGGAGCGTCGAATGTTAGATCCCTTAATCGGGTAGGGAAGTTAGAAAATCAGGAAACAGAAATGTTATTTAGATATAGTGGGGATTAGTGAAGTTCGGTGAAAAGAGGAACAGGATTTCTGGTCAGGTGAGTACAGGATTATAAATACAAAATCAGTTGGGCTTATTACAGGAGTATGTCTGATAATGAATAAGACAATAGGAACGCGGGTAAACCACTATGAACATCATAATGATCGCATTATCGTAGTCAAGATAGATACGAAGCCAACACTGACCTCAATAGTACAGGTTTATATGCCAACTAGCTCTGCCTATGAGGAGGAGATCGAAGAAATGTATGAGTAGGTAAAGGAAATTATTCAGACAATTAAGGGAGCGGAAAACTTAATTGTCATGGGAGACTGGAATTTGGTAGTAGGAAAAGAAAGGGAAAGTAAAATAGGTGAATATGGACTGCGCAAAAGGAATGAAAGAGGAAACTGCTTGGTAGAATTTTGCACGGGATATAATTTAATCATGACAAACACTGGGCGCTAATGATCTGGTTTAAGAATCAAGAAAGAAGGTTAGATACGTGGAAGAGCCCAGGAGATACCACAAGGTACCAGATAGATATTATAATGGTAAGACGTAGATTGCGGAACCATCTTTTAAACTGTAAGACATACCCAGGGACAGATATAGACTCTGACCATAACTTATGCCGTAACATTGTTGCGAAATATTACCGAAGAATGAGGGAAACGTATGGCAGAAGAAAAATAAATAGTGTGAAAACTGATCAACAAATTGGCATTGTAAGCATCAAAATTAATCGACTACAAATGACAAATGAATCAAACAACAACGCTAAGGTACAGTTTAGACCGATATTACACTATCAAATTTTCTTTCACAAAAATCATTGTCAAAGAAAATCGGACTGTGTAATATGGAACTTTTATCAAAGCAGCCTTTCGTCAAAAATTCTTTGGGTCAAATCTAACTGCTCACCCTAGATTTGATCAAAGAAAACATTCGTCTTATGTTAATTGCGGTGAGGAATGTGACCGCTTGAAGCGCATTGACGTGAAAATCACATTGTGTGTCGCCGCAACAACAAAATTTAGGCGGTTGTATGATGCTTATTATAAAACCAGCTGCATCGAGAGCCGAAAGCTATGTAGATTACAACTGCCGAGGTCATTAGCGTTTCAGTTGAGGACTGGTCGTACGGAATACGACGTAAGAAAGAAAATCAATGACCTTCGCACCAGTTATGCAGCGGAGAAGGCGAAACATGATAACATTGGGTGTTTAATTCACACAAATAATATTTACACGAAATATACTTAAAGATAGTTACATAAGATATTGAATCTTTTTGTTTAGTGCTCATGTGACAGTATATTAGCAAAAGTGGAAACAGTGCACATGCTCGTACTAGCCACAATTGTACTGGTTACACCTCTTGAGTTTCTTAGAGCGGAGTACCACAACAGACGCATCCATCACCAGTATTGACAGTTTTTCAAATGTCTAGTCATTGTATTTACTGTACTCAAATGGGTCTGACGGAGGATACAGAGAAAGTTCAGATAAAGACAGCTCGTTTTGTGTCATCGCGATATAGGGGAGAGAGTGTCACGGAAATGATGCACGAGGTAGGCTGGAAATCATCAAAAGAAAGCTACACAGATATGCAAACTGTAAAAGGACGTTATTCGTAGCGGTGAGATTTCTTTGCTACATTTGTTTTACCAACTTTTTCTTCCGAATGTGAACGTATATTTTTAGCACTCACCTACATAAGGAAACATGATCATCATAATAAAATAACAGAAATTAGATCGGTAACGGAAAGATTTAGGTGAGGCTTTTTCCCGTGCGCTGCTAGAGAAAGTAATGGTAGAGAAATATCATAAATGCGGTTCAATGAACCCTGTGACCTACACTTCAATGTGATTTGCCGAGTGTACAGATATGGATGTGTACAGTGTGAACTATTGATAGTGACTGGGCCAGATATCTCACGAAATAAGTATGAAACGATAAAACTTCAAAGAACAAAACTTTTCTAGCTTGAAGGAGGAAAACAGATGGCGCCGTGGTTGGCCCGCTAGATGGCGCAACCGTAGGTCAAATGGATATCAAGTGTATTTATTTTAAATAGGTACCCCACTTTTTATTACATATTCGTCTAGTACGTAAATAAATATGCATGTTTTCTTTGGAACACTTTCTTCGCTTTGTGATAGATGGCGCTGTAATAGCCACAAACGCATAAGTATGTGAAATCGCGTAACATTTCGCCAATGCGGACGGTATTTGCTTCGTGATACCTTAATCGTGTTAAAACGGAGCGTTTACCAATTGAGAAAAGATCGATGTACGTATGGCTATTGTAATCAAAATGCTCAACGGGCTAAGTATGGCGATCGCTATTCTGGAAGATATAATCCAAGTGTCCGGACCTTTCATTGGATAGTTACGTTATTTAAAGAGACAGGGAGTGTTCAGCCACAAGTGAAACGTCAACCACGAACTGCAACCAATGTGGATGCCCAAGTAAGTGGTTTAACTGTAGTTGCGGCTAATCCGCACATCAGTAGCAGACAAATTGAGCGAGAATCGGGAATCACAAACGTCGGTATTGAGAATTCTACATCAACATAAATTTCTGTGGATGATTTGTGTGGCGAAGACTTTGAACGTCGTGTACAGTTTTGCCTCTTGGCACAAAATAAATTACGGGACGATAACAGATTTTTTTTCACGCGTTCTGTTTAGTAATGAAGTGTCAGTCACAAACAGAGGTCACGTAAACCGTCATTATATGCACTATTGGTCAACGGAAATTCCACGATGGCTGCGACAAGTTGGAACATCAGGGGCCTTGACGAGTATATGTAAGGTGCGGCATTATGGAAGGAAGGATAATTGTCCCCTATCTAAATGGTGCAATGTATGCTGATTTCTTACGTAATGTTCTACCGATTTTACTACAAGATGTTTCACTGCATGACAGAATGGCGATGTGCTTTCAACATGATGGATGTCCGGCACATGGCTCGCGTGCAGTTTTAGCGGTCTTAAATGGAATATTTAATGACAGGTGGATCGGTCGTAAAAGCACCATACCATGGCCCGCACGTTCACCGGATCTTACAGGCCCGGATATCTTTCTGTGGGGAAATTTGAAGGATGTTTGTTATCGTGATTCACCGACAACGCCTGAAAACATGCGTCGGCACATTGTCAATGCATGTCAGAACATTACTGAAAGCAAACTACTCGCTGTTCAGAGGAATTTCGTTACACGTATTGCCAAATGCATTAAAGTTCAAACGTACCTACGTTCTGTGTTTTAATTTAAAAACCTACCTGTTCGTCTAAAATTGTGAATTATATATTTGTGAATATTACAGCGTCATCTATCACAAAGCCGCAAAACATTCATATTTATTTACGTACTAGATGAATATGTAATAAAATGGGGGTACCTATTGAAAAAAATGCAGTTGGTATCCGTTTGACCTATGGCAGCGCCATCTAGCGTTCCAACCGTAGCGCCATCTGTTTTCCCCCTTCAAGCTAGAAAAGTTTTGTTCTTTGTAGTTTTTTCGTTTGATGCTTATTTCGTGAGATATTTTTGTCCGGTCACTATCAATGAATCACCCTGTATAGATGTAAATGTACAAGCAACTTCTTTGTCAAATAATATTGGAAAAATATTCAAATGTTTTTGATATGTCGCGTTTTGCAGCTCTTAAATGTTGTAGAAAAGACATTTTTATATATGTACCAAAGTTGCTTTTATTTGAAATGCTGCTGACTAGTTTCGGGCTTTGCCCATTTTCTTAAGCCAGTCACTAGTCAGCATTTCAAATAAAAGCAGCTTTGGTGCATATATAAAAATGTCTTTTCTACAGGAAAAATATTCTTTGTCGAGGAAAATTTGGCGGTGTAATATTATAATAACGTGTGTGTGAGTACAGGTGTGATACTGTTTGTTACGTACGCCTATCCACCACGGCAAGGTCATATCACATTGAATGGGAAGAATCAGTTTTTAATTGTCGTGAGGCCAAAATCCAAATAAAAAGCATTAATCGCATCGGTTTTTAATTGCCTTGAGGCCAAAAACCGCACAAAAACATCTATTAAAATCAAATCAGATTTTTAATTTCCGTGTGACTGACGCAAAACACTTTCAATATACTGTCCACCGTTTCTGCAACAAGTCTCCCCTCCTTCCCCCCGCTTGGCTGCCCCTATCCCACCCCCAGAGTCTCAACAACCCCTCTTTCCCCTTCCTCCCCTCCCTATCCAATCCCCTCCCCCTCCTCCCCCCCACCCCGCGGGGGCGTTTTGTCCATTTTAAACAGTGCACCAGTGCTAGTGTCTGTGCTCAGTGACTTCCGTGTGTTTTAACAGTGCCTCCACAACTGCAATCTACGTTTTTTAACATGTGACCCGTCAAACTGTCTTCTATATGTGTGTGTGACTCTCAATGTAATTTTAATCGTCGCCGTGGCTCTGATCAGTTTTCGTGAATATGTGTGTTGTTATCGTCGTTTTCTTGTAACTGTTTGTCCTACATATATACGTCTATTTATATCTGCTCTCCAAAATCTCAACTTGTCTATGTTCTCTACTCTCCAATATTTATTCCACTTGCCCACATTTTCATTACTACTTGTCATAAATCTGTATTTCACAAGGCTGAAGGGCAGCCAACGTAGCTGCTGCCAGTCAGCTACCTGTTTGTAGGTTAGCATTAAAATGACAATAAAGAAAAACAAATGCAACAAGCTGAAATCGAGAAACAGCGTGTTGCATTTCTGTGTTTCCGGTGTCACGTTCAGAATGTATTGTACAATGCATGGTTTCAAGCAACGCTCGCAATCGGAACACTAACCACATCTTTCAGATAGCCCTACAGCCATGAGTCCCACGGATTGCGGTCAGGTGATCGTGACCGCCAGTCTGTAGGGAAATGGTGGCCGATAATCCTAGCATTTCCGAAATGGCGCTTCAGCAGCTGCTTAACTGGATTTGCAATGTGCACCATCATGCATAAAAATTATACCATCCACACATCCACCCTGTTGGATAGCTGTAATGACTGGTCTTACCAGTGATGGTTCAGGTAACAAGACCTGAAGCACAGGCCTCTCAAAAAAAAAAAAAAAATAAATAAATAAATAAATAAATAAATAAAAATAAAAATAAAATAAAATCAAATAAAAAAAATAAAAAAATAAAAATAAAAAAATAAATAAAAATACAAAATAAATTAAAATAAAAAGGCTCTATTATAAATGATGCCTTAAATCAGCACCACATAGCGACCTTTTCAGGATGAAGTAGTTTGATTAGCGTGTGGATTTTCTGTTGTCCAGATTCCACAATTCTGTGTATGGACATATCCTGTCACATGTAAGTGGGCTTCATCTGTCCACAAAATCTTCCACGGCCATTCATCGTCTATTTCCATATGAGCAAGAAATTCTAAAGCAAAAAACTCTCTTGCTGGCTGTTCAACAGGTAGCAACTCCTGCACATGGGTAATTCAGAATCGAACTAGAAGAAGAACGTTTCGTAGGATTTTAGGCATAGTGCTCACAAATTAATGTCCAATTTTCGGGCAATTATCCGTGCATTACACGTCTCCATACCACCACTCGACTCCTCCTGCATTGCTGTGGCCACTTCTTCCTACCTCTACCAGGTTGCACAGCAAAGGAACCAGTCTTTTCGAATTTCCAAATCATTTTATCCAGACTCACGGCAGTCATTTGACCAACGCCTTTTTTCAAACACTTCAGTGTCTGGTAGGGCTGGGCAAACGATACTAGCCTTCCAACATGCTCGGTATTTCTCGATACAGCGCAGACCTCGATACAGTATCGAACTGTTCGAACACTCAAGTGAAAAATTAGTCGTGTGGCGTATCTGTAAATAATTCGCGCCAAATTTCGAAGTAACGGGGCTATCGCTTTGCTCAGAACTAATTTCATAGGAAGCACTTGTAAAACAAAGGGCATCAAAATGAAAAAAAAACCGTATTTTGTTTAAAACTGCGTACATGACCACAAGATACGATGCACTGATTAAGTATCTGCTACTAATACATAACCATACCACAACAGTAATTGCAGGCTACTCACTAAGATATATATTATTAACAAATTGTGCTTCAAACCACTGAAAAGCTAGCTAGCACTCAAAGCTAAAATTGGTGTCTTTCGGTTTTATGCTTCTCACATCTTTACCGAGTATGTTCCAACTTCATTCGTTGTTACTCGACTATTTGTAGGTCTTCAAGAAAATCTACAATTCCAAAATATAGAACAGCAAAACAACTTACGTTGTCACACCACGAAGAGAGCATTGTAAGCTTTGTTTACCATTTATATTGTCTTCTTAGCACAAAATAAGCCCATGTCTCATTATCCCCATTTTGTAATACCGGCTTGTAATTTTTTGTATATTCTGTTACGCAAATAATCTGTGGATGCGCTGCTAAAGAACGAACCGCGTCATTAATTGAAGAATAAAATAATCTGCAATCAAGACGGTTTTTTACGGAATCCTTCATAAGCAGAAATTATTTCATCTTTTATTTCCTTATTGTATTTCAATACCCCTAACCGGAGCAGGCTGTCAGCGCACGCAGGCGCACTTCAGCCAAGAGGATTTAAGGAGTACACAAAAAGAAAAGATACGGTGACAAATACAGACGTTAATTATAATTATTATGGTATCAGAGTTGAATAAAATAAAATATCACTTAAATGGAGACAATGATACAGTCTATACATATGAACGAGATAGGAAAAAAAAAAAAAATAAAATAAAATAAAATAAAATAAAAATAAAAACAGAGTTGGAGATACTTCAGCACATAAAACATCTAAAAGAAAATACCAGGTGTCGGCTGTGGGTTGACCGTTCAATGTTTATAAAATAAAAAATCACACTGTAGACACCGCATTCACGAAACACTCATTAAAAACACTGAAGATGATGACATGGGTGGAGAAAGGGGTAAGGGAGAGAGAGAGGGGGTAAGGGTGGTGGAAAACTGTAAATAGAAAATGGGGAGGGGTGGGAAGCACCACAGGGCCTGGAGGGGGGGAGGGGCAGGAAGTTCCAGGAAGCCAGTTAGGAGGAATGGATGGGGGAGTAAGGAGAGAACAAGGGGGAAGAGGAGGAACGAGGAGATGGGCAAGCCATCAGGAGGACGGGAGAAGGGGTGCGGATTACAGCTGGTAGGAGGGGTGAATTTCGAGACAGAGGGCATCATCTAGGAGGGGGAGTGTGCGGAAATTGCCACGGGAAAGGGCTGGGGGGGGGGGGGACAGTGATAGAAATGTGGCAATGCATCAGGTGTAGAGAGGAGGGGGTGGATGATACGAATCGGCAGGTCTAACTTGCGGGACAAGTAATGGAGATGGAGGTATTTAATTAAGATAATGCAGGGGGATAGAATGAGATCGTAGAGGACTCATATGGGGGAGGCGGGATAAATGGGGATGCGGAAGGTGAGACAGAGGGCACGATGTTCCAACTACTCCAGGAATTTGTAAAAGGACGAGGGGGGGACGGCGATCCACGTTGAATGGGCTACGCAAAGGATGGATTGGATTAACGATTTGTAGGTGTAAAGAGCAGTGGAAGGGTGTAGGTCCAAGGATCGGCCAACGAGTTTTAGAAGGCAGAGGTAGGAGCATTCTCTTGGATGGTGCAGAGGGGTGGTGGGGAGGCCAGGAGAGGGTATGGCCAATAGTTAGACCTAGGTATCTGTGGGAGAATTGTGGATGGGGTGCTAAGGGCTAGGTAGAAGTCGTGAGAGTGGAAGGAGGAGTTGGTCCGACCTACAATGACCACATGGGTCTTGTCATGGTTAATTGAAAGACCCACTGGTTGCACCATGTGACAGAGAGGTCAAGGTATTCCTGGAGAGGACGTTGGGACCAGGTGAGAGTTGAAGCCAAGGCAAGGAAGGCGGTGTCATTAGTGTACTGGAAGAAGTATATAGAAGTCACTGCCTTAGGCGTATTGGAGATGATCATGATCAAATTCAAATGTTTGTATAGCTTATGGGACTTAACTACGGGGACATCAGTCCCTAAACTTACAAACTACGTATGAACTAACTAAGACTAAGATGATCATGATCAAATTCAAATGTTTGTATAGCTTATGGGACTTAACTACGGGGACATCAGTCCCTAAACTTACAAACTACGTATGAACTAACTAAGACTAAGGACGGCACAAATACCCATGCCCGAGGGAGGTTTCGCACCCCGGACCGTAGTGGCCGTGCAGACCGTGACTGGAGCGCCTCAGTCTCCTCGGCCACTGCGGCTGGCATTGGAAATGTAAAGGAAATAGAGGAGGGGAGAGAGGATGGATCATTGGGGGTATTCAGTAGAGCGGTGGAAAAGATGGGAGGGATCATGTAGGAGGGGCACTTGAAGACAATGACCCAAACAAGGTTGATGGGGACCATCACGTAGGTCTGGAGTCTAAAGATTATGCCAAGATGCCAGACCTGGTCATAGGCCCTTTCCAAGCCCAAGGAGACAAAGATGGCAGGACGATGGGAATTTAATTGGAGGAAGGGTAGTTGCTCATCAGTGGAGAAGAAAGAGCAAAAGCCACAATGGGTGTCTGGAAGGAGATGGTGACTGCACAGGTGGTGGTGGATGCAATGGGAAAAGACGGTTTCGAAAATGTTCCTGAACACTGAGGTGAGGCAGATGGGCTGGTACGAGGAAGTGGCAGAAGGAGGCTTGTTGTATTTGGGGAAGATAATGATACAGGACGTTTTCCACAGGCTGGGACAGTAGCCAGTATAGAGGATGGGGTATGAGGGTAGCAAGGGTAGCAAGGGTGGAGAGGAATGGGAGGGGACAATCCTTAAGGTGGCGGTAGGAGATGTAATTGTGACCAGAAACTGTTTTGCATATGGTGTGTAGTATCAACTGTAGGTCATGTGCAGTGATTGGGGTGTTACAGTCTGAAGGGGGGATGTGGTCAGATAGTGGAAGAGGGGAAAGAGGGGAGTGATGGAGACGTCCACTTTTTCAAATACATCTAGGAACAAGTCATAATCAGAGGTAGGATGGTCGGGGATGGAGCAGTCATAAGAGAGGAAAGAAGCGAAATTGTTTGCTTCACTGGCATTATCAGGAAGGGGCTGGTATAGATGGAGAAGTGGGTAGCTAAGTGTGGGTTTTGAGCCAGTAAGGTGGTGGTAGGCATTCCAATACCGAGGCGAGTTGATGGGGAGGTGGGCAATGAGCCTGTCTCTGTCTGATGTCAGACCTGGCGTTTTTTGGCAGTCAGAGTGACGTGCACGTTTCACTGGAACAGGAGCAACAGTAATATTGGGGAGAAGCTCAGAAGGGTTTTATGTGATGGGGTCTGTTATAAAGGAGATGATGCGAAGGAGATGATGGATGAATGGCACATCTTTGGTGAAGATGTGCACGAGGAAGGTGGGACCAGTTGCATTGATAATAAGGCTGGCACACCAGATCTCCTCCAACAACTTTGTTATTACTAGGCTAAGCTTCAACTGTTATCTAGACCTGCAAGGGTTGATCTCTTGTACTTGTGTGATCTGCTGCTTATCTTGCTCATGCTGCGAGACGAATCCTTGGACGCCTGCTGACGCCTACTGAAGCCAGCCCAACGCCAGTCCGAAGCCGGATGCCTCTAGAAGCCGCCGGGTCCTGATACTCGGCCATCGTCGATGTAGCGATCTAGGGGTGCCCCATCGAGTCGCCGCCACCACCACTGTATGGGGCTGCACAAGGAAATCTATTGACTAGTCAAACAATGAACATGGGGCGATTTCCGAATAGACATCAGCCGTATCGTCGAACATTTGAGTGTCTCCATCGGGAGTTACGTATGATTGTATCGTTTTATACTTTCTGCATTGAGCTGGCATTAGAAGATATCGCAGACGTCTAGCAGTGGAACAAAGAGTATTAAACACAGTAGAGGATAACCCTTTGACAAGTTCGCGAGGCGTATGACGTGCATTGGGTGTGAATCATCAAAGTGCTTCGAGGACTTTCCATGAATAGGGAATGCATCCGTACCATTTACAGAAAGCGCAAGCGCTATCACCTGACAATTATCTTACTGGTCTCAGCTTTGCTCGTTGGTCCTACAGCAGAATGCAGCCAATCACACCTTCTCTTTACGCGACTAAGTGTGTTCAGCATCCATAACTCGCACCTTTGAACTCATAATAACCCACACGGCACAATAGCACGTGCCTACGAAGAACGGATTTCCATTAATGTTTAGGCAAAACCGCGGTGGAGTGGCCGAGCTCTCTTAGGTGTGTTGCTGCGGAGCACGCGGTTGCTCGCTGTCAGAGATTCGAGTCCTCCTTCGGACGTGTATGTGTGTGTGTGTGCGTGTGTGTGTGTGTGTGTATGTATGTCTCTGTTTGTATGTGTGTGTGTGTGTGTGTGTGTGTGTGTGTGTGTTTGTATGTATGTATGTCTCTGTTTGTGTGTGTGTGTGTGTGTGTGTGTGTGTGTGTTTTTTTTCCTACGTGTAAGTCAGTTTAAGTAGTTTGTAAATCTAAGGACTGGTGACAGTAACAGTTTTGTCCAGTAGGTTTACAAAAATTTGATCATTTGAACATTAGTTTAGGCAGGCGTTGTGAATAATAACTTTGTAGAGCTGTACATTCTACCTAGTCGTTTAATTGACTGCACATACTAAATATTCTTGCTTAATATGTAGTACAGATTTTGGGCGATTTTCCTCTAGCTGTTCGCAGACAAATGTCGTTCCGGCACAATGGAGCTACAGAGCACTTCAGGAGAATCGTATGGAATCACCTGGAGCAGTTCCCTGGCCACCCTGTTCGCCGGATTTAACCCGTGTGGATTTCTTCTATTGGGGTCACATTAAAACCCTGGTGCATGAGAGTCCCATCCAATCTGAAGCAGATCTGGTTGCCCGCGTGTCTATTGCTGCTGGACATTTGGGCGACACGCCTGACGTCTCTTCTAATTTACGCCAGTCAATGCATTGTGACTGTGAATCTTGAATAGCTGTTGATGGCCGCTCTTTCGAGCACCTCTGGTTAACTATCGATAAATAAATTTTTTGTCTTTACTTCTCTTTTCAGTTTCTTTTCTTCCATACTACTGTACACGCCAGCGATATAATATGTCATTACCGACCGCACATTCGTATACTATATATAGCCTCAGTAACCAGCGTTGCCAGGGTATTTATCTATTGCAATCTTCTGTCAGTCCATCTCCCGTCCTCTCTCTGTCTCTCTCTCTCTCTCTCTCTCTCTCTCTCATTATCACTCAGCTTTCTATGCGTCTCCTCCTCCCTGTCTCGACCCTTTCCCTCCTCCCCTCCTCTCCCTGTCCATTTAAACCTTTCTCAGTCCATCTCCTCCCTTAACCACCCTTCTTTTCCCATGCCTTCCTCGCCCTCTATCTCCACTCCACTCCTCCTTCTCTCATTCATACGTCCCTGTCCTGTTATAAGCGACTGTATACGCAATTGACAATAATATTTCCTACGTTGTGTACTTATTACAATCATCGATTGGTCCACCTCATCCCGGACCTCTGTCTTCTCACCTCGCTCTATCCTCTCTCTGCTCCTGCCACCTGTCCGCCATTTCCTCCCCCCTCTTTTTTTCAGTTGCCTCCGCCCCCGCTCCCTGCCAACCTTCTCCTCCTCTCTATCCTTCTCCTCCTCAGTCTCTTTCAGTCCATCTTCTCCTCCCTATGTCGATGAACAGTCACATATTTCTGACAACTTTAACGGCTTTCGGTGAAACGGTGTTTCAAGGTATCCTCCGTTAAGCACCGTATGTTTTCTTGCAGAATATTAACACATGCATGTCATAACTTTCACTGTGATCAGTCAAAGGGTATTGTTGTCTGCTGTAAGGCACCCTTGGCACATGCACCGTATGAAATGTTACATACACTGTGATCTTCCTCTTTTTCTTTGAAGGTAAAGTGTGCAAAATGGAAATAAAACTGTAGACTGGTGTTCAATTCTGATAATTTCTTCGCCACGCACCATTGCAGATAGTAATTGAACCTTTTTTCAGGTTCAAGTGTGCAAAATTTCATCGAAAACGGAATAAATTGCAAATTTGTGTGAAATACCAAAAAACAAACGGACAATTTTCATTTTTGATTCATTATTGAAAATAATACACAACACAGCTGGAATAAAATTAAATACACAAAATATTTCAAAAGCGTGGTTATGTCTAACGTAAATTTTGGACAGACAAGTAGTGTGAAATAAAATTAACTTCAAGGAAACGTTTCAAATCGATTGCAGTCGCAATTTCTTGTAAATCTGTGGCCTGGTGAAATTCTTTCACCGGACGCAATTTCGGCAACGTGAGTTCCCTAAGCAATCACAGTTACCCAAACGGGAAAGCGAACAAAAGTTCAACCTGGAATCCAAACCACGTGTCGTTTCTGGTGACTCCTCACAACTTTGAGAGGTGAAGGCTAGGTTAAATCGCAGAGTGAAAAAATCTATGATCCGAGCGAGTTTTCAGCCCATGACATGTCTCTTTACATTTAATTACCAGTAAAAATATATTGAGTCATTAATTGAGATAAAAAGTATTCTGCCTTTTTAAGTTCATACATTGTTGTGGTCTTCACTCCGCAGACAGGTTTGATGCATTTCTCCACGCTACCCTATCCTGTGCAAGTCTCTTCATCTGTGAATAAGAAAGGCGACCCACATCCTTTTGAATCTGCTTACTGTATTCGTTCTTCGGTCTCCCTCTATGACTTCTACCCCACACGCTCCCTTCTAATCCTAAGTTGACGATTTCTTGATGCCTCAGAATGTGACCCATCAAATGTTTGTAAATCTATCGGACTCAACTGCTTGGTTATTAGTCCGTAGCTTACAAACTACTTTAATGTAAACTAATCTAAGGACAACACAAACACGCGAACCACAGCACGGCACCCCAGTACTCACGGCTAATCCGCTGCGGCAATGTGTCCCATCAACCTATCCCTTCTCTTAGAATAGGCCAGAAACTCCTTTTATCCCCACTTCTGTTGAGTACCTCCTTATTGGTTACAGCACGACATTACAAGATTTCTGTCGTCTTTTTGTCTGAATTCCTTATCGTCCACGCTTCACTCCCTTACAATGCTACATTCCAAACAAATGCTTTCAGAAAGGATGTCAACGAATTTCGCTTCTTCAAAAACTCTTTTCTTCCCATAGCCATTCTACATTTCATATCTTCTTTACTTCGCCCACCAGAAGTTATTTTGCTACCCAAATAACAAGACTCATCTACTACTTTGTTGTCTTATTATATAATTTAATTCCTTCACAACTGCCTGATTTTCTGACACTAAATTCCATTACCCTTATTTTACTACTGTTGTTCATCATATGCTTTCCTTTCAAGATACTATTCATTCCATTTAATTGCTCTTCCAGGTCCTCTGCTGTCTCTGAAAGAATTACTATTTCCAGCAAACAGTAAAGTTTTTATTTATTCTCCCTGAACTTTAATTCCTTCTCCAAATTTCTCCATGTATTCCCTCATAGATTGCTCACTGTACGATTGAAGAACATTGGGGAAGGCTACAACCCCTACTCCTTTCACAAACACTGCGATCCTTTCATGCCCTCGACTCTAATAACTGTTGTATGGTTTTTGTATAAGTTGTAAATAATCTTCCGTTCCCTACGATTTACCACTCCTAGCTTCAGAATTTGGAAGAGTGTATTCTAGTCAACATTGTCAAAAGCTTTCTCCAGATCTACAAATGCTAAAAACATAGATTTGTCTTTCCTTAACCTATCTTCTAAGATAAGTCATAATATGAGTATTGCCTGGCATGTTCCTACATTTCTCCTAAATCCAAATTGATCTTCCACAAGGTCGGATTCCACATGTTTTTCAATTCATCTGTAAGTAATTCGTGTTAGTATTTTGCAAGCATGACATCTTAAACTGATAGTTCTGTAATTTTCACATTTGTCTGCACTTGATTTCTTTGGAATTGGAATTATCGTATTCTTGAAGTCGCAGGGCATTTCCCCTGTCTCATGCATCTTGCATACCAGATAAAACAATTTCTTCATGACTGGCTCTCCTAACGATATCGGCAGTTTAGAGGGAATACATCTACTCCAGGGACCTTGTTTCTACTCAAACATTTTAGTACTCTATCAAATTCTTCTCGCAGTATCGTATCTTCTATCTCATATTCCACTACTTCGTCTTCCATTTCAAGAATACTGTCTTTAAGTATAGGCCTTCTATATATTCCTCCCACCTTTCAGCTGTCCCTTCTTTGCTTAGTACTAGTTTTCCAACTAAGTTCTTGATATTCATACAGCTGCTTTTCTTGTCTACAAATGCCTCGTTTATTTTCCTATAGGCGGTACCTGGATATGTGACAAAAGCACCCAGTGACACTTGCACCCAACCCCAAATCTGCGACATTTGCACCCAGTCTGTTTACTACGTCACGACCTACCTGCAGCCGTCCCTGTTTTCGCGGTAATGCCATGCCGCCCAGTCCTCGCTCACCGGAAACGCTCTCTCGACACAGTCTGTCTGCAGTCCCGAGGTCCTTGTCCACCTCAGCGGATGACTGCTAACTGTCAGTACGATTACGAAGATCGTAGTGTTCGGTTCGTGCAATTTGTGTATTTGCCAGCTGGGTACACATTTTCAGCTTTGCCCATTCGTAGTTGTCATATATTCTGTGAATATGTTAAGTTTTTTTTTTCTCTCTCTCTCTCTCTCTCTTTTTTTTTTTTTTTTTTTTTTTTTTTTTTTTTTTTTTTTTAACGTAACCACAAATTCCTAAATTATCACTTTTTCGGAAATAAAACCCAAATATTTGTTTCTTTCTTTGTTTTCTAAACGTAACATACAATACTGTAGAACATCCTTTTCATATACAGTAAAAAGGCTTAGAACCAGAATTTAACGGTGTTGATAGTTTTCGACTTCTATCGCCGACACATAGGCGATATATCGATGTTCAAACCATCACAGTTAACTTCAATGTTTTGGGGCAAAACGTCGATGTTTTCAAAACGTAGATTTATCGTTTGCATCCCTAGTCATCAGTCTTCTGACTGCTTTGATGCGACCTGCCACCAAATCTTTAGCCAACCGTTTCATTTCAGAGTACCATTGCAACCTACATCCTCAATTATTTGCTTGATGTTTCCATTCTGTTTTTCCCCTAGTGATGTAAAATGCCTCGACATTTGCAAGTTGGGGCAAATGCCTAGAATGAATGCTTGGGCAAATGCCCAAAATTCATAAGTACCCAGGCATTTATGGCTTTAAAACATAAACTTAAAAGCAGTACCTACAAAAAAATACGTGATATTTTATACAACTCCATAAACTACATATCAAATGCTTCACTTCTCTTCTGTTCTCATATCCCAGCAGTCCAAGTTACATACAATGTTATACTGCAAACTTATGTTCTGCGAAATTTCTGCCTGAAGTCCAGGCCGATGTTTGACAGCCGTAGATTTCTCTTTCCCGTGAATGCCCTCATTGCTTGTGCTAATCTACTTTTTATGTCCCTCTTGCTTCTTCCGTCGTGAGTTAGATTACTGCAAAGGTAGCGGAATTCCTTATCTTGGTGTACATTGTGATCAAATTCAAATGTTTGTATAGCTTATGGGACTTAACTACGGGGTCATCAGTCCCCAAACTTACAAACTACTTATGAACTAGCTTATACTAAAGACGACACAAGCATCCATGCCCGGGGGGGGGGGGGGGGGATTCGAACCTCCGACCGCAGCGGCCGTGACGACCGTGACTGGCACGCCGCAGACCACTCGGCCACTGCAGCCGGCTACAGCACTGCATTGTGATCACCAATTCGGATGTTATTTTCTCGCTACTTTTATTTCTGCTACTTCTTATGACTTTCATCTTTCCTTGGTTTACCTTCAGTCCATGGTCTGTGCTCATTAGTCTTTTCATTCTATTCAACAGACCCTGTAATTTTCCTTGACTTTCACAGATGATAGCAATGTCATTAGCAAATCTTATCACTGATATCCTTTTACTCATAACTTTTATCAGAGCCTTGAACATCTTTATTTTCTACATTAAGTCTCTTCATTGTGCAAGTTGAACAGTGATGGCGACAGTCCACAACCTTTTCTTACCCCCTTTTTAATCAGAGCATTTCGTTCTTGACTTTCGACGCTTATTATATCGACTTCGTTCTTATACAAACTATGTATTTTCCGCTTTCCCTACAAGCTTACTCCTATTTTTCTCAGAATTGCGAACATCATCCAGCACCTTTCATTATCGAAGACTTTTTCCAGGTCACAAATCTTATTAATATGTCTTGGTTGTTCTTTAGGCTCGCTTCCATTATAAATTGCAGCAATGCTATTGCGGCCACGCATTGCCGTAAAGTACGGCCCGTGTCAATGCGACCTCACAGCCCTCGGCTCTTCTACCTGCCGAGCAGAGACCGGACGGGGAGATTAGCGGGCCGCCCCTCGGCCAGAACTGGGTGCTTTTGTCCCTGGGTGCTTTTGTCAGGACACCGCGGTGCCTATCTTTCCCCTAGTAATGCATTCTTCTACGGTTCTGCATTTGTCCTCTGCTAATCCAGTCTGCACTTCCTGTGAACCTCATTTTCCAGACGTCTGTACTCCGTTTTGCTTGCTTCACTTGATGCATTTTTCTATTTTCTCCTCTCATCAATTAAGTTCAGTATATTCTGTGTAATCCAAGGATTTCTATTAGGCCTTGTTCTTCTGCCTATATGATCCTCTGCGGCCTTCACTTCTCTATCTCTCAGAGCTACCCATTCTTCTTCTACTGTATTACTTTCTCCGTTTCAGACAAGCCTTTGCTATTGCTACCTCTTAACCACCTCTAGTTCCTTCAACTTGTCTAGATTCAATCTCCTTAAGTTTCTACCTTTTTGAAGTCTGTTTTAATCTACAGTTCATAGCCAATACGTTATGGTAAGAGTCTATATCTGCCCCTTGCATATGTCTTACAGTTTTAAGCTGGTTTCTAAACCTTTGCCTCACCATTATAGAATCAACCTGCTACCTCCCAGTGTCCGCTGGTCTCTTTCACGCATGTAACCTTATTTCATGATGGTTATACCAAGTGTCTGTCAAGATTAAATTGTGCTCTGCACAAAACTCTACCAAGCAATCTTGTTTTTCATTCCTTTTCCCCAGTCCATATTCACCTACAATATTTCCTTCTCTTCCCTTTCCTACTACCGATTTCCAGTTCCCAAACACAATCAAGTTTTCATCTGCTGTTAACTGTCCTCATACTTTTCTTCGATCTTCTCATCATCGGCAGAGCTACTTGGCATATAACTATGGTCGGTGTTGCCTTCAGTGCCTGTCTTTGCTACGATAATGCGTTCACTATGCTGTTCACAGTAACTTACCTGCATTCCTATTTTCTTATTCATTATCAGCCATGTTCCTGCATTACAACCAACTGATTTTGAACTTATAACCCTGTACTCACCTGACCAGAAATCCTGCCACTAAACTTCACTAACTTCCACCATATCTAACTTTAAGCTATCCATTTCTCTTTTCTAATTTTCTAACTTATCTACCCGATTAAGGGATACGCTCGGCGCTATGATACGATGCGCGAGGACGTTCCCCGTTGGTGGTTCGAACCTCCCTCGGGCATGGATGTTTGTGTCGTCTTTAGTATAAGGTAGTTCATAAGTTAAAAAATGTTCAAATGTTTGTAAGGCTTATGGGACTTAACTACGGGGTCATCAGTCCCTAAACTTACAAACTACTTATGAACTACTTACGAACTAGGACGGCACAAATATCCATGCCCGAGGGGGGAATTCGAACCCCCGACCGTAGTGGCCGTGCAGACCGTGACTGGAGCGCCTCAGTCCCCTCGGCCACCGCGGCCGACAGTTCATAAGTAGTTTGTAAGTTTAGGGACTGATGACCCTGCAGTTAAGTCCCGTAAGCTTAACAAACATTTGAACATTACACGCTCCGATCCGTAGAATGCCTATTTTGTTTTTCTTGATGACGACATCGTCCAGAGTAGTCCCCGCCCGAAGACCCAAATAGGGCACTATTTTAACTTCGGAATATTTTACTCAATAAGACGCAATCATAAGATATTTATACAGTAGAGCTGCATGTCCTCTGGAAAATTAACTACTGTAGTTTCCCCTTGCTTTCAGCAGCATCTGTATGGCAAAGCCATATTAGCTGATGTTACTAAGAGAGCTCAGTCAATCATCCAGACTGTTGCCCCTGTAACTACAGAAAAGGCTGCTGCCACTCTTCAAGAACCACACGTTTGTCTGGCCTCTCCACAGATACCCCTCCGCTGTGGTTGCACCTACGGTACGGCTATCTGTATCGTTGAGGCACGCAAGCCACCCCACCTCGGCAATGTCTGTGGGTCATGAGAGTGATGTATATGTACTGGGTCTCGAAACTTATCATAGAAAAATTATTACAAGAAAGACTGAGAACCACAAGTTTGTCCTATTGAATCGAAAATTTCTTTTTCTTTTTTACTCTTTTTTCTTCACTTTGGTAATTATCACTTCACACTTTTCGTTATATAAATTACGGATGTCGTGTGCTACTCAGATGACCTTGGCTGGCTACTCATCACGTAACATGAGACAATGCCGCCGTAATTTGTCTGGGTGGCGGTATCTCAGAGAAAAAGTTCACGAGAACGACTCTCTTTGTATTTGCTCATTTAATATCCAGACACAACCAGAAGAAAGGAAGGAAGGAAGGAGGGGGGGGGGGGGGAAGAAGACTGGCGTTTTATGTTCCGACCACAGCGAAGGTTATATGAGAGACAGAACTTTTCTCGGATTCATTAGCAGCGCAAGGGAGGAACGTAAGCGTGGTCCTTCTGAGGATGCATCCCGCATGGAGTGAGCTGCGCAATCACAGAAAACGGATATCAGGATGGCTAACAGGAGAAATGAATTGAAGGGCTTATTTTATTTGTGCTGGCTTGTACAACTCATATTAGTACTCTCCCATTTCGGTATGTACAAAAATTGTTACAGTCGAGTCGCTGCAAAACAGAGGGAGCCAGAGAGAGAGAAAGAGAACTAGAAAGAAGAGAACATCGTTACGGAATATTTCCTGGGGCTTGCACGCTAAAATTCCAGACTGCATCGAAAGTCAATCTGTATGTTACTTATAACTGATACCTAAAACCCTTGTCTATCGTTCACTATTTTCAAAAATTTTATGCAAAACTGCAACTATGGAATCATTATCAGGAGTATCTTCTACATGCAGATGCTACATTTCAAATGGTGTATTTCTCTGTGGGAGGAATTCCAGTAACCCGTATTATTATTATTACAGGATTAATCAATACAAAGATTAATTAATAACAACATCTTGTCGTGTTCCTGTTATCCTCCGCCAAGCCTCTTTATCCAGCGCATCTTCCTTTTCGATGCCACGATGTTCCATTACTGCATTTATCTGGTCTGTCCAAGAACGTCTGCCGGGTGGTTTCCATTCATAAACCTTCTTTGGCCACCGATAATCTGGCATTCTCATCGTATGTCCATACCATTTCAGCGATTTTCTTTCAATTCTGTGTATCACTGTATCATTTGCCTTCATACTAGTTCTTACTTCATCATTAGTTTTTCTTTCGATCCTTGATAGTGTGGCACTCCTACGCAAATAATGATTTTCACAGCTATTGAGTTCCGCATTTAATATCTATAGTTCTGATCCATAGCGTAGCACTGATTGAACCATTATCTTACCTACTATTTTCTTATTGTTGTTGGAAATATTCTGATCCCACCAAAAAGAAATCTTTCACCCTAACACCTCTCTGCTTTGCGTTATTCTGTATTTCTTCTGTATGACTCAATCCATTTTTATCAATATGTGCCTCGAGATATTTAAATTTCTATGTGTCATAACTGCTTTGTCATTGATGTTTAGTTTAAATTTAGCATCACTATTCACCACCAGATTCTCTGCTTTTGTTAGACTCATCTGTTGTATTCGTAATATAATCGTCGTATCATGAACTCAAGGTCATAATCATCTTGTGCTGTAATGGTTTGATCGTCAGAAAAAACTTAATGAAAATATTTGTACATCGTTGACAGCGATTCCCATTCCTCTGCAGCTGTTCATCCACTTTCAGAGAGCCACTTCTACATATAAATTGAACAAGATACTGCATCCTTGTCGCAAATCTTTAGTGACATTAATAGGTTCTGATAACTTTTAACCTCGTTTAATCTGTACGACAGTATCTCTGTGCATTTGAATAATAATTTGTAAAAGGTACTCATCCATACCTATGTCTTTCATAGTTTCCCACAGCTTAGTAACTCGCAACAAACTCGAAATCATGGATACGAATCTAGGGGGGAGACTGCAAAGAAATGAGTTGGAATTGAATACACGGATAACAAAATGATGCTCTATGTCAGTTGTGGAAGGTAAATATGTAGAGTATTATAACATATGCGTAACAAATGCCATGGTTAAGGTTAATGTAGAATGGTTAAAGTAGAATGTGCCTTGACTGTATTATTATCAATATATTGTTAAGTATTACAAAAATGTTCAAATGTTTGTAAATCTATGGGACTCAACTGCATGGTTATTAGTCAGTAGCTTGCAAACTACTTAATGTAAGGTAAACTAACCTAAGGATAACGCAAACACCCATTCCCTAGGGTAGGGGGGGGGGGGGGGAGAAATCGAACCCCCGACGGCGGACGGCCGCGCGCACCGCAACACGGCGCTCCAGTACGCGCGGCTAATCCACCGCAGCGAAGTATTACAGCATACCGAATTTTCATTAAAATATAGTCACCTGTAAAGATTATACAGGTACTAGGATTTCTGTTAAGCAGGCGATTGGGAAGCCAAGTGTATAAAAAACTGGGCAAGAAAGCAAGAAAAATAAATATATTTGTGAAATTAAAACGAAATGGGGGATGTTTAGGGCAGCGTTAGGACTGTCCGTAGGCCTATTCATGCTTGCAATCCAGTTTTTGCTTACAAAGCTTGCCGAAAGTGTCGTTATCTGATAATGGACCCATTTACCACCAAGGAGTTACCGCGGTGGAGTAGCCGAGCGGTCTAAAGCACCTCGCTGCGGAGCGCGCGGTTGCTCGCAGTGGAGGTTCGAGTCCTCCCTGGGGCATGGGTGTGTGTGTTCGTCCGTAGGTTAGTTTACCTAGGTTTAAGTAGTTTGTAAGCTACGGACTGATGACCACGCAGTTTGGTCCGATATACACACAATTGAACATTTTTGAACCAAGGAGTTCAGTTTTGTGCAGCAGATGGTATCATTCATCTCACTAGTGCGCCGTTTCATCCCCAGTCCAATGGAGTAGCTGACCGTTTTGTAAAACACTTAAGCAACAGATTTCAACCTGCGTGCCTCCCACAAACGAGAGCAAACTATGCTGCAGTTCCTGTCGAAGTAGCACTCTCAACCACGTGAACTTCTGTCGCCCGCAGAGCTCCTACACAGGTGACGCTACCGTGTCCTACTCTGGCGGGCACCTCCAACAATTTGTAAACATCGCTATGCACCTGTTCTTACAGAGTGTTTCCCACTCCAAGCGCTAATTGGTCGATTTGGGTTGCTGCGCTGTCATCAGAATCAAAGGAGCGCTTGTCTATTGCCAGATTCTTTCTCACAATTTCTGTTCTCCAATTCCCGTCTCCAGATCACACGGCCACCCCAGGCGATTGGTGCATCGCCACCGCCGCCGCCGCCACCGCCTCCCTCGCGGACACACCGACCAGTGCAGCACCACCAGGGCGAGATTTAGAAGGCGCCACAACCACCACAAGCGTGTCACTTGCAACAAGACGCGGTGCCACGCCCAAGGGCGAGAGCAGCACCCCCTACAACAACAGTCAATAAACTGTTCTATTAATGAGTGTGGTTGTTCCAGCTTTGTTTCCTTATCTATGTACCGGTTGCTCTCATATCCCCTGGTAGCTGACACATGAAAAAGTATAAAAATATAAAAGTTATTTGATGTGTTGTCAGGGAGGCGGTCTAAATATGTTTGATTAAGTAGACAGTATCTATAGTCTTGACAGCAAATTTATTAACAGTTTTGACCGGTTTCATCTCTTTCTGATCCGAGGATGACTGAGAAATGATTTGAAACCGATCATCACTGTTAATAAATTTGCGGTCAAGAGTATAGACATTGTCTACTTAATCAAAAGTATAAACGTTCAGTTTGGGTTGCAGAGGAATGTGGAAACACACGAGGCTGTAGTAACCACACAACTTATTCTCGTATCAAAATATTCAAATGTTTGTAAATCTATCGGACCAAACTGCGTGGTCATCAGTCCGTAGCTTACAAACTACTTAAACCTAGGTAAACTAACCTACGGACAACACACAGCCGGCCGCGGTGGCCGAGGAGACTGAGGCGCTACAGTCACGGTCTGCACGGCCACTACGGTCGGGGGTTCGAATCCCCCCTCGGGCATGGATATTTGTGCCGTCCTAGTTCGTAAGTAGTTTATAAGTAGTTTGTAAGTTTAGGGACTGATGACCCCGTAGTTAAGTCCCATAAGCTGTACAAACATTTGAACATTTTTTTGACAACACACACACCCATGCCCCAGGGAGACTCGAACCTCCACGGCGAGCAACCGCGCGCTCCGAAGCGAGACGCTTTAATCCTCGTATCCTTGGTAGGTAAGAAAAAGGCAAACATACGTCTGCGGATTTTGTTGATTTACAAAAATTTTTGTCGATGTTGACTTCATTACACTCTTCAACATCTTGAACATTCCAGGGGTAAAATATATAGAAGGAAATGTTTTGTTAAGTAAACACAATTTTGTCTCTGCGAGGCAGCACCTGAAAGGACAAGCTGCTCATATAACAAAATTGCTGCTGATATAACTTAATTGCAGTGAAAAGAAAGTATGAAATAAGACTACAAATAATATAAAACTCTCTCAGAAGACAGGCTGATCAGAGTCCAAACGGGTTGACGGTCTGATATGTCATTACAGAATGCCATTGGATGTTCGAGTCCTCCCTCAGGCACGGGTGTATTTGTTGTCGTAGTAGTTTCTAAGCCTAGAGACTGATCACCAGCGTAGTTAAGTCCTATAGATTTGTAAACTTTTAACTTTTTTTTTTTACCCAAACCCCAACAGATTAACAATTTCATTTAGAAGAAAGAACGGGAAAAGCAATATCGCACGGCAATAAAACTAGAGCAACATACGGACACCAAATATTCTGTGTGTAGCATTACATTAAATATTTTTACTAAAATTATATCTGCGACGCTTGTCGTTTGCGTATCCGTTCTCACTTCAATAAATAACTTTGTTTTGCGATTATTAATTTTTTCATCAGGTATGGAGAGAGAACGGAAGCCTTCTTCGTCTTCTGTTCTGAACTATTGTACTGATCGGACGCCTCTTCATATAATCCACTATAAACATGAGTGAGCATCCCTTATTCATTCTTATTCTAATAAAACCCCAGTTTAATTTCAAACGTTTTAATTCAAAATTACCTTCTCCTATTCCCAATAATTTGTATTACTTATTTTCGGCATTCCCCATCCAATTGAAAAAAGGATGCTTGGTCATTATTACGATTCATTTCGCGATTCCGTAAGTTTGGTTTACCTTCAATAAATTTATACTTATTTGATTTTCAGAACCTGCAGTTCATGTTTTTATTCAGCGAAGTACGATATTTAGCAATTTCATTCCCCTATTGTGTCAGTAATTTAACAGTATTGTGGAACTTTGATACGCGAAACGTGAGATCACCAAGCATCGACTTATGGCGGATAGTTTAATTTCATTCCTATTCTAGCAGAAAATGTCTACAGTTGATTCACGCCGGATTCTGCATGTAAAGGTAACTATTAGCCAACTTCCTTTTGTAGTTTTGATTTTAGGTGTTGTCTTAGCTTCAACAATGCCTATGGAAACGTTTTAACGCCTACATGATCCTTACTCTGGTCTGACACTATTTTTAAAACAAATTTAATTCCTATAGATATTCAGAAATCCATTCAATTCTGTAAGCAGTATTTAGTCCAAATCTTTACAACACCAAACATAAAAATTACAAAAGCATCACTACAAAAGAATTGGCGACCGTTATAGGTCAAAGATAAGTGGTTGAAAATTTCTCTTTTTTAAAAATCCACTTTGTCGGAAAATATTTCTCAATCGCTTGATTTACGATGCGTATGAAAACCAGTGTTCGGAAAACATGCTCAACAGTAAAGTAAATTTGCTTTTTAGGTATGGTCTGCCTTGAGCAAACACAATTGTTTTTAGTTTCACCCAAACATGTCTCGCTGGCGGTGCAGCGTCATCAGTGGGATATTTTTTTTATACTGTCTGTCAAATGAACAATGAAATGATTGCTACTTTTTGTACATTAAGTGTAGATATTACAGATAATTGTGAGAACTAATATAAATCCTTTCTTATTTTCAATAGGTATACTAGGCCTAGCTTAATATCACATGTAGTTGTGTTCGTGGTTCTTTAACTCACAAAACATCATTGTGAATTCTTGACAGTTTGTCATCTGCAAACCAAAACGTGTGTAGTGTGAATGGTTAGCTTGGAAATATCGAGACTTTTTGGAAAATATAGGACGTCATTCTTGTGTCCACAAGACTGCTTGACTATGGTTTCATTACAGGGGGTACAGACCATAGACGTCCCAGACTATACTTGGCATGTCTAAGTCGCCCCCAACTAATAATGCATGGTCCGGGTAACTTCGCGCTACTTTCTTACAACTGGGGAGTGGGGAGGGGGCGGGGTTGCGGTAAAAAACACCAAATCAGTCCAGATAACCTCACGGTTACTATCGACTTCATAGGCGGCGGATCCATGGGGGGAGGGGGGGGAAGGGTCGTTCGCCCCCCCCCTCCCAGCAGCTTTAGAACTGTGAGACTTTTGATGGATTGGGCGTGAGGTAAAAAGGGGTGGCCAGTATTACAGTCCTTCTACTGAGCCGGAATTTAGCTGACGATGAGAATTTCTTTCTCCGCCTCCCCGCCCCCCCTTTCTCCCCTAGCATGCCATCCTGTTAAATGTTAAATTCAAATGTTTATGGGACTTAACTACGGGGTCATCAGTCCCTAAACTTACAAACTACTTATGAACTAACTAAGACTAAGGACGGCACAAATATCCATGCCCGAGGGGGGATTCGAACCCCCGACCGTAGTGGCCGTGAGGACCGCGACTGAAGCGCCTCAATCCCCTCGGCCACCGCGGCCGGCATGCCATCCTGGATCCGCCCCTGAATTCGACTTTGACCTCAATAGAAACAATATTTTTGTGGACTGTAGTGAACGCACCCCCTTCGATTGTACCTGATCGATTTTAATTCGCGTCCGTATTTTCGTAATTTCCCTCGTTTAATGCATAACTTCAAGATTGTAGCTATTTGCAGAATTATTTTCAATTTATTATATGTTGTCACGGAATGAGTATATACTTATGCTTTCAGTGGTGTGTACATTTTCATTAGAGTAGGAGGATGACTGAGATAGGTGTATTAATTTCTACTAAAATGTATTATTTGTAGCATCTACTCGTTAATAATGTGTGAACATTCATGCGTAAGTACGTTTGCATTTGTAAGTTAGAGTCTCTGAGTGTCTAAGTCTACAAACTGCGCATGGTAGTGGCCATGTCACATGATTTGTAAATATACGACATCGTGGCTGTAACTGGTAAAATACCAAATAAGAATTAAAAGTACCAACCAATTTTGACAGTCAATATACAGACGCTTTATATGTCTTATGTATGTCAGGAAATCTAGACATAACCGTCACTTGAAAATGGCATTGTAAGCCGGAACGGAACCGTCAAAATCAATCGTGGCTGCACGAGAAGTGTTATTTATAAATTTACTTTAAACAATTGTAGTGTGTGAAGTTTCGACACCTCCTTGGGTGTCATCATCAGAAAATAAAACTACAACATGAGACGTTTCACTTAGGCCTAGTTAAAAACCATCGGTTTGAAGAAATAAAATGTAGCAGCCCGCCACTACTTTTTATTTCTTCAAACCGCTAGTTTTAAGTAGCTAATATTTTTATAAACTAACTTGATATGACATGTGCAAATTAGGAAACATAACATGTTATATTTTTATTTTCTGATGAAGACACCCACAGAGGTGTCGAAATGTAGATCAAGTACAATTATTTGTCGTGTTCAAATAAACAGTATTAAATAGCAGCGCTTTGGTTAATTATTATTATTAAAGATTTAACATCAACGACGTCTTATAGCTGCCAACGATCAGTTTGTAAGGTATTAATAATTTCAAATGAAAAAAGTTCGAAGTTTTGTATCTTTCGCGAATCACGTTTTAGCTCTTGCGGACCACTTTTGGTCCACGGACAACAGGTGGTCACCACTGCACTGGGGTGCTTGTTAGCAGACGTCTTCCTGGACGAACGCAGCCCCCTGAACCGTGCCAGAACTTAAAACCGCCATGAGACAGACAATAGTATCTCCAATGGACTCCTCAGCAGTTTGACAGCCAACATTAATTGAGGGGTGTATTCCTTTCGGAGAGTCAGATGCAGGCTTGCTGTAGAGGCTTCACGTGATTCACAAAGGGTCTACTACGTGTATAATAATAATAATAATAATAAAAGTTTACTAGATTATTATACATTTTTATTTCACATATTTGGTATTTCATATTAGTTTGAGAGTGAAAATTAAAATAAATAATTGATGAGGAATGTGTGGTTTTACTTCTGGACCTCGATAAAAATTTTCAAAAGTATGCGAACCCCAGCCAAGTTTTCTTGCCGACCTCTGCCCTAGACTGACAGACTACTTAAACTAACTTAAGGACAACACACACACACACACACACATGCCCAAGGGAGGACTCGAACCACCGACGTGGAGCAACCACGCACTCCACAGTAAGACGCCTTAGAGCGCTCGGCCACTCGCCCGTGGCAATGTGACGTATCGAGCGCGTTAGTTGTCCTTTTCAGACTCATTTAATGAACGCAGAATCGCACGACGTATAGATAGGGCAACCACGTATCCGAATTTTAAGGAGAACACCAAACATGAGTAGTTATATGAGTCAATTGTTATCGATAACAATTTTCTTTAAGCTGATTCGAGTACGGCGAAGTGCGGCAATAAAATGACTTTCAAGGAGCCCGCACACGTTCAGTATTTATTGACAATACTCGTTTATCAATCGTTCAATATAGTGAAGTGTCCTCACACCTTCAATAATATTGACACTTTTTTTTACTTGAAAACGTGGTTTCACAGTGTTAACATGTCTACCTCTAATAAGAAAGTGTAAGCTGCGCTTATAAGTATTAGCTACCGTACTGCTTGAAAACCACAGAAACACAAGAAAATGGCGCCGAGGACGGTTGAATGAAGAGAGCCATTGGTCTCATGTGAATTTATTGGCAGAAATTTTTCTTTAATTACTTTTGGGTGAGTCCCGCATCTTATGACGATGATACGGGATAAAAGAGAGAAACAAAACACTGTAATGACAGAGGCAATCGGAGTTGACGAGAGACTGGCTACATTAAGATTCTTTGCGACAGGCAGATAGTTTGAATGTCTGAATTATAGTTACGTAATGTCTACAAATACGATCATCAAAATTGTGATGGAAATCTGTGAAGCCATTCTATGTGCCCTGCAGGAATATATTCAGGTAATAAATTCTAAACACTACATTAGGTTTATATGTAATTTGGTGTGACATGTCGCACGACGGCAAGAACAGTAACAGAACTCAGAAATGCTATACTTGAATAAATTCACCCGCATTTTTTTTCTTTGTCTTCCAGTTTGGTTTCTGCGTAACACGAAAGGTATATTCCAAGAAGCTCTTCGTTTGCTGCATTTAATTTCTGTCCATATATTCTTTTGAACATTGATTCCATAGGGCTTCATTACATTGTTAGCAATTGATAAAATCTATCATTATAGGTCTACTCATTTTTAAAACGCCTACAAACAGTACACAAGCAAGCATAACAAAACGCTACACACAAGTAGACAAAATGAAAACATAAACATTGGCGAGAGAATGAACGCAAAAGAAAAGCAAAGTAGCACCTTGTGGCTGTTGGATGAAGCTGTATCAACATCTGAAAAGGCGAATATTGTCAAACTTCCAGTATTCACCCTCACACGCTCAATATATATTGACAATACTGGAAATATTTTGGTGGCCATCAATACTTCTCGTCAATATTTTAAGCATTGACAATACGCCAATACGCGCCCTCAGACGGTCAATATATTGACGGTTTGACAATATTATTGAACGTGTGAGGGTCCCTATACGCAGCTGAACACCAATGGGGATATCTCGGCGACTAAAACTCATACGATGTCTTTCCTTCAGTACTGCGAGGCGAACCCTGAAAGTAAATCTTCCTACAACACAGTTACATGAAGAACTTTGTTGGCAACAGGTACAGCAATGTTTGAGCTATTTTTCCACATACATTAGTCACCAAGAGAATTTAGACACTAGTTATGTCATGGGATCAGCTTATCCATTCCTGTGTCGTAGAAGTCTGACGCATGTGAATGGAACCACCGTGAGGCAATCGAGTTTATCTTTTCGTCTTTGCAGAACGCTGCCCGGAGAACAGGAATTTCTTGAGGTGCAAGAAAAGATGTAATGCACGCTGCAGGTGTTGTGCTGCTCCGTGGCAATGGTCGTCCCCATACGACTCGGCGCACAGCCACTGTTTAGCAGGACTTCGGTAGGAGGTTTGATGATCCAGCGTACAGTACTGACCTCGTTCCCAGTGATCTGCATCGTTCAGGAAACTCCAGACCTCCGGCCGGCGTTTCTACAACGACGAGGAGCAGAAAACGAATGTCACACGTTGATTCCTTTCACAGGCAGCAGATTTATACGACACACGAATACAAAAGTTGATCCAATGCAACGACAAGTGTCTCAGTTCTTTTGGTGACTACGTTAAAAATAGATTAATAATTGCTGTACCTATGACGAAGAAAGTATTTCATGTAACTGTATCGACTATGTTAAAAAATAAATAAAATAAAAATAAACCAGGGAAACTTGGTTTCTTACTGATTTTTTATTTATGTACTTCACATTACTATCATCTTTTTTCGGTTTACTTTCAGTCAATACTAGAGGACCCATGCGAATACTTCGCAGCGTTAGTGGAATGACAAAGAAGTTGGGAAAAATGGAAGTAAAGTTGAATATTCTGGTATAGCTTTCTTCAGAATCAATCAATTGAAGTGTTTAAAAGTGCAAATGAAAGAGCTTGATCCGCTGACTATTGTTAGCTTAAAAAGAACCGCGTACCTTAATTAGAACCGAAGATATCGTAAAACAAACCGATTAAAATATTCAATCCAAGGACAGAAGCATACCGCGTTTGAATAAAAATAAAAGATGGAGAGACTCAAGTCAATTCTGGGACTTTATGACAAATCTGCGAATGAATATCTTTCATTTAAAACAAGACCGGGTAGTTTGGTCTGGCCGACTGACTTTAGTTTTCGTAGGTTCTTTTGCACCTGTGGAGGCACATCCAAACAAGACGAAACAAACTTATAGGGCACATTCTCAGACTCAATAACATCATCGGAACAATAGCAGAAGGAGCTATTGAGGGAAGAAACAGACGGGGGCGACCAAGAATATCATACATGCAACAGATCATGAATGGTGTTTGATGTGACACGTACCGTATGTGGAAGAGAAAGGCAGACAGAAGATAGGAATGGCGCTCTGCTGCAAACCAACCTCAGGGTTGAACACTGATGAAGAAGACGTTATTTTAATATATAAGATTGTGGACTCAGTTTAGTATTCATTCTGTACGAAGATCGAGTAATTCTTCATTTTAATTGCGAATAGGAATTTTATCATTGATTTCATTTCACTCCGAATATTGATTCTTTCTTTTACTTCCGCCACTGATTCTTCTACTGTACGGTATGAGTGAAAGACGCCATCCTTTTCTAACATTTTTTAGTCCGAGCACTTCGTTTTGCTCTCTGACCTCAGCTATGATCCTCAGATGTTCTATGGCGCCCATGTAGGACGATTTGCTTGGGCAATTCATTCCGTGGAATTGTGCAGAATTTTCTTCAGAACAGTTGGAAACCGTTGTTACCTAGTGATAGGGCTTATTGTGACATATAAAATTCCGTCGTTGTTTGGAATCATAATGTCCATGAATGGTTGCAAAGTAATTGCCTCTAAGTAGCCGAAAATAGTATTCCAAACAACACCAGTTCCAATCAGTTACCGGTTAAGTTTCACCGATAATCAAGTATCGAGTCCATTGAATGTAACCCACCACCAGCAGCTTGCATAAGTGTGGAATTTCAAAAAATCCATTCTGAAACGATACCTACGCTATAATGTCATCCTCTCCAAATACAGGTTCCTGTCCTACCCGGTTTTGGCTCGGCAGTGATGAGTCAGTGAAGTACGACACAGATAAACAAAAGCTGATAGCGCCATATTACGCCTCATTCTTTTGCTGACTACGTTCAAAAGAGTTCAAATATTTCTGTACATCTACATCTGCATAAATACTCTGCAAGTCACATTGAAGTGCATGGCAGAGGGTTCATCGAACCGCTTTTATGACGTTTCTCTGTAGTTCCATTCTGTAGCTCGCGGAAAAAAGTAACACCTAAATCTTTCCGTTTTTTCTCTTATTTTATTTTGATGATCATGTGGCTGCTAACAAAGTCTGTTCGCATTCGGAAAAGAAAGTCGGTGAAAGAAATTTCGTAAGTAGATATCGACGCAACGAGTAACGGCTTTCTTTTAATGATTTCCACCACAGCTCGTGCATCATTCCCGGGACACACTCTCCCCTATATCGCGATAATACAAAACGAACTGCCCTTCTCTTTACGTTCTCTAAATCGTCCGTCAGTCCCACTTGGTGGGGATCCCACAATGCGCAACAATACTAAAAAAAAAAAAAAAAAAAAAAATGACGCACAAGTGTGGTGTAGGCATTTTCTTTAGTAAAACTGTTGTATTTTCTAAGTGTTCGCCTTCTCTACAATATTTTCTATGTGTTCTTTTCAATCTAAGTTGTTCGTAACTATTACTCATAGGTATTTAGTTGAATTTACGGCCTGTAGTTTTGACTGATTTATCGTGTAAGTGAAATTTAACTGGCTTCTTTTAGTGGTCATACGAATGACCTCATACTTATTAAGGGTCAATTGTCATTTGTTGCACCACGTAGATATCTTATCTAAATCATTTTGAAGTTGCTTTTGATCTTCTGGTAACTTTGCTAATCGATAAGTGACAGCATCATCAGCGAAGAACCCAAGAGAGCTATTCAGATTGTCTCCAAAATCGTTTATAAAAATAAGGAACAGTAGGGGTCTTATAACACATCCCTGGGGAAAGCCAGATATAACTTCGGTTCTACTCGATGACTTTCCGTCAATTAAAACGTACTGTGTCCTGTCTGACAGGAAATAACGAATCCAATCGCACAGTTATGGCGATATTACGTAAGCACGAAGTTTGTTTAGAGGACCCTTGTGAGGTACCTGTGGCAAATAAGGTTTTTCCTGTAACCATGTTGTCTTTTTTTTTTTTTTTTTTTTTTTAAATATATATAGAGAGTCTAAAGGCCGTTTCACACCGCGGTCACACTATGACACGTTACGTAACGTAACAGATGTCGCTTGACAGACGTGCAGTTTACACCGCCACCGACGTGTGGAGAACTTGGAGCCAGATGATGACAGATTCACAACATACTTTCGGCTATCTAAACCTGAGTATGAAGAGATCTTAACATTGATAAGTAACGATATTAGTAAAAAAGACACCAACTACAAGAGATCTAGTTCCAGAAGAGAAAGATTGACGCTATGTACGTGGTTTATAATTTTGGTAAAATTTAATTCAAACATATAAACTCCTCCAAATCCGTATTCCACAGCAGTGGACGCGTTCTGGCGACTTCATTTAACTGCTCCATATGAAATAACAGCTTCTCGTAACGAGCTACGGCACGACACTGCGCGCGGCGGGGTAGCGGGCCAGGGTGCATGCGTGAGGCTGTAGACGTCGACAGACGTTTTGGAAAGATCGCTCTCGGAGCGATCCCGCAGATTCGTCTGTCGACGTCTGTGGTGTCTGTGAGGGTCTGCGAGGTCGGTGTGAATTACACCATTTAAAACTACGGAAATAGATCTTTTGAAAAATCTGTCACGTTAAGTAACGTGACATAGTGTGACCGCGGTGTGAAACGGACTTTACTCTGAGCATGTGCCTCGTACATTGATGCATATACGAGCGGCTTCCGAGGCAATGGGTAGTATAAATAAAAAAGAACACAGAAGATTCTCAGAGCAAAAGAACGTTCTCTGAGTAAGTTCTCAACTTCGTATGAATAAAAACTTCGAAGCATATGCTCTGAGCAGGTAGTTCATTCTCACTACCTCCCCTCCTACTTGAGTAAGTTCTCCGCGTGTCATGTCCGCCACAGATCAGCTGTCCAATCGTGTATTTCTTTAAACTAGCCCAATCAGGCAAATTATTAAGTGTACAAATATGGAGTAGGCATCGACGTGTTCAGAAAGAACTGTACTATGTTTAGATATTAGTTTTTTGTGAAGGAGCATATTATTAAGACTAAATATGCACTTTTTCCGAAAATGTATTCTCCTGGCGATACAAAATTTTCGTCACGCGAGAAACTCGTTTGTTAATGAAGTAGGGTAAGCACAATTTGCTAACGATATTTTATGAATGCATCACATATTCATCTGTCACAACGTGGAATGCTGTCGGAGTGTTCTAACATGAGATAGGCCTTGTTAAATATGAAACCAAATGGTTTGCTCATAAGCGTTAGGCCATGCAATTTTGAACAAGAAACAGGCTGCTAGGTATGTAATTAATCAGTTATTAATTTTCCTGTCGTGTTTACTTACTTCTAACATGACAGAAGTTACGATTACGAACTCAGAAAACGCATCATAAATAGGCCAACCGGTTTGGATAGAAACAGTACTTCAGTAGGCCTACATGGTATTGCAGCAATATTTATTTTGTGATAGAAACTGTGAAGTCCTGGGATACACTTTATTTGGAACTAACAGCATAAGGTCTTACTAATAGACCTTATTTTAAAACAATATTATTTTGCTATGTGACTGTTTACAACTGTAAATATACACACCAAACAAATGAGTAAACACGCAGCTGAATCCATTTGTGTTTCATTTTTATGTCGGTAATGAAAACACCTTTTACATCACTCTCGTCACTGTATAAAATGTTGGAAGTGTCACACGATTTTTCCGAAGGAAGATACTCGTCAACAAAATGTTTTTATTTGTATTAACTTTATAGACCCCTCTTATTTCTTAAAGACTACATATAAAGGAACTTGTTTTTGCCTTCTAAGTAACAAAATTGCTGTCATTTTTATTATAAACCTCAGTAAAACGTAACCTTAATAGAAATTACTCAGCACGGAGTATGCCATAGAGCTCACTCCAGAAATCTGAGAATGTTCTTCCGTAGTGAGAAAGTTCTGCAGTTTTATTCATATGAAATTGGAGAATGTTCTCTGCTGTGAGCAACTTCTCCCAACCCGTTACTCACGCCGAGAACATACTCGGCTGAAGTATATTCTCCGACGAGTTTGTGACACTTGCGCGGAGTGACACTTGCGCGGAAAGGGAATTTGTAGACACTTGCGCGGAGACCCGGACGCTGCCGGTACTGAACAGGGTGTTCCAGAAGTAGGGATACACCACCCCTACTCCTCGCCCTCCAGCCGCTACCTGTGCCGTATTCAGGGAAAGGCCCACCGAGCGAGGTGGAGCAGTAGTAACGGCCCGGAGATATCACAGCCTCATTCAACAGGGAGATAACACGTCATACAATATCACTCGATTTACAATACAGCACCATGTGAAGAGAAATGTGATGAAATCGGAATTGAGCGCAACTGTTGCTAACTACAATTTCTGATTTACTGCATTTTGAGTCAGAATTCGCATCTATATTCGCATTTATCGCAAATGCGAATTTTTACTATCCCTAGTAATACCTCTAAAAATAAACAGCTGATCAAGGCACTAAAAGCAAGGGCAGATCTTTGGGTGTATTACTACAAATAACTAAAACACAATTTGATCGTGGAATTATATACAATCTCATTATAAAGGTTTTTTGTAGGTGGTTTTGAGCAGCTTTTAAATATGTTAGGAATAGCATTATGAAATATAGACAGCTACACCTTATGTTTATTATGAGATATCGATTTCGGCTAATTTCAGGTCATCTTCAAGTCTCAAACAACAGGTGTTACTTATGCATTTTTCCAGTGGCACTCATAACCTTTAACTGTTTACACACGTCGGCCGCGGTGGCCGAGTCACGGTCTGCACAGCCACTACGGTCGGGGGTTCGAATCCCCCCTCGGGCATGGATATTTGTGCCGTCCTAGTTCGTAAGTAGTTCATAAGTAGTTTGTAAGTTTAGGGACTGATGACCCCGTAGTTAAGTCCCATAGACTATACAAACATTTGAACATTTTGTTTACACACGAGGTCTAACGTTGTTAATCGCGTTAGCGATGAAACCAGAACCCAGAATCTTTGCGTCTAAATGATACATATATTGGTGTGATGTCTTACTTCGAAAAAACAGACATCACACCAACACACATATATAGCTCTCGGTAAAGTGGAACGGTACGATGTCGTTACGTAGCACAGCACAGCCGACTGGAAACGCAGGAGAAGTGCAAACAACGTTCTCTCCTCAGAGGTATGATTAGGTTCGACGTAGACTTCTACAACATACAGTCCACACGGCGAAGATTACTCCAAAAAATTTAACGTTTCGTCTACTTTGGCGATAGCAACCAAATTTTAAAATCGTGTCTACTATGTAATGATGTAGCAACACAAAACGCTTCAAGTCCAAAACTTGACTGATTTTCGAGTTCTGAATTTTTAATATGTTTTTAATGTTATTACAGAAAAAACATATTTGGGACTCACACTACAATTTTCATATGGCAGAATTTGTAGGTACATTCACAAGACATAAGACAACGGTTGTGTGCATTCATCTCATGAGAAATATCAATTATTTGTTTTCAGTGTTTACTTCAAATTTCTCTTTTAAGTTTCTTTAATTATTAGTACTTAAATGTGGTTATGAAATAAATAAATTACGTGTATATGTGTAGTCTTATGCGGCCAAACTACTTAGATCATTGGTCGCTAAACTTACACACTACTTAAAATAACTTACGCAAAGTACAAACAAACATACCTATGTCCGAGGAAGGACTCGAACCTCCGACCGGACCGGTCGCGCAATTTGTGACACAAATTACATGTTTGATAATATTAATGCATAGAAGTATGAAATCACGTCAAGACTACTTCCTGCAAAAATTTCCACAAAAAAAATTGGCACTGAGTTTAGAAAAACAAAATTCTGGTTTATTGGATTTTAACATTTTATCAAAAATTAAATGTTACAAGAGATACAGCCATTGAAATTTACGGGCACCATAACGTTTTCCCTTCCTGAGTAAATGAGCGCCGGCCGCGGTGGTCGAGGGGACTGAGGCGCTCCAGTCACGGTCTGCACGGCCACTATGGTCGGGGGTTCGAATCCCCCCTCGGGCATGGATATTTGTGCCGTCCTAGTTCGTAAGTAGTTTGTATGTTTAGGGACTGATGACCCCGTAGTTAAGTCCCATAAGCTTAACAAACATTTGAACATTTTTTGAGTAAATGAGCTGCTTCTTATAGTTTCAACACCTTTTTCTTGAATGTTCTGAATATAAATCTTCACACAGACTTCTTGAGGAGGAGAGTGATATGGATATCTGATTGTAAACCACTGCCTATTACCCTATACCTTTTTGACTGTACTGAACAAGGAGTTCCGCGTATTCCGTAATTTATATTTATACAGTTAACAGGCAATGTAATTTATAACCAACTATTGGCTGTCAATTTCGCTTCATTTTTCCTGGAAGTCTTGCAACTTGTTTCTCCCTGTTGGTTTGTGCCAAGTTCGGAGTAAAAATGGTTCTATATGACGGTGATGGAAATTAGAATTTATCTTTAGCATTTTTCGGTGTGTGACATTCCCTTACACATTCCGTATTTCATATATTTCTTAGATGTATTTGTAATTCGAATACAGCCAAATCGTTTTGGGGTCTACGAATAAACGCTTTAAGTATGTAAAATACTCATTGACTTATTATTAACGTTTTTTTAATTGAAGGTTTAAGGTTGCATCTCCTATTAAAAAGCATAGTAGCTATTTTTAAAGAGATGGAAGTTGCGTGATAGTGGGGTTAACTACATAGCGGTCAATTACATCAACGTATCTGTGCAGGATGCCTAATATATTTATTGCTTGCGCAGGTGTCTTGATATGCTTAGTGTTCTGAATAATATGCTTTTAGGAGGTATGACTGTGGAAAGTCATAGTCTTGTAGTAGCAGAGACTAACTCTCAAAAACATTATCACTATTAAAATACCTTTTTGTTTACAGGAGGAACACTCAACGGATTAATATGTAGTTAGAACAAGTCACTATATTGCTCTTCAGCTTGCAAAGGGTTGTGCAATTTCACTGATTTTCGTGTTATGTTGACAGTGTGGAAACTTGAAAACAGCAGTGCTAGACTTCTTGGTGGGCCTGTACCCAGGAAAAGCGATTAGCCGCCCCAAGGGCCCCGGGTTCCGCGCAAGTGTCACTCCGCGCAAGTGTTACAACACCTTCTCCGACTCCCTTTATTCATGCGAACCTGAGTATGTTCTCTGGAATCCAGAGTATAAAGTAGATATATGGGGCTGTTTTCCCACGTGTCTGGTCTTCAGAACATGCCTTCGGCCGCTGGGCGAGAGAGTAGAGGTTGGCGGCTAGCGGGCCTTGGCTAATCCGCTTGAGGAGGGAACAAAGGTGAGCCGCAGTAGCAGTTTCCGCGAAACGCCGCCCTCACCAGTGTGTGTCGCAGCACAAATATATATGTTACTCTGTGGTCGCAGACAGAGGCGGCGGGCAGCGGTGCGCCACCCCCGTTAACGAGGAGGGTGGATGGTGGTGGAGGGGGGCGAGGTGGGTGGCTGAGGACACAGACAAATGTGTTACTCTGTGCTGAGGACACGGCAAGCAGCGGGGCGCCGATCGCCGAGTCAAAACATCGCCTTCTGGAGGGTCGAGAGACTTCTGAGAACAGGTGAACGTTAATGGCTGCGTTCCCACGGGTTACACCAAAGCGAACGCCCACCACACCGTGGGAATCGCACCACCCACCAACTGATGTTGGCGTACACTTTTGCTAGTCGACATCTTTGCTCTCTTCACGATGCAGAAACGTTTATGATAAAATAATAAAGCACAGCACCAGCTACCTTTTCTTCATGCCTGTTATTTTGTGTGTGAGTGTGTCTGACTGTTAATCTGTAGGTTCGTTCGAGTGGCCCAAACGCTGATAGTTCCTGATAGTTACTGACGATTTGGAAGGCCTCCACTGCGCATGTGCGCTTTTTGACAGTTTCCAACTCCGAAGCCAACTCGAACGCTTATTTCACCTGTTTCGCAGTTTGGCCACCCATAGCGCTAGTTGGCATCTTTGCGCTCTACCGATGTTGAAAGTGAGGTTATGACTGGCGATATGTTATGTATTTCTCAATTGAGAAAACTATTTAAGTCGTCATGAAACATTTTCAATTTACCGTTAAACCAAAGTATAATAATAAAGATTAACAAGACACATTTGGCTGCAAACCGTGTATCTGTCGAGTAGAAAATGAAAATTGTGAGACGAAACTAGGTTAACTTGCGAGTCGCGATGTTAGCAGACGACCGTTCCATCAAAACATTCTTCTTGAGAAAGCTCACGATGACGTGAGGTGACGGACCGGCGACGGACAGTGTGAATTCCGCCATTAGAAATACTTTGTGGAATACATTCTGATCATAAACGTCGACGAAACGCAAAATATACGTAAACATGTCTCCCCATTTATAAATAATGTAGCCAATTTAACCTGACAAAACCTCATACAAAAATGAGGTAAATTAGGATAGCTGTTTGTGAAAGGAATATTTGGTAACATACAACTAAATATGCATTTTGTCCCATTATTATGAGTTACAATAAAATTTAAAAAATGAAACATACAAATTAATATACAAAAATTTGCAGGTGTTGTGCAAGAATTATCATCGTACATAATTTTCCCAGAAGTTACACATTTAGTGTAGAAACGCCCACTTTGGCACTAATATATTTCTATAATAAATAACCACAAGGAGAAACACGGAACAGTAATTGTGAGACGCTATAGTGGCACATATAAAGCTAGATGTCGCTTATAAAGATCTATCACTGCTAATGCCTGTTGTGAACTATATTATTCTTATGTGTCAATCACTTCATTTACAGATGGCACAGAAAATCTCAGTAGGACTATTTTGACTTCATTTTCAGGCGAATATATCACAATCCAAACTGTAAAAACATACGAATTCATCTTTAAATTCGTATGTTATGAAAATTTCCACACCTTTCATTTATAGTATGTATGGGTGTAATAAAAAGGGGACGTACTGTATTAGAAGGCCACATAAGTTGAAAGAATGCCTGTCTAATATACAAAGCTCAGCCTCAATCAAGAGAAAATCGAAGACTTAGAACACAAACCTCTTCGTAAATATGTGGGCTTGTCTTTTGAAGGAGGCTTGTTAAACGCTTTGGAGTCATTCAGAAAACAGTTTGACGAAAATCCGCTTACTTAAACAAACGGTCGCGAACTATCAGCTCCGCCACTCGAACACCTGACTGGTCAGTCAGATATAGTCAGAAAGAGTCAAAAGTGCCACTCGAACGCTGCAAACCGTTCCAGACCGTCAGCAGCGCCACTCGAACGAAGCTTGTGTCTGTGTGTTACACTAAACGTACGAAGTAGGATTGTAAAAATTTTAAAAAGTTTGTAAACCTACAGGACTAGGGTTACGCGATGCCCGTACTTTGGCGGACATGTCCGCATTTCAGATGTTTAATCTGGTCTAAGGCGCCTCGCTGCGGAGCGCGCAGTTGCTCGCTGTCAGAGGTTCGAGTCCTCCCTGGGACATGGGTGTGTGTGTTTGTCCTTAGGTTAGTTTAACTTACAAGGAAAGTACTTGGGCTCGAACAAACACATATACACCAAAATCGTATGAGATATAATGTAAAGTTCCCTTATTGCACTAGTGATACTCCCGCATCTGCAAAACTCTGCAGTCGTCCGTTAGAGGCCTCTGCATGTGCCTTGCCACATTGCAATTTGACCTATCGGTTCGCCAGTAGGGACGGTGCAGTGTGTGCCTCCGAAGGTGCGTTTTGTGACATTTGTGTGGTGAAGCGTCAGATGGAGCGGCGATTGCTAATCAGTCCTGCTAATGTATTGCGATTGGTTGAGATGAAGTTACGAAGAACCCTTCTTCGTGAAGATGCTATTAGTGTAGAAGATGAATCATGCGCATGCTTTCTCGTATCTGTTATGGTACAGAAATATGAGCATGAGTTAGATACTGTTGCAACACTAACACATAATGATGATAAAAGGGATGATAATGACGAAGAACTCATTGCTAGCGATAGTGCTACGGTAAGTGCGCGAAGAAGCGATGGAAGCAGTGGCAGTGAGTACCAACAGTCTTCCGAGAAGAAGGTTAAAGTTGCAACTATCATCACGGCTTTTGATAATACGCTAGAGAACATGTGAGACGATTATTACATAAGTTATAGTTCAGATATCTTCATTACGTATGGCGTCTACAAATACATTTACAGTGCTATCTAGAGCATGATTGCAAAGTTTTGCATAAAAACGACACCCACCAGCACATTGAGGTGTACGTGGAGATACTGTAACCAAACATTCATACAGGTATGTTTGTTCGAGCCCAAGTACTTTCCTTGTTAGTAAGCTACGGACTGATGACGACGCAGTTTGGTCCAATAGATTTACAAACACCACAGTTTAATCTGGCTATAGCATTAGCTTTATGATTTCTGCTGAAGAAAGTCGGCGTACTTTAGTGGGCAACATGATATTTTGGTTGCTGATTCATTTGGTATCGTCTACAATGTATATACTTCTGCTATTGAATTACATAATTTGTTATTTGCTTATAATCGATATGTTACGCGTCGAAAACTACAGACTGGCATGTCGAACGGAAAATATCGATTTCTATTGATCACAATCGATGTTTCTGTCTGAGCGTCTGAATATCTGGATGCAACCATTTACTGAATTTTGTCGTTTTAAGAGGCTTGATTTCTGGACTTATGTGGGAGAATGTTCAAAATTTATATCGGATAAAATTTTCAATTAAACATGATAAGTATTTTGGCACATTTTCGAATATGAAAAAAAATCATGGCCACATACTACAGAAAATCTGATGCAAGTCAAAAGACATGTGCGATGTTTAGTGATCTGGATAAAAAGTGAACAATTATTTACAGTGGCAGCCCATAAACTTTGTGCTAAGAGGTTATTCCTGTCAATATAGTCACCATGGACAAAGGGCAAAAATAGACTGACAACTGTGACCGTGTAAAAGGGATTGCAAATGTGAAATTTTATTTGAGTCATCCGAACTGTACCAACATGAGAAAATTTTAAAAAAGACTCTGGGCAATGAAACACGTACAGGGGACATAGATATAGGTATTTCTGATTGGTGTAATAGTAAAAATTTTTCTCTTGTAATAAATTCAAATACGGAGAGTGTCGTAATTTTTCATCATAAAATATAGAAAATGTTCTCACTTTTGCATTCCAAAATCTGGTAACCCTACAAGGAGCCAAACTGCGTAGGCTACCTGTCTCTAGACTTACAAAATACTTAAACTAACTTAGGGTAAGGACAATAAACACTCACACATGCCCGAGGGAGGACTCGAACCTCCGACGGGAGCGACCGCGCAGTTCGTGGCATGGCGCCTTATACCGCACGACCTTTTCCGCGGAGCTGAAATTGCAGGATCATCGAGGAATGACAGATGAAACATTAACGTACACACACATACACAATACGATAAACATAAACTTTCCAATAAATGTATATTGTCAACAGAACATACTTAACTTTGTATTGTAGAAATTTTTCAGAAATCAGTCGTATTATTTATTGGCAGATCTAGATTTGGAACACGGTGTGGTCATTATCAATGCTTAAAAAACGATTAAAATACGTAAAACATCTCGAACTCCATGTTGGAGATTGCGTTCGTACTGATGCAGCTGAAAAATTTCTACAAGTACAGTCCTTGGGCACAAGTTCTACCATGGAATCAAGCCTGACACTTAACTTTGATTTACATTTGTACATAAGCTGCCCATTCGTGTAAAACAAACAGCTTCAAAAAGGTAAGAAAAACAGTAAGAAAACAGAGGACGCACAAAACATAATGATCAAATTAAAAAAAAAAAGTTTATTATTATTATACAAAACATACACAGCGGCGCATTCACAGCCAATATCAATGCAATTTTACGTTTTTTTGCTTTGAAAACGATTCGGGGTTCCATTTTACTTACGGCTTCGAATTCTAATCTTGCCAACGAAACGTATCGAAGACACGGCTTCTTAACGAAGTATTTGTATATCTAACAAACTGTTACACTCAATGTAGTAACTGGTTCTCAACGTACTTTTTCAAATCACGTCTTCGCAGTTTTCCAATATTACACATAAAAAATAATTGCCACAACACTGAACTGTTTACAAAGCCAGAAACGTCAAGACTATCCACCTCTTTCCGATACCAAGTCAATCAGCAGCTGACGACTTGGAAACCGCGCTTTAAGCTTCAGAATAAATATAAATTGAATAACTAAGAAACTATTAAATAAAACCGCTGCGCTTAGAACCGGTCGTCAGGGAAAATAAATCAATATTTGCGATCTTGGCATTTTAATACGTCAACGTAAGGAGATCGCCGTCCTACCATGGAAAAATTAAATAAATACATCACTCCTGATCGTAAGTTTACATATTAGAAAAACCTGGGTATTCCAACTGTCATAAAATGCATACCAACTTGCGTGTAACCCCAAGTATGATAAACATGCCCATTTCGTTGAATGTATGTAAAGCAGACACATTTGTACCTTCGTTCAGCAGAATGAGATTTATGCATCGCCATGATTCCAGGGGTTCTTTAACCTTTACATAAAAATGTAATACAATATACAAAAATATCATTTCATTTCTCTTTATTGCCCATGAAAACAAAAATACGAGGCGCGTCCAGAAAGTAAGTTCCGTTTGGTAATAAAATGAAATTATACAAAGATCCAGAAGAGATTTTTATTGCACAAAATTCTACAACTCTTAAACTACTTTTCCACATAACTGCTGAAATTTTGCAGGCATTTGTCATAGCGTGGCACCAGGTTTTGTATACCTTCTTCATAGAAATCTGCCGCCTGTCTCTTCAACCAGTTGGAAACAGTGAAATTTGGGGGAAGTCCATAGCGAGAGCACTAATTGTAGAACTACGGTTTTCCTGGATCTTGTCATCAATCGCGTGAACCAGTTCTTCTGTAACCAAAGGTGGACGCCCACTTCGTTCTTCATCGAGCACATCACTACGCCCGCCATTGAACTGACGGACCCATCTTCTCACTATCGAATTCTCATCGCATTTGGTCCGTAAACATCGCAAATTTGCCGATAAATTTCACTTGGTTTCACTTTCCTCGCATTCAGAAACCGAATCACCGACCTGATTTCACAGGCAGCGGGATTTTCAATCAACGCCGACATTTCAAACAAGCACAACAAAGCGTACGTAACTGACAGCGATCTCCAAATGACGCACGTTCTTCTCGTTGATACACATCGTCTACAGTGCATGTGCGGAAATGCAATCGCAGCGCTGCAGCGGAGATAAATTGAAACGGAACTTACTTTCTGGACGCGCGTCGTAGATAAGTTGTACGACAATAACGTAGGTATTCTGAATTCATGTTCCAGATTGCAGCTACACCTGTAACCCTCATACCCGGTAACACGTTCTCTTACGCTGTATTCGTCGTTACGTACTGTCCACTAGATCATCAAGGGACTATTGGTCCAGACTGATCAACTTCTCAACTGCGATTCGCCGTAGATCTCTGACACTGCGTTTACATGCAACACATCTTCCGGAAGAAGACAACCGATTTCCGTAAACCGTTTTTCGCTGTCGTGTCTACATGTCACAATCTGAATCGGATTTCCTAGTCCACTCAATATGGCGGCTGAAAACCAGCTGATTCAGTTCCTGATTTAGTCAAAACAATCGCTATTTTTCTTTACTTAAATACACAGATTCATACTTACTCTAACAATTTGTTTTTCACGGTAGAAAATGTCACTCTGTCGATATGTGCCAAAAATTCTTAATAAGGAAAAACAATCTGACAAGCCAAGAAGGCTTCAAAAACGATTGCGTTTATTTGGCCACGGAAATCGATTGTGGATCTGGAAAACCGTTCTACAGAAGTGAATTTCCAGAATCGATTTCGGAGTGTTTACACGACCAACCAAAAGCGGATTTGGGAAATCGGTTTACGAAATCTGGTTTTGGGAACCCATGTAAACGGGGTGTGAGACTGATTGGTGGGTCGTCTCGTCGAAAAAAAGCTCTTTTCAGTGTTCCCAGGTCAGATAGGGATCGCATTCACAAGATGTTCACGATGAGCGCTAGAATTATCCTCCATTAAGACGAATCCCACACAGAAATGCTGCCGATATGGTTACACTATACGTCGGAGAATGTCATCCCTGTGCCGTAGAGTCATTTAACTGCCTTCTACAACGAGCGGTGGCCACACTTAAAGCCACCCCAAAAATAAGCGAATCGCCATATTTCTGCGCTAGCTGGAAGTGGCATCTAAGGCGTTCAGGCTGACGAGGTTGCCTAAAAAAATCGACGATTGTCTGGTTGAAAGCAGATGCGATTCTCATCTGTGAATGTCACTTGACGAATCCATCTGTACCATGCTGCATGGTGTCTACGTGTCTAAGATGGAATGCGGTGGGACAGGATAAGGCTGATGGTAAATCTGTAATTCGATTCCTTACTGGAATGGTCAAGTCCGTATGAGTATTATTTCTGAAAAATAATTCACTTTCGTTAAGTTTCAGTTAGTTGCTAGGTAGTTTTTGACTTGTAATTTATTGTTCCTTAACAGCAACAACTGTTGAAAATTAACTGTGAATTTCTTTTTTTATTGACTTCGTTCCGAAGTTCCCGTACCACAGCAAGAATCAGAAAAAGAAAAACTTTTTAATAGTTCTTGAATAAAATATCAGGCTCTTGTACGAGCAGGGTCATGAGAGTTGTTCTGTAGCCGTTACTGAATTTAACTCAAAGTCTAACACAGTCGCTACGATTCGCTGTTGATAGTTTCAGATCAAACATTAAAATTCACTGCCTGCTAAACTCGACGATCCACATTCACACCCAATATAAGTTCTTGTCACAGTCGAATATAAGTAAATTTAAAACTCCACAATTATATTCAATCTTTTCTCAAATAAAGTAAAGCTTCTTCATAAATCAAATTAATCTTTCAGAAATATAGATCACACATTACAATAAATTTTTGTAACACACTTGAAATACTTTTCAATGTAATAGACATTTATTGTCGTCTGTAACAGTACAAGTCCAAATCAGTACTGGTTGTAAGAAACATATGTTCAGAACGACAGATCATGAACAACTCAAACAAGTAATCAAAATAATCTTTCTTTGAAAACAATCGAAGCGCGGCAATAGAGAAGGCGCAGCCGGATTCGTGGCCCCGTAGCCGTCGGTTAAATTCTGATAGTGGCCGTCTGCTGTAATGTTGGCTGCAAATCAAATCAAATGTTTGTATAGTCTATGGGACTTAACTACGGGGTCATTAGTCCCTAAACTTACAAACTATTTATGAACTACTTACGAACTAGGACGGCACAAATATCCATGCCCGAGGGCGTATCCGAACCCCCGACCGTAGTGGCCGTGCAGACCGTGACTGGAGCGTCTTAGTCCCCTCGGCCACCGCGGCCGACATGTTGGCTGCGGCGGCGACGACGCTGCCCTTGTTCACTGCGGCGCCTCGATCGTACATGAAACATACAGTAAACAAATAAAAACATTTTAAAAATCATATTACAATATTTATACACAAAACAGATATATATACAATTTCATAATACAGTATTTAAGTATAAACAGACTTTCCTTTATATCCTACAAAGCAGGATTGATATAGGGAAGTGGAGATCGTCAATGTTCGTCCCACTACAGGAACTCGCCGTGGATGTCGGAAGTGATTGAAACGCGACGTCCTGTGGCTGCACTACAGTCATCATTCAACATGGTGGCGTTCCCCTCAGGGTTCCTCCGAGATGAAATCCGTAAGTAGAGGTCATCAGCTACTGTGGTAGCCTTCCGACTTCCAGAGCGTGGCAAGTCATTGACAGCACTATCAAACTATGGAATTGACGTGCTAAGCATGGGAGAACTGTAGTCAACACAAGCAGTGTACTTCTTCCCCGGTGCTACGACTTGAACTAATCGGCCGTCTTACCCACTCCACACTGCAGAAGAGTGGTTGTTTACAACCGTGTGGTTTGAGTCACATCTATGGCAATCTAAGACACTGTGTTCTTGATCCGACATGACGAGCAAGAAGGTTAAAAATGCGATTTGATTCGTATAGTTGCAAATTTTCGTGTATGTAGAAAAATAGCATCGCAATATCTAACAAACTCATTACACTCGTTTTTTTTTTACTGATTCTTCCGTCGAATTTTGTTAGAACATCATCATAGTGAATAAAAACCGCAATTTTGTGTGTATTCTACAGGTTTCTTTTTATTTCGTTAACCAGTTTTCACCTTGGAAGTCTGTCTTTAGGCTTCTACTGTTTTTGTCAAAGAGTTTTTTTTTTTTTTTTTTTTTTTTTTTTTTTTTTTTTTTTTTTTTTTTTTAAAGAATAGTTGTTATTCATCTACATTTAGATCAGTGAGCTCAAAGATAATCTGAAGTTAGTACTGTGTATTAGGAAGTCGTGACGCTCGGTGTCATGTTAGTAAACGTATATCTATCATTCACTATCCAGCTGTCACTATTATGTGGTTACGAAGAATTTAACATTCTAAAATTTCTAATCGTTTCTACTAGTTGCTAATGAAACAACTAACTCATATCCAACGGGCACTATCTGTTCTGAAAATATGAATACTATTTACAAAATATTCAAGACATGTAATTAAGCTTACTCCTGCGTAGAAAAAGAGACGAGTTGTGGAAAACGTATACTTGAGTTAAATTCTGATTCCACTTTGAAATGAAAAAAAAAATTACACTGTTGTAGACAATTAAGTAAAGTGTAAAAACGACAGATTCTAAGCGTATAGAGTGTATATCAAATCCGTAGGCTCATTCTGAAATCAGTATAGACAAGAGGCCATTATAAAACTGAACACTAGAAATACCGTCTACGGCAGTGCAATTTATTCATTAAATCAAATGTGATAGAAACACTAGTTCTGAAAAAAAATCTAGCTCACTTACGGTTCTGAACTCTACTTCATATCCTTTGACTTCCCAAAAACCATAAGCGCTACTAACTTCATCATTATGTATTTGTTAAAGTAATCAATCGTTCATAACTCATTTTCAGAGAACACAAGGTTCAAAACAATAACACGACCTTTATGCACGGAGTTGCCAACATAACCAAAATAGAGCGTCACGATTTTCACAGATCCAAACCACTACAGTTGTGTATCCAGTGTTAATAACTGAGATCACTGATTTAGATTCAACGACATAGTGAAACGAGATCTTTGAGTTACACGTCTGCGCGACAGTACCTCCCTCCGGCGTGAGTGTTTGTGTTGCATAAGTTAAAGTAGTTTGTAAGTCTAGGGACCGATTAACTCAGCAGTTTAGTTCCTTAACTGTACAAATATTTCAAATACGGAACTGTTCTGCGGTAGAACAATTGAAATGAGAAAAAATTAAACAATAATAAATACACAGAAGCTTTGGATGGAGGGGGTGGGGGCATGAATCAACTTTGACTGTAAACTGGATAATTTTATACAACATTTTAAATAAATTAAGAATTTCAATAAATAAATTATGCTTACTAGGCCGAACTCCTAAAGAATATTATCAATATTTCTGGAAGCGAAGCAGGCATTAACTTTAACTTTAAACTGGAAAATATACCTGTATAACATTTTAAATAATGAATTATCCAATATAAAAATTTCTTGATAATGCTGGTGCACAGTATAATCGTTCCATGTTAATAGGCACAAAATATCCGGGGGTACGACAGCAGGTGTTGAAATAATTCAGTATACTAAGTTGAAAATATGTGCGCGGATTGGGTTCGAACCCTGGCCCTCCTGATTAGCAGGCAGTCGCCCGCGACCATTGCGCCACTGGGGACACAGCGCAGCGACCAGCGTACCGAGCGAGGTGGCGCAGTGGTAACACACTGGACTCGCATTCGGAAGGATGGTGGTTCAAATCCACCTCCGGCCATCCACATTTAGGTTTTCCGTGATTTCCCTAAATCACTCCAGGCAAATGCCGGGATGGTTCCTTTCAAAAGGGCACGGCCGATTTCCTTCCTCATCCTTACCCAAAATTCCGAGCGTCAGCTCCGTCTCTAATGACCACGCTGTCGACGGGACGTTAAACCCTAAGCTTCCTTCCTTCCTTCCTTGCGACCAGCGCGGCCGCGTAGGCCGCCCGTGCACGCCTACCGCTAGACGCAAACTCTCAGCGCCAACGCATGCAGCCGCTTCCCGTAAGAGTTAGGGCCTGGTGTGCATCGGTACTGAAGACGTGGTCATTGGCCGTTATAGCTTGTTTCTACACTGTTCTAAACAATGAGGGAATTAGTTGAAATATGAAAATATTGTCATCGGCAGAATTAAATAAAAAGATTCGGCATCTTTCTGTCGGTTCTACGGAGTGGAGACGACAACATTACGGCAACCAAGATAGTGGCAAGAACAGGAAGTTGCTGCGGAGGGTTTGCTGTTGACTTGTGTTTAACAAACGAATTACACAAGTAGTTGGGTTTATTTTTAGCAATTTTATATATCAGCCAACCGGTTGCTTAGTTTTAAGGTACTAGACCTAGGTTTCGTTGTCGCTAGGGACAACTTCATCCGAAGAATAAAAAACAGTTACCTAAAAATGATAACAACAGAATAAATATCTTATATAAGGAAACATTTTTACACAGGCTGAACAGTGAAAACATCAGTACTTACATGAAACACATGACGTCAAAAATTTTACTAGCAGAATTGCTCTAGTCCATTACAATAAAAAAACTGGCATTGTTGCAAATAAAATCAGTGTGGTGTGAAGGGCATGAAGGAACTGTCTACGAGGCATCAAATAGATAACCACGTAAGCGTGCACTAGGACGCGTTACTTGCGGGTCACAAGTCACGTGAGCAGTACTAAAGTTACATAATTACGGACATAATTATGTACTGTACATTAGTACTGCTCACGTGACTTGTGGCCCGCAAGTAACGCGTCCTAGTGCACGCTTACGTGGTTACCTTACGTGGTTGGCTGATATATACAATTGTTAAAAGTAATTGGATTTCGTTTGCTGTTAACCAGCCATGTTCAGAGTTGTAGTTGGGTTTACATAGTGTAGTGAGCAGGTAGCGCAGTCCGACGACAACGTGACTTACCCAAAGGTATGTTATGGAGAGCCATATGATGGTTATAAACTGGACAGAGGGCTGAAGTTATTGGAGTGTCCCAAAGTGTTCTAGTGGAATTTTCAGGACCTTAACGCGATTTCGGACAACAAGAACCCTTAAAAGAAGGTAACAAGAGATGACCGTTATCTCCGGTTAACAGCCCGTCGATACACCCCACCGTCCGGTGGGTGCAGGTCGGCAGCAACGCACCCTCCAGCCAGTAACAGGAACGCTTGTCGTTTACAATGTGACGATTCCGCCGTTGACAATGAGAAGAGTTGCAGTCACAAACACAGATGACCGGATAAGCTGTGAAGTTCTTGTTGAAAGTACAAAGTTTATCAGGCTCACAAAAGAAATTTACATACCAGCGGCTATCATAAGCATTACTGGTGGTCAAGGAGAGATTTGGATCACAAATTGTTACGAGCAGTCACAAATTATCCCCAAGGGAATGTGTATCGGGACAGCTGAACCAATCCAGGACGGTGCGCTCAACGTCATCAATGAAGACCCATGCCCAGCTGTTCGTACAGACAACACGCTGGAGGAAACAAACGTGGAACTGCCAATAGGCCCTGGACTGACCAAGCGGGTGTTAGGTATACTACGCCAATTTTCCGGTGCATTCACACCTCATCAGGGGGAAAGTCAGACGAAACGGCCCACGATAAAGCACCGTATCAATACTGGGGATCATCCGCCAATTAGCCAGCGTTCGTATAGAGTGTCGCCAGCTGAAAGACGGATAATTCGGGAGGAAGTGGAGAAGATATTGCGAGATGACATTATTCAACCTTCTGAGAATCCTTCGTCGTCTCCGGTGGTCCTCGTAAAGAAGAAGGAAGGCGCGTGGCGATTCTGTGTCGACTATCGGCGGCTGAACAGAATCACAAAGAAAGATTGCCGCGCATTGACGACACCTTAGACTGCTTGAAAGGAGCTACATACTTCTCAACTATGGACACGAAGACAGCTTACTGGCAAATCGAGGTTGATGAAGCTGACAGGGGGAAGACGGCTTTTATTACACCTGACGGCCTCTATGGATTCAAAGTAATGCCATTTGGAATATGTAATGCCCCAGCCACATTCGAACGCATGATGGACATCTTGCTTCGACACCTTAAGTGGACGACGCGTCTCTGCTATTTAGATGACACTGTCGTTTTCTCGAAAACATATGAAGAACATCTGAGTCGCCTGTCAACTGTGTTGAAGTGTGTTCAGACTGCAGGCCTCCGTCTCAATCCAAAGAAGTGCCTCTTCGTCGCCAAAGAGATAAAAATCCTGGGGCACCTAGTCAATGGTGATGGTGTCCGTCCTGATCCAGAATATTCTACATCTTTCTTATGTTCACTTGTAAATTCTACTTGTTTCTTATGTTCACTGTTTTTTCTAATTTCTGGTAAATTCTGTCTGTGTATAAATAGCAGAGCACTCTGCCCGAGAGGCAGTTAGTGCTGCGTGTATGTTGAGTTCGTAATAAACCAGCTTTCAGTATAAGTGGTGTGTTCAGTTGCCTTCGAAGTCAAGTCTGCTCCCACTTCAACGTGACAATATTAGCGACCCAAACAGTCCGAAATTACCCTCGGTAATGTGTCCTCTACGCACGAAGGCCTGTGGTGTGTCTCCCATTAAAACCACAACACCGTTTAGTTCGCGGAAACTGGGCGAGGGAACATCACCAGTTGAGTCGTAACAAATGCAGCTGGGTTCTGTTCATGGATGGGTCAAGATTTTGTGTTCAGCACGACAATCGTCGTTCCCTCATGTGGAGAGAATGTGGAACTCGGAAAAATCCAGCTTATGTGCAGGAAACATCACGAATACTTGTTGGTCAATGAATGGTGTGGGAAGGCGGACGTCCGGACTCCCATGTCGTTCAGAATGACGCTTTGACTGCTCAGAGGTATAGAGACGAGATCCTGCTACCTTTAGTTGTACCCTACGCTGGTGGCATTCAAGATGGGCTTCTTCTGGTGGACGATAAAGATCGTCTCTACGGAGCTGCACTGGTGGACAAAATGCTTCAAACTGAGGGGATTGAATGAATGGAGTAGACAGATTGTTCGTCGGACTTAAACCCGATTGAGCATGTCTGGGAATCACTTGGCAGACGCATTACAACCAACCCAGCAGCTCCCATAACGCTTGCTGGGTATTGTACTCATGGAAGAGTGGTAAAATATTCCTTAAGAGCTGATTGATAACCTCATACTGTCCATGCCACGCAGGTGTGCAGCGGTACTGGCAACCCTAGGTGATCACACACCATATCAGAAGGCAACGAGAATTACTTTTTCACTGTTATGGTAGCCACATGGCCCCTCCCTCTAAGTAAACGCCATGTAAGCCTCAAGTAAAGAGTTGAGACAGTAAAATATTGTAATATTGCAACCAATATCTGAAGAAAATAGTTCACCATATAATATATCACCTGATCTCCTAATTGTTTTGATGAGTGTATTTTTCGCATATTTGCTTTATTGTCAAACACATAGTTCATGAAAAACAGTGGGCCAAGTAGGAGCGAAACTTGCAAATCATTTCTGTCGCCTGAGGTCCTGCGAGAGTCTCCTGGCTCAGTCAACGAGGGGGTCTTTTCCACTCATGACAGCTGACAAACTTCAATCTGACATTGACCAGTATCATAAAAAAGGTAAAGCAGTCATCAATCCGAAGATTGGTTTGAACCACACAAATTTACTAGGCATGGTCCTGTTTGGAGGTGGTTGCCTTCCTCTGACTTTCGAACTGACTTACCCAACCAGTTATAGGGGTACCTACAGTTTAACGTTGGTTCTGAACCACGGTGCTACTGGGTATTTTTCACATGATCAATACTGCCAGAGGTGAAAGAAGTCGAAAGTGACAGATAAAAATCCTAGGACGTGGCGAGGAGCGAACCCGCAACCTTTGGATTTGTAGTCTGGCACTCTACCACTGTGCAACCAAGGTGCATTTACTACAAATAAACAATCCCAGAGACGGATTTACGTCTCAAATATGTCAAAGACATAATTGATAAATATGAAGCATTGAATTAAAATTTGTGGTGCGGCCGGGAATCGAACCTGGACCTCCATGCTTACTAGGCAGACATCTTGATATTTATATCACCTTAACAGGATTGTTCCACCATGTCCATTGCCGAGGTGCTATTCCGCTGCATGGAGAGCCTTGGCAGTAGTGACAATTATCTTTGGAACACAGAAGCTGAATTAAAGTTTGTGGTATGGAGGGAAATCGTTCATAGACTATTCCAAGGTGCATTAATCGTTAGTAGTGTGGTAGTCTAATGGTTAAGACGTCTGCCTAGTAAGCATGGAGGTCCGGGTTCGATTCCCGGCCGCACCACAAATTTTAATTCAATGCTTCATATTTATCAAGATGCATTTATCATACCAAAAAATGAAAAGATAAGACGACAAAACCAAGACAGCAAGCTGCCTGACACTCAAACACGGTGCGAGCGCAAAGTGTGGTTGTGTTGGTTCAATGTTTGGCACGTCGGTGTGTTGTCGAGAAGGCTGCTGTCAGGTGGTGTGGGATAGGGATGGGCAAGTAATCACGTATTCCTTAGAAGTCACGGTGATTGAGAAGTCGCTGCTTTCTCGGTCGCTGCGATCTGGAGTCTGACCGTGATTTCAGTGACGGTTGAGTAGCGAAGAGTACGGAGAGCAGCGAATATCAGCTTAAGAACAGGTATAGTAGCGAACAGCAGCTAACTGTAGTAAGCGCCATCTGTCGACCGAAATGTTTAGTAAAGGTAGCAGCAAATGGCAGGTGTAGCGGCGAATAGTAGAAAAGCGAAGAGCAGATTAGCGAGGAGAAGCTAAGCAGCAATAGAGAGCAGCAAAGGCTAAGAGGGAGCCATCTGTTGCCGAAATCTGTACTAATATCGTAGCACAATAGCGGGTATAGGAGCGATCACCGTTAAGCGAAGAGCAGGTATCGCCGATGAGCGAAGAGATGATAAATTAGTTGCAATGTATGAAAGCAAACAGTATAATCTGAAGGCAAATTTCTATCAAAAACGTTTTGAAGGAACGAATTTATTGTATTTCTGTGGAAATTAATATCGTCAACAAATTGTAAACTATTCTTAGGTTACTATTAACTGATTTGTTGACATTTTCTCTGTTCACAAGCACAACTTTCATTACAACGAAGAATAGAAATCGCGGAGGGATACATTTCTCAAACAGCTATTCTAACCGTGATTAATCACGGTTAAGAATCACGGTGATTCAAAAGTAGCGTTCATGGAAATCACTGTTATCGAAAAATCGCGGTTTGGCCCATCTGTAGTGTGGGACTGGCAGACTGAGGGCCGTGACCGCCTCTAGGGCTTACTCTCCGCTGCTTCCGTCGTACCCGTCAGTCCTTCAGCAATTGACTATAGGAGCTCGGCGCCGCGCCGGCGCTATGTGCAGCGTCGTGCCAGGGTTGGACCAGAGCTGAGTGTGGAGTGTGGGTCCAGCTGTGGCCCGCTCCTCCCGGCCTGCCGCAGGTCATTCCTCTGGACTGGGCTGACCTCACACCGGCCACCGGCATCTGAGTCCCGCCCGGGACACGCCCACACGGCCCGAGGTTGGCCACCGCCTCTCTGAGGTCGGCTGGAAGGCGAGAGGTCGACGACACAGTCGCTCTGGACCAGCGCACTCGACCTCCTATAGCGACACTACAGCGTCTAAAGGCGGTATTACACGACGATCCGCCGCGAAAGGTATAGGTCTAGCGCGACAGCCATCTAGCGGCGAAACACGTGGAACTACCGTGGAACCGTGATCATTAGCAGACACTTTATCCGCGCGCCTGAATAAGGACCAGTTCTAAACTCCCGTGAATCCGCGCATGCGCACTAGGCAGCGCTAACTCGTGCATGCGCAGAAGCGGATACTGCAGGAAGCTTTCTGCTTGTTATTTGTGTATGACATTCGTAGTTAGAACTGATTTGTGATTTCAGACTTCCGTGTTGCGGTTTCTTCCCGCTTTTTCAGTTTAGTAAATTTTCATAAATACAGTAATTAAACAAGAAACATGTTTGCCAGCAGACCTTTATACTAGGTGTTTAAGAAAATGCGTTTTTACATTGGTTGCTGCATACTTAAAGAAATGAAATGGAACAGCGAGCCGTTGAGTCATTATTCAGGCGTACTGGGAGGAAAGTTGTTTGTATAACCCACACGATCCCTTTGTCATAAGTTACGTCAGCAATTGTTTACTCCTTAATGATATCCGTACAACTTTACAAACAGCAGCTTTTCAAAACAGGTCACGTTCTTCCTCACGAAGTTCCAAATTTGTTGCGGATTTCCAGGACTCAGTTCTTTTATTAGCTGTAAGTATATTCTCGTATCTTCCTTCTTTCCGGCCACAGTCGAACCCAACGTCTGGTTCTCGTCATTATTGTGTCCTTTGTGCGAAATGCTATATAAATGTAAATTTAGACAGAATATACATTTTCAACATAGTGTCGTAATATGAAGCTGTCGCGCGGTCTGAGGCTTCTTGTCACGAATTGCGCGGCCGCTCCCGTCGAAGTTAACGAGTCCTCCCTCAGGCATTTGTGTGCATGTTGTCATCGGCGTAAGTCTAGGAACCGATAACCTAAGTAGTTTGGCCAATACCTACACAAACGTAGAACTCTTATATAAAACGAAAGTGTTGAGTCTGTAATTCAAAGCAATAGTGACTCAATTCTGTGCTACCTACATAAGAAAAAAAGAAATACTTATTAAAAAAATGACAACTTCACATTAAATAGGAACCGTAAGCCCACAGAAATTATTTAATGAATGAGGTTCCAGGAAATCACAGCTTCCCTCGGGTTCTTGTGTGGTATGAACGATTAGATGAGTTCTGTTTCCTTCGTGTTTCATGCGCGTTATTGCTGTCTACTACGCATGGTCGGATTCGTGCGAAGAAATATCCGCCGTGCATCGTGTAATAGGTTTACGTGAAGCAGTACGTAATTCCAGATAATCACACGTGTGGCGCTGGTGCATAGGCGTACGCCTCAGGTGTATTGTGCAATAGGGCCTTAAAGCCGTCCTCACTCGGGACGTGTTGTCCCAACGTGGCGCAGGCCAGACGTGCTGTCTACCTAGCTACAGCACGCTCTGAAACGACCCGCTACATCTCACGGAAGGTGTTACTCATCATGTATGGAGCACATGTTAGATGCAGTCCGGGGATCAAATAATTTAGTAAGAAATGGTTTCAAGCTAACATAGCTGATTTTACTGTAATTATGATCATAATTAAAATAAGCCATCTTGGCTTGAAACCATTTGTTAATAAATATGTGGGCCAGTGGTAAAATAAGTACTAAAATTATGAAATTTCAAAATTATGGTGAAACCAGGAGGGGTTGCATCAGTGTATGTACAGCAACCAGTCATCATATCTATAACAGATAATCGCAACGAAATTATTTCATTGAGCCCGTAGTGCTCATCATCCGACTGAAGACATACAAACCACTTAAACACTAACTGGACTATTATAACTCTTAATTAAGTTATTACTAATTTGACAATATCTTCATTAGGTCCAGAAGACATGCCTCCTTCATATAATTACTTTGTTTGCTGTATCGTTCGAGTAACTATCTTCATTTTTCTTGCTGTACGTAGAGGAATTCTTGTTTATACAGCAGCAGAAAGTTTATCAGTTCCTTGAATTACATTAATGTTCAAAACTAGAGCGAAGACGCCCAGAAATCGTCGTATGGGTCCTAACACAGTTCATTCCAAAGAAGAGGAGAACATACCAGTACAATGAATTGTTACTATGGCTAAGGTCGGATTTCCCATAACAAAACCCAAACTTATGGACACTGTGCAGCACCTGTTTCAACAACTGAAACGGAAAAATCCATTTGTCCGTAATCGTACTGAATGAACTCGGTATAATTCTCTTCTTAAGCGTCACTCCAATATTGGGATTGGAATGGCACAAAATGATACATCAAGTAGGGCAGCAGTAAAGCAGGAAAATAAAAGGAGAGCGTATACTGAGGCAGATAAATATTTGACAGAGAACAATTTAAAAGACAATTCTTCACAGTCGTGAAAGAGCTTTTAATTTAGATGGAAGCCCTTTCGTTTTGAAACATAAGCGAAACAAAGTGTTGGCACTGTAAGGAGAAAGAAATTTCTACCAACAAATGAATGGTGACGAAAATGAATGCCTAAGGGTTTTGTTAACTGAGGATGCAAAAGGCAATATGGCTTTTGCACTGATAATGTTTAAATTCATTACAATACCACAATTGTAAGTTTTTAATGAGTATGGCCTAACACTTGTAGCTTCGCTTCCAAATTCCAGTATCTTCTTCAGTCTATGGATGTTGCTACGTTTCATGGGTTGAGGGAAGATTGGATAAAAAAGACGCATCAATGGAGAGCGCAACACTTGGATCAGCAAGTCGTCATAAAAATCTATTTTGCACCCTTACTGGATCTGACTTCGGATGACTTCGTCAAATCTTATGTCCTGTTGAATAAATTAAGGACAACAGGAGCTGTCTCATGGAATCCAGAGGCTGCAGAATACTAAAAAGCTCCATCTGTGAGTGACGACGTAACACTTGTGACTTACAGGACTGCCACGTCTCAAGAATTAAACTTATTTAGATTATAAGTTCTTGAAAATTACATTGGAAAACATAAGCTTTCAAGTGTTGTCTTCTAGGGATTTACGGAAGGGAAATATGAATCGGCAGTTTTTGCTTTGGAAGAAAATAAAAAAGTTCCAAATATTGAAACATCCAACCAGTGAGACGAATATCACGAGAGGAAGGAAGAACTCAGAAAACTGAGAAGAGAACCATCTAAGTTGGCTAAGAAACTCAAGCAGCAAACCAAAGCAGAGAGCCGCAGAAAGCCGAAAATACACAATGAAAGGACGGTCCTAGTGTCCTCATATTCTGAAGATGAAGAATGGAGTGAATCAGGCAGCACCATGCATGGCATTAACATGCACCCTGAAAGTGATTCATACATATCTGATGGCGAGTAAGGAGAAAATGCCGATAGAACCATTTAATTGAAAAGAAACAGAAAAGTAAGAAGAAAACATGAAGACACTGTATAAGAATGGCGAATTTGTTCTTGTTTCTTTTCCTGCAAAGAAGAGATATTTCAATTATGTTTCTTTTGTTCAGTGTGTGTTTGAGGATGCTGAAATGGAGTGGCATTAAGATCTTGCAGCTTTCAGAAAACTTTATGTTGATGAAAATTATATTAGTGTTTTAGTCAAACACAGGTGCCGCGGTGGAGTAGCCGAGCGGTCTAAAGCGTCTCGCTGCGGAGCGCACAGTTGCTCGCCGTGGAGGTTCGAGTCCTCCTTGGGGCATGGGTGTGTGTGTGTGTGTGTGTGTGTTTGTCCTTAGGTTAGTTTACCTAGGTTTAAGTAGTTTGTAAGCTACGGACTGATGACCACGCTGTTTGGTCCGATAGATTTACAAACATTTGAACCTTTTTGAAACACAGGTCTCTGACAGTCTTCCTTTACCCATCTCGAATATCTCTAATGAACATTCAAAATATAATTGCTTAGGCTCTGCGGCCAGAGTCAGTTGTAAGTTTTCTGGGTGTTGTACCGTGACATAATGTAAGATGCCTATTACTTTAATACTTTTCGGCCAGCGTTACAGTGGCCTTCTTCTGGGTATACTGATGTGAGATGTTTGTTACGCTCCACTGTAGAGTGAAACGTCGGATACTCAAGTAATAGCAATCTTACATTATGACGCGGTACAACACCCGCAAACTTTTATGTCATTTAAAATATGAATTCGACAACAGTATTAAATGTGATATGTAAAATTATTTATTTAATGTCAACTGCTAAATTTTTTTACTGTCAGCTACTGAATATTTTGAGTCTGACTGGTCTCAACTACGGACGACTCCACTAAAAATTTCATTAACATTTTTATTTACTAGTTAACCCTTTGAGACACACAAATACTTTTGGATAAATTAGGCATTGAAATTTGATTTTATTCTCCTTCATTTACTTACAAGAGCACATTCCTATTTTTAAAATTATTCTGTTTTTACAAAAGATATACAGAGGTGGTTTCACTGTGAACCCATTGTGACACAAGGGATTCTTCCAGGTCTTTCAAAGAGTACACTAATTGGATTTTTAACATTTATTATTACACTAATATTATATTTTCTTTCAAACTTTTTTCAAACAAAAGCCAAAAAATGCTTTTTTCGTTTTAGGCAAAATTTCTAAGAACATTGCATACAGCACTTCTTTCTTCTCCTCATGACATTGAAAAAAAGAAAGAAAAAACAGCTTTTTCTATCAGTTAGGCACAATCCGACGTCACACACTTTGTATGACTATCTCGTCCTATGGTTTTTTAAATTTTTTTATTTGTTTTTATTAACTACATTTTGCACATCGCTTCCATTTGCTATGAACAGGCAAACGTGGTTCATTAGATTGTCTTTTGTGAACAGAGACTTTCATTCTAAAAGGGCTTTAGGGTGAGCTGTGGTTTCACAGGCAGTCACAAGGGGATACGGCACAGCAAGAAGTGATTTCGCAGTGAAACCACTGTGACGCAAAGGGTTAAAGCACCTTAATATTGTGAATTATATATCACTTTACCAAAGATCAAAGAACCTGAAGATTATGTTTGTTTGTACCCAACATTCACTTCCAGTGTCTTTACCTTACTGAGTGACAAATTTTTTACTTTCATTATTTTATTGGAGTTTTGGGTGAGAAAATGTTTGCAACTACATGAAGAAATTTTTGCAAGTCGTTGAGAGTTCTTATTCCTCAATAGTGGATGAATGAAGTCCCGGTAATTAAGCGTTGCATGATGCGGCTTTTTTTTTTTTTTTCAAGCATCTCCTTGTTTATCACGTCATTGTCCTAAATATGAGTCTGACGCGATTCGCAATTACACAGCGATTGTTCCTGACGGAAAGGAATATGTGTACCAAGTCTGATTAAAATTGCTCCATTGCAATGAAGTCTCCCCCTCCAGGTGCATGTGCGCTGATACGAAACTTTCTGATAGATTAAAACTGCTAGGGATTCGAACCCAGGACCTTTGCTTCTCTTAGGCAAGAGCTCTACCGACAGAGCTGCCTGTACACCTGTCCTCAGAGCTTTAGAGCTTCCAGCACCTCGTCTCCTCCCTTCCAAACTTCGCAGAAATCCTTCTGAGAGCCTTGCAGGACAAGCACTCCTTAAAGAAGGGATACAAAGAAAGCTGCAGCGACACCTAGAAGAGATTACACTGTTGTGTAATATCTGAAAAATAAAAATAAATCCCACGACGTGCCAGGCCATTTATTTCACGCTTCACAGTAAGATACTGGAAATGTATGGACGCTTTCAGGGTAAATAATTATGATAAATCAACTTTTGCATCACATCTTGAAGATCATAGTCACCCAGCCAAATCAGTTACAGACAATTTGCATATCCTACACACTGTCAAAGAAAGAAGGAAAATGAACCTTCTTGAAGAATTGAAAATTTATATCCACAACTCAAACTCACGGACCTACAAATAAGCAATTTCTAAACATATTCAGTAAGGTAAAGCAGTCAACAATCAGAAGATTGGTTTGAACACCACAGTGCTTTACTAGGCAAGGTCCTGTTTGGAGGTGGTATGCCTCCGACCTTCGAACTGACTTACCCAGCCAGTTATAGGGGACCTACAGTTTAACGTGGGTTCCGAACCACGGTGCTACTCGGTATTTTTCACATGAGCAATACTGCCAGAGGGGAAAGAAGTGGAAAGTGACAGATAAAAATCCTACGACCTGGCGGGGATCGAACCCGCGACCTTTGGACTAAGAGTCTGACACTCTACCACTGTGCAGCCGAGGTGCACTCTAGTAATTCAACTGTATGAAATCTATTCACAATAGAAAATAATGTGGCTAAATACTCATGAAAATCGACATATCTAAATAAACCACCTTGCAGTCAAACTCACATTTTTTACACTGACTAAATAATGTAATACAGTTTACTTTTATTTTATGTGTTATAAATGACACAATTATGTAAAAATTTTGATTTTCATATCTTGTAATACTTTTCTCTCCCTATATACATGTAATGCCTTTGTAATTTATATGTTGCAAAACCTGCGTTGTAACATCTTTGTGCTTCGTAGATATAAACTCTTTGACCAGAAACTGAATATCCAAATGCAAACAAAGTGTATGGTGTGTGTCACATTACTGTTCAGTGATGATGATACATTGTACTCAAAAAATGGAAGGCGGAATAGTGATAACAATAAGGAGGTTATGAAAGGAAAGTGTGCTCGTAAAAATGCGTAAAAAGTGCGTCACATGGGCAATCCAGATTTGAATACAATATTAAATGTAACTAAGCAGTGATTTTGTTCATCTGTAAATAATTTCGCTATTAATAATGTCAAATAATTTGTTTTCAAACAGTGAACGCCACCAAAATGCTACACTTGTAAAATTCTGAATGTTTTAAGCACCTGAAGATGGGGACAAGCCAGAAACAGGTCGTGTCATAAATAAGTAGACCACTGGCCATTAAAATTGCTACACCAAGAAGAATTGCACATGATAAACGGGTATTCATTGGACAAATATACTACAACTGACATGTGATTACATTTTCACGCGATTTGGGTTCATAGACCCTGGGAAATCAATACCCAGAACAACCACCTCTGGCCGTAATAACAGCCTTGATACGCCTGGGCATTGAGTAAAGCAGAGCTTGGATAGTGTGTACAGGTACAGATGCCCATGCAGCTTCAACACGATACCACAGTTCATCATGAGCAGTGATTGGCGTATTGTGACGAGTCAGTTACTCGGCCACCATTGACCAGACGTTTTCAGTTGGTGAGAGTGTGGTGTCGCACAAGTACAAAGTGCGCGCCACCTACTTTCGCCGCGCGCCGCCATGCACGCACGGCGCGGCGTTCTCACGACGACAGCCACGAGCGCCCTCTGCGACAACTCCGCTCGTGGCCACCACTGAAGGACATGGCACTTCGGACTGAGATAGCAACGAGTTAGGACCTTCGTAATCAGATAGGCACCAGTGAAGACTTTGCTACTGTACAGGCACTAGGCAGGCCTCTAACAACTATGTATCAACATTCTGCAGTAATATGTAAAAGTTAAGTATTGTTACATTCTGTGCAATATATATCTCTTTCTAATTTACTCTAGTGTTTATAGTTTCTGGCTGCTCCCCTCCGTATCTGCACCAGCGTGCTATCTTATTCCTGTGTCGGTCTCATCCACTCGGCCACCGACACCTACGACGAGGCTGGGACACAAAAGCGGCGACGAAGTTGGGACACAAAAGAGAGATCTGGAGAATGTGTTAGCCAGGGTAGCAGTCGAACTTTTTCTGTATCCAGAAAGGCCCGTACAGGACGTGCAACATGCGGTCGTGCATTATCCTGCTGAAATGTAGCGTTTCGCAGGGGTCGAATTAAGGGTAGAGCCACGAGTCGTAACACATCTGAAATGTAACGGGTACTGTACAAAGTGCCGTCGATGCGAATAAGAGGTGACCGAGACGTGTAACCAATGGCACCCGATACCATCACGCTGGGTAATACGCCAGTAAGGCGATGACGAATACAGGCTTCCAAAGTCCGTTCACCGCGATGTCGCCAAACACGGAAGCGACCATCTTGATTCTGTAAACAGAACCTGGATTCATCCGAAAAAAAAAATGACGTTTTGCCAATCGTGCACCCAGGTTCGTCCTTGCGTATATCATCGCAGGCGCTCCTGTCTGGTCTGTGATGCAGCGTCAAGGGTACCGCAGCCATGGGTCCGAGCTGATTGTCCATGCTGCTGCTAACGTCGTCGATCTGTTCGTGCAGATGGTTGTCTTGCAAATGTCCCCACCTGTTGACTCAGGGATTGAAACGTGGCTGCACAATCCGTTACTGCCATGCGGATAAGATGCCTGTCATCTCGACTGCTAGTGATACGAGGCCGTTGGGATCTAGCACGGCGTTCCGTATATCCTCCTGAATTCACCGATTGCATATTCTGCTAACAGTCATTGGATCGCGACCAACGCGAGCAGCAGTGTCGCAATACGATAAACCGCAATCGCGGTAGGCTACAATACGAACTTAATCAAAAGTCGGTAACGTGATGGTACGCATTTCTCCTCCTTACACGAGGCATCACAACAAGGTTTCACCAGGCAACACCGTTAAACCGCTGTTTGTGTATGAGAAATCGGTTATAAACTTTCCTCATGTCAGCACGTTGTAGGTGTCGTCACTGGCGCCAACCTTGTGTGAATGCTCTGAAAAGCTAATCATCTGTATATCACAGCATCTTCTTCCTGTCGGTTAAATTTAGCGTCTGTAGCACGTTATCTTTGTCGTGTAGCAACTGTAATGGCCAGGAGTGAAATACGATCTTTAATGTGACTCATAGCGGTTTATATTGTCAGCCCTACGTTAGGAACAGTCACGGAGCTAAGACATATCCATCATGGATAAAACACACTTATTTCACGACTTCCACACCGGCAACTAGCCACTGGCAGTCAGGATCCACCCTGGCGTGACTCAGCCACGTACCTCAGCCCTATAACACACAAAAGGCTAACCTGGCACAAGCATACTCAAAAAGGCAGCCAACGAAAGTTGCGCTCGCTTGTCGTTACACTATCCTTTGTTCAAGGGCAAAGATAACACTTAAAATTACAAGGTCCTCCTCTTGCGACAACTTATGTCCTCGGCCATTCTGTATGGCTGAGAAGCATACTCCACCGTTTCTGACACCAATCTCGTCAGACTTCTGCGTCTGCAGAGTAACTTTTTTCGAGTCATCATAAGCGCTGACAAATATCTTAGAAACACACAAAACAAAATGTTCAAATGTTTGTGAAGCTTATGGGACGTAACTACGGGGTCATCAGTCCCTAACCTTACAAACTACTTATCAACTACCTTATAATAAGGACGGCACAAATATCCATGCCCGAGGGGGGATTCGAACCCCGACCGTAGTGGCCATGCAGACAGTAACTGGAGCGTCTCAGTCTCCTCGGCCACCGCGGCCGGCCACACAAAACAGAGAATTTGTAGGCCTACTCTCGATCTACACCCTTATAAAAGAAGAAAAATAGAGAAAAGGGGGGTGTTACCAGAATGTACTCTCTACCAGAAACAAACGTTAATTTTTATAATATGTACATGTCAAGATCTTGCTTTTTTATCTCCATTTTTGTGTCATAGATGTAACATTTGCGGCATTCTAAGGACCTATTGATAATGTCTTAAGGTAAAAGCGGATGGGGTACTGGACTGAATAAAGTTGTACAGAGCAAGTGGAGCGACATTTTCAGTAATTTCATCAACCCTCTTAATACCATGAGAAGGTGGAAGGAAGTACCACCAGCTATTTTCTGATTATTTATTCAATTATACAACCGGTTTTGTTGTTATAATCACGCCATCTACAGGTCCTCTTTGTGTAACTGAAGATGATTGTGATGATAACACCGAAACCGGTCGCATAACTGAATTAATAATCTTAACATAGCTGCAGGTACTTTCTTCCACCTTCCCATTTATCAGCTATAGTACCAGCCTATTGGTTATGGAGAGAATCATTATGTAAATGCGCTAACACGAAACTGAGGGTACAGATTTTTAATATTAACCGTACAAGAAGGACAATTAAACGTACATAATTCAAAATGTAGTTTGTCATAGATGATGAGAATATAAAAATTATGTATGCACGTAGCCGTTAAGAGTGGTAAAAAGAAAAATAAATTTTAGGATGATACTCCAAATTCTCCATAAGATTTGCCGCTACATTATAATCCATTGTAGGTGCCATTTTGGAACAGGTGACAGGTGACTACTTTCCAAGCACAAAACAAAATATGTGGACGTAGCTAGTTGCACACACGACACATTATAGTATGACCAAACATACGGAAGATACTGACAATGATTTTATGATATTTGGTGTAAGCCAAGCTAAGAAACTCTTACCAAAATCCACGAAACATAACACTCTTTGCGAATTACATAACAGCGCTGGAATCGACAAAGATGTGATTATGGAAAAGAAACGATAAAGAATAAAGATGTGAAGCGTGTGCAGACAGCAGTGTGGTTTTATTTATTCTCGTTCTTTATGTCATCATTTGTTTTCGACGGAGGTACGTCAGTTTTATTTTGTAATTTATGGAAGAAGATTTTGATTTTCTTCGTGAATTTTATCTGCACATGGAGAGAAAATTACTTTACCAAAGGCCAATGAAGGCGAATTTGGAGATCGGAAGTACGAGTTGAAGGGGAGGAATGAGACGAAAGGAAAAAGAAGTCAGTTAGCGCTTGGATTCCCATCTTATGGTTCTGGGTTCGGAACCCACTAATCCACCATTAAAAAAAATTCTTCGTAATGTTCGATTCTTAACTTGTAAATATAGTTTTTAAATATAATATTAAACAATTCAGTTTATGAACTCAGTATTAATATATTCAGACTCTTTACGTTACAAGGACATTTAGCGAATGATGAAAGAATTTTTACGAAAATGGTTTTTTTACTGAAGTTTTGTAATGCTAAATTGAGAAATGAAACAATTAATTCCCTCATTTGCGTCTTTCATTCTCTCATGTTTCCTATTTGCCCTTTCTTTCACCTGTTCTCAAAGTAGTCACATAAAACCTATAAATTTGCAGTGCTCTATAAATTCCAATTACATTTTTTCTCATTTTCATTTTCATGACATTGCATCACAACTGGTCGAATTTAAACCACAGGCAATACTAGTTGCCGGCTGCGGTGGCCGAGGGGACTGAGGCGCTCCAGTCACGGTCTGCACGGCCACTACGGTCGGGGGTTCGAATCCCCCCTCGGGCATGGATATTTGTGCCGTCCTTAGTATAAGGTAGTTGATAAGTAGTTTGTAAGTTTAGGGACTGATGACCCCGTAGTTACGTCCCATAAGCTTAACAAACATTTGAACAACAATACTTGTTACTCTTAATATCAGGTGGGGACGACATCACCCCCATGAGAACTGCTACCTTCCTAAGAATACAAGAAAGCTATAATCCTGCAGCTGAAGCCTGCCAGTAACGCTCCAGTCTTCAGGATTTTTTGCTGAAAGAACCCAAGTAAAAGGGGCTCTGGGCTCTAGTGCTCTTGACGCTCAGTTAGTACTAGAACGGGTAATGATGGCCGCGGTGGAGTAGCCGAGTTGACAGTGATGAACACAGATTTGTCTGCAGTATCAACGCAGGAATAATGGGACATACAGTGTACTTTATCTTCAGTACAGAATCAAAGGGAAAGGAAGATTTCATACATTACCTGACCATGCAACATGACATGATCCGAAGAAAGAAAAAGTACAAGGAATATTACGCTAATTTCTTGATTAAAACGATAATGTAATTACAAACAGAACATAAACAATGAGAAATTTAATCAACATTAGTTTACACAGAATTATTTCAGTTACTATCATTATGTATTTTGCCGTTTCAGAGGAAGTTCTCCAGAATTATTTGATCGCCGAAGAAGGCATTTATGTTTCTTATGTAGCTAATACGTCCCAGAATGGCGTGGATTGTATATGTGTCTGAAGATCTCTAACTATTTTGCGTCACAAGCTAAGAAAGCATATTCAGTTAATTACAGCTAATTTCTGTGCCTGCAAATTTTTACTTTATTATTATCATTATTATTTTTTCAAGCGGGGAAAAAACACGAAGTTACACTTATTTCCCACTTCTTCGTTCAATTCGAAGTGATTTTTCTTGGAATTTGAGGAGACGATAATAATGCAGAAATGTACATTAAGAGTAGTGTGCAGCTACGCAGAAGAGACAACCTCCTTTTATCTTCAAAGAAATATTTTGTTTAAAGGCATAGAAGCCGCGCCGTGAAGGCACCAATTGAGGAGAGGAAGGACGGGTTGAAGGGGAGGAAGGAGACCCGAAAAAAAAAAAAAAAAAGAAAGAAAGAACGGTCTAAAGCGTCTCGCTGCGGAGCGCGCGGTTGCTCGCCGTGGAGGTTCGAGTCCTCCCTGGGCCATGGATGTGTGTGTTTGTCGGTATGTTAGTTTACCTAGGTTTCAGTAGTTTGTAAGCTACGGACTGATGAGCACGCAGTTTGGTCCGATAGATTTACAAACATTTGAACATTTCTTTTGGTTAATGATGTTTATGGTCGTGTGAGACCTCGGGTGGGGTCGTGCTTTGCCTGCCTGGTACAACTCATTTTAGGTGACACCACTTCGGCCACTTGCGTAAAAAAAAAAAAAGAAAAAAAAAAAAAAAAAAAAAAAAAAAAAAATGCGCAGTGGGCAATGCGTTGGACTGAGACGCTGACGGTCGGTGGTTCAAAACCCGCCACTACCTAGGAATTTTTTGCTGGCCGCGGTGGCCGAGGGGACTGAGGCGCTCCAGTCACGGTCTGCTGCACGGCCACTACGGTCGGAGTCCGAACCCCCCCTCGGGCATGGATATTTGTGCCGTCCTTAGTCTTCGTTAGTTCATAAGTAGTTTGTAAGCTTAGGGACTGATGACCCTGTAGTTAAGTCCCATAAGTTCTACAAACATTTGAAAATTGAACTTGCGTGTCAATGACGATGGGATGGTGATGCCTGACCATGACCAAGTCCTCGAGCGGAGAAAATCCCCCACCCAAGAACGAATGGAACCCGGCCTCATGCATGCCTACCCACCAAGCTATCCACACTTTTTTTTTTAAATTTTTTAAATGCTTTCTTCTCATGAACGTTGGTTTGTTTTGTTGTACGTTGGCCGATGGGTTGTTGACTCCGTTTTTAATTTTGTTACGTATTATATTTTATTTTTTTATTGGAAGGCTAGCTCTCTGAGCAGCACTGGACTAGGGGGCGGACAGAGACGGGCTGTTGAGGCAGCAGGCGGTGAGAGTCGGCTGGCCTCAGCAGAGATAGCGGCCGTCTGGCGTGTTGACGTGTCGTCAGCGGCTGACGGCGCAGCGGCGCTATGCGCTGACCGCGGCAGCAGGTGCTATCAGTAGGTGAACGCTCCCGCCGTGTGGGAAGCCGGGGCGAGGCGACAGGCGGGGCGGGGCGGGCATCCCCCAGGCACGCGCCAGCCTGCTGGCGAGGCGGCGGCGGCGGTGCTGTCTGGCCCCATGACGTCACCGCCACCGCCACCGCCGACCGCTCTCTCATACACCAGCTAAAGCTCTGTATACGTAAAGTATGGCCAGCCTGCCAGCGGCGGCCATGTTGGGCCTATTCCGCTGCTGCTTGCACACCGACCACTTCAACGTTCCCACCGCTTAACAATGTTTAACAACCGATTTTGAGAAAACTATTCAATAAAACAATTTAACTTTTTCACGTGTTATAGTGCGATATATTCGCTCGACAATGATTTCAATTTCTATTAATTAATACTTATAGTTTCCGTGCTACATCAAATTAAGTAAAGTACTGCGCAAACTTTTGAAGAGTTTGCAGAGGAAAAATCGCATTGCGTAGACTTTGCGTATGGTTGATTTTAGCACATACAATGCTGCGGAGGAAATGTAGGTAAGATATCGAAATTTTATTTAAGGTTGAGAGCAGAAGGATTACTCTCTTCGTTCTCGAGATACAGGGTGTTATATCCGACGGTCAGATGCGGGAACTTGCGTAGTTCCGTCCATGCGGACTTGGCTGCTCTACGGAATACTTATCGTCCGATTTTATGAAAACTGGTTTGTGGCTCCAGATCTAAAGAGTTCACCTATAAATTCAGATTGACCTGTACTGTAGCGAAATATTCCAATAGACCACGAACACGTCGTCATCGGAGCATAGTGTAAATTGAGAAAACAATTGAGATCATGGATAAGTCTTTGATGAGTATTATCTTGCGAAATATGTACTTACGTTTCATGAAATACGAAAAATGCAAGGAGATACCCACTACACGAATTTTACCAGCAACAGAAATTAAAGGTGCCTTTACAACGCCAATTACATTTGAATCTCTAATATTTGTCTTGTTTCAATTCTTTGTTTCCTGTAATATGATACACTCTAACACATGAAAACGAATGAGGAAAGGTTGTTTCAGGAACTGTATATTAATTTCATATCTAACCGGGAATCTAGTTCACTCACTAATATGTCAAAATTTCTGTATTTTCGGCAACTACCTGCAGATAAAATCAACGACGCATAAATAATTTAACCTCACGACATTATGCAGGAATTTTCTTCAAAAAATTTTTCCAAGTTAAAAATATATACGTATCTGCTGCGTGATCCATTCTTCAGTGAATCATTATTAATTTACATTATGAATTAAAATCGTCACAGCAGAAAAACCGGATTTCGCTTCTGGGCTCCTAGTTTTCTCTGACGACTTTCAGTGTTTCTGATATCTAATGGCAGTACTGTAATGTTTACCTCCCTTGTTCGCTTCTTAAAAACACCCAAAAGTACAACACTGTGGCATTATTCAAACCAAAACATACGAATATTCACAAGACGTCTCATGTCAGCCCAGCAACGTATAGGCCCGAGATGGCGGAAAAACCGGTGTCGCGAATACTGGGCCAAGTGAATTCTGGACCCAGTGAATTCTGGGCCCGGAAAAGGTCGGGCCACTAATACTCCCCCCCCCCCCCTCCTTCACGCCGGGATGGGTGCCGGCCGGGGCGGCCGCGGTGGCCGAGGGGACTGCGGCGCGCCAGTCACGGTCTGCACGGCCACTACGGTCGGGGGGTTCGAATCCCCCCTCGGGCATGGATATTCGTGCCGTTCTAGTTCGTAAGTAGTTCATAAGTAGTTTGTAAGTAGGGACTGATGACCCTGTAGTTAAGTCCCATAAGCTTTACAAACATTTGAACATTTTTGAAGTCCCAGAAGCTATACAAACATTTGAACATTTGGTGCCGGTCGGCGGGTAAACGAGCCGACTTCATTATTTTGCGCCGGTAACTTGGTTCATGTAAACACACTCGGCCCTGAAATACTTTTCTACAAACATTACAAGGCAACAGTGAGCGGCATTGTTATAGTACATGTGGCTGCAATTCGAATGGTTCCAATGTTGCCAGAAAACATTGTGGGCCAGTGTTGTCGGCAATAACAATTTTTATGGCCCTTGCAAACGTAGCTTTACGTGCTGTACTGATGAAAGAGGTACGGAGATGGTCAAATAAGAAACAAAAGTGATACAGTTGGAAGTGGTCATGTAATTTCTGTTTGACAACTTTTCCTTATGATTGGATATTCAGAAGCTACAATGGAAAACCTGGAAACCAAATTACAAACACAGAATTTTAAAATCACGCCTGTTTGACAAAGAACATTTAAATTAACGTAAAATAAAATCTGTTCCTCACCTATCGACCTGCGAATGTTAGACCTACGTGTAATGTACATGAACCAGGCGTGTGCACGTATAGGTGAAATAATCTGCGTATTGCTTCCCATCTCATTCATAGCGCTAAATGTGCATGGCACCTATATATGACTTCGAAACAGGAAAACGCTTTCTATTATGTAATTATAATCCTGCATAACGTTATTAGTATTGCCAAATGTAAAATATATAGAATCAGCAATATGAATTCGCGTATTGAGACATACATTAAAACGAGAGTGTGTGAACCATAAAATAATTTAAATAATGAGAGTGCGTGTTTACGGCTACAATGAATGACATGATTTTCCATACCATGACAGAGAATGCATCGTAAAACAGGAAAAATTAGAGCCAGTGCAATACGCGTTTGTAAGAGGGAATATCGTTGAACATTATGTCAACATTCAACGTTGTTCTTCCGGCAGCAGGACATTTTGTTTCCGTTGGTGGTCATTTGAAGGGCGGTTTTAACGCGGCTCTGACAGGACGGCATAACATTATAAATCTTAAAGTAGGCATTAGGGGGAAATTAATTTTGCTCATTTCTTTTTGCAATCTGTATCTCCAACGTAGAGTCGCTTTTTTGCACCATTTCCATTTGATCTTCAGTATTATCTATGCTAAATTTCTCCTTGTCAAAATGCAAACCTAATGCAATTTTCTTGCTACCATAAGTATTTTCTTCAAATCGCCACGTATGAAGGACCTTCGAGACTGGCCAGTGGAGGGCTTCTCAGCGACAGGACATTCATAAACCCCGTAATTTGCACATTTGGCTTTTTTTGTGGTATATTATCACGCAATCGCACTTTAAGATTATGTGTCGTTCTGAACGCAGTTTTAACTCTTTGCTTCCAAAAATGTGTGTTTTAGTCTTTCTGACGGCTTGCCAGTTGTTGATCTGTTTTGAAATCACGTACAGGGTGATATGCACATGTTGTGATAGGAGCGGGAGAAGAAGCCATAAACAGCTACCCACCTACCCACTGTATGTGAGTTATATCCAATGATCTTTAATTACATGCATAATCCTACCCTTTTTTCGTATGCCATCATATATTATGTTCTTTACGTGACATATACCATCCAGAGATATGAGTTGTATATTATTTTATATTTATTTTAATATAAAGTTCTGTAAAGAAGAATAGCTACGATTTTTAAATTACATTTTTGTAATTAGGTTTTAAGTTTTCCATTGTTTTTGGAGGTATTTGACATTGGCTGAAATTGGTCATAAGTAAAACCTTTTTGAAGATTTAGATGTAAATGATTGCGTCAGAGAGACAATATATTACAAAAAGTCACAGTGCTCCATATAAGAAATTTGCTTTTTCCAGGAAGTGATCATGTTAGGTTTACGGAATTTTCGTAATAAACAGACTCCCATCACACTTTATCCAGGCTTTGAACTGGCTAAATGACAAGAATAAAGTGTCATTCAGGCGTTTTGAAATCAGTTTTTTATTTTTTTATTAATTTTTAAATTATTATTTATTTGTACATTTTTTCACATACGTTGACTCAAACTAGGCCAATGAATGTAATAAAATTTTTGAAGGTAAGAGATCGCTTTCAAACAGGCCCTGATGTCACCATCCTCTTCGTACTTTTGTACTATTTTTGCCATCCTTTCATCGAGTCTCACATATGTTTTTTTTCTTTCGTTTTCCCTCCATACCTAACTCTGATCTCATTAAAGCATGTGCCGAGTTCTCTGCTTCCGTCTTCATGCACTTGATTACGTCTTTAATTTTAGGATTCGGTTTCCCAAGCAAATTATTAATCTTGTTGTGCCAACCTTCTACAGCATTGGTGGTACAATGGCGCAGTCTGTAGCAGCTCCAAAACACTGATCGGGACTTCATCGTTTTCGAACCACCTGTCTACTAAATAGTCGAAAAACTGAGACAGCTTGGGGATATCTGGTGCTTGTGAATGGATTTCGAGCCAGCCATCGCAGACATCTTCCGGTCGAAGGAATGCCAGAGAAGCACACATCTGAATTTTCAACCTTACTTCATCATTTTCTCTGTATTCGGAAGCAAGTCCCAAGTCTTGCACTTTCCTCCAGAGAGATTTCTTCATGTGGAAATTGTAGCCGTGAACATGAACCTACGGGAGCAGAACTTTTAATGAAGAAATAGCAGCTATTTCAAAATCAACGGTGACATTTTGAGGATTCCATTCTTTTATATTATTTTTAAGAGTGCTGAAAAGACGAATATATGTCTCTTTTGTTTTGTTGGGAAACAGTGAAAAGGCCACCGGATAGATATTTGTTTAATACTTTGAACTTCCAAAGTCTACATGTATCGCATATATTTGAGCAAATTGCTTGCTACAACATTTGAAGGTCCCAGCCATAAAAAGTCTCGTTTAGTCTTTAAAGCCTCTCTGCCTGCTTTTCCACTAAAGACTATCACCCTATCTCCAATTTTGTCATCGCTCAAGAGAAAACGGCTACCGTCCTTCATATTTAGTAGCTCAGGCGAAAGATCGACTTCTTGTCTCGTCTGTGGCTCTTTCTGATCTCCGCGTGCTTTGGACAAATGCTTGTATAATATCCGCTTCGTTGATAGCTCTTCTGGCATTTCAGACACAAAATGTTACCTTAGATTGTGGAGGTCACCTAATTCTTCAGTATATATTTTAGAAATCGAAGTCCCTTCGTCTCTTGATCTTTTCTTAGCCCGATTTACTGCCTTCTGTATTTCTATGCGAGCGTCATCCGGTGCTCCAAATTGATGCTCGTTTGAACTAAGCACCTCACAGTCTTTCGTCTCAAGAATTCCTCGGCAATATTTTGTTCTTTGCTCTGAACAGCGCCAAATCACAGTCCCATCTGCTTTGGTTCTCCTTAAGGTAGCCGTCATAGTGCGCACATGGCTTAACACGGATGGTCGTTGACACTTCCATTTCGAACTTAAAGCACACTGGGAGACAAGATGCACGAACTAAATACTATGCAAGTTAGAGTCTACTGGCAGTGACTGTCTAAGCAGTCAGCCACTGCGTTGTACCACAGAATATGTTACTCTGTGGTTGTACGAGACCTTCGGGACCGAGACTGACAAGGAGCGTTTCCAGTGGACGGGGACTCCCAGGGGGGCGCGAGGCTCTGCCCTCGCGCAGTAGGCCAGTCGTCAGGTATGTTTAGGTCCAAAAAAATTGCAGGAAGCTGAATTTTTGGTATGTTGTTAGGACATATTAGACTAGTATTAAACCAAGTTTGCAGCTTCGAAATCCTTTAGCTTAACTTTTGAGAGCCAAAAAACCTCGCAATTTTCGGACTTTTTTCTGGTTTTGGCTTATAACTCGTGAAGGGTGGTTTTTTTGACGAAAAGTCAATCATACCTTTATTAATGTAGATACAATATTCTAAAATTTAAGCCCAACCGCAGCTCTGTAAGTACAATAGTTCCCGAGATATTGGACTTCAAAAATTGACTTATTTCTCCGAAAAGTTCAAATTGCCGATTTTAGTCATCTTGCGGCTAGAATATTGGCTCTAATGATCATCCCACGGGGAAAGTCATACAAAACAAAGTTATATATCTGTTATTTAGCTTTAACCTAAGTACAGTATAGGCCCAATAGATTTTAAGTTATCGTTAAAAAACGAAAAGTTGGAAAAATTGGATTATTCAATAAACTGACCCAGATGAATTGTAGTCCTCTTATCCTATATATGTTAAAGAAAAAGGAGGAATTACATATTCACGGTGATTATTAACGCATTGTATATAAATAGGATTTTTTCAAGACTGTTTTCAGCAAATATTGAACAGAGAAGTTCCGTGTATCCACTTCCTGCCATTATGGCACCGATGGCCCCCCATGAATGACATGTGTAAACCTCCAAGCTATGTTGACGAGCTGAGGATGCTGGTGGCTCTCCACAATGTCTCGAGCTTTCAAGTGCGGTGTCGCACGAGTCGGAAGTAAGCGCCACGTGCTTTCGCCGCCGCCGCCACGCAATCACGGCGCGGCGTTCTTACGACGTCAGCCACGAGCGCCCTCTGCTGCAACTCCGCTTGTGGCCACCACTGAACTGGATCGGTCACTTGGCAATAGGGCAGGCACTAGAACAGACTCTCATCAGTAAGCAGGCCTCTACCTAGTTTAACTATGTATCAGCATTACACCAGTCTGGAGTAATGAAACTTGTAAAAGTTAAGTATTACAATATTTTTACGAAATATATATTTTGTTCTGATCTAGCTTAGTGTTTCTAGTTTCTGCTGTCCCACTGGCTGGTCACCTCAGACTCAGTACCCGCACACGCGTCCATACTACTTCCCTGTGTCGGTCTCTCTCCGCTCGACCACCGATACCTAGGACAACCGGCGGCAACGAGACACAAAATCAAGTACAGTGGTTGGTCGTAGGTCACAAAACTTGTTTCCTGACCGTAAATGCTTGTTCTTTAACTGGCTTCCAAAAGTGATGTTAGAACAATGTCGTAGTCGGTTGGGGGAGCATGGATAAAAGGGAGATATACAATCTTTGAACATTTGTAAGGAAGATATTGTCACTTGCTCCATGAATCCATTCCATCCTGGGATGCCTTGCATGTTAGTTACTTTTCCACACAACCAAAGCAGGTCTGGGGATTTTGGCATAATGTCTTCAGCGATTTTCACTTCGTTAATTGAAATGGCTGACAAGCCAGATTTCTTTCTCATAGAACAATGTTTAATGTGTATGGCAGTTGTGAACCTGATAGACTCTGCAGAAACAGACTTCAAACGTGGTATGATTTTTGTCTCGGTGAACGGATGAGTCGTGATCATTATACCACCCATTTCATGGAACGTATTTTCTCCATCAATTGTATTAACAATCACGTCTGCATTGTCGAACACAAACTGCATAAAAGCTCCTTTGTCAAATAGTTGTGTCACTTCTCCACGGAGGATAGCGGAACTTAACAAAACGCATAGCCTCCGTATATGTACAAGAAATTCCCGTACTGTGGCAAAGTTCAACAAGGTGCTTTGATTCAAAATTTTTATACAAATATGTTCCAAAGCTTATTTGAATTGAGGGTAGGAAAGATTTGGGCCTCATTGCAGCTATGACTCCGTGATCAAATCCTATGCACTTCTTTTTCCATTGTTCGAGAGAAGAACGTTTGTTTTTCAGGATAATCTGTTCAAGCAACAGTTGCAGAGAATCAGGAACTGATGCTTCTGCGCCTTTCAAAAAGGCATCTCACGGGGGATATGGAGTAGTGCCAAATGTTTGGGAACGAATGTCTTGCAGGATAATCTCTGCAGCAGCTTTGACAACTCTAAGCCGTTCTTCAGCAAGATCGCTAAGTCTTTGATTGTACCATTTTTCATAAACAATGTTTTGTCCAATGTCTGTGATACGGACCAACCTGCGCAAAAATAATTTATTCTTCATTTTGCCGTTTTAGATGAGCTTGAACCCTTGCAACTGATGGTTTGTAATTACCTGTGAAGTTGTCTGCAATCAAGTCACTTATGGAAAATTGGTATTCCTCTCTTATTTCTGCAAGGTTTGTATATGTACGTTCCATACCTTCGATAAGGAGGGGATGTTCAGGACGCCCTCGTTTACCTCCTGCACCAGTAGATTGCGACAAGGAGTGCAAGTTTAGGTATCAATGTTTGTAGTACTTACCCTCAGCAGCAACAAGTTCACTTATACATGAAAGAATCTGTTGTCCCATTCAACAGCTTGTCTAGCTTTTTCCACAATCGAATCTTTCACTTCCAGTGTTTCCACTTGATGGAGTTCATCCCGTAGATTTTTAGTCAATTTTATCTGCTTTTCGAAATATTCCTTCACTATCACTGTTCCCTCTCCAAGCACTTCCCGATGACCCCGAAACAAACATCCGACGGGGGTAGCTCAGACATATTGTAACACAAGAAACTACTTAAAACACCACGATAGAGATTTAGACGATTTTTGTTTGAAACGTTCTTCACAGATCCGAATACGGCCGTTTCTAAGGACAGACTGGGTGTAGTGAGGAAGGCCTCGGAGACAAGAAGCTTGTGAGTCACCACTCGGAGTGAGGGCCTCACTACGAACTCAAGTCCCAGTCCCTCAATGGCTGACCAATACTCACAAACGGAGAGGCTTTCATTGTTTTTACAGCAATACCTACTTTCAAAAATATATTGGCATGCACTAACACATAAATTACACCTATTTATATACAATGCGTTAATAATCATCGTCAATGAGTAATTCATCCTTTTTCTTTAACATATATAGGATAAGAGGACTACAATTCATCTGGGTCAGTTTATTGAATAATCCAATTTTCCCAACTTTTCGTTTTTTAACGATAACTAAAAATCTATTGGGCCTATGGACTTCGTTCTGTACTTAGGTTAAAGCTAAATAACAGATATATAACTTTGTTTTGTATGACTTTCCCCGTGGGATGATCATTAGAGCCAATATTCTAGCCGAAAGATGACTAAAATCGGAAATTTAAACTTTTTGGAGAAATAAGTCAATTTTTGAAGTCCAATATCTCGGGAACTATTGTACTTACAGAGCTGCGGTTGGGCTTAAATTTTAGAATATTGTATCTACATTAATAAAGGTGTGATTGACTTTTCGTCAAAAAAACCACCCTTCACGAGTTATAAGCCAAAACCAGAAAAAAGTCCGAAAATTGCGAGGTTTTTTGGCTCTCAAAAGTTAAGCTAAAGGATTTCGAAGCTGCAAACTTGGTTTAATACTAGTCTAATATGTCCTAACAACATATCAAAAATTCAGCTTCCTGCAATTTTTTTGGACCTAAGGCCATTTTTTTGTCTACGACGACTGGCCTACAGGTAGTTTCCAGGAAACTGGGCCCAGAATTCGCACATTTCTGGTTGGGCCCAGAATTCACTGGGCCCAGAATTCAGTGAACCGGAAAAACCACGTGACTCGATTTCAGCCAATCACGAGTTGCAGACGGCGGCACGCGGCGCGGAAAAGGATGGCCATACTTTTCCTATACAGAGCATTAACACCAGCACCCCAGGCAGGGGGGAACGCGCTTTCACCGTGCATCTCAAATTTCTGTCAGGAGGGTTCTAACTTTGCTTATAAATACCTACAAACCAAGTTCAACAGACTAAATAAAAAATTGCACTGACATGTTTTACGGCCCACTTTCGATTTGTAGTTTTATAACTTTTTGCAAACATTTTGGACCAAAATAATAATCTCAATAATTTTCGAACTTTTTTCTGGTTTTGGCTTATAACTCGTGAAGGGTGGTTTTTTGACGAAAAGTCAATCACACCTTAATAAAATAAAAAAGAGTGTCTGAAAACCTTTTAGGGAAAAAAAATTAGCTAGTGGCGGCTTCCGAGCCACCAACCTTCAGCGTCATAGTCCAACGCCTTGCCTACTACGGTATATTTTTTCTCTTTTCCTATGGGTAGTTCAGTTAATTGTGGTCGTTGTTCCCTTTTTTTTTTTTTTTTTTTTTCTTTTTTTTTTTTTTTTTTTTTTTTGTTCGTTGTCGTTCGGTAAATTCTTGGCTCAGCGTTTTTATTACAGAGAGGCCTTCAGCCCTCTGACCGGGCGCGCTGAGCCACGGCGCCCGGCACTACGGCTATAAATCGAAAGATAAGTTCTTTAATCTCATACTATTCATGGCCGATCTTAACTGATGCTAATATGACATTTGAAGACACTAGATTATCATTTATCGTACGAATAACGATGTGTTTTTGTTAATTCCTCAGTGCGCCATTGCTTTCAAATGACAACGTGTAAGTTACAATAAGAAAATCATCAAATACGAAACGAAAGATGGTTGGCGTATGCCAGAGAGATTTCTGGGCGAGGAATGTCACTTTACATCTCCGAACGGCTGGTTTTCGTTAATTCAATGGACGGTGTCAAATCTCCGTTATTTTTGCAAATATGCCTCAAACGATACGAGATATGAAAAAAACATAAGGGAGCTAAGTTATAGAGCATTTTCTCCTCTACCAATTAGGCTATTCAATTTTCGTGTCAGATGAACGGTTCGTTTGCAATTACAAACCGATTTTTTTCGTTTTACTACCGTATTTTTTGTCCGAAAAATTTGATAAAAGTAGGTTCTGGTCTCTGGAAGCCAACAATCGTGTCTGTAAAATTTGGTGTTGATCGGTTGAACGTTCGTCTTAAAAACAGGGAACACGTTACAGACAGACAGACATACATACATCTCAAAATCGCCGTTATTTTTGCAAATATCTTTGAAATGCTACGAGATATGAAACAAACATAAAAGAGCAAAGTTGTAGAGAATTGTCTCCTCTACAAAATCGGTTATTCAATTTTCGTGTCAGATAAATTGTTAAGCCGTTATTTTCATTTAAATTTCGAGCTGTCAAAAGACGATCGCAATGGCCCACTTTTAGTGTTACTACCGTAATCTAAAGTGGGCCAAAATGTTTAATAAAACGTCCAACAGAAGAAAAATCGTATAATGGCAAAGTATTACGTATTGCAGCAACTTATTGTGACGTGCAAGGCTTCAGAAAGTCAAGCAATGTAATTATTCAACCTTTCCTGGCGATCTGATGACGTCAGTAGGATGTCAGATTCTGTTGGATGTCAGCGTCGTTCTCACGCGGTATTTCGATTAACGTAAGTCGTTCCCTTCATCAGGTTCGGCTTGAAACTGCTCGTCGAGTGGAATGGGTCCAGAATTTTAACCCTTTAATGCATGATTATTTTATTTGAAGCTATAAAATCTACCACGATTAGTATATAGTGCGTATATAGTGAGAAAAATATTGGAAAAAAAGTCCTGAAAATTATTATGCAGTAAGAAATCAACAAAAAGTACATAGGTGGTCAACTACCTAGTGCTTCCATGATCAGGACCGTCTTAATGATAACGGGCGCCGGGTTACGAAACATCAGCTAGTCCCCCCCCCCCCCCCCTTTGGCACTAAAAGGAAACACCCAGAAAATTTAATTATTATGTTTTATTCTTTTTATTTAATACTTACACAATTAAGAAACGTTTTCAGCCACTGAATTCAATTTTTATGGCTTTAAATTGGCAAATTTATGGTATATTTGTTTTGAAATGTACTTTTGATTTGATACTTATGATGGCCAAATTTGCCAGTCTATCTTTTAGTAAGTCATTTTTTAGATCTAAGTGTATTTTTTTTTCTTTTTCTTTTTTAAAGAGAAGGTATGTGCCCTGAACTCTTTTCATGCCTTTCTAAATTTCTCGACAAATACCTCCAGTCTATGAAACCAAACACTCACCAATGAAAGTAGTGGCAATTGCATTAAAAAGCTTACAGTGCAGTGGAAACAAATAACTGAATCTGTTGATGTCTAATAAACAACCAAATCACGCCGAATAATTTCGTTGTTTGGTAAACTTTAACTGTAATATGTATCGTGTATGTGTGTGCATGTGTGTGTGTGTGTGTGTGTGTGTGAGTGTGTGTGTATTTCTGGTACTTGTTATACTTGCCCACAGAAAGTCGAAGCTGTACCGAATGCTCAACAAGTCGTATTTGTAAACAATATCGGTGTCCACATTTTTTACAGGTGTAATGAATCTTTGTTTAGTAAGTCTCAAAACTGACATATTGCGCATGGTATATGGCGCTCGCCTGGCGACATGACCACTCAAACTAGCTTACACTAACTTTTTCTAAAGACGACGCAAACACCCATGTCCGAGAGAAGACTCGACCCTCCGGCGGGAGCAGCCGCGCCCTCCACGACGACATGGCGCCTTAGACCACGCAGCCATCCCGGCTTTGCGCCCGCCTGACGCCCCCTGGGTACCGTCTCCGGTGTTCCCCACACCCCTTGCTAAAGACGGCCCTGACCATGATGTACCTGATGCAGTAAATATTATTATGCCTCTCATCTTCCCAGAAAGTAACTCATAATACAACATTAGTATGCGATTGACTACTTTTACATGGCAGAGGAGGAAACTGAAGTAAACCAATGCAAATGTTAGGAGTAGCTCAATGGAGATAACTGTCGAAATGATTCAGTAGGTAACACTCTACAATTTATAATTTCTAGGTCGAGCTACCATCAATGTAACACTCTGTATACAGGCAGCTACAAATGAATTTGTGGTAAAATGTTGATCAGTTAATGGAAAATATAAGGTATGTAGCTGATCGGCTACACTATGCCTTGAAGGATTAACCTGCGGCCTTCCGCCTCCATGGTCAGTTCCAGGCGTCCTCTCCGTGGGGCATGACCCGTTCTCAGGCATTCCGTTGCGATTGGCTGATGCTGGCGTTCCCGTGCGATTCTGAGTAATCCACTAAACTACAGGCCTATTTCATTGACGTCAATTTGCAGCAGGGAACATTTCCTTTATTCAAATATTATGAATTATCTCGAACAGAATGATCTATTGACCCAAGGTCAACACGGATTTAGAAAATATCGTTCATGCCAAACACAACTAGCTCTTTACTCACACGAAATGATGGGTGCTATCGACCAGGGTTCGCAATTCGATTCCGTATTTCTTGATTTACAGAAGGCGTTTGACACAGTACCTCACAAACGGCTATTAATCAAATTACGTGGTTATGGTATATCGCCCCAAATTTGCAATTGGATAGGGGATTTCCTGTCAGAGACGACACGGTTCGTAGTAATCGAGGGTAAGGCATCGACTAAACAGAGGTAATACCGGGCGTTCCACAGGGTAGTGTTATTGGTCCTCTGCTTTTCCTTATCGACATAAACGGTTTAGGGGAAAATCTAAGTAGCTCTCTTAGGTTGTTTGCAGATGACGCCGTCATTTACGGTCTAATAAAATCATCTGAAGATCAAAACCAACTGCAGAACGATCTGAATAAAGATATCAATGTGGTGCAAAAATTGGCAGTTGACTCTAAATAATGAGAAGTGTGAAGTCGTCCACATGAGTACCAAAGGAAATCCGTTAAACTTTGTTTACAAGATAAATCAATCAAACGTGAAGGCCGTAAACTCCACAAAATACCTAGGAACTACTATTACATCAGACGTAAAGTGGAAAGAACACGTAGATAACCTCGTGGGAAAGGTGAACCAGAGAGTGCGTTTTAATGGCAGAACCTTTAAAAGATGCAACAGAACTACTAAAGAGGCTGCATACACTACACTTGTTCGTCCTTTTTTGGAGTATTGCTGCCCAGTGTGGGATCCTTATCAGGTCGGTTTGACGGAGGACATCGAAAGAGTCCAAAGAAGGGCAGCTCGTTTCGCATTGTCACGATACAGGGGAGACAGCGTTACGGAAACGATTCAGGATCTGGGATGGGAATCATTACAACGACGGCGCTTATCGTTGCGGCGTGGCCTACTTACGAAACTCCAATCGCCAACATTCTCCTCCGTATGCAAAAATACAGTATATTGTTGACTCACACTTACGTAGGTACGAATGATCATCAGAATAAAATACGAGAAATCAGAGCTCGAACTGAGAGATTCAGGTGTTCTTTCTTCCCGCGCGCTGTTCGAGAATGGAATGGGAGATAAATAGTATATCGGTAGTTCGATGATCCCTCTGCCAGGCACTTAAATGTTATTTGCAGAGTATCCCATGTAGATGTAGATGGGAGTTCCCTCTGTGGTCCGCACCCGTTGGACCGGCGTTAGGCGTACCTTCAGTGTGGTGCACTTGGAGCTCTCTCTGGGACGTCTTTTCCTCTTCCATGCTTTCTGTTCCAGTATGTGTGGAGTTCATATGTTCAAATATTTGCAAACCCATTGGACCAAACTCTATTGTCATCAGTCCCTAGAATTACAAACTGCTTGAACTAGTTTACTCTAAGGACAACACGCACACGCCTATTAATGACCGCTCAGTCCGTAGCATAACGCCTTAGATCAATCGGCCATTCCGCACTGCTGTATGTAGAGTACTACTGCTGCCCCCGTGACGTTTCTGTTTCAAAAATGTTTGTAGAGCTAATGGGACTAAACTGCGGGGTCATTAGTCCCTAAACTTACAAACTACTTATGAATTAGCATACACTAAAGACGGCACAAATATCCATGCCCAAGGAGGGATTAGAACCCCCGACCGGGAACGGCCTCGCGCATCGTAACATAGCGCGGCAATGCGCTCGGCCGCTCCGCTGTGACACGTTGCTGGTAATTCCATTGCAGGATCCCATGCTCTACTGAGTTGGTACCAACGAGCATAGAGGCTATATCACCTACATCAGCATACAAGCAGTGAAGTCACGGCAGCCATCTTGGATGGGTGTAGAAACGGAGTTGGGCCGATATCCGCGTACTTCTTCAAGTGGCGCTCGCCTCAGTTACATTGTCATTTGAACTCCTTAGGATAAGGCAGACTGACAGATGAATACAGAAAGAATGCAACAGTGTTCTTAATAAATTCCATACGTATTGTGTTTGCATAAAAAGAATAATAGAAACTGTTAGGGAAAGAGATTCAAACAGATTGAGTGTCAGATAGGAGGAACAAAGTTAGAACAGGTAGACAGTTTCAAGTACCTGGAATGTAGCGAAAGAACTGGAATCGAGGTGCAGCAAAGCTAATGCAGTGAGTACTCAGCTAAGATCTACTCTCTTTTGCAAGAAGGATGTAAGTACCAAGACTAAGTTAGCAATGCACCGCTCTATCTTTCGACCAACTTTGTTCTATAGGAGTGAAAGTTGCCGCGGTGGAGTAGCTGAGCGGTCTAAAGCACCTCGCTGCGGAGCGCGCGGTTGCTCGCCGTGGAGGTTCGAGTCCGCCCTCGGGCATGGGTGTGTGTTTGTCCGTAGGTTAGTTTACCTAGGTTTAAGTAGTTTGTAAGCTACGGACTGATGACCACGCAGTTTGGTCCAATAGATTTACAAACATTTGAACGTGTTTTTTTTTTTTTTTTTTTTTTTTTTTTTTTTTTTTTTTTTGAGCGAAAGTTGGGTGGATACAGATTATTTTATTCATAAGGTAGAGGTTACAGATATGAAAGTAGCAAGAATGATTGCAGGTCTAATAGATGGGAACAACGACAGGAGAGTGTCCATAATGAGGAAATAAAAGAAAAACTGGGAATGAACACTATAGATGAAGCAGATGAAGCAAATAGACTGAGATGGTGGGGTCATGTTACACGCATGGGAGAAGCAAGATTACCTAAGAGACTCATGAGCTCGGCAGCGGAGGGTAAGAGGAGTCGAGGTAGACCAAGAAGAAAGTAGTTAGATTTGGTGCTGAATGATTTTGAAGTAAAAGACATAACATCAGACGAGGCATCAATGTTAGCATTGAATAGGCGATCATGGAGGAATTTTATTAGAGATACTTTGCCCCAGACTGAAGCTGAAAGGCATAATCAGTCTCTAATGATGATGATGATGTTACGTTTATATGAAATTAAAATTACGACATGAAAAAGTTCGTCGCCTGCCACTTTTTTTGGTTCGTGGTCAGGAAATTTTCGTCAGCGAGAAATTTGTAGATAATGAAATGACCTTATCTTTTTACTTAAACAACTTTTTATAGCTCCCCTAGCCCTCTCACAAATTTGGATACAATAGGACGGTGGAACCTTTTAGATTTTACTCATTACTTTCAGCGAGCTTGCCCAGCAGCGAGCACTGATTCTGTTGCCCACTCGCCCTGTACTTTGTGACCAATTTCGATAAACATTTTCTAATTTGGAATACAATTTTTTTGTATTACATAATTATGACTTATACTTTATTTTACTACTAACTAGCTGAGCCGCCCCGGCTTTGCACGGGTGATCTTTAAACTTCTTTAACTCGAGAACTGCAGAACGTATCGTGATGCCGTTTTTTCCTATTTCTTCGTTATAGTTCTGGCATCAACAAAGGCTATATAAAAATATGTCAATACGAAAATGTGAAATAATTCAAATAAAAATAATAACGTAGAATGATTTACCACTTCCACAATTTCGTAACTTCTGTAGCATAAACTATGAGAACTGCGACAATGTACATAACATAAAATTATATAACTCAGTATGATTAAAGAAAGAAAAAGACGCGAGATCAAATGTCTAACTTTTACAGATCTGTAGTCTGAAGCCATCTGACGCCAGCGCTTTAGAAAAGAAAAAAAATTATAAATTTGGTTCACTTGTAAAAGTTGGACACGTGCTCTCGCGTATGTCATTTATTTATTTATTTATTTTTTAGATGTATAATGGCGCCTAGCTCTTACAGTTTAGGCTCCAGAGATACGTTCGGTACTCCTGTAGTTATAAAAGGTCAAAGGCACAGAAAGAGGGAAAATGTCCTTTTGTTTTATATAATAGTATGATTTGGTATTCCCAGCTGAAATTTGCAGTTACTTACAGATTGTATTAAAAGAAACGCCTTAAATATGTGGAAAAGGAATTAACATTTGTAATTATTTATTGCATTTGAAAAAAAATTATTTATTCCTTCCAACGTTACGTGCAATTTTCACTTCTTCCTTTCTACTGCACTTTTTTTTTTTTTTTTTTTTTTTTTTTTTTTTTTTTTTTTTTCAGGGCGCGGTTGCTCGCCCTGCAGGTTCGAGTCCTCCCTGGGGCATGGGTGTGTGTGTTGTCCTTAGGTTAGTTTACCTAGGTTTAAGTAGTTTGTAAGCTACGCACTGATGACCACGCAGTTTGGTCCGGTAAGATTTACAAACATTTGAACTTTTTTTTTCAATGACACAATTAAGTATAGTAGTAATAATGTTACTGAAAAATGACATGACGAATTTAATGATGTGTCCCTTTATAGGCATCACTCTAAAACACTGAAACTAGCCTGTGCTCGCAGCTGTGACCGGGTGTCGCTCGGCACTATATAGGACGAGTCATGGTCTGCGCCCATGTTGGTTGGGTGTCGATCTCTCTGCCCAGCTTCATTTGACTGCCAGTATAAAGCCTCTCTATGTTATTCTGTGCTCGCTGGTTGGTACCCAGTTTCTCGGTGCACGAGGTTTCGCATCACCTTTATCGACTCTCTGAACCAGTACCCGTGGATCTGTACGAGAACCCCTGTTCCGACATATTTCGCATAATGATTGCGTTTTAAACAGTTCTCATCAATGGCTTAGTTTATTGCCTAGTCGGGGTATGCACATGTTATAAAGTAATATCAAACATTATATTTTACAGGCTCAACACATACACTGAAGAAATATTACACACCGCGCAAACAGGGTTCAGAAAAGGCAAATCAACAATCGACCAAATATTCACACTAAGATAAATATTAGATAAGAACTGGGAGCACAATCATGTGTTTTGCCTGTATATAGATTTCAACAAAGTATATGAGAAAGAGGAAATGTGGAGGATAATGGCAGAGTATGGGATGTCTGACAAGCTGATAAAGCTGACTAAAATGTGTGCGATGGAATCAAAGTGTTGAGTGAAAGTACAGGGGGAGTTCTCTGAAGTATTTGAAATGAAAACAGGAGTGAGACAGGGAGATATTATAACAACAATCCTGTTAAATTTGGCCCTCAACGACACCCTGAGGAGAGCAACATGTGAAAGTGTAGGAGTCACCATCCTGGATGGTACCGTTTTGACGCCTTTTAGCCTCTTAGCATTCCTTCTAGGCTGATTATGAAAATGTTCATTTTTCCCTCTTTCCTGAAATTGTTTGCCTACGTTGAAACTGGACCTTACAGTATTAAAAACCTTTATGTCAAAAAGTCACGATCGTGCTTTTTTTTTTTTTTTTTTTTTTTTGGGAGATGACCGTAATCCTCCAGAGACAATGAACATCCCCCTCCCCTCCTGGTTCTGCCTGTATATATACAGGGTGAAACGAATTTAAACCGTCAAAATCTGGGATGATGTAGGGGACATCAAAACAAATATTTTTCCCTAATGTCATTTTTTCCTATGAGGAGTATTTAAACCGGTAGAGGGAGATTTCACTGGCGGCAAATTAATGAAACCAATAAACACTTTTCCATTTTTTATTACGAGGAGACAATACATTAACAAAATCCAATTTCAGTTACAGTAGATTTTCAAAAATGCCTCTATTGACACGTAAACAAAGGTTACACCGTCGGATCATGTTCTGTCTGACACTGGCAAAAACCCCAGGAGTATCTTTTTCAAAAATGCTCAAATGTTTGTTAAGCTTAAGGAACTTAACTGCTGGGTCATTAGTCCCTAAACTTACAAACTACTTATGAATTACCTTGTACTAAAGACGACAGAAACATCCATGCCCGAGGGGGGATTCGAACCCCAGACGGCGGACGACCGCTCGCACCGCAACACGGCGCCCCAGCAAGAGCGGCTGACCCGCCTCGGCCTTTGTTATTTTGATATCGCAACAATAATTTTAGGGTTATGTTACGTATCTGCAATAAATCAACTCATCTAATCGCTACTGACATGGATGGGGCGAGAAATATGACGATAGAATGTTCCAAAATCTTTCCACACTAGTTTTTCATGCAAGCAGTGCTTCTGTTAATTTGTTCGATAAATAGGTCTTTATCAGGTGAATATATTGTGGTATTTTAACGCTTTGGAATCCTGCTATTTTCGTACAGATTCTCAATTAAATGATCGTTAGCCGTGTAATGAGCAGAATTCTACTCGTTAACTTTACGGCTAGTTTAGATCTTTTAACGTCAGGTTAACTGATAACGAGACATGTACAAACGCAATTCTCCGCTAACGACAAGTTAAAATCTTAACTGGAACTTAAAGAGAGAAACCGACCCCTAGAGGATGAAACAAGGAGCTACTTATACTATTTTTGATGCTAGAAATGCGAAAATTTTGATTTGGAATCACGGTTAGAATTTAAAAAAATAATGTATTTTGGGATATTTTGAATTTTGCCACTAATGGTGCATTGTGGGTGGCAATTTGTATCAAAATACTTTATTAGGAAAGCATTTTTAAAACTAAATCTATGAAAATTTATATTTAGAAGTAGAAAAACCAATGCAGACCATCAGTCTACTCGTGCGAAGCAGCATGAATTAAGCTAGTTAATCCATATTGACTATATGTTGATGTTTGTGGCAATGAACCTGTGGAAACAGAAAGATGACCTATGTAAGATTATGTCCCTTTATGGGCTAAGGTACAGTCTGTTTATGAAGTTGCTCAGCAGGGATGTGTTTTTTAAAACCAACATCTTTATAAAAAGACCATAAAGAGACATAACCTTACATAGGTTATATTTCTGTTTTCACAGGTTCATTGCCACAAACATCAAGATGTAGACAATTTAGATTAATGTACACCTTAAGTGATATATTTTTATGTCTATAGCCTGATGATGATGGACAACATCGAAACATGTCCCTATTGAATATTTTTAACATATAAATCATTGTTGTGACTAGCAACTTTTTAATACATATATAACTTATACAATAGGCAGATGAGGGACAACGATCCTTTCTTCAGTGCAGAGGCACTCCTGAGCCCTTATTCTTATGGGAATTAGTTTACAATAACTACGAGTTTGAGTTCTAGAGGGCAGGGTAAAGTTGAAAATTTGTATATGACAGAAGGCGTACTTGAGTAATTCCGTGCAGGTGTGATGATCGCTATGTCCTCACTGGTGTACGGATCAGCGCTATTGTCTAGAAAGCAGAAGACCCGGGTTAGAATGCTGGCTGGGTACACATTTTGAACAATACCCATTTGCAGTTGTCGTACATTCGGTGAACACGCTTTACAGTATAATTGTCCCACGAAACGAATAACACCTGAGATGGTCGGCGGCTGCGGTCGTCTGTGACACGTGACGTGACCGTGCCGTCTGCAGACGGAGCGCTTCAGCGGGAATTCCGTCGCCGTCAGATGCCTCTACAGCAGGAATAGAACACACATTTTTTCTTACACTCAGCAGAAATTTTTTGCTGAACGATCTGTTTATCTTCAAAGAATTCCGGCGAATGTTCTTTGGCAAATGTCAGAAAGAGCACACGCGGCAGTTCTTAATTGTCATCCACCCTTGAATGCTTATTTCAGTTCGGAAGCAAGCGAGAATTTGACTCGTGGCGGGAACAGAAGGCACGGTGCCAATAATCAATTAATTTATTTAATTATTTTTTTTTCAAATAATCGTTGAAGTCTGAGGGAGGTTTTTAAGAAGAGAAAAATTGTGCGGAAAAACTGTTTTGATGAAATCTTGTTTGTATGTTTGAGAGGGTCCCAGGATATTTTAGATTCATATTTGAACTGACGATTTTGTATCGACATCGCCACTTGAGATTCGTATTCTGATCGCTAGCATGCTGTTCATCCGATTGCACTAAAATGTGGAAGATCACAGTGTCCATGGATTTTCGTTCGGTGCATAGCGGACGACACTTTACCTACGGTACGGACGTCGACAAAATCTATAGTTTTCTTCCGATATTTATGAAATTTTGCACACTTAACTTGGTAATAAGAGGAAGGCCACTTTCTACAGAATAATTCGTACGGTGAGTGGACGAAGAGTCGCGCACTCTAAGGCGCCTTGCTGTGGAGTGCGGGGCTGCTGCCTATCGGAGGTTCGAGTCCTCCCTCGGGCATGGTTCTGTGTTTCTTTTAGTGTAATTTAGTTTAATTAGTTTATATATCTAGGGACCGATGACCACTGCAATTTGGTCCCATAATTTTACAAACATATTATTTGAACTAGGTGGAGCGCGCTTTACTCAGAAACTTCGAAATCAGCCTGCAGTTCAGATTTTGGAGAGATTATGCGCACTTCAAAACGAGAGGAAGATGACATTTCATGTGGTGTCTGGCGGAGGGCACTTTACTTACAGACTACGACACATACAAAATGTTCAAATGTTTGTAGAGCTTAAGAGACTTAACTGCGAGGTCATCAGTCCCTAAACTTACAAACTGCTTATGAACTACCTTACACTAAAGAAGACACAAACATTCATGCCCGAGGAGGGATTCGAACCGCCGACGGGGAACGGCCTCGCGCATCGTAGCATAGCGCCTCAATGCGCTCGACCGTTCCGCCGCGGCCGACACATACATACAATTTTACTCCCATTTTTGAAGAAAAAAATTCATTCACACTCTCAACCGAAGAGGAAGATTACTGTCTACATAATGTTCCATATCGTGCATGCCAGACCTTGGCTACGTTTTCCCAATTACCGCGTAAGTTAGTTCACGGCAGTATATTTTTTTGGAGAGGGTTTCTTATAATCCGCAATCCACCGTATCCTGCATGGCAAAGCGTACCTTGCGACAAACTTTGACGCTGTTTTAGTGATCACGAAAGATGACAGATGTTAATGAGTTTTCCTAGATCGGGTGGGGGGGGGGGGGAGGAAGAGGAGATGAACTGGTTCGAATCCTGGCTGGGTACTGGGTACAAATTTTTTCAACATATACCATGCCAGAATGTGTAATTTAGCAGTAGATACCCGTGGAGTACTAAAGCAACTTAAATCGCTTAACAAAAATAAGTCTCACGGTGACGATTATATACCCATTATGTTCCTTTCAGAGTATGCTGATGCAATCATATACAACCGATCGATCAACGAAAGTTCCATACCCCAAAGACTGGAAAATTGCACAGATCACAGAAGGCAATAGAAGTGGTCCGCAGAATTACAGGCCTGTATCATTGACGTCAGTTTGCAGCAGGATTTTGGAGCATATACTTTCCTCAAATATTATGAACTGCCTCGAAGAGAACGATCTATTTATCCATCGTCCAGACGGATTCAGAAAGTATAGAACTTGTGAAACTCATGATGTGATGAGTGCTATCGACAAAAGAGGTCAGCAGGTCGAGATGGCCGAGGGGACTGAGGCGCGTCAGTCACGGTCTGCACGGCCACTACGGTCGGGGGTTCGTACCTCCCTCGGGCATGGTTGTTTGTCCCGTCCGTAGTGTTAGCTAGTTCATAAGTAGTTTGTAAGTTTAGGGACTGATAATCCCGTAGTTTCGTCCCGTAAGTTATACAAACATTTGAACTTTTTTTGAAAGGAGGCCAAACAGATTTCGTATTTCTAGGTTTCCGGAAGGCTTTTGACACTGTACCTCACAAGCGTATTCTAATCAAATTGCATGCTTATGGAATATCGCCACGGTTGTGCGATTGGATTCGTGATTTCCTGTCAGAAAGACACAGTACGTTGTAATTAACCGAAAGTCATCGATCAGAACTGAAGTGATATCTGGCGTTCCTCAGGAAACTGTTGTAGAGCCCCTACTGTTTCTTATTTTTACAAACTATTTACGAGACAATCTGTGTAGTTGTCTTAGACTGTTCGCGGATGATGCTGTCATTTATCGGTTAGTAAAGTCGCCAGAAGATCAAAAGCAACTGGAAAATGATTTAGACACGATATCTGCAAGGTCCAAAAATTGGCAATTGACCCTAAATGAGGATAAGTGTGAAGTCATCCATATTAATACTAACAGGATTCCGTTAAACTTGATGTATACGGTAAATGAGTCAAATTTACAGGCCGTCAATTCAACTAAGTACCTAGGAATAACAATTGCGAACAACTTAAATTAGGAAGAGCACGCAGAAAACATTGTTGGGAAGGAGAATCAAAGAGTACGTTTCACTTTTTTTCTTATTTTTCATTTATGGGACTTAACTACGGGGTTATCAGTCCCTAAACTTACAAACTACTTACGATCTAGGACGGCACAAATATCCATGCCCGAGGGGGGATTCGAACCCCCGACCGTAGTGGCCGTGCAGACCGTGACTGGAGCGCCTTAGTCTCCTCGGCTACCGCGGACGGCTACGTTTCATTGTCAGAACACTTAGAACATGCAAGAGCTCTACGAAGGAAACTGCCTACGCTACACTTGTACTGGGGTACTGCTGCACATTGTCGGATCCCCGCAAGGTGGGAGTGACTGACGATTTAGAGAAAGTTCAGAGAAGGGCAGCTGGTTTTGTATTATCGCTATATAGGTGAGAGAGTGTCACGGAAATGAAGCATGAGTTGGGGAGCGGGGGGAGGATCATTAAGGAAAGGCCTTATTTGTTGCGGCGAGATCTTTTTCCGAAATTTCTTTCACCAACTCTCACTTCATAATGCGAAGATATATTGTTAGGACGCAAGACATGATCATCAAAATAAGAGAAATGAGATCGAAAACGGAAAGGTTTAGGTCTTCCTTTTTCCCGCGAGCTATTAGAGAATCGAACTATAGAGAAATATCATACCAGTGGTTCGATGAAACCTCTGCCATGCACTTCAGTGTGATTTGCAGAGTATTCACGTAGATGTAGATTCGCAGTTGATGTCGTACGTTCCGTTCAGATGTTTGTAAACTTATGAGACGTAACTACGATGGTCATCGGTCCCTAAACTTACAAATTACTTAAACTAATTAAGAAGAACACAAACAACACTAAGTATCATGCCCGAAGGAAGACTCGAAAAAATCAAATGTTTGTAATCCTATGGCACCAAACTACGTTGGTCATCAGTCCACAGTCTTACAAACTACTTAAACTAAATTAAATTAACCTAAAGACAACACACATATCCATGCCCGAGAGAGGACTCGAACCTCCGATATGGACCGAACTCGCGCACCATAGCAGGGTGCCCCAGTGCGCATAGCTATTTAGTCGCGGTGTACATTCCGTAAATATAATAAATAAATATTGTGTCTATCCTAGGTGATCTCATTATTTTGTCCACCCCGTGTAGCTATTATGTTCTTGACAAACATTCGCCTGCCGCGGTGGCCGAGGGGACTGAGGCGCTTCAGTCACGGTCTGCACGGTCACTACGGTCGGGGGTTCGAATCCCCCCTCGGGCATGGATATTTGTGCCGTCCTTCGTTCTAGGTAGTTCATAAGTAGTTTGTAAGTTTAGGGACTGATGAGCCCGTAGTTACGTCCCTTAAGCTTAACAAACATTTGACAAACATTCCTTTTTGTAACACTTTTATAATGTCTAACATAACTGGAAGAACAACAGCTTGGAACACATTCACTAATGGTTAAGGAAATAAAAATGCCATGACTCATTTAAACTCCTGAATACATTAAAGATATAAAGTAGAGTGTCCGTATGTTTGTTCGTGTTGCATACAAATCTACAGTGTTGTTCCAATCTTTATGAAATTTTCTACACGTAAGCTTCAATCCATGAGGACGGTCGCCGTAAGTGTAAGAATCATGTACGATATATAGTTCACGAGATATGACGTCATAAACAATGAGATGCGCGAAAAACTGCTGCATTTTGCGACAATGCTGCTCATTTCCTCCTAAACCATTGGACCGATTTCAACCAAATTTGGTACACACATTCCTTACTGTGAGGTAACAATTGCTGCATGGTTAAGAATCACATACGGCACATGATTCAAAAGATATTACGTCATAACCAATAGAAATCGCAAAAAATGCCATATAATGTGGCGAGACTTTCGAAATACACTGTATGAGAATGACAGTACTTAGCGACTTGCAAACATCTTTAAACATAATTTCAAACTTTTAATAAACATTTTCTCGCTGGCAACCATGATGAAAGGAAAAAAGTTTCTCGCTTATTACTTTTCCGCTGTTCATGGTATAAAACTACGGTTCTCGGTATGACGTTACAATTTATAATTTGAACATTACAAATTGTAACGACAGGAAATTTTACAGGCAGTAGGCCTATACACATATTTAGTTGAATGTACCTTCCAAACTGAATCACATTCCGACACGTAGTTCATGAGATGAGCACGTAAACAGTAACGTTCATGGAAAATTGCTCCATCCGGCTGGAAGCGAAAGCAGTTTACTTCCATAGAGCTACAAGGACAGACTGAAACAGAGTACACCCAACGAATACCCATTATATCCCACAAATCTAACTTCAAGAGACTGCAGTTTCCATTGAAACTTGCATTTTCTATTACGATTAATAAATTACATTGCAATCTATTAAATACTTCGGAATGGATTTGACATCTTCATGTCAGGGGCGGGCTCGCCAAAGAATTTATTCATATTAGAGCCTGGAAGATATACATATGTCGTGTGTGTGTGTGTGTGTGTGTGTGTGTGTGTGTGTGTGTGTGTGTGTGTTATATAGAGGGGGGGAAGGTTATTGCATTAGGAAAAAAGAAATCTTAAAAGTTCTTTTACTTCAAAATTTTCAATGTTTGTTAAGGTTAAGGGACTTAAACTTTTATTGAGATGTGATTCAACAGCCGTAAGCCGGCCGCGGTGGCCGAGGTGACTGAGGCGCTCCAGTCACGGTCATCACGGCCACTACGGTCGGGGGTTCGAATCCCCCCTCGGGCATGGATATTTGTGCCGTCTTTAGTCTTAGATAGTTCATAAGTAGTTTGTAAGCTTAGGGACTGATGACCCCGTAGTTAAGTCCCATAAGTTGTACAAACATTTGAACATTTGAACAGCCGTAAGATATTTGAGGAAATGCATACTGTTAACCATCAGCTGTTTATTATTTTTCAATCTTCTACCGGTTTCGGTTATAAACCATCTTCACGGAAGATAACTACACAGACTGATCAAATAGGTGCATTATGTGCCTCCTTATGCATACTGGCATGCATGTCACACAGTAAAAATAAATAAGACGTCACTAAGCGTCAAGTCTCATTTGTCTCAAGTGTCAAGTCTAGGCGTCAAGTCTCATTTAACTCATTTGACTGATGTGTTTAATAGTTGTGTTAGGTTCTCTTACAATAGACCTTGGTTCACCATCACACAGCCTGGCATTGATGAGTTAAAATTAATTTTAACTCATTTGACTGATGTGTTCAATAGTTGTGTTAGGTTCTCTTACAATAGACCGTGGTTCACCATCACACAGCCTGGCATTGATTTTATGTTTTTAATTAAGACTTGACGCTTAGTGACGTCTTATCTATTTTTACTGTGTGACATGCATGCCAGTATGCATAAGGAGGCATATAATGTACCTGTTTGATCAGTCTGTGTAGTTCTCTTCCGTGAAGATGGTTTATAACCGAAACCGGTAGAAGATTGAAAAATAATAAAGAGCTGATGGTTATGGGACTTAACTGCGGGGTCATCAGTCCCTAAACTTACCCCGCGTCCACACATTGGTACCAATGCTGGCGCCAACATTGGCCAATATTTTTGAGACAGCGTCCACACATTGGAGCCAACATTCAGTTGACATCGCCGAGAGCCAACGTAAACATATCTGGCGCTCAAATCGCGGCCAATGCGTTAACGCTTTTGAGTGTGAATAATTACATTTTTCCATTGTAAACCAAAATGGGAAACATATATAAAAGATGATGGGGTTTTGTATCACTTCCTACCAAACATTAATTACGGTACGAAATAATTAATTTTTAAAATGTGCTAAAAGTAAACGATACATTATTAAAACGTAGACCTGATGCTTTAAATGATTGAAATAAAAATAAAAACGAAAGATGTTTTGGAGGGATGCTATTCTTTTGGTATTGCGCTTCTATTTATTGCTAAAGGAGACAGTTTTAGAAGCCTCCACTTCCCTTTTAAAATAACCATGTAATTTATATCACTGGTAGTGCTTGAAGTTTGCAAAACAATATTTAAAACTTGACAGGAAATATTAAGTATTGCACTGTTAATTTTAAAAATGTAATTCAGTAATGGAGTGTGTCGAAAGTCTAAAAAGTTTTTAATTTCACAGTTCATCAAGTTTTGCTGTGGCATTTCATTTTTTTGAGGTTTCTTTCACAAATAAATCACTTTCTGATACAGTACTAATAGTTACAAAGACATTTCGAAACTTTAAAACGGCGACGAAGATCGAACGAAGAAAGAAACAGTTTCGAGATGAGCAGACGACAAAGACAGAATGAAACGTTGGCGCCAATGTGTGTACGACGTACCCATATTGGCCCAACGTCCTTTGATGTTTGGTCGAAATACAGACAAGCAACGGAGCCGTACCAACGTTGGCGCCAATGTTGGTTCCAACGCTATTTCACCGATCCACACATTGGACGAACACTGTTGGCGCCAACGTTGGGTCCAATGTGTGGATCCGGCCTTATACACAACTATTGAACTACCTTATACCTGAAAAATGGCAGGGATAAATAAATAAATACCCGAGCAACGCCGGGTTTTCAGCTAGTACATTAAAAATATAAATGCTAGAATTGAATTTTATTAAATGTGAATTTTTCACAGTTTATTTGCTACTTTCACGTAGCTCTAGCTGCAGTAAGCGACCGCGGCTGATGGTGGCAGTTTTTTAACTGAGTTGGCTGGGTGTTGCGAAACCGAATGCCACATCCGCCCTGACGGCGCTGGCAGGAGTTGGCTGGTCACTGGTGGCAGGTAAACGACCGCAGCTGCAGAATATTCGCGACGCGCAGCAGACCCGTGACGCCGGCTGACGCCGTCTGGACTCGCCACGCGCGACCCGCAACTGGGGCAACACCCAGTGACGTCACGGGGCAGCCGTTGAAGGCTCTGGACGGACTGAGGCCTCCGACCGTCACCGGCCTACCCCTGACAATCTGAAAACGCTCCAGGCTGCGCAGAACGGGTGCAGCTAAAATATACCACAGCGAAACTTCTGAATAACGGGCACCAATGGGGAAAATAAAACTGTCCCCTTTTAAGAAATGTCCGCTGTTAAGAAGCGGATAAAATACAATACAGTAAACTACCGTTTATCCGAAATGATCGGTATGGCGGCCGGTTCGGATAACGAAAATCGCGGATAAAACCAAAGTCTCCTGTTTTCACGCGTGAAACACACTGAATTGCGTCAGTACCGCGAAGTATGATCGATAAACGTACGAATGCCACGCTGCTTCTTGAACCGACACAGCCAGCCATAATTTCCGGAGAATTCTTACTTCTTTCCTTCAATGAACTCATAAAAATTCATCGGTTTAGACGAAGTAGAGGAGCTTAACTGTTAAGTCTTTAGCTCTTATTTGTTTATGCCACTAAAATAAAACCTCTCCTAACTGAGAATATGAACCTTTTCTCATTCTTCTTCGAGATTTCATTGCGCTGCTTGATGCTTGAATGGAAAAAAATGTTTAAATTTCTGATTAATTTCTTTTTCAATCAGTAATCGCACTCATACCAACGTTCAAATCCGCAGCAACTTTCGCGGGTGGCTCACCAGCATCAATTTTGTGCAAAGTGCGAAGCTTATGTTACAACGACATCATATTTTTTTTTTTTCATTTCGCGCCCGTAGTCAACGTTTTTTTAACCGGAACTCGAATGATTCTTTTTCTGTATTTGGCCACTTTGGGCGTTTTAAAGCATGCAGCGCGAGCACGAAACTTCAAATCGAAAACACTCAAGACGCAGCTTTTGACTTTTGAAACCAGGCTGTGGCAACCATAGAATGAAAACATTGGATACACCAATCGCCTCTCCCCTGTCCTAGACAAGCCCACGCTGCAACACAACAGTGAGTCTACTATTGAACGCTTGGCTTCGTCTGATATACCGACAATAGGCGGAAAGTATTTGGCGCCGCACTTTGATCGTCTGTTTCTGCGCGGCATGAATCAGTACTCCAAGAAGTTCCAACAGATGGCAATGTCATGAAAGCACGCAATAAGAACAAGAAACACGCTAAATCTCTAATCAACACACGTTACAATTGACGACGCTCAGACTTTTGACAAGAAAGAGTGCACTGATTCATTCACGCTGCCCGTTATTTGGAAGTTTTGATTGTTGTTGGAGAACATTTTATGGTGTCCGTGTCCGTTTTTGAGAATGTCCGCTATTCGGAATAATTTTAGCATAAGGGCTAATGTTGTTTTGCAAGGGAATTTTAAAATGTCCGCTATTGAGAGGAGTCCGCTATTGGGAAGTGTCCGTTAAGGGAAGTTTTACTGTACAAGAATTTGAAATACCGAAGCGTACTCATTTTGGCCACCCACACCTTCTCAGCGCTCAGTTGGCCTGAAAAGAGCAAATATTTTGGCCCACTTTAGGTCACAGTAGTAAGTACGAGGGTTGGGACTTAAATAGTGGCAACTATTTATTAACAACCGATACAAAATGCTGACATGTTTGCACCTGTCACTGTCCTTAAAGTAGTCACCAGCGTTGTGTAGAAGTCGTTACCAGCGATGTGGAAGGCTTAATATACCGTTAGCACGGCCTGTTCTGTTGATGGTGAGAATGGAGCAGTCTACTTACTGCCTGTCGAATCTCTGGAACAGTTTTGACGCCACGAAGTGGTTTCTTCATCTTCGGAATCAAATCAAAGTCACAACGACTTACCGGTCGCAGTGTCCGAGCGGTCTGCGGCGCGCCAGTCACGGTCTGCACGGCGCTACGGTCGGGGGATCGAATCCCCCCTCGGGCATGGATGTTTGTGTCGTCTTTAGTTTAAGGCAGTTCATAAGTAGTTTGTAAGTCTATGGACTAGAGTATGCTGATGCAATAGCTCCGTACTTAGCTATAGTTTACAACCGATCACTCAGCGACAGATCCGTACCCAAAGACTGGAAAATTGCCCAAGTTACTCCAATATTCAAGAAAGGCAATAGGAGTGATCCCCAAAATTACAGGCCTATCTCATTGACGTCGATTTGCAGTAGGATTTTGGAACATATACTTTGTTCGAATACTATGAACTACCTCGAAGAGAACGACCTATTAACCAGTAATCCACATGGATTCAGAATGTATCACTCTTGCGAAACACAGCTTGCCCTTTATTCACATGAAGTGTTAAGTGCCATCGACAAGGGATCTCTAATCGGTTCCATATTTTTGGATTTCAGGAAGGCTTTTGACACTGTACCCCACAAGCGGCTTCTTATGAAATTGCGTGCTTATGGAATATCTTCCCAATTGCGCGATTGGATTCACGATTTTCTATCAGAAAGAACACAGCTCGTTGTAATTGACGGTAAGTCAACGAGTAAAACAGAAGTGATATCTGGCGTTCCACAGGGAAGCGTTATAGGTCCCCTACCCTTCCTCGTGTTTATAAACTGTTTAGGAGACAATCTGAATAGCTCCCTTAGACTGTTCGCGGGTGATGCTGTCGTTTATCGGTTAGTGAAGTCAACAGAGGATCAAAAGCAACTGCAAAGCGATTTAGACAAAATTTCTACATGGTGCGAAAATTGGCATTTGACACTAAATAAAGAAAAGTGTGGAGTAATACACATGACCACTAAAAGAAATCCGCTGAACTTTAATTACGCGATAAATCAGTCAAACCTTAAGGTCGTAGATTCTACCAAACACCTAGGAGTTACAATTACGAACAACTTTGACTGGAGAGAACACATAGAAAATATTGTGGGGAAGGCGAACCAAAGGTTACGTTTCATCGGCAGAACGCTTCGAAGATGCACCAGCTCCACCAAAGATACTGCCTACATCACACTTGTGCGTCCTCTCCTGCAGTACTGTTGCCCCTTGTGGGACCCTCACCAGGTGGGACTGACGGAAGACATTGAGAAGGTTCAGAGAAGGGCAGCTCGTTTTGTCTTATCACGTTACTGGGGGAAAAGCGTCACGGAAATGTTGCACGAATTTGAGTGGAAATCATTAAAAGAAAGACGTTATTTCAGGAGTGCTAGTCTTGAAAGTTTCGCAGGAGAACTTCTGTGAAGTTTGGAAAGTAGGAGGCGAGTTACTGGCGGAAGTAAAGTTGTCGGGCGGCATCGTGAGTCGTGTCGGGATAGCACAGTCGGTAGTGCGCTTGCCCGCGAATATCAAAGGTCCCAGGTTCGAGTCCTGGTTCCGGCACACAATTTTAATCTGCCAGGAAGTTTCATATCGGCGCACACTCCTCTGCAGAGTGAAAGTTTCATTCTGGAAACATCCCTTACGCTGTGTCTAAGCCATGTTTCCACCATATCCTTTCTTCCAGGAGTGCTAGTCTTGCAAGTTTCGCAGGAGAACTTCTGTGAAGTTTGGAAAGTAGGAGGCCAGGTACTGGCGGAAGTAAAGTTGTCGGGCGGCATCGTGAATCGTGTCGGGATAGCACAGTCGGTAATGCGCTTGCCCGCGAAAGGCAAAGGTTCCATGTTCGAGTCCCGGTTCCAGCACACCAGAACCCCCATTTTCCAAATGTATAAAATTGGTTACTAACAGTAAAAGTAGGCCGTTTGTGATGGCCTTTTGTCAGTAGCAAATTTATGTGCAAATAACGCATGAACCGTTCATCTGAGACAAAAACTGAATGAACGTATTTCTACAGGAGAAAATTCGTGACAATTTTGCTCTATTATGTTACTTCCATAACTCGCACCGTTTCAGAGATATTTGCAGAAATAATGGCGATTTCACACTGTCACTTGATTTTACTTAACCCAGGTAGGGCTGACGTCCTTCCAGAAGGACGAGAACTGTGGCTTTGTTTATCATACTCGTAGTTACAAATTCGTGCAGAATGTCGTATTTCATTTCCTTAATCTTCTCCTTCGGTTTTTGATAAATTTTATTTTGTATTGTTGATTGCAAAGTGGTAGGATACGGCTGTAAATTTAAGTTCCATTCAGATGATATTGAAGATTTCCTCGTAGTGAAGTTCATATTTCTTGAACATTCTTCACTTTTTCCATATTCATATGTAAATATTTTATTCTAAATAGAGTTTTAATAATAATGATTCATCAGATGAAAAATTCTAAAACATGAAAATGAAATTCAAAAAGAGGACAAATTATCACGGCATGACAGGTGATAGTACTTTAACGGAAAAGATAATGTAAATATGGGAGACTTATTAAAATAATACTTTAAAGAGGTAAACATTTAAAAGAAGGGTATGTTCGTCAAAGCTAAACTCAAATATCAAATAATTTTGGCTGTTTGTTAAAATAGGGTCAGAGAGAATATTACGTGTGATTTCATAGATATTATCACGATAGTAGAGTCGTAATCTTATAGTCCATCAATTTTTATTATTTGTAATTTTATTATTTTTGTACGAATTGTTTGCAAAACATCATAAAACTACAGGCAAATCTAAAGTGGGTCGTAAAACACGATTTTCAGATTTTATTACGACTCTTTTGAAATAAAATATTGTAATTCCTTTTATTTGAAACTGCTTATACACACGATGAAGTAACTATCTGCTCATTAGAAACGGAGCTCACGCTCACATTGTTTGCATAGCTATGGGGAAGGAACCATCCAAATATTCGCCTGGAGTGACTTAGGGAAATCTGGAACCCTAAATCTGGATGGCGAAGGTGGATTTGAACTACCGTCCTCCCGAATGCGAGTCCAGTGTCTTACCACTGTGCCACGCCACTCAGTGTACTTAAAACTCTTCTCTCCCTATTGTGTTCACGTATTTAATCTCTTCTCGTTACATTTTCTACCCCTGCGAAGAAATACAACACACCCGCTCGATGGCTGCAATTTCAATTTCTGAACACGGGCTTGTTTTGTGTGTACTTGTAGCACCGCACTAAGGTAATATCATATCTCTTTCGTCCTATTAACATCATTATCGCTTCTATTTTCTTTTCTAAATCTTGTTATTCCATCATTTTTAGGGTTTTATTGAGGAAATGCAACCATACATTCAGACGCATGGTTTTTTCCCCCTCTATAATTCAAGCGTTCGAGCGGTGTCACATCGCGAAGTGCCTTCTAAAATTTTTTCCCCTTTTTATACACGTATTGTCAGCACAAAGTAAGACCATCCCCCTTTCACTATTTTAATTCTTGCAATAGTTTTTGCGTTATATTTGTCATGCATTAATAAACCATTTTATTTGGTAGCGGTAACACTTTGGACTCGTATTCGGGAGGACAGTGGTTCAAATCCGACTCCAGCCATCGAGATTTAGGTTTCCGTGATTTTCTTAAATCACTCAAGGCGAAGGGCACTGCCGATTTCCTTCACCATCCTTACCCTACCTTACGTGTGCTCAGCTTGCAATGACCATTCTGACGGGGTCTTAAATCCTAATCGACCTTCCCCTGTTTACTTTTAAAAACCAAGATTTGAGGTTGTAGCCAACACTTTACTTAAGGGAAAAAAAAAAACCTTGTCATTGGTAAAGCACTAATGTAAGTGAACATTAAGAATACAATTTACATCATTTCATTTAATCCCATTATCTACTGTAGAAGAGTATGCATTTCTAACAAAAAATTTACAATAACAAAGAAAAATTATTAAATTGCTGGTATTATTTTTACCCTATGGTAACCTGGTGCCTAGTGCCAATTTTCAGGGGGGAGGAGTGAAGAGTTGCTTGAATGACAAACTTGTAGGTAAACGAAATTATCACTTCTTTGAATAATCTTGCGAGTTATTAGTTTTGCAATCCGGTTAAAAAATCATAAGTTCCAAGGGTGAACAAACTGAATGAATGTTACTTGCCGAAAACTGGCAAAAGGGTGTTGCCCGTCAACTCACATTGAATGTGTAATTAAAAAGAAGGTATTAAGAGGTTCAACGCATGCATTCAATAGTAACACAGCCAAAATAAATAAAAATATATAAAAAATCAGAAACTACATAGTTTGTTAATTGTGAAACTATTACCAAAAATTTGTTGCAATAAAGAAATCATAATATAGTTACACATCTGTAAATTACACATATGAATTCTATAAAAGAGAATAGGAAAATAAAGAGCACATTACATCAAATACACGACGTAAAACTACCAAATAAAGGCACGGTTTTAGTAGCAAAAAGTGGATAGTGTAAAACAGAAAAGCTTTTATTCACATTCTGAAAGCGATTTGCACAAATTTATTTCATGTAAAATATGAGTCTGCAATTGAAATTAACAGGTTTTCATTTTTAAAAAAAGTTACGTTTGAATGTTACAAAAAAAAAAAAAAAAAAAAAAAAAAAAAAAAAAAAAAAAATCACTTACAAATGAGGAAAATTACACATTGTGCAGACACCAATCTTAATAATACAACTATCATTAGGCAACACTAATGTAGTACAATATTTCCATATTGTAAAATGTTACTGTTTACTCCTTTATTTTCTTCTTATGATTTGGAGCTCAGCCAAAATCTTTTACCCGAGACATTTAACAGATGGTTTGGGATGCTTTGCGCCAAACCTATTGATAACGTGAAGGTAAAAGTACACCATTACAGTCTCCCTTATGCACTCAATAAGAAAAAAAAATCCACTGACATTTCACAAACAGGTAGAGCCTATTTGAAAGTATGAAGCATGTTCTGTAATTTGTTGCATATCCTATAGATAGTGTTTGAGGGTCCGGAATAATGGGCTGAAAATAGAACAAAACATACTAACGTCCACAAAGTACCGATCAAACCGAAAGAAAAAGAAATAGGGTTCAACGCCATCTATAATACAAAAACTGAGCAAAATTGTCAACGAAGATGAAGAAACGACCACAAAACATCGATCTCCCTGAAGACAAAAAATATAAATAGAAAAAAATATATATAGCCACCACTGACAATTTTTCCCCTCTTACTTCGTAAAAGATTTTCGAACACTCTTGTTAACTGAATACAATTGTATTCTGTAAGATCTCGAGTTGTTCAAAGGTAACAGCGCTTTCTCTGAAAAGTGCACTTGTTCTGTTTCGAGAACATGCCATGAAATTCATACCAACGAATTGTAAACATAAACTATAGAAAAACAACAGGTAATTTGTTGCAGTGTATACACTTCCCTTCCGTTTCATTGATGAATGACAGTTGCCACAGAAATCTAGGACTCCATTTATATATGAAACCACCAGTACCTCCACGTTCTTTGGAATATTCATTATCACAGTATCCTTCCCGTTGTTGTGCAAATGCTTCAGAAGACCAGTGTTCAATTCGTTGTTACGTATTTCACGGCAGGTTCATGAAATAGAACAAACGCACATTTTAGAGGGAGCACTCTTAGTTATGCACAGTTCTAAACACTGCAGAACATAGCTCCTTTTAATTAATAAGGGTGCCCGAAACCCTTTTAGGAGCCAAGGCAAAAAACGAATACTAGTGACAGGTATCGAACTACCAACCATATCTAAAATCTCGTACTATTGCTGGCAGTTGTTAACTTCTAATATGGCATTTTAGACACTATATCATAATTTATAGTACTAAGAACGACGTGTTTTTGTTAATTCTTCAGTGCGTCATTGTTTTGAAGTGACAATGCGTAAGTTGTAATACCAAAATCATAAAGTACGGCAAGCAAGATAGCGTAAGCCAGAGAGAGTTCTAGGCGAGGAATGTCACGTGACATCTCCGAACACCTGGCTTACGTAACATCAAGTGACGGTGTCAAATCGCCGTTATTGCCTCTGGCGGCCATATATTATGTCCGTATAATGTCTGGCACGGAACTTTCCGTGCCACACTCAGGCTGTAGAAATATGTGTAAAATTAGTAGCAGAGGCTGCAGAAAAAGTATGTGGGCAAGCTAGCAGAGATGGATTCATTAGGACGATTCTGCTGTCAAGATCAATAATGCCAAAATTGAGATACAAATCAGAATTCAAGCCAACTACATCTTTGACTAGTATACAAATAAAGGTATAAAAATGCAAATAAATGTATATATTGTAAATATGAATATATAATCAGTATGACCTCCTTGGGCGGTATGGTTGGTTGGGCAGGGTGTGGGTAGAACTCGAATTGCTGCCACCTCCTCGTGGTGAGTTCTGGGTTATTTAACCAAATTTTCTGGTGAAATGGGCGAAGAGCTGCAAAGTTATGATGTTTTCGGCCCACCCTAATGTACATGCCATCCAAGCTCTGTTTGTCTGAATGTCCAGGCGTATCAAGACCTTTATTACGGCCAGAGGTGGTTATTCTGGGTACTGATTTCTCAAGATCTATGCACCCAAATTGCGTGAAAATGTAATCACATGTTATTTCTAGTATATTTGTTCAATTAATACCTATTTATCACCTACATTTCTTCTTGGTGTAGCAATTTTAATGGCCAGTAATGTATATGCTATCGTTACAAGTATGGTCTCTTGGTAGCGCGATGGGTTCACGTGCGGGAGACTGTGGGTTCGATTTCTCACGTGGCACCTGATTAGAGAATGAATAACTGCTAAGAGATATATTCTAGCTTGATTTCATCTACAACTGAGAAAACTGATGCTCGTAATCTCGAAAATTCCGTCACATGACGCGGGGCAAAAACGTTCGACCGAGAGCATCCATAACTCCTCAGAGTTAGCGAGACGCGTAGTCTCTGTTATTTGTGGTCTGTGCATTGGGTCTGTGCAGTGATCTTTACAGAAACTGGATATATAATCAGGTGCCTGAGCATAGTATTGCAGCATGCTTGCCAAGGAGGTTAGAATACAGAGAGACGCCCTTGGGCTGAAAAAGTGAAGCCTGCCTCCGCCATATTGCTAAGTTTTGCAGAAGTTTTTCGTAGTGTAGAGCTAATGTTATTTGTCACTTAAAACAGTAATAAACCGTTCGACGGTTTTGCCTTGATGTACGAGATGTTAAACGAGTGCAAATTAACCGTTAATAATTAAATTTTCAATTATAATATGCTGAGTATTTATTACTATTTATTCAAGAAAGTGTATTGTTTGAAAGTACATATTTCGCTGTGACTGTCAGTCCAGTGCATTAACAGTAAGAGGGTCGACTTTATGCATAGTTTTAACGGAGAAATAGTAATCCAGCACTGACCGAGATGGCGGACAGGCTTCAACTGACGTATGCGCTCTGCATAGATAATGCCACCTCCCTTTATTCTAACCTCCTTGGTGCCTGCACATTCATATATTTTACTCATGACTTCGCATTGTCCTCCATGTTTAAATTTGGAAAACTAGTTTGAATCAGTTATTACATGACAAATAATTGCTTGTTTACTTCTTGATTAGGCATTGAAGTCAATATGCGATGTAATAGGCTGGTAAGGGAGCGGAATCGAAACGTCTTTTCTTTATCTCGTAATACTTCATATTTGAATTGGGCAAGAAACGAAATATGAACATCTATGGCTGGCACACTCAGACACCTGAAGTTCAACATCCAGGTGCTATAGAGATCAATGGGTCTGTGCACTGATATCTATACCGTCTGGATGTTGAACTTCAGCTGTCTGAGCGTGACAACCATAGATGTTAACATTTCGTTTCTTGCCAAATTTAAATATGGCCGCTATGAAGTATTACAAGAGAACGAAAAGAAAATATGTTTCAATTCCACTCCCATATTAGCCTATTAACCACCTATTTATATGAATTTCAAATCAAGACGTAATAAAAGCAGTTATTTGACACGTAATAAGTGATCGAAAATCGTTTGCCAAATTTAAACATGGCGGAGAATGCAAAATCGTGTGCAAAACATATGAAAGTGCAGGCACATTGCAGTTCTTTACTCAGAGACCAGAGTTATACATCCAGTTTATATAGAGAACATTGATCTGTGTCATAGAGAATAAAGTCTCTGGAGGTATTATTGCTTATGTCTTCTCTAGGAGGTGCTGGTTTTGCTCATGTTATCAACATTTTGGGATTGTCACGTGATATCATTATATAATTACGCGAACTTGAAAATTGAAGTAACGATTTTATACGATAACTTTAGCAGGAGGCCAATAAAACTTATATAATTCGAAAGAGGGTTTGCTGTAGATGTGCACAATACAATAATCATGAGTGTACATAGCCGTTAAGAGTGGTAAAACTAAGTAGATATTTTCATATCTATATCTCGGATCACGATTGAAAGTCTCCAACTCTAATAAAAAGAGAACGTCAAAAATTGAAGTGCTAACAACTACTGCCCTAGGGACGATCGATATTAAAAAAATATTGATGCTAACATGATAACAACAATTCAAGGAAATCGATGTGCGATGAACATCGAGAGGAAAACACCGACGTTCGAGAATTTCAATGTTTTGAGTGCCAAAACAAACAATCCTCGGTAGAACCACTGACACACAATACGAGACTGTCACTACTGAAGATAGTATTACTGGTCTCCTGTCACTTTAACAAATTATCACCAATTATTTGTGTAAAAATGTAACAGTCGTAAGAAATAGGTATAAACTGACATAATTGCACCACATTTGAAGTTTTGACGCAAAGACTAAATTTTACTTACGACGATTTGCAAATGTTGGCAACGAAATGTTCGCTTTATGAGGGGTACATGACTTACAAGAACCTGTTAACTACAGAGCAGGAAGTGAATTAATTATTTACTTCATGTTCAACACGAAAGACTATACCCCTCATTCTACGTGACTGGTTTTCCGATGTGTCTCATTCGTCAGATGCTGCCAACTTCAGCACACTACGACACCACTGCCGTAAGTAAAATTCTATCGTGTACTAGACAAAGATTTAGTATACAAAACAGAACATACAAGTCTGTCCGGATTACATCTTATTAATGTCGACTTCAGTAATATCAAAGCTCAACAATCGGCAATCGCAGAATGCAATCAACTTCTAAGTGGCGTCCAATTGAAAGACTTGCACCAGGCCAATGGGCCACACGAAATTATTATTATAGTACTTATCGACTAGACTCATCAAAATTTTTTGCATCAAAACCTCTGAGAAAAATAATAATAATAATAAAGGATAGGGAGTAAGCTTTAAGAAAATCCGTTGTTGATACCAGAGAAGAAAAGGAGGATGATAATCTCCAAAAAGAAATAGACTTTCCTGAAATACAAGTTATCAACTTGTATCTCAGAAGAGTGTGGAAAATGAAACGCCGAACTAATGCATGATGCACTATGGGCCTACTGTAAGTTCACTAAATGGTTATACTAAAATTATCTTATTGTCCAAAACCACTTCCAGCTGGAGCCCACAAAGATGAAAATTAAAGAAATTCCTCTTTTATTTAAGTAGTTAGGCTATTATTAACACCCTCAAACTTGATTTTTTCCTCAAACTATTTTTATTCTGTAATTCTCATAAGTTTTAATTCTACTGATTCTAGGAACTAGATTTATGCAATTACATGTAACCATTTTAAGGCCATATAATTGTGTGCCCTGTAAAGCAAGGCTTCTCTTTATGCACTAAAATAATTAATTTTGAATTACTGTTTTATGAAAGAAACTGATCATTCAATAAATACCATACAAAATAATAACTATTACTTTTACTTACACAGGAAAATGTACCTTACCCACAACTTCCGTGTACTATGAATTTCACAAACTGAAGCGAGATACAACACTAAATTGTTGATATTTGTATAGTGATCTACCACAGCAACTGAAGTACTGTACATGATGAAAGAATTGAACAATAACAATATAAATGATTTTCAAGACTCCTCAAATACTGTTATATCAAACCAAACGAAACCAAACCAAAAAGCAGGGAACAGGTTTTAAGAATATATGCGGTGATGTACAAACAATTTTGCAGGAAAGGAATACCTACAGACAGAAATGATACACCATCAAAAACATAAAATGTACAAAAAAGCAAGTCACACGAAGAATTCCTTCCACCATAAAAAGTCGTGAGATGTCATGGGAAACCAAGTCGGTTGTTTTACTTCGGGTTCATGGAACCACCCATTCAACCCTTGTCATAATTTTTTATCTAATTAGTTATCTACCAACAGATTAGATTAGATTAGATTAGATTAATACTTGTTCCTTAGATCATGTATACGACATCTCGTAATGATGTGGAACGTGTCAACTGTAACAAAATTATACATATTTATTTATAAATTCATTTATAAATAAATCTATAAATTTACTTCTATAAAAAATATAATGACTTGGCAATCGCATGGCAACGTAAAATAAAATTTAAAATACTTAGGTTAGAGTTATTTCATTCCTACGTGATTACGTTTGGTTACATAGTGGAATATAAATTATTTTTATGTGTCGATGTATAATGGCCTCGTCATTATATGTATTCTGATGTCATTACTGTATATTGTGGTGCGATTGCGAAGTCATTAAATGAATTATGAAAATAAAGACGAATAACACCAACATAGTCGCTATGAATGTTGGTAGACTCCTAATTAGAGAGTGGTTATATGAACACTAACTAAAATAACTAACTTTGTTTCCCATAGCATCATGGACCATTATTAAAAAAATAAAATAAAAAAAACCCTCTTTATGCCCATGTGAGTGTATTTCATTCTTATATGATTACGTTTGGTTACATAATGGAATATAAATTATTGTTATGTCATTATGACGACGTGAAATGACCAAATCATTATATTTAATCTTACGTCATTATATTATGGTGCAGTTGTCAATTCATTGTATTTATTATAGGAATTAATAGGTATGATTTTGATATAGTCACTACGATGTTGGTAGATAACTAATTAGATAAAAGTATGACAAGGTTATAATTACATTTAAATTTGGAGGACTTTGTATGTTTTGGGGTTCAAAAGTAATTTGACTTCACGGAAAAATCTTCCGAGGAGCTCTTTTTACGGATAATTTAGTGCTGTTTGATAATGACAGCTTGAATTTGGAATAGCCGTTTTGGAATTGCAGACACTGAAACATGGACATAACACACTTTTCAATGAAATTGGATAAAAATGTCCGTTTATGACGATAGATTGTAGGTATACAACTGCACCATTTTTAACCTGTAAGTAAGTCTGTCCACGCGAAATTTTATGCTCTTTCAGTTTAGTATTTAAAAGTTTCTGTAGGATGCATCGTGTTCTAGTTATAAGTGAAAAATTGAAAATATCAACTACAACAACAAGATGTTTCTCGACTATCAAAACGATGCCCAACATCGATTCAAATTATTTCCCTCTTGTACTTATATTTTAGCGTTTACGGCCTTCTTTCGAACTAGAAGAGAATTTATGTCAATTTAAAAAACTTTCATCTGAACAAATCATTGACTTCATGAATTTAATTAATGTAGTAGTCAAATATAACTACTTTGAATTTAGCGGAAAATTGTCCAGCAAGACGATGGTCTTTCTATGGAAAATCCGTTAGCTGGTATCCTTGCCGACATTTTTCGTTAATGCGTTGGAAGAAAAATTCTTCCACAAATTCTGTACTGCAACGTTAGGCATTGTTTCCTATTCTAGATATGTCGAAGAGATTATAGTCATCTACGAAGGACCAACCACTGGCATTGATCACATTTTTACTCTTTTCAATGGTCTACAGGAGAATATCACCTTCACTTGTGAACTTGAAAACGAGGCTCGTAAACTGAACTTTCTCGATTTGACCTTAACAGTAGAAGAAAATAAAATCTCTTTCAATATCTACCGAAAAGAAACGTATACTGATCAAATTTTACTCGCCACTTCTATGCAGTCTCAATGTCACAAAAATGCTTTCTTTCATTCTGCCGTCCACAGAGCTATTTCCATCTCAATTTCGAAAGAAATATTCGAGGAAGAAATAAATTCGATAAAAAATATAGCAGTTAATAACGAATACGATCCTGCCATTGTTGACAACATCCTTGAAAAGAAAACTACTAAAAGAGTTACAACAATTGGCACTCCCATTGAATATGACCAAAAGAAATAATATTTCTCCATTCCATTTCTGGGGCCCATCTCCAATCAGATTCAACGAGAATTACTGTCAGTCCAGAAACAACGAAATGACGAAATTGTCAAAGAATTACCTCTTTGGATGATATTCCATTATTTTGTAAAAGTCCTACCCTCTTTCTGATCCCGTCTTGTGGCTTCGGAGGATTTGGTACATCAAATGTAGTTGGCACAGCTGTCTGTTTACGCTTCTTCCAATTATCATCACCGTCATGATAAAACAGATATTCCTCAAAATGAGACAAAAATTTTAATGAGCGTGAGAACAGTAAAGGGAGACGAAGAGACGAGTATAGTAAGCAGCTGTCGGTTGCAGTTTTTATTCATAGATGAAGAGACTTGCTCTGGATAGGGTAAAGTGAAGACCTGCATCCAGTCTTCCAGATGAAGACAACAACAACAAGAATAACAATGGCAATAAGAAGGTGAGAGAATGAGTTCTAGACCTTGCAAAAGCCATGTTACAAGCTACAAAGGAAACTCTCTGACTGTTATAAGAAACGAAGTTTGGTCACAAAAATACTAGCTATGTCAAAGACGGTAAAGGTTCAAAAAGAAATTGTTCTAGCAAGCATCTGAAACATCAAATGATTAAAAGGTGTTAAGTAACATTACCTGATTTTTAAATACAGATGCCGATATTTTTCTAACCTCTGTGGGGAGTTTATGCATGTTTGCTGTCTTATAAGCTTGTATAAAGCTTCCAACAAATGGATTCTACAATCACTTAAACCTCTGGTTTTATTATAACATGCAATAGTCCTAGGGCGGAAATGACTGGGCATAGCTTAGATTAACGTGGACAGACTGAATAAATGCTCCATTAATGGGGTTAAATATTATTCTATTTGTTATATGTGAACATGAGGACAATATACAAATACATTAAAAGAAGTATTCCTCACTGCCAAAAAAATAAAAAAATAAATAAATAAAATAAAATAAAATAAAATAAATAAATAAAAATAAAGTCGCTTGCAACATTCTGAGACAAACTGCTTTAGCATATTTCAATATACTCTACTGGCCATTAAAATTGCTACACCAAGAAGAAATGCAGATGATAAACAGGTATTCATTGGCCAAATATATTATACATTACATTTTCACGCAATTTGGGTGCATAGATCCTGAAAAATCAGTACCCAGCACAACCACCTCTGGCCGTAATAACTACCTTGATACTGGGCATTGAGTCAAACAGAGCTTGGAAGGCGTGTACAGATACAAATGCCAATGCAGCTTCAACACGATACCACAGTTCATCAAGAGTAGTGACTGGCGTGTTATGACGAGCCAGTTGCTCGGCCACCATTGACCAGACGTTTTCAGTTGGTGAGAGATCTGGAGAATGTGCTGGCCAGGGCAGCAGTCGAACATTTTCCATGTCCAGAAAGGCTCGTACAGGACCTGCAACATCGGCCGTGCATTATCATGCTGAAATGTAGGGTTTCGCAGGGATCGAATGCAGGGTAGAGCCATGGGCCGTAACACATATGAAATGTAACGGCCACTGTTCAAAGTGACGTCGATGCGAACAAGAAATTACCGAGACTGTAACCAATGGCACCCCAGGCCATCACGCTGGGTGATACTCCAGTAATGGCGATGACGAATACATGCAACCAATGTGCGTTCACCGCGATGTCGCCAAACACGGATGCGACCATCATGACGCCGTAAACAGAACCTGGATTCATCCAAAGATTTAACGTTTTGCCATTCGTGCACCCAGGTTCGTCGTTGCGTACACCATAGGAGGCGCTCATGTCTGTGATGTAGCGTCAAGGGTAACCGCAGCCATGGTCTCCGAGCTGATAGTCCATGCTGTTGTCAACGTCGTCGAACTGTTCGTGCAGATGGTTGTTGTCTTGCAAACGCTCCAATCTGTTCTCAGGGATCGAGACGTGGCTGCACGGTACGTTACAGCCATAGGGATAAGATACCTTTCATCTCGACTGCTAGTGATACGAGGCCGTTGGGATCCAGCACGACGTTCCGTATTGACCTCCTGAACCCACCAATTCCATATTCTGCAAACAGTCATTGGATCGCGACCAAAGCGAGCAGGAATGTCGCGATACGATAAACCACAATCGCGATAGGCTACAATCCGACGTTTATCAAAGTCTGAAACGTGATGGTACGCATTCTCCTCCTTGCACGAAACATCACAACAACGTTTCACCAGGCAACGCCGTTCTGCTGCTGTTTGTGTATGAGAAATCGGTTGGAAACTTTCCTCATGTCAGCACGTAGTAGGTATCGTCACCGGAGCCAATCTTGTGTGAACGCTCTGAAAAGCTAATCATTTGTATATCACAGCATCTTCTTCCTGTCGGATAAATTTCGCGTCTGTAGCACGTCATCTTCGTGGTGTAGCTATTTTAATGGCCAGGAGTATATATATAGTTCGCAGCCGCGAAATTTTCCGTCGTCTGCTACTCCTCTAAGGATGGACAAACGATCTGTTACACGTGAAAATTTGTGCCAGGTCGGGACTCGAACCAGGGTTTCCCGCTTGTCGCGAGCGGTCGCCTTCACAACTTTTTTTTTCTTTTCTTTTTTTGCGCTGTATGGTAGTTTTATTCCTCGCGGTCGCTGATCGTGTTTATTCGCTGTTGATTACGCAGGACGTTCAGCCTTCTGACCGGGCGTGGAGCCCGGCAATGACTCTGCCACCTGTGCACGCTCCCCGGCAGACACAAAAGCCATGTCTCTATCTCTCACGTGCTCGCTCACATTATAGTGTGAGCCCCGCAAGAGGAGGAGACACATTTCTACCACCGTAAGCCTGCCATGGCACTGATGTTTATTATGAAATGTATGTCCAGAGGAACAGACGCTGGCGGTAAGCCGCTGTGTTTCAGCATAGTTTCAGACAGGGAAAAGAAACGCAATTGTGTATAACTGACTTCCTGTTTATACCTATATTTATTAACACATAATACATAAGTGAACGTCAGATCCTGATTCCCTGGTGCTTCTGTGGCCATTTTTGCCCCACCTTTTTTCCATTTTTTTTTTTTTTTTTTTTTTTTAAATTCTGTGTTATTAGATGCAAACTCCATGTCTGGAATCGTTAATTCAGTTCACGAATCAGCATGTGCCCATATTTAACACAAATTCTTCAATGCATTCAATTACAAATAACCACTCATCTATATCTATAAATATGAATGTCTGTTCGGTGTACGTTTATCACGTCTGAACCAAAGGACATAAAGAGCTAAAAATTTGTACAGTTACTAATGTCTGCCCGGGGAAGGCTTTAGGCGCGGTTTTATGGCGATTGGATAGCTAATGTGAATGTCTGTTCGGTGTACGCTTATCACGTCCGAACGACAAGACGCAGAGAGTTAAGTATTTGTACAGTTACTAATTTATACCTGAGGAAGGTTTTAGGCACGGTTTTATAGTGATCTGATAGATTTTTAGTAATTTGAAGAATATAACGCGAAATGCGGAACAAAATGTTTGTAAAGTCTATGGGACTTAACTACGGGGTCATCAGTCCCTAAACTTACAAACTACTTATCAACTACTTACGAACTAGGACGGCACAAATATCCATGCCCGAGGGGGGATTCGAACCCCCGACCGTGGTGGCCGTGCAGACCGTGACTGGAGCGCCTTAGTCTCCTCGGCCACCGCGGCCGGCAAATGCGGAACAATAATTACTCTTTGAAAATTAAATTTACTCTTTGAAAATGGCTTTATTGGTTGCATTGATGCTTGAGGGTTGATAATGATAAAAGGGTGGAATATATTGGGATGCAAAGTTATCGGTGTATATAAAATTCTACGTTTGTGTGTGTGTGTGTGTGTGTGTGTGTGTGTGTGTGAACGTGTGTGTGTGTGTGTGTTAGTTAATATTTCGCTCTGCTTCGAAAACTACAGAACGCAAACGAATGGTCTGTGTGTAATTGTTGTCCGAGATCTCCCGTTGTACACCATAGCAGTTCCATGCCGATACCTATAAGGGATGGAAGATATGGTGTTTGAAAGTCGTCAGATTATTAAAAAAAAAAAAAAAAAAAAAAAAAAAAAAAAAAAAAAAAAATTCGGACTGAATGCCAGCGATGACGTTTGCGACTCTGTATGAATTGTGCTACAGTTGGGTTGAAAATTCGTGGACAGTTCATCACGGATTTATACGAGTCATAGTTCCAATACGTGATACAATGAGCGACGTTCACTACGTGACAGTACACCTTCAACGGAACGAAATGCTCGGGCCCACTCTCCTTTTGACACAGCTGCCCCTAACTGCTGCTTTTTACTTTTCTACTAGGCCTGCATGTATTCTATGGGGTATTCTGCAAATCACAGCTACATGCCTGCCAGAGTTCATCATACCACTTTCACACTGTCCGTGAACGAATAGTACGCGGGAAGAAAGAACGCCTTGCGGCCGTCTGAGCTCTTAATTATTGTATTTTATGATGATAATCATTTCTCCCTATGTAGATGAGAGTCAACAATATATATCTGCATTCTGCGGAGAAAGTCGGCAGCCGAAATTTCGTAAGTAGATGTCGCTACAACAATAAATGACGTCTCTCTAATGATTCCCCCCCCCCCCCCCCAACTCCTCTCTAACTTCTTTGACACACTCTTATTTCCTATTAGGACAATACGAAACAAACTGCTCTTCTTTGTGTGTATTCGATGTCCTTCCTCAGGACTGCGTAATGGGAATCACACAATCCGCAACAGGACTTCGGAAGAAGACTCACAATCATAGTTCAGGTAGTCTCTTCAGTAGTTCTGTTGTATCCTCTAAGTGTTCTGCCACCTTTCCCACGAAATTATCTATGTGTTATATTGACTTTAAGTCTGTCGTAATATTTTATTGAACTGTATTTTTTACAGGTAATTATGGCAAGTATTGTATTTCGTGAGCAGGCAAGAACAAGCAGATCACACTGATATAGTTTTTGTTATATATATATATATATATATATATATATATATATATATATATATATATATATATATATATATGGATATATGGCACGTGAAGTTCAAAAGGAAGGAACGAAGCTTAGGGTAGGGCACGTCGACATTGTGGTCAGTAGACCCGGTTGTTATTCCGATTTTTTTTTCCGAGATAGTGAAAGAAATCCGCGAATCCTTTGAAAGTACCCATCCGGAATTGTATTGGAGAGATTCAGGGAAATCATAGAAAACCTAAATCAGAATCGCTGGAGGCGATTTGAACCGTCGTCGTCTGTGGTGCCAAAGCTAGGTGCCAAAGCTAGGAAAAGAAAATGTAAAATAATCGAGAAATCAGAAGGGCGAGGAATCGAATTCCATATTTTTTTTCCTGTTCGAATACTTACACCATTTAATAATAAAATTGATGAAATTTATGGTAATACATATCTACGTCTTTTGGGTGTTCTTGATTTTTACAATTTTAAAAAAGTTTGTTATTAATGACGGTTTCAGTTAAATATAAATCAGAAATTACTTTTTTTTAAGCATTACAAGAAGACTCTCACAAAGTGAACAAGCAAAGGCAATCGTCGTCGTCGATTAATAGTGAAGTACATGGTGTAAAAATTCAATTTATGTCGTTTTTAAAATAGAAACTATCACTATTAATAACTTTTAAAAGATATTAAAAATTAAGAAAATGTGTATTAATTATTAGATTAAACATGAATTTAAATTCAAATCATGAAGATATTTCAAATAAAAGAAATAAAAAAGGGAATGGAAGGTTTCGAAGCATCGATCCTAAATTATCTTAGTTGTGAATCTCCAAAGCTATTTCTCTCTCTCTCTCTCTCTCTCTCTCTCTCTTTTATTTTTATTTTTATTTTTTTATTTTTATTTTTGGTAGATCGCTTCCTTGGAGTCGTGAGATCATGTTCGTATTTTCAGTACCCTTCTTCTTTCTTCTTTTTTACTTTTCATTTATGTATTTTCTATTTATTTATGTTCTGATTACAGAGGACAAGCAACCCTCTAAGGGAAGGCGCTGAGCTACGCTGTCGGCAAAGCCACGGCGATTGTCTGAATTACATGCAATTAAAAACCATCAGAAAATTTCAAAGTCGATGTTCTCGAAGATTTTTGAAATTGTTAAATGAGTTTTGAGCTTCCTGTACAATAAATATAAAAGAATTACAAAAGTCCGATACCCATTTGGTTTTCTTATGAGAGTGACTTACGAGAAAAATAACTGCGCGTAATTAAAATATAAAACGGGTTTTGAACTGTGCATGGTACACGGGTAGCAGATAAACATAAATTCTGTTAAGAAATTATTATACAGAAAAACAATCGAAATAGACGTTGGCATATAAAAGTAGTGATTTGCGGCCGAAGAACGCAGTTTCGTGTGTAGGAGACAACAGTATGTTCACTTTTAATATTGTCTTCAACAGGTAAAAGTAATATATATGTATGCGTTGTGTTACGAACTGACAAATAAAGTGAAACTATGCAATACATTTCAGCACGTAGTTAAAATTAAACTATTGTTTTTTTTCGATTTAATAACTTGAGCTTGGCGAGAAAGAGATAAAAACTAGGTTTGATATTAATATATTACTCTGCAGCAAAGTGTAAGAAATTAAAATAAAACGAAATTAAATTTGAATTACGGTCTGTAAGTAGAATAATAATGTAGCACTACAATCGCTACTTAACCCTTAGCAGCCCTATGATGTCATACGGCATCGTCATGTGCTACTCTCAGCCCAACCATTTGACCAAAGGTTAAAAGGAACAATACAGGACTCTTCAAAATTCATTGCGGACAGTTTGGCTAGCATTACTTCGACGAAACAGGAACATTGGGCTACAACGCATTGACAAAACATGTATTGTTGCTTAATGTCTAACAAGGGAAGTACTTGGGCTCGAACAAACACATATACACCAAAATCGTATGAGAGATAATGTAAAGATCCCTTATTGCACTAGTGATACTACCGCATCTGCAAAACTCTGCAGTCGTCCATTAGAGGCCTCTGCGTGTGCCTTGCCACATTGCACTTTGACCTGTCGGTTCGCCAGTAGGGACGGTGCAGTATGCCTCCGAAGTTGCGTTTCGTGATGTTATTTGTGTGGTTAATCGTCAGATGGGCGCCGATTGGTAATCAATCTTATAAATGTATTGCGATTGGTTGAGATGAAATTGCGAAGAACCCTTCAACGGGAAGATGGTATTAGTGTAGAAGATGAATCATTCGCATGCTTTCTCGTATCTGTTATGGTACAGAAATATGAGCATAAGTTAGATACTATTGTAACACTAACACATAATGATGATAATAGGGATGATAATGACGAATAACTCATTGCAAGCGGTAGTGCTACGGTAAGTGCCGGAAGAGGCGTAGAAAGCAGTGGCAGTGGCAGTGGCAGTGAATACCAACAGTCTTCCGAGAAGAAGGTTAAAGTTGCAACTATCATCACGGCTTTTGACGACAATACGCTAAAGAACAAGTAAGATGATTATTACATAAGTTACAGTTAAGATTTCTGCATTGCGTATGGCGTCTACAATTACATCTACGGTGCTATCTAGAGCATGGTGGAATGTATATCGGAAAGATAGATCGGATACAACTGGAGGAGGAGTGTTCATCGCTGTGGACAAATATATTGTTTCTACTGAGATCGAGGTTGAAAGTAACTGTGAAGTTATCGGGCACGTATAACAGGTCTAAAAGAAGTAAAGTTAATAGTTGGGTGTTTTTACCGGCCCCCCAGTGCTGCTGTAGCAGTTTTAGAATCATTCAAAGAAAGTCTACACCCGGTAGTGCATAGGTATCCGGGCCATGTAATATTAGTCGGGGGAGACTTCAACCTTAAGAGTATAGATTGGGACCTCGCTAGTTACATTTCAGGCGGTACAGACAAGCAGTCTTGCGAGCTACTTTTGGACACAGTCTTCGAAAACAGTCTTGAGCAGTTAAATCAGCAACCCGCGTGCAATAGAAATATTTTAGACCTTATAGCCACAAACCGGCCTGACCTTATTAACGATGTCTGTGTAGAGACAGGAATTAGTGATCACGATATTGTCATAGCATCGATGGTAACCAAATTTCATAAACCAATCAAGAAGGCTAGGAGCGTGATTTTGTTGGGAAGAGCCTATAAGCAAATGCTAGGATCGCACTTAGAAAACGAATGGGCATCGTTCAATTCCGGGACTATGGATGTAGTGGATTTGTGGACTAAATTTAAGTGCATTGTAAATAAAGGGCTAGAGAAATATGTGCCAGTAAAGACGATTAAGGATGGAAAAGATCTACCGTGGTATATCAATAATGTTAGAAAGCAGCTGAGAAAGGTAAGACTTTTGCACTCTCGATTCAAAAAAGAACACGCAAATGATGACAGGCAAAAGTTAGTAGAGATTCGTGCGTCTATAAAAAGATCGATGCACAAAGCATACAATAATTATCACGGCCATACCTTAGCAAAAGATTTTTCCGAGAACCCGAAAAAATTCTGGTCCTATGTAAAATCGATAAGCGGGTCAAAGCCCACAGTCCAGTCACTTGATCATTCCGGGGCAGTAATAGAAGAAAGCAAACGGAAAGCTGTAGTTCTAAATTTAACCTTTAAGAAGTCTTTCAGGCAGGAGGACCGCACAAATGTACCATCATTTGATCAACGTACTAATTCCGAAATGGGGGACATAGTAATAGGTATTTCCGGTGTAGAGAAGCACCTGAGAGAGCTAAATACGAAAAAGTCTGCTGGTTCGGGTGGAATACCAGTTCGGTTTTACAAAGACTATTCTGCGGCATTGGTCTCCTACTTAGCTTGCATTTATCGCGAATATTTAACTCAGCGCAAAGTTCCTAGTGATTGGAAAAAAGCGCAGGTGACTCCCGTTTATAAGAAAGGAAAGAGAACTGACCCACACAATTACAGGCCAATATCGTTGACATCAGTTTCATGTAGAATTTTAGAGCATATTCTCAGTTCGAATATAGTGAATTTCCTTGACACGGAAAAGCTTCTTTCTATGAATCAGCACGGATTTAGGAAACATCGTTCATGTGAAACTCAGCTTTCCCTTTTCTCACGTGACATCTTGCGAGCCATGGACGAAGGGCAACAGGCGGATTGTGTTTTTCTCGACTTCAAAAAGGCGTTCGACGCGGTGCCACACTGCAGACTGCTAACGAAGATACGAGCTTATGGAATAGGTTCACAGATTTGTGACTGACTGGAAGACTTCCTAAGTAATAAAACGCAGTACGTTGTTCTCGACGGCGAGTGTTCATCAGAGACGAGTGTATCGTTAGGCGTGCCCCAGGGGAGTGTGATAGGACCGCTATTATTTTCTATCTATATAAATGATCTGATGGACAGAGTAAGTTGTAATTTGCGGCTTTTTGCTGATGATGCTGTGGTGTATGGGAGGGTGTCGTCGTTAAGTGACTGTAATAGCATACCGGATGACTTAGACAAAATTTCTAGTTGGTGCGAAGAATGGCAGCTAGCTCTCAATGTAGAAAAATGTAAGGTGATGCGCATGAGTAGGAAAAGCAATCCTATAATGTTCGAATACTGCATTAGTAGTGAGCTTCTTGATGATGTCGCGTCGTTCAAATATCTAGGCGTAACATTGCAGAGCGATATGAAATGGAACGAGCATGTAAGGACAGTTGTGAGTAAGGCGGAGAGCCGACTTTGGTTTATTGGGAGAATTTTGGGAAGATGTACTTCACCTGTAAAGGAGACCGCGTATAAAACGCTTGTACGACCACGCCTTGAATATTGCTCAAGTGTTTGGGACCATAGCAGATCAGTTTAAAGGAAGACATAGATGCGGTTCAGGGGCGAGCAGCTAGATTTGCTACCTGTAGGTTCGACCAATGCGCGAGTGTCACGGAAATGAGAGGGCCGGAATTTGAAGCTGAGTGTAATACGATCTTGCTGCCGCCTACTTACATTTCGCGTAAAGATCACAAAAACAAGATAAGAGAAATTAGGGCTCGTACGGAGGCATATAGGCATTCTTTTTTTCCTCGTTCAATTTGGGAGTGGAATAGGAAAGGAAATGCCTAGTAAGGGGTACAGTGTACCCTTCGCCACGCACCTTACGGTGAATTGCGGAGTATGTATGTAGATGTAGATGTAGGTACGGTAAAGAAAACGTCCTGCCTAATGATGCCATATGAAGTCATCCTAAATTTCGTTCCAAAACGAATAAAAAATTCCAAATTCAAAAAATATACATTATTCCATTCATTTTGAATAGAAATATGAAAAGAAATACTTTTGGTCACAAATTAATAAAATTCGGGCTGGAAAGGGTAAAATCCATTATTTCGCAGAAACGTGTTGGAAAATAAAACGTGTTTCACAATCAAGTAGTTGATCTGCAGGGTATGGTGTGAGCCCACAGTAAGCATGCTCAAGCCTCCAGGCGGCACCTCAGGGTCGAGCACCTCCAGTAGCCCGGGGAGATAATTCTGCCTCACCTGCTGACACGCTGCAGCTGTGCTGACTGCTGACGTCAGAAGCACCTGTCTGTCTCACGCCTGTCTGATTCCGAATCTGCCCCGTCAGACACATCCTCAGAAAATGGCGACCAAATGTCACTGCCCGACCGTTTCTAATGACCACGATCTCGATGCGACGTTAAATTCTAATCCTCCTTCCTTCACGGCCTGATTCTAGTTCAGTAGTTATGCCGTCCATAGGTTCTTCCATAGTCCTCACTTTCTCACACGCCTCCCTCTAGCTCTATTGCGTAGTACTCTGTAATAGAGCCGTATTTATTTATTTATTTTTTGTTGTTGTTTTTTTTCTGTTCCATAGGACCCAATTGAGGAGTGAGACTCCATGCTCATGGAACAAGTCAATACATTAATTGTTACACAAGAATGGTACTAGAAAATTTTTAAGTAGTCTTTTGCACACAACAATCGTAAGACAAAGTGAAAAGAATCAATAAAGAATAAACAATGAATTAGCTTAATTGTTTAACTTTTCTAGGAGTTCCTCGACAGAATAAAAGGAGTGAGCCATGAAGTAACTCTTCAATATAGATTTGAAAGCGTGTGGATTAGTGCTAAGATTCTTTAGTTCTTGTGGCAGCTTATTGAAAATGGATGCCGCAGAATACTGTACCCCTTTCTGCATAAGTGTTAAGGTGGTGTGAATGCAAATGTAGATTCGACTTCTGTCTAGTATTCACCGAGTGAAAGTTACTAACTCGTGGGAATAAGCTGATATTATTAACAACAAACGCCATTAAAGAAAACACGTATTGTGACGCCAGAGTGAAAATTCCCAGACTACTGAAAAGGGGTCGACATGACGTTCGCGAACTTACACCACATATTGCTCAAACCTCCCGTTTTTGAGCCAGAAATATCCTTTTTCCATCAGGCGAGTTACCCCAAAAAACAATGCCGTACGTCATAAGTGAGTGAAAGTAAGCGTATTAGTCTACATTTCGTGTTGAAAAATCACTTATCTCAGATATTGTTCTAATGGTAAATATAGGAGAATTTAGTTTTGGAAGAAGATTCTGAACATGGGCTTTCCATGACAGCTTACTGTCTATATGAAAACCTAGAAATTTGAACTGTTCAGTCTCACTTATCACATGCCCATTATGTGTAATCAGAATGTCAGCTTTCGTCACATTATGTGTTAGAAATTGTAAAAACTGAGTTTTACTATGATTTAACATCAACTTGTTTTCTACAAACCATGAACTTATCTCTTGAACTGCATTATTTGATACTGTGTCAATATTACGAGCAACAACCTTCACTATCAAGCTGTTATCATCAGTAAACAAAAATAATTTACAGTCACCTGTTAAACTCGAAGGCATATCATTTATATAAATAACAAACAATAACGGTCCCAAAACAGACCCCTGGGGCACCCCATACTTAATAGTATTTTCGCAGGAGAGCTTCTGTGAAGTTTGGAAAGTAAGAGGCGAGGTACTAGCGGAGATAAAGTTGTGAGGCGGCATCATGAGTCGCGTCATGATAGTCGGTAGTGCGCTTGCACGCGAAAGGCAAAGGTCCCAGGTTCAATTCCTGCTTCCAGCACACAATTTTAATCTGCCAGGAAGTTTCAAACACAAACTTAATTATCTGTAAAATTGTAAACACAAAAGAATATTCCTCTAAGTCTATGTTGCTCGATTAAATTCCATTTATGATGTCAGCAGCGTAGAGTAGTGACGTTGACAACGAAAAGTTCGTTTTACAAGGATAATTGATTTGTTGATCAGACAGTATTCCGTACAAGAACTTATTAACGACAGAGCAAGAACTGCATTAAATCTTTATTTTGTGGTCAACAAAACGATTCATTCTATGTGATTGTGTTTCCAAAGAGCTACAATGGTTTTGCTAACCTACGTTATTTGCTTCATGGTCAACACACAAGAATATGCCACTTGTACTTGACTGGGTTCATTTGGTGATTTCTGCCACCTTCAGCACACTAGGCGGCCGCTGCCATAAGTAAAATTTCACCGTTTACTGGACAAGGAATAATGTGCAAAATAGAATATAGATTTATATTCAACTGTTTAGTTTGTGTCGTGGCGTTTTAGACCATATCGAAATTTTATTAGGCGATCAAGAAGAATCTTTAAAATAGTATGTAACTGAGTTTTCAAACAGCAGTCAAGAGATTTTGGCAACATCAGCCGCTGCCGTAAGTGAAATTTTACCAAAATTATTATACAAATACATCAACATGAAAAATGACTTATCGATTTTCGATTATAATTATACAAGTAGGCCAATGAAACTTGTATAATTTAAAAGGCGACACTAAAGTAACAAATTTTCGTGGAAGCGCATTTTAAATACGTTCATGTTTAATGGTTAATTTTCAGTAAGATCGATCATAATATTAGCAGTGGAAATCAAAACAGCATAGAAACGAATTCTCAATGAAACGTTGTTTATGGGCGTCGATATTTCACTGAATATTATGTAACAATAACTTTGCGATAGCTTCCAGCAGATAACACATAATTTGAAGCAATTCCCTAATTTTTAATTGCTTCATTTTATATAGGTACGGCGAGTGAAAGATGATACGGGCATAGAGAGAGATGGAGGAGGAGATGGAAGATGGATGGAAGGAAAGGGAGTGATGAACAGAGGCCGTGGATTAGATAGAGGGAGGATGAAGGGTTAGATAGTGGGTACGCAGGAGATAGACATAGCGAATGAGAAATGGATGGAAAAAATATAGACAACAATAGTTTTTAACTAAGGTGAATTATGCGTCACAGGGTCCGGAATCGTTAAACTGATCAGTATGTTTGTGGAGAAAACAAACAACAAAAAATATAGTCTATCTTATGGGTTTAAAATAATGAGTATCTGTGAAATTATATTTTTTATAACTTTCGTTTCAGATAGCCAGAGTGGCCCAAATCGATATGATTTGATTGAAGCTTTTTCTCCGTGATTCCATGTTCACATGAATTGCAGTATTTCCTTTCCTATTTATTTCAGAGTGAACTACAGCGAAGCGTGGCCGGGTTTAGCTAGTCAGACATGAATGTGTGTTTACTATGCACAATGATAAGGTACACCATCTTGTACAACCTCACTTTGGTGAGTATTTCCCATTAGGCTATCTTGCAACCATTTCATGTAAATTTCACTGTTCATTTCGTTGCAAAATATTCGTATGTAGATCACGAAAGACGAGTTGCATTATACTGTTAACAATCATCACAAAACATGTGACGCGTTCATTTTTAAAATGCTAGGCAAAACAGCTGGACAACATGAGAGTATGTATTCGGCATACGTCCCGCTTTACAGCGTAATATTCTAGGATCTTTCATCGAAGCGCTTGTGTAAGTCGCCGAAACAATTAGTTTTCTTCGCCAATTTATTCTTTCTTGGTTTCACAATTTTCTGAACTGTCTGTCTGGTTTTCTTAAAGTCGCTCACAACATTACGCATTGTCCTTTCACTCTTTGCTACTGCAGCTGCTGAACTTTCCGTAGCTCTTCCGGACAGTATTAGAAAACTCAATTAAGAGGTCCAAAGCCTCAATTTATGTCATACTAGCTAAATTCCCGCTGCTTCGCACGCGTGCACTGGATGGTCTGCATTGGTTGTTCCTACTTTTAAATATAAATTTTCTTTGATTTAGCTCTAAAAATGCTTTCCTAATCAAGTATTTTGATACAACTTGCCACTATCTATTGCACCATTGTTGGCAGAATACCAAACATCCCAAAACGCATTAAAAAATCATGTCAATGATTTCAAACCCATATTTTCACATTTCTAGCTAAAAGATTTTCCCTTATTGCACCACTTAATGGTTGAATTTCCAAACATATCGAAACACGTGATTTTAAAATTACACTCAAAAATCTAAATTTGAAGTTTTGTATTTGTTCTTCAAAATTGCCTTAATAGCAACGTATTTTCAAAAAACCGTTCATCCCCTAATTCACCCCCTTAGGTATGGGAATATCGATAAATCGCTGATGCCTACAGCGTAAGATACACCACATCTACAAATTTCAAGTTTCTATCGTCTGCAGATTCACTTTTCAGCAACTATTCTGCCTGTCAGAAACGGATCAAGAACTCGAGATTTCTTTCTTACGCCTTGGCATCTCTTTTCAAACTGCAATATGTACTTATTTTTCTTTACTCGTACGCTTGCTGCAAAAAAACAACTGAAGAATGTGCGCCACGTTTCACTGTATATAACCTCTTTGCTGTTACAGTGTCAAAAGTCATCGCTGGTCTTCAGTGCGAATTTTATATAAGCTAACGACATCCAACGACGACTATCACCTATCCTCTCATAGCTATCGACACGGAACTGCTAATCCAGTTGTCAGATGAATAAGAAAATAGGAATGCGGGTAAACTACTATGACCAGCACAGTGATCGCATTATCATTGTCAAGATAGACACGAAGCCAACACCGACAACAGTAGTACAGGTTTATATGCCAACTAGCTCTGCCGATGACGAGGAAATCGAAGAAATATATGAGCTAAAGGAAATTATTCAGACAATTAAGGGAGAGGAAAACTTAATTGTTATGGGAGACTGGAATTCGGTAGTAGGACAAGGAAGGGAAGGGAAGATAGTAGGTGAATATGGTCTGGGCAAAAGGAATGAAAGAGGAAGCCGCCTGGTAGAATTTTGCACAGAACATAATTTAGTTATAACAAACACCTGGTTCAAGAATCACAAAAGAAGGTTGTATATGTGGAAGAGACCAGGAGACACCGGAAGATACCAGATAGATTTTATAATAGTAAGACATAGATTTCGGAACCAGGTTTTACAGTGTGAAACATACCCAGGGGCAGATATAGACTCTGACCATAACTTGTTGGTTATGAACTGTAGGCTGAAACTGAAGAAACTACAAAAAGGTAGGAAAATAATGAGATGGGACCTGGATAAATTGAAGGAACCTGAGGTTCTTAAGAATTTCAGAGGGAGCTTTAGGCAACAATTGACAGAAACAGGGGAAAATAAAACAGTAGAGGAGGAATGGGTAACATTGAGAGATGAAATAGTGAAGGTAGCAGAGGACAAAATAGGTAGGAAGGCAAGACCTACAAGAAATCCTTGGATATCACAGGAGATACTAAATTTAATCGATGAAAGGAGAAAATATAAAAACGCAGTAAATGAAACAGGCAAAATGGAGTACAGACGACTAAGAAATGAGATTGACAGGAAGTGCAAAATGGCTAAACAGGAGTGGCTAGAAGCCAAATGCAGATCTGTAGAAGAATGTATAAATAGGGGAAAATAGATACAGCCTACAGGAAAATAAAAAACATTTGGAGATAAGAAAAACAGCTCTATGAATATCAAGGACTCTGATGGAAAACCAGTTCTCAGCAAAGAAGGGAAAGCTGAAAGATGGAAAGAGTATATAGAGGGGCTCTACAAAGGAAATGAACTTCGAGACAATATTGTAGGAAGGGAAGAGGATGTAGATGAAGATGAAATAGGTGATACTGTACTGAGAGAAGAATTTGACAGAGCCCTGAAAGACCTAAGTCGAAACAAGGCCCCTGGAGTAGATGATATTCCCTCAGAGCTACTGAAGTCTCTGGGAGAACCAGCCATGACAAACCTATTTCACCTGGTGTGTAAGATGTATGAGACAGGCGAAGTACTCTCAGACTTTAAGAAAAATGTTATAATCCCCATTCCAAAGAAAGCAGGTGCAGACAGGTGTGAAAACTACAGAACCATCAATTTAATAAGTCATGGTTGCAAAATATTTACACGAATTATATACAGAAGGATGGAAAAGCTGGTAGAAGCCGACCTCGGGGAAGATCAGTTTGGTTGCAGGAGAAATGTAGGAACACGGGAGGCAATACTCACTTTACGGCTTATCCTAGAAGATAGATTAAGAAAAGGCAAACCTACATTTCTAGCTTTTGTAGATTTGGAGAAGGCTATTGACAATATTGATTGGAATAAACTCTTTCAAGTTCTGAAGCAAGCAGGAGTAAAATATAGGGAGCGTAAGGTTATTTACAACTTGTACAAAAACCAGACAGCGGTTGTCAGAGTTGAAGGGCATGAAAGGGATGCAGTGGTTGGAAAGGGAGTAAGACAGGGTTGTAGTCTTTTGTCCATTGTTATTCAATTTGTACATTGAGCAAGCCATAAAGGAAACCAAGGAGAAATTTGGTGAAGGTATTAAAGTTCAGGGGGAAGAATTAAAAACATTGCGTTTTTCCGACGACATAGTAATTCTGTCAGAGACAGCAAAGGACCAGGAAGGGCAATTGAACGGAATGGACAGTGTGCTGAAAGGAGCATATAAGATGAATATTAACAAGAGCAAAACTAGGGTAATGGAGTGCAGTGTAAGAAAATAAGGTGATGCTGAAGGAATTAGATTGGGAAACGAAGCAATAAAGGAGGTAGATGAGTTTTGTTACTTGGGCAGTAAAATAACAAATGATGCTCGCAGTACAGAGGATATAAAATGCAGAATGGCAATGGGTAGAAAAGCGTTCTTGAAAAAGAGAAATTTGTTAACATCGAATATTGATTTAAGCCTAAGGAAGTCCTTTCTGAAGGCTTTTGTATGGAGTGTTGCCTTGATGGGAGTGAGACATGGACAATAAACAGTGCGGACAGGAAGAGGATTGAGGCTTTTGAAATATGGTGCTACGAAAGAATGCTGAAGATTAGGTGGGTGGATCGCGTAACTAATGAGGAGGTACTGAACAGAATTGGGGTTAAAAGAAATTTCTGGCATACCTTGACTAAAAGAAGGGATAGATTGGTAGGACACATTCTTAGACATCAAGGAATTGTGAATTTATCATTGGAGGGAACTGTGTGGGGGAAAAATCGCAGAGAAAGACCAAGAGATGGATACAGTAAGCAGATTCAGACAGATGTAGGTTGCCGTTCTTATGTGGAGATGAAGAGGCTTGCTGAGGATAGGGTATTGTGGAGAGCTGCATCAAACCAGTCTCCGGACTGAAGACCACAACAACAACGGTGCATTGCCAGTGTACGTAATGCTCAGTTTATGTATGCCTGTGTTACCCAATTTCTTATCTTTGAGTCTTTTTATCTTTGAGCATCTGTCGATCGTTCTATTGCTCCATATTTTACGGATTTTTGTTCGCCACACTCACCCACCGCCACACACCGCGACCAAAACACCATAGTGCACACCGCAAACCTAAAGGCTACTCTAATACATAACCGCCATTTGTCTGCAGTGAATAATTTTGGCTACCAAGTGAAATATACGGACACACGTCCCATGTTCCATTTTTATTTATGTATATTATTAAACATAAAATCAGTTGAAGTTGTCCGCAAGGAGAAACTGCAGACGTCATCTTGATCGTCAGAAATAGCCATCATCACCTCATGACAGTATGTCTGTAGCTTAATCTCTTACATCTGCCATGGTGTGTTTATCGTTATTCATGACAATCAACGCGATGTCTGCAATATTACCTGGCGGATATGATCTGTTTGATGTGACATAACTAGCTGAAAACCTAGCAGTGCCGGGATATTTATTTATTTATTCAAGCCTTGAGTTAGTACTCTTCCTGTCCCTTCTCCCCCTGTCCATCTCCTTTTTTCTAATAACATGTTATATTTATCAGAGAATATATAATAAATAAGGCTGTTTTGAAAAAGTTGCCGGCCGCGGTGGCCGAGAGGACTGAGGCGCTCCAGTCACGGTCTGCACGGCCACTACGGTCGGGGGTTCTAATCTCCACTAGGGCATGGATATTTGTGCCGTCCTTAGGATTAGCTAGTTCATAAGTAGTTTGTAAGTTTAGAGACTGTTGAACCCGTAGTTAAGTCCCATAAGCTTTACAAACATTTGAACATTTGAAAATGTAAAAACTTACAACTGCAGTATCCAAGCAAGGAAAGATAGTAATCGAAGTACAAATGATATGTAACATTCACACATTAATTTAATTCACAGCTTTATTATCTATATCTATAAATGTGACTGTCTGTTCGGTATACGTTTATCACGTCTGAACCACAAGACCTGAAGAGCTAAAAATTTGTACAGGTACTAATGTCTACCCGGGGAAGGCTTTAAGCACGGTTTTATGGCGATCGGATAGCTATTTATCTATGCATATTAATGTGAATGTCTGTTCGGTGTACGCTTATCACGTCCGAATGACAAGACGCAGAGACTTAAATATTTGTATAGTTACTAATTTATACCTAAGGAAGGTATTAGGCACGGTTTTATAGCGATCTGATAGATATTTAGTAATTTGAAGAATATAACGCGAAATACGGAACAATAATTACACTTTGAAAATTATATTTACTCTTTGAAAATGGTTTTATTTGTTGCATTTTTGCTTGAGGGTCGATGATGATAAAAGGGTGGAGTATATTGGGATGGAAAGTTATCGGTGTTATCGGTGTATATAAAATTCTACGTTTATGTGTGTGTGTTAATACTTCGCTCTGCAGCGAAAACTACAGAACGCAAACGAATGGTCTGTGTGTAATTGTTGTCCGAAGTCTCCAGTTGAACACCATAGCAGTTCCATGCCGATAGCTATAAGGTGGTGGAAGATATGGTGCTTGAAAGTCGTCAAATTATATTTAAAAAATAAATAAATAAATAAATATCGGACTGCAGGCGAGCAATGACGTTTCCGACTCTATAGCAAGGAGGTTACATACAACGAAACGTGATGCCACAGACCGTATCTTTGGTCTATGCGTACTAGAATGTCTACAGCTCCTCCTCTGCAAGAATAAGTATACGAATAAGGAAAAATAAGAATAAAGAAAGCAGTAAAAACCATCAGGAGAACAGGGTCTGCTAACAGTATACTACGTCTTCCACATCGTTTCAACTGGTTCTACACAAATCTATAGTTTTGTTCCGATATTGAATGACATTTTGCACACTCTACCTCAAAAACAAGAGTAAAATTTCGTACGGTGGTTGGTGCGGGGCACTTAACTTAAGGAATTTTATTTAATGCATAGTTTTGCTCCAATATTTATGAATTTTTGCACACATGACCTTAGAACCAAGAGGAAGATCACTGGTTACATAAATGTTTGTATGGTACATGATTGGGGGTACCTTGCAGAAAACTAAGCCGAGAGAGGGAAATGTGGAAACTAACAGAGTGATGGGAGAGAAAGAGGTGGATGCAGAGAGAGGGCGGAAGGGGATGTGAACTACGAGACTGTGGGATAAATAAACACCCGGGCAACGCAAATCAAATCAAATGTTCAAATGTTTGTATAGCTTATGGAAATTGACTACGGGGTCATCAGTCCCTAAACTTACAAACTAGTTATGAACTAACTAAGACTAAGGACGGCACAAATATCCATGCCCGAGGGGGGATTCGAAGCCCCGACCGCAGTGGCCGTGCAGACCGTGACTGGAGCGCCTCAGTCCCCTCGGCCACCGCGGCCGGCCCGGGCAACGCCGGGTTTACAGTTAGTAATCAATATTTTTTGTGTCTTGTCAAGAATCTTATATGAATAATTTCTTTGGTGAGCCCATCCCTGAGAATGGACATGTCAAATCCACTCCACAGCATTGAATAGACTGCCCTGTGATTTATTAATCGTAATAGAAAATGCACGTCTCCCAGGAAACTGTTGTCTCTGGAAGTTAAAAGCTAGATCTGTTGTAAATAATGGGTATTCGTTGGATATACACTGTTTCTTTCTCTTCCTTTCCTTGTAGCTCTATAGAAGTCTATTGCTTTCACCTGCAGCCGTGTGTGCTTCTCAGTTCAAAGTCGTCAAGAGCAGTCAACTTTCAGGAATTTCCTTAAGCTGACTGCAATACATGAGTCTTTTAGTGGTAAATATGTAAATGCATTAATACGTGGTGCATGATTTGATAGGTTTTTACCCATCACAGTACGTATGATCTCCTCATATTTATTGAATTATATGTTCTACAATTGTAAAATTTTTCCTTTATATTTTCATTTGTATAAGAAATGTATGTCGGTAAAATCGGTTGCGAACAGAGTTAGTTATAAAGAAGTAATAGATTATGCGTGATGGGGCGGTTTTCCATGAACGTTGCTGTATATGTCATATCTCATGAACTACGTGTCGTGCTGTGATACAATTTCGAAATTACATTCAGGTGTATGTGTGTATACTATCTGACAAATTCTCTGCGATTACAATTTGTAGTGTAGACGTTATAAACTGTAACGTCATACCAAATGCCGTATTTCTGCTCCATGAACAGCGGAAAAATAGTAAACGAGAAACTTCTTTCCTTTCATTATTTTGATGTGATTGTCAACAAGAAAAAGTTTAATAAATGTTCGAAATTAATGTTACAAATAGTTGCAAGTCAATAAGTACCATCATTATCATACAGTGTGTCTCGTCGCATTATGTGGCAGTTTCTTCAAATTCTATTTTTTTATGACATTATATCTCCTGAACCATGTGTCGTATGTGGTTCTTACCCCTAAAGCATTGTTACCTCACGGTGAGGAATATGTGTACCAAACGTGGTTGAAATCGGTCCGGTAGTTTAGGAGGAAATCTGCAACATTGTCGTTAGATGCAACAGTTTTTCGCGCATTTCATTGTTTATGACGTCACGTTTCGTACACAATGTGTTGTACGTGATCCTTACGCTTACGGCGACCGCCGTAATGTATTGAAACTTACGTGAGCAAAATTTCATAAAGATTGAAACAAGACTGTAGTTTTGTATGTAATATGTACACACAAGCACACGGACACTCTGCTTTATATATAAAAATGTGATGTTATATCATATAACTTTAGGCTTATGGTCTTTTCCATGGAAAACAGAGATACGAAAATGATGTAAATTTAACACCGAAAGGGGTCATCTGTAATGATTGTATAGATGCATAAATAAAATTTAGTTCAACGGTAATGTAGTGATATATGGCAACTGATTCTTCTCTGGAAGACATCATAAAAAATTATGAAGATCGCATGTGTCCAGTCGAGGTGCATATCCAGGATTCTGATCTGAAGTGATAAACATATTGAATTGTAGAGTCTCTTGAGTGAGGAATGGCATTTTCTTACTTTCTTTCGTCATTTTATTGTGGTGAGAGTTTTTTTTTCTTTTTTTAATTTTTATTTATTTATTTGTCCACTGCTCCATCCCGGCCAGCCGGCCGCGGTGACCGAGGGGACTGAGGCGCGACAGTCACGGTTTGCACGGGCACTACGGTCGGGGGACCGAATCCCCCCTCGGGCATGGATATTTGCGCCGTCCTTAGTATTAGCTAGTTTGCAAGTTTAGGGACTGATGACCCCGTAGTTAATTCCCATAAACATTTGAACATCCTAGCCATGTCAGGTAATATAGGAAAGTCTTAGCGAACTTTCCCGCTTTTTCCCTTGGCGGAACAGAACTACGTTGTTTATCAGTGCCTTCCAACTTGGCGTGCTTTTCGATAGCGTGTTCTAGCACGATGACTATCCATTTGACCGTCGCTACAAATAGGCAGCTGTAGTAAAGCACTTTACTGTTACATGAGCGTGCAATATCGAGTCACGTGCGTATCGAGTCACGTGCGTATCGTCGAGTACGGTCGGATGCATTCAGCCTCGTCAAAACGTAAACGCCTTTACTTCCGCATGCAGCCGTCGGAATGGTAAAGACCACGGGTAATTGTTGTCGCCGCGTAACCTAGGTTCTAGTGCACAAAAATTACCGTTGCAACAGAGGTGAAAAATTGCAGGGAAGATTAGATTAGATTAGATTAATACTTGTTCCATTGATCATGAATACGACACTTCGTAATGATGTGGAACGTGTCAGTTAAATGAAATGTGTCAATACATAATATTACATGACACTCAATTTTTCAATATTTTATTTTATTTCATATTTATTTTTTATTTTTTTATGCTTTTTATTTATTTTTTTCCCTAAAGTACTAACTTTTATCTAGAAATTCATTTAATGTGTAGAAGGAATTGCCATTCAGAAATTCTCTTAATTTATTTTTAAATGCTAGTTGGCTATCTGTCAGAATTTTGATACTACTTGGTAAGTGACCAAAGACTTTTGCGGCAGAATAATTAACCCCTTTCTGTGACAGTGCTAAATTTAACCTTGAATAGTGTATGTCACCCTTTCTCCTAGTGTTGTAGGTATGCACAGAGCTGTTACATTTGAATTCAGTTGGATTGTTAATAACAAATTTCATAAGTGAATATATGTATTGTGAAGCTACTGTGAAGATTCCTAGATCCTTAAATAAATGTCTGCAGGATGATCTTGGGTGGGCTCCAGCACTTATTCTGATGACCCGCTTTTGGGTAATCAATACTTTCTTACTAAATGATGAATTACCTCAGAATATGATGCCATAAGAAAGCAGATAATGAAAATAGGCATAGTATGCTAGTTTACTGAGTTGTACATCACCGAAGTTTGCAATCACCCTAATAGCATAAGTAGCTGAGCTCAAACGTTTCAGCAGGTCTTCAATGTGTTTCTTCCAATTCAACCCCTCATCAATGCATAAACCTAAAAATTTTGAATATTCTACCTTAGCTATAGATTTCTGGCTGAAGTCAACATTAATTAATGGTGTGAGCCATTTATTGTGTGAAACTGAATATACTGTGTTTTTTTCAAAATTTAAAGAGAGTCCATTTACAGAGAACCACCAAATAATTCTCTGAAATACTTCATTGACAATTTCATCAGTTAATTCCTGTGATTCGGGTGTGATAGCGATACTTGTATCATCAGCAAAGAGGACTAGCTTGGTATCTTTATGAATATAGAAAGGCAAATCATTAATTTGCGGTACGACGGACTCACTTCTGTGTCTGTACGACCAGACTAAACAAAGCTCCCGCAGAGTCATCGAGGTGGCCCGCAAGTTTAGTGGCTCTGAAAGGCTGCGGCAGGTAAACAGAGTCTGACGCAGGCGCCGTGAGTGTTCCGGTCTGTCAGCGCGCCGTCTGCAGGCTGAGCCCAGTCAGCAGTGACAGCTGAAGGTCGATGCTCCAGATGCCGTGACCGCCGCCCACCAGTTGGCGTCGAGGGAAACCGACTTCTACATCTACATCTACATACATACTCCGCAATTCACCGTAAGGTTAAAAGCTGTACGCGTGTTTTGGAATGTAGAACCTTTCGTTAAATCAGACAATAAATTGTTCATTAACTCAGCTATTTGGTTTAATTATGGCCCTGATATTAATGTACAAGAAACAGTGCATTAAACTGATTATGTGCGCAACGGATATTTTAACAAAACAACTGTGACATGTAACCTTTTGAAACAGACACTGACTATACTCAAAAATTTTGACTGCGAGAAAGATATAAGAAAAACCACAAATCACTTTCTTAATGCTTGACTGTGAGAATTTATGTCGATCAGTTATTATTGAAATCCAAATCAACTATTATCTTACTATCGCACCAATAATGAAATATGTTCAATAATATTATTCAAATCAACACTCCACTAAATCAAGTAATTATCAAATGAAGGAAGTAGGTTAATTTTCTAACTACGTAAATGAAATATGAAACAGGGTTAAGTTACTTATTATTGATAAACAGCATTACATTACCTACATAATACAACTTCTGACTTGCTGGCAAAGCAGCCTCTGCTCTACATCGGAGCCATACACACAACCCAACCGCTCTCTAAGCGAGTTGAACCACTAGTGCTACTCTCTCTCTCAGTGCGAGCTACAATGCTATGCAATACATGATCTTTGCCAGAGATGAAACTTTACACATATCGATACATACAGTAGAAGCGATATTATACATTTTCTTGCAAGCAAGTTACTCGATACAAAACAGGAGGCACAATATTAGACATTTTCTTATAAAAATAATTTTTTATGGACACGTTCCATCACCCCCCTCCTACCTATTAAAATTTTGTAGGGTGGGTGATGCCAATGGCATTGCCTAGCCAGCAAAATTACTGAATTTCAAGTCCAAAAATCCATTAATGACATCCAAAATATAACAAGATCAAAACAACAGATGGAGTACATAGAAAATTTAAAAAAAAATGTGACAGTCATAAATACATGCCATTTTACAGAACAGTACCATCAAAAGTCATGCATGGAGAGGTACAGGGTGTGACAGGCATAAGCAAATGTCAAAATTTACAGAACATCAGCAATAAGTGGAATATATGACAATTATACATAATGGTAAACATAAGTATATAGAATTTCAGAAAACATAGTTTGACAAATGATATAATGGAGAAGATGAGATAGCTAGAAGTAATACACAAATGGAAAAAAAATATACAATAATAAACATGAACATATACAAAGTTTTACAAAAGATATTTTAACTAATGTCATCATTCTTTAAAGAAAATGTGGTAATTACAAGTAATACACACAGTAGTGTAAGTTCCATGGGTTTACATTTTGTACAAGAGATCAGTATTTTGGGAACATAAAATGAACATTTGTATCTTGTGCACAATGTAGTCTATGTAAATTTTTTAGTGCACTTAGTATAAGATAAAGTGTCAGTTTTGTATTCTGTGATGCATTTAAAATGCTATACTTTCATGGATGCTAGAACATACATGTAAAATTTTTGACTACATAGGCTTCTGATCATGTACAAAATAATGTTACTGCTTCAGCACAATAGGATTTCAATATAACGTTTGTCAATCGAATAGGCACAATGACATTTCAGACTAAGTATATGTATCTATCAAGAGCACAATTTTATTTTGGTCACTGACTGTGAAAGAACCATGAAATATACCTAAACACTGGTAATGAACCTGTGGACAACGTTTGCAATGGGAGGCACTGAATAGTATATGCACACGAATAGCACATTAGCTCCTAACATTCATTTTAGGTCTGCACACGAACACAAAACACCACACTGTAGGCGGGCTGGCTGGTTGCATTGAAGTGGAAGTCATGGGGAAAAGGTTCTGATGTATTCCTCCATGCAATTCGACAACCAAGTGTGCTCCAACCAACAGAGCTATTAGCAGACTGCATCAGCATAGCCAAAATTAGAGCAAACTGGTGGTGGGTGGCCAAGGCTGTCATGGACAGTACTGTGTGGCCAAACATCATCCAACAAACATTTTCATTAAAAGGCCCAAAATCAGTGGTGTATAGTAACTCGTCCATTGTTCTGTGTGCATTCTGGAATCTCGTGTGCGAAATCGCCACTTCCCATGCGTGTCCAAAGTACATGAAATAAAGCATTTTACACACAAATTAGTAACATAGTCATGATATTTCAGTTTAGACTGAAAGAAAAGTCATTGATTAGAACATATCTACAGAAATATTTTCCCACAAATTCAAGTGGTACAAATGGGGTCATGGTATTAAACCATATTTTTACATTACAAGTAGTGTCTTGAAGACGGATACATTTGAATACTAATGAGTAATTTAATTCTTATTTTAGAGTATCTACAACATTAGTGTCATTTCATATAAGCACAAGGCTGTACATACTATGTACATATTGCTTTACAAACACATAATCGTATGAAATACATTGAGGGTGCTTGTCATCAATTTGGCATGATATAACTTAAATTGACATTCCAATTACCATTAGTTCATATCTCTTTAAATTAATATATATCACTATGATGGTGATTACATTACCACAAATTATAACACTTAAATTACATAAGTTGCCATGGCCAGGCTTTTGTCTTAACTGAGCTACATATTTCATTGCCTTAAGGTATAACACATCAGGGTAGTTTCGTGAGAATATCAAAAGAGGTTCAAGTCATCAGGTCATGTCTGTGTCTGTCTGAGTCAACAGTAGGGTCAAACAAAACAATTAGTGCAAATTTTGGCACAGTACTAGATGTACATCACAGTACATCATCCAATAACATAAACACAGACGTAATATTCGTTAGGCATAGCTGCAGATTTTCATCAACAAGATCATCAATAAAATTTGGAAGATAGTAGTAAGCAAAAGCAAAATACTTCTGTGCATTATCTTTCTAGACTTAACTAGGCGCAATTTATGGCATAGCTGCAAGTTTGCAAGATAGATGGCTGTGTGCAACGTATAAGCATAACCATACATTGTCATTGAGCTTCATTATAAAATTAATTAGCATAGTGGTAGGGCTTAGGTATATAATTAGTGAGCATAGCGGTAAGCTTTGATTACAAGAGCAATACGCATAGCTGCAAGCATAATTAGAAATATTCATTACACATAATTACAAATAATTACAGATCATCAGAAGGATATGAATCTCACCAATCACACATGCCATTGAAGGCACAATGCATCAACATACAAAATGGTGCACATAAGCACAAAGAGAAAACACAAAAGGGCAGTGCGAGTAAGCACGTAAGAAAAGAACAGAACATAGCATCATTAGCAACATAGCGATTCTCCGCATAATTGCTTCATAATCATTGTATAATCTCGTCATCATTAGCAACATAGCGATTCTCCTCATAATTGCTTCATAATCATTGTATAATCTCGTCCACATAATTACATTTATCAAACATCTTTGACTGTTACCAATACCTTCCTTACCATCATTTATCCATAAACAATAATGCATTTTAAAGACCACCATGACATATTGTGTATTGCCTTACTCATCATCCTCCATAATGTTCTTGGCTTACCAAATGCTCATGTCAACTCAAAATCTTCTTCACTCGCTCAGAACTTCGTAAGTTATGCAATTAGTAACACAGAAGAGAAATCTGATATTTTCTGAAACATAGGAACTTGATTAGATTACACAATCAAAAATTTCCATTAATTTTATTTGTCTTGCACAGCCACAGAGTTCGTTATATGCAAATTGCAAGATAATCAAAGTTTCGTATGACAATATCCCAGCGTAGCACAGAGCATAAGTATTCAGAGTTAGAGAAAAGTAACAGTGAGAAAAAGAGGTAGATAGAGCGCACTAAGGAAAAGCGGAAGAATAGTGACACTCAGCTCGAGAACGGGGCACCAATCGCCACTTGGTGTGTCCAAAACAGATTAATGGACTCTCTACCCCAAATTTATGCCTTGAAAATTTTAATATTGGAAATGTGGTGTATGCCTTTCGACTTGTGCGTCTTTAAAGTTTCTACCTCAACGACGTTGTCGTGGATGATACGTTTGATTCGATACGGACCATTGTATAGTAAGAAGAATTTGTGAATCATAGATCTTCCCTTGTGGGATAAGTGGTGGGATCTAATTAATACCTTTTGTCCTACATAGAGTTGTTTAGCATAACAATTACGTTGAGAGCGTTTCCTTTTTTCAGCGGCTTTCTTAATGTTTTTAAGCGCCAATTCAATGATCTCATGATGACGTAGTCTTCTGTGTTTAGGAAAAGGTATCAATTCCTTGATACGGTCGGGAGGTTGCTTGTTTTTCAGAACCAGAATTGGTGAAAGACCTGTAGAATCATTAGGAAGTTCATTTATAATATTTTGAAATGAAAGAAGATATCTATCCCATATGTTATGTCGTCGGTACCAATATAGCCTACAAAGTTTTCCAAGTTCTTTCATCACTCGTTCACAAGGGTTAGAGGCGGCATGATAAAGTGATATGAACACAGGTTTGATGTTTTTACGCCGCAACATCCGTGCCCAATCATGAGAACGGAATTGAGGTCCATTATAGGAGATGACTTTCTCTATATGGCCAACATCTTTTAGGAAGTTTTTGACAAAGGCGTTAGTTACTGTCTTCGCCGTGGCACGGCGGAGCGGAGTAAAAGATACAAATTTTGATGTGAGCTCAATAGCAACGAAAACAAAAGAGAAACCATTGTTAGTTCTCGGAAGAGGTCCAAACAGATCAACGGCTGCTAACTGCTTTAATTTTGAAGGTATAATCGGAAAAAGTGGAGCAGAATGTGATATGGTCGGCGGCTTTGCTTTCTGACACAATTTGCATCGAGATAACACATTGCGTATACGTTTCTCCATGTTGATGAAGTAACAAGAGTCGCGTAATTTCGCGAAGCACTTCTTGGCACCATAGTGTCCGTAACTGAGATGAATATACCAAATCAATTTGTTCACGGACTCCTCCGGAACACACACTAACCAAAATTGACTGTCAGGGGCTTTACGTTTGAAGAGAATGTTATTATGGATAATGTAAAATTGTCTGATGGAAACATTATATTTATCATGCCATTTTATTTTAATATCTCGCCAGATTGGATCTTTGTCTTGTTCTTTAGCAATGTCAGAAAATGTGGCAGATATGTAATTTTCGAAAGCAACTTGCTGCATATAGAGGATAGTAAAGTTATTTTCTAAGTATGCCTCTTCCGTCGCCTTGATGAGCCCAACAGGCGAACGAGATAGCGAGTCTGCAACGATGTTTTGTTTACCAGGAATGTAAATTACAGAGAAATCGAATTCTTGAAGGAACAAAGCCCATCGTCTAAGTCTATCATGGTTAAGTTTTGCCGACATGAGGAATTGAAGTGCACGGTGATCCGTGTAAACTTTAGTGTGTCTGCCAAACAAGAAATAACGGAATTTTTCGAATTCCCAAACTACTGCCAAAGCTTCAAGCTCAGTGACGGAATAGTTCCGCTCTGACTTGGATAATATGCGACTAGCAAATGCAATAGTTCTCTGTGTGGCAAAGCCATTTTCTTCATCCTCTTGAAACACGTGAACGCCAAGTCCGAATTTTGAACTATCGGTAGAGATGCAAAAGTTCTTAGACAAATCTGGATGGTGCAGAATAGGTGCGTGAAGGAGTGCATCTTTTAAGCAAAGAAATTCTCTTTGGGCAGCTTCATCCCAGAACCAAACAGTATTCTTTCCAGTTAATTCATATAATCTGGGAGTAGTTAGGTCTTTCAAATTTATAAAACGGCGATAGAAATTAATTAAACCCAAGAAAGCTCTTAATTGGCGTTTAGTAGTGGGAACAGGCATTTTCATTATCGCCTCTAACTTTTCGGGGTCGGGCTGGATCCCATCTTTAGAAATAATGTGCCCTAAAAATTTAATCTGAGAACGACCAAACTGTGACTTCTCTAAGTTGACAGTAATCCCGGATTGAGCAAACACTTCAAGTAAAGATGCCAACGTACTGTTGTTTTTCCCAGGAAGATTCTGCAATTAAAATATCATCAACGTAAATTGTGATTTGTTGTTTTAAGTGCTCAGGGAGTGTGGCATTCATCGCACGGATGAAAGCAGATGAGGAGATGTTCAGTCCGAAAGGCAATTTACGGAACTGATAACAATTTCCGAAGCAGAGAAACGCGGTATACTTCCTACAGTTGAGGTGCAGTTTCACTTGCCAAAAACTAGACCTAAGATCTAATGAGGATAAAACTTTGACACCATAGAATTTTTGTAACAATTCTTCAAGGGTTTGGGGTCGGTCGGTTTCAGGTAAAATGATAGTGTTAATTTGTCTGGAATCGAGCACTAATCGAATTGACTTATCTCTTTTTTCAACAATATGTAGGGGACTGTTATACGAGCTAACTGCAGGTTCAATTATACCTTGACTGAGCATGGACTGAATTTCAGCCTTAACTCTTTCCCTGTATACTATCGGAATGGGATATGGAGGTACAAAAAATTTATTATGTTCTTTGATCTTGAATTCATAGAGGAAATTTTTTATGGTACCAGGACTGTTAGCGAATACACGGGAATAACGCCGCAAGATAAGGAACAATTCTTCCTTATCACGTTCTGAGGCACCTTCAACTTCTACTAATTTTTTCTTAATGATGTCAGAAATCAAGTCAATTCACTCAGTCTCGAAATGTTTATCTGTTATATCATCATCAGGTTTGACATCCTGCGTCGCATTAGAAATAGATAAAAATTTTAAACAACTGGCACCTTCTTCATATCTGGTAATCCAGTCTTCGAATTTAATTTGAATGGCATTTTCCTGAACAAAAGCAGTGGCACAAGCCGTATTGAAATCTAAAATAACCTTGTACTTGGATAGGAAGTCCACACCTAATATTATCTGTGTAGTTAAACGGGGGACAATCAATAGGTTGGCAGAAACGAGATGACCTTGAAATAAAAATTCTGCGTATGTTTGCTGTCGAATTTCGACAGGTTTGCTAGAAATGACGCCACGAATTTTAGTACAATGCAAAGGCAGAATGGGACCATTAAGCAAGTTCTGATGTTTCTTAAAAGTCACTTCACTGATTACTGATACTGGGCTACCAGAATCTAAGACAGCAGAAAGATTGATTTTGCCAATTTTCACAGATACAATAGGGTGAATTGGAATATCGAGACATTCTACCTTCTCTTCTAATAGTGCCTCTTTTATGTCATCTAACTGTACAAATTTTACGTCTTGTTCGGTAGAAGGTTCATAAGAAATTTCTTTGTTGAGACAAGTGTTACCAAGATTAATGAGGCTTTCACAAGATAAATGCTTTTCAAATCTTGGTTGTTCATCAACTTCGCATTCGCTATCATCGTCATTAGAAAACATGTAGTTGTCTATCCAATCAGCAACAGAGGTGTGCTGCAAATCTAATTGTTCGACATCATCTTTTGCTGTTCCAAGGTTACTGTTAGTTGCATTATTGTGTGGCAGTACTGTGTCGTGCCTTTCAAAGTACATGACCGGTTTGTCATATGCAATTGTTGGTTGATACTGTAAGAATTTTATTTCGTATATAGTGTCTTCCTCAGAGTCTGAAGACGAAGCTTCTGTCTCCCAATCTGAATTGTCGTCATTATATTGCTGATCGACAATTATCTCGTTTAACCGTTGGGCAGTATAACGTTTGTTCGATACCTTTTCATTTGTTTCGTTAAATTTGATAGTACAATTTTTGTTACTGTCATTACTTTCAGGAGTAACGGCTTTAGGTTTTGACACAAGTTGTGTCGGTTTTGCCTTATCACTTACTGAGGTGCTACCAGCATCAGTATTGTGCACTTCCGCACAAACTACTATTCTGTTTTGTTCGGGAGGTTGTTCATCGTAATCTTCCTCTCTGTGAGGTAGTTCACAATGAACAAGTTTCAGCGTATAGTTAGGATCACACAAATTCTGTACGGCCGAATTATTTGCCGTCGAGTCCGCTAGTCATACCTGACGCGGCCCCTTTTTTGACGAATTGTAGCGTGGATTAGCAGGTCTGATTTCAATGTTTTGCTCTTGTCTTTCCGGGGTATCTGCTTTGGCCCTGATTTGTGTTTTCGTATCGTGGAAGGCGATCACGAGAATTATCGCGTGTGCCCTCCCGACTACGCTTCTCAGCGTTATTGTTGTGATTTTCAGTCTCGCGATCACTGTCAGTATTGCGTCTATCACGCCAATTAGTATCATTCGAAGTATTGCTGTTATGATAGTAATTATTGTACGCGACCAAAACCACCACCTCGGTTGCGGCCACGAAAACTTCCACGGTTAATGTCACGATCATGAAACTCACCGTTCTCATTGTCGCGACTTTGTTTGTAAGATTCATTAGTGAAAGAATTATTTTTTGGTTTATCGTCGTGCTCTGAATAACGTTTAGTACGCGGCGGGCTTTGTTGCGACCGGCGATCATATCTGTTTGTTTCAAAATATCGACTGCGCGAGGAATTTTCCTCGTCTTCTTCTTCTAAGTCTTGTAAGAGATTTCTAAAGGCTTCAATATCATTCTTGCATCGTGCCGCAATGGCAATTTGACGCAAGTGTAGAGGCAATTTGTTCAAACAAATTCTGATTAATTCCGCAGGGCAGTAAGGTGCCGATAAAAATTGATTTTTGTATACTAAGTTTTGGAAATATTCCACAGGGCTCGAGAAATTTGATCGCTCAAAAGTTTTGAATGTCGCAATACTGTTTTTAACGCGGTCTTGTGCCGCTTCCGACCAGTATGCGGATAGAAATGAGCGTCGGAACTGATTCTCGCTATAGCACTCTTGTGCAATAGCTCTCATTCTGGTGGCTGGCTCGCCTTCCAGATAACCACATATAAATTCTAATCTGTGCTCAAGTGGCCAATTCGGGGGAAGACAATAATCGAATTGCTGCAACCACTCTTTAGGGTGCAAGTCATTCGGAGAGTTTTTAAATGTCTTGAATTTACGTACAGTCAGGAAATGCTTGTAGTCAAACGCTTCCTTTCGCCCGTGCGGCGTAAGTGAGCGTAAATTACGCACTGCGTCTTCATTGTTGTTACTATGAGGTACACTTCGTTCACGTACCAAGCGACCTACTTGGCTCGAATCATCATTGTCATTTTCGTTCAAATTTTCTTCCACATCTTCGTATGGATTTCCACAAGTGTGGTCAAATTTCCTCTCTATTCGCGCCACGCGATCATCTAATTTTCTGACCTCAGCCTTGTATTGCTGATTAATGGTCATTTGACCTTGTTTGAAACGGTCAAGGGCGAGATATTCATTAGTTTCATTAAACGGGGTAGGATGCGTTACATCAGAACTTTTGTCAGTGTTATCACTAATTTGGGTAATCTTAACAGTAATATCCTCAAACTGTTCATTAATTTTATTGATCTGTTCCGTCGTGACTGACTGGAAGTTCTGCAACTTTTCAACAACTAGATTACTCTGTTGCTTCAATTGAGCGAGTTCAGTAGTTTCCATATTTTCGACTCGTGACGCAAGGCTTTCCATATTTTCCACTCGTGACGCTAGGCTTTCCACTACCGGGTTAATCTCGTCGCGAATATCTTGTCTTATTTGCTGAGATTCACGTTTGAAAGTATTGAGCAGTTGTTCCCTGAACCGATTGTTGTCCTCGTTTATCTTATTAAAACTACTTTGAATACTCACAAACCTCGAATCGCACGTTTGTTCAATTTTCTCAAGTTTTTCATTTAATTTCTGAGATTGTTCCTCAAGTTTTTCATTTAATTTCTGAGATTGTAATTGACTATTCTCAAGTTTTTCATTTAATTTCTGAGATTGTTCCTCAAGTTTTTCACCTAATTTCTGAGATTGTAATTGACTATTCTCAAGTTTTTCATTTAATTTCTGAGATTCCTGAGATTGTAATTGACTATTCTCATTTAATTTAGAGAGCTGTGACAATAAAATTTGTATGAAATCATTTGGTAATACGTTTTCCATAGCCGTCGCACAAGTATTTTTTGTAGCAGAGCTAGGCGGAACCGATGCATTATTTTCCGCAACCACGTTACAAGAATCGGAATTCTGTATTGTCGAATCCTGCACTTTGTCATTATCCATACTGTCTGTTCCCGAACTAATCTGTTCCGCGTTTTCGGACACGGTATTTAGTGTCGTATTTGTATCAGTGCAGTGAGAAGGCTCTTGTGAAAATTCTTCTTCTCTCCTTGTATCATTCAAGGTCTCATTTTCGGAAGCAGTTTTAGCATCAGCGCGAACTCTCCTATTCTTCGACATTGTTAACAGAATTTTGCAGTAAAGTGACCAATAATATTTATTTTCACCTACTGCTAATTTTTTGAAAATTACACACGGTAATTATGAGAGAACAATAGGCTGAATCGGGCAAGTGCAACATACAATCACAATCGAGATTACGCAAACCGTTAATTATCACACGAGTTCCGCGGTACTAGAACTTTCATCACAACAAACATCAGACAATATAAAAGAGAGACTTGTTCAGTAGTAATGCAATTATTTGTATACTCAATTCATCTACTATAAACAATACTACACAATCTCAAGAATGGTAAGTAACAGACTACAGAAACAATTACTATGCTACTGTTGCTACAACAGAGGATGGTGCTACAAAAATTAAATTAAGAGCCAAAAGGTAAGTTGGTTAGTGGAAAAGACAAACTAACTGAAATAAGACTACGTATCTAACTACGTCACGATCCTGTTTGTGAACTATCCTGGCAGAAAGGGCGCCAGATAAAAGCTGTACGCGTGTTTTGGAATGTAGAACCTTTCGTTAAATCAGACAATAAATTGTTCATTAACTCAGCTATTTGGTTTAATTATGGCCCTGATATTAATGTACAAGAAACAGTGCATTAAACTGATTATGTGCGCAACGGATATTTTAACAAAACAACTGTGACATGTAACCTTTTGAAACAGACACTGACTATACTCAAAAATTTTGACTGCGAGAAAGATATAAGAAAAACCACAAATCACTTTCTTAATGCTTGACTGTGAGAATTTATGTCGATCAGTTATTATTGAAATCCAAATCAACTATTATCTTACTATCGCACCAATAATGAAATATGTTCAATAATATTATTCAAATCAACACTCCACTAAATCAAGTAATTATCAAATGAAGGAAGTAGGTTAATTTTCTAACTACGTAAATGAAATATGAAACAGGGTTAAGTTACTTATTATTGATAAACAGCATTACATTACCTACATAATACAACTTCTGACTTGCTGGCAAAGCAGCCTCTGCTCTACATCGGAGCCATACACACAACCCAACCGCTCTCTAAGCGAGCTGAACCACTAGTGCTACTCTCTCTCTCAGTGCGAGCTACAATGCTATGCAATACATGATCTTTGCCAGAGATGAAACTTTACACATATCGATACATACAGTAGAAGCGATATTATACATTTTCTTGCAAGCAAGTTACTCGATACAAAACAGGAGGCACAATATTAGACATTTTCTTATAAAAATAATTTTTTATGGACACGTTTCAAGGTGCGTGGCGGAGGGTACCACTACTAGGCATTTCCTTTCCTATTCCACTCCCAAATTGAACGAGGAAAAAAAGAATGCTTATATGCCTCCGTACGAGCCCTAATTTCTCTTATATTGTCTTTGTGATCTTTACGCGAAATATAAGTAGGCGGCAGCAAGATCGTACAACACTCAGCTTCAAATTCCGGCCCTCTAAATTTACTTAACAGAAATTCACGAAAATAACGTCGTCTTTCTTCCAGCGATCCCCAATTGAGTTGCCGGAGCATTTCCGTGACACTTGCGCATTGGTCGAACCTACCGGTAACAAATCTAGCTGCTCGCCTCTGAACCGCCTCTATGTCTTCCTTCAAACCGATCTGCTGCGGGTCCCAAATACTTGAGCAGTACTCAAGACGTGGTCGTACAAGCGTTTTATACGCGGTCTCCTTTACAGGTGAAGTACATCTTCCCAAAATTCTCCCAATAAACCGAAATCGGCTGTCTGCCTTACTCACAACTGACCTTACATGCTCGTTCCATTTCAAATCGCTCTGCAATGTTACGCCTAGATATTTGAACGACGCGACAGCATCAAGAAGCTCACTACTAATGCTGTATTCGAACATTATAGGATTGTTTTTTCTACTCATGCGCATCACCTTACATTTTTCTACATTGAGAGCTAGCTGCCATTCTTCGCACGAACTAGAAATTTTGTCTAAGCCAACCTGTATGCTATTACAGTCAGTTACAGACGACACCCTCCCATACACCACAGCATCATCAGCAAACAGCCGCAAATTACAACTTACTCTGTCCATCAGATCATTTATATAGATAGAAAATAATAGCGGTCCTATCGCACTCCCCTGGGGCGCGCCTGACGATACACTCGTCTCTGATGAACACTCGCCGTCGAGAACAACTTCACTGCGGACCCGGGCAAAGGTAGAATAATGTGCAGAAGCGCCAAATACACAGTCAATATCTACATCTACATCTACAACCACACTCCGCAAGCCACCCGACGATGTGTGGCGGAGGGTACCTTGAGTACCACTATCGATTTTCCCTCCTATTCCAGTCACGTATTGTTCGCGGAAAGAAGGATTGTCGGTATGCCTCTGTGTGGGCTCTAATCATTCTCATTTTATCCTCACGATCTCTTCGCGAGATATACGTAGGAGGGAGCAATATACTGCTAGACTCCTCAGTAAAAGAAAGTTTCGAAACTTCGACAAAAGCCCGTACCGAGCGACAGAGCGTCTCTCCTGCAGAGTCTTCCACTGGAGTTTAGCGATCATCTCCGTAATGTTTTCACGATTACCAAATGATCCTGTAACGAAGCGCGCTGCTCTCCGTTGGATCTTCTCCACTTCCTCTATCAATTCCACCTGTTACGGATCCCACACCGGTGAGCAGTATTCAAGCTGTGGGCGAACAAGTGTATTGTAACCTACTTCCTTTGTTTTCGGAGTGCATTTCCTTAGAATTCTCCCAATGACTCTAAGTCTGGCATCTGCTTTACCGGCGATTGATTTTATATGGTCGTTCCATTTTAAATCCCTCCTAATGACTACTCCCAGATAATTTATGGAATTAACTACTTCCAGTTGCTGACCTGCTATAGTGTAGCTAAATGATAAAGGATCTTTCTTTCTGTGCATTCGCAGCACATTACACTTGTCTACATTGAGCTTTAATTGCCATTCCCTGCACCATGCGTCAATTCGATGCAGATCCTCCTGCATCTCAATACAATTTTCCATTGTTAAAACCTCTCTATATACTACCGCATCATCCGCAAAAAGCCTCAGTGAACTTCCGATGTTATCGTGAACAGCAACGGACCCACGACACTCCCCTGTGGCATAACTCCTACTTCGGAAGACTTCTCTCCATTGAGAATGACCTGCTGCTTTCTGTTATCTAGGAATTCGTCTATCCAATCACACCATTGGTCTGATAGACCATATGCTCTTACTTTGTTCATTAAACGTTTGTGGGGAACTGTGTCAAACGCCTTGCGGACGTCGAGGAACCTGAGAACCAGTGTCCATGGCCCTCAGTCTCGTGGACGAATAGCGCGAGATGGGTTTCACACGAACGCCTTTTTCGAAACGCATGCTGATTCCTACAGAGCAGATTCCTAGTCTCGAGAAATGTCATTATATTCGAACATAATACATGTTCCAAAATTCTACAACTGACCGACGTTAGAGACATAGGCCTATAGTTCTGCACATCTGTTCGAGGACCCTTCTTGAAAACGCGGATGATAGAGCGCCTCCACGGCCAAGTCGTGGACCTACTGAAGCAATGCTTATTGTTTTTAATGATATCTCTATAAATAAAAGGAAGTGTCCCGATTGACTGACTGACTGACTTATCATCGCCCAGCAAAGACCACTGAAGATAGAAACTTGAAATTTGTGGAGGGTGTTGATCTTACTCTGTAGGCGTCATTTAAGAAGCGATTTTCCGATATTCCGTCCTTAAGGGGGGTGAAATAGAGGATGAAACGTTTTTTGAAAATACGTATTTAGGCAATTTTTAAGCTAGAACTACAAAAATTCGAATTTTAATTCAGGGTTCGAATTTAAACGACACGTGTTTAGGCATTTTTTGAAATTCGACAAATAAGTGGGTAAAATAGGTAAAGCAAAAAATATGTTGCTATTAACTCAAATTTTAAGCTACAACTACGAAACTTCGTATATGGAATCTTGGTCACGATTAAAAATCCATGATTTTTAGTATTTTTAGAATTTCAACAAGTAAGAGGATTAAATAGAGGATCGAAAGTTCTGTTTGAAAACACGTTGCTATTGATACAATTTTGAAGCTAGCGCGGCAAAAATTGATATTTGTATAGTTGGTTAGACATTAAAAAATACGTGTTTCGGTATTTTTGGAAATTCAACCATCAACGGGGTTAAATTGGAGAAGGGGGGTTTTTCGAAAATTTGTTGCTATTTAGGCAATTTTGAAGTCAGAACTACAAAGTTTCGGATTTGGATTCGGGGTTCGAATTTAAAAACCAAGTGTTGCGGCATTTTTTTGAAATTCAACCAATAAGGGGGTAAAATAGAGGACGCAAAAAATTGATTTTAAAAAATATGTTGCTGTTAACTCAAATTTCAAGCTATAACTACGAAACTTAGGATATGGACTTTTGATCAGGATTAAAAAAGACATGAGTTACGGTATTTTTGGAAATTCAAAAACTAAGGGGGTAAAAGAGGGGATCAAAAATTCTTTTCGAAAACCCTTTGTTGTCAAGACAATTTTGAAGCTATAGCTGCAAAAATTGGTATTTGCATTGTTCGTTATGATTTTAAAAATACGTATTTCGGTATTTTTGGAAATTCAGCCATCAAGGGGGTTAAATTGGAGAGGGGGTGTTTTTCGAAAATCTGTTTGCTATTCAGGCAATTTTCAAGTAAAAATTACAAATTTTCGGATTTGGATTCGGGGTTCGAATTTAAAAGACACATGTTTCGGTTTTTTGGAAATTCGACCAATAAGTGGGTGAAATACGAGATGCAAAAATTGATTTTCAAAACTATGGCGCTGTAACTCAAATTTCAAGCTATAACTACGAAATTTAAGAAGTGGTTTCTTCATCAGGATTAAAAAGAAACAACTGGTGCAGACCAACCTACGCATGCGAAGCAGCGGGCGTTCAGCTAGTCTTAATATATTTACCGACTTATATTAAATTCTACCTGTGGGTGTCAATATTCTGCTCTTCAGCAAAAACTACACAATGTAGACGAACGATCTCTCTGTATGGGGTAGTACAAAGTCTCCAGTTGTATACCATAGCAGTTCCGTGTCGATAGCTATTACAGAGTGTAAGGTGTAGTGATTGAAAGTCGTCAGCTTATATAAGATTTGGACTGAAGACCAGCGATGGCTTTTGACATTATAATAGCAACGAGGTTACATACGTGATGCACATTCTTCAGTTGTTTCAAATGTTTGTATAGCTTATGGGACTTTACTACGGGGTCATCAGTCTCTAAACTTACAAACTACTTATGAACTACTTAACACTAAGGACGGCACAATTATCCATGCCCAAGGGAGGATTCGAACCCCCGACCGTAGTGGCCGTGCAGACAGTGACTGGAGCGCCTCAGTCCCCTCGGACACCGCGTCCGGTTTTCATTTGTTTTTCTGCATCAAAAAATGTTAGTAAATCTACCGGACTCAACTCTTAGGTTATTAGTCCGTAGCTTACAAACTACTTACTCTAAGTTAAACTAACCTAAGGACAACACACACATCCATGTCCGTGGGAGGATTCGAATCTCCGACGCGAGAGGCCTCGCCTACTCCCGCGCGGCTGCAACAAGAAGTAGGTGCATATTGCAGTTTGAAAAGTAAAACTACTAAGAAAGATTCCGGAGCGTAAGAAAGAAATTTCACGTTCTCGATCCGTTTCTAAAAGTCAGAAAACGGCGCTGAAAAGTGAATCTAAAGACGACAGAAATTTGAAATTTGTAGACGTTGTTTATCTTACACTGTAGGCTTCAGCGATTTTTCAATATTCCCATCCCTAAGGGGGTAAATAAGGGATGAACGGTGTTTTGAAAATACGTTGTTATTCAGTCAATTTTGAAGCAAGAAATCCAAAACTTCGGATTTAGATTTTTGATTGGAATTTTAAAAGGACGTGTTTCGACATTCTTGGAAATTCAACCATGAAGCAGGTGAAATAAGGGAAAAATCTTTCAATGGTGCTATTAAGATAATTTGGTTTTGGAACCATAATTAGAATTTTAAAACATGTGTCGGGATGTTCTGAATTCTACCATCAATGGTACAATAGCAGGTGACAAATGGCTTCAAAATACTTGATTAGGAAAGTATTTTAGGGCTAAATCTATGAACATTTATATTTAGAAGTAGATATAACCAATCAGGCCATCCAGTTTACGATAGCGAAGCAGTGAGAATTAACCTAATATTAAATAAAAACTCTATGGTTTGCCGATGAGACTGTAATTATGTCAGAGATAGCAAAGGACATGGAAGAACTATTGAACGAAATGGACAGTGTCTTCAAATGTGGGTTAAGATGCACATTAACATGAGCACAACAAGAGTAATGGAATGTTTTCTAGGAAAATCAGACACTGCTGAAGGAATTAAATTAGCTAAAGGGACAATGAAAGTAGTAGATGACTTTTGTTATTTTGGCAGCATAATAACTCATGACAGCCGAACTAGAGATCATATAAAATACAGATTGGCTATGGGAAGAAAAACATTGTGGATGAAGAGAAATTTGTTGACATGGGATTTTAATTTAAGTGTTAGGAAGTCTTAATGGCATTCCTCTGGAGTGTCGTCTTGTATAGTTGAAACGTGGACGATAAGTGATTCAAACAGAAAAATTTTAATTCTGGTGCAACAGGAGAATGGGAAAGATTAGTTGATTAGATCACGTATCTAAAGTCTAGATACTGAAGATAATTGGAGAGAAAAGAAATATCTGACATATCTTTACTAATAGAAGGGACTGATTGGTGGAACAAATTCTGATAAGGAAAGTACTTAGGCTCGAACAAACAGAAATACACTAAAATCGTATGATAGATAATGTAAAGGTCCCTTATTGTACTAGTGATACTTCCGCATCTGCAAAACTCTGCAGTCGCCCATTAGAGGCCTCTGCGTGTACTATGCCGCATTGCACTTTGACCTGGCGGTACGCCAGTAGTGACGGTGCAGTGTGCCTCTGAAGTTGCGTTTTGTGACGTTATATGGTGAAGTGTCGGATGGGTCGGCGATTGGTAATCAATCCTGCTAATATAGTGCGACTATATCTTTTCAGCAAGCTCAAATCAAATCCATGATGTGAAGCGAAAACAAGACAAATTTCCGTAAGTAACAAAACATTAGGCCTACTTTTCATGTTCCGTTAACGAACTGTTTTCGATGTAAAAATAAAACAAACTGCAGATTTCTATTATTACAGACCACTGAAGATGTTTTACTGGCATTAAAACGAAACTTGTCTGGTGAGAAAAAAGACACACTTTTATTGCAGTTGCAAAGACGGACAAACACTGCTATTCATAATTGTAGAATGTATTTACACATTAAGATTTTATAGGGTGCTGACGTTAGCAGTGCTGGTGCATTTATTGATCTTCTTTGTGTGTGTGTTTATTTTATTTTATTTTATTTTATTTATTTTATTTTATTTTATTTTATTTTATTTTATTTATTTATTTATTTATTTATTTATTTATTTATATATTTTTTTTTGATGATGGCGACAAGATCCGCCTAATCCGGTCAAATCAAGTAAAAGTTTGAATAGCGATCTTGGCAATACCATAAGTTTATATCCGTTTCACCTGATTCTAAGTAGTTTCTTTATGATCGTAGGCTCCCGATGCCTTATTAATGGGAGCTCAGCTGAATTATTTTTTAACTCAGCCTCCCGGGGTTGTTAGCACTTGACAGGCGGCGATTCAGAATATGCTGTGTGTGTGCCTCTGCGGTTTTGCTGTGCTGCCAGCATCAGTAGTCAAGTTCGCTGAACTACCTGCTAAACTGGGTTGCAAGATACACTTTCTTTTGCCGGCCGTGGTGGCCGAGGAGACTGAGACGCTCCAGTCACGATCTGCACGGCCACTACGGTGGAGGGATTGAACCCCCCATCGGGCATGGATATTTGTGCCGTCCTTAGGATTAGCTAGTCCATAAGTAGTTTGTAAGTTTAGGGACTGATGACACCAAGTTAAGTCCCATAAGCTTAACAAACAAACATTTGAATTTGAACATTTGAAACTTTTTTTTTCTTTGCAATGTCACCTTTTCCTGACAACAGCCATTACAAAATTAGACGACCAGCGTCCTGGAAAAAAAAAAAAAAAACAATGGGCTGTATCGGTGGATGTAAAGGAAGTAGGTCTTACTGGACGATACTACATACTAGGTACCAGAAGATAGCTTAGTCAGCAACCTTGATATTGAACATCTTGCAACGAAAATTTTCAACTATCAACTGCAAAATAAATAATAAAAAAATATTTGCCACTTGTTTTTGTTGATAATGAACGATCATTTTCTACGTACAAGATTTTACTTATGCAGCCTCGCTGTAAATAACATCGAAATGATAAATATTATCTGTTATAACAATTTTTTGGACATGTGACTGTAATAATAAAGTATTCTGAGACTTGTTTTATGAAGGTTTTTATATTTTGAACTAGGCTAACCATACTTAATGAGATAAAACGGGGAAACGTATGCACGACAGAACACGGTACTAATGTGTTTCACAAAACCGCGTGCGGTATTTCAGGTTCTGTTGATCACTCATATGAGTGATCACGTTTTTTGGATAGCTGCTGTTGGCCTAGCTAACGAAATAGCAGGCATGGTGAAGCAGTTCTACTGTAAAGGCTCAACATTTAAAAAATATACACTCCCTACAGACTCGCAAAATTGAGGAAATCGGTTGGTTTTTGTGCATTACTTGTACAGCTTACAAAAATACCATCTGTTGCTGGGGTTTTCGTGAGATAAAACGAAAAAAGCGCTACTTTTGGATACTAAAAGTACCACTTGTGTGATGGTCACTTCTGTATGTCCATTGACGGCTAAACCTGGAAATATTTAGGATATTCTGATAATCTCGGGGAACGTTAAAACGTTTTTCGATATCGTTATCCGTTACCAAGAGCCATAGTTACTATGTCATCGTACTTAGGCACGTAATATGGCGTTTGATCTGTGAAAGTAATTTTAACTGATGTATTCCACACATTAAAGACTCAAACTATGTTTTAGTCGCCATCCCACACTTAATTGTACCCCAATGTGATTTCATATCACAGCCATTTTCACAGCTGCAGAGAATGACATTCAGATGTCTGGTTTTAAAGTAATAGGTGAATAATTTGAGAACTACTTCTCATATTCCGTAATTTGGAGTAATAAGAGGTGGAATCCACAATTATGGAAAGAGGGTGACTGGCGGCTTGAGGCACTGAGCAGAGTTCAGCAGAAAAGGAAAGTTTCAGATGCGTGATCGTGAGTAAATGACGTAGGTAGTGACATACCTGGGAATCTATCCGTATGCTTGTACCTTTGTTAGTAGTGTGCAGTGGGACAATATCAGACGCCTTTCGGAAATTTATAAATATTTAGTCAAGCTGAAAGTATAAAATACGGAATGAGAGATTGATTTCTTATTTATACGCAGATAAATCGTCAATTGAAATAAGAGTTGCAGTTCATTGTCATGTATATTTGTGAAAAAATCATGCATTTTCTTTTCCTTTGTTCCGTACACTGAGGTGACAAAACTCATGAATAATATTGTCAGACCAACTCCTGCCCAGCGAAGTGCATTAACCCGACGAGGCATGAACTCAGCAAGTTGTTGGAAGGGAGGTGCAGAACTGATGAGCCACGCTGCTTCTACATCCGCCCGTAACCGAGAAAGTGTCGCAGGTGCAGGATTTTGTGGCAGACGACGGCTCTCGATTACGCCACATGAATTTTCGATGATATTCATGTCGGGCGACCTGGAGAGCGAAATCAGTCGTTGGTATTCTCCTAGACGTTCTCGAAACCAAACGGGAACAATTGTGACTCGATGACATGACGCGCTGTCCATAGAAATGCAAATGTGGCCTCGGAACATGAGGTCCATGAATGCCTGCAAATGATCTCCAAGTAGACGGACATAGTCATTTCCTGTCAATGATCGGTTCAGTCCATCCCACATAAAAATGGTCCCCACCATTATGGAGCCACAGCCAGTGTGGACAGTGCCTTGTTGACAAATGGGGTGTACTGCTTCGCGAAATCGCGCCAAATTGGAACCCGACCGTCAGGTCTTGGCAACTGAAATAGCGGCTATTTCCAGTCAACAAGGGTCACGAGTCCAGGAGAGGCACTGCAAGTAGTTAGCTAAAGAACTCGAGTCGGTTGTCTGCTGCCATACATCATTAACTGCTAACTCAGCAGCGCTGTCCTGAATCCTCGCAGTACAAAGAGTTCTGCAATGTGCCCTTCCCCTTTTATACCTTGTGTACACGTTATTACCGCTCTTGCATCTGTGCATATCGCTGCCCATAACTTTTGACACCTCACTGTATACTCACTCGTGTCACAGATCAGAAAGTAAGTTGAACTCCACAGTAGCAACATGGCTATGACAACATACAATGTAAGTTCACTTTTCCACTTAGTCTCCAAGAGATTGTAAACATTTCTTGGAATGGTCAACCAACTTTTCGATTCCGGATACACAGAAATCTCCTCCAGCGTTTCGTAACTACATGAAGGCAGCCTCTTTCACCTCCTCATCGTTTCGAAATCGTTGTCCACCGAGATCCGATTTGAGCTTGCTGAAAAGATATAGTCACACTATATTAGCAGGATTGATTACCAATCGCCGACCCATCCGACACTTCACCATACAAATAAAGTCACAAAACGCAACTTGAGAGGCACACTGCACCGTCACTACTGGCGTACCGGCAGGTCAAAGTGCATGGTACACGCAGAGGCCTCATATGTGTGATCAACAGAACCTGAGATAGCACACCCTGATCGCAATGTCACACGCGGTTTTGTGAATCACATTAGTACCGTGTTCTGTCGTGCATACGTTTCCCCGTTTTATCTCATTAAGTATGGTTAGCCTAGTTCAAAATATAAAAACCTTCATAAAACAAGTCTCAGAATACTTTATTATTACAGTCACATGTCCAGAAAATTGTTAAAACAGATAATATTTATCATTTCGATGTTATTCACAGCGAGGATGCATAAGTAAAATCTTGTACGTAGAAAATGATCGTTCATTATCAACAAAAACAACTGGCAAATATTTTTTATTATTTATTTTGCAGTTCATAGTTGAAAATTTTCGTTTCAAGATATTCAATATCAAAGCTGCTGACTAAGCTCCCTTCTGGTACCTGGTATGTAGTATCGTCCAGCAGGACCAACTTCCTTTACATCCACCGGTAGAGCCCATTGTTCTTTTTTTCAGGACGCTGGTCGTCCAGTTTTGTAATGGCAGTTGTCAGGAAAAGGTGACACTGCAGAGAAAAAAAAACTTGCAACCCAGTTTAGCAGGTAGTTCAGCGAACTTGACTACTGATGCTGGCAGCACAGGAAAACCGCAGAGGCACACACAGCATATTCTGAATCGCCGCCTGTCAAGTGCTAACAACCCCGGGAGGCTGAGTTAAAAAATAATTCAGCTGAGCTCCCATTAATAAGGTATCGGGACCCTACGATCATAAAGAAACTACGTAGAATCTAGTGAAACGTATCTCAACTTATGTTATTGCCAAGATCGCTTATTCAAACTTTTACTTGATGTGGCCGGATTCGGCGGATCTTGCCGCCATCATAAAAAAAAAAAAATAAAAAAAAAAATAAAAAAAAAATAAAATAAAATAAAATCCACAAAGCAGAGGATCAATAAATGCACCTGCACTGTTAACGTCAGCAACCGTTAAAAATCTTAATGTGTAAATAAATTCTACAATTATAAATAGCAGTGTTTGTCCGTCTTTGCAACCACAATAAAAGTGCGTTTTTTTCCCTCACCCGACAAGTTTCGTTTTAATCCCAGTAAAACATCTTCAGTGGTCTGTAATAATAGAAATCTACAGTTTCTTTTGTTTTTAGATCGAAAAAAGTTCGTTAACGGAACCTGAAAAGTAGGCCTTACGTTTTGCTACGTACGGAAATTTTGTCTTGTTTTTGCTTCACATCATGGAATACCGGACACAGCATGAAGAACCGGCGGTACTGCATAAAACAGACCGGCATTCCATGATGTGAAGCAAAAACAAGACAAATTTCCGTAAGTAACAAAACATTAGGCCTACTTTTCATGTTCCGTTAACGAACTGCTTTTGATGTAAAAACAAAACAAACTGCAGTTTTCTATTATTACAGACCACTGAAGATGTTTTACTGGCATTAAAACGAAACTCGTCTGGTGAGAAAAAAACGCATTTTTATTGTAGTTGCGAAGACGGACAAACACTGCTATTCATAATTATGAAAGTAACTACGGACATTATGGCCACACAAACGAAGAACATTCTACAACGCTGCTTACATACGTGTTGAAACGTGGTTGCCCAACTATTATACATTACTTCTGTTGTACGACGTGTTGAGGGTTTGTCAGTTAGATAAAAAAATCTGTCTATCAAATGATAAACGTAACGTGGTTCAAAACACAAATTCGTGAGTTATATAAATAGAAAAGTAGAAGAAAGTGAGTCTATATTAAAAAGCATGCTGCCAGGTGTAGATTTTGCCAAAATGTCTTCTATCATTCCTGAAAAGCTTGACATTGTCTATCGTAGTGTTCAGACGTCACATAATACAAAACTTAACTGATTAATAAGAAGAAGATTGTCTCAAATAATTGACAATATAACTAGTATATAGTTCACGAATGAGGAAACCCGACAACATAGCCACCGCAGTTAAAACGACTAAAATTCTTAAAAATACTGTTCATTGCCAAAGAAAGACAGGAGATGAAATTAAAATAGAGAAAGCCATCAATGAAAAGCTTGTATGCAGCAAAGCGTTATTGGTGAAGGCCGATAAGAGCAACGCAAGATGCGTTATTTATGAACATGACTATATAGCAAAAACATAAAGTTTTTCCGAAGATAATGGGATTATAGAAATTAGTAAAAATCCGGTCACCAGATTCAATAGCGAAGTTAGGAGAAAAATCGATAGTTCCTGCTTGCTGCTAGATGAGAAGACCAAGCGCTCCTTAAAAATGATGTCATTCGAACCGGCAAAATTGAGGTTAGAAATTAAAACCTACAAAATAGATAAATCAACTCAAATGTTCAAATGTCTGTTATGCTTAAGGAACTTAACTGCGGGGTCATCAGTTCCTAAACTTACAAACTACTTATGAACTAGCTTATACTAAAGACGACACCCATGCCCGACGGGGGATTCGAGCCCCCGACCGTAGCGGCCGTGCAGTCTGTGACTGGCGCGCCGCAGACCACTCGGCCACTGCGGCCGGCTAGATAAATCAGTGTGACCAATTATTGACAATGCCAAACTGAATATGTTTCTTAATACATATTTCTTAACAAACTTATATTTCACGGTAGACCTAGAAACCAATAACTTTGTCTTTGAGCAGTCACTGAATATTAAAAACAGCTAGAAGTTAGCCAAACTGCTTAAGAATGTAGAGGTGCCGGAGAAGTCCATGTTGGTCTCATTCGATATTAAGAACCCCCAAGGAATTATTTATTATTAAAGTTAATTGAGAACCAAAAAAATTTCATTGGCAGAGACGATTGAACTGGCTGAGCTTTTGGAAATGACGCTGTCTTTCAATTATTTTCAGTTTAATGACAAATTTTATTACCGAGATAAGGGCTAGCGATGGGTAACTGCCTCTCCCACCCTTTTAACTTATATTTTTATGAACCATTTAGAAAGAAATTTTTCGATAAACATCAAATTCACAAGAACAGTACTGTGTGCTACAAACGGTATGTTGATGATGTAATTGCCCTGAATAAAGGTGACAAAGGTGATGTAAAGTGTTATCTAAGAGATCTGAACGACATGCATAAAAACATGCATTTCACGGTAGACCTGGAAACCAATAACTATCGAAGCTTTCTGGATCTGATGATAGGTAAATCGCAGGGTAAACATACTTTTCAAATTTATAGAAACCCTCCTATACAGATGTAGTAATTAATGCCAATTCGTCGCATCCAATTAGATATGAGAGGGGATATTTTATTTCGATGCTGCATAGGCTTGTAAATCTCCCACTAGAGCAGACAGCTATTGATAACGAAATTACGGTACTGAGATATATTGTCGGTAAGAATGACTATAGTGCTATATTGACGAAATGTACAGCAAGGTAAAGAGTAGTAGGCAGAACAAGGATGAAGTTAAAACCAATAATACCATGAAGTATGTCTCCATGAAATATAACGGTCCCGTATCAGACAAAATAGAGATAAATTTTCGTAAACGACAAACGAAGATAAGAACGGAAAATCGGGGTTGTACAAACACACTGTGGGGATTGTGAAGGCTTTTGTGTTGGGCAGACGGGTAGATCATTTTTTGCTAGGTTTCGTAAGCATACTGGTAACCATAATAAAATTACCTTTGGAGAACACATACGGACGAGAAATCACAAAATCCAAGAGATTCGTCAGAGGATGAAGATCTTGCATCAAGCTCCCAAAGGAAATAGATTAAATATTTTAGTAAGTATGCAGAAATACAAACATTTAAAACACCAAAGGAAAAATGTGCTCAAGGATCAACTGCAGACAGTAGATAATTTCTTCTGCATTTTTGATGATATACTGTAAGATCAGCAAGTGATAGATACTATAGGCGAGATGTAATTATGAGATGTATCACGACCTATGTAGCCACCTAGAAATAGATAACTGCCTGCTCTAGAACACATCGCGAGCTCGTGCAGTTGTATGTGATTAGACCTGACAATAACATGCCACGATGAGGCAAATCTATAGATGTTGTAGGGGCAATAAAGTGTACATTTTATCATCTGATAAACAGATATTTTTATCTAACTTACAAACCCGCAACACTCCGTACAGACAGAAGTAATGTATAATAGTTGGGCAATTACGTTTCAACAGGTATGTAAGCAGCAATGTAGAATGTTTTTACACATTAAGATTTTTAACGGTTGCTGACGTTCGCGGTGCAGGTGTATTTATTGATCCTTTTTTCATTTTCTTGTTTTAGTTCTGATGTTTGCGGCAAGATCTTCCGAAGCCGGTCAAGCCAAGCGAATAAGCGATCTTGACAATAACATGAGTTTACATAAAAACAGATCGCACCCAACGATGTGTGTAAATTGTTTGAAACGTATATGTTTCAATAAAATAAATAAAATTAATTCGAAAAGTATGGCTGAGTATGTGAGTGAGCTCCTGTCTATGATGTGTAAATGCAACAGTGTTTGAGTGCAACAGTGTCTAGGCTGGCATTTTACTGTGAATACAAAAATTGATCAAAATGTCTTTGTTAGAGTAAGAATAACTATTGTGACTAATCGACCGATAGCAAGATGTATGGCCCTGTTAGTGCACTCAGTAATCGACAACATCAGTCTTGCTAAATGATAATCTCAATGAACGACAGGTTCGATTGTAGCACAGAGAATAGACCGATGTTTAACACGAGTATGATACTGAATATAAATGTGATCGTGGGTGGCTCCACAATGTGTAACGGCGAGTAAAAGCATGTACGGATACAGCACAGAGTGGGATCGCTTAAGTTGACAATCATGAAATCCGTTAATTGAAGAGAGTACAAATAAGAGTACGTTTGGAGTTTAACGTCCCGTCGACAACGGTGTCATTAGAGACGGAGCTTACGCTCGGAGTGTTTGGGTAAGGATATGGAAGGAAATCGGCCGTGCCCTTCCGAAGGAACCATTCCGACATTTGCCTGGAGTGATTTAGGGAAATCACGGAAAACCTTAATCTGGATGGCCGGAGGTGGGTTTGAACCAACAGCCTTCCGAATGCGAGGCCAGTGTGTTAGCACTGCGCCACCTCGCTCGGTTACAAATTATAGTCTTAATTCCAGTACGACGGCAAAGATGAATGTGTACTTGGCTGACAGGACAAGCAATTGTTGTGCCACACGGATCACCGCAAGACTGAGCTTTAAGAAATAAATCACTGTGTTGTAATCAAGTGGTGTAATTAATTTTTTGTGTTTGGAACGATTAATACAACTTGACAATACATAATGGTAACAGGCTGGCAAGATAATTGTTTTCGTTCAAATGACAAAGAAATAAATGGCCGGGAATAAGTAGCTAGTCGAAAACCGTGTGAAACGAATACGTTAGCTCCCAAGTAAGCGCTCTCTCCTATTCGTGATATCAGACGTAAATTAATTAAATTTCACTCACCTCTTTGCATTGTCGCCCTGGACATGCATACTACAAACAATTACAAAGTATATAATTTCTGACAAAAAGATCGGAAGTAAACTCTGAATATGAACAGGTTGGTAACTGACTTTTTAACATGAATTTAAATAGGATCTTGTTCGTGAAATCAAGGAACAGTAACGCATTTCTTACATTAACTAGCCGAATCAATTCTGCTCAGAAATTAAGATAAAATAAATTTAAGTGCAACTTGAACAGATTAATACTGTTATATAAGGTGCATTGTCTAACTGTAACACAGGGGACACGAAAAAATCTTTAAAGAATGTAACACCTTAATTAGCTCTTATATTTTCTTTTATTAAAGCCTTTCGTTTATTCAAAAGATGACCTATCTAGGTTGAATTAAGATTGACCAAAATTAGTGTAATTACATGAATGGATGATTCTACTTAACAATGTGCAGCTTGGTGAAGGAAAAGGAAAAATGGAGATACCTTTTTCGAGTGCAAGACGATTCTTTTAAAAAAATAATTCACTAACAAATCTCCCTCTTCATCTAAAAATCCATCCACTTATAATGCTGTAACAATCGTGCTGCATACCAGACTGCTCGCTCCGGCAGCCCACACTTACTGAAGCTACGTCTATGGGATTACACGCGCCACCGACGATCATTAATCGTATAAAGATCGAAAGATCAAAGCAGTATCTTAGCAGAGGTAACCAACGAGCAAGATCGCGGTAACCCTTCACAAACTTTGCAGCCGTAAACCTTGGACATTATAAGTTTGGTTTTTCATTTCCGTTGGAGTGAAATGTTGGAAAAAAGTATTTTTAACAAGTGGAAAAAGTTTTTGACATTATGACTTGGAGTGCCATACCTATAGTATTATATTTCTGTCAGAAATGTGAAGACTGCTGCGCCCGTAATATTACGTTCGCTGTCCTTAACGAGAACTCACGAACCGTAATATTACGGATGGCTTTCCTGATGCAATCGCTAGCTCCTGCGTGTAATATTCCGGCTCCAGCAGTTCTCACGAGTGGAACTAACATTTGTAGTACCCATTCCTGCCACCTGGAAGCGGCACAAAGCTTTTGGCGTTGCTAAATGGAGTATTTGTTGGAACCCTATATCCAGCTGCACCATTAAAGAATTATTTCAAGTAAAATTTCATTTACGAAAATTTAATATTCATTATCTCTCAGTATAAATACATCTGTAAGAAAAACAGTATATAACGAGCAATAATGTTTTTTTTTTCCTACCACAAAGCAGCATCTTTAGTTTCGATTGTGGTAATGAAAAGTTACAAAATAGGGCATCATAAGTGAAAAGTGAAGATGAAAAACAAGTGCTATCCCTGTATAGGAGAAACATGTTTGCGATTATTACCGAATATGTACCAGAAGGACGAGGAACTGGAAATATGCTCAGCACTGTAGGAACGAATCTTACAAAATGTGTCGGCCCTGAGGTAAATATGCTTGAGTATACAAGATGTTAATAAAGTTACAGACGCACCCGTTGAAGTTTTGAAGGCGTGACCCTGTAATGTCTGCACATTGTTGATTTGCATCGACCACTTCCCTCAAGTGTCCCCATAATCAGACGTCTAGGGCAGCGGTTCCCAACCGTTTTTGCTCTGCAGCCCACCCATTGTATATAAACATCTGTGAGGCCCAGCAACTAAACAAAAACTAAAAATCACCAGCACACGCACGCACTCCCACATACAGACAGAGAGAGTAGTCTTTATTAGCGAAATACATTAATATAATGTACAAGAAGGAAGGTGCTTGTATTTCTTTGTAGAGCAAAGATTCTTATTGTATTCACTTAGTTATAACAAGTATGTGAAAACTCAAACTCGATTTACTCTGTTTGTCACAAAACAGTCAATATTTAGTTTGAAAATGGTTAACTTTAGCCTCAAACTACTCTCTGACAATCAGTCTGTTCCTGTACTTATTTTTCAAAAAGAGTAAAGTTGAAAAGGCTCGTTTACATAAATAGGTTGTTGAAAAGCATATTGTTTCAGAGCAATTTTTCTAATTACTGGATAGTCTTGCAGAACACTTATTCAGAATGGGACCAATTGTGTTGTTTTAAAAAACATTTGTAAATACTGGTAGCATGATAGTTCAGTAAACAAGTCTTCTTCACGTGATGAAATTATCAATTTTTAAAGTAATTCACGTAAACGGGATTTCTAATATACTGGATTTCATCCTCCATTTTAGGAAAGCAGTCCCTGAGAACCATGAAAACGCTTAGGTACTGCTGTAGCGTCAAGACAGCAGGGGTTCCCAAACTTTTTATCACTGTGCACTATTCGCATTTTTTGAAAATTTCGGAGTACCGCTAGGGCTTGTTCACATTTTGACAAACCTTGAGGTTGCAAAGAGAGGGTAGGATGCGGTAGTTTGAAAATGTTCAAATGTTTGTAAATCTATCGGACCAAACTGCGTGGTCATCAGTCCGTAGCTTACAAACTACTTAAACCTAGGTAAACTAACCTAAGGACAAACACACACACACCCAATCGGTAGGTTGACTGATAAGTGCAGCAGGAATGAGGAACTTTATGGGGGGTGGTAACGTTCTTATTTTGTTAGTGCCGACAACACACACACGCATCGAGCTCATCAGCTACTATCTATGGTAGAAATATGACACAACAAGTAGTATAAAGTACTTCTATATATGGAATTGTTTATGATCATATGTGGTACTTATCTGTGGCAAATAATATTAAGTTGAAACACAATATCATGTAAGTCACAAAATCAAATCAAATTTCAGATCATTGTTACACCTAATTGTCAAAACCAGCTCATTGAAAGTACAGAGACTCCGGATCTAGAAGGAAGCTTCCATCGTCATCAAAATGCCATTTAATGTAACGCCTCATTGGCAATAATAACAACAAACTGTTCACAGGTACTGACTACTGCAGGGTCCAACAGAAGTTGGCAGCAGGTGAAAAGCGGCATGGAAAGTTTCGAATGACCACCCACAAGAGCCGATCAAAGTATCGCCAACGGCAAAACAAAATGAGTCACTCCCGCCACGGCAGTAACGTCTAATGAAGGGAGGTATAGGGAGGGTATAATCAAACCTTCCTACGCCCGAAAAATATTTCTTCGATAAACCTACGTCGTCTTGCGGTAAGTCCCGGTCCGTAACCAAGCATCCATATTCAGGTAACAGTTGGCTCAGGGGGTACGTGATCTTTAACATAAAGATCAAAAAATTTTATATGATTTACACGAAGTTTTAAAGCATTGAGAACGGTCACACAGCGACCGAAATCTAGATATGCAATAACAAATAAATATTTGCTGCTGATTGCTGTTTATCATTAACATCTTATTACATATTTTACTCGGTACCTTGTCACCTGACTAGTGAAACCCCAAACCTACCGATAATTTTTATCTTGTCTCCGGCTCTGGGCGGGCGTTCGCGGCCCAGTTCCGAGCTGCCCGCGTCTCACAAGTGGGCCGCGGTTCATGGTTTGGGAACCGCTGGTCTAGGAGACTGAGGTCTGGGGCAATAGCATGCTAAGGTGTAAGGCCTCCCCCATCAATCTAGCGGTCCTCCTCACATGTTGGCGCACATTGTGACAAAAAGAAATTTAAGGATACCAGAAATAACAGCCACCCATTTTGAATGTACTATAACTTGCAACAGGTATATATTGGAGATGGGATGGTGCCAGTGAAATACTAAAACCAGTTGTTTTATTAATAAAAGGATAAAAACACAGCAGCTGGAATTTCTTCAATCTATTAAAAGTGAGCTGGCCCGCCACCATCCATGAACCACATCTCTAATCGTTGCTAACATGGCACATCCTCCAGCCAATGGATTAATGAGAAAATCCAGATAATGCGTTCCATATAACATCGTAAACTGTTCAAAAACAATAAGGGGATCAGGTGAGTCATCATACACAACATACATATGGCTACATGTTATTCAGTTTCTGGTTGCAATTGTAATTTCCACGGTGGAATGGCCGAGCGCTCTAAGGCGTCTTGCTCCAGAGCGCGCAATAGTTCCCCGTCGGAGGTTCAAAACCTCTCTGTTGTCCTTAAGTTAGTTTAAGTAGTTTGTAATCCTAGGGATTGATAACCTCAGTAGTTAAGTCCCATACACACACAAACGAATGCACAGTTCTAATTTGTGTGAGATACAGTACAATATTTTGCTGTCTCAATTCTTTACTTGAGGTTAACATGGCGTTTACTGGAGCGAGGCACCAAGGGGTAGCCATAATAGTGAAAAAGTAATTCTTGTTCTCCTCTAATGTGGTGTGTTATCACCTCTGACAGGCAGTACAGTTGCACACCTTGGTGACAGTATGGGGTTATCAATCAGCTCTTGAGGGATATTTGGCCATTCTTCCAAGAGGGCAATGTCAAGCTCTGAAACCGTTGTGACTTCGTTCAATATCCTCAGCTTCAAGGAGCGGTCTGTGTGGACGAACGTTGTCGTACACCAGAAGCAACCAATCTTCTACGGCACCGTACGGCACAATAAAAGGTCGAAGGACCTCGTCCCTATACCTCTAAGCAGTCAAAGCCTCATTCTGATGGACAGAGTTCCATACGCCCGCCAACATTGACTCCTGCCCACATTATTAGTCCACAACCATGATAATATGGTATTGTTTCCTGCGTATAAGTAGGATTGTTCCGAGTCCCACGTTCTCTCCAAATAAGAGAACGATGATTGACCTACTGAACACAAAATCTTGACTAATCTGTGAAGAGAATCCGGCGCCATTCGTTAAGAGTTCAATCGTGATGTTCCTCTGCTCAGTTTCTTGGGGGTAAACGATGTCGTCGTTTTAATTGGACACATACCATACGCCTCCGCACGTAGAGGTCACATACCCGAAGGCGTTTCGAACTGTTTCTGTTGGTATTGCGCGTCCTGTTGCTGCCTGGAGGGTACGTTGCAGCTTAGTTGCATACAGTCTCCTATCTTGACGGGCTTTTAACTGGAGATAAACGTCATCTCTTGATGATGTTACACGTGGACGAGTTTGGCCTTGCCTTCTTTTAACGGTTTCTGTTCTGTAAAATCGCGTACAGGTCATGGAAATAACACTTGGGGTCACTCAATAGGTGCAGCCACCTCCATCTGTGTCTGTCCCGCTCCCACCCCTATGGATCTTCGTGCCGTACTTTCGTCTAAGTCAGATTGTCGCTGCTTTGTACTACCTGCTCACTACACTATCTGAACCCACCTGGTTGTATAATTCGTCTGGTAGAGTAAACACAAGTAAACAATAAAACTCTCTGCAGCAACTTTGTGTTATTACTACTATCTTGGCTGTCGTAATGTTGTTGTCTCCACTCCGTAGAACCGACAGAAAGACGTCGAACCATTTTAGTTCTTTCTGCCGATGACAGATATCAGAACCTAGAGATCATAACTGATCACTTTATTGCCACGGTGGAGTAGAGCGGTCTAAAGCGTCTCGCTGCGGAGCGCGCGGTTGCTCGACGTGGAGGTTCGAGTCCTCCCTGGGGCATGGCTGTGTGTGTTTGTCCTTAGGTTAGTCTACCTAGGTTTAAGTAGTTTGTAAGCTACGAACTGATGACCACGCAGTTTCGTCCAATAGATCTACAAACATTTGAACATGTTTGATCGCCTTATTTTTATCCCTCTCAAAGCATACGACACTTGTTTTGTACACCCTGTATGGCTAGCACTCAAAAATGTCAAGAAAGGGTGCAAAAAAGAGTTTTCACTGAGAAAAGTTGCAAAATCGAGCAACCAAAGCTAAGTTATGGGTATTTGTTTGATGTTTCCTTTGCAGGTCAAACTAATTTAGGAGTTTCAATAGCAAAAAGAAATTAAGGTGCACCACCTACAATTCCTGGCTTTGGTTGTAATACGTCTCAGAGCTGTTCATTGGTTTGGATTTGCATTTTAGTACTTTTATCATCCATAAACCATTGTCTCGCAGGTTGTAGTTTTGGTGTTTTGTAATTCTGATGCAATCAGTCTCTCTAAATTGTTCGTCTGCAGTATGTAGAACACGATGGAGTAAAACACGTTACTATCCCTCCACGTTTGGCGTTTACAGAAGCGCAAAGGAGGTCTAGATCCCAATCGCGATAAACACTACCATTTCACCACTAACTTCCTACTAATGTACTGGAGCCTTTTACAAATGTTCAAATGTTTGTAGAGTCTATGGGACTTAACTACGGGGTCATCAGTCCCTAAACTTACAAACTACTCATGAACTAGCTAATACTAAGGACGTCACAAATATCCATGCGCGAGGGGGATTCGAACCCCCGACCGTAGTGGCCCTGCAGACCGTGACTGGAGCGCCTCAGTCCCCTCGCCCACTGCGGCCGGCATCCCCTTTTACCAAACCAAAATTCATCCACGATTTGGTAGCCATGTAATACAGAGTGGTTTCTTCCATCAGATCACTCTGTTACAATAATTCAGTGTGTAGCTCGATCAGAGTATTGATCGTAGTATTGGCAATAGAAGAGTGTCGCTTACGAAGAACTGTAGGTAGCGAGCACTAAATCATAAACATCAGATTCATTCAAGCGGACATTGGGTTAGAGACCCCATGTGTCTCAGTGCAGACCTTGAGCACTAAGTCACTTATATGAGATCCACTGAAGTAGGCATTTGGATGTAGACTCCATTTGTCTCGATGTAGACCTTGAGAACCTGATTACACATCATAATAAACTATGCGTTATAGACCATGTATTGTGCCACTGTAAGACTCAGACAACCCATAGTATTCGGTTGAAGACCCGAAGCATCACATGAATTACCAGAGTCCCATTATATAACTGTCCATTTGTGTACCTCCAACCAGCAGGTAACTTAAAATACGATATGTAACACTAGATATAAACCTAGGCATTTTTATATCGTTTAATTTGCAATTTCGTCCTGAATATTATAAGAAATACAACTATGGCTCTTTGTTCATGGCACCACTATCAAATAATACTTATACATAATTTTATTGTGATACTCATGTAAATCCTCCATAGGCAATGAACCTTATTTTTACAGTTTCAGTCATTAACTTATACAACGAAAAAAATGTGCTTCCATTTTATCATGTTTTATACGGAGACAACAGTAATAGTGTTTTGATGGCTTACTTTATCCGTGACTTTGTAAAAGCATATAGAGTTTTAATAATCCATTTTATCCATGCCAACATAAATACAAAATATCTGTAATTTTGCAATACGTCCACCAGCAGAAAGTCATTATGTCACTGGACATAATCGTACAATAAAACTACATTTTGCAATGCATACATCGATGAGAAAAGACCTCGGGTATCACCATGGGTGCAATGTATTTTATCATATCTATGCCAAAACCCAGAAAGTAAAAGAGACGAAATATTGTTGTGGCATGTTTAAATATTAATAGGCATCTAATTATGTTAAATGTATTATTATGTAATAAGTTACAGTTAACATACAGTTTGTACATGTATATATTAGTGCTATACATGTGTCACAGACTTGAAGACGGCAACATAGATTTGTCGAAATCAGTCTTAATGCTTATGCAAGTTCCCATTACAAGATATTTGATCGCATCGCCAGCTTGCATGATCTCAAGCACATACTTAGTCATAAAATTACATGGGAATGACAGTGAAAAAAAAAACCAAAAATCTGTTGTAAGTACACGGTGTATGTCGTACATCATTGCCCACTGTTAAAACACAGAGAGGAAGTAATAAAATTCATAAGTCATAGGATCAAAGTCAACCATTTTCTCAAACATTGTCTGGACTTCACTTCCCCTCCAACTTGCAATATCTGCAATCAGTCCCACCTCACGCATACATAGAATCCAAACTGACATTCCCCGTTAAGCGTAATCATAAAAACCTCTATACCAACATATCCTTCTACCCACCTCCCAAAGCTGACGCTAGTTCTGCAAAACATTCGCCCTCTCCAGAGACCTCACACCCAGAAACAAATATTCATTACCTCATGTTTTATAGACACCCAAGCCATTTATTCTCGCAATCAGTAACACTTTCTGTTCACCCCTCTCGACACCCAAATTGAAGGCTACATGACCACTTGTCCGTATCAACCCTTCATGACCCTGGCACGACAGCAGTATAACACTCTCTTCCACATCTGCGCCCTGGTGGAGTGACCGAGTGTTCCAAAGCACCTTACTGTGGAGCACACCGCTGCTGGCCGTCAGAGGTTCGAGTACTCCCTCAGGTGTAGGTATTTGGTGTTCTTAGCCTAGGGACTGATGTGCGTAGTTAAGTCCCATAGATTTACAAACATATGAACATTTTTAATAATATATGCTATTTTACAGCAAAAAATTCCTGCCCCAACACCACATCGTCACCTTCATACTGAATGACATCTTCCTCCAATCCCAAAATACTATTCAAACTTCGCCGTTCGCCTTCCACCATACAGATAACCTACGTTCTATAGCCAGAGGCATAGTTATTAGTGGACATCACAAAAATCTCCATTTGGCAATAACCTCTCTACAATAATCCAACCGTGCACATCGTCGTCACTCTTTTCTTCAAAGCCATTATGCTAACCTTTGCCACCATCTATGTCAGATCGCATCATCCCATCCCTTACCATATCCTCAGCCATAAAGAGCGTAACTTCTCGAGCTATTTAATTGCAGCTGATCTCAACATCGACAGCCGATCCCAAAGCTGAACTCCAGCGGTGTCGTCGATTTACTGGTTCCTTGCATATTAAATCAATCCCCCCCTTCCACGTAGTATCCACGCCGAAAGAAATTCCACTCAATTACGAGTCGTGTTCGCGATGCACAGTGCACAACGGCCATGTTGTCGGCGGCCAGACAGTGCTGAGTCATTCACAGAGCAAGATGGAACTGCCGCACCGCGTATTTCATGAAATGATTTATTATCATTACAAAACGAAGTTCACTGCAGGTTAATGCTACTCTTATCTGCTAAAAATTTTTGGTGAGTAAGGGCCTCTTAAGGCGACTACTGGAAGTAGTTCTCGTGAATTTTTAAGAAATCGAGACGCTCTTGATGAAGGTTCCCGTCCCAGTCGTCCAACAACGGGAGTATCCCAAGGAAACATTGAGACTGTGACAAAAATTATCGAATGAGATCATCATCTCTTATTTTGTGACATTGAAGGCTCCCAGAATACTGGAATGAGTACGACTCAGGCCTTACTTACGATCAGTAAGGTCTAGCGAATAGGGGTGCCATATTTCCAGACAGAAAACCTGAGATATACTAAAATGGATTGGTGTCGCTTTACGCTTGGAAAGTTCTGTACAAGACAACATTGTCGCAGGTTGCGAAACATGAGTAATATTTTCACTATGGTAGTAAGGCACAATCTTCAGTATGCCGCTTCACATACGAGGAAACCCCCACGAAATCTCGGAGTTCTGGAAAGGTGGGTGATCTTACGAATGTGCACATATCACCACTGAATGATATTTGACTGTCTGCCGAAATTCATCGCCACATGGAGGTCACAGCATTCAAAGTGGATGAGTGAGCGCCTTCTTCAAAATGGCTCAGCACTCACGGCTTCTAGAACAATAGACTTCTTGCCCTCTAACCAACTTTCCAATCGCATATATTTTGGCTGAATGTTTTCTTATCTGTACATCTTTAGTTACACTAGGTAGTTCAAGATATTCCATAATAGCAGCAATTTATTTAATTAGCTTAGTTATCGCCTTACTTCAGTTTACATAGACTTCTGCTCATCGTTTGGCAGCCATTTTATTGTGCCTATAAAATGTTAGTCTTCGTTTTCTTATGTGTTCTTCTGTTTCCTTGTAATTTCTCAGCCTACAAGTTTCTCCATTACTAATTTTGGGGAGTAATATTTTCTTTGGAGTACTTTCTTTTAAATTTCTTCAATATCCCTCCATCTATTAAAAAATTTCTGCCCTACAAAGAAACTCATCTTTGATTACAGTACTCTAATGCCTAAGTTTAATGAATTTAGAAAGTGATCTTTATTATAAATATTTTCTCTTAATCTGAATATAATTGCCATTTTTTGACAGCGAACGTGGCAGCTATTTTCAGACTGTTTTCTTGTATAATTTCCCCAAGTATTTCAACTGAGAAATCCTTTTTATCTTTCCATATTTCGTATTTAAAAACTTACGTGTTTGTTTGTTGCATGTCAAATATTCCAAATTTTCGCAAGATATTTGTAATCCTACTTTTCCGGAGCTTCATTGAGAATTTCAGTCCGTTGCCGAGTTGTGGTAACATCCATAGTTAAAGCTACCACATTATCTGCAAAGGCGATGCAACCTACTCCAAACTTTCTTCGACCTAACTGATCCATATTTTCACTCAACTTTTGCTCTCGACATTCTGTAATTACGTTACCCAAAGCATAGTTAAATTTTGAAAAATTGTAACAGTTATATTGTACGGATGATCATTTTATTAAATTCTGTAGAAAACGTTGTGCATACCCCTCGTATTTAAGTTCATACAGAGTCCTACCGTTAGTCTATATCGGTGCTCACATCCTACACCAGGAAGAGGGCGGGAAAGGGTGGACTCAGTGATGACTGAGGTACTCTCCACATGATGGCCTCGCAGAATCTAGAGGAAAATGCAGAGTCTCATGTTCTATACAGAACCGCCTGATGCATGGATAGGTAATAAAGTAGTTTCTTCCTCTGTATCGTGGTTTAACTATTTAGTTGTACAAGCACATTAAACCCAAAGCAAATGACGTTGTCCGAGGGTGTGCTGAAAAGCAATGACTTAATTTTGTTATAGAAAATCCTTTAAAGCTTTTCAAGTAAAACAACATTTATTAACGTTCTTCATTTTCGATGTCGACATATTTATTTCTCACTTAGTCGTCTTGGGGACGAATACAAATCACTTAACGAGATCGTCACTGTAGAATGTTTCAAGATTGTTGACGGAGCCACACCCTCACCTCTGCTTGCGCCGTTGTACCACTATATACATGGAGAACTCGTAGGTGTTCTTGGCGTTTAGGAAATACGAGGCGCGTCCGGAAAGTAAGTTCCGTTTGGTTATATAAAACGAAGGGGTACAGAAACAGAAAAAAATATTGCTTGTACAAAAATCTACATCTGTTAAACTACTTTTCTACATAGCTTCCGAAATTTTGTAGGCAATTGTCATAGCATGGCACAAGGCTTTGTGTGCCTTTTGCATAGAATGTTGCCGCCTGTGTATTCAAGCATGTGGTAACGTGTTCTTACAGCTCGTCATCATCGTTGAAGTGTTGTCCACCAAGGACAGATTTTAAGTGTAAGAAGAGGATTATTGTCAAAAGATTTTTTTTTCACGATAATGCCTGACCTCACACACCGAATGTGACCAAACAATTGTTACGGAAATTTCAATGGGACCTGTTTGATCATCCTCCATACAGCTCAGACCTCTCTCCTAGCGACTTTCATCTCTTCTTACACCTAAAATCTGTCCATGGTGGTCAATACTTCAACGATGATAAAGAGCTGTTACCGCATGGTTGAATACACAGTCGACAACCTTCTGTGAAGGATTCATGACAAAACTTGTGGCACGCAATGATAAGTGCCTAAAAAAATTCGGCAGTTATGTGGAAAAGGAGTTTAAGAGTTGTAGAATTTTGTGCAGTAAAAATTTCTTCTGTATCTGTGTACAATTTCATTTTATTACCAAACGGAACTTACTTTCTGGACGCGCCTCGTAGATGAGACTCGGATGGGACCAAATCGGAACTGTAAGGAGAACGATCGATAGCAGATAGCCAATGTGGGGACTGATGACCCTGCTGTTTCGTCCCCTTAAAATGCCCTAAACAACTAAACGATGGTGTGGTGTCGCACAAGTCCAAAGTGCGCGCCACCTACTTTCGCCGCGCTCCGCCATGCACGCACGGCGCGGCGTTCTTACGACGACAGCCACGAGCGCCCTCTGCGGAAACTCCGCTCGTGGCCACCAGTGAACGACATCGTTCACTTGGAACTGAGATAGCAACCAGTAAAGACTTCGGAATCCGATAGGCACCAGTGAAGACTTGGCTATCAGTTAGGCACTAGGCAGGACTCTAGCTCCACTATGTATCAACATTCTGCAGTACTATGTAAAAGTTAAGTATTGTATAAATTCTGTGCAATATATATCTCATTCTAATTTACTCTAGTGTTTCTAGTTCTGGCTGCTCCCCTCCGTACCTGCACCAGCGTGCTATCTTTATTTCTGTGTCGGTCTCATTCCACTCGGCCACCGACACCTACAACGGAACGAGACACAAAAGCGGCGACGAGGCTGGGACACAAAAGATAGTACGCAAGGCGTGAGATCATTGTAGATGTCGCAGCAGTGGTGTGTGGTCTGGCGTTATCACGCTGAAAGTGGCGGTGTAGCATGTGTGGACCCACTCTTAGTATTGGTGCTTTCAGTTTTCACGTTACCCACCGCCATGTTATGCGGTTTGTTCAATAGATATCCGGACGTTCATAATTTCACGCCACTTGAATATTGGAACGGAATGCGGTTCACATCTTTACAAACGCCCGTGTTCAGTGTGTAACAGCCGAAAGTTGCATTATTGTTTGTCTCTTAGTTATTGCTCATGCTGTATTGAGTAGAGCGTTGTGTCGCACATTTTGCGAATTTCGAGATGACATAGGGGAGCAACGCGTCTGCATTACATTTTGCCAGAAACTCAAGACTAAGTTTACACCAAAACGTGCAACAAGCCTTCGGCAATGAGTACTTAACCCGCACTCGATTCAAGAATGGTTGGTGTTTTAAAGATGGCAGAACTGAAATTAAAGTTGTCCCACATTCAGGACGCCCTTCGACGTCTGCCAATGACGATCATGTTAGAAACGTCAACGAAGGCTGACGGTCCAGGATGTTGCAGAGGAATCAAACATTGTTGGATTATGTTATGGAACCCTTACACAGCAGCTTGGAAACCATCACGTTGCCGCTAAGTTCGTCCCAATAAGACCACCTTCTCGCAATCTGTTAAGAGTTGGATCGCGCACTTGAGTACCAGAAGTTCTGTGCGAGAATCGTAACTGGTTATGAGACTTGAGTCAACATTTATGGTGTTGAGACCAACGTTCAGTCTTCACTATGAGTCGGAAAAAGTTCCCTAAGACCAAAAACAACTCCTCAGATCAGTTTTCTTTGAAGTATTAGTTCATTATGAACTGCTAATTGATGGTACCGTCGCGATGTGTTGTGACACCAGTCAGAAAATGCGAACAGGAAACGGCCTGAAACGTGGCGAGACAGCTCATGGCTGTTGGATCACGACAATGCACCCGCGTGGATATCAGTGGCGAATACAGCTTACAGCTTCGGGCGGGTGTAGTGGGTCAAGAGTACACTATTGTGGCATCGTATAGAAGACTGATAGCTAAAAAGAAAGAAAGTTGTTGGATGTTCCGATTCATGCTTGGTTATGGAGTTTTCGTTTCGGAGGGGGTGGGGGTCCCCTTCCCCCGCCCTTATATACGCCATTGGTGTATACTGCACTGAAAATGAAATTATTGTGCTGCCGCGTCTCGTATTCTCCAGACCTAGTCCCTGTGCACTTTTGTTGGTTCCATAACTGAAAAGGACGAAAAGACTAAGATTTATACCGATAGTAGAGGTAAAAGAAACTTCGCAGACGGCACGCAATCCAGCAACAGGCGTACCAAGGACTTCTCCGTCGTTAGGAGCGGTGCATCAATTATCAAGGAGACTGTTTCGAATTGAATGATCGCCCATCTGATTTATGGACGTCCACTAACTCTGTTAGCAAGATAAGAATACTGTAGGGCAGACACCAGTATTTTATGCGTGAAGGACTTTGGCTTATTCTAAGTTTGGTCCAGAGTATGTTGTCACCAGTTAAATACATCTGCCGCACTCGTGAAACCCGCCACGTCAGATATACTCTTTATATCAGCATGGAAATCAGCTTAACATGAAACCCATTATCTTACACAGTAAAATTCCAGACTACATGAAGCAGTTTTAACTATTTTTGATATTCTATAGACGTTGGGGAGAAGTGACGCAATTGAATAATGTATTCAAGAAAGGGAAAAACATTACACAGAAGTAAAGACAATACAAAATCGTCCAGGAAGCACAACGAACGATAATGCAATAATAAAATGGAGTACTACAATAATGTGACAACAAAAGCAGAGGATGGTTTTTGAAATCACAGGTCATTGTGTCAAACGAGAAAACTTACAGTTTAGAAAGAATCAGCACAGGAAAATAGTGATCAACCGTTGGAAGATTTACTTTCCACAACTAATCAGCAGCAATATTCTACATTGTTTCTTTATATTTTAAGAAGCTAATACGCTTCTTGAATAAGTCACGACCCCAAAATTAAACAAAAAATAGCAAGCTTTTAGGAAGTTAACAAAACCAAGAATGGACGAAAACGGACATATGTTTTTTGCAGAAACAAGTCCCACATTAAATCATTTGTTCCCTGTATAAGAAACAATTGGCAAGGCGTTGGAATTCATTTTAGAATACTCATATCTAAATTTAAAAAATAAAATAAAATAAAATAAAACCAGAAAGAGAGATATTAAAGAAACATCTTTAATCGGTTAGTCACGAAAATAATGTGGAAAGGATAAAAATTAATTAAGGAAGTTGTAACAACACAGTAATATGCTTAATTTAAATTGGTCACCAGTGATATGACACCTTTCCGAATTCGTGTAAAACGTTTACAACAATTTCTATGAAATTCTTATTTTGCACTATTTTATTGGTATTTAATGTAGACTGACTAATTCTGTGTTTCTTTTTCATGCACGTACGTTTACTGTAAACGAACTGATGTCAAAATGAAAGCCGATTTGGTGTCTGTAGTAAATGAAACATTCTTGTCGGTCATCGGAGCTGAGGACTACACGGCTGACTTCGAAAAGTAAATTTTACATTCCCAGTTATATCTTTGCTGACTCTTCTGTGAATATCAAGGGTAATTTTTACTAGTAAATAGGAAATTTCCTCCAGTAGACTAGCAGTATTTTGCATTAAATTTTGGGTGAATGGAATCTTTGTTAGCCTGTTTAACTTGCCTGGTAATTTGATGCAAATGTTAGCAGAGTAATCAAAATAAATAACTTTTACTACTTAGAGACAATTAATTTAAGTGATTGTAAAAGAGTAGACCGCTCTTGCGTAAAAATTTGAATTTTCCATCGCTAAAACTAGAACTCAGAACAGTTGTAGGGCTACCGCTAACAAAAAGTTGAAGTGACGGTGAATTCACAGGAGGTTGTTGATACGCTTGAGTCGTAAAGAAGTTACAAACGAATCAAACATTACTCAGAATTGTTCTTGAAATCGATTTCGAACGAAATTAGAGACGAATCAAATACAGGGGCGTCGGTAGTAGGAGGTGCAAACCGCCTCTCCGCCCACCCCGAACCACATCTATAGAATTCATTTATTTTTATTTATTTACTTATTTATTTTTTCTTAGTCGCTCAGAATGCAATCTGTGTCCCAATTATAAACGTCTAAACTGTTTGACTGTTATTATTCTCGCTCTTTTACCTGACCTCTGATCGGAGATTGCTGGAAGCGTATGTCTACATTCGGTTCGTAGTGCATTGGCTGTTAGGTTAGGCGCCACCTCTTTCTCTCAGTGCAGCCATCTTATTGCGCACAGCTTTTAAATGGAAGTGTAATGGCTTAATGCGTTGCAGAATCATTTTCATCTATGAGTAATCGAAAACAGTTACATATACTTACAAATTATAAGTAAACCCTTAACGAAACAATGGACAACAACCACGCAAGAATCAACAATAAAGTTACAGTTGCTACGGCGCAGAATGCTGTTACACCGGTAAGGTTGGTAGAGAGCATAAACATTCCGGAACTGCACGAACGCAGCCGATCGCCTTAGGGGTCAAAAATGATCAAATGTTTGTATAGTCTATGGGACTTAACTACGGGGTCATCAGTCCCTAAACTTACAAACTACTTATGAACTACTTACGAACCAGGACGGCACAAATATCCATGCCCGAGGGGGGATTCGAACTCCCGACCGTAGTGGCCGTGCAGACCGTGACTGGAGCGCCTCAGTCTCCTCGGCCACCGCGGCCGGCCTTATGGGTCAGGTACAATTGCGAGAATAATACAAATACTGAGCCACCACTGATCAGACATCGCTGCCAACCGAAATTGATGCAGTAAAGACTACGTTACAAAACTGTTTACTTGACTTACGAACTATACGTATGAGTAAACTACCATTTCACAGATTTCCTGACGAGCACGTACGGTTAAAATTCAGTTTGTGTCGGCACTTTCTTCCTGACGTGTTGATGTTGGAAGCGGTGCGATGAATGTCGGTACGTGAAAGCAGCCAATCAGGAGTGTCGTTCAGGCAGCCAATAAGAATGCGTATTTACGTTATTTTTAAACATATCGGCGTTGTTGACGTAAATGTTTCTACTAGTAACCTATTTCAAATTCAGAAATAAAGCAGAAAAAAAGCACTGTTGTTGACGTAATTATACTGGTAAATCGGACACACTCGTAGAAAAAACTTAAAATTATTTCTTAATCGTGACTTATTCTTAGCAAGACCAACATGTTTTATACGTAAGTGAACTGGGAAGAAATGTTTCGTATCGAAGGCACGCCATCTTAAAGATTTAATATATCGAAGGAGTAGGGGGACAAATGTAAAACATTTTGAAGTGTAAACAAAAATAAAAATTATAAATTTCACTCTCGTAGGAGAATAAAAAAAAAAGGTAAACCTATAACCGATCACTACATGAGTGTAAACGTTTCCTGTTATTAAGTTCCTTTAACTGTTACACTTAGTCAACTGACATCGAATAAAACTGATTGCTGAGTCAACGCGATCAATTTCCATTACGTAAAGCAAACTGTTGCAGGTTTGTAGTGACTGATTCTCGATGTACATTCCCGATTCACGATTTGGTAGTAACTTGTTTTCTAAAGAAGTTCTATAGATTTTCCAAGGGAAGAAATCACTGCAGAAGAAGTAAATAAAAGTACATCGGAACAAGGTACTGCATGAGTGTGTTTTTTTAATTACTTAGGCTTGATTAGAAAACGTTCTTTTAACTGACAGCGAATAAAACACGTACTACGAATGTATCACGATTTTCCAGTATATTACTCGTAACAAATAGTTATGTTAAGAACAGCGGTATTTTCTTCGAAAAATGTCACAATTTTGCAACATGTTACTCGTAAAAACATTCTCGTCAACAACTTCCGTTTGTCTACAAAGCATAAAACTTAGAGCCGCATTCGCTGTCTGCATGCCACTCCTGATTGGCTGCTTTCACTTCCCGTCATTCAACGCGCCGCTGCCAACATCAACAAGCCAGAAAGAATGTGCCGACGCATAAACTGCATTTTAAACGTACGCTTGTATCCCAAGCGAAAAAATCTTCCCCGAGATACTACCTGTTGGAAGCAGACGACGCTGTTCTGAGTATTCTGTATACAATTGCAAACGAAATTAAATTTAACCTGTTAGAATTTTAGTTAGCCACACACTCTGTAATCGCGACTTTGTCAAGTAGGCTCAACCACAGAAATCGTGTAAAAACACTAAAATATGACGCGTTTCAAGCGTCAAGCCCTCATCATCAGATAATCTGTACAAGAATCTTAAAACCAGAGACAATAAAAATCTAAAACGTAATAAAAGAAAACTTGGTTACTTCCCTTGTAACCGTATCCATTCTGGAAATAATTATAACTACCAAATATTGGTGAAAAGTAAGAAATATCGGTGTAATCACTCTCTCGGAAATCACGACATATTTGCAACTCAGCATTAAAATATTGGGGTGAAATACCCCTGCAAATCACGATATATTCGGAAATAAACAACCAAATCTTTCTGACTAGTGAATAGTGTAAATGTCACTGGTACTCATGTTTGTGCTGTCTTTAGTATAAGGTAGTTCATAAGTAGTTTGTAAGTTTAGGGACTGATGACCCCGCAGTTAACTCCCATAAGCTTTACAAACATTTGAACATTTGAACTGGTACTTATTTCACTTATCAGCAATTTAAGCGGTCCCATAGTTTTGTCCCTAACCATATTCTCGCAAATCGGAACATGAACAAAGAACAAATATTTGTGAGAACATTGCTTGTCGTACCACTTGCAGCAGCAATTTCATTTTCCGTTTTTCAGTCACAGATAAATCACCAAATCGATGTTACTATCTCCTGAGACAACACTCACAAGTAACAGAGTACTGGATAACATACTACCGTTATATGAATAAGCAAATCCCAGAAACTGTTATGGATAAATAAGTTCTACAATGCGCTAAAAACGGTAAGATTTAAAAAAAAAAAAATATTTGTATGAGATGAGCTTTGATCACAGTACCTCTCTTCAGTAGACCAACAACTTGCTGCCAGTTGTGTCCTTCGTGTATTATATAGTCATTCTCACACATTTCTTTTTCGATGTTCATATAATTTTATTTACATTTAGTTATAATAACTTGGGCTCGCCTTGACTGACCGATACCACCCGTCAGTTTTGACCAATTGCGTCATGTATTACGTCATTCTGTCATAGATGTGTTTCTATTTGTTTACCACTAGTCGCTAGAGTTGGCTACGGTTTCATGGTTTCGAAACCAGGTTTCGATACACACAACAGTTTCAGTGTTTCAAAACTGGCATCTTTCACGGTTTCGAAACCATGCGGTTTCATTCCGTTCTGTTTCGGATCACATTCGCGGTCGATTGTCGATACACTGAAACCGTTTCTTCCTGTCGGTTTCACGGTATCGTGTCGGTTTCACGGTATCGTGTTGGTTTCACAACACCGTTGTTTCAAACCACTAATGCAGAAAGGCGGAACAGACTAATGGTATCGAAATGTGGGGTTTCATTTTACTGAAGCTCCACACAGATACAGATATAACTTACTACTATATAAATCATTTAGAGAGTGTCAAATAGTAGTTCACACTCTTGAGTCTGCAGCTTATGATTACTGATATCAAGATTCGTTTGCAAGAGACTGCTGTCTCTGCTTTATAAATGTAAAATAACAATAAAAAAACGTTCACTATTTTCATTGAAATAACCACTTAAATTCTAGGTTTATCTACCATATTAAAAACACACGAGTGAAACTACTTTCTTTAAAATAAGATACAACATGAAGCCTGAAATGACATTTTTTATACCAACAAGGGTAGATCGCATATTTAATCTCGTGTCAGAGTTTGTTTCTTATGAGCGAAAACGAAGTTACCTACTGTCAGAATTTTTCGACACTCATGTTAAAACAATTGCGGCGGTGGTGTAACGGTCCAGACGTACAAGTGGTGAACTTGCCTCTTACTTTATTATTTTTGTAATTCCATAGCGTTACTTGTGATTATTTAGTGTGCACTTTATTCCCTATAATTTATTTAGTACGTATACAAAGTTGCATTTATGATCCATCACTATAATACGCGTACCGTATTGCAGTTTGTGAGTTCCTAACGGGGTAAACTTTTACCTACCATACTGGCGGCCTCGTAAATATATACTCTATGGTTGACAGGTTCTTGTATGTACCCTTGTCCACATAGTGAAAAATATTGCCCTCCTAGAACGAAGATTTCATGACAAAACATACATTGCTTCACTGTTTCATGGTTTCGAAACAGTGTTTCGAAACCACAGATGGTGCGGTTTCACTCGTTTCGAAACCGTCAGATGTTTCCGTTTTCCCATCTCTACTAGTCGCTAATTATATTGTAAATGTGTCAGAGGCAATATTTATTAGAATGCATTTATTTATTTACGCGCTCCGTGTTGACCAATTCTACAAGAATGCATTTATTTCTTTGCTTGTTTCGTTTCTGTGTAATAAAATATTGTGTCAGAGGTAATATTTATTAGAATGCATTTACTTATTTACCTTCCCGTTTTGTGTTGAACAATTACTACAGCCATAGGGAATACTTTGAAATATTTAAAAATGACCCAAGTTATATTTATAAGGGCGGAAGTCCAGTTTATGACTCCGCGAGTTGTGTTTCATGTGTAGACGTTGGCATCATTCTTAATAAAGTTACAGTACGTGTCTGTGAGCTTATTAAACATCGGTCTGTCCGCATCATGCGAGTATTTTTTATTTAATTTTATACAGCCCATTAATGTGGGCATTCCTGTGACTGCAGTAAAATATGGTCTTGTCTACATCCCGTAAGATTTTTTTTTATTTATTTATTAATAAACTGAAACATGAAGATTGACGTTTAAACTTACCTTCCCTTGGCTTCATTGGTTAACAAAAGAACATCGCAAAACCTAACTTCACATTTGCACTTTCATAGTCTCTCACCAGTTTTGCAGTTGTAATTCATTATTACGAAAAAAACTTTCCTGATGCCGCATCGTATTCAAGAACTTCAATAAAAGAGCCGTCTTCGTGGTGATTTTGTGACTTACATTGTCCGGAAGTGCTATTTACATACAGTGAAGTGCTGAAACGTTATCATTGCATGTTTTTCCCGATGTTTCATTTTTACTTCAATATTGCTAGTCCCATTGTTTTCAATTTAGAATCTTCCAGCCCAAAACCCCTTAATTCCCGCGATAATCCAGTTAAATTCTTTTACTTATTTTCTTCTTTTTTCGCTTACATTTATATGTGTAGTTGTTTATTTCATGTTGTTATCAGCGACACATTACATTCTCATTCAAATATGAATGTCAATTATCGTCATGACGTTGTGCCTGACGTCATGGGTCAAAGCAGGCGGGTGGTATTGGAAGTATTGCCATAAATTGTACCAGAGATGATTGTTTGATTCATCTTTAATGCGCTGTTGCCCTAAAACGGTTTACTGCGAGTTACAAAACCAAAAATGTGAGATATACAACAAATCAAGATGTTGTCTGTGACATGGAAGGAACAAGTGAATATCGTTTTGACGTCACTTTCAGGGTTAAGGCTCCTATAAATCCGAGCTGAACTGTCCGCCATTTTTTCCCGAAGCTGTAGGAGTTGCCACGTTCCGAACGAGCTCACGCGTTACCTCGCGTTTCATTCAACTCGCTCATACTTGCAAACTACTCACTGTATGAACGTGAAATTTTCATCAATGTCTTTGTTAAGAACTACACTACATTTAGTTTTTAGTTTTATTTATGGCAATAATTTATAAACAGCATACACTGATAGTTTACAACCATGCACTTTCTGACGACGTTACGGAATTTTCGACATGCGAGGTACTTCTTTTCTATTGAAGTTAGGTGAACACATTAAGCGAATGAAATTTTCAAAATACATCAAATTTTCATCCTCTCCAGCAGCAACCCTATGAGAAATGTATAAGTTGAGGTAATGTCAGTTAAATGTAACGCACTAGGATCCGCCCGCGTGCCGGCCGCGGTGGCCGAGGTGACTGAGGCGCTCCAGTCACGGTCAGCACGGCCACTACGGTCGGGGGTTCGAATCCCCCCTCGGGCATGGATATTTGTGCCGTCCTAGTTCGTAAGTAGTTCATAAGTAGTTTGTAAGTTTAGGGACTGATGACCCCGTAGTTAAGTCCCATAAGCTTAACAAACATTTGAACATTTTTTGATCCGCCCGCCCGTCTAGTAGTAACACGTCTTCCGTATTAGAGCTCCTAATAATTAGGCACATGTTGTTACTGCATAACATCCATACTTGGACATACTGGTATTGACTTCTTTTAACCCATTAAATGTAAGAGTTGCACACTACAAAAGTGCTGTGTCCCTATGTAACATGCAATTTAAATTTTTCAGTTATATGAAAAGGATATTCTAAATATCTCAATACAGAGTTCTTTATTATGTGAGGAAATGAGAACAAGTCAGTTCGTTAGCTAGTGAAGAAATCCTTGCTATCTGTCATTTTTAAGTATTCTCACTTAAAATCCTCATTAGATCTAATAACTTCCGTTCTGTTACTGATAGGAAATGTAAGTCCTATTATGTTTTGGAAACTGAGTAGTAGCTCTGAAACACAATGGACAAGAAGCAAAGAAATAAACATTTGTGAGTGACGAAGGAATATCTGTAAATCGAATAATAAATCACTAACTTTACTCTTTTTCATTCTACAGCTATGTATTTCCTTGAATAACGCGACAGTTAAAGAAATTTTGCATAGTAACCATGTGGCAAAGTACTCCCCTCTTTGCATGTTATCATTTGTCAATATATCGTTTTGACACCTCTAATCGTGTATGAGATATTCAATAACTCATTCTGGCCTTATCGCCATCGGAAATGAATGCGCTAAGTAAAATAAAGTTTAGCGGTATGATTGAAAGGTAAAGATCTCCTCCTAAGTCTAAAATAAAATTCAATCCATTAGGAAACTTTCGTCCGCAGCAACATATGGTGCAACAAGCACCAAAGGGAATATCATAGCAGCCTCTATTTTTTACTGCAAACTTTTCATAAAGTAGCGCAGTCTCTTATTTCGAAGCCAATGTCTTCTTAACTATGACTATTAACGAAATGTCGAGCATTTCGTCACAATGCTGACATATAAAGATTTAAGTAGCGGAAAAATTACATATTTCTACCAATTAGTTTTTGCGAAATCGTTTGTGAAAGATGGCAGGGCATGGGCCTCTCCGATGTCAGTGCAGCGCGATTCCAACATGTTTGATAATATTAATGCATAGAAGTATGAAATCACGTCAAGACTACTTCCTGCAAAAATTTTGACAAAAAAAGTTGGCACTGAGTTTAGAAAAACAAAATTCTGTTATATTGGAATTAACATTTTATCAAAAAATGAATGTTACTTTTTTTTTTTTTTTTTTTTTTTTTTTTTTTTAACCTTTTTGACTATAAACAGTAATTCCGCGTATTCCGTAATTTATATTTATACAGTCAACAGGCAATGTAATTTATAACCAACTATTGGCTGCCAATTTCGCTTCATTTTTCTTGTTTCTCCCTGTTGGTTTATGCCGAGTTCGGAGTAAAAATGTTTTTATATGACGGTGATGGAAAATAGAATTTATCTTCAGCATTTTTCGGTGTGCGACATTCCCTTACACATTCCGTGTTTCATATATTTCTTAGATGTATTTGTAATTCGAATACAGCCAAATCGTTTTGGGGTCTACGAATAAACGCTTCAAGTATGTAAAATACTCATTGACTTATTATTAACGTTTTTTAATTGAAGGTTTAAGGTTGCGTCTTCTATTAAAAAGCATAGTAGCTATTTTTAAAGAGGTGGAAGTTGCGTGATAGTGGGGTTAACTACATAGCGGTCAATTACATCAACACTCAACAGATTAATATGTAGTTAGAACAAATTACTATATTGCTCTTCAGCTTTGAAAGTGTTGTGCAATTTCAATGATTTTCGTGTTATGTTGACAGTGTGGAAACTTGACCACAGCAGTGCTAGACTTCTTGGTGTGCCTGTACCCAGGTAAAGCCATCAGCCGCCCCAAGGGCCCCGGGTTCCGCGCAAGTGTCACTCCGCGCAAGTGTTCCAACCCCCCCAAAGCACTGCGCGCTTGCACGCTTCACTTCACCAGTCGATTAGTAACACTAGAACACAATGCAACGTGTCCATGTACTTTTACTTACAAGTTAAAGTATTCAATATTAAGCTCCTCGAAACACAGAACTGTAAAATGTAAATTACAACCACTAGACTTTTCAAAGAAAAATATTTATCTCGGCTCCAGAAGGTCGTAGAGCAACATTATTTGTTTTAAAATCTATGAGAAAATTTTTAGCAACATATTTCTTTAACAGTTCCTTTCATAACATAAAAATAGTAATAGTCAGTGGAAGAAGACAATCCCAAAAAGTGCAAGTTTTTCAGAGTCATTCTTTGATACTTATAATTAACAAAATCTAAAACATTATTGAATAGTATGATATTACACCACTTCACAAAGAAAACAGACAATACCCCATTACTCTAGGTCGCTCCTCTGACTAACTAGCCAATTTTCTAGGAGACCTTATTTTAAAAAATCGATATAACTGACAAAATACTGAATATTTTTAATTTTTCGAAAAGGTCTTTTTTGACGTATTTCGCACCATTCGTGTGGTAAAAAATACGTTTGGAAGCATGAATATTGTGGAGTTATAATGAATCTAGTTTTTAAAGAATTTTAAGTGTTTTTTCGACATATCTCGAAACGTATGAAATCAGTCGATACGCACAAAAAACCAATCGATAGATACTCTTAAGGTCTACAACTTTCCAATTTAACATTTTCCCAACGGACCTTTGATTTTTTTTATTTATTTAATAATAACCGTTTTTTTTAACTTTGCGATATTTTTCGGCAAATTTCACCACCTACGCTAGAGTTTCATGAGATAGAAATTGTATTTGAAATTTAATTTCCTACACGCTCAATTTTTTTGTTTTCAGGTAATAATTTTTGCAACTGCTTCTCCCTAATGCTTGGACTAAACAACCGCTGAATGCTATTTGTGGTATTTCGAAGTTTTGGCGTTATAACTTGTAGTATGCAATTTGAATGAACGCAATTTAATTTCTTAAATACCAATATTGATGCATATCTATAAGAGACTATAACATAAGTAGTACAGTAAAGTTTACTTACCGTTACGGCGGCGTAGTGTACTAATGTTGGCAACGAAAAGTTTGCCTTACATAGATGATACTTTTACTGGCAAGACAAGTGTACCGGCACGTACAAAAACCTGTTAATGTTTGAGAACGAACGGCATTATTAAATTATTTCATTTCCGCAAAAGATTATTCTATGTGATTGGGTTTTCAAATAGCTTTCGAGGGTGTAGCCAACATCAGCACGGCACGCCTCTACGACAGTAAAAAAAAAAAAAAAATAAAATAAAAAAAAAAAAATAAAAACAGCAGACAATAAACACCTATCGCAAGACGGCAAACAAAACCTCCCATATTGGCAGTCATTATTTAAATACAAGACAGGATCCCTCAAAACTTTTATTTAAATGATTGTTTTCGGCAATATGGCAATAGTAGTCATAACACTTCAGAGCTACCTGCTATTTTTAAAGTTGAGAAAGGTCGCCAGTCCACTAGCGGCATTTACAACAATAAATGTGTTTCTTTCACCTTTATTCTTTATTCGGAGACAAAGAAAAGCAGCAATAAGTAAAGAAAACGCGAGGTCTTTGCGTCTAATCCACATATCGATGCAAACACACTTAAAATACCAGGATATATAAGGCTCTATGCAGCAGACCTACACTTCTAAAATATTTCACAAAACGTGAGCGAAAGAACGCAGTTCGCATAAGCTAAGTGCTGTGTTTAGTATTCGTTGCGAAACGAAATAATGGATGCGTCAGCTCTTACTTGTAGGAGGCTAAGTATTCATTACATGAAAACGCATACATCTAATTCTTATTACAGTTTTATGCGCACACAAATAGTTTTTTTCCCCTCTCTTTACAAAGTGCAAACTGCTAGTTTCATTGTCACCAATGAGAATAGTGGCGGGAGACACAGTCATTGATCCCTACACCCCCTACTAAATCGCTGGATACAGTATACCATTGAAGCACGCGGAAATGGCCGTGAGGTCTGGGGGTGCCTAATTACGGATCGCGCGGCCGCTCCCGTCGAAGGTTCGAGTCCTCCCTCTGGCGTGTGTGTGCGTGTTCTCCTTAGTATAAGTTCTTTTAAGTAGTTTCCAGGGCCAGGGCCAGGACCAGGGCCAGGGCCAATGACCTTATCAATTTGGTCCATTGGGATTACAGACATTTGAACAATTTAATCAATGGTGTGACAGTTGCACAATATAATTTTATTTCATTTTAGCACTATTTAAGTGAAAGGCTAGTGTTTCTTGCGTGTATCAGTACAATCAGCATACGATAGTATTGTTATGCTATTATAATTTTTATAGTACCGTTTGTAGTCGAATATTTGGCATGTTATTAACGGAGAATAGCGTCAATTTAATATTCTGACTACTGCACTAAATTAACACCTTGCTTAAGAATATCGACAAAAATATTACTGTTTTACATTATGACCCAAAATAACAAGTAATGAACTTTTAACAAGAAATACCAATCAACAGTCACAAAACCAATCACGCGGAACAAATAAAGGAACAAACAGAATTACGCCACAAAAATTCATAAGGAATTTCTGTCGCACCTTAATCAGCACACTAAGTGCACCCGACTCAACCATAATCACTACTAAACAGGCAAATGATACGCTAAAAATAATGTCAGCTCAATAATACTATGACATGTAGATTGAACTGAAATGCGAATGAAACAATATATTTGTACTTAAATAGTGGTGAAAATGAAATTAAAATGTTTAACTGTTCGTTAAGGTTAAGGGACTTAATTGCGGGGTCATCAGTCCCTAAACTTACAAACTACTTATGAACTTACTTATACTAAAGACAGCACAAACAGCCATGCCCGAGGGGGGATTCGAACCCCCGACGGGGAACGGTCTCGCGCATCTTAACATAGCGCCTCAATACGCTCGACTGCTCCCCTGCGGCATGAAATCAAAATAGCTCCAGTCACGATCTGCACGGCCACTACGGTCGGGGGTTCGAATCCCCCCTCGGGCATGGATATTTGTGCCGTCCTTAGTATTAGCTAGTTCATAAGTAGTTTGTAAGCTTAGGGACTGATGACCCCGTAGTTAAGTCCCATAAGTTCTACAAACATTTGAACATTTTTTTCGGAAATCCTAAAGTCCTGTAGAAATTCGCAGTACCTTTGTTCTCTAAATCGTTTTCTCACAGTTGCGAAACGTCGTTCCACTGGCGAGCGGATTTTTATTAACCGATTGTAGAACTAACCAGATAATAAAAACTCAATTAACAGCAGCAAACGCACTATGGAAACTTCAATATTAACTGCGTATCACCAACATTTTCTCCGTATTCATACCTGAACAAATAATTGTACACATCTTTGAACTTGAACTGATATGACGAACACCTTGTTCTGGAATCAAACCAACCACCTGTAGCCGGAGCTTCTTAAAACATTTTTATTTATTTATTTATTTTTTACTGAACCAGGAACTTAATAATCACCGTTATGTCCTTAATCAGAAGTGCCCAGATTCAGTTCTGTATGGGACTGACATACAAGGCTGCTCCTGTCGGAGGTTCGAGTCCTTCCTCAGTCAGGAGTGTGTGTGTGTGTGTGTTTTGTCCTTAGATTAGTTTAAGTACTTCTAAGCCTAGGGACTGAGGACCACAGTAGTTTGGTCCCATAGATTTACAAACATTTGATTTTGATTTACATACCCGGTATCTAAATGGAAGATAACTAAGTGAAGTCCGATCGTAGTAGTCGAATTATTTCACCAGCAGCGGGATGTTTGAATCTGTAATCAGGATATAATTACGTTATGCGACACCGGGAATCGAATCCCGAACCTACCGATGTCCTTTCTAAGCACGAATTGACGTTAAATCTCAAATGTTAACTTAACAGGAATGACGATGCGTGCGTTTCTGACTAGTAACAACGGCACTTATCGTTGTTATTATTGTTATTATTATTATTATTTAGATACCGGGTACGTAACTCAAAATCAAATATTTGTAAATCTATGGGACCAAACTACTGTGGTCATCAGTCCCTAGGCTTAGAACTACTTAAACTAATTTAAGGACAACACACACACCCCTGACCGAGGAAGGACTCGAACCTCCGACAGAAACAGCCTCGATTGTCAGTCCCATAGAGGCCGTCAAACGCGGCCTGGCTCCCGCTCGTTCCCGCCAGAGGGAGCGGCTAGCGAGACCGCCGTACCCGGGAGCCGTCAGTGCCGATTATGCAGTCTCGGGAGCGAGAAGACTCGGTACTCCCGGCTGGCATGTAGGACAGCCGACAGCAGTGCGCATGCGCACGACCAGCCCCCCTCACGACGCCGTAATTATTGCGCCCGTCCGGCACACGTCTACGACGGTGCATTCACACTGCCGCCCGGGCCGAGTTGAGCGGGCATGTGCCAAAACGAAAAAGAGAGGGAAAAACAACTTTTTCGATTTTCAAGTTGTAAGAAATTTTGATGGTATGTAAGACCACATCGCATCGTTTTATCAACTTATTTTTTCTTTACAAGCTTTGCCTTGCCTGTGAAAAAATAAAAAGTCTACTTTTCATTCCGCACGAGTTTTCAGTTTCGTAAAGCTCCTCACTCGATTTTGATGAAAGTATTCGGTTACAAAATCTGATTTTTGGACACAGGGTACTAAAATATCTTAGCTTTCCAATAAAACATTCACCTTTCCGAAATTCGTAACAATCGGTTTCAAATGATGCTTTTTGTCAGGTATGCGCACTTGATTTACAAATCGTGTATTGAAAAAGTTTGATAGCGGGCAGCTTACTGTACTGTGCATTTTAGGCCATACATTACAGCGAGTGAAATTGAGCTAAAAGAACAGAAAAGTTTTTGAAATGATAGTTGCAATGATATCTACCTCCTTTCACAAGTAATTGTGAGTTATCTGAGCGGCATCATGCCGCGACCGCAAGCCTACGAACTCGGCGTGTGTTGAGCGTGGCGTAAAGCACTGCAGTGCCGAAAAAAATATTTGCTGGCCACGTATGTTGGTCCCTCGTGATGTGTTATTAATTCCTAACCAGAAAATAGCTATACCCTAATTTTTCTTGGGTGGCAACCGATTACAATGGACAATGATCTGCTATGGTTTTATGTAAGGTAATATTTCGCTTCAGAGGTATACAAGTAGTTTGTTGTCCACATTGTACAATTAACGGAATACATATTTCGTGTTTCAAACTACAAGAGAAGAAACAATTAATGTAAACTGCGAATTTGCTGTTGATGGACTAAAATAAAATTTCTGAAATTCTACTCAATGACTTTCTAGTTGAGGATAATAAACGGAAGAAACCCAAAAGTATACTTACATTTATTGATGCATCTACACCTAAGATTACACTATTTAGCCTTCTCTTAAGCCGGCCGTGGTGGCCGAGGGGACTGCGTCGCGCCAGTCACAGTCTGCACGGCCGCTACCGTCGGGAGTTCGAATCCCCTCTCGGGCATGGATATTTGTGTCATATTTAGTATAAGGTAGTTCATAAGTAGTTTGTAAGTTTAGGGACTGATGACCCGCTGTTAAGTCCCTAAAGCTTAACAAACATTTGAACCTTCTCTTAATTTTCGCTTTTGTAACTCCCAGAAAATGTTCTACCACAAGGTGAAACAATTTTCTATACAGTGTATCACATAAGAGCGTTATCCCTCAGACCGAGACTAAAGTAGGAGTACATAACAGTAAAATTAAAGACATTTAGTTACCTCCTGATAAGGGATGCTGCAACTTATGGCCATGGGGGGTACGTTAGGTGCGCCAGATTTATGTGGTACACGCTGTACTATGTTTCAGCTCATCTCCACTTTCAAAGAACTCTACACGGTTCTCAGAATTTTTATTTATTTTGTTAGGAAGCTGTCTGATGGGAACTGCTTTTCTATGAACATTTCCTGAATCTCACAATTTTCCTTGTCTCCATGGAACTTTCATATCGATTGTTATATTTTAAATGAAATATTTAGTTTAGCCTCAGGCACTGCAGATCAGTAAAGGATGAGAAGCAGGTGTCATTTGTTTCATGTTGTGATTTGTTTTTTCGTTCTTAGTGGGCTTGTGGCCAGCAACTGTCAGTGGAAGATCGAAGGAAACACAGGTGTGACCAGTACTTGTTCACTGCCATCTACTTTGAGCCAGCTCACTGTTAATTGATTTTGTAATTTATTACTATTGTTTGCACACTGTAGTGACTCATAGAATTATAAACACATTAGAAATATGTGGTATGGACCCATCCCATTAATTTCGACTAACATTTAGGAAAGTTTTTCCTTATATGAAAAACTAAACATTTCTTAATTTTTTAAATTCATATTACAGAATTAATGGTAACAGAAGAAAAATAAACATTATCATAAGTATAAGTGAAAAAAATCATGCAGAGGAGCTTCTGCTGAAAGGAGGCTGGAGACGTGATACTTGTGCTGCAGAAGCAACACCATACGCCAATCGGTTCGTGCCGGCACCGACTCGCGCCGGGAATATTAAAGATATCGAATGTTAAAGGAAGGAAATACTCTCCTAAATGTTAGTCTGTATGGATGGAACAAGTGCATTACCACCAATTTCTTATGTTCATAAAATTCGACGGTTCACTACAGTGTGAGAAAAATAGTAGTAAAACTAGGCGACCTGTGCAAATACTTTGCAGCATTAGTGGCAGTCATGTGAAATGGAAATAAATAAAATTAAATATTTATCATTTAAAAATATTTATTATAGATGTTAACAGTATACAGAATATTATATAAGCTTGTGTTTTCTTAAATTCATATGAAAACACTTATTTAAAATCAATTATAAATATAAAATAGATTCTTTTAATACATAAGACAGATAAAGGACCTGTGCGAATAAGACCCGTGCAAATACTTCGCACCGTTAGTGGAATGACTGAAACGTTGGGAAGATATGGAAGTAAAGTTGAATTTTCACGCATAGCTTTCTTCAGAATCAATCCGTGAAAGTGTTTAAAAGCACAAATGAAAGATCTTGATCCGTCGAGCGTTGTTAGGTCAAACAGAACTGTGTACTTTATTTAGAACCGAAGATATCCTAAAACAAGCCGATTAAAATATTCAATGCAAGGACAGAAGGATCCCGCGTTTGAATGAAAGTAAAGGAAGGAGAGACTTGATGATAAATCTGCGAATAAATACCTTTCGTTGAAAGCGAAAATAAAGGAAATGGGTCGGATAGAACGGCCTGACAGAATGACTTTATGATTCTTAAGTTTCTCCCGGCGTATTTGATGATCGAAATATCCACGGGTGTACTGCCGGTCTATAGTGTCCAACGGGCACAATATTTCGGCGATCATACATGTCGCCATCATCAGGTGAACTGACGGACTGAGCTCCTGGAAACGCGCCGGCACGGAGGTCCGCACGCTACGGCTGCTCGAAGGGAACTGGGTTCTAGCCCGGTAGCGGGCCATTTAAATACCCGCGGCCCGCGGAGCGACCCCTCCGCGGTCCGCGCCCCGCGCCGCGGCCGCGCAGTGGAACCGATTGCGCCGACGTCTGAGAAGACGTCGGTGTGAGGGCTCTGTCCGCCGTGGTCGTCACTTCGTTACGTTTGCTAGATTTACTCTTAATTAACCCAATCGCTGGTTCCCAAGCTTTGCTAAGATTATAGCCAGAGTCACGGTTTATGAGGTCGTCACTTGTGCGAATTTCAATGGCCTCTCTAACGACGCAGTCCCAGTATCTCGACGTCTGTACCAAAATCCTAGTGTGTTCATACTCCATGGCGTGATTCTCCGACAAACAATGTTCAGCGACCGCCGACTTGCTCGGATACATCAATCGTGTGTGCCTCTGGTGTTCAACGCATCGATCCTCGACGGTACGCATCGTCTGTCCAATATATGACTTTCCACACTGACACGGAATCTGGTACACGCCCGCCTTCCTCAAACCGAGATCATCTTTAGCGCTCCCCACCAGTGCACGAATTTTATTCGGCGGACAAAAAACAGTTCCAACCTGGTGTTTTCTCAAAATGCGGGCGATCTTCCCTGAGAGTGCGCCGGTATATGGAACGAACGCAGTGCCTACATCCTCCCTTGCGTTCTCATCCGTTTCCACAGGTTGTGTTGTAGTGGTTGGGCGGAGAGCCCGCTGAATCTGCCACTCTGAGTACCCATTTTTTCGAAATACAGTTCTCAGGTGTTCCAATTCCTGGGGTAGACTCTCTGCGTCGGAGATAGTGCGCGCCCTATGTACTAGAGTTTTAAGTACCCCATTCCTCTGTGAAGGGTGATGACAGCTGTCTGCGTGTAAATACAGATCAGTGTGCGTTGTCTTCCGATATACACTATGACCCAGGGTGCCGTCAGCTCTTCTCTTGACCAAGACGTCAAGGAACGGCAATTTACCCTCCGTTTCAGTCTCCATAGTGAATTTGATGTTGGGGTGTATGGAGTTCAGATGTGTAAGGAAGTCAAGGAGTTTATCCATACCATGTGGCCAGATGACGAAAGTGTCGTCCACATAACGGAAAAAGCAAGTAGGTTTCCAGAAAGATGATGCAAGGGCTTCCTCCTCGAAATTCTCCATGTATAAATTTGCGACCACAGGGGAGAGTGGGCTACCCATGGCGACTCCCTCCGTTTGTTCGTAGTATTCTCCATTGAAAAGAAAATATGTGGAGGTCAAGACATGCCTAAAAAGTTCGGTGGTCTTCTCGTCAAATTTCTGACCAATCAAATCTAGTGACTCTCGAAGGGGCACCCTCGTGAACAACGAAACGACGTCAAAACTTACCATGATATCCGACTCATCCAGCCTGAAGTTGTTAAGGCGTTTCACAAAATCCACGGAATTACGTATGTGATGAGGGCATTTACCCACATAAGGACTTAATATTCCCGTCAAGTATTTGGCCAACAAATATGTAGGTGCCCTGATGTTACTGACAATGGGACGTAACGGCACCCCATCTTTGTGGACCTTAGGGAAAAAATGGGTACTCAGAGTGGCAGATTCAGCGGGCTCTCCGCCCAACCACTACAACACAACCTGTGGAAACGGATGAGAACGCAAGGGAGGATGTAGGCACTGCGTTCGTTCCATATACCGGCGCACTCTCAGGGAAGATCGCCCGCATTTTGAGAAAACACCAGGTTGGAACTGTTTTTTGTCCGCCGAATAAAATTCGTGCACTGGTGGGGAGCGCTAAAGATGATCTCGGTTTGAGGAAGGCGGGCGTGTACCAGATTCCGTGTCAGTGTGGAAAGTCATATATTGGACAGACGATGCGTACCGTCGAGGATCGATGCGTTGAACACCAGAGGCACACACGATTGATGTATCCGAGCAAGTCGGCGGTCGCTGAACATTGTTTGTCGGAGAATCACGCCATGGAGTATGAACACACTAGGATTTTGGTACAGACGTCGAGATACTGGGACTGCGTCGTTAGAGAGGTCATTGAAATTCGCACAAGTGACGACCTCATAAACCGTGACTCTGGCTATAATCTTAGCAAAGCTTGGGAACCAGCGATTGGGTTAATTAAGAGTAAATCTAGCAAACGTAACGAAGTGACGACCACGGCGGACAGAGCCCTCACACCGACGTCTTCTCAGACGTCGGCGCAATCGGTTCCACTGCGCGGCCGCGGCGCGGGGCGCGGACCGCGGAGGGGTCGCTCCGCGGGCCGCGGGTATTTAAATGGCCCGCTACCGGGCTAGAACCCAGTTCCCTTCGAGCAGCCGTAGCGTGCGGACCTCCGTGCCGGCGCGTTTCCAGGAGCTCAGTCCGTCAGTTCACCTGATGATGGCGACATGTATGATCGCCGAAATATTGTGCCCGTTGGACACTATAGACCGGCAGTACACCCGTGGATATTTCGATCAGAATGACTTTAGTTTACAGCCAGGACATCCCCATAAGAAATATACAGAAGGAAATCCCGTTTGAGTGTACAAAAAGTGGATGAATACCTTTAGTTTTACACAAAAATGAAGGAAATCAGCTGGTTAGTTTAGTCTGTCCGACTGACTTTAGTTTTCGTAGATTCTTTTAATATATAATATAATAAAATCAATGAACTGTTAGCTGGATTCTTGAGGTGGCCAGCAATCTATCTTCTGCTGACAGTGGGTTGGGATTCCTTATAGCTGGGGACAAGCTCTCCCCTTCCCTCGGAAAAAAATAGAAAAAAGTGACAGACGCTTCTCATCCTTTACTGACCTGTCCTGCAGTGTCTGAGGCTAAAGTAAACCAGCGTATGTTGAGAATTCGAAAGTACCATCTTGCAGACAAAGAAAATTGTCTTCAAATGATACAGCAAAATATTCGTAGAAACATTGTTCGTCTCAGACAGGTTACTAAAAGCAACTCAGTTCATTCTTACTTTCATCTCAGACGTGAAAGTACCGCATTTATGTCGGACACATTGTATACAATTATTTTCACCCTGTGGGAACACATTCTCCGAAAGCTACAAAAGCGAAAAGGTATATAATGTGTCTTAGCAGTAGTCGCAGTTTACACTACTTCGTTCTTCTCTTCTAGTACCAAACTCGAAATATAAATTCCATGAATTGTATTTCGTGGAAAAAAAAACCAGATGTATGCCTCTCAAAGTCAAATATGATCTGCTGTAAAACCGTAGCAGATGGTTGTCCATTGTAATCGGTTGCCACCCAAGAAAAATTAGTTCATTATTGTTCTCTGATTATGGATCTTTAACACATCACGAGGGACCGACAAACGTAGCCATCAATTCAATTTTTCGGCACTGCAGTGCTTCACGCTACGCTCAACACAGGCTGAGTTCGTAGACTTGTGTTCGCGGGCCGAGGGCGCTCAGATAACTGGCAATTACTTGTGAAAGGAGGTAGATATCAGTGTGATTACCATTTTAAAAACTTTTTTGTTCTTTTAGCTCCATTTCACTCGCTGTAATATATGGTCTAAAAGTCGTAGAACAGTAACCTGCCCGCTATCTAACTTTTTCAATACACGATTTGTAAATCAAGTGCATATACTTGAGAAATAGCGTCATTTGAAAACGACTGTTAGGAATTACGAAAAGGTGAATGTCTTATACGAAAGCTAAGATGTATTACTATAATGTGTCCAAAAATAAAATTTTTTAAACGCATACTTTCATCAAAATCGAGTGAGGAGCGTTACGAAACTAAAAACTCGTGCGGAATGAAAATTAGCCTTTTTATTTTTTCACAGGCAATGCAAAGCTAGTAAGGAAAAATTAATTTCATAAAACGATGTAGCGTGGTCGTGCATACCATCAACAATTTTTACAACGTGAAAATCGAAAAAGTGTATTTTCCCCATTTTCTTGTCTCGGGTACGTCCGGCGCGTTGTGTGAACACGCAGCCGGCGGCGTGCGCCGACTGGGCTGAGGCGTCTCAGCCAAGCTCAGCTCGTCCCGGCGGGCGCGCGTGAACCCGGGAGTATCGTGACTCGTCCTGCCCGAAACGTCTGGCACTCGCGAGTGTGACGTCATCGCTCCCCCTCTACCAACCTTTACCCGCCGTCAGCCGTCGAGAGTGAGGCGCCAGCGCTGCGGGAACCGAGCGGGAGCGGAGGCCGTTTTGACGGGCTCTACAGTCCCACACCGAACTGAGTCTGGACACTGCTGATTAGGGACATAACGGAGATTATTAAGTTCCTGGTTCCGTAAAAAATAAATAAGTAAATAAAAATATTTTAAGAATTGGCATTTTATATGATTTGATTTGCGCGTTCTGATATTTGTGAGGAAATCTCCGATATTTCACACATCTTTATGCTTCGCCAGCTGTGACAATCTTAGGCATAATCAAGTATCTATAAGACATGAATGCATTGCTTGGTTAGCTACGGCTACATGTGGTTGGTTTGATTCCAGAACAAGGTGTTCGTCCCATCAATTCAAGTTCAAAGATGTTCAAAAATGTTTGTAAAGCTTATGGGACTTAACTACGGGGTCATCAGTCCCTAAACTTACAAACTACTTATGAACTACTTCCGAACTAGGACGGCACAAATATCCATGCCCGAGGGGGGATTCGAACCCCCGACCGTAGTGGTTCAAAGATGTGTACAAATATTTGTTCAGGTATGAATACGGAGAAAATATTGGTGATACGCAGTTAATATTGAAGTTTCCATAGTGCGTTTGCTGCTGTTAATTGAGTTTTTATTGTCTGGTTAGTTCAACAATCGGTTAATAAAAATCCGCTCGCCAGCGGAACGACGTTTCGCAATTGTGAGAAAACGATTTAGAGAACAAAAGTACTTCGAATTTCTACAGGACTTTAGGATTTCCGATCTATAGTAAAATCTGTTGTTTGTAACAATATTAAATGTTGTTTAAGGCTTAATTAATGTTTTATGTGACGGAGTTTGTTATATTAGACGGTAATAAGTGTGATAATACTTAAGATATGTCATTATAATCAACTGGATTCAATAATCGTTAAGAACTTAATAACGTGTTTCCTTTTATTTGCAAAATAGTGGTGCTAATTTACATCTGAAATGATTGCCATAACGAGCAGTTGTCTGTAGTGGATCCATTTTGAATAGTCGAACGACTATAACGCGGAGCGAGCAGAGCACCCGCATGACACGTACGTTAGTTGGGTTGCATGCACATCAGGCGAAACGCAATACAGGTCGTTCGGATATTTTTGCGCATGGTAGTACATACAGCTTTGTTAGCACAACACAACAATGAAATACTTGACTTCCACTTATTTTACCATACTGAGTAGTGGTATGCAATAACCAACGTAATTACTCTCAGTTAACTATCTTACACATTAAAATCTCATCAGCTGTACTTTCATAAGACAAAATTTGACCAAAGTTTCTACTTAGCTGAAATTATAATAGAGATGTCGAACTAAGAAAACATTCGCGGTATCTGTGGAGCTTGTCCCCTTCTTCCAAAATTTTTGCTCGTAGCGACGCGCAGTGCCCGAGCAATCGGGAATAATTAATTAATGTTACTGCTGGTAATTATTAAGGGAACTACAAAGGTGTCCAAAATCAAGGCAACAAAGGGAAATGTTGCAAGGTTGTGTTTATTTTGCTAGAAAACAGTTTAAACAGGATCGTAGAGACAATTTAAAGAATAAAGAACGGGAACAATTGCAACATGCATAACAATCGCCGAATTTGCGATTTACTTTGGTAAAAATACGTAGCCAGCTACTTCTGTGGAAGTTTTTCATTCGCCCATGACTTTTTCGACCCACTGCAGGCTCATCATAAGCGGAGATTTTGCAGTAGAGTTACATTTTCGGTTGTAAAAAGTGTAGCTAAAGCTGTGGTGGTGGTTATGGCAAAATTACTGAACTTTAGTAATCGAGAACGGAAAGTTAAGTAATTGCGTTTTATGTACTGACTGTGTTCTTACATTTGGTAAGTGCTGCTGTATATTATACTAGTGAACCCGTGCGAATATTTCGCACCATTAGTGGAATGACAAAAAAGTTGGGGTAAAAATAGATGTAAAGTTGAATGTTCACGAATAGCTTTCTTCAGAATCAATCGATGCAAGTGTTTAAAACCGCAAATGAAAGAGCTTGATCCGCTCAGTGATGTTAGGTAAAAAAGAACTGCGCACCTTATTTAGCATAGAAAATATCGTAAAACAAACCGATTAAAATTTTCAGTGCAAGGACAGAAGGATACAGCGTTTGAATAAAAATAAGGTATGGAGATACTTACGTTCATTTTGAAACTTGGTGACAAATCTGCGAATGAATACCTTTCGTTTAAAGCAAAAATGAAGGAAATCGGCCGGGTAGTTCGGTGTGGCCGACTGACTTCAGTTTTCCTAGATTCGTTTATAAAATTACAAATGTTTGTAAAGCTTATGGGACTTAAATGCGGAGTCATCAGCCCCTAAACTTACGAACTACTTATGAACTAACTTATACTAAAGAAAACACAAGCATCCATACCCGAGGGAGGATTCGAACCTCCGACGCGGGAGACCGCGCGATCCGCAACGTGTCACTCCAGACCGCTCGGCTTCTCCCGCGCGGCAGGTTCTTTTGATATATATGATGTTAGGCACTGGTAGTAATAACACATCACAGTATGTTAATATACTTGGCGTTACAATTTTCCACGTAATGTAAACATTATATGTGAGTTTCTAACGTAATGATCTTCGGACAGACAAGTACTGAATACAGGATAAATATTTAAAGGACATAAACTGATAGAGTGGAGAGCTGCATGAAACCAGTCTCTAGAATGAAGACCGCAACAACACAAAAATGTATATCTTAAATGTTACACTAAATTTTACAAGTACGTTGTTATAGTAGCAGTTAACAGATGACATACAAAATAAAAGATTATTTAAAAAGCAATTTGATAATTATTTTGTTGCAGCCGTAGGCGTACACGACAGAGCTTGATTTCGCAGTGTTAATATGGATAGTGAAGAGAGGAAAAAACTGTTTTCTCAGAAAGGCAGAGTGCCACATTTGTTACATGACAGTGTTTTTTATGTTTGTACATACAAGTAATATGGGGAAATTAGCTGTTAAGAAACAGACATAATACTACAGTTGTTTTTTGACAGAGGCTTTGTAATGTGTCTGTTGTAACATCAACAATACTATTGCAAGATGTTACAGCAGGTATCCAGCTGTTTAGGGCACTTTGTCTGAGGCGTTTGTACATTCTTGACCTCTGTACAAGTCACCCAGTGGGTGCTGCGAGGTGACGTTATTGGGAGCGCCTGTACGCCTGCAAGATACCACTGTGCTTGTCTTCCGGCATCAGCAATCGCCCGATCACACAAGAAGTGCTTCCCGCCGAGTGCAAACTTCTGCAGTCCAAAAGTTGGGATCCGCAGGCCTCCTGTTGTCATGGAGAAGAAGAGCTGTTTAAATGTGATCAGTGGACCGCCTCGAATAAGAGTGTCGGTACGTTCCAACGCTGCAGGAGTTACTGGGAGATATGACAGATCTGTCCGAACTTGTTGTGATGACAACAGAAGTCTCTCAGAATGACTCACCATGCATTTGTACACTGTAAGCTCTTCGTAGATGTCCTGCAACCGGCTATGAATATCTGTGAAGCTCAGATTTTTCCGCCAAAAGAAATTCAGTAATTGGTCTCTGCTTCTAACGCACCTCCGTATAGGCACTATTTTCAAGGTCACCGATGGGGAATTAATGAATTTTACGAGATGAATCGGCAATATTCGAAGATGTATCAAACAAAATTCGAAACAATATCAACCGAAATTGTGCGACAAAAAATGTGTTCAATTACTTATCCGAAACCCTCGAATTGTTCACGAGACTAGCGTTGCACATTGAATGCTTGCTTTAGATATCCAACATGAATGCTTTAGACACGGTGCAGCTGTTTCTATATCTGACCATGAACAATAGTAATTTGTATATGTTTTATGGATCATGTAAAGATTGTTTCAATAGCAGGATCTAAACTTGTAGGAAAACTCATTCAAGGCGAAGACGTTCATTGGTCGCCTCTCCATTGCGGATGCACGGCATGTTGGCACTTTTACGGTAATCAGCGAAATGTCGCGAGTAACAAGTAAAATGGGCAGGGGGGCTGTGTGAGTCATCAGTGCATGACTTGAAAATTTGTGTCTGGCGCAAGGCGTGCTAGGGAAGAGGGCGCAGGCGGCGTCCACTGTATTCGGGTGGTGCAACTACCTAGTAAGCAGGAAACCGGGTTCGAATTCCGGTCAGGCACAAAATTGCAGCTTTCCCCATTGATGCAATTCAGTGCCCAGGGGCAGGTAATGTCATAAATTCCTTTGTCTCTTGATTCATAATGGCTGGACCTATAACTCATGAACTTTTAATAATAGGCGGGATCAAATGGTCTGCCAAAACCGGGTAATGAAGATTTTTGAAGCGATATTACGCGTCCAGAACTTTTTTTGCAGTTTTTGTCAAAGATATAACGCGTGATCAAAAAGTCTGTATAAATTTGAAAACTTAATAAACCACGGAATAATGTAGATAGAGACGTAAAAATGGACACACATGCTTGGAATGACATGGGGTTTTATTAGAAATAAAACAAGGAGAAGAAAAAACAAAGTTCAAAAAATGTCCGACCGATGGCGCTTTATCTGATCAGAAAAGCAATAATTAGCATAAGAAATTAAGACAAAGGAAAGATAATGTCCTTTACAGGAAATGCTCAATGTGTTCACCATCATTCCTCAACAATAGCTGTAGTCGAGGAATAATGTTGTGAACAGCACTGTAAAGCATGTCCGGAGTTACGGTGAGGCATTGACGTCGGATGTTGTCTTTCAGCATCCCTAGAGATGTCGGTCGATCACGATACACTTGCGACTTGACATAACCCAAACCCAATAATCGCACGGACTGAGGTCTGGGGACCAAAAAAATGCAAATGTTTGTTAAGCTTAAGGGACTTAACTACGGGGTCATCAGTCCCTAAACTTACAAACTACTTATGAACTACTTACGAACTAGGACGGCACACATATCCATGCCCGAGGGGGGATTCGAACCCCCGACCGCAGTGGCCGTGCGGACCGTGACTGGAGCGCCTTAGTCCCCTCGGCCACAGCGGCCGGCGGTCTGGGGACCTGGGAGGCCAAGCATGACGAAAGTGGCGGCCGAGCACACGACCACCACCAAACGACGCACAATAGATCTTTCACGCGTCTAGCAATACTTTTTATAAATTTATTTATTTGTTCCAATAAAACCCCATCTCATTCGAAGTATGTGTAGCAGTTTTTACCTCTATTATTATTCTGTGATTTATTAAGTTTTCAAATTTATACTGACGTTTTGACCACCCGGTACATACATTAAATTTAGAAAAAACAACCATATTTATTTTTATTTTATTTATTTATTTGGGTATTAAACCTGACCAGACTAGGCACTAGGGCCCTCTCTTACATCTGATCAGGAACAACACAAACAAAGGATTTAATTACAAAAAACACTGTATTAATAATATTAATAATAACAATATATGATAATACTAATAATAATGATGATAATAATAACACAAAAATCAAAGTAATACTAATAATAACAAGAGATATTTACATGGAGATAGGTGTTTAACACATTTGAATTAAGTTCAATATAAACAGAAGGGGGCAAATGATTAGTGAAAGAGGAGAAGATTGAAAAATGACAGTGCCAATGGATGTGAGGAAGTGGAGATATATATGAATAGAGATCTCTGCTGACGAAATGAAAGGGAAACATTTATGGGGGGAAGAGGAATTGACAACAGTGGGCTACAGTCTGGTAAGTGGGAAAAAAAGATGGCTATTGAGACAGAAGGTGAACCCTTAGCTGTCTTTTAAAGGAATTGGTTTTATCTCTTTTAGCTTTTGAGGAAGATTGTTCCACAGGCGTATTTCCGATACAGCAAATGATTTAGAGAAGATTGCAGTGTTATGTGATGGTACAGAGAGAGTTTTATTTTGGTGAGAGCGTGTGTTTCTGCTGTGCTGTTCAGATAGTAATATAATCGTTGAGGATAACTAAGAAGGTTTGCAATGATTGAGAAAGCGATGCAGCAAACATAATGTATGATAGCTTCGACGCTTATCGGCACGTAGCCAAGATAACTGCTGGTATGAGGGACTAATATGGTCGTAGAAACGTAAGTTACAAATGTATCGGATACAAGAATTCATCACCAGCACCAGCCTATGTGAATTTTCGTGTGACAGCCCTTGCAGAATAGCACCGCCATAATCTAGATTGGGAAGTATTAATGTCTCGACGAGCTTTTTTTTTCAGCTGTAAAGGAAATGTTTTTTTATTTTTTTATTTATTTTTTTTTTTTTTTTTTTTTTTTTTTATTTCTACAGTGAATGAAGTGATGCATATACCTTCTTACAGACTGTCGTTGTGTGCTCTGTCCAGTCCAAGTTCTGATCAAATATTACTCCTAGGTTCTTTGTTGAATGAGAAAAGCGTATTTGTGTGTCTTTAAGTATTAAAGGTGGAAGAGTTTCTCTGAGCTGTGGAGTGATGAGTATTTTATGGGCCACTTAGATTGCCTGCGTTTTCGATGGATTCAGTTTCAAGCCCATGCTATGTGCCCATCTTGATAGTGAAAGTAAGTCCGCGTTTACATGCTGGATGGCTGTGTGTAGGTTTTTAGGACTTTCACTGAGATATAATTGTAGGTCATCAGCGTATGGATGATATTTACATTGGGACAGAACAGTGGACACATCATTAACATACAGTGAGAATAGTAAAGGCCCCATTACAGATCCTTGTGGAACCCCTGATACAACATCCCTCCATTTTGACCTATTTTTTGCTATTATTACACACTGTTTACGGGTGGTGAGGTATGAGTGAACCACTGAATAGTACCTGTAGAGAAATTTAGATTAGAAAGTTTAGCAAGTAAAATTTCAAAATCGACATTGTCGAAAGCTTTGCTAAAATCTAAAAAAACACGTAATTGTCACCTGTTGGTTATCCATAGCATGCTTGAGATCGTCTGTCACTTTTATAGGAGCAGTCTTCGTGCTGCGATTTTGGCGGAAACCAGATTGGTATTCGTCTAGTAGGTCGTGTGATGTTAAATAGCTAGTTACTGCTCATGGACTATATATTCCAAGGCCTTGGACAATGATGGTAGGATGCAAATTGGTCTGTAGTCGAAAAGTTGTGTGGCAGATTCCTTTTTTGGTAATGGTTTAATATATATTTTCAATAGGCACTAATCAAACAAGGAGCAGATAAAAAATAAACTAAGTTGTATTTAAAAGTACAGGGGTTCCTAGAACATATCTGGCCCCGAAATTCCTTAGTCCACCCCTGGTTTGAAGAAGAAGAATAAAGGAAAAGCAGTCAACAATCCAAATATTGGTTTGAACACCACAGTGCTTTACTAGGCATAGTCATGTATGGAGGTGGTATGCCGTTGCCTTCCTCCGACCTTCGAACTGACTTACCCAGCCAGTTATAGGGGGACCTACAGCTTAACGTGGGCTCCGAACCACGGTGCTACTCGGTATTTTTCACATGAGCAATACTGGCAGAGGTGAAAGAAGTAGAAAGTGACAGATAAAAATCCTAGGACCTGGCGGGGATCGAACCCGCGGCCTTTAGATTTCCAGTCTGGCACTCTACCACTGTGCAACCGAGGCGCACAGAAAAGAATATAAATAAATAAGCTTCAAAATGTAGCGCACAAATTGGAAAAGACTGAGATTGGAATTGAGAAATGTCATGTAATGCGTTCATCATGCAGACTCATGTACTCCACAACTGCAACTTGGAGTCAGAAATTTGCTAAATAGGTCACGGTATCGCAAAGTGTTGTTGGAGATTCTGCCAGATTCTGGTCTGCTGCAATCGGTCTGTTATTAATGTTGCGACATAGCACGAAAGTATACGTGTCACGGAGAGGGGTCCGGCAGCGTAGGTCGGTGTGACTTTCGTTGACACAGTTGGATCGGCGGCTGCGGGGGTCGTCGACCAGGCCGATGGCGGGGTCAGTGACCCCCGACTGGTGCCAGGAGGCGCGGCCAGCGGATAGCGGCACTTTCTCTGAATGTCCGATGTGGCGCCGGCACGCCCAGCCAACGGTCTCACGGCCGACCGCTGTGGATGGCACCGACTACAACTAGATCTCCTGCTGGCCTGCACCCAAGCAGACAGAATACCACAGTCCACTATATTTAAACACCTGCTCTTACATCTACACTCCTGGCGATTAAAACTGCTACACCACGAAGAAGATGTGCTACAGACGCGAAATTTAACCGACAGGAAGAAGATGCTGCGATATGCAAATGATTAGCTTTTCAGAGCATTCTCTCAAGATTGGCGCAGGTGGCGACACCTACAACGTGCTGACATGACGAAAGTTTCCAACCGATTTCTCATACACAAACAGGAGTTGACCGGCGTTGCCTGGTGATACATTGTTGTTATCCCTCGTGTAAGGAGTAGAAATGCGCACCATCACGACTTTGATAGAGGTCGGATTGTAGTCTATCGCGATTGCGGTTTATCATACTGCGACATTGCTGCTCACGTTGGTCGCGATCCAGTGACTGTTAGCAGAATATGGAATCGGTGGCTTCAGGAGGGCAATACGGAACGCCTCCTATCACTAGCAGTCGAGATGGCAGGTATCCTATCCGCATGGCTGTAACGGATCGTGCAGCCACGTCTCGATCCCTGAGTCAACAGATGGGGACGTTTGCAAGACAACAACCATCTGCACGAACAGTTCGACGACGTTTGCAGCAGCATGGAGTATCAGCTCAGAGACCATGGCTGCGGTTACCCTCGACACTGTATCACAGACAGGAACGCCTGCGATGGTGTACGCAACGACGAACCTGGGTGCACGAATGGCAAAACGTCATTTTTTTTCGGACGAAACCAGGTTCTGTTTACAGCATCATGATGGTCGCATCCGTGTTTGGTGACATCGCAGTGAACGCACATCGGAAGCGTGTTTTCGTCATCGCCATAGTGGCGTATCACCCGGCGTGAGGGTTGGGGTGCAATTGGTTAAACGTCTCGCTCACCTCTTGTTTGCATCGACGGCACTCTGAATAGTGGCCGTAACATTTCAGATGTGTTACGTCCCGTGGCTCTACCCTTCATTCGATCCCTGCGAAACCCTACATTTCAGCAGGATAATGCACGACCGCATGTTGCAGATCCTGTAGGGACATTTCTGGATACGGAAAATGTTCGACTGCTGCCCTTGCAAGCACATTCTCCTGATCTCTCACCAACTGAAAAAGTCTGGTCAATGGTGGCCAAGCAACTGGCTCGTCACAATACGCCAGACACTACTCCTGATGAACTGTGATCTGTACACGCCATCCAAACTTTGTTTGACTCAATGCCCAGGCGTATTAAGACCGTTATTATGGCCAGAGGTGGTTCTTCTGGGTACTGATTTCTCAGGATCTATGCACGCAAATTGTGTGAAAATGTTATCACATGTCCGTTGTAGTATAATATATTTGTCCAATGAACACCCGTTTATTATCTGCAATTCTTCTTGGTGTAGTAATTTTAATGGCCAGTAGTGTACATCTATACTGCTCGACACACGTCTTGGTGTGAGGTGAAGGGTACTTTATGCAACACTTCCTTTCTTTCTGCCTTGTCGCAACTGCTGAGCAGGAAACGAAATCGAGAAAGACTGTAATTGGGGTTTAACTCTTTCAGTCACACTTTTACAATAAGAACATAATTACCAATAACTGTTCACACTTGTACAAATCGAACATAATTATCAATGTCTGTTCATTGAAGCAACTGTTACAACTGAAATATCACAGACAATAGAGGAAACGTAATATAGGTATTCAGGCTTTCAAGGACTGAGGTGGTCACTAACGCTAACCACCATGACTATTGCTATAAATAATACTAGGATGATTGTGAACGTTATTTATTAGACGAATCATCATTACAAACATACAAAACTAACAAAAACAAATTATTTTATTTGAAAATCTGCAAAACATGTTTTACCTCTGCGTAAGCAAAGATGCACTGTACATGTACTACACTGCCATACAGTACGCGCGGGAGATATTTTAGTGCTACAATTGCAGCATCTTCTTGGTGTGCTTCTTTCAGGTTGATGGCGACTGGATTCTAGACGAATTTCCTGCGGGACTGTAGGTTTGTGGCGTTTTATAAATGCAGGTCCTGGAGATGAGGCCGCGGAATTACAGCTGCTGTTTACTGAATCCGGCCTGTGTTTGTCTCTGACATATGCTGGTGCCAGTAGGCCCGAATATACTCTCAGAAAACGCACCAAGCATATCCATTCTATAATCCTTCGTCCATTTTGGACGGCATGTTTGCACGTACATTATTAGACTCTGTAGAATCAGGCGTCCGTTGTAACCGGCTAGACAAAGGGAGGTCAACATCAGAATCACAACTGTCGTCAGGAGCACTTTCAACTCCACTCAAATCACCTAACACCATAGGATTTGGCTGATTTGCTGCCTCTTCCTCGTCATCGTCAGAGCTACAAACGCTCTCGTTACCTGAAGGGATGTCTTCAAACAAGTATTGTCCAATATCGTTCTCTCCTAAGCGGCGCGTGCGGCGCGAGATACTGTAAAGAATGTGAAAAAAATGACGTTACATCTATAATCTAACCCACCACCGTCATGGTGGTTTGTAAGCAAACCATCACATTCCCTTTGTAATTACCCAGTGAAAACACAAAAGTAACAGTACCTGCATGCCAACACACATAAAATAGGCCTATGAGAATACGTTCAATAAAATACATTACAGAAAACATGTTACGTACTCGTTGTATTGATGTTTTTATCAGATACTCGAGACAAGGTACGTTAGCGCTAAATTCAATGCAACTGGTATGCACTGACATTCATGCAATGTACCCGGAATCTGTCATTTGTTTTGAAGCACAGTCCAAACGGACATACTAATTCAACCGTTTATCGCTAGATGGCGTAGAATAGAAGTACCGTGATCGAAAACAGGTGGTTAGTAACACTAACCACCAAGACTGAAAGAGTTAATCTAACTCATTTTATCCTTACCGTCCTTTCGGGAGGCATATATTTACCAGGAAGCAATATATAGGCTGACTCTTCGAGAACGTAAGCTCGCGACATCTTGACAGAAGTCCATACCGTGATGCAGAACGCCTGTGCACCCTGCTCTTCACGGCACCTTGCGTGGTGTGAGCGGCTGCTTTCCCTGAGACGTTCGAGTCCCCTCCCTCGGGCATGTGTGTGTGTGTGTGTGTGTGTGTGTGTTGTCCTTAGTGTAAGTTAGTATAAGTAGTTTGTAAATACAGTGACTGATGAGCATTGTAGTTTGGTCCCATAGTTGGACTCGCATTTGGGGGAACGGTAATTCGAATCCACTTCCACTTCCACTGAATTACACAGTTAGGTGTGCGTGATTTCCATAAATCACTCCAGGCAAATACCCAAACAATCCGAGGTCTCTAATGGCCACGCTGTCGACGCGACGTTAAAGCCTAATCTTCTTTCCACCCTTCAACATATCCGCACGCTTCTGACAAATATTCCAGCAGTCACGTACTTTTACCTAGTAAGTATTCCGAACTTAATTCAATGTTAGTATGTTGTGTGTGGGTACTCTGTGGAATAGAAGTTTCCGACCTCGAGGATCCTGTGATAACTTTGCAGGGGCTGAAGAACCTCGAAATTTTTGACCTTTTTTCACTATTTCGTTTATAACTTCTAAACCATGCGTTTTTCGCGAAACATTCCTCTGAACAGAGTTGAAAAGCATAGAAGTTCCTACATATTTCAATGGTAATTGGTAATTTTGGAAAATTACTTTATTTTTGAACATCTGTATCTCAGTCATTAGTGGGTCAAAAACACTTTTTGCCAGTAAAATATATAGGAAATTTTGTGCTCTTCAACTTTGTTCCACGGTACGTTTCGCAAGAAAAGCTTGGTTTAGAAGTTATAAACGAGGTTTTTCAGCCCCTGCAAAGTTAGCACAGGATCCTAGAGGTTGAAAACTCAGATTCTACTCCACAGAGTACCTACATACAACATACTAAAATTTCATTAATTTCGGAATACTTTTCAGGTAACATCCTTTTTTTACGACCTGGACTAAAAATGTTCCTGTTCATTATGTTCTTCATTAACGACATTTCGCCGATTCCGATATGCATTCAACCTTAGTTTGCATCTGCACTGAAGGGATGACCTGCAGTCATCGCGTTAATAGCCATTGCCGAGTTGGGATGACTTGCGTTCCTGAACCATGCAGATAGCCGTGCCCTAGGTGCAACCACGGCGGAGGAGTAACTGTCCAGAGGCCAGACAAACGTGTGGTTCCTGAAGGGGGCCGGATCCTTTTCAGCAGTTGCAACAGTCTGGATGATTGACTGAGCTGGCCTTGTAGCATCAGCTAATGTGACTTTGCCATACAGTAACTGCGAACTGCTGAAAGCAAGGGGAAACTACAGCCGTTATTTTTCCCGAGGACATGCAGCTCTACTGTATAAACATATGACGATGACACCCTCTCGGGAAGAATATTCCAGAGGTATCTCGGACGTTGTCGTCAAGAAATACAACACGAGAATTCTACGGATCGGAGCGTGGAATGTTAGATCCCTTAATCGGGTGGGGCGGTTAGAGATTTTAAGAAGAGAGATGGAAGTTAGTTAGATATAGTGGGGATAAGTGAAGTTCGGTGGAAAGATGAACAGAATTTCTGGTCAGGTGAGTACAGGATCATAAATGCAGAACCAGTTGGGGTTATTGCATGAGTAGGTCTAGTAATGCACAAGAAAATAGGAATGCGAGAAAACTACTATTGCCCGCCGCGGTGGCTGAGCGTTTTGCGGCGCGCCAGTCACAGTATGCACGGCCACTACGGTCGGGGGCTCGAATCCCCCCTCGGGCATGGATATTTGTGCCGTCCTTAGTATTAGCTAGTTCATAAGTAGTTTGTAAGTTTAGGGACTGATGACCCCAGTAGTTAAGTCCCATAAGCTCTACAAATATTTGAACATTTAAACTACTATTAGCAGCGCAATGGTCAAGATAGATAAGAAGTCAACATCGACGACAGTAGTACAAGATATATAACAAAAAGCTCTGCGATGATGAGATCGAAGAAATATATGAGTAGGTAAAAGAAATTATTCAGACTGTCAAGGGAAAAGAAAACATCGTTGTGATGGGTAACTGGAATTCGGTAGTAGGAAAAAGAAGGGAAGGAAAAATAGTAGGTGAATATGGACGGGGGAACAGGAATGAAAAATGAAGCAATCTGGTAGAATTTTGGACGAAACATAATTTAATCATAACAAACACTTGCTTTAGGAATCATGACAGTCGGTTTTAGACTTGGAAGAGACCAGGAGAGATTGGAAGGTAAAGATAGATTTTATAATGGTAAGACATAGATTTCGAAACCAGGTTTTAAACTGTAAGACACATACATCGGCAGATATAGACTATGACTACATCTTATTGTTTGTGAACTGTAGACTGAAACTGAAGAAACTGCAGAAAGGTAGGAAAATAAGAAGCTGAGACCTGGATAAATTGAAGGAACCTGACGTTCTTAAGAAGCTCAGAGGGAGCTTTAGGCAACTATTGACAGAAACGGGGGAAAATAAAACAGTAGAGGAGGAATGGGTAGCTTTGGGAGAGGAAGTACTGAAGACAGCAGCTGTAAAAATAGAAAGGCAAGACATACAAAAATTGCATTGATTTCACAGGAATTTAATTGATGGAATAAGAATATATAAAAATGCAGTAAATGAAGCAGGCAAAATTCATTACAATTCAAATGTTTGTAGAGCTTATGAGACTTAACTACGGTGTCATCAGTCCCTAAACTTACAAACTACTTATGAACTAGCTTATTCTAAAGACGGCACAAATTTCCATGCCCGAGGGGGGGATCCGAAACCCCGACCGCAGCGGCCGTGCAGACCGGTCGGCCACTGCGGCAGTCAAAATTCAATACAGAAGACTAAGCTATGAGATTGACAGGAAGTGGAAAATGGCTAAGCAGGAGTGGATAGAAGGCTATTGCAAGTGTGTAGGAGAGTGTACAACTAGGAGAAAAATAGATACCGCCTACAGGAAAAACATTTGGAGATAAGAATTGCATGAATATCAAGAACTCAGATGGAAAACGTGCTCTGAGCAAAAAAGGGAAAGTTGGAATGTGGGAAGAATAAATAGAGGGGCTCTACAACCGATCTTGGAGCCAATATCGTAGGACGGGAACAGGAAATAGATGAAGGTGAAATAGGAGATACTATACTGAGAGAAGAATTTGGCAGAACACAGAGAGACTATGTGGAAACAAGGTCCCTGGAGTAGACGGCTTTCCTCAGAGCTACTGGAGTTTCTGGGAGAGCCAGCCATTCCAAAACTATTTCACATGGTGTGCAAGATGTTCGAGGCAGTTCAGACAGGAAGAAGAGAGAGGCTGTGCTACAGCAGAATGCTGAAGATAAGGTGGGTATATCGCATAACTAATGATGTACTGAGCAGAATTGGGGAGGGAAAAAAATTTCTGACACCTTGACTAAGAGAAGAGATCAATTGGTAGGACACATTCTGAGACACCATCGAATCGTCAATTTAGCATTGCAGTGAGATGTGTGGGGGTAAAAATCGCAGGAGACCAAGAGCCAAATACAATAAGCAGGTTCAGACGAATGTTGGTTGCCCTTCTTATGAGAGATGAAAAGGCTTGCACAGGATAGAGTGGGGTGGTGAATTGCATCAAACCATTCCCCAGCCTGAAGACCACAACAACAACATACATATACACTACTGGCCATTAAAATTGCTACACCGAGAAGAAATGCAGACGATAAACGGATATTCATTGAACAAATATATTATACTAGAACATATGTGATTTCGTTTTCACGCAATTTGGGTGCATAGATCCTGAGAAATCAGTACCCAGAACAACCACCTGTGGCAGTAATTACGGCCTTGATACGCATGGGCATTGAGTCAAACAGAGCGTGGATGGCGTGTACAGGTACAGATGTCCATGCAGCTTCAACATGATACCACTGTTCATCAAGAGTAGTGACTGGCGTATTGTGACGAGCCAGTTGCTCGGACACCATTGACCAGGCGTTTTCAATTGGTGAGAGATCTGTAGAATGTGCTGGCCAGGGCAACAGTCGAACATTTTCCGTATCCAGACCTGCAGGTTGCGGTCGTGCATTATCCTGCTGAAATGTAGGGTTTCGCAGAGATCGCATGAAGGATAGAGCCACGGGTCGTAACACATCTAAATTGTAACGGCTACTGTCCAAAGTGTCGTCGATGCGAACAAGAGGTGACCGAGACGTATAACCAATGGTACCCCATACCTTCACGCCGGGTGATACGCCAGTATGGCGATGACAAATACACGCTTCCAATGTGCGTTCACTGCGATGTCACCAAACACGGATGCGACCATTATCATGCTGTAAACAGAACCTGGATTCATCTGAAAAATTGACGTTATGCCATTCGTGCAGCCAGGTACGTCGTTGCGTACACCATCGCAGGCGCTCCTGTCTTTCATGCAGCGTCAAGGGTAACCGCGGCCATTGTCTCCGAGTTGATAGTCCATGCTTCTGCAAACGTCGTCGAACAGTTCGCGCAGATGGTTGTTGTCTTGCAAATGTTCCCATCTGTCGACTCAGAGATCGAGATGTGGCTGCATGATGCGTTATAACCATTGGGATAAGACGCCTGTCAACTCGACTGCTAGTGATACCAGGTACGCATTTCTCCTCCTTACACGAGGCATCATAACAACGTTTCACCAGGCAACTGCTGTTTGTATATGAGAAATCGGTTGGAAACTTTCCTCATGTCAGCACATTGTAGGAGTCGACACCGGCGCCAATATTGTGTGAATGGTCTGAAAAGAAAATCTTTTGGACATCACAGCATATTATTCCTGTCGGTTAAATTTCGCGTGTGTGGTATGTCATCTTTGTGGTGTAGCAATTTTAATGGCCAGGAGTGTAAATAGTGTCTGCTCTTTCGAACATGTCCGATTCAACGAAGACGACATTTATGTAATATTCAAGTATTAGTCGGACGAATATATTGTAAGCTACCGCCTTCATAGATGGACTACACTTCCTGAGTGTGCCTTGGACGAAAGCGCTCTTCGAGACAGCGCTCACAAGGTGTACGTCGTATGCACAATCGACCATCACTTGCGTGCAGCCAGAATCTTCTTTCATCGATAAACACGATGGTCAGTGATTACATCTGCCACGTGACCGTCTGACAGCACCATACGAGCCGTTCACGTCGCTACTGTTTCTTGAGTGGCAGACGGGCTAGAGGTGTACGTGCTCGTAGTCACATTGCCTGTATCCGGGGGCCAGAGTTCGTGTTGACACTTGTGGACTCACAAACAGTCTTATCTCTGCTATGGTAGCTGTGCGATATGCCATTGCGTTTCTCACAATACGCCTACCTTGGCAGTCGTGTGTGCAGCAAGGAGATCGAGAACCGTGTCTACGGGTATGAGAACCTTCACGTGACCGTTGCAGTCATCATCGTTGCTAGGGTGACCAACTCTCCCTTATTTCCCGGGATCTCCCGTATTTTAACACATTTTTCCCATAATCTCCCGGCTCCCGTATTTTCAGGCTCAGTGGCTGTTTTTCTCCCGTGTTTAATTTTTTTTCTTTTCTTTTTTACAAATGTGAAAGATACATTTGTCAAGCATTTAAATTTTGCTCACACTGTCAGAATTCGTTGAAACGTTAAGGCGGCAGAGACCACTGATTCTATATTGACATTATTTATATCGATCATGTTAGAAATAGTCGACCGACGCTTGGCGGTTAGATACTGGACTCGAATTCCGAAAGACGGTGGCTCAAATAACTCCAGGCAAGTACCGGAATGGTTCCTTTCAAAGGGTAGGGCCGATTTTCTTCCACATCCTTACTGACGAATCCGACAGTTACGTGTCTAATGACCACGCTGTCGACAGGATTTAAAAAAAAAAATGTTCAAATGTTTGTAAAGCTTATGGGACTTAACTACGGGGTCATCAGTCCCTAAACTTACAAACTACTTATGAACTACTTACGAACTAGGACGGCACAAATATTCATACCCGAGTCAGTCCCTTCGGCCACCGCGGCCGGCAGGATTTCAAACCCTTAACTTTCTGTGCCGGTGCTTAATATGAACCGTTGTTCAAGATTTTATGATGGGCAGCGAGGACGAAGCTAAAAGACCACCAATAAAGGAAAAAGGTATATGTGGATGTATCTTTCGAAGTGTGACGCTTTATATTCCTGGATTGGACTAGCACGGTCATGTAAGACAATTTTAATTTTGAGAACTTTGGTATACTGATATGTTATGTTATGAGTATACCAGGAAGTAATGCTCATATCGGGAGAGTCTTTTCTCTTATGAGTGATAAGTGGAAAGATGTAAGGAATACAAGTAGCACCAACTTGTCATGAATTTTCCTTATTCACGCCCACTAAGGCAAAATATGTTGTAAAATATGTACAAGTGTTTGTGACGTGTAAATAAATAGTTATCTTTTACAAATACGGCTTTGATTTTTTGCGAAATTTCGCCGTTCTCTTAGTCTCCCTTATATTTTGTCAAGGACATAAGTACTCACTTATTTTAGTTTAGAAAAGTTGATCACCCTAATAATTTCACAACTGCCACAGCACGTCCAACTTGTGTGGCAGTTGCCGGAACGGACCATCCCGCTTCTGGGAGGCCACAATTTGACGCCTTTCTAACTCGCTCATTGGCTATATGAAGAACGAGTGGCTGTCCGTGGCATGGCGCAAGTTTGCTTTACACGTCGCTATCACACTGAACCCTATGGTTGCAAACATTCCCAGTGAGGGGTGCAAGCAGATGACGTTCTGGCACTTACGTCACTACGTTGTTGGCCGACGATGCTGAAACCATAATCAGTAGGGGAGGCCGGGGCACATTGGCCATAGGGGCAGGATGGCCCAGTCGAATTTGCTCATACAGTAGGTGCTAGATCGTCTTAGGAATCTATCAAAAAGTAGGTAGCACTGTCCCTCTCCTTGCACAGGGCCAATATCGCAGGCGGCGAAGTTTTGGACAAACTGTAGTGCTTAATTGTTTTTGTGCGTGTTTCAGTAAAATTCTACTCTTTGTTTAATGTGTGTTATTTAACTTTTGCTTGGTTTAGGCACAACGGGGTGTGTATTATAATAAAAGGTCGTACTTTAGGGATTATTTCTATATGGGATACAGACTTAATTGTTTCACTGAGTTTTCTAAAGAACAGAATTTATTGTAAAGATGGCGATGGGGCAGGTTGCCCAGAGAGGACGGGGCACGATGGCCAGCCGAGACAACCTGTCACGTCCTGTAGGAGCTGTACTTCTTTAAACTCGATGAAAGGTTTGTTACTTTTAATGACAACAGCGTTTATAACTCTTCAGGTTTATTAAATTATTAACATAATGGTCGAAGTGAAACATATTTTGATACGTTTCAGAGGCCAAGAGATCGTCATACTCACGAGATAAAAAGCATTGAATAAACGTCAACCAGTAAATTTTATTTTAATCTTAAACATTGATCTGAGAAGTCAGAATCTCGTTATTTTCCTTCTTTACAAAACATGAGTTACGACTCTAGTTTAAACCTTTGTTTTGTTTGTAGTACCATAAAAATGATCCGAAATTATAAAAGAATGAAAGGGGAATGATTTCTGAAGATACGATTCTAAGAGCAGTTTTAGAAATGAAAGGAAAGATCTGTGAGGACTGTTAGCGAAGACTTTGCGATTCCCAGAAATTCGTACTGGAGGTACTGTGCTAAGTACAGACAGGCCTCATGTCAGTTCTTACAGGCAATTGAAACTCAAGAAATAGAAATTGAATTTCAACCGTTCACATTGGACCAAATCATTGGAAAGAAATACTGAAGAAAAATTAGATCACAGGCTAGAAAATCCCTTTTTTCAAAAAGGAAAGATGGTGATAATGATGGCGATGAGGAAGACTCACAGTTCCTTTTTGGAACAGTCAACTGGAGAACAAGGAATTCAGTTCACTAACTGTAAGCGTTGGGGTGAAAGAGATGCGTGAAAAATGAAATTCCTGAACTATTTTATGAGTGATAAAACTGTGCTGGAGCTGGACATTGATTAAAGTTGATTGGTTTGTATTAAGGCACTATTAATCGTAATAAGCTTAACCTGTCCTGTTGTCATCGTCCTCAATGATAAGCATTTAACTTAATATTCAAATTGATATTATGTACACTCTTTGACATAAAACCTGGCCGCCGGCCGGCCGCCGCTGAGCCTAAGTCCGAGCGGATCGCGACATGGGACAATAAACGTGGCCGCGCTTATTCGCTCTAAGTCCGGCTATCTGCACAATCTTGCAACACTGTTGACTGCGGGAGTTCATACAGTACTTCTTGTGTGCTGTTAGAAGACGTCTAGGTCAGCTACATCTGTGGTCACGCGGGAAAGTGCGTGACTTACGCGTAAAAGTATTTGCGATCGAAACCGACTGTTGACAAAAATTTTAGTTTCACGTCTCTCGTGCGAGCTGATGCCACATGTGTAAGGGGAGCATATGCGTAACGTATTTCATTTTTTGGTATACTGGTAATAATATTCCGGCCCAATAATATTGCTGCCTCTGGCCGCAGCACTTGGCAGAGCTCTCCGCGGCGCTGCGCTGCCTCGCCCTCTGCCCACAGCGCCTGCCGCCGCTCGTCGCCCTGGATATGTAAAGTGCTATAGTGTTGCTGAGTGCTGATCCACAAAAAAGTTTGCGATGTGTATTTCAGACACGATATCAACGGAACAGACCACCCACTTTGAATGATGAGCATATTATTACACTAATACATTACAGAGGCAAAACATTGTCATAGTCATTGATCCAATCAAATGGCACTCTACGATGGTTATTGCTTATTTGTGGTTTAAATCGCGATCCTTTTCCTTTCAGGAAAGCCCTTCACGTAATTTGTTATTGTCATCAGTTCACATGTTTTCATCAGGACACAGTGCCTAACTGCACTACAATGTTTAGTGTCGTCGTTTGATTCCTTATGGTAAATGTATTCTTGCAAATAATGTAAAATAAAACAAAGTAGAACGTAATACTACCGCCAAACGCACTGTCTCCAACCAGGATTAGAAATGCCGACTCACAGCAGATGTGCATCGCGAGACACGAGCGGAACCACACAGCCAAGCACACGATGGCTCCTGGCGCCCTCAGTCTCTTACATATTCAATGCTGAGCCTCTAATGCATCGCGAAAGATAACTTGAAAGTCACCCATACGAATAACAGCATTCCTTGAGTGCAAAAGTTAAAATTCTGTCTCTCATATCACATGGGCATTATACAGCATGATTCATGACAGTAGAAGAGTACTGTCAAGTGCACTTACCTAGACAATTCAGTACCACTAGCGGAAGTAACTGCACTGTCACAGTGTTGCCAAATATTAGCAACGATGTTGCCAGTTCTTAGCTGTACTAGGAAGACCTGTGACGCGATAAGCAACGCGAAATCGCGCTCGTCTCATACGGGCTTCTAGAGGGGAGTCGCGGATTTTGGTTAATACGCGGCGCTATCTCCTGACAGTTTCCATCGTCACACTTTAGGATGCAGATATTTAATCCGTCCAATGAGGCCGAAATCAGCGTTCATAGTTTTTAAAGCTTAACAGCATTATGATATAATTTCAGCAAATGACTAGAGACGTTAAACATACTGATATCGTTCTTGCAACATACGGCAGGTCAAAGACTGAGATATGTAAACTTCCATCACGATTACAGTTTAACCCCCCCCCCCCCCCCCAAAAAAAAAAGACTAATAAACTTATTTTGTTAGATTTCAGCATGAGCTACTTTTACTTTTTTATTTTTTTTTATAAAAAGTTATTGTAAATCAACGTTGCCCCATCCGCCACGATAAACTTCGCATTTTGAAAAATGACTGCCTTTCAAAATGCAGCCTTACGACCGTACTAGAAATATTTCATGGGTTTGTTTGAAAGCCAGAAGAAACATAGTTAACTGATTATGTGTGCAACACAGTAATTAGTTCATTTGGGGATTCAGAACACAGGATACTTAAAATTACGGCCATGAACTCAGAAACTAAACTATATATGAGAGAAATGTGCAATTCTTAGGTTTTTCATCTGCAAACATATACATATAATCCATAGACTACTAACCAGCTTATTGATTTCGCAGTGTTACAGCCTAGTTGGGCCAACAAATGATGATGAGAATCCGAACCCATGTGACTGATGGATTCTTCGAATTATGCCACCCACGACTTGCATGTGTTGTTGTTTAGTATCTATCTTCACGATGATAAATCAATAGAAATTATTACAAACCTTTTGCCTACTTTCTCATATTGTCGTATTTTCCGTAAACTCAGACATTCTTTCTGGTCTCTTGTACATGAGAAAGAACGCTTTTGCAACTGAATGAATGATAATGATGGTAATAATGATAGTAATCTATGACGTTTACCACATTACAGCAAAATGATAAAGATTGCAATAACAATAGAAAATGACGATCTCTTGGTTGACACACTACAATGAGTTTCTGTATTTCGTTGCTGAATACCGTTTAGGACATTTTTCATAGGAGAAAAATAGACCTGACGCCACACACATTACTAGTACAACGATATCCCACTAATCAACTATGCTTGCTGTAGATCAGGAGGCGAGAATGGCGCCACCGAGCTAAAATGAGAGTACTCGTTCAGTTGTCTGACATTTGTTGGCAGTTAATACAGACAGTCCCGACATAAAACACACAATTATTTGCAATTTAAACAGGGGTCGACCTTCCTGCGGACGAAAATTTAATTCAGGATAACAGAATCATATTAATTCAGTGACTAAACTCATATCCTCAAGAATATTGGAAAATACCTCGAATCCTGGGATTGAGGAAACTATCAGAGTTGTCTAGCGTCGTTAGCAATACTGCCAAGCAATAGCAAGAACTTCTTGGGCATCCCACAATATCCTCATTCCTACAAACAGCATGCTAAATGATAATATTTATCTCGGGTATGCAGCCGGATACCGTCGTCAACCAGACACGATATTTCAGCAGACCAACTGGCTGCCATCTTCAGATGAGAGCGCAGAACACTAACTCGCCGGAAACTGATAAAGAACAAGAAACAGCAGCCCCTTTATACACTGCTGACGACCCACCGCGCGTGCGCGAAACCAAAGTAGAAGCCACCTAGGCGCAATAGAACCAGTAGCGCGCCGTTGGAGAAAAACGGCAAAAACGATGAGTCGAAAACAAGGCTAGTTAAAAGAAACAGCAGGTCGAAATGAAGACCGTTGTTGCTTGATGTCAGATAAAATCGGGTTCCAAGTTTTACTTAGTGGAAAACCCTTGTCCCTATTAATAATATTATCGGCCATACGAATTTCCATGGATTCTTTGAGAACACATTCCCAGTAGCGGGAAGCAGGAGCAATCAGTTTAGTTTCATCGTATAACATCTTGTGTCCCTCATTCAAACAATGTTCAGCAACAGCCGACTTTTCAGGTTGGAACAAAAGAGTATGACGGTGGTGTTCCACACACCGATCCTGAACTGTGCGGATCGTTTGGCCAATGTAAGTTTTACCACAATAACACGGAATACTATAAACACCGGGTTTCCTCAGTCCTAAATCATCTTTGACTGACCCAAGGAGGGCCCTAGTCTTAGGTGGGGGCATAAAAACACTTTTAATGTCGAATCTTCTTAAAATTCTGGAAATTTTCGAGGAAATATTCCCGACGAAAGGCAAAAAGGCAATAGACTTGTAATTGTCTTCTAATGGTTCACCTTTTGGACCAAATTGAAATGCACGACAAATTTGTTGAGCAGTGTACCCATTCTGTTGAAAGACCACTTTGAGATGCTCCAGTTCTTCACCCAGATGTTCAGCATCAGAAATGGCGTACGCTCTTTTTACTAAAGTACGCAAGACCCCCATACGTTGGTGTTGCGGATGACAGCTCGTCGCATGAAGATAAAGATCGGTATGCGTTGGCTTGCGATACACTCCGTGTCCTAAGGTCCCATCACTGTTCTTTTGAACCAAAACATCCAGAAAAGGAAGTTTCCCATCGTTCTCCACCTCCATCGTAAATTTAATATTGGGATGGAGACAATTAAAATGGTCTAAAAATGATTTAAGGCATCCACACAATGAGGCCAAACCATAAAAATGTCATCGACGTATTTTCAAAAACGGGTAGGCTTAAGAAAGGACGTCATTAAAGCCATGTCTTCAAAGTCCTCCATAAAAAGGTTTGCGACTATGGGGGAAAGAGGACTCCCCATAGCCACACCGTCAGTTTGTTCAAAAAACTTATCATTAAAAAGGAAATACGTCGAAGTCAGCACATGACGACATAACTTGACTGTTTCATCATCCAATATATTACTAATTAATAACAATGACTCTTCAAGAGGAACCCGGGTAAAACGGGAAACAACGTCGAAACTGACAAGCAAGTCTGATGGACCAAGACAAACTGACTTCAGCCGCCGAATAAAATATGACGAGTTCAATATGTGATGATCACACTTTCCAACATGAGGAGCGAGAACAGAAGCTAAATATTTGGCCAAACATTGTTTGAATGAGGGACACAAGATGTTATACGATGAAACTAAACTGATTGCTCCTGCTTCCCGCTACTGGGAATGTGTTCTCAAAGAATCCATGGAAATTCGTATTAATAGGGACAAGGGTTTTCCACTAAGTAAAACTTGGAACCCGATTTTATCTGACATCAAGCAACAACGGTCTTCATTTCGACCTGCTGTTTCTTTTAACTAGCCTTGTTTTCGACCCATCGTTTTTGCCGTTTTTCTCCACCGGCGCGCTACTGGTTCTATTGCGCCTAGGTGACTTCTACTTTGGTTTCGCGCACGCGCGGTGGGTAGTCAGCAGTGTATAAAGGGGCTGCTGTTTCTTGTTCTTTATCAGTTTTCGGCGAGTTAGTGTTCTGCGCTCTCACCTGAAGATGGCAGCCAGTTGGTCTGCTGAAATATCGTGTCTGGTTGACGACGGTATCCGGCTGCATACCCGAGATAAATATTATCAGTTACTACGCCGGGAAAGTCTACGCAGCCACAGCATGCTAACTAGCTTTTAGCCATGCTGCGCTACCAAAGCCCATTCTAAGTAAGGCTTCCGGGGAGAGTTTCTTTTAACAAAACGAAGGAAGTGCAAAACGACTACTTTCTCCAAAATTCCTACGGACTGTTGTCCGCCGGCCGCGGTGGCCGAGGAGACTAAGGCGCTCCAGTAACGGTCTGCACGGCCACTACGGTCGGGGGTTCGAATCCCCCCTCGGGCATGGATATTTGTGTCTTCCTAGTTCGTAAGTAGTTCATAAGTAGTTTGTAAGTTTAGGAACTGATGACCCCGTAGTTAAGTCCCATAAGCTTAATAAACGTTTGAACATTTTGGACTATTGTCCCAAAATGGAAGTATATACGGTCAGTTTTGTCATACGCGGCTCACATTCCAGGAATATCACAAAAATGATAATCTGGAGTGTACCGACCTAGAGCAGCTATTACGCAAGTTTTTACCGATAATCATAAAATTGACCAGACGACTTTTGCTGCAGAATATAGCGACTTCTATTAGATCTGCGTAACCTTTCCCGACAAGAAACTGTTTTCTTCGTATAGTGATGCCCCTGTTTAGGGAATTATAATGTTACTGTTTAATGTTGCTTCAGAAGAACTTTTGCCTTAAATATTTTTATCTTTGCAGGTGATTCAAAGTAATTGTAATAATTAGATTCTCTTCAAATTAATCCATTTATTTGATCTATTATTTGTAAAGTAATTGCAACCACGAAAAGTGAAGTTGTACTATAAACCAAAAAGTTTGGTTACTTTAGGTCTATCGTCCATGGGCAGAACGCTTCCATCTGAAATATCTCCACGAAAGGCAGAGAAGCGGACGGTTCTCTGTCATAGTAAAGTTCGGCTCGGGTAGCCGGTCCTCTGCGGAGAAGAGATGTAATTATAAGGTGAAGAAAGAAGTCATATCTAAGAAACCTGCCTATTAATTTTATTTTTCTCCTGTATTTTTATTTTTTCGGGCTTATATTCGCCTTTACTTCTCACAAAATAATGAGATACTTTCTCTACCGGTCCCAGATATGTCGTCGAAAGAAAAATGTCCTCCAGATCATTCATTCGCAGGAGGCGGTGATATATTTACCATTGGTAAATTTACTTGTACGAATATTGTTCGCAACCGTAAATAGTTTGCTCTTGCTGTTCGTCTTCTTAATTTTCCTATAATTCTCCTCGTGAAGTGGATGAAATGCTGTGCTTTATTATTGTTATTACCATTAGTTTTTAAAGTTGAGCTTTGAATTTGTATTTTTTATTACCGTTACATTTGTTTGTTCAGTATGTTTCACAGTATTGAAGATCGACAAGATCTCATATCCATTAACATAAGCGTGTTAGAGCTAATGATAGCGATCATTTTTGTCTTGTTTCATCCGTAAAACTTCCTCTCAAAATGTGGAACACTTCTTTTAACACCCTTCATTTGAAACCGATATGTAGGCAGAGAACATTCACGGCTTACTCATTTATTAACTTCATTGATAATGATAATTTGGATCAGATTTATTTAAAAATTTTGTACTCAGTCCATTTAATTTTTGTAATAGCGGTAAATTTACAACCCTCCGAATTCTACGGCATCTGTTCTAAATCAATGAATAAGAGATACGCCAATACGTTTATTTACTATCTTTTAACAAGCAACAGTGCAATTGCTTTCCGGATTTAAAAAAATGGCACAATTCATCGATCAATTTTAATTTTAATCGTTGTAACAGGTATTTATCAGGTTGCTTTATTGTCTATTGTGTGTTTCTTACAAATTTTACAATTGATTTTATACGAACGATAGGCCAAAAACTTAATTAACATAACTCAGAACCGTGTGACAACGCAATATTTACTCGCGTTCGTTTTTGCGAGTTGGTGCAGTGGTAACACACTGGATTCATATTCGTCTGCACGGCGCTTCGAACTGGCCTTCGGCCATTTGGACTTTAATTTTCCATGTTTTTGCTAAATAAGTCTAGCCAAATGCCGGAATGGTCCCTGCGGCAGGGTACGGCCGATTTCCTTCCACATCCTTATCATAACAATCCGCAACCTTCCTTCTTTCTTTCGTGTCTCGTGTGCAATACTTTATTTATGTTTTCGTGAGTTGGTACAAATTTTGCCGTTCATTTCAAACAAACTTCCCACTGAACAAGAGACCTTAAACTTTCAACTTATAACTGGATGACACTGCTACATTAACGCCATTTCTTAATTGGTGTGTGGTGGAGGGCACTTTTTATACAACTGCTGTTTCCTCCTGTTTCTCTTCCAGTCGTGAATGGTTCGCCGTTAAAACAATTTCTGATAATACTTAATGTGAGTTCATATCGCCCTATCTTTTACCTTCGCGATCTTTTCGTGACTAATACGTAAGAGGAATCAGGTGAAATAGAAATAAAATAAATTTCTCGAATGTCTCTGTTATATTCTCATAAAAACGTTTGAAACTGAATGAAAAATTTCATACATATAAAATTTGAAAAGTGTAAAACAATTATTTAAATGAATAATGCATTTAAAATGGTTTTAAAATAGACTAAGGCGTATAAAGTAATTTTTATCCATTCGAAAATTGCTACCGCGTTAAGGATAGTTCCAAAAAAATTTCGAATGTTTAATAGCTATGTCATTCATCATAGTAACACTGGAACGTAAAGTGTTCTTGCTTCGTGAGTAATGCTAGTAGTAGCGTTTAGTCGCCATCGTCTTGAAGGTTAATTTATTGCATTAACGTTCTGAAGTCGATAATAGGTATGATGCGACGGCGGCAGCCACGGTCGTTTTGGTAAATGCGGCACAACGAGCGAGAGAAGGCGCGCGCATTTGGACACGGAGAAGGCGGAGCGCGCCTGCTGGAGGGAAGGGATAGTTGTTCTGAACAGACGAAGCCATCAAACGGAGTCTAAAAGATGTTCGGTAGACCTCCCCGAACTTACGCGTTTTAACTGTAACGTAAGAAATAAATGAAATTCACGAATTGAATTCACCATTTCAATGGTTAGAACATTAATGTCGTCCGCTATTAGCCGACGATACCGATCGAATGATAATCTATCGACGTCAGATACATGGCACCTAAAAGTCGCCATAAAGTTTGTACTCGAAAACTTATCATAGCGCTTTAGTGAGCAAATTGCAACTAAAACTGTCTGTAACGCATACGGCCATCAGACTACGTAACGTTTTATGAAATCAACGAGGCAGACAACAGTAAGCCAGGTTCGGAATCTATAGAGCATCTCATCAAGAAACGTGCTAAAAATTAGCGTCTGATTCAAATGGAACGCTATTTAACTTAGCAAGATGTTCTATCAATAACAGGTCGCTTGTAATTTCCATATTGACTTGCGGACATTTTATTTTATCAGGAAGCAAACTCGAAGGAAACTGGACAGAATTTGAGTATTTACGAAGACTTTTCTGTGAGTATTTTTGTTATTTAATGTAGTAAATAAACATAACGATAAGGCCTACCTAGGATACAACCTTAAACCGAGAAACAAAAATGTTCAAATGTTTGTAAAGCTTATGGGACTTAACTACGGGGTCATCAGTCCCTAAACTTACAAACTACTTACGAACTAGGACGGCACAAATATCCATGCCCGAGGGGGGATTTGAACCCCCGACCTTAGTGGCCGTGCAGACCGTGACTGAACCGCCTCAGTCCCCTCGCCACCGCGGCCGGCAAACCGAGAAACAAAACTGGAAAACTCTAAATGAGGTATTCATTGATATTTTTTCTTTACTCTTTTAAAATAGCTGGCCACATGGCACATATGCAATTTGGAGGACACAGTGTTTCGACCAAGGGTGGAATTCCGGATCCTAACATGTAGGACGCCAGCTACAAAAACTCGTTCATCAGGCCACCAATGTAATCAAGATTTTCCAACGTCGTAGCTAGGGTCTATTGTTTCGCAACTTTGGCTTCATGTAGATGTGAGTCTGATTTGTAATTCTGCAAACAGTTAACTTTTTCTTGTCACCTCCATTAAATATTTTGAAAAATTAATATCAGAATATGCACATTGTAGTAGTCAGCTGAATTGTGTTCAAGAAGGTCGTTTCATACATTAACTACTCCTCCTCTCTTTCACGTTGCGAGCAATGTGGCTCAACCGTGAGTAAATCAATGAGGTAATGTTTACAGCATTAATGTCTAGCTGTATAATAGTCACTTTATAAACACCTAGCTCATTTGGAAATCGTGTCAGTTTTCTTGCAAAAGCTCGATCTTATCAATTCGTCTCGTTATGTCTTTCTAATATTCAAATGTTTGTCAAGCATAAGGGACTTAACTGCAGGGTCATCAGTCCCTAAACTTACAAACTACTTGTGAACCACCTTGTACTAAAGACGACACAAACTGCCATGCCCGAGAGGGGATTCGAACCCCCGACGGGGAACGGCATCGCGCATCGTAGCATAGCGCCTCAATGCGCTCGGCCGCTCCGCCGCGGCGTTACGTCTTTAAATTATCCGCTTACTGTCAAACAAAACCATTCGCACCAAGTGTCTCCTGGCAACCTCATAGTAGGTGCCACAGCCACCTACTTCTAGAATATCAAGTGACATCACAAACAAAACAAAAGAACATTTTTCTTAAATGAATTTATCAGTTCTAAAATGATGGCAAACTTTTAAATATTGATGTAACAACTTATTTGTAAATTACTTCAAATGTTGTCATCCCATAAAGTAAATAATAAATTCTGAAGGCGCGTCAGCTGTTTTTTAATTAAGATCCTTGCTTCACAGGTCCACGACGGTTTTAATGTTTTTAAAGAGCAATCTTCAGGTGTTAAATATTTTTCATATGAAAATTCATTACAGAGACCCAACGTTCTAATCGCTTTCATCTGTCATGGAAATAAAATTTCATTAAATAGGCCCAGATATATAGAACCAGTCCAACAGAAATTATTACTGTCATTCGGAATAAAAACCAAGGACGTTAAAATGTGGGACAAATAGTCGCGTAATTTTGATGAATGTATTGTCCATGAAACCATTAGATTGCCGACGAAGTGAAGGTATATAAACTAAAGAAGACTGTCCAAAGAATCGAAAAAACCGATAGATGACGGATTTGTGTTTTGTTCATCTTTGCATCAAGTATTACGGCAACTTACGAATATGCACAACTCCCCACTTTCTCTCTTTGGTTTCAGCTTCAAGAGGACTAAATTCAAAACATGCTTGTCTAAACATGATTTGTTTATTCCATTGCATTGATGCTTTGGGTATATTTCCATAACAGCTGCTCATTTAGGTAATATTCCTTGAATGTGAGACGCGCATGACAAGATTCAACGTAGAGACAGTCCGTTTTCGGACAACAGTGCCTAATATCATTCGACAAAATGATCGTTCGCTCTACTTCTTCGTTACAAAAAGTTCTCACAGAAAGTTGGTAGGGTAAGTATTTGATACCTTACTGTTTAGTGACGGATGGGGCAACGTTCATTTCCAGTAAAATTCAATGAAAAAAAAAAAAGCTTTTGTCCAAATCTAACAAAGTAATTGTTTTAGTCTTTTTTATTTGGGAGGGGCGGGGGGGTGTGTGAAACTGAAATCGTGATGGAAGTTTACATATGTCAGTCTTTGACCTTCCGTATGTTGCAAGTACAATATCAGTATGTTTAACTTCTCTAGTCATTTGCTGAAATTATATCATAATGCTGTTAAGCTTCAAAAAATATGAACGCTGGTTTCGACCTCATTGGACGAATTAAATATCTGCATCCTAAAGTGTGACGATGGAAACTATCAGGAGATAGCGCCGCGTATTAACCAAAATCCACGACTCCCCTCTAGAAGCCCGTATGAGACGAGCGCGTTTTCGCGTCGCTTATCGCGTCACAGGTCTTCCTAGTACAGCTAAGAACTGGCAACATCGTTGCTAATATTTCAAAATGTTCAAATGTTTGTTAAGCTTATGGGACTTAACTACGGGGTCATCAGTCCCCAAACTTACAAACTACTTATGAACTACTTACGAACTAGGACGGAACAAATATCCATGCCCGAAGGGGGATTCGAAACCCCGACCGTAGTGGACGTGCAGACCGTGACTGGAGCGCCTCAGTCCCCTCGGCCACCGCGGCCGGCTGCTAATATTTGGCAACACTGTGACAGTGCAGTTACTTCCGCTAGTGGTACTGAATTGTCTAGGTAAGTGCACTTGACAGTACTCTTCTACTGTCATGAATCATGCTGTATAATGCCCATGTGATATGAGAGACAGAAATATAACTTTTGCACTCAAGGAATGCTTTTATTCGTATGGGTGACTTTCAGGTTATCTTTCGCGATGCATTAGAGGCTCAGCATTGAATATGTAAGAGACTGAGGGCGCCAGGAGCCATCGTGTGTTTGGCTGTGTGGTTCTGCTCGTGTCTCGCGATGCACATCTGCTGTGAGTCGGCAGTTCTAATTCTGGTTGGAGACAGTGCGTTTGGCGGTAGTATTACGTTCTACTTTGTTTTATTTTACATTATTTGCAAGAATACATTTACCATAAGGAATCAAACGACGACACTAAACATTGTAGTGCAGTTAGGCACTGTGTCCTGATGAAAACATGTGAACTGATGAGAATAAAAAATTACGTGAAGGGCTTTCCTGAAAGGAAAAGGATCGCGATTTAAACCACAAATAAGCAATAACCATCGCAGAGTGCCATTTGATTGGATCAATGACTATGACAATGTTTTGCCTCTGTAATGTATTAGTGTAATAATATGCTCATCATTCAAAGTGGGTGGTCTGTTCCGTTGATATCGTGTCTGAAATACACATCGCAAACTTTTTTGTGGATCTGCACTCAGCAACACTACAGAATTTTACATATCCAGGGCGACGAGCGGCGGCAGGCGCTGTGGGCAGAGGGCGAGGCAGCGCAGCGCCGCAACCGCTGCTGCCGGCGAGTGGGCCGCGGAGAGCTCTGCCAAGTGCTGCGGCCAGAGGCAGCAATATTATTGGGCCGGAATATTATTACCAGTATACCAAAAAATGAAATACGTTACGCATATGCTCCCCTTACACATGTGGCATCAGCTCGCCCGAGAGACGTGAACTTAAAATTTTTGTCAACAGTCGGTTTGATCGCAAATACTTTCCCGCGTGACCACAGATGTAGCTGACCTAGACGTCTTCTAACAGCACACAAGAAGTACTGTATGAACTCCCGCAGTCAACAGTGTTGCAAGATTGTGCAGATAGCCGGACTTAGAGCGAATAAGCGCGGCCACGTTTATTGTCCCATGTCGCGATCGGCTCGGACTTAGGCTCAGCGGCGGCCGGCCGGCGGCCAGGTTTTTTGTCAAAGAGCGTACATTAAAGTATATTTCTTGATAAGTGTTAGTTTTATTTTGATTTGTTAGTCATATTTACCAAAATACCTGTGGGTTAATTTACCCCGAAGTACGGGCAGATTGGCCCACTTGACATATGTCCAGTATTTTTTTTTTTTCTATTACTTTAACTGATATTTTCAAGTTCAATAACTGCCATCCAGATTCAGTAAAGACCTATGTATATTTAACAATAATTTCATAAATTTAAATATGTCAAATAAATTAATATTAACAAAAATATGGCCAACGTGCCCTACTATCCCCCAGGTGAAATCTGCTATTATCGTCTTGCCAGGTGTACAAATCGTTTTCAGGAAGTATATTTTTTATACGATGGGAAAATTTTGTTACTATAAATCATTGAACTTAGTACACCGATTTACGAAAATAACTTTTTTCCTTTCCTTTTCTACAACAGTGGACAAATTTTCTGTTAAAGCTGACCGCGAAAAGCCGAGCGTTTCCAGGCGTCTTGTAAGGGACATCGAGGCTGTTCCCGCTGGAGGTTGGAGTCGGGCTTATGTGTGTTGTGCTTAGGTTAGTTTAAGTAGTTTGTGTGCCTAATTATCTGTTTGGTCCCATAGTTTTACAAACATTTTATCATTTGACTGCGAAAAATAAAATATTGAGCTCTGCAAGAATGTGGGGTTTCAACTAAGATAGCCTATAAACTATTACGCAAATTGTTTTTCCCGGAGATATTATTTCTTCTTAACGTATTTTCAAACAAAAATTTTATTCACAATAACGATGATCGTGTGGCATTTCTTTGGCCGTTAAATCCCAACTGTGATCGTGTTCGACCTGCCTGGTGCAAGTCTTTTACGTGACGCCCCTGGACGACTTGCGCGTCCATGATGATGATGATGATGACACAACACACAGCTCGCGATTGGAGAAAATCCCCAAACCGACCGGAACTCGAACGCGGGCCCCCTGCCTGGCAGTCTATCACGCTGGCCAGTAGATTACGGAGGCGGAATTATTAACAATAATGCTCTGTTTCTTTTTCTTATTCACTGCTGATTATACAGATAACAGACTGTAAATAAAATAGAACTTTTCAATCCTTACCCTCTCCCATATCTTAATTGTGTAGAGTGCTGCCATTGAAGTTACCGTCCTCATAGGTTCATCTACTGGAGGGGTCGCTAATATACCGTAGTGGCCGTGCAGACCGTGACTGGAGAGCCTCAGTCTCCTCGGCCACCGCGGCCGGCCCTTAATTGGTCTTTTTCACTGACGCACATGTACATTACCATGAGGGGTGAGGTACACGTACACACGTGGTTTCCGTTTTCAATTACGGAGTGGAATAGAGTGTGACCCGACATGTCAGGCCAATAGATGTACAATGTGGTGGCCATCATTTGCTCCACACAATTGCAATCTATGGCGTACTGAATGTCGTACACGCCGCAGTACATCTGGTGTAATGTCGCCGCTGGCTGCCACAATACGTTGTTTCATATCCTCTGGGGTTGTAGGCAAATCACAGTACACATTCTCCTTTAACGTACCCCGCAGAAAGAAGTCCAGAGGTGTAAGATCAGGAGAACGGGCTGGCCAATTTATGCGTCGTCCAGTCCTATGAAACGCCCGTCGAACATCCTGTCAAGGGTCAGCCTAGTGTTAATTGCGGAATGTGCAGGTGCACCATCATGCTGATACCACATACGTCGACGCGTTTCCAGTGGGACATTTTCGAGCAACGTTGGCAGATCATTCTGTAGAAGCGCTATGTATGTTGCAGCTGTTTGGGCCCCTGCAATGAAGTGAGGACGAATGAGGTGGTCGCCAATGATTCCGCACCATACATTTACAGTCCACGGTCGCTGTCGCTCTACCTTTAAGAGCCAGCGAGGATTGTCCAAGGACCAGTAAAGCATGTTCCGGAGATTCACTGCCCAGTGGTTTGTGAAACCCGCTTCATCGGTAAACAGGTAGAACTGCAACGCATTCTCTGTTAACGTCCATTGACAGAATTGCACTCGATGACTAAAGTCATCACCATGTAGCGACACATGAAACGGGCGAAAGTGGTGACGATGCAGTATGCTCATGACACTACTTTGACTCAGTCCAGTGGCTCTCGCAATGTCCCGTGTACTCCTGTGTGGGTTCACGGCAACAGCAGCTAACATACCAACTGCACCCGCTTCTCCTGTGACGGGGCTGTTACGGACCCGTTTGCTTGCTACGACCATACCTGTTGCATACAGTTGTCGGTAGATGTTTTGAAATGTGCGGCACGTTGGATGCTTTCTGTCCGGGTACCGTTCTGCATACACACTGCAGGCTTCTGCTGCATTTTGTCGACACTTGCCACAGATGAGTATCATCTCCTCCTTTTCAGAGTTCAAATACTCTATGGTCACAGTTCCTACAACACAGTGTACTACAGTTACTCTGCGTGCAAAGACGAATGCATAATAACAATAGCAGCAAGCGCTACATGCGGACACTGCAACAGTTAGACCAAACCACAACAGTGCACTACAGCCACACTCGTAAACACGGTCGTCATTGTAAACATGTCCCTGCAGATGCTGCTCAACGACCGTGGCCCGTGTTTGTTACAACACGGAACTGAACGTCGTAGGTTTCAAGTGTCAAATTTAGGTTACAATATCTCCCGATGTAATTGACATTTTACAATGCTACAAACGGTACTGATCACGTATTTGTTTCTATATTCAGATGTGCTAACAAAACTAACGGGGTTCCATTTAAAAAAAACGTAGGTTTGTGTTAAAAAACATACTTCCGTGCATTTTTTTCTTGTTCTTGTTTTTTTGGTTTTTTTGGTTTTTTTGGTTTTTTTTTTTTTTGTTTTTTTTTTTTTTTTTGTTTTAAGCAATTACAATTACACTAGCCCTTCTACTCACGTTCGGTCTGTGGAATCGGTTCGTCAGTATTTGATGTGGTTTACGAAATATATCCAGCGGTAATGTTAGGTGACTCACCCTAATGTACTCGTAATGGTCGGCAAGTCACCGTTCAGGGTATAAAAAAGTAGCGTTGGCCCACGCTCTGGCAACACCGCCTGGAAGACAAGGCGTCACAAATGGCACGAGGCCAACGAGAAAGACAGGCCGCGGCGCCGCACGTCATCTCACGTAGGCGAGGTAGTCTCAGGGGCGGATCCAGGACGGCCTGCTGGGGGAGGGGGCGGTGAAAAATGTTTCATCATCATCTAATCTCTGGCTCAGCAGAAAGACTAGTACTGGGTCCCCCTTTTTACCGCACGCCCAATCAAACACAAGTCTCACAGTTTTGAAGACTCACAAGGGAATTACTCGGGCTCGAACAAACGGAAATATACCAAAATCGTCTGAGAGATAATGTAGAGGTCCCTTATTCCACTAGCGATACTCTCGCATCTGCAAAACTTTGCAGTTCCCCATTAGAGGCCTCTGCATGAGCCACGCCACATTGCATTTTGACCTGCCAGTACACCAGTCGGGAGCACAAGGGACAGTGCGGTGTGCCTCTGAAGTTACGTTTTGTGACGTTATTTGTGTAGTGAAGCGGCAGATGGGTCAGCGATTGGTAATCAATCCTGATAATGTATTGCGATTGGTTGAGATGAAAGAGCCCTTCTTCGTGAATACGTTCTTGGTGTAGAAGTGAATCATTGACATGTTTTCTGGTATCTATTATAGTGCAGAAATATGAGCATAGATTAGAAACACTATAGTATATACCACGTAACATGCAGAAGGTTTCTTCGTAATTTCATCTCAACCAATCACACTATATTAGCAGGATTTTTTACCAATCGCCGACATATCCGACACTTCACTACACAAATAACGTCTCAAAAAAGGCAACTTGAGAGGCACACTGCACCGTCACTACTGGTGTACCGGCAGGTCAAGGTGCAGTGCGGCGTGGCACACGCAGAGGCCTCTAATGGGCGACTGCAGAGCTTTGCAGATGAGGGAATATCACTAGAACAATGAGGAACCTTCACACTATATCTCACACGATTTTCGTTTATTTATATTTGTTCGAGCCCAAGTACTTTCCTTGTCAGTGCAGTTCGCATTCTTTAAATAATAATAATAATAATAATTTGAGCTGCCGGGGGGATGGCGAACGACCCTTGGATCCGCCTATGTGTAGTACTGAGCCAGCGCGATCGCTAGGTGAGTGGCTGTCTGCTGTGAGGCAGTGGGCTGTGCCCCAACGGCCGGCCAATCAGCTAGCGATCGCTCCGGCTCTACACTGCCTCGATTACGTGACATGACGTGCGCGGTCGGTCCTGTCTTACTCGTTAGCTTTGCAACAGGCCGTGACTATATCACACCAAGAGGCCGCGAACGCAAACTGACTGGCCGGCCGCTACGAGGCGATGGGCGTGCCCCAGAGGCCAGCCAGTCAGCTGGCGACCGCGGCCTACCGGTGTGACGTCTTATAGGCGGTGTCGGCTCTGGCTATAGACGGGGGGCCAATGCAACACCACCGATAGAGAAGGCCGCGGCGCGCCGCGTCAAACCACGCAGAGCAGGTCGCGATAAGTAGCTGCTACAGCTTGGTGGGCTGTGCCCCGGCGGCCAGCCAGTACGCTACGCGATCGAGACCTGCTCTGCGCGCCGAGACACGAGCGCGCTCGCCTTCTCTAACGGCGGTGTTGGCTAATCCGACCAGACTGGCCGCAGTGTCATCCTCGGTTAGCGGGATCGTGGAATGCAGTGAGGAGGAACTCGTGGATAACTGGACAGCTCTCACAGTCGTATTCAGTTTCTTCCGCTCCACTACTAACTGGTCGATTAGTTCTTCAAGTGCACTCCATTCCAATCCTACAGCCGAGGGAAAAATGTGTTAGTAACGGAAATCGAACCCAGGTCTCCCGCATGTTAATCAGTCAGGATGAGTATTAAATCTGATCCTCCCTTCCTTTTTTTATGCCATTTGCGCATACCTCCCGGCCCGATGCATATTTCCATTTGCCCCACACAGTCTATTACACTTTACGCTCATAGCTTCCATTATGCAATATCCGAATAGGGAGAGATGTTGATTACAAATGTCGCATATATTGCTTTAGTTTACAAATGATGCTCAATGTCTATGTTTAACGGTGTTACTAGTACAAATGTCTTAAGAGATACATATATGTGTACGAATATCAACCAATTTCATAGTCACCGATGTTCTTTAGTTTATATAATGCATTCTTGCTTGAATCAAGTGTTGAAATTGAAATATTTGTAAATCTAAGCGACCAAACGGCTGAGGTTATCGGCTCCTAGGCTTACAAATTACTTAAACTTAATTATTCTAAGGACACCAGATACACCTATGCCCGAGGGAGGACTAGAATCTCAGACGGCAGTGGACGCACTGTCCTTGACATGGCAGATAAGAGTTGGGGGCCCATACCTGCCGTTCGTTGAGCCTATGATATCCATTAGCGCTGCTCGTTTGGCTTGTCTTTTGTGTCAGCCCTTTATCGTAACAGTATAGCTCTTCGTGCGTGCTTTCTGGAGATATTTTAAATTTTTTAATAGGGTCAATAATCATTAATAAATCGTTGTTTCTTTCAGCAGCCCTTAAATGTAACATGGCGGCAACTCTTATCGTGCCATTATTTGCGAATAATTGTTTTGCAATATAGAAGAGCGAACCAAAAAGTAAGTTACTCTTCCAAGTTACGCCAGCCGCAGTGGCCGAGTAGTCTGCGGCGCGTCAGTCACTGTCTGCACGGCCGCTACGGTCGGGGGTTCGAATGGATCTTTGTGTCGTCTTTAGTATAAGGTAGTTCATAAGTAGTTTGTAAGTTTAGGGATTGATGACCCTGCAGTTAAGTCCCTTAAGCTTAACAAACATTTGAACATTTCTTCCAAGTTACGATGCACATAGGCAATACCGGTATGACAACATACAGTGTAACTTCAATTTTCTACATATTTCCCAAGAGATTGTAAACATTTCTCGGAATGGGTAAACAACTTTCCAATTCCTGCGCTACGCAACCGCTTGGATACAGTTGCTTTCACTTCGTTTCACACTGTCAAATGTTGCACAGGTTGCGTAAGTCATTTAAAACTGAACGTCGGTGTGATTTTGTTGCCCGGTAACGCAACACGGAACATGAGTGATTCAAATGGGAGGTGTGGTATCACCCTCTATATACTCCATACCTAGCACCATGCATTTATAATGTTCGGCAAGATGGAAAAGGATTTTGGTGAACGACTATACAGCCCTGGAGGTGATATCTACGCATCCGGGAAAAAAAAGTTCCTTTCCCGTTCCAAGAAATGTTTACAGCCTTTCGGGGACTGTATGGAAAAGCGAACTTTATTTCATGTTGTCATAGCTGTGCCTGCTATGTGTATGTGGTTCAATAAATGGTCGTAACTTAGAACTGTACCTCACATTTCGATTCGTTCTCGTAGATGGTTTATTATGCAATCTCAATTTCTAGAAATAAAAACAATCATACGTAGAAGCAGAACTCACGCACCGAAGGTTTACTACAAACTTAATTGTATGTATAGGCAGTTTATCCATCGTCGACGACTTTTGCCTGTTAACGATATAGACAACCTCCCCGATGGGACAGCGGCGAAAAGTCTACACAACTACGGCGGCCGGACGCACTAATGCCTCCCGGTCCACTCAAAGGCAAATGGAGCAAGCAAGGAACTTTAACATGAAGAGACTGAATGTATGTCATTTCAACATAGAAGGCTACACAAGGATGAAGGGAGAAATCCTTGAAAAATTTTTAACTAGAGAATAAGTGCCGTACTTCTACAAGAGACCAACCTCACAGATGAAACTATCTACCAACTCAAAATACCGGGATTCACCAATGTGAGCTACATTGGCCACGACAAGCATGGTATGGCCACCCTAGTAAAGAATGAAATCCTGAGGAATGTAGACACACTAAAGCCACCAACAGAACACGCGATAGGCATAAAGCTGGGAGAACTGACGCTGTATAATGTGTATAAACCTCCATCACAGAAATGGTCAATAGATATCTTACCCAAGGCTAATCACGCAGCAGTTTATGCTGGCGATTTCAACTCCCAACATACCAGATGGGGTTACCCGATATCCTCAGCTGAAGGCACTGGACTAAATGACTGGGCAGAGAACCAGGACCTACACCTACTGTTTGACCCTAAGGACAAAGCCACCTTCAAATCAAAGGATTGGGACACAACATCCACACCTGACCTAGCCTTCGTCACACGTGGAGCAGCAGGCGTACCCGTGCAAGGGACGAGGAGGGTCCTAGGGGCTTTTCCACGAAGCCAACCCCACCCAGTAATAGTAGAGTTTGGACTATCAATCCCAGTCATAAAAAGTCCTCCAATCCCCCGCTGGAATCTCAGGTAAGCTGACTGGAATAAATAAAGATCCTTCGTCGAGAAGACGATAAATCGGATACCGCCGAAACCCGAGAACTACAAAAGATTCACAAACCTGGTACAAAAAGCAGACTTAAATGCTATTCCACGAGGTTCAAGGAAGGAATACACCCCCTGCTGGACTAAAGAGTGTGAAACACTAGTGGAGGAATTTGAGAAGAGTGGGGACACCGAGACTGCTGACCAATTGATAAACGTCATGCATGAGGAACGAAGGAGCAGATGGAAAGAGGCAATGGAAAACCTTGATTTCACTCATTCTAGCAGAATGAGCTGGGGGCTGTTGAGAAAATTAGGCAGCGTCGCAATACCTCAGAGGCCGTCTCTTTGCATCACTGCCTCTGAGATCCAACTAAAGACAGCTGAAAAGAAAGGGGTTTCCAGACCCTAATTTCCTGGTCCATAATCCAACCAACATGGTTATTGTGAAGACAGAAGAGATTACAAAAATTCTGAAGCTAATAAGAAAAGGAAAATCAGCCGGACCTGACGAGGTCCTACCAGAATTCTTGAAGGAACAGGGAACTCTAGGAAGAAGGTAGCTCGCCACACACTGAACGGAATGTATCAGCACGGGCGCTCTCCTCAAGATCTGGAAAGAAGCAAAAGTCATTGCTGTGTTGAAACCTGGAAAGACTGGAGATAACCCAAAGAACTACAGACCAATATCCCTGCTATGTACCTCCTATAAATTATTTGAGAGAATATTACTGACTAGATTAACTCCACAAATTGAGACGAACGTTCCAACATACCAAGCCGGTTTTCAAGCAGGCAGAAACTGTTGCGATCAGGTGCTGTCCCTTACAACCTACACTGAGAAAGGATTCCAAAACAAGATGAACACTGGACTGGTTCTCATAGATCTTACATCAGCTTATGATACAGTGTGGTTCGAAGGACTACTGCTCAAGCTAACTGGAATCATTAAATGCAAAGATACTTACACGTTACTCAAGAACATGTTAACAGGCAGCAAAATAAAGGTCTCTCTTCATGGCACGAACAGCAAGAGTGTGGTTCTGATTAACGGTCTGCTACAGGGCTCGGCACTAGCACCCGCTCTGTTCAATCTGTATATAGCTGACCTACCAGAAACCAAATCACGTAAATTTGCGTACGCTGACGACCTGGCCATCGCGTATCAAAGTAAAATTTTCAACGATCCCGATGAAACATTGAATGCAGACCTCAAAGTCCTGAACTCCAAGTGGCACCTACACCAAAACTCCATCAAAACAACCAGCACCATAATGCACCTTAACAACAGAGAAGCTCATACAAAATTACAGCTCTCTGTGAATGTTCAGCAGGTTAGACATGAAAATAAGCCTAAATACTTGGGTGTGAAATTAGGTTGCACCCTAACATACAACTCACATTTAGAGGACACAAAACAGAAACTAAAATCCCGCAATGCTATCCTGCCGAAACTAGCGGGAACGACTTGGGGATGTGGAGCGAACAGTTTGAGGACACTAGGACTAGCTCTTGTCTACACCGTAGCTGAATATTGCTCGGCGGTCTGGATGAGAAGCGCACATGTAGCTAAAGTGGACGTTCAGCTGAGGGAGACGATGCGAATAATCTCGGGAGACTGAGGGCCATCCCTGTGCTTGGCTCCCTGTCCTTGCCAACATAGAGCCCCCTGAAATCAGGCTATCCATAACAATATAGCAAAAAATCCTAGGCAACCTGGACCTACCTATCCATGAAGATCTAGGAGCTACAAACAGGCTTAAATTCAGGACAGCTTTTTGGAAAACTGGCGAAGACCTTCAAGACTTCAACTCGAAAACACTCTGGAAAGAGCTATGGGCTACAAGTGCACACATGAACTGCAGTTTTGTGGACGACCCCAATACAAAGATCGAAGGAATTAATGTTCCAAGGAAACTGTGGACTAATTTGAACCACGTGAGATAAGGTGTCGGCGGATGTAAGCAATTAATGAGGAAATGGGGCCTGTCAGACAGCTCTGAATGTGAGTGTGGTGAAACCCAAACAATGGACCATTTACTCATGTGTGAAGTGTACGGCTATGATGGTGACTTGAAAGACATACACAGACTCAGTGACTCGGTCTTGAAATGGGTTGAGAGAATATGTAATGTAGGTTAGTACTGTAAGGGCCTTGTATTGTTAGAGTAGTTGTATAAGAATACTGTAATTAACTAAAGAATATTTGTCTTTGTACATGCCGAACGACCAAATAAATAAGATATGATACCAGATTTCGATGAGTGAATTTGCAAGTATTAAAATATGCGACATAAATCGCCGTAGCTTTTTCATTCGTTGACTTCAAAACTTGAATATGTTAGACTGCTACAGAGATGTAGACCTTAGGAACTGACATAAAAATTACGAACTTACTTCAATTTCTCTTGCAGCAGCAGCGGATGTCCGTAAAGGTATTCTTCCGGGTAATAAGCGAAATAGCGCTGCCGAGAAATAACGTTATTCCGTTAAGGAGAAATTTTGATTTCCACTGGCGACAACACGGTCGACCTCGTAGTTGCACCCATTCCATAACTAGATGGCTGTCGTGAGACGCCTGTACCATTCGTGGCGTATCGTCCCCTTTGGATATGGAAATATCTATTTCCTTTAACCACTGTTCACGGCTCTGCACACACAGGATTTTTGTTTTATGCACACCCATGGTATCGCCCCTCTCGAATTACATTAGTGTAAGTAGCTTCATGTATAATTATTATTGAAAAATTGTACTTCAGTTTTCGTGTTCATGAATTTATATAACGCCAAGAAATAAATCATTTCCTTACTGCGATATTTTGGTTTCCACTGCAGACAACATGGTCGACCTTGTAGTAGCACCCTTTCTATCGCCAGATAGCTCTCGCGGTAGACCTGTATCGTCCACGGCGGACCCTTTACATATGAAAAGTCAACTTCCTGTAACTACTCTTAATGGCTGCGAACACACACGATTTTCATTTTGTGAACATCTACGGTAATGCCTCTTTCGAATAACGTCCGTATCATTAGCCTCTTTGTACAATTACTATTACCACGAAGAGCCAAAGAAACGTGTATAGCGGGCAGTTCCAGCCCGCGAGCTCGCCCGTCAGCTACGGCGCGCCTACTTGCTGGCGGGCACCGCTTCTCGGCCGTGAGCTGCTATCGCGTGGGGCACACGGCTGCGGCGAGCAAAGAGGTATATAAACAACTTAGAGAGGCTACAGGCAAGCTACAGCGCTCTGGCTGGCAGCACTAAGCGATACTGGGCGCCATATTTGAGAACGTCAGTGTGAAGCAGCAGCGTGAGCAGACGCTTCTGTTTGTAATCTAAACTAACGTGTAAGCGCTGTTATTTGTGGTGTCGCACAAGTATGAAGTGCGCGCCACGTACTTACGCCGCGCGCCGCCATGCACGCACGGCGCGGCGTTCTTACGACGTCAGCCACGAGCGCCCTCTGCTGCGATCCCGCTCGTGGCCACCACTGAACGACATCGTTCACTTGGGACTGAGATAGGAACCAGTTAACACTTGGGATTCAGATAGGCACCAGTGAAGACTTGGCAATTGGATAGGCACTAGGAATCATCAGTAGGCAGGCCTCTCTCTATATAAACTATGTATCAGCATTCTGCAGTCAAGAACTATGTAAAAGTTAAGTATTACCAAGACTCCATGAAATATATATCTCGTTCTAATTTACTCTAGTGTTTCTAGTTTCTGCTGTCCCACTAGCTGGTTCACCTCCGTACCTGCACACGCGTGCATCCTTTATTCCTGTGCGGTCTCTTTCTACTCGACCACCGACACCAACGACAACCGGCGGACGAGACACAAAAGCGGCGACGAGGCTGAGACACAATATTATTAGTGGTAAATCAAGCCCAGTGTATGTTCGGCGTACAATTTCAGCAACCGCAGTGCTAAAACTGTTGGAATATCATACATAAAGAAAGAGATATGTAATTTTATAGTTCGTTGTGTATAGACAAATACAAGCTGATAAACATTCATTATGGTTAACTTTTGCAGTTTCAAAATTATGTTTACTTGACGACCATTAAAAAGCTAGGCAGAGGGCAGATGTATTTTGTGTGTTTTAATGTAATGACAGTTGTTTATATAGGCTACAAAAGGGTTTTAACCATTGGGTAAGTAGCCTAGGTATATGAACTGTAATTGAACTACTCTTTATACAGATTTCTTTTGAAAAAGGAGTTGCTAACCAAATGGGTAACCAGAATGAGGCTTGATAAGTGGCAGCCTACAAAGTATAGGTACATATGCTCTTGTCATTTTGAAGAAAAGTTATGGATGCTACCACCGATCGAAAGCGGCTACTTGCAAATGCCATTCCAACACTATTTTCGTTTCCTGAGCACCTACAGAAACCAACAGCTGTAAGGAGAGTGCCAAGGCAACGTCAAATTGTGGAGAGCTTGATAAATACGTAATGTACTTCAAAGCATGAAACCTTTGAACCACAGGCAGAATACAGGTAATTAAAGACTTTAAAGACATTCGCCTGCATTTATAGGGAAGATATGTCGGCAAATACAACCATTATTGACATTATAGTAACATCAAATAATGCAGCACTTCGACTATTGTAAATATTACACTTGGGATGCAGTAGTAAATGAGAAATGCCATTCGTAATGGGAATTACTTTCCGAAATGCGTCGCCCAGAAATTAAGGAAAAATCAAGCCTGACAATGATTAATATAAAACTTATAATTCAACGTTAGCAGATGCCCAGTACCACCTGGCGTGACAATGACGTTCTCACAGATGGAGGCAACCTTTCCAATTGGCTTCAACTATGGCGGCACTGTGGTCAGCCTATGTTATTTGTATAGGTCTTTAGCGGCGAGCGCACGTGCAAGTGAAGCAGCAAACAGCAGGAAGGGCTGTGACGTCACGAGAAACTGACAGTTACATTCCAATTCCCGCGACGGGCTCGATAATTTATGAAATAGCTACAACTGAAACTGCCATTTTTATCCGTGGAAGTGCGGGACACGTGACGCCAGGTCAATCCTCATCGATAGTAATGTTTTTTGTTATTATAATTAAAAGCTCCGCGAACCTGAATAGCAGTAATGTGGTTTCATGAATGGAATTTCAAACGTTCAAATGTTTGTAGAGCTTATGGGACTCAACTATGGGGTCATCAGTCCCTAAACTTACAAACTACTTATGAACTAGCTAATACTAAGGACGGCACAAATCTCCGTGCCCGAGGGAGGATTCGAACCCTCGACCGTAGTGGCCGTGCAGAACGTGACTGGCGCGACGCAGACTGCCCGGCTACCGTGGCCGGCTGAATGGAATTTTATAAAGCATGTTCATGGTGGCATTATTTTACATTTTTAAATGCAAAAAAAAAAAAAAAAAAAAAAAGAAAAAAAAAAAAAAAAAAAAAAATGTTCAAATGTTTTTAAATCTATCGGACCAAACAGCACTCCGTAGCTTACAAACTAAGGTAAACTAACCTAAGGACAAACACACACACCCACGCCCCAGGGAGGACTCTAACCCCCGACGGCGAGCAACCGCGCGCTCCGCAGCGAGGTGATTAGACCGCTCGGCTACTCGACCGCGGCTTTGTAAATGATGACTCCCTCTTGCAAGCGGCCAAACAGTGGATCTAACGTGTTGGCCAGAATTTTACAGTGCGGGTATACAGGCGCTGGTTCCAAGATGGCGTAAGCCAGTTGAGAGGGGTAGGGATTATGGGGAGAAATGAAAATATTGTTCCTAAACGATGTATCTACGCACTGTAAAACTTTCATACATTTAGAATAAAGTGACCCTCGTATGTATATGTTTGCACTGGGTTAAAAGTTAAATGATGTACGTATTTCGGTAGTGGCAGGACGAACAGTCTGGACGTAGAAATGCTACTAGAGGTACACGGAGATTAGTTTCTTGCGAACTGAATGAGACTTTTGAGGAAATGGAGAAAAATAAAACAATGCATTTCGTAACTAATATATTAAAGTGTGATACGGTATTTCGCTAGTTCTTTGCACCATCTCAGCAATATTTTTTTCATAATATAAGGAAAAATATTTGGAATTCATTAATTTATGTTTGGAATCGACTTCACTCGACCACGATAGCGAAGCACCCGCTCGTTTGACCGGTGAAATTGTGGCGTGTGCGCAAGCTGCCTATATTTTGCCGGCCGTCCAGCCTTAAGCCCGCCTCAGACGACGCTTGCTTTGCCACTGGATTGCGTGCTGGGAGCTGCGATGGCAGCAGTGACGGCTGCTGAGATGGAAAGTGACGTCATTGCTGGCTCCGCGGCGGGGTCGCGTGCTGGAATTCGGAGATAGTACATGTCCTATTTTGCCGCTTGTTGTCTGTGGTGGATTTTAACGTTAGGGAATGAGGAAGACGCATATCGTCACGTGTACGTATGTTTTCCAAGCTTCCCACTAGAGTCTACTGATGCTACATTGCTTGTGTGCTCCAAGCGTCGTGCTGACAAGTTTTGTGTTGGTAGCAGCCTATTATGAGACACGATATTTGACAACATGTCAAAATTAAAATGGTATCTTGATATTATGTATATTATGTATAAAGACGTTATTTTTGTAGTGAAGCGGCAGATGGGTCAGCGATTGGTAATCAATCCTGATAATGTATTGCGACTGGTTGAGATGAGTCCAGTGCCAGCTGTCACCAGTGCCACATCGTAAACAGCGCTAAGTATCTGAATTTAATTTGTGTCAAATTTAATTTGCCAGTCTAGTTCATTTTCGGTAGTACTGTTTTAAGAGGTTTATTCCCGCGTACTTGCAGATTTCGTTGGTACTACTGTTTTAATTGTTTATTCTATCGAATTTGATAAATACCGTTGTGTTTAGTCTTCGTCTTTGACCGGTGTATTTCAAAACAAGTCAGAGACCGTTATTAAGCTCGTTATCAGTCAGTCCAGTGCCAGCTGTCACCAGTGCCACATCGTAAACAGCGCTAAGTATCTGAATTTAATTTGTGTCAAATTTAATTTGCCAGTCTAGTTCATTTTCGGTAGTACTGTTTTAAGAGGTTTATTCCCGCGTACTTTCAGATTTCGTTTGTACTACTGTTTTAATTGTTTATTCTATCGAATTTGATAAATACCGTTGTGTTTAGTCTTCGTCTTTGACCGGTGTATTTCAAAACAAGTCAGAGACCGTTATTAAGCTCGTTATCAGTCAGTCCAGTGCCAGCTGCCGGACTCAGTTTTGTTGATTCGACAGTGTAGTTACCACTGACCACAGTTAAGTCAGCAGCCAGCCGCCTTCATTAGAGTACTAGGCTTCTTTAAAGTTGTTAATTGCTGTTAATTGTATCGATAGGATGGATAGGATGTGTGCCTGCTGTGTGCGGACGCAGGAGGAGTTGGCCGCGGTTCGCGAACAGCTGAGCGTGCTGTTGGCTACGGTCAGCCGTCTTCAGGCTGCTGTCTCGGGGTGCAGCGATGGTGGGGAGTCTGGTTCGTCGAGTGGGACACCTCAGGTGTCTCGCGCTACGCTCTCTGTCCCTGCTACCGAGGCACCTTCAGGTGTACCGGACGTCGTCGAGCCGCCTTCTCCGCAAGGGGAGTGGCGGGTTGTACGGCGTTCGCGTCGCTCGAGGCGGAAGGCCAATGTGGAGGCTGGACGTCCGTCCGCGCCCGTTCGTCCTGTGAGTGATAGTGTGGCCACTCCTTCAGCAGGGTCCGAGCAGGTGCACGGGGGGAGGGGATTATTAGTTATTGGGAGCTCCAATGTCAGGCGCGTGATGGAGCCCCTTAGGCAGATAGCGTCCAGATCTGGAAGGAATTCCAACGTGCACTCGGTGTGTTTGCCGGGGGGCCTCATCCGAGATGTGGAGGCGGCCTTGCCGGCGGCTATCGAGGGTGCGGGGTGCAGTCGACTGCAAGTCGTGGCTCACGTCGGCACCAATGACGCTTGTCGCTTGGGTTCTGAGGACATCCTCAGGTCCTACGAGCGGCTGGCGGAATTGGTGAAGGCTGCTGCCTTCGCACGCGGGGTGCAAGCAGAGCTGTCGATTTGCAGCATTGTTCCCAGGGTTGATCGGGGTCCTTTGGTTTGGAGCCGAGTGGAGGGTCTGAACCAGAGGCTTCGCCGACTCTGTGACAGTCATGGCTGCAGATTTCTGGATCTGCGTTATCGGGTGGGGAATTGTAGGGTGCCCCTAGATAGATCAGGGGTGCACTACACTAAGGAAGCGGCTACTCGGGTAGCAGAGTACTTGTGGAGTGCACATGGGGGTTTTTTAGGCTAGGCGTTAACTCAGATGAGCACTCGACTGTCAGCATTCAAACAGCGAATTCAGGCCACGTTCTGAATAAAAATTCGAACATAAAAATATTAGCCGCGAACTTACAAAGTATTAGAAACAAAGTTCCCGAATTTGCAGCGCTGCATGGAAGTTATTGCGCTCAGATAGTTTTAGGCACCGAAAGCTGGCTAAATGATGATGTGGAAAGTTCAGAAATATTTAGCGAAGCGTGGAATGTATATCGGAAAGATAGATCTGATACAACCGGAGGAGGAGTGTTCATCGCTGTGGACAAAGATATTGTTTCTACTGAGATCGAGGTTGAAAGTAATTGTGAAGTTATCTGGGCACGCATAACAGGTCTAAAAGAAGTAAAGTTAATAGTTGGTTGTTTTTACCGGCCCCCCAGTGCTGCTGTAGCAGTTTTAGAATCATTCAAGGAAAGTCTACACCAGGTAGTGCATAGGTATCCGGGCCATGCAATATTAGTCGGAGGTGACTTCAACCTAAAGAGTATAGATTGGGACCTCGCTAGTTACATTTCAGGCGGTACAGACAAGCAGTCATGCGAGCTACTTTTGGACACATTCTCCGAAAACTGTCTTGAGCAGTTAAACCGGCAACCCACGCGCAATGGAAATATTCTAGACCTTATAGCCACAAACAGGCCTGACCTTATTAACGATGTCTGTGTAGAGACAGGAATTAGTGATCATGACATCGTCATAGCGTCGATGGTGACCAAAGTTCATAAACCAGTCAAGAAGGCTAGGAGCGTGTTTTTGTTGGGAAAAGCCGACAAGCAAATGTTACGATCGCACTTAGAAAATAAATGGGCATCGTTTAATTCTGGGACTATGGATGTAGAGGAATTGTGGACTAAATTTAAATGCATTGTTAATGAAGGGTTAGAGAAATATGTGCCAGTAAAGACGATTAAGGATGGAAAAGATCCACCGTGGTATAATAATAATGTTAGAAAGCTGCTGAGAAAGCAAAGGCTGTTGCATTCTCGATTCAAAAAAGAACACGCAAATGGTGACAGGCAAAAGTTAGTAGAGATTCGTGCGTCTATAAAAAGATCGATGCGTGAAGCATACAATAATTATCACAGCCATACCTTAGCAAAAGATCTTTCCGAGAACCCGAAAAAATTCTGGTCCTATGTAAAATCGATAAGCGGGTCAAAGCCCACTGTCCAGTCACTAGTTGATCATTCCGGGGCAGTAATAGAAGAAAGCAAACGGAAAGCTGAAGTTCTAAATTTAACCTTTAAGAAATCTTTCACGCAGGAGGACCGCACAAATATACCATCATTTGATCAACGTACTAATTCCGAAATGGGGGACATAGCAATAGGTATTTCCGGTGTAGAGAAGCAGCTGAGAGAGCTAAATACGAAAAAGTCTGCTGGTCCGGATGGAATACCAGTTCGGTTTTACAAAGACTATTCTGCGGCATTGGCCCCCTACTTAGCTTGCATTTACAGCGAATCTTTAACTCAGCGCAAAGTTCCTAGTGATTGGAAAAAAGCGCAGGTGACTCCCGTGTATAAGAAAGGAAAGAGAACTGACCCATACAATTACAGGCCAATATCGTTGACATCGGTTTCATGTAGAATTTTGGAGCATATTCTCAGTTCGAATATAGTAAATTTCCTTGAAACGGAAAAGCTTCTTTCCATGAATCAGCACGGGTTTAGGAAACATCGTTCATGTGAAACTCAGCTTGCCCTTTTCTCACATGACATCTTGCGAGCCATGGACGAAGGGCAACAGGCGGATTGTGTTTTTCTCGACTTCAAAAAGGCGTTCGACACGGTGCCACACTGCAGACTCCTAACGAAAATGCGAGCTTATGGAATAGGTTCTCAGATTTGTGACTGGCTGGAAGACTTCCTAAGTAATAGAACGCAGTACGTTGTTCTCGACGGCGAGTGTTCATCAGAGACGAGTGTATCGTCAGGCGTGCCCCAGGGGAGTGTGATAGGACCGCTATTATTTTCTATCTATATAAATGATCTGATGGACAGAGTAAGTTGTAATTTGCGGCTGTTTGCTGATGATGCTGTGGTGTATGGGAGGGTGTCGTCTGTAACTGACTGTAATAGCATACAGGTTGACTTAGACAAAATTTCTAGTTGGTGCGAAGAATGGCAGCTAGCTCTCAATGTAGAAAAATGTAAGGTGATGCGCATGAGTAGAAAAAACAATCCTATAATGTTCGAATACAGCATCAGTAGTGAGCTTCTTGATGCGGTCGCGTCGTTCAAATATCTAGGCGTAACATTGCAGAGCGATATGAAATGGAACGAGCATGTAAGGACAGTTGTGAGTAAGGCAGACAGCCGACTTCGGTTTATTGGGAGAATTTTGGGAAGATGTACTTCACCTGTAAAAGAGACCGCGTATAAAACGCTTGTACGACCACGTCTTGAGTATTGCTCAAGTATTTGGGACCCGCAGCAGATCGGTTTGAAAGAAGACATAGAGGCGGTTCAGAGGCGAGCAGCTAGATTTGTTACCGGTAGGTTCGACCAATGCGCGAGTGTCACGGAAATGCTCCGGCAACTCAATTGGGGATCGCTGGAAGAAAGACGACGCTCTTTTCGTGAATTTCTGTTAAGTAAATTTAGAGGGCCGGAATTTGAAGCTGAGTGTAGTACGATCTTGCTGCCGCCTACTTACATTTCGCGTAAAGATCACAAAGACAAGATAAGAGAAATTAGGGCTCGTACGGAGGCATATAGGCATTCTTTTTTTCCTCGTTCAATTTGGGAGTGGAATAGGAAAGGAAATGCCTAGTAGTGGTACAGTGTACCCTCCGCCACGCACCTTACGGTGAATTGCGGAGTATGTATGTAGATGTAGATGAAAGAGCCCTTCTTCGTGAATACGTTCTTGGTGTAGAAGTGAATCATTGACATGTTTTCTGGTATCTATTATAGCCTTCTTCGTGAATACGTTCTTGGTGTAGAAGTGAATCATTGACATGTTTTCTGGTATCTATTATAGTGCAGAAATATGAGCATAGATTAGAAACACTATAGTATATACCACGTAACATGCAGAAGGTTTCTTCGTAATTTCATCTCAACCAATCACACTATATTAGCAGGATTTTTTACCAATCGCCGACATATCCGACACTTCACTACACAAATAACGTCACAAAAAAGGCAACTTGAGAGGCACACTGCACCGTCACTACTGGTGTACCGGCAGGTCAAGGTGCAGTGCGGCGTGGCACACGCAGAGGCCTCTAATGGGCGACTGCAGAGCTTTGCAGATGAGGGAATATCACTAGAACAATGAGGAACCTTCACACTATATCTCACACGATTTTCGTTTATTTATATTTGTTCGAGCCCAAGTACTTTCCTTGTCAGTGCAGTTCGCATTCTTTAAATAATAATAATAATAATAATAATTTGAGCTGCCGGGGGGATGGCGAACGACCCTTGGATCCGCCTATGTGTAGTACTGAGCCAGCGCGATCGCTAGGTGAGTGGCTGTCTGCTGTGAGGCAGTGGGCTGTGCCCCAACGGCCGCCAATCAGCTAGCGATCGCTCCGGCTCTACACTGCCTCGATTACGTGACATGACGTGCGCGGTCGGGCCTGTCTTACTCGTTAGCCAAGAGGCCGCGAACGCAAACTGACTGGCCGGCCGCTACGAGGCGATGGGCGTGCCCCAGAGGCCAGCCAGTCAGCTAGCGACCGCGGCCTACCGGTGTGACGTCTTATAGGCGGTGTTGGCTGTGGCTCTAGATGGGGGGGCCAATGCAACACCACCGACAGAGAAGGCCGCGGCGCGCCGCGTCAAACCACGCAGAGCAGGTCGCGATAAGTAGCTGCTACAGCTTGGTGGGCTGTGCCCCGGCGGCCAGCCAGTACGCTACGCGATCGAGACCTGCTCTGCGCGCCGAGACACGAGCGCGCCGCGGCCTTCTCTAACGGCGGTGTTGGCTAATCCGACCAGACTGGCCGCAGTGTCATCCTCGGTTAGCAGGATTGTGGACTGCAGTGAGGAGGAACTCGTGGATAACTGGATAGCTCTCAAAGTCGTTTCCAGTTTCCAGTTTCTTCCGCTCCACTACTAACTGGTCGATTAGTTCTTCAAGTGCACTCCATTCCAATCCTACAACCGTGGGAAAAATCTGTTAGTAACGGAAATCGAACCCAGGTCCCTCGCATGTTAATCAGTCAGGCTGAGTATTAAATCTGATCCTCCCTTCCTTTTTTTATGCCATTTGCGCAATCCTCCCTACCCGATGCATATTTCCATTTGCCCCACACAGTCTATTACACTTTACGCTCATAGCTTCCACTATGAAATATCCGAATAGTGAGAGATTTTGATTACAAATGTCGCATATATTGCTTTAGTTTACATATGATGCTCAATGTGTATGTTTAACGGCGTTACTAGTACAAATGTCTTAAGAGATACATATATGTGTACGAATAGCAACCAATTACATAGTCACCGACGTTATTTAGTTTATCTAATGCATTCTTGCTTGAATCAAATGTTGAAATTGAAATATTTGTAAACCTAAGGGACCAAACTGCTGAGGTTATCGGGCCCTAGGCTTACGAATTACTTAAACTTAATTATTCTAAGGACACCACATATACCTATGCCCGAGGGAGGACTAGAATCTCAGACGGAAGTGGACGCGCTGTCCTTGACATAGCAGATAAGAGTTGGGGGCCCATTCCTGCCGTTCGTTGAGCCTATGATATCCACTATCGCTGCTCGTTTGGCTTGTCTTTTGTGTCAGCCCTTTAACGTAACAGTATAGCTCCTCGTGCGTGCTTTCTGAAGATATTTTAAATTTTTAATAGGGTAAATAATCATTAATAAATAGTTGTTTCTTTCAGCTGCCGTTAAATGTTACATGACGGCAATTCTTATCGTGCCATTATTTTCTAATAATTGTTTTGCAATATAGAAGAGCGAACCAAAAAGTAAGTTACTCTTCCAAGTTACGCCGGCCGCAGTGGCCGAGTAGTCTGCGGCGCGCCAGTCACAGTCTGCGCGGCCGCTACGGTCGGGGGTTTGAATCCCCCCTCGGGCATGGATCTTTGTGTCGTCTTTAGTATAAGGTAGTTCATAAGTAGTCCCTTAAGCTTAACAAACATTTGAACATTTCTTCCAAGTTACGGTCACATGCACATAGGCAATACCAGTATGACAACATACAGTGTAACTTCAATTTTCTACACATTACCCAAGAGATTGTAAACATTTCTCGGAATAGGTAAACAACTTTCCAATTCCGGATGAGTAGAAATCACCTCCTGCGCTACGCAACCGCTTGGATACAACTGCTTTCACTTCGTATCAAGGTGTCAAATGTCGCACAGGTTGCGTAAGTCATTTAAAAATGAACGTCGGTGTGATTTTGTTGCCCGGTAACGCAACACGGAACACGAGTGATTCAAATGGGAGGTGTGGCATCACACTCTATACACTCCATACCTAGCGCCATGCATTATAATGTTCGGCAAGATGGAACAGGATTTCGGTGAACGACTATTCTGAAATGGTGAGGAGGTGGAAGCAACTGTATCCAGATGGTTCCACAGCCCTGGAGGTGATATCTACGCATCCGGTGAAAAAAAGTTTCTTTCCCGTCCCAAGAAATGTTTACAGCCTTTCGGGGACTGTATGAAAAACCGAACTTTATTTCATGTTGTCATAGCTGTGCCTGCTATGTGTATGTGGTTCAATAAATGGTCGTAACTTAGAACTGTACCTCAAATTTCGACTCGTTCTCGTAGATGGTTTCTTATGCAATCTCAATTTCTAGAAATAAAAAAAAAAACCATACTTAGAAGCATAACTCACGCACCGAACGTTTTCTACAATCTTAATTGTATATATAGGCAGTTTATCCATCGTCGACGACTTTTCCCTGTTAACAATACAGACAACCTCCCCGATGGTGTACCCTGGTCGCTGTAACACGGGACAGTGGCGAAACGTCTACACAACTACGGCGGCCGGACGCACTAATGCTTCCCTGTCCACTCAAAGGCAAATGGAGCAAGCAAGGAACTTTATCATGAAGAAACAGAATATATGTCATTTCAACATAGAAGTCTACACAAGGACGAAAGGAGAAATCCTTGAAAAAATCTTAACTAGAGAACGAGTAAGTGTCGTACTTCTACAAGAGACCGACCTCACAGATGAAAGTATCGACCGACTCAAAATACCAGGATTCACCTATGTGAGTTACATTGGTCACGACAAGCATGGTATGGCCACCCTAGAGAAGAATGAAATTCTGAGGAATGTAGGCACAATAATAGCACCGAACATGCGATAGGCATAAAGCTGGGAGAAATGACGCTGTATAATGTCTATAAACCTCCATCACAGAAATGGTCAATACATATCTTACCCAAGGCTAACCACCCAAAAGTTTATGCTGGCGATTTCAACTCCCAACATACCAGATGGGGTTACCCGATATCCTCAGCTGAAGGCACTGGACTAAATGACTGGGCAGAGAACCAGGACCTACACCTACTGTTTGACCCTAAGGACAAAGCCACCTTCAAATCAAAGGATTGGGACACAACATCCATACCTGACCTAGCCTTCGTCACACGTGGAGTAGCAGGCGTACCCGTGCAAGGAACGAGGAGGGTCCTAGGGGCTTTTCCACGAAGCCAACCCCACCCAGTAATAGTAGAGTTTGGACTATCAATCCCAGTCATAAAAAGTCCTCCAATCCCCCGCTGGAATCTCAGGTAAGCTGACTGGAATAAATACAGATCCTTCGTCGAGAAGACGATAAATCGGATACCGCCGAAACCCGAGAACTACAAAAGATTCACAAACCTGGTACAAAAAGCAGACTTAAATGCTATTCCACGAGGTTCAAGGAAGGAATACACCCCCTGCTGGACTAAAGAGTGTGAAACACTAATGGAGGAATTTGAGAAGAGTGGGGACACCGAGACTGCTGACCAATTGATAAACGTCATGCATGAGGAACGAAGGAGCAGATGGAAAGAGGCAATGGAAAACCTTGATTTCACTCATTCTAGCAGAATGAGCTGGGGGCTGTTGAGAAAATTAGGCGGCGTCGCAATACCTCAGAGGCCGTCTCTTGGCACCACTGCCTCTGAGATCCAACTAAAGACAGCTGAAAAGAAAGGGGTTTCCAGACCCTAATTTCCTGGTCCATAATCCAACCAACATGGTTATTGTGAAGACAGAAGAGATTACAAAAATTCTGAAGCTAATAAGAAAAGGAAAATCAGCCGGACCTGACGAGGTCCTACCAGAATTCTTGAAGGAACAGGGAACTCTAGGAAGAAGGTAGCTCGCCACACACTGAACGGAATGTATCAGCACGGGCGCTCTCCTCAAGATCTGGAAAGAAGCAAAAGTCATTGCTGTGTTGAAACCTGGAAAGACTGGAGATAACCCAAAGAACTACAGACCAATATCCCTGCTATGTACCTCCTATAAATTATTTGAGAGAATATTACTGACTAGATTAACTCCACAAATTGAGACGAACGTTCCAACATACCAAGCCGGTTTTCAAGCAGGCAGAAACTGTTGCGATCAGGCGCTGTCCCTTACAACCTACACTGAGAAAGGATTCCAAAACAAGATGAACACTGGACTGGTTCTCATAGATCTTACATCAGCTTATGATACAGTGTGGATCGAAGGACTACTGCTCAAGCTAACTGGAATCATTAAATGCAAAGATACTTACACGTTACTCAAGAACATGTTAACAGGCAGCAAAATAAAGGTCTCTCTTCATGGCACGAACAGCAAGAGTGTGGTTCTGATTAACGGTCTGCTACAGGGCTCGGCACTAGCACCCGCTCTGTTCAATCTGTATATAGCTGACTTACCAGAAACCAAATCACGTAAATTTGCGTACGCTGACGACCTGGCCATCGCGTATCAAAGTAAAATTTTCAACGATCCCGATGAAACATTGAATGCAGACCTCAAAGTCCTGAACTCCAAGTGGCACCTACACCAAAACTCCATCAAAACAACCAGCACCATAATGCACCTTAACAACAGAGAAGCTCATACAAAATTACAGCTCTCTGTGAATGTTCAGCAGGTTAGACATGAAAATAAGCCTAAATACTTGGGTGTGAAATTAGGTTGCACCCTAACATACACCTCACATTTAGAGGACACAAAACAGAAACTAAAATCCCGCAATGCTATCCTGCCGAAACTAGCGGGAACGACTTGGGGATGTGGAGCGAACAGTTTGAGGACACTAGGACTAGCTCTTGTCTACACCGTAGCTGAATATTGCTCGGCAGTCTGGATGAGAAGCGCACATGTAGCTAAAGTGGACGTTCAGCTGAGGGAGACGATGCGAATAATCTCGGGAGACTGAGGGCCACCCCTGTGCTTGGCTCCCTGTCCTTGCCAACATAGAGCCCCCTGAAATCAGGCTACCCATAACAATATAGCACAAAATCCTAGGCAACCTGGACCTACCTATCCATGAAGATCTAGGAGCTACAAACAGGCTTAAATTCAGGACAGCTTTTTGGAAAACTGGCGAAGACCTTCAAGACTTCAACTCGAAAACACTCTGGAAAGAGCTATGGGCTACAAGTGCACACAAGAACTGCAATTTTGTGGACGACCCCAATAAAAAGATCGAAGGATTCAATGTTCCAAGGAAACTGTGGACTATTTTGAACCGCGTGAGATAAGGTGTCGGCGGATGTAAGCAATTAATGAAGAAATGGGGCCTGTCAGACAGTTCTGAATGTGAGTGTGGTGAAACCCAAACAATGGACCATTTACTCGTGTGTGAAGTGTACGGCTATGATGGTGACTTGAAAGACATACACAGACTCAGTGACTCGGTCTTGAAATGGGTTGAGAGAATATGTAATGTAGTTTAGTACTGTAAGGGCCTTGTATTGTTAGAGTAGTTGTATAAGAATACTGTAATTAACTAAAGAATATTTGTCTTTGTATATGCCGAACGACCAAATAAATAAGATATGATACCAGATTTCGATGAGTGAATTTGCAAGTATTAAAATATGCGACATAAATCGCCGTAGCTTTTTCATTCGTTGACTTTAAAACTTGAATATGTTAGACTGCTACGGGGATGTAGACCTTAGGAACTCACATAAAAATTACGAACTTACTTCAATTTCTCTGGCAGCAGCAGCGGATGACCGTAAAGTTATTCTTCCGGGTAATAAGCGAAATAGCGCTGCCGAGAAATAACGTTATTCCGTTAAGGAGAAATTTTGATTTCCACTGGCGACAACACGGTCGACCTCGTAGTTGCACTCATTCCATAACTAGATGGCTTTCGTGAGACGCCTGTACCATTCGTGGCGTATCGTCTCCTTTAGATATGGAAATATCTATTTCCTTTAACCACTGTTCACGGCTCTGCACACACAGGATTTTTGTTTTATGCACACCCATGGTAACGCCCCTCTCGAATTACATTAGTGTAAGTAGCTTCATGTATAATTATTATTGAAAAATTGTACTTCAGTTTTCGTGTTCATGAATTTATATAACGCCAAGAAATAAATCATTTCCTTACTGCGATATTTTGGTTTCCACTGCAGACAACATGGTCGACCTTGTAGTAGCACCCTTTCTATCGCCAGATAGCTCTCGCGGTAGACCTGTATCGTCCACGGCGGACCCTTTACATATGAAAAGTCAACTTCCTGTAACTACTCTTAATGGCTGCGAACACACACGATTTTCATTTTGTGAACATCTACGGTAATGCCTCTTTCGAATAACGTCCGTATCATTAGCCTCTTTGTACAATTACTATTACCACGAAGAGCCAAAGAAACGTGTATAGCGGGCAGTTCCAGCCCGCGAGCTCGCCCGTCAGCTACGGCGCGCCTACTTGCTGGCGGGCACCGCTTCTCGGCCGTGAGCTGCTATCGCGTGGGGCACACGGCTGCGGCGAGCAAAGAGGTATATAAACAACTTAGAGAGGCTACAGGCAAGCTACAGCGCTCTGGCTGGCAGCACTAAGCGATACTGGGCGCCATATTTGAGAACGTCAGTGTGAAGCAGCAGCGTGAGCAGACGCTTCTGTTTGTAATCTAAACTAACGTGTAAGCGCTGTTATTTGTGGTGTCGCACAAGTATGAAGTGCGCGCCACGTACTTACGCCGCGCGCCGCCATGCACGCACGGCGCGGCTTTCTTACGACGTCAGCCACGAGCGCCCTCTGTTGCGATCCCGCTCGTGGCCACCACTGAACGACATCGTTCACTTGGGACTGAGATAGGAACCAGTTAACACTTGGGATTCAGATAGGCACCAGTGAAGACTTGGCAATTGGATGGGCACTAGGAATCATCAGTAGGCAGGCCTCCTACTATATAAACTATGTATCAGCATTCTGAAGTCAAGAACTATGTAAAAGTTAAGTATTACCAAGACTCCATGAAATATATATCTCGTTCTAATTTACTCTAGTGTTTCTAATTTCTGCTGTCCCACTAGCTGGTTCACCTCCGTACCTGCACACGCGTGCATCCTTTATTCCTGTGTCGGTCTCTTTCTACTCGACTACCGACACCAACGACAACCGGCGGACGAGACAAAAAAGCGGCGACGAGGCTGAGACACAATATTATTAGTGGTAAATCAAGCCCAGTGTATGTTCGGCGTACAATTTCAGCAACCGCAGTGTTAAAACTGTTGGAATATCATACATAAAGAAAGAGATATGTAATTTTATAGTTCGTTGTGTATAGACAAATACAAGCTGATAAACATTCATTATGGTTAACTTTCGCAGTTTCAAAATTATGTTTACTTGACGACCATTAAAAAGCTAGGCAGAGGGCAGATGTATTTTGTGTGTTTTAATGTAATGACAGTTGTTTATATAGGCTACAAAAGGGTTTTAACCATTGGGTAAGTAGCCTAGGTATATGAACTGTAATTGAACTACTCTTTATACAGATTTCTTTTGAAAAAGGAGTTGCTAACCAAATGGGTAACCAGAATGAGGCTTGATAAGTGGCAGCCTACAAAGTATAGGTACATATGCTCTTGTCATTTTGAAGAAAAGTTATGGATGCTACCACCGATCGAAAGCGGCTACTTGCAAATGCCATTCCAACACTATTTTCGTTTCCTGAGCACCTACAGAAACCAACAGCTGTAAGGAGAGTGCCAAGGCAACGTCAAATTGTGGAGAGCTTGATAAATACGTAATGTACTTCAAAGCATGAAACCTTTGAACCACAGGCAGAATACAGGTAATTAAAGACTTTAAAGACATTCGACTGCATTTATAGGGAAGATATGTCGGCAAATACAACCATTATTGACATTATAGTAACATCAAATAATGCAGCACTTCGACTATTGTAAATATTACACTTGGGATGCAGTAGTAAATGAGAAATGCCATTCGTAATGGGAATTACTTTCCGAAATGCGTCGCCCAGAAATTAAGGAAAAATCAAGCCTGACAATGATTAATATAAAACTTATAATTCAGCGTTAGCAGATGCCCAGTACCACCTGGCGTGACAATGACGTTCTCAAAGATGGAGGCAACCTTTCCAATTGGCTTCAACTATGGCGGCACTGTGGTCAGCCTATGTTATTTGTATAGGTCTTTAGCGGCGAGCGCACGTGCAAGTGAAGCAGCAAATAGCAGGAAGGGCTGTGACGTCACGAGAAACTGACCGTTACATTCCAATTCCCGCGACGGGCTCGATAATTTATGAAATAGCTACAACTGAAACTGCCATTTTTATCCGTGGAAGTGCGGGACACGTGACGCCAGGTCAATCCTCATCGATAGTAATGTTTTTTGTTATTATAATTAAAAGCTCCGCGAACCTGAATAGCAGTAATGTGGTTTCATGAATGGAATTTCAAACGTTCAAATGTTTGTAGAGCTTATGGGACTCAACTATGGGGTCATCAGTCCCTAAACTTACAAACTACTTATGAACTAGCTAATACTAAGGACGGCACAAATCTCCGTGCCCGAGGGAGGATTCGAACCCTCGACCGTAGTGGCCGTGCAGAACGTGACTGGCGCGACGCAGACTGCCCGGCTACCGTGGCCGGCTGAATGGAATTTTATAAAGCATGTCATTGGTGGCATTATTTTACATTTTTAAATGCAAAAAAAAAAAAAAAAAAAAAAAAAAAAAAAAAAAAAAAAAAAAAAAAAAAAAAAAAATGTTCAAATGTTTTTAAATCTATCGGACCAAACTGCGTGGTCATCACTCCGTAGCTTACAAACTAAGGTAAACTAACCTAAGGACAAACACACACACACCCACGCCCCAGGGAGGACTCTAACCCCCGACGGCGAGCAACCGCGCGCTCCGCAGCGAGGTGATTAGACCGCTCGGCTACTCGACCGCGGCTTTGTAAATGATGACTCCCTCTTGCAAGCGGCCAAACAGTGGCTCTAACGTGTTGGCCAGAATTTTACAGTGCGGGTATACAGGCGCTGGTTCCAAGATGGCGTAAGCCAGTTGAGAGGGGTAGGGATTATGGGGAGAAATGAAAATATTGTTCCTAAACGATGTATCTACGCACTGTAAAACTTTCATACATTTAGAATAAAGTGACCCTCGTATGTATATGTTTGCACTGGGTTAAAAGTTAAGTGATGTACGTATTTCGGTAGTGGCAGGACGAACAGTCTGGACGTAGAAATGCTACTAGAGGTACACGGAGATTAGTTTCTTGCGAACTGAATGAGACTTTTGAGGAAATGGAGAAAAATAAAAAAATGCATTTCGTAACTAATATATTAAAGTGTGATACGGTATTTCGCTAGTTCTTTGCACCATCTCAGCAATGTTTGTCATAATATTAGGAAAAATATTTGGAATTCATTAATTTGTGTTTGGAATCGACTTCACTCGACCACGATAGCGAAGCACCCGCTCGTTTGACCGGTGAAATTGTGGCGTGTGCGCAAGCTGCCGATATTTTGCCGGCCGCCCATCCTTAATCCCGCCTCAGACGACGCTTGATTTGCCACTGGATTGCGTGCTGGGAGCTGCGATGGCAGCAGTGACGGCTGCTGAGATGGATAGTGACGTCATTGCTGGCTCCGCTGCGGGTCGCGTGCTGGAATTCGGAGATAGTACATGTCCTATTTTGCCGCTTGTTGTCTGTGGTGGATTTTAACGTTAGGGAATGAGGAAGACGCATATCGTCACGTGTACGTATGTTTTCCAAGCTTCCCACTAGAGTCTACTGATGCTACATTGCTTGTGTGCTCCAAGCGTCGTGCTGACAAGTTTTGTGTTGGTAGCAGCCTATTATGAGACACGATATTTGACAACATGTCAAAATTAAAATGGTATCTTGATATTATGTATAAAGACGTTAGTTTACAAAATCGTAATTATTAACAAATCCTTTCCTTCAAGCGAATTTAGTTATTGTGCTGACTTGCGAAAGTTCATCAAATAATATCGTCAAAACACTTTGCACGTAATCATGGCGAGATAACCAGAAACGACTCTGCAATCTACGGTTAGCGGTCTCATGCCGTTTTCTCCGCTTATTTCTTCAATAAATAAAAACAAGCTGAATTCTCGTGCACTACGGTTTGCTACCTTCACTGTTACAGCGTCCATGCCATGTTGGCACTGTCAAGTCTCACTCATCTTCCACCGATCTAATGAACAAAGTAAGAGAATATTGTCTATCAGATCAATCGTGTGACTGGATTGAGGAGTTCCTAGATAACAAGATAACAGAATTCAGCATGTCATTCTCAGTGGAAAGAAGTCTTCCGAAGTAAGAGTGATGTCAGGTGTGCCACAGGGGAGTGTCGTGGGTCCGTTACTGTTCACGATCTATTTAAATAACCTTGCGGATAACATTAGAAGTTCACTCAGGCTTTTTGTGGATGGTGCTGTAGTATATAGAGAGGTTGTAATAATAGAAAATTGTATTGAAATGCAGGAGGATCTGCATCGAATTGACGCATGGTGCAGGGAATGGCAATTGAATCTCAATGTAGACAAGTGTAATGTGCTGCGAATACATAGAAAGAAAGATCCTGTATCATTTAGCTACACTATAGCAGGTTAGCAACTGGAAGCAGTTAATTCCATAAATTATCTGAGAGTGGGCATTAGGAGTGATTTAAAATGAAACGACCATATAAAATCAATCGTCGGTAAACAAGATGCGAGACTTAGATTCATTAGAAGAATCCTAAGGAAATGCAGTCCGAAAACAAAGGAAGTAGGTTACAGTACAATTGTTCACCCAATGCTCGAATACTGCTCACCGGTGTGGGATCCGTACCAGGTGGGGTTGATAGCGGAAGTAGAAAAGATCCAACAGAGGGCAGCGTGCTTCGTTACAGAGAAAGCGTCACGGAGATGTTCGAAAAACTTCAGTGGAAGACTGCAGGAGAGACGCCCTGTCGCTCGGTACGGGCTTTTGTCGAAGTTTCGAGAACATACCTTTACTGAGGAGTCTAGCAGTATGTTGCTCCGTCCTGCGTATATCTCCCGATGAGATCATGAAGATAAAATCAGAGAGATTAGAGCCCACACAGAGGTATACCGACAGTCTTTCTTTCCGCGAACAATACGTGACTGGAATAGGAGGGAGAACCGATAGTGGTACTCAAGGTACCCTCCGCCACATGACATCGGGTGTCTTCTACATCTACATCAGGACTTCGCAATTCACCGTAAGGTGCGTGGCGGAGGGTACACTGTACCATTACTAGGCATTTTCTTTCCTGTTCCACTCCCAAATAGAACGAGGAAAAAAATAATGCCTATATGCTTCCGTACGAGCCCTAATTTCTCTTATCTTTGTGATCTTTACACGAAATGTAAGTATGCTGCAGCAAGATCGTACTACACTCAACTTCAAATTACGGCCCTCTAAATTTACTCAACAGAAATTCACAAAAAGAACTTCGTCTTTCCTCCAGCGATCACCAATTGAGTCGCCGGAGCATTTCCGTGACACTCGCGCATTGGTCGAACCTACCAGTAACAAATCTAGCTGCTCGCCTCTGAACTGCCTCCATGTCTTCCTTTAATCTGATCTGCTGTGGGTCCGAAACACTTGAGCAATACTCAAGACGAGGTCGTACAAGCTTTTTATACGTGGTCTCCTTTACGGGTGAAGTACATCTTCCCAATATTCTCCCAATAAACCGAAAACGGCTGTCCGCCTTATTCACAACTGTCCTTACATGTTCGTTCCATTTCATATCGCTCTGCAATGTTACGCCTAGATATTTCAACGACGCGACAGCATCAAGAAGCTCACTACTAATGCTGTATTCGAACATTATAGGATTGTTTTTCCTACTCATGCGCATCACCTTACATTTTTTTACATTGAGAGCTAGTTGCCATTTTTCGCACCAACTAGAAATTTTGTCTAAGTCATCCTGTATGCTATTACAGTCAATTAAAGACGACATCCTCCCATACATCACAGCATCATCAGGTGATACAAGGACCTATTCTTACAATTAAGTTAACTTAGAGGTGATTAAAATTTTATATTAGGCGGTGGAACGTAGACTTCGGAAAGAGTTTCAACAGCACGGTTCATATGATGTGTTCGAGCTGCTAGGTGTTATTCAAATTATAAATATTTACTTAGCAACTGACTATAAGCTCTATAAACTTGTATTTAATCAGACTGAGCTATATTTAAGACGATTTCTTTATGTTAGGAGATGTGCTAGACAGTTTAACATCATCACCTTTTACCACTGTCCCACCTCACTGTGAGCGGTTTTAATGCCGCCGCGATCAGCTTTGATACTGCCGCTATTATTACGACTATGCTGAAGTTACGAGCCGATTGTTCATATGAGACGACCCGCTGCTTAGCAGGTCAGACGCGCCACAGAGTGGAATCTTATGAAGAACAATAGTGTTGTAACACGAATTATTTATAGACGAATGGAAAAACTTGTGGAATCCGACCTCGGGGAAGATCAGTTTGGATTTAAGAAAAATGTAGGGACACGGGAGGCGATATTACAACTTACTCTGTCCATGAGATCATTTATATAAATGATCTCATGGACAGAGTAAGTTGTAATAATAGCGATCCTATCACACTCACTTGAGGCACGCCTGACGATACACTCGCCTCTGATGAACACTCGCCGTCGAAAACAAAGTGCTGTGTTCCATTACTTAGGAAGTCCTCCAGCCAGTGACAAATCTGTGAACCTATTCCATAAGCTCGTATCTTCGCTAGCAGTCTGCAGTGTGGCACCGCGTCGTACACCTTTTTGAAGTCGAGAAAAACACAATCCGCCTGTTGCCCTTCATCCATGGCTCGCAAGATGTCATGTGAGAAAAGGGCAAGCTGAGTTTCGCATGAACGATGTTTTCTAAACACGTGCTGATTCATAGAAAGAAGCTTTTCCGTTTCAAGGAAATTTCCTATATTCGAACTGAGAATATGGTCCAAAATTCTACATGAAACTGATGTCAAACGTTCAAATTTTTGTATAGCTTACGGGACTTAACTACGGGGTCATCAGTCCCTAAACGTACAAACTACTTAACATCTAACTAATTCTAAGGACGACAGAAGTATCCATGCCCGAGGGGGGATTCGAACCCCTGACCGTAGTGGCCCTGCAGACCGTGACTGAAGCGCCTCAGTCCCCTCGGCCACCGCGGCCGGCTAAAATTGATGCCAGCGATATTGGCCTGTAATTGTGTGGGTCAGTTCTCTTTCGTTTCTTGTAAACGGGCTTGCGGAGTATGGATGTAGATGTAGATGTAGGGTGAACGAAGCATCTTGTGCAGCCAGCCTCACACAATCGCCATCCCAGTGCCCAGCGCTACAGCCCGCTTGACAGCCCGCTGGGAAACCAGCACGGATTCCGGCAGCAAACGAAGCGTCTTGTGAGGCGGGCTTCAGTCGACCGTACGCTGCCCTTCGTCGGTGCCGCCGCCTCAGCAGTGACCAGGCGCCACGGGCGGTGCGTTGCGCCACAGAGTACCACTTGTCTGTGGTTGCTGCCCTTGACTCGCCCCCGCGTCCTGCTGTTATCGCTGCCCCGTTCCCTCCTGACCTTGTCACCGTAACCGGCCCACAAACAAAACAGTGCCCAGTGTTGGACCCATCCGGTAATCTCGCCACTCGCTCTGCCGTGATACGGTGTCACACAAAACCGTGAAAAGTGAGGCAGTGGCGCAGCCAGGATCTGGTTCAGGGTGAGGGGTGGGCGGCTCATTGTTAAAAAAATAATGCCTACTGGATTTATCAATGGTAAAGGGTTCTTACTATTCGCTATCAGAAATATAAGAAGCTCGCCGATGTTACAACCTTTTGATTAACATGAGACTCTGTATGTAAAAAATAAACTTATTTATTTTATTTTATTTATTTATTTTTCGTGTCCAGAACACCATCCTTTACACTGTAGTATGAGTCCATGTAATAAATTTTAAAATTTAGATATTTCTTGCCCAGCTTACCCAGTAATCAGCCCCGCAGATGGCCTTGTCATTAGCTAGCTGTACGTCCAGGGGGGGGGGGGGGGTACAGCATGTGCTGAGGTTTGTGCACGTCAGTAAGTGGTCGTCCGTCTGGGCATTCCCACAGTCGCACAGGGGGTTGGATCACTTGCGGGGAGTGACACTTGCGGGGAACCCGGGGGCCTTGGGGCGGCTAATGGCTTTTCCTGGGTACAGGCACACCACAGCTGTTGTCAAGTTTCCACACTATCAACGTAACACGAAACTCAGTGAAATTGCACAACCATTTGCAAACTGAAGAGCGATATAGTAACTTGTTCTAACTACATATTAATTCGTTGAGTGTTCCTCCTGAAAACAAAAAGGTATTTTATTAGTGATAATGTTTGGAGAGTTATTAAGACATTCTCTGCTACTACAAGACGATGACTTTCCACAGTCATACCTCCTAAAACCATATTATTCAGAACACTAAACATATCAAGACACCTTCGCAAGCAATATTAGGCATCCTGCACAGATACGTTGATGTAATTGACCGCTATGCAGTTAACCCCACTATCACGTAACTTCCATCTCTTTAAAAATAGCTACTATGCTTTTTAATAGGACACGCAACCTTAAACCTTCAATTAAAAAACGTTGATAATAAGTCAATGAGTATTTTACATACTTGAAGCGTTTATTCGTAGACCCCAAAACGATTTGGCTGTATTCGAATTACAAATACATCTAAGAAATGTATGACATACGAAATGTGTAAGGGAATGTCACACACCGAAAAATGACACCGAAAAATGCTAAAGATAAATTCTATTTTCTATCACCGTCATACAGAACCATTTTTACTCCAAACTTAGCATAAACCAACAGGGAAAAACAAGTTGCAAGACTTCCAGGAAAAATGAGCGAAATTGGCAGCCAATAGTTGGTTATAAATTACATTGCCTGTTAACTGTATAAATATAAATAACGGAATACACGGAACTCCTGTTCAGTACAGTCAAAAAGGTCTGAGGTAATAGGCAGTAGTTTACAATCAGATATCCGTATCACTCTCCTCGTCAAGAAGTCTGTGTGAAGATTTATATTCAAAACATTCAAGAAAAGGCTACTGTGGTGTTGAAACTACAAGAAGCAGCTCATTTACTCAGGAAGCGAAAACGTTATGGTGCCCATAAATTTGAATGGCTGTATCTCTTGTAGTAACATTCATTTTTTGATAAAATGTTAAAATCCAATATACCAGCATTTTGTTTTTCTTAACTCAGTGCCAACTTTTTTTGTCGAAATTTTTGCCGGAAGTAGTCTTGACGTGATTTCATACTTCTATGCATTAATATTATCAAACATGTAATTTGTGTCACAAATTGCGCAGCAGGTCCGGTCGGAGATTCGAGTCCTTCCTCGGACATGGGTATGTTTGTTTGTACTTTGCCTACGTTATTTTAAGTAAGATTAAGTAGTGTGTAAGTCTAGCGACCGATGACCTAAGTAGTTTGGCCGTATAAGACTACACATATACACGTAATTTATTTATTTCATCACCACATTTAAGTACTAATAATTAAAGAAACTTAAATGTAGAAATTTGAAATAAACACTGAAAACAAATGATTGATATTTCTCATAAGATCAATGCACAGAACCGTTGAATTACGTCTTGTGAATATACCTACAAAATCTGCCATATGAAAATTGTAGTGTGAGTACCAAATTTGTTTTTTCTATAATAACATTAAAACATATTAAAAATTCAGAACTCGAAAACTAGTGAAGTTATAGACTTGAAGCGTTTTGTGTTGCTAAATCTTTACATAGGAGACACAATTTTAAAATTTGGTTGCTATCGCCAAAGTAGACGAAAAGTTAAATTTTTTGGTGTAATCTTCACCGTGTATACTGTATGTTGTAGAAGTCTACGCCGAACCTAATTATAATCATACCTCTGAGGAGAGAACCGCTCATAATTCCATTTGCACAAGAGAGTTTTGTGTGCATCTGAATTGGTAATCAGCAGAAAGTACCGCTACGCCACGCCTCTGTACGATATTACTAATCGTAGAGATCTTAGGGAGTATTTCACCGCAACGGCTTTTTTTAATTGTCGGTTTTCTCGACAACGGCTGAGAAGTGCATCTTGGTGCTTTGCCAAATTACGCCTCTGGCCTTGATCTTTCATTATGCGCAGTATGACTCGAATCTGAATTTCACAATTGGCGGCCTCCCCTTCTTAGCGTCTAAACAGTGTTGTTTGAATCACAGGGTCCTATCCGACTTCACCCCTAGGTATTTGGGAGCTCTTGGCCTTTCCAGCTTACATGGAGTTTTGTCTTAGCTTCTTTATTCCTCAGATGGAAACTAGAGACTTGCGACTTAGCGGGGTTGGGTTTCAAATGGTTCTGGTGATGGTAACTGTCAAGTAATTCCAGAGCTTTCGTTGACTTCTCCTCCACTTCCTCAAAGGCGCTACCTTGGGCGGCCACAGCTGTGTCGTCAGCATATATATAAACTGCCTGACATTGGGGTGCACTAGCTGCTCGTTAGTGTATATGTTGAACAGCACCCGAGATAATACACTGCCCTGAGCAAGACAATTTTTTTGGATTCTCCATCTGCTGGTTTTTCCTTGCAATGTGACATAGAAGCGCCTGTTCTGTAGTATCTAGAACGTCCAATGTTCTTAGTCAGCTGATAAACGTATCAGCCTACTGTGATTCTTGGTATCATAGGCTGCGCTAAGATCAACGAAAGCCACGCCAGTCACCTGCTTTCTTTCGTATCCATCTTCATTATGCTGGGTTAAGTTCAGTATTTGCCCAGTACATGAGCGTCCTGGTCTAAATTCAGCTTGTTCAGGCCTTAGGACTTTCGTCTACATGACTGGATATTCTATTGAGCACCATTCTCTCGGGAGCCTTGAACGGAAGGCACAGCAAGGATACTGGACGAAAGTTTTTGACATCTGTTGGTTCCTTTCCTGGTTTCATTAGGGCTACCACTCTTGCTTTTCTCCACGCTCTGGGAATCTGCATGGTGTTGACGCAGTTGTTCATCACAGTTTTTGGGTCAAAGTGTTTAATTTGGCCGACCCTTAAATCATCTTCGCCGGCTGCCTTATTGTTTTTCATTTTGTCTATAGCCGCCTGCATTTCCTCAAGCGTGAAGGGTGCCTCAAATGAGTGGTGTTCATTTTCCATTTCTCTTACTATAGAAGGTCTGGGTGATCTGTGGGTGGTTTTCCCGTTGATTAGGAGCTGATAAGCAATTTGGTTTGCTGTAACATTAGTATGAACTGTCTTAGAGATAGTTGTGTCGTTACTGAGGTTCCTAAGAAGGCTCCAGGCTTGTCTGCTGTTCTGTTTGAAATCAAGTGATATGACTAAGTCACACTACTTCTCTCTTCTAGTAGTCGTTCGGGCTGGGAGCAGGTTCTCTCCCGTCTCTAAGGTGTCTTCAGAGAATGGGTCGATTTAGTGCAGGTCATCATACTTTTTTTAGCAAAATGTCTATGTTTTCATCAAGGCCAGGTAGATATTCACTCCGGCAGCCCCTAGGAATGTATTTCCGTGATACACGTCTTATGAGCTGTATGAGCGGCTGGCAGTATCTTATCAGTCTTACTGTCCAGTTCTGCTCTGAAGAGTCTCCAACGTGCCTTCTTGAAATTGAACCGCCTTTTAAATGGGACGGTAACTGAGCACACTACAGCTTTAACAGTCAGTGAGATGGGTCCATGCTGACTCCTTGGTAGCGCGTCTTCTGCCGACCTGAACGATTGCTGCGCTGTTTGTTCTGTTACAAATATGTTGTCTGTGTTGTATCCACGTCTCCATAGTACACTTTGAAAGAGGCTGGTGATTTGGGATCATGTATAAGTTTAAGTCCAGAACTCTTCGCCCATCTTTCGACTTTTTACCCACTGGAATCTGTATCTTGGTAACCCCAAGCCGTGCTGTGATTCCAACTATAAACTTCATTGGCTGAGTTTGGAAATTACTTGGTTCCCTGAACAAAAAATCTGCCCCAGATGGCTTGTAGACGGAGGTCACTGTGCATGCTTTTAGTTCAATTGTTAAAATTTCTATGTCATCCATATACGTCACTGCTGCTGAATATTGCTGCTGAATATTGCACTCCCATATTGTTCGTGGGGTCTTTCTAATGTAAGTATCATACCTTTTATATTTGTCCTGTGGCTGGTGGGTCCTCTGTGGGTTTCTTGTAGGATTAAAACATCACATTTGCATTTGCTGCATATGTCAGATAGTAAAAGTTTTTTATTTGCAGACAACCCTTCAATGTTAACTGAAGTCATTTTTAAGGCTTGTTCTGAAAAGGACCTTTTAGTTACACTCATTCTCGTCTGGTGTTCTGATGTTAGAAGGATTATCCGGCTGTGTGCCGTTTCCAGTGACGCCCGATCTTTCGATCTTCTAGGAGGCTCCTTCTGTGTCCCCACTGAACTAAAATAACACTATTGTTGTTCATAAGATTCCACTCGGTGGCGCCGCTGACCTGCAAAGCAGCGGGTCGCCGCATATGAAGAATCGGCTCGTAACTTCAGCATAACAGTAACAATAGCGGCAGCATCAAAGCTGGTCGCGGCGGCATTAAAACCGCTCACAGTAACAGCAGCACACATTCTCAGTGGCGACATCATGTTGGCGATCCACTGTCAGTTGTGCTTGGCAAATTATGGTTAAAAAAGGTAAAGCAGTCAACAATACGAAGATTGGTTTGAACATCACAGTGGTTTAATAGGCATGGTCCTGTTAGGAGGTAGTATGCCGGTGCCTTCTTCCGACCTTCGAACTGACTTACCCAGCCAGTTATAGGGGGACCTACAGTTTGACGTGGGTTGCGAACCGCAGTGTTACGCTGAGATTTATTACGTGTATACTATTTCAAATTTAATGTGCCGGTGTGTAAAATAAAATAAAAATGAAAATAATAAAAAATTTTAAAATCTTTGGGAGGTGCGGGGGGGAGGATGGGGGGAGAGGGGCCTTCAGACCCGTTAGCCCCCACCCCCGTGGTTGCGCCACTGAAATGTGCAGTTTATTAGAGTGAACTAATCCTGTACCAACAGTCTAATGTCTCCCCACGCCTCACCTAAATGACCACCTTCGGCCACAGCTTGACCCCTGCCATGCAGTCCATCAGCCTGCCTGAGTGTCAGCTCTCAACACAGGCACGCTTCCACCAGCACATCCCGCAACCCTTGCACTCTCACAGCTGGTTGTACTCCATGCTCTATCGAGTCCTAAATTATGGTACTCTTTTCACACAAAATTCAACAATCTTTACAGTCACGTTCAGAGAAAAAATAGAACACTTTGATAGAAGATGGTTATGAATCTTACATTCTGAACCGAGGTAACTGGAATGATAATCACTTCTTCAGAACATACTAATGAACATGTCCTGTGAATATGAACTTCGTATCTCAAGATCTTTAAATGTTATAATTACCTGGCATCTTATGCAGGTTGTTTATACAGAATGCTAACTTGAATGTAATGAATCTCTTATGAGATCTTTATTTGCCATAGATCGCTTATATACATTGATTTTACGTTGATGATTAGTTTCGACTTGTAGAGTCATTATCAAATATTAATTGTTCAGGCATGGTAAGACATATATTTCAGATGAACTAACATCATAGTGGCAAGCTTTTAATACTATGCACATCAACAATCAAATATGCCTTTAGGTCATATTATTCAAGACCCTGTGCTTTTTGTCTTATATGTCTAGGCATTGTGTCATCACAGCAAGAACTAGAGATTGTCATTATTAACATGACTAAAGGCATAAGTGATTGATGATGTGAAACATGTCTTACCTTGCCTGGACAATTAAGATTTGTTAATGACTTTTTAACGTTCATAGCATATGTTTGTAGAGCTTATGGGACTTAACTACGGGGCCATCAGTCCCTAAACTACTTATGAACTACCTAATACTAAGGACGGCACAAATATCCATGCCCGAGGAGGGATTCGAACCCCCGACTGTAGTAGCCTAGCAGAACGTGACTGGCACGCCGCAGACCGCTCGGTCACCTCGGCCGGCACTTTTTAACGATTCGAAACTAGTCATCAATGTATATAAGCGATCTATGGCAAATAAAAATATCATAAGAGATTCATAACCATTTCATTCAAGATCGCATCCTATATAAACAACCAGAATAAGATGCCAGGTAATTATAACCTTGAAAGATCTTGAGATACGAAATTCATATTCACGGGACATGTTCATTAGTGTGTTCTGAAGAAGTGATTAGCATTCCAGTCACTTCGGTTCAGAACGTGTACTGTTGCCCAGTAAACACAGCGTCCGCCATGGGCCCGCATTACTTCTTCCACGCATGATGGCATCGACGTCTACAAGGCGTTACTGGCGTCCTGTTTTACAGCCACCAACGCTGCACTCACCTGGTTCCGGACTATGGTGGCTGGCACTGGGCCACAGCGCTGCGCCAGTCCTTTAACTGAATCTCACAGATTTCCGATTGGCGATAAGTCTGCTGATTTGGTGGGCCAGGCTGGAACACTGACACCCTGTGACACCAAGGCGGCACGTTTCCAGCCAGCGACGTATGGCCGTGCATTGTCTTGCTGAAAAATGACTCCTGTGCTATGGTGTCGCACAGAAACACGCAGAACGTCATTCACGTAGGTGAAGCTAGCCACAATGACCTGGACGCTATAGTTTGTGGTGGTCTGACAATAATACCCCCCACCAAAAGGCCTTGCGTCGACACTGCATGTGTGCAAATACAGCCACTGTGATGGCACCACCCCCATCAGCGGCGAACCATCATTTGCAAACGAACAGTGCCTGACTCGACAGCACCTAGAGACAAGGCCTCACAACAGCCCGTGCTACGTCACACTGACCAGGCTGGGCCGCCAGCTTACTGGCTGGCCGCTACGAGGCAGGGGGCGTGCCCCAGCGGTCAGCCATTCAGCTGGCGGCCGCGGCCTCGTCAGTGTGACGTAGATCGGCCAGTTGTGAAGCCTTGTCTCTAGTTGCTGTTGCATGAATTCGTCAGAAAATACTATCTGGCGCTCTAATACTACCTGATGCCCAAATGAACGGCGACCGAGTGTCACCTCCTCATAGCACAACGAATAGAAGGTAGAGAATGTGATCACTTGTGGAGTGCACCCGTTTCGCCGCTTGGCGGCGCTAGTTCCGATTTAAACGATACTCTGCCATGCAGTGAAGTTAACACTTTCCCAATCACGCTTGTGTTTCTCGTGTTATGAATTCGCGATTCTCATATTGGCCCTGTATGTTGTGGGAGCACATTATTTAAGCCCGCTCTCAGCACTAATAATTGCTTTTTTCAAATTGTTCTGTGATGGAAAACAGAAGAACACGGCAGTGAATAAACAGCACGACAGTAGCAAGAAAAGACAAAAAATCGGAATCGTTGAATGTTCTTTGACGACACTAATATTTATTCTTACCGCTTCACTTCGTATACCTACTGCGGTCCAACTAGATAACGATCGTGAAAATACAACACGTTCACAACTAATTTTTAGTAATGTTGCGAATAAACTAGAGTGGAAAGTTTGCAGTATTAATACGTCGATCTTCAGTCCTCTCCGAAAATTGTCTTTTCAACCATTACTTTCTAGAATTTGATTCAGGATTTATATTTTCTTAGTCTGTATTCAAGCAAGAACGCATCGATACCTCTGTCTCAGAACGGACAACAATCCTGCTTGCCCAGAAGTGACTTACGCAGCACAATTACTCTAGCCTTCTCTGATTTCTGTTTATTCTTTGGCCTTGCCAAGCGACTGTTTAATTCTCTTTAATTTCGCTTTCGATACTTACATTACTTCAGGTGGATCAACAAATTGGAACCCAACAAACAACTGAGTTTTACTTAAATCAGAAGTGATATCACTCTCATAAATTTGTAAACAATTGGTGGGTATTTTACCAACAATTTTGCAAGCAGCTTTACTTTATATAGGAGATTGTTATAGCTTTAACTGGGTAGACAATACGTGGTCAACTTCGGGAAAATGTGGGAACTGAATTTGGTTTCAAGTGACAATTAATTCAGGGCAGTTCTATTTCGCTTCCACCAACAATGAATTTGTCAGATTATAGGTTTCTAATACTAAATGTTCAGTAAAGTGAGGATCACAAATGTACGAGTATGTCGTTAGCGCCTTGTGTTTTCTTGAGCTAATTTTTATCCATTTCTTAAAGTTAAAAAAAAATGTTCAAATTTCTGTAAATCTATCGGACCAAACTGCGTGGTCATCAGTCCGTAGCTTACAAACTACTTAAACCTAGGTAAGCTAACCTACGGACAAACACACACACCCATGCCCGAACCTCCACGGTGAGCAACCGCGCGCTCCGCAGCGAGGTGCTTAAGACCGCTCGGCTACTCCACCGCGGCCTTAAAGTTTTCTAAATGTTTTGGTGACTCGAAAAAACGTGTTAGCTTTTGAAACTTCTATATTCTGACTTCCAACCAGGTACAACACAGGAAGGCATCGTCACTTCAGTTTAGAAGACTGCACATGTAAATATTAATTTCGGTGGAAATAGGTTGCTTGGCACCCTTGTCTTTCGGTTTCAAAAAATATCTAACACCACAAACATTCAGTAGCACTGCACAATTTTTCATATAAAACCCGAAATATTCAAAAATCGGCAACGAAGCACACGATTTAGCATTTATAAACATGAAAACAACAGCGTGCAAAACGATCGCAGCGCCGCGCATTGGGGCAATCCCACACTAACCCTATTCAGCCCATGTTATTGGACACGAGAGATCACACTTTCTAAAAAATGTTCAAATGTTTGTAGATCTTAAGGGACTTAACTATGGGGTCATCAGTCCCTAAACTTACAAACTACTTATCAACTAGCTAAGAGTATAGACGGCACAAATATCCATGCCCGAGGGGGGATTCGAACCCCCGACCGCAGTGGCCGTGCAGACCGTGACTGAAGCGCCTCAGTCCCCTCGGCCACCGCGGCCGGCATCACACTTTCTACTTCTATACGTTATGCTCATAATAAACGATGTGTTGCACTGTTAAAGATTTGCAGCAGAACCTAGAAGTACGCAGATCTGTCCTGGAATATTAGATCTTGACGAATTTCATTCCATATATGCAGTTCGACAGTTACTATACTTCCCAGACAGGACCCTGAACAGTATATGGAGATGTCAGCGTTTGAGGGAGGTCGAATGTTAGGGGGGGAGGGGGTGCCATTTCATTTATTTCATTTCAGAGAGGATCTCTTATGTTGTCATTATCGGCACCCTTACAGCTCAACGAGGATATTCGACGCCCGTTTTGTTGTACTTCATGGCAAGCCATTCTGGGGCAACCTCAGCTAGACGATACCCGTCCACACACGGCGATTGTTTTCACTGCTTGTTGTCTTCCTACTTACCAAAATAAACATTGTCCAACAAGGTCGCTGGATTGCCGTGGTGGAATAGCCGAATGCTCTAAGGCGCCTAGTTGCGGAGCATGCGGTTGTTCCCCATTGGACGTTGGAGCCCTCCATCGTGGACGGGTATGTCTGTTTTCCTTAGTTTAAGTAGTTTGTAAGCCTAGGGACCGATAATCGCAGTAGTTAAGTTCCATAGATGACATTTGAACTTACCATTTATTTATTGGTAGTCGGATATCTCCCCAGTAAATAACAACTTTATCAATAGAGGCCCAAGCACACTTTACCCAATATTAAAGTCTTATGTTAGCTCCGCCACAGTTCGTGGCCTGTCCTGTGTAAAGCAGTCTGTCCGGCCCACGATGTCCGTTGTCTATAATGAGGGATGGCCGTCCAACCCCTCGAGTTTTGGTCGTGGTTTCACCGTTGTTTTGCCACTTGTTGAAGACACACACTATAGCATCCTATAATGACCGGCAAGAGTTGCAGTGTCCGAAATGCACGCGCTGAATCACCGGACCATCACAATTTGCCTTCGCCCAAACGCAGATAGACCGCAGTGGCGTAGCCGAGCGGTCTAAGGCGCCTCGCTGCATGGCGCGCGGTTGCTCGCCGTCGGAGGTTCGAGTCCTCGCTGGGGCATTGGTGTATGTGTGTTATCCGTTAGCTGGAGTTGGATCCCCTAGATTACAAACATTTGTAAAAAAAAGAACAACATTTGTACATTCCTCATCACATGACGCTACTATCACCTTTACAGATTTGTACTAGATAGGTGGTCATAATCTCATGGGTAATCAGTGCACATTTAGAGCTAGCCTTCCATCCACGACACTATTTAGAAGTTTTGTCTAAGTCAGCTTCTACCCCCTTTAGTCACAGGAAGAAGACACCTTTCAGGACATCCTGCAACTGGCTTCTCACCCTTTCTTTTGGCTCATATATATATATATATATAGTACAAGATATAAAGGGAGAAGGGAGATTGGGGTTTAACGTCCTGTCGACGTCGTGGTCGTTAGGGACGGGGCACACGCTCGCATAGTTAAGCCGTCCTCTCACGGAACGTGGAAACGCACGTGGAGGAGGAATTGTGGAATTCCACGTTCCACTACCCTGCGAAGCGTGGAATGAAGGATCTGGCATGTTAGATTTTTGCTTCGTGGAGTGGAACGTGGCCAGTGCGAAGCGACCTGGCTTTCATGTGACAAGCAGTACTTTTGAGCCGCTATATTGCAAACGGAACTCCGTATTTCGTTCCTTCTTCCGTTGTAGCGTACGATATATGAATATAATCTATATAAAGCGTTAGAATACTGAAGAACCTTTGAAAACGCGCCATTTTAGATATGATTTGTTACAATAAATTACCGGAAACAAAATTTTCATGGCTTTAAAGATTATCGTATTTAACGTGTGTCAGTGTTATAATTTGTATAACGTGAAAGAATATCGTCCCTACGCTACGATATAACGCATTCTATCAAAGAAGCGTCCTTGTGAGCCGCGGTGGAGTAGCCGAGCGGTCTAAGGCGCCTCGCTGCGGAGCGCGCGATTACTCGCCGTCGAAGGTTCGAGTGCTCCCTGGGGCATGGGTGTGTGTGTGTGTGTTTGTCCTTAGTTTAGTTTACCTTAGTTTAAGTAGTTTGTAAGCTACGGACTGATGACCACACAGTTTAATCCGATAGATTTACAAACATTTGGACATCGTCTTTGTGATACTACGGCATAGATAATATAAGACAACAGGTTTTAGAAGCGTAATATACCTGAAAACCGACCCACCTGCTGTACTGTAGGGATAGCGTAGTTGATAGCGCAACAGACTGTAGCGTAGAAACTGTAAGCGAAACAGGTACGCGTCTGTGCACATCCGAACTATTTTTATTTTTCCCCTTTTGTTTCCTTGACGTTCCTTGTTCTTTCTTGTTAATTTAAGTGTAATATCCTATATTCGTTGTTATTTCTTTTTAAGACTACGTATTAGCGTCGTGGTTAGAGTCACTAACTATGGAGGAAAAGATGTAAATAACAGGTTTGCATCTACACTGTCCCAGATATTTTTAGCCATTTCGTTTAATTATTGTTAATGCAACTTATTTGTTAATTTAATACAATTATAATATTCGGTATTCGACGTTATTTATTAGAATCAAGAACGAACTTTGTCCACGAGAGAATTTGTTGAGCCGGTCGCGGTGGCCGAGGTGACTGAGGCGCTCCAGTCACGGTCAGCACGGCCACTAGGGTCGGGGGTTCGAATCCCCCCTCGGGTATGGATATTTGTGACGTCCTAGTTCGTAAGTAGTTCATAAGTAGTTTGTAAGTTTAGGGACTGATGACCCGTAGTTAAATCCCATAAGCTTTAAAAAAAAAAAAAAAAAAAAAAAAAAAAAAAAAAAAAAAAGAAAAAAAAAAAAAATAGAATTTGTTGAGTTGGCTACAGGAACAAATAAAATTCAAGACAGTACCCTACGTCACTCCGTTTTCCCCACGGTGTTTGAATTAAGTTGCAGTTCAGTACACTGTTGGAATAGTTCAGTTTCACAGTGCAAAGTGAACATGGCTAGCGCGTGGTTACAGAAGCAGATGCATGTAGGAGGAACAGTGTTTTCGTACGATACTAAAAGCAAAAATTATCACAACGAGCATTGTCAAGCTGAGGTGTTGTCCCCCGTGTATAAGTAAAACATATGGTCAGAACCTGTTATCTCCGAATATACCTAACATGTAGAACGTGGAAAATGGGAATATAAGAGCAAGACAACTGGAGCTGGTGCAAATTATGTATTTCACCATTGACAATTTCTTTAATAATATTTACCAAAAGTGATTTTGTCATAGATTTCAGATACATGTACCGTTTTTGTACTTATTGAAGAAAAAAATACAATTTCTGTAAGAGTATTGCGTGCCACAGCATAAGAAAGCATTACGTTTTTTTCGACGATGGCTAAGAGAGATACCGTATAACTTTACGCACATCCAGCTTTGTAAACCAAATGATCAATGCGCCAGCTCGCAACGGGCGCTGGAGAGCGCTGCGGTCGCAAAGCAAATCACGATGAGCAGCACGTTTCGTGGGATGTAGCAGGTCGTTTCATAGCGTGCTGTAGCTAGGTAGATAGTACGACTGACCTGTGCCACGTTGGGCAACAAGTCCCGTGTGAGGACGGCTTTAGTGACAGGGGAGGAAATCGGCGGTGGCCTTTGAAAGGAAACATCGCGGCATTTGCCTGGAGTGATTTAGGGAAATGACGGAAAACCTAAATCTCGATGGCCCGAGGGGGACTTGAATCACCCTTCTCCCGATGAGAGTCCACTGTATTGCCACTATGCCATCTCTCTCGGCTGGTTCTTGAAAGCTAGGTAATGGGCTCTATTATTTAAACTAGGAGTACGGAATCTTGGTGTTGCTTCTCATCCGTGGTTAGCAGGGCATCATGTAAGAAATCGTCCAAACTCAGTTTTGAAGGAGACGTGCTTTCTTTATTCGTGCTAATTCATGACAGAAGCTTTTCTGGCTTAAATAAATTTGTTATATTTGAATTGGGACTATCTTAAAAAATTCGATAACTATTCATAAGAAATCTCTATATATAAAAGGAAGTGTCCCGATTGACTGACGGACTGATTGACTGACTGACTGACTCATCATCGCCCAGCCCAAACCACTGAAGATAGAAACTTGAAATTTGTGGAAGGTGTTGATCTTACGCTGTAGGCGTCATTTAAGAAGCGATTTTCCGATATTCCGTCCGTAAGGGGGTGAAATAGGGGATGAAACGGTTTTTGAAAATACGTAGCTATTTAGACAATTTTGAAGCTAGAACAACAAAATTTCGGATTTTAATTCATGGTTCGAATTTAAAAGATACGTGTTTCGGCATTTTTTGAAATTCGACAAATAAGTGGAGAAAATAGGTGACGCAAAAACTTGATTTTCAAAAATATGTTTCTGTTAACTCAAATTTTAAGCTACAACTACGAAACTTCGGATATGGAATCTTGGTCAGGATTAAAAATGCATGATTTTTAGTATTTTTTGAAATTCAACAAGTGAGAGGATTGAATAGAGGATCAAAAATTCTTTTTGAAAACACGTTGCTATTGATACAATTTTGAAGCTAGAGCTGCAAAATTGATATTTGTATACTTGGTTGGATGTTAAAAAATACGTGTTTTGGTATTTTTGGAAATTCAACCATCAACGGGGTTAAATTGGAGAAGGGGTGTTTTTCGAAAATATGTTGCTATTTAGGCAATTTTGAAGTTAGAACTTCAAATTTTCGAATTTGGATTCGGGGTTCGACTTTAAAAGAAACGTGTTCCGACATTTTTTGAAATTCAACCAATCAGGGGGTAAAATAGAGGACGCAAAAACTTGATTTTCAAAAATATGTTTCTGCTAACTCTAATTTTAAGCTACAACTACGAAACTTCGGATATGGAATCTTGGTCAGGATTAAAAATGCATGATTTTTTGTATTTTTTGAAATTCAACAAGTGAGAGGATTGAATAGAGGATCAAAAATTCTTTTTGAAAACACGTTGCTATTGATACAATTTTGAAGCTAGAGCTGCAAAATTGATATTTGTATACTTGGTTGGATGTTAAAAAATACGTGTTTTGGTATTTTTGGAAATTCAACCATCAACGGGGTTAAATTGGAGAAGGGGTGTTTTTCGAAAATATGTTGCTATTTAGGCAATTTTGAAGTTAGAACTTCAAATTTTCGAATTTGGATTCGGGGTTCGACTTTAAAAGAAACGTGTTCCGACATTTTTTGAAATTCAACCAATCAGGGGGTAAAATAGAGGACGCAAAAAATTGATTTTCAAAAATATGTTGCTGATAACTCAAATTTCGAGCTATAACTACGAAACTTAGTATATGAACTCTTCATCAGGATTAAAAAGACACGTGTTTTGGTATTTTTGGAAATTCAAAAATTAAGGGGGTAAAAGAGGAGATCAAAAATTCTTTTCGAAAACACATTGTTGTCAAGACAATTTTGAAGCTATAGCTACAAAAATTGGTATTTGTATTGTTCGTTAGAATTCAAAAAGATATGTGTTTCGGTATTTTTGGAAATTCAACGATCAAGGAGTTTAAATTGGAGAGGGGATATTTTTCGAAAATAAGTTGCTATTTAGGCAATTTTTAAGTTAGAACTACAAATTTTCGGATTTGGATTCGGGGTGCAAATTTAAGAGACATGTGTTTCGGTATTTTTGGAAAATCGACCAATAAGGGGGCGAAATACGAGATGCAAAAATTTATTTTCAAAGATATGGTGCTGTTAACTCAAATTTCAAGCTATAACTACGAAACGTAAGATATGGATTCTTCATCAGGATTAAAAAGAAACAACTGGTGCAGACCAACCAGCCTATGCATGCGAAGCAGCGAGGGTTCAGCTAGTCCAGTATAAGAATATGTAATAAAGGAAAATAATTCGGAGGAAGAAATTCTTCGTGACGTTAACGCTCAGCCTAATTTCTGATAGCGATGGAACCATGAAGGAAAGAATAAAGGGTGATGGCGCTACGTTTCCCAGCAGTATTACACTTTGAAGCCGTGGCCGCCATGACACTCCGACCAAAACACTGACCATGTGTTATAGCTGTGTCTGTATTCACAGTCGCTAATTGCATTACATACGCATGCAAACTGGTTGTTTCAAGGTTCGTTTAAAATGAAATCTCGAAAAACGGAAAAATTTCGCGATTATTCTGTTTAAAAATAGTTGTTACTGCAATATTACGAATCACAAACGTGGGTTCTTTCCTTAGATAATCTGACGATCGTCAGATCAAATAATTTGCTTGAGTGAACCAACGCCAGATTTACAAGCACAGTGACGATATCTCTTCTTTGTGTAGTAAGTTTCATTAATATCGAAACTAGGTTTTACTTTCAAAATCGTTGACTTAATAAAAATCGAATTTATATTTCATTCCTTATTCGTTCTTAAATAGTATGTTAAATGGGGGAAATAACTTTCATCTTCAGGAAAACGAAACGAGAAAAATACGCTACATTTCAAGTAAAGATATTGTTTAGGTTCGTTCACAATAGAAGTGGTAAAATCACACGTTAGCGTGGCAGTTTACACATGAAATGGTATTTCCTTCGATTTCGCGTCAGAAACAGAACGATTCTTACAAATAAACATCACACATGTCACCATAACAATGCAAAATTTATCCAAAAACGAACGACAAGCATACGCAAGTAAGGTAAATAGAGCAGTGTTTTGGTCGGATCAAGCTGGCTACCCTTGGCTTCACAGCTGTGACGTAAGAGCGCCTCCGTTTATTCTTACCTCCAAAGATGGAACGATGACAGTAGCGCCTAGCTACGGAATTAAATGTCAGATCCCATGACAGGAAACGAGTCACGCAACGTTCACAAAACGGTACGGCGCAAAGCCGGCAACTACTGCAGGAAGAGACAGTTCCCGCAACTTCTCCAGACAGCGAACGCAATGAAAATAGGAACTTCAACTCTGTGAATGGGTGTCTCGTAAATCTTAGACTTTCTTCATTGGTAACAGTCCACCAAAATATTATGTAAGACATTCAACAACTAAAGTTGCATGCATACAATAAATGTATCTACTTTGTCCAATCACGTGTAGGCAGTAAGACGTAAATACAAATGGTAAGTCGATGGTAAAATATACTGATGTCAATAGGACAGGAAAATAAATAAACTGTGAATTTTGAAAAACTCAGAAGTAGCCACAGATTCTTTTATTTGACACAGCTACTTTCAGCTCAACACTACTTCGTCAGATCCCCATTTTTAGTCCTCTTGTCAGTCCTCAACAAGTTTTGTGTACTGTATATAACACCAAATACTAAGATAATGCAGAGAACGGATGTAGTGTCAAATGTGGCGCGCTGTTGACAAATACGTATGAAATGAAATGTGTGGCATATAAAGGAGTTGACTTATCTGATGACAATCGTTTTAAATTTCAAACAACTCACGGGTATGCTGCCGGATGACGTCTTCGCCAACGCCGGTATTTTGACAGGAGCACACGCTGCCATTCTCAAGGCACAACTGCACTTAAGGAAGCAATGTGCAAGCGAATTAAATATCTCGGTTTGCAGAGGGTAAACGAGGAAGGTAACACACACAGTACAAGTCACAGCAGAGTCAACACAATCAAAGACGACCAAACATCAAAAATATCGATAGTGACCTTTAATCAACAGGTGAGGCAGCATTAATTCTGTCCCTCTGTTTTTGACGAGAGACAATGCCGGATTCCAAACAGAATTTAAACAAATACCACCATCTCTGTGTATAAGGTCGCTTGCTAGTTTAATTTTAACAGCTTCCTTAATAACACTATACCAGAAGGTGGGATTCAAATGTTCAAATGTTTGTAATCCTGAAGGCCAAACAACGTTAGTCATCAGTTCTTAGTCTTACAAACTACTTAAACTAAGGTAAACTAACACATCCATACCCGAGGGAGGATTCGAACCTCCAACGCGGGAGGCTGCGCAATCCGTAACGTGGCGCTCCAGACCGCTCGGCTACACCGGCGCGGTCCAGTAGGTGGAAGTGCATGCCAGAATCTCTGTGTTGTTGTATTCCATAAGATGACCGGTGCCAAGACAATGTTCTGCAACAGCAGATTTGTTTCGCTGTTGTAAGCGCGTGTAACGTTTGTGTGCAATACACCAGTTTTCCGCAGTTCTGATTGCCTGACCAATATATGACATGCCACAACTCTAAGGAATACGATAGACACCATCCTTACGCAAACCAAGATCATCCTTTACGGACGCCAACAGGGCCTTTATCTTAGAAGATGGTCAAAAAGCACATTTCACGTCATATTTCCGCAAAATACGATCAATCCTATTGGAAATGCTTCCTGTGTAAGGCAAGAAGGCCATAGATTTAAGTGCCTCTTGGTTACTAACGTCACTCATCCGTTGCACACTAAGCTAATGGCGCAACGTAATTTTTATCTGCTTCTCACTATAACCGTCACACATGCTTATAACAGCCAAACAAATCCGCAGTTGTAATACACTGTCTTGGTACCCGTCATCCTATGGAATACAACAACACAGTGATTCTGGCATGCACTTCCACTTATTGGGTTAGTGTTTTTAAGAAAGCTGTTGAAATTAAACTAACAGGTGACCTTATACACAGAGGTGGTGGCTTTTCGAAAAACTTACGAGTGTGCAGCCAGTTATGAAATACGACGTCGTCCGATATTTCGGCAGAAAACCACCCTGCTATTTTCAAGACGGAATTGCAGTGAGGATGTGCAACGATCTTTAAAACCTCGGTTTTCAGTGAGTAAACAGGAAAGGCAACACGCACCGATAAAGCAAGCACACAGCGGCGACATGACAAAAGATGAAAACAGTCAGCATATCGATAATAAACTTCAGTTCTCAACAGATGAGATCGAATTAGTTTTTCACCTCTGTTTTTTGACAAATGAGAGAGCAGGATCCCATGCAGAATTTAAGCAAAATCTTCCATCCCTATTCATAAGGTTGTTAGCTAGTTTTATTTCAATGGCTTCCCAGCAGCTGGAAGAGCATACCAAAATTTCCGTTTTGTTGTATACATAGGGTGACCTGTGTCAAGACAGTGTTCCTCCACAGCAGATTTGTTTGGCTGTCGTAAACGTGTGTGACGTTTATACTCAATACAGCGATCCTCAACAGTCCTAATAGTTCGTCCGCGAGAGGATTTATTACACCCACCGAGAATTAGATTTTGTTTCCAAGATTTCGGAGATTTCTTGGGGCTGGTTGGACGGTGCTTTCTGGTCACAATCCGATTGGGAATTTCAAACTATAACGCCCCGGCATTCGGCGAAGTCTGAACGTTTGCGTAGCTCAAGATTTGCTTTTACAACTAGACGTTGTGTGATTAATCTCACAGAGAAATACTTTGACGACGCAGCTCTGTCTGTTCTGGGGAAAGGTTTGAATTTTGCACCGACGCCTAAACGTTTACCTGTTGTTGATTTTATTAGTTTTATAAAAAAAAATGTTCAAATGTTTGTATAGCTTATGGGACTTAACTACGGGTCATCAGTCCCTAAACTTACAAACTACTTATGAACTAGGTAACACTAAGGACGGCACAAATATCCATGCCCGAGGGGGGATTCGAACCCCCGACCGTAGTGGCCGTGCAGACTGTGACTGGAGCGCCTCAGTCCCCTCGGCCACCATGGCCGGCTTAGTTCTATCGAACAGGCTGTTTTTAGACTACCTTCTGAGCTAAAGAGGAGGTTAGGAGGGAAGCTTCTCGTGTGTTGGCTAGGGCACGTCCGCCTGTGATTAACATAACAGCAGCTGAGACAGCTGCTTTACGTTCACTTAGGATGGATACTGATATTATTTTACCTGCGGACAAGGCAAATGCTACTGTTGTTAAAAAAAAATAAAAAAAATAAAAAATGCAGTGTTTACTTTCTGACTCAGCAGATCGCAGGATTTCTACTGAACCTAAAAAAAGTGTTGAAGGGAAGACCAATAATCTCCTTAAGAAAAGTTCTTTGTCACAGGAAACTATCAAGGGTCTTAATTCTTATTGTGCTGTACCTCCTAGATTATATGGCCTTCCTAAGCTTAGCCTCTTAGGTCCATTGTGTCAAACATCGTGTCAAACATCGTGTAGCAAAAAATCTTGCTGGTTTGTTGAGCCCACTGGTAGGCCACTTGGAACATTACATTAAGAACTCGGCAGATTTCCTCGGCCTCGGATATTTTAGTTAGTTTTGATCTGGTTTCTCTTTTCACTCGAGTTCTTCTGTCTGATTCGTTGCAACTAATTAAGGCGAATTTTGGTACTGATTTAACGATTTTTTTCCGACATGTTTTGAATTCCACTTACTTTTTATTCAATGACCAGTTCTATGAGCAGACAGATGGAATTGCGATGGGAAACCCTTTGTCACCTACCATTACTAATTTATTGGAGTCAGCATTGGAGTCAGCGGTGTTGAAACCTGCTTGTTTTTCAAACACTTTAGTTGTTTGACCCCATGGCAGTGAGAAGTTGAATTTTTTGGACCATCTAAATTCGGTCCACCCCAACATCCGTTTCACAATGGAAGTGGAAAAGAATGGTTGCAATCCCTTGCTTAATGTGTTGGTCAGAAGAAAGGCAGATGGTACATGCTGTGTATAGGAATCCAACTCAAACTGATTTGTATTTGCAAGCTGATAGTTGTCACCACCCGGCTCAACGTGAAGGGGTTCTTAGAACCTTAGTCCATAGGGCTCAAGTCATTTGTGACCAGGAAAGTTTGCCCACTGAGCTGTGCCATCTGGAGGTAACTTTTCGCCAGACGGCTATAGTGAAGGGCAGATTAAAAGAGCGTTGCGCTATCGACTACATGTGCAACGGGCTAGTGATGATAGCACAGAGTTGGCACCCACGTCAGTGGCGTTTCTGCCATACGTTGGCAGCACTTCCAATGCGCATTTTGCGTAAAAACAATGTAAAATGTGTGCTTCGTCCACCATCTAAAATTAAGGCACTGGGGGATCCGTTAAGGATGATCTCGGTTTGCGCAAGGCGGGTGTCTATCCCATGCAGCTGTGGCATGTCCTATGTTGGTGAAACTATTAGGACTACTGAGGATCGTTGTATTGGGCATAAACGTCACACACGTTTACAACAGCCAAACAAATCTGCTGTGGCCGAACACTGTCTTGACACAGGGCACCTTATGTATACAACAAAACGGAAATTTTGGCATGCTGCTCCAGCTACTGTGACTGTGTTATCCAGGAAACCTTTGAAATAAAACTAGGGATGGAGGATTTTGCTTTAATTCCGCATGGGATCCTGATCTCTCACTTGTCAAAAAACACAGGTATAAAACTAATTAGTCCTCATGCGTTGATTTTTGGTTTGATTTGATTTTTCCAGGGAAGCCAAAACAGTCTTGGTCCAACCCGCCACTGCCCGCACCGAAACTAAGTTTATTGTACGGTATCGCTCCCTGTGTATCTAGTAAAGCCAACCAATGCCCTTGAACAGTGCAAGGAGTCCCTTTACCAGTTCTTTATTAGACACAATTTCTTCGGGTCTAGTTGTCCCAAATGTTCTGTGCCTTTTACTCTCCAATGCAATGCATTCGAAGATTAGATGTGACGCAGTTTCATCTCCGTCATCACAGATCCTACATTTAGGGTCCTCTTCTGTTATTCCCATTGTATGTAGGTGTTTTCTGAAATTCCCATGGCCTGTCAGCAATCCAACCATGAGTCTAATCTCTCTCCTGTTCAGGCCTAGGATTGCAGAGCTTCTTTTAAAACATGGCTTTGCCATGTTTTTGTTGATAGACTTTGGTTCAATATTCTACGTGCTGTCTTCTGAGCCAGTTACGTAGTTCCAATTTGATCATTGCCTTGGTGATTGTCAGGAAAGGTTCCGGTACAATAAATCGAGTCTCTGTCCCCATCCTGGCTAATCTGTCGGCATGTTCGTTGCCACTGATCCCCGAGTAGCCAGGGACCCACAATAGGTTTACTCTATCGCTTCCCCTAGCTCCACCAGAACCCTGTGACATTCTGCAACAATTTTAGACCTTGTTGCAGGAGCTGCCAGTGATCTCAGGGCTGCCTGGCTGTCTGAATAGATATAGATGCTACGATCTTTGTAGCACCTATGCAAATTCTCCTCCACACACGCAGTGGCAGTGATTTCGGCCTGGAATACTGAGGCCAGTTTCCCTAGAGAGATGACGCCCTCCAGTCTTGGCTGCATCCCGTATACCCCGACCCCAACGCCTTGGTATGATTTTGAGCCGTCAGTGAACCAGACAATATCCCCCGCACGATGTCGAAGTATGTTCTCCCACTGTTCCCTACTTCCACCTCATGCGTTGAGAACTGATGTTTATTATCGATATTCTGACCGTTTTCATCTTTGATCGTGTCGGCGCTGTGTGCTTGTCTGCTCGGTGTGTGTTGGATTTCCTGTTTACTCATTGAAGGCCGAGGTTTTAAAGATCGTTGCACATTGCTCCCTCACTGCAGTTTCGCCTTGAAAATGGCAGGGTGGTCTCCTGCCGAAATATCGGCCGACGTCGAATTTCATACCTGGTTTCATACCCGTAAGTTTTTCTAACTAGTTATTCGCCAGGAGAAGTTAAAGAATCACATGACAATTTTTTTTTTTTAAATTCTGCTTGGAATCCGGCACTGTCTCTCGCCAAAAAACAGACACTACGTTTACATGCAACACATCTTCCGGAAGACGAAAACCGATTTTCGTAAACCGTTTTTCGCTGTCGTGTTTTCATGGCATAGCCTGAATCGGATTTCCTAGCCCACGTAATATGGCGGCTGGAAAACAGCTGATTCAGTTCCTGATTTAGTCAGCACAATCGCTATTTTTCTTTACTTAAATACACAGATTTATGCTCACTCGAATATTTACACTTTTATTTCAATTTAGAAAATGTCACTCTGTCCATATGTACGGAAAATTGTTAACAAGAAAACACAAGCTGACAAACCAAGAACGCCTCAAAAACGATTGCGTTTACATGGGCACGAAATTCGATTGTGGAAGTGGAAAACCGCTTTACAGAAGTGGATTTCCAGAATCGATTTTGGAATGTTTACATGACCACCCAAAACGGATTTGGGAAATCGGTTTACGAAATCCGGTTTTGGGAGCCCATGTAAACGGGGTGAGAGGGACAGAATGAATGCTGCTTCACCTGTTGATTAATAGTCACTATCGATATTTTTTTATGTTTGATCATCTTTGATTGTGTTGACTCTGTAGTGACTTGTATGTATTATCTTGCTGGTTTACCCTATGCAAACCGAGGTATTAAATACGCTTGCACATTGCTTCCTTGAGTGCAGCTGAGTTGCAGGGTGTGCTCCTGTCGAAATATTGACGGCGGTCGATGACGTCAACCACAGCATACTCTAAGTTGTTTGAACATTCACTGGGTCGGGAAAAGTTAACGTTTTAAGTTTAGTAAATATTAAATTTTTGGATAATGGCAGATTTAAAATACGCTATAAAATGGTCAATGCTCTGTTTCTTTGTTAAAAACAATCGCCAGACGAACTATAAATAGTACTCATAACATAATTGAAAGCATATTACATAATGATGTGCAAATTTTATACTACGTTCTCTTAACAATTATTGGAAAAGGTGTGATATCAAGTAGGGGGTGTACTCGTAAACAGAAAATTTATTGAACAATTTATTTGATTCATTTCTTTATAACAAATATTCGGACGTGATAAAACAATCTCGTTAACGGCTATCAGCAGAGGGAGTGCGTTAATCTCATTTCTTAATTAATCATTTCGTTAACCAACACACAAAGGATTTTATGACATCGGCTACCAGTGGGCGTTGAAATAAATAATTGGAGAAAGTTGAAAATTTTTGCCCACTCGGGATTCGAGCGCGGGTCTCCTGATTACTTGCATTTGCGATACTCATAACGGCACAGGAGCACAGCGACCACCACGACTGCGCGAACCACCCCAGCATGCCCTAATTTTAAACTTATGCACAATATTCTGATGTAGGGCTCCTGCACATTTTACTTTTTATTCGTAGCATTACGCCGTAATGCTTGCAATGAAAATGGCTAGCCACTAACCAAAATCTGGATGTAGTTAATTAATAAGTGGCAGAGCGCTCTAAGGCGTCTTGCTGCGGAGTGCGCAGCTACTTCCCGTCGGAGGTTCGAGTACTCCATCGGGAATGTGTGCATGTGTTGTCCTTAACGTACGTTAGTTAAAGTAGTTAGTAAGTCTAGGGACTGATGACCCCTGCAGTTTGGTCCCACAGCTTCACAAACATTTGAAAATCAACGTCGACTGATTGCTACCAATTAGCAACATGAAAGATAAACTGACTTGAATTATTTCTGAATAGCCAGTGATCAAGCCATTTTCTCGTGACTGCAATCTTATTTTGGATTTAAGACATTGTATTTCTATAAAGATTGAGGATGCATTTTTTGCTCATAGATTTCTTTTCGTGGCATCAGTAGAACATTTTTTTCATATTTCGGTGGCAAGGAATTTATTTTTGGAACATCAACTTTTCATCTGTGCCTTGTTGCACCATTTACTGTAACTGCATTTTATCCCTGTCTCGATCCAACACTATATTATGTCGTGTAACAATGAAAGCAAACACTGCAGGGTTCTCCTACTGTGCAGTACGATAACATGTAGCATAAGTCCCACACTGCAGTATAAACTGATGAAAAGACTTCTTATCTTTCACCTTGCAACGTGATTAGTCGGTTCTCGCTTGTCTTTTAGCTATATTGTGTTTTTTCAGGCCAGATATTTCGATTAAATTTTCGTGTTTCTTACGACTCAATACCTGGAAATAATGTCTGTAAATATTTGGCGTAACAGTTCCGGCTGGTAAATAGTACACCATTCCTCCAAAGTTCGTTTTGTACATATCTCGAGTATAATTCACGCCTTAACGGCCAGAAGATTTTCATCCCCCGTATATGCCATGAACACATTAAACTAACGCTGATGTGATACGAAAAATTAGGTTCTACAGTTGTAAAATGTTAACAAACTTTCTTACTCAGTCTGTTTCCATCAATCTTACGTAGGTGGCTTATAGGAGTCGTTTCCTAAATTTATATATGATTATCTGTGTTTTCGTAGAGTTCTTTTGTACGTCGTTTGTTCGCTTAGAATAACAGTGCCGTAAATTTTTTTGTTTCGTGATGTGAATTTTCGTTATACTTCTAATTACTGTGGTATCTGCCCCATACAAGGTTTCTGGTAAACGTTCAAACTGAGGGACCAAACTGCTTCAACTCAAACTAGCTTATACTAAGGACAACATACACACCCATGCCTGAGGGAGGACTCGAAACAACGGAGCGGCCGAGCAACCCGTGACATGGCAACTTAGACCGTGCGGCCATTCCCGCGTGGCGGAGACGGCTCATCAAACCGCTTTCACAATATTTCTCTGTCGACAAATTCCGTAATAGCGCTCTGGAAAAAGAAAATGTTAAATCTTTCCGTTTTCATTCTAATTTCTGTTATTTAATAATAATAAAAAAATACTGCGTGGTCATCAGTCCGTAGCTTACAAACTACTTAAACTAAGGTAAACTAATCTAAGGACAATACACACACCCATGCCCCATAGAGGACTCCAACCTCCGACGGCGAGCAACCGAGCGCTCCGCAGAGAGGCGCCTTGGACCGCTCGGCCACTCTTCCGCGGCTATTATTTAATCATGTCTCCCTAGATGGGTGCTGACAGAATATTTTCGCATTCGGAGGAGGAACTTGGTGAAAGAAATTTCGCAAATAGATATTGCCACAACGAATAACGCCTTTCCTTTAATGATTTCCACCCCAACTCTTGCATCATTTCCGTGACATTCTTTCCCCTGCTTCACGGAAATACAAAACACGTTGCCCTTCTATGAACTTTATCTATTTCATCCATCAGTCACATCTGGTGACGATTCCACAATGCGCAGCAATTCTCCAAAATAGGACAGACTAGTGTAGTTCAGGAAGCTTCTTTAGTAGAACTTTTACGTCTTCAACACGATAGTTTGTGTGTTCATTCTGATACATGTTGTTCGTGATTTTAGTACCTAGGTTATTTTGTTGAATTTACGGTCATTAGATTTGGTTATCTGTCGTGTATATGAAGTTTAAGGGATTTCTTTTAGTGCTCATGTGACCTCCCCGTCATAGAGATATCTTATGTAAATCGTTCAGCAGTTGTTTTTGATCTTCTGGTGCCTTTACTAACCGGGAATGAAAACAACCTTCCGCGAACAGTCTAATGTTCTACGGGAGATGTCCATATAGTTTATTGAGTGCTAATTTGACTTCCTTTTAGTTGTTCGTTAATGTAGTAAGTTAATATAGACTCTAACATTCCCCCAGAACTACTGAAGTCTCTGGGAGAGCCAGCCATAACAAAACTATTTTACCTTGTGCGTAAGATGTATGAGACAATGAAATACCCTTATACTTTAAGAAAAATGTTCAAATCTTTGTAAATCTATCGGACCAAACTGCGTGGTCATTAGTCCGTAGCTTACAAACTACTTAAACCTAGGTAAACTAACCTAAGGACAAACACACACACACACCCATGCCCCAGGCAGGACTCGAACCTCCACGGCGAGCAACCGCGCGCTCCGCAGCGAGACGCTTTAGACCGCTCGGCTACTACACCGCGGTAAGAAAAATGTAATAATACCCAATCCGACGAAATCAAGTGCAGACAGGTGTTAAACTTACAGAACTATCAGTTTAATAAGTAATGGTTGCAAAATTTTAATACGAATTATTTACAGAAGTATGGAATAGCTGGTAAACGCCGACCTCGGGGAAGATCAGTTTGGATTCAGGAGAAATGTTGGAACATGGGAAGCAATACTCACTTTACGATTTATCTTAGAAGATAGATTAAGGAAAGTCAAAGCTACATCTCTAGCTTTTGTAGATTTAGAGAAAGATTTTGACAGTGTTAACTGGAATACAATCTTTCAATTTCTGAAGCAAGCATGTGTAACATATAGGGAACGGAAGGTTATTTTATACAAAAACAAGACAGCAATCGTGAGTTGAAGGGCATGAAAGGGATTAGGTGGGTGGATCGCGTAACTAATGAGAAGGTACTGATGTGAACTGATGAGAAAAGGAATTTCAGTCATACTATGAGTAAAAGAAGGGATCGATTGGTAGGACACATTCTTAGACACCAAGGAATCATGACGTTGGAGGGAAGTGTGTGGGATAAAAATCGCAAAGGGAGATCAAAACATGAATGCAGTAAGCAGATTCAAATGGATGTAGGTTGCCGCTCGTATGAAGAGATGTAGAGGTTTGCTCAGGATAGAGAATGGTGGAGGACTGAATCAAACGAGTCTCCGAACTGAAGACCACAACAACAACTTCTATCGAAAACTGATCTGTAAACATTGACGATTAGCCAGTAGAAAATTTAATGCCCTATCTTGCGACAGTTTTAAAAAATACTTATTTACATTGTTTGACATACCGTATCTGCTACAGTTTGTCTTCCATAAACTTGTTTGTAGTATAATAATACGGTCTGCAACAGTTTTGCAGCTCATATATAGACTTTCACATGCTGGTGAACAAGCTCAATTAAATTTTTGACGTTTTTTATTACAACCAAAACCTCAGTAACGATACATCTTTTAAATGCGAATAACACATTTATGAATCAAGCCATGCTATCAGCCACAAATCAGACAAAACCGTAACAGCCAATCATAAGGTGTAGATCGAACACGTGACCGTCACTTCCAATGTGAAACTATTCTTTCGATGCATACTGACCGGCAGGAAAATCTATGCTCATGTGAAGTTGCCCTCTGTGTGAACGTCGCCATTTGAAAGCATGCGAGAATATTTTGATGTCACGTGACCTGACTTGAATAGTTCTCGGCTTTTAAAAAGTATTTGTCTATCAACTAAATCGTGTGTTTTTTATAATCCACAAATGTAAGTGTAGTGTTACTGCATTGTCCCATGTGTGGGGTGGTTTGAGATCCTAGATCTGTCCAAGATAGGATCTCTCTTTCCTGAATTCTGCCAGATACTCGCCAATCTGTAGGTGTGTTCGCAGCCCAAGTCTGTTCAGCATAGCTTTAGAGAGAATTTTATGTAAATGGAAGAATTCAGATCCCTCCGTAATTTTTCGGTACAAATTTTGTCTTCTTTCTTGCGTAGTGGATGTATAGTAGGTGTATTTAGACATGCTTCCATTCATTAGCGATTTTCTGTGTGATGCAAACTTGTTGTATTATTCTGTAAATTTTCGGTGTTTTTTTTATTTTATTATTATTATTATTATTTTTAATACATAATTCAGCCAATAATTCTATCTTCTCCAGGTGCTCTGGACTGTCTGTGATCTACATCTACCTCCATATTCCGAAATGTGACACTACATCGCGGTCGTAGCATTAGGATGCCATTTTCCATCATTTGTAAATATTTCATTATTTTTAAGAGGCAGAAATTACGTATTTTTCTAAAATTTAAGCATATCGCTTACCATCTTTGTAAATTACAGTAATAAAAGCCATAGGATAAGATAGTCAAAACACCTTAAATTACGGCAATCTTTTGTCAGAATATTAGTATAAATAATACCCACAGTTGGGTTACTCTCTCTGTGTAAGCTTAGCTTTCTATTAGATCAGTTCTCTCTGTAAGTTTAGCTTTCTGTGAGATTAGCGCTCTGTAACTTTAGCTTTCTGTGAGTTCAGTTTTCTCTGTAAGTTCTGCTCTGAGTGCATTTATTATAAACCGTATTATTTTGAAGAATATAGAAACGAGTGAGATTCAAAAATGTCTTAAAATCATTCAGCAATTAGAACCCTTCATCGCATTGATAATATCTATGACTTTCAATAGATCGCTAAATCTATGCGGAAGAATAATTTATCAGCTACGTAGTGAAAAGAAATTTACCTAAAATCTAATCTGCAAGGTCAATCTCAGGATAAAACCAGACATAAACTATTTCTTTTGTAACGTGCTTCTACATAAAAGAACTACCGGGATACCAAAATTACTATAATGAAGCCGAGCTACAGTAAGCTGTGTCAGTGTGTGGCGGTGGGTACTGTGCGTCATTTCCTCCTACGCGTATGGTTCGCGTGGACCCTGATCTTACCCTTATCGCGTCACGAGATATGCGTAGGGGGAAGGAATACTTTGGTTGACTGATTGGTTTGGGGTTGAAAGGACCAAACTACACTGCAAAACGGTCCCATTTGGTTGACTCTTCATGAAACGTGAGCTCTCAGAACTTTGACAGAAGTCCGTACCGTGATACAGAATGACTTGCAGCGTCTGACACTTAATTTCCTGACCATCTCCTTGACGCTGTCGCACTTTGTAAATTAGCCGTAACGAGGCGTGCTGCTATCAGTTTGATTTTCTCTTTGTCTTCTGTTACTCGCACTGGCCGAACGAGAGTTTTGTAACCTACTTCCTTTGTTGACGAACTAAACTTACTGAAAATCTGTCTGGCGTCCTTATCTACGACTGCTTTTATATGATCGTTCCGTTCAGTGGCGGACTAAGGCTGTCGGTGGCCCGGGGCGGCGGCAAAATAAAATGAGGCCCCCGACCCCCCGTCCACTTGGAAATACATGTATTACTATAAAAAAAAGTACCTTTTAAGATTTGGTGGCCCCCCAGGACGAAAGGAATGGGGCAATCTAAGAAAAACAGCTCCTGATATTTATAGGCATCAGAACGAGAGGCCAAGGGCACTTAAACAAAATCGCACTGGCGTGTTTTACGGCCCACTTTAAATTTGTAGTTTTATAATTTTTTCAAACATTTCGGACAAAAATAACAGTGTAAATAATAAAAAATTTTAGTTATATGATTATGACTCTACTATTGTGATAATATCTATGCACCCAACACGTAACCCTTTTAGGAAAAAAGAAGAAAAAATTTTTTGCTAGTGGCGGGTACCGAACCACTGAGCATGTGTATCACAATCCAACACGATGCCTACTACACTACGGCGAATAATTACGAAACTCGCCCTTAGTTTTTAGTTTATTGATGGCAGTTGTTAACTGATACTAATGTGGCACTTTTAGGCATTAGATTATCATTTTTCGTTGGAAGAACGAGGTGTTTTTGTTAATTCTTCAGTGCGCCGTTTCTTTGAAATAACAACATGAAGTTATAATAAGAAAATAATCAAATACGCAACGCAAGATGGCGTATGCCATAGTGAGTTTTGGGCGTGAAATGTCATGTGACATCTGCGAACGGCTGTTTTTCGTAACATCAATGGACGGTGTCAAATATCCGTTATCTCTGCAACGATGCAAGATATGAAAAAAACATAATAGAGCGAAGTTGTAGAGAATTTTCCCCTCCACCAATTAGGTTATTCAATTTTCGTGTCTGATGAACGGTTTGTTTGAAATTACAATTATATTAAACGGCTTTTTTTTTTTGTATTACTGCCGTATTTTTTGTCCGAAAAATTTGAAAAAGGGAGGTTCTGGTCTCTGGAGGCCTACAATTATATCTGTAAAATTTGGTGCTGATCGGTTGAACGGTTCGTCTTAAAAAGTGGGAACACGTTACGGACAGACAGACAAACGGACAGAGAGACAGACATACATCCCAAAATCGCCGTTATTTTTGCAAATATCTCTGAAACGGTACGGGATATGAAAAAAAACCATAAGAGTGCAATTTTCTCCTCTATAAATTCGGTTATTCAGTTTTCGTGTCAGATGCATGGTTAAGCCGTTATTTTAATTAAAATTTCGAGCTGTCAAAAAACGATCGCAAAGGCCCACTTTTAGTGTTACTACCGCAAACTAAAGTGGGCCAAAAGTGCTTTCGAGGTGTTTGGAGGCCCCCCAAGACAAGAGTCTCGGGGCGGTCTGTCCCCTCCCCCCCCCCCTCCCCGCCTTAGTCCACCATTTACTTCACATCACCCCTTATGTCTACTCCCAAATATTTTATGGACGTAACTTCATCCAGTGGTTGTCCTGCTACTGTGCGGTTATAAAATGAAGGATCTTTATTTCCACGCAGACGCAGCACTTGTTTACGTCGAGGCTCAAGTGCCATTCCATCACGATGCGTCAATACGCTGCAAACATTTCTGCATTTCGTTTTTCGATAAACTACAGCATCATTCGCAAAACCCCTCATGGAATTTACGATATTTCCTGCGAGGTCAAAATATATATTGTGAAAAACAACGGTCCTGTAACATTCCCCTGAGCAGCGTCTGAGATCACTTTTAGAATTAGAAGCTGCGTTCTGTTAGCTAGGATCGCGTCAACCCAGTAACAGGGTTGGTCTGATGTTCCATAAGCTCGCTCTTGGTTCATTTGAATATTGCCAATTATTTTATCGAATCATGATTTGCTGTTGGTTTTGTAAACTGGAGTTTTTGAGATTTTTCTTCGCCGTTGAGAAATGTTCTGAAATATTTGGTTATAATCTGAAAATTATTTTTCATTAATTTCTAGGAATACATCAGAAGATTAAAAGCTATACGACTGGTAGCCTGGTAAATTTTCTCTCTACATCTTGGAAAAACTGCGGGTGTTGGTAAAACCTTCTTCTATTTTATTCGATGACTTAGGTATTATCGTGTTGCGTTTTTCTCGTCGGATAGTTTCGAAACGTTTCTCCGAACCTATACGAATTCTTGCCACTTTTCTGTTGTGTTATGGCTATTGATCCTTTCTTTAGTGCGAAATGCAATGAGTGATAATGGGTGTGGTCAGTACGTCAGTAGTGTGGGCACAGGTTGAGGATCTGCGTCTAACGGGTGCGGCCGTTGTGTGGCGTAGTGGGCAGCGCGACCGCCCCGGGTTCAGATCTCGGTTGAAAACGAATTTTAAAGCTGCTCCGTTGAATAAGCCTATTTCAGTGCCCACTAGCACTGACTGTCGTAAATTCCTTGTGAATGGATTGATAATAGCTGCAGGATTCAGAATACACCACGCCACATACGTAACCAAGAAAGAGTTGACAAATCTTGTCTTTTGGGTATGGGGACAGCAAGTACCATATAAAGCGAGACCTCTGCTGAGATTTAGATGAAGAGCCAGTGAAGATGTAGCCCGCGGTTAATGGAGCTACCTAATTTAACTGTCCAAATTCAGTTTCCCCATTCCATTTTTGTATTTATACATGACCGGTTACGGACCATCTTCAGATCGTTTGTTACAATTTAGAAGTAATCTGTCGAATACGGAACAAAAGAATTCACAATAATGTCGTTTTCAAGTGGCACTCTACAGCCGCAATGTATTTGGAAAAAATCATTCTTATTTTTATTTGTTATACTCACTGACATGAAAATGTTTTTGGACTGTAATCACTGTGAACTTTCAGGTGTGCATTTGACTGGTTTATACATAAATGTAACAAACGACGATCCGAAGCTCGTCACTGGAACGGATATAGGTCATGTGGAAATAGAGACAGAATCTGGAGACAAAATTTGGACAACCTTGTAAGAATCAGGCTCGTAGTCATTCCCTGATGACGAATATGTCCAGTTTTGATATTACCTTATGTATACTACCGTAAAATTGTCGTACAGGTGAATGTTGCAGATGTATATTGTTAATTATGAATTACATCGTAATAGTAGGCACTGGCTAAAGCGAATTGTTTCACAAATGTATGCTTAATATCTTTCGAAAATCAGCGACAACAAAACGGTTATGACTTGAAACGAATTTGCCAGCTCCTTTTAACCCTTGTCTTCAGTCCTTTGAAGGCTGTCAGAGATACAAACATTCCCCTTTTCATATGGATCTAACAGCATCGAAATAGTTACCATCGTCCTCCACTGCGGTGATAAATATGAAATAGCTTTCATGTTCTTATAACGTGAATGTGAAAGCTCATGTAGGAGGTTGCAATCTTGACAAATAACGTCCTAAAAGAAGGTTCTTATCATTTAAATGAAAATAGGACGCTTTCCTATGTTTACTATCCCATGTGATTTTATGTAATAACATTGTTTTTAAAAACAAACTGTACAAGTTATTATGCATTTATATGGAAAAATTGGGAAGAATTTGATAGTAAAAATTAGAATGAAATTTTATAAAATGGCCGGCAGCGGTGGCTGAGGGATCTGAGGCGCTCCAGTCACGGTCTGCACGGCCACTACGGTCGGGGGTTCGAATCCCCCATCGGGCATGGATATTTGTGCCGTCCTTAGTATTAAGTAGTTCATAAGTAGTTTGTAAGTTTAGGGACTAATGACCCCGTAGTTAAGTCTCATAAGCGGTACAAACATCTGAATTTTAGAAAATGTATGAGGTATTTGCTAGTTGAAAGATTTGCGGGCGTTTAGACATAAGTTGCTATTGTAGCTTACATCATCAGCTTATATCTGTCCCATATCTTTGACTTTTTTTAGAATTTAGCACTGTTAAATCAAATGTGTTATGTAGTCTTTGGAACAAGATTACTGGAGCTTTTAAACTAATTTTTAAAATAATTTTAAACCATATTTAACTGTACAATGAACAGCAATAATCGATGGCATTGCTTCAGTGACACAGTTGCGACCATTTTTGCATGGCTATAAAACAATAGACATTTGATTTGCGCAAAAAACAGTATAATTGTTTTGTGTAAACAATTTGAGTCGGTCTCCACCAATATACCGCCTCTCCCCGCCTCCTCCACCAAGTGATAGTGAGGGGGGCGACGAAAACTCCGTGCGTCGCGATACGATGTAGGCGCACAGCTGGGCACAGGTGAGGCGACAGTGTCCTCACAGCAGAGAAACACGCCTGTTAGCCAGCATAACGACCGAGTATGAATCGAGGCAGGTGGTGATAGTAGTATAAGCCAGTCCAACAATTCTTAAAGTCAATAGGAGACTGAAATTTTATGAGCGTGATTGTACATTCAATTATGATAATTCTGGGACATGCCAGCTGTTCTGCAGGGAGTTTCCTCGTGCGCATTTTTTGTCTATTTATATATTTAAAACGACATGCATTGGCTCTTTCTTTAAGTTAAATATCTAAATATGAGATTCCAACCATTGGAATATTCCAGCAATATCAGTTAAATAAGCTGGTACTTGATTAGCAGAAAAGTGCGATTGTATGGGACAACTAACAAAATTTGTAAGTACGAGGGTAAGTCAATTATTATCCGCAATTTTGTTACATTTTTGTTTATGTTGGTAGTACTGTCATTTTACGTTGGTGACCCATGCTTTGTTTATTTGTTGTTATATCTTTGCAATTTTCAAGTTGCTACGTTAGTTTCGTTGTCGCTGCCGTGCTTTTAATCATGGCTGCTCCGCTGTCTATTTGCACGAAAGAAGAGCAACGTTCAGTGATATGTTCCTTGTGGGCTGAAGGTGTATCAGGGGCAGAAATTCATAGAAGACTTTCAGTACAGTACGGGAGCAGTTTTTTGCCACAACGAAGTGTGTACGAGTGGATTGAAAAATTCCGAAATGGTCGCACGAGTGTTAAGCACGATGAAGGAGCCGGACGACCGAAACCATTGAGTGATCACGTGAAATGATTTTCTTAGACGGACGAAACTATTGATGAAGTGGCTCATCGTCTTCAAATTAGTCATGGTTCTGCCTACGAAATTATTCACAACAGACTTGGGTTTCGTAAAGTTTGTGCAAGTTGGGTCCCAAAACAACTCACACAGTTGCATAAGTAAACGCGCCTCGACATCTGCAAATAACATTTATATCGCTATGGTAACGAAGGGGACAACTTCTTAGACAGAATCATTACTGGTGACGAAACATGGATTCATCATTATGAGCCGGAGAGTAAACGGCAGAGTATGGAATGGAAACGTCCAAATTCGCCGTGCAAGAAAAAGTTCAAGACCCAACCGTCCGCAGGAAAACAGATGCTTACGGTTTTTTGGGATGCACGAGGTCCTGTACTGGAACATTATGGTGAAAGGGGCACAACAATAAACAGTGTACGTTATAGTGAGATGCTTACTGACAGGCTAAAGCCTGCAATTCGAAGCAAACGCCGATAATTGCTGTCAGAAGGTGTTGTGTTGTTGCACGACAATGCCCGCCCACATACTTCTGTCCACGCTGCTGGAAAGCTCCAGAAACTCAAATTCGAAGTACTGGATCATCCTCCATATCATCCCGATCTTGCCACTTCTCACTATCACTTGTTTGGTTCACTCAAACAGGCATTAAGGGGCCGTCCATTTGACTCGGACGAAGCAGTAAAGGAAGCGGTGCATTCCTGACTCGCAGCTCAACAGAAAACCTTCTTTTATGAGGGCATATGGAAGCTTGTAGAGCGATGGACGAAGTGCATTGAAAAGCAAGGAGACTATGTCGAAAAATGATGTTCTTGTAACATTCGTATTTTATTACAATAAAATTTTATAACTACTTTGCGGATAGTAATTGACTTACCCTCGTAGTTGGGGGATTATTTAGGAAGGGGGGGGGGGCATTAGGTTATCTTCGATGGAGAGTGATCAGCATAACTAGAAATAACTTCAGAAAAGCCTCAGGAAGTATATCTTTCTCCCCTTGTTTGTCGCCATGGAGCTGACAGACGATTATAGTATTAATCTCAAAGGTTTGTATTTGTCTACAATAGCCGTGGAAAAAGCAAGTCGTTTGACGTTCCCTGCAGCAATATTGAGTCATGTTGCTTCCATAACAGTCCAGAAATGCGAAACTTGCTGGTGCAGGATTTTGTAAAAGAATTGACCTCTCCACTATGCCTCATTGGAACAGAGGAGACTTAATACCAACCAACGAATGAGAGTAAACTATCATTTCTGTCGACTTAATTTTCTGGTCACCGACACAACACAAACACGATATATGAAACAAAGAATACAAGCATTTTCTTCTTAATCATCTATTAACTTCATACGTATACGCTCACATTAGCGCATTTGTTCACTCCTGATGTGACAGCTTTAATCCTGTTGATGGAATATGGTGTCATTGCTTCCATGCTTTCAAGAAGAAAATTTGACGACGAAGACCCCAAAAAATGTTTATTGATCAGGACAACAATCTTGAAACTTGACTTCGTAGTTTTTATAGTTGCGTCTAGAGTGCACTTCCTTATATTAAAAGTGTTCGGAAGTAAAACCGTTCCAAGGTACAATCCTTTCCCCAAATAAAAATTAGCATACGATATTACTATATGCAGAAACGGACATAAACGTTTGTAGTTCATCACCTTGTAATTTTGTATTATATTACTGTTATATTATTACTGTTTCTTAATACCGTCCCTCATGGAAGCCTCTTAATATACTGTACTTTATTTTCTTTCTGTTTCTTTATGCAAGAACCTTCTTTAAGTCATTTCTAACTATTGTACTCATCAGACAGTTGAATCGTTACATAGTTGCTGTTGTGATCTTGAATCAGAAGGCTTGTATGATGCAGCTCTCCATGCTTCAACGCCATATCATTACCGGAACCAGTTCACTGTATACCTCTGTTGCTCGATAAATTTTATCCCCTTCCCACTCTCTTCCCTACCCATTCCACACTCACTTACTTGCCACACTAAACCGATTATTCCTTGTTACCTCAGAATTTATCAACTGATCCCTTCTTTTAGTCGCTCCCTAAAATTGTTTTCTCCCCATACCTTTTCAGTAATTTTTGTTTAATCACGCTATCCACACCTCTAATTTTGAACATGCTCCTGTAATATCCCATTGTGCTTGTCAAGCACGTTTCAACTTACGCTCCAGACAAATACTGTCAGAGAATATTTCCTAACAAATCTCTATTTATTGCAGTAAAATTTACCAGCCTACTAGTTGCATAGTATTGTTTTTACACATTTAGTACGCAATTTATAAGCTGTTAAATTTTACTGCAATAAATGGTTATTACATTTGATTCCTCTACAACACCCGTGTTTAAAATTGCTAATAAATTGCACATTTTGAGAAACGGTTTCCTTGGTATGGAAAATCTCACTGGTGTCCAAAATTAAACAAACAAACATCTCTTTCTCCGTCCTGTGACGAACTCTCAATATAATCATTTCCATGATCACATCATGGCGTCTATGGAACATGGTAGGATTTGCTGTGTAGTCCCACATCCTCAATCGGTGTGCACAGATTCACAGACTGCCTGAATCTCTGCGGTGGAGGACCATAGGAAAAATAAAAGCACGATACTCTTAAACCGATGTGGCCCAATGGTTACATGTGAACAGTTCTGTTGTTTCTCGGATGTTGCGACAGTTTATAGCGACTGATTCTGTATCCAGAAGTCCACGACCGACTACGTGTGACGTCAGAAAGAGAGGGAGTCATTATGTGACTTTAATGGCACGTCAGTACCGCCGTAGTACTCGCAGCATCCACTGGGTGAGCTGTATAGAGGCAGACTGTGGCAGGCAGCTTCGGCAGTGCTTTTCACTATAGAAGACGTGGCAGTATGGGTAGCCGTAACGCGTCCTCACAGAAGGGATGGTCCAACAGCGGTTCAATGCTCTCTCCACAGGTGAGTCCCGATTTTGTGCGGAGAGTGTTATGTTGCCCAACCGAACATGTCTTCATGAAATAGATCGGGCGAGTTGGCTATCTTTCTAGCTGTCAGGTATCGTGCGATCTTGGGCCTCATGTGAGGTTGTTGCAAGGCGGTATGGACCAAAACAACAACAAAAGGTTTAGTAAACATGGGCTTGAAAACGCATATCTTAAGAGCTATGTGCGCTATTTGTCAACATACCTTTGAGGTATGCATTTTAGAATATTTTTACTAGACTTTTTTTCAATTTTAGCCCATTGTAATTCCTAATAAAACATGGAAAACAACGAGGTTGCAGTAGAAAATATTTTGGTTCACCGTTCGCAGATGAAAAGCTGCTCGTAGTGTCGTGAACCGGACGTGCTTTTCTTTTCAAATGTTTATCTACTAAGTTGCCTCAACAGCCCCGTAAATTTTTGAAACGTTATCTGAAACTCTCTGTATAACGAAGAGAAATATTTATTGCATAATACAATTACTGAACAGTTGCTTAGGACAGTCATTTCATAAAATTTCTGGGAATAGGCTTACGGCACGATTTAAGGTCTGAGGAGGACATAACGCTGATCCGAGGAAAGGAAGACGCCAATCTGAAGTTCACTGGACCAATCTTAACAAAGTGTAGTGTCTTGTATCAGCAAGCACATAAAAGTTATCATCCAACTACATATATTAATATTGTACCTGCCTTGGGCTCTGGGCCTTTAGTTGGACAAGGATTCGCACCAGCTTCTTCGTGAAAGTTGTTGTTGTTGTGGTCTTCAGTCCGGAGACTGGTTATTTTACAGCTCTCCACAATACCCTATCCTGAGCAAGCCTCTTCAACTCCACATGAGAACGGCAACCTTCTTCTGTCTGAATCTGTTTACCGTCTTGGTCTTCCTCTGCGGTTTTTACCCCACACACTTCCCTCTAACGCTAAATTCACAATTCTTTGATGTCTAAGAATCTGTCCTACCAATCGATCCTTTCTTTTAGTCAAGATATGCCGTTAATTCCTTTTCTCTCCAATTCTGTTCAGTATCTCCTCATTAGTTACGCGATCCACCTACCTAATGTTCAGCATTCTTCTATTGCACCACATTTGAAAAGCCTCTTTCCTCTTCCTGTCCGCACTGTTTATCGTCAATGTTTCATTCCCACACAAGGCAACACTCCACAAAAATGCCTTCAGAAAGGACTTCCTTAGGCTTAAATCAATATTCTATGTTAACAAATTTATCTTTTTCAAGAACGCTGTTCTATCCATTTCTATTCTGCATTTTATATCCTCTGTACTGCGACCATCATTTGTTATTTTACTGCCCAAGTAACAAAACTCATCTACCTCCTTTATTGTTTCGTTACCTAATCTAATTCCTTCAGCATCACCTGATTTTCTTAGACTGCACTCCATTACCCTAGTTTTGCTCTCGTTTATATTCATCTGATGTGCATCTTTCAGCACACTCTCCATTCTGTTCAACTGCTCTTCCACGTCCTTTGCTGTCTCTGACGAATTACTATGTCGTCAGCAAAACGCAATGTTTTTAATTCTTCACCCTGAACTTTAATTCCTTCTCCAAATTTCTCCTTGCTTTCCTTTATAGCTTGCTCAATGTACAAATTGAATAACATTGGAGAAAGGCTACAACCCTGTCTTACTCCGTTCCCAACCACTGCATCCCTTGCATGCCCTTCAACTCTAACAACCGCTGTCTGGTTTTTGTACAAGTTGTAAATAACCTTACGCTCCCTATCTTCCTCGTGAAAGATTATGTAGAAATTCTCTGGCAGTCTTCATTAATATTACTGAACATACTAAAGGAAATAGACGCTAAAGTCTTTATGATAATGTCGGTGTCAGGAGAACACAAAGCAGGGTGATTTTTAATTAAAAGCTGTTTCACATCTAACGCTTGGAAAAGGCTTCGTGTGGACTTTGCGTGCACAACGGTATCGGATGATACACACCCGTCTCGCTCTTGCTTGTTTTCTAATTTTATCTTCCCACCTTACCCCCTCTTCTACTCCATTATATAGCGTTCATTAATAAGTGAATTTTAACCCACGAGATTCAGTAAAGAAATGGCTTACTCAAGCTGCCGTCATTTCGGACGCTCACTTCAATTTCACGCAAGTTAGTCATTATTGCATCTTATAATCAATTCCGTCCAATAATTATTTGATGCGTTCCTTTTCGTCTCCTCGCAACAACATTTGTTCATGGCTCGCTGAGTATCAATCAGTTTTTGAATAACGGATGATTTTCAAATTAAAAAATCGATGTCTCATTGTGTGTGGTTAGATCTAGTAACTCATACAGAAATTAAAGTATGGATTAAGTAACTGTTGGACCCTCGTTTTAAGCACATCGGAATCTTCCATTTGAAAGCTCAACTTTGGAAACCGAAAGCAGTTAGGACGTTCTTGTTATAATTATTTTCTTTCTTCGTCCATTAAGATTGTTTCTTTGCATTACAGCATTTTTCTTCCATGGAATAAATTGCTTTCTTCATCTCGGAAAACAATATTTTTCTGCTGTGTGCGGATATTTTTACATCTTTACTGCAGTTAGTTGAAAAGCTCCTCTTTTATAACAGCGTAGGTCATATGTGCAGCCGTAATTATTCCCTTCCAATTCACCATTAATTGGAGGGGTAGTCTCATGTTTGGATCGATGGAGAAAATCTGACAGCACGCTCCGCAATTAGCAATGTTACCGAAGAACTTGTAATTTGTTCGCCGTCAGGCCAGGATAACGAATTACATTAATTTCCTTTTTTGCTATCGATTCCACCACCGTCTCCACTACTCTTTTCCCTCGCAAAAGATACTGATTTAGTAACGCCATTCATGCCGTTCTTAGCGTTAACGCTACAGATAATCTCATACCCCAAGTAAATACAAATACTTACAACAGTTTGATAGTGTCAGATATGAAACGCATTGGTACTGTCGCCGTGTGCAGACTTGTGAGGGACGAATCCAGGATTTTAGTCTGAAGGAGGCTGAGCTGGTAGAAATTTCCTAGAGTAAACGGAACTGTTATCTTAATCTGTTGTACCATACACGACTTTGGAGAATGTCGAGTCTAAATACTCAGCTTCCCCCTATACTTTTTTGTGATTAAGAGGAATCAGTTGCAGCTCTGGGGGAGATTACACCCCTGCCCGGGATTCGCCAGAGAGACATAGCTAATAACCGTCACGTTTGGTTAAACTGGTAAAGATCACTTGTACAGTACATTCACCAGTAGGCCTACTTAGAATGCCTCCATTCGCCGCGTGCAATCTGACGGTATAGCGTTATATATGACCGCGATTGTTGGCATATCTTACGACTGACGACGTATTTTATATTACTATATGACAGCAGGTAACTCTGTATAAAAGCAATGTATCATTGTTATTATGTTATGCTTTGTACTTAAGTGGTTACTTTGTTCTGTGTGGTACTTTAATTTCATGCATTTATTATCTGACGCCACTGATTTTATATCGCATACTGTGATGTTATAAATGATTCTATGAGCATATGGGACTGTTTATTACCTGCGTATTGTCGTTAACATATAACTGAAGTAACACGGTTGTGAAGTTTAATGTTTAATGGTGTCTGTAGATTCTTTTATTGTACAAGAACGTCTCTGGTTGAAAACTTAATGTCTAATACAAATAATATCATCACCTCTTTGTGGTAAACCATGTCTAATAAAAATATTATTATCATCACCCCTTCGACGTTCGTGAAATATTTACGAACAGTGGCGCGTCATCTTCTGATAACTAAAGGTATAAGCCCGTCAGCTGGTACAACTCTGTCCCCTGTGATACCTCTTTTGGCGTAGAGTGAAGACAATTTAGTTCGGCTCGGTGAGTAATCGATTAATAGTTGTTTTTCCAACTGGACATCCACGTACGAAGTTTTAGTAATGTTACGAAGTACCTCTATCATGCTCAGTGTCTAATCAGCCTTTTAACATTTTAACATCTAGACTATGTTGTGTACATTTTCCACTGTATTTTTATTGTTTCTTTATTGTACTAACTTTCGGCTTTTTGGGCCACCGTCACATAACTTAATACTAAACGCATAGTCGATACAGTCAGAGCTGGGCGCAAGTCCGTTAATTAACGAAACGCAGAGAAAAATCGAAAAATGTTTGACTTATTTTTATAGATCTAGAAAAAGCATATGACACTGTTCCAAGGAAACTACTCTGGAGAGCAATACATATGGCAAACATAAATACTTCTTTAATTAAAATAATACAACAGATGTATAAAGATAATATTTGCGAAGTGAAAATTGGTAACACACTTTCACAGAAATTTAGAACAAGCAAAGGTCTCTGTTGCAAGGCTGTCCCATGTCACCAAGATTATTCAGAATCTATATAGATATTTGTCTTTGAACGCGGTCACATAAATATAATAGTATGGGACTAGAAATAAGAGATGGAGTTTATCTACATCATTTATTATTAGCTGACGATGCAAACTACATGTGTAATCAAGTAGCAATAGCATACAAAAATTGGGGTCTGAAGATTAATTATCAAAAAACAGAATACTTGACTAATGATCCACACGAACTATACATAGAGGGAAAGAAAATAAAAAAAAAAAGTTAACACTTTCTGTTATTTGGGGTCCAATTTAGAAACCGAGGGAAAATCCGACTCAGAGATTAATAAAAGAATTAGCAGTGGACAAAAGGTCATTGGAATGCTCAACTCAGTCCTATGGAGCAGAAACGTAATGAACAGAACAAAAAAATCATATATAAATGTATATTTGAGAGTGCAGTTCTGTACGGAGCGGAAACCTGGACCATTAACCAGAATCACACTAAGAAACTACTTTAAGCTTTAGAGATGGATTTCTGGAGAAGATCGGCCAGAATTTCCAGGAAAGAAAAATGAAGAAACGCCGAACTAATAAAGAGGATGGAAATAACAGAAAGAATAGATGAGGTGATGGATAGAAAGAAATTGCGGTGGTACGGGCATGTAAGAAGAATGGAAGACACCAGAATACGGAAAATGGTACTGGAGTGGCAACCTGAGGCGAGAAGAAGACGACCTGTGACCACCTGGATCCAAAATGTGCAGCTCACAATGAATAGACTGGGCGCAGAAGAAGACACACAAGATAGAGATACCTGGAGAAATATAGTGAATAATTAGTGTAAAACCATATGTACTAGGTGTATTCATTTCTGGGCGAATTATTATGTTGGAGGTAAACCTCTGTAATAAGGAAAATCTAAATAATAAAATAAATTAACTTTTAAGTTAATTTTGAAAACCGTTAACGGACCCTTTGTGTTTGTTGTTGCGGTCTTCAGTCCGGAGACTGGTTTGATGCAGCTCTCCACAATACCCTATCCTGAGCAAGCCTCTTCATCTCCACATAAGAACGACAACCTACATCTGTCTGTATCTGCTTACTGTATCCATCTCTTGGTCTTCCTCTGCGATTTTTTCCCACGCACTTCCCTCCAACGCTACATTCACAATCTATCCCTTCTTTTAGTCAAGGTATGCCAGAAACTTCTTTTCTCCCCAATTCTGTTCAGTACCTCCTCATTAGTTACGCGGTCCACCCACCTAATCTTCAGCATTCTTCTGTAGCACCATATTTCAAAAGCCTCAATCCTCTTCCTGTCCGCACTGTTTATCGTCCATGTCTCACTCCCATACAAGGCAACACTCCATACAAATGCCTTCAGAAAAGACTTCCTTAGGCTTAAATCAATATTCGATGTTAACAAATTTCTCTTTTTCAAGAACGCTTTTCTACCCATTGCCATTCTGCATTTTATATCCTCTGTACTGCGACAATCATTTGTTATTTTACTGCCGAAATAACAAAACTCATCGTTTCCCAATCTAAATCCTTCAGCATCGCCTGATTTCCTTACATTGCACTCCATTACCCTAGTTTTGCTCTTGTTAATGTTCATCTTATATGTACCCTTCAGCACACTGTCCATTCCATTCAACAGCTCTTCCAGGTCTTTTGCTGTCTCTGAGAGTATTACAATGTCGTCGGCAAAACGCAATGTTTTTAATTCTTCACCCTGAACTTTAATTCCTTCTCCAAATTTCTCCTTGCTTTCCTTTATAGCTTGCTCAATGTACAAATTGAATAACAATGGAGAAAGACTACAACCCTGTCTTACTCCCTTTCCAACCACTGCATCCATTTCATGCCCTTCAACTCTGATAACCGCTGTCTGGTTTTTGTACCAGTTGTAAATAACCTTACGTTCCCTATATTTTACTCCTGCTTGTTTCAGAACTTGAAAGAGTTTATTCCAATCAACATTGTCAAAAGCTAGAAATGTAGGTTTGCCTTTTCTTAATCTATCTTCTAGGATAAGCCGTAAAGTGAGTATTGCCTCCCGTGTTCCTACATTTCTCCTGAACCCAAACTGGTCTTCCCCGAGGTCGGCTTCTACCACCTTTCCCATTCTTCTGTATATAATTCGTGTTAATATTTTGCAACCATGACTTATTAGACTGATGGTTCTGTAGTTTTCACACCTGTCTGCACCTGCTTTCTTTGGAATGGGGATTATAACATTTTTCTTAAAGTCTGAGGGTACTTCTCCTGTCTCATACATCTTACGCACCAGGTGAAACAGGTTTTTCATGGCTGGTTCTCCCAGAGACTTCAGTAGCTCTGAGGGAATATCATCTACTCCAGGGGCCTTGTTTCGACTTAGGTCTTTCAGGGCTCTGTCAAATTCTTCTCTCAGTACATTACCTCCTATTTCATTTTCATCTACATCCTCTTCCCTTCCTACAATATTGTCTTGCAGTTCATTTCCTTTGTAGAGCCCCTCTATATACTCTTTCCACCATTCAGCTTTCCCTTCTTTGCTGAGAACTGGTTTTCCATCAGTGTCCTTGATATTCATAGAGCTGTTTTTCTAATCTCCAAATGTTTCTTTTATTTTCCTGTAGGCTGTATCTATTTTTCCCCTATTTATACATTCTTCTACATCCTTGCATTTTCCTTCTAGCCACTCCTGCTTAGCCATTATGCACTTCCTGTTAATCTTATTTCTTAGTCGTCTGTACTCCATTTTGCCTGTTTCATTTACTGAATTTTTATATTTTCTCCTTTCATCGATTAAATTTAGTATCTCCTGTGATATCCAAGGATTTTTTGTAGGTCTTGCCTTCCTACCTATTTTTTCCTCTGCTACCTTCACTATTTCATCTCTCAATTTTACCCACTCCTCTTCTACTGTTTTATTTTCCCCTGTTTCTGTCAATTGTTGCCTAAAGCTTCCTCTGAAATTCTTAAGAACCTCATGTTCCTTCAATTTATCCAGGTCCCATCTCCTTATTTTCCTACCTTTTTGTAGTTTCTTTAGTTTCAGCCTACAGTTCATAACCAACAAGTTATGGTCAGAGTCTATATCTGCCCCTGGGTATGTATTACAGTTTAAATCCTGGTTCCGGAATCTATGTCTTACCAGTATAAAATCTATCTGATACCTTCCGGTGTCTCCTGGTCTCTTCCACGTATACAACCTTCTTTTGTGATTCTTGAACCAGGTGTTTTTTTATAACTAAATTATGTTCTGTGCAAAATTCTACCAGGTGGCTTCCTCTTTCATTCCTTTTGCCCAGACCATATTAACCTACTATCTTCCCTTCCCTTCCTTGTCCTACTACCGAATTCCAGTCTCCCATAACTATTAAGTTTTCCTCTCCCTTAATTGTCTGAATAATTTCCTTTAGCTCCTCATATATTTCTTCGATTTCCTCATCATCGGCAGAGCTAGTTGGCATATAAACCTGTACTACTGTTGTCGGTGTTGGCTTCGTATCTATCTTGACAATGATAATGCGATCACTGTGCTGGTCATAGTAGTTTACCCGCATTCCTATTTTCTTATTCATTATCAGTCCTACTCCTGTGATACCCCCAATTGATTTTGTATTTATAATCCTGTACTCACCTGACCAGAAATCCTGTTCATCCTGCCACCGAACTTCACTAAACCCCACTATATCTAACTTCAACCTATCCATTTCCCTTTTTAAATTTTCTAATTTTCCTACTCGATTAAGGGATTTAACATTCCACGCTCCGACCCGTAGAATGCCAGTATTGTCTTTCCTGATGATTACATCCTCCTGAGTAGTCCCGCCCGGAGATCCGAATGGGAGACTATTTTACCTCCGGAATATTTTACCCGAGAGGATGTCATCATCATATGTTCATTTAGTAGAGATGCATGTCCTCGGGAAGAAGTAACGGCTGTAGTTTCCCCTTGCTTTCAGCCGTTCGCAGTGGCTGTGTGGCAAAGCCACATTAGCTGATGTTACAAGGCCAGCTCAGTCAATCATCCAGACTGTTGCCCCTGTAACTACTGAAAAGGCTGCTGCCCCTCTTCAGGAACCACACGTTTGTCTGGCCTCTCCACAGATACCCCTCCGCTGTGGTTGCACCTACGGTACGGCTATCTGTATCGTTGAGGCACGCAAGCCACCCCACCTCGGCAATGTCTGTGGTTCATGGGAGTGGGACGGACCCTTTAACATCCGTTAATTTGCCGTAAGTCTGTTAATCCGTTACTTCTGTACCCTTCTTCTTCTGCGTTTTGCCGGGTAAATTGTGTTCATTTTAGTGCAGGTTCCTTCTGTATGCGGCTACGCCCAGGCTATGGGTTGAATCACTCCCTGGAAGGTGCTGAAGGATGCCACCAAGACCCAAACAGCGGAAATGGGGGCCCAAGGGAAACCCAGTAGTTAGCGTTAGCCTGCTCCAACTGAGGGAAAACCGCGACTCTGTGTATATCTGCACCAAGTGAGTCTAGGAAAGGACAAACATTTAGAGGTTAACTGTACTCGCCGTCAGTAGGTTGTTGCTTGTTAAGTTCCCGTTGAGGGCACCTTTTGCCAGTGGAAGTGATCTGAGTGTCGAAGATGATCTGGACGATATGGCTGGAAATGTACGATAGCACTCGCGTTGAAGCTGTTAGGACAACGCATGGAGGGAAACGTAGAAGTTGCACTAACGCAAGAACGCACCGAAACATCGAAGGACAAAGACATTTTAAGTCTCTGTGATGGAAGCAGCAACAGTGAGGACGAAGAGCAAGATATTTTTATTTTTGTCACTCAACCTAAACAGAAGCCTGCAGGCCACAGATGTTGAAGAAGTAAAGCCTAAAAAGTCTAGCGAAGATGTGGCTAGACATGAAATCCAACGACTCACTTAACTATGCGGAATTTCTTGGGAAAAATATTTTAGTAAAGCTTTTTATTAAATACAATACTAACATACCATCAAGTGCCGCAGTCGAACCATTTTTTTAATTTTTGTTATTTTGTTATTATTATTATTTGCGTACATTCCCCTTGATTTGATTTGATTCTTTCAGGGAAGCCAAAACAGTCTTGGTCTAACCCGCCACTGCCCGCACCGAAACTAAGTTTATTGTGCGGTATCGCTCCTTGTATGTCTAGTAAAGCCAACCAATGCCCTTGAACAGTGCAAGGAGTCCCTTTAACAGTTCTTTATTAGACACAATTTCTTCGGGTCTTGTTGTCCCAAATGTTCTGTGCCTTTTACTTTCCAATGCAATGCATTCGAAGATCAGATGTGATGCAGTTTCATCACCGTCATCACAGAGTACATTCCCCTTAAGGAGAGCGCGAAAAAACACAAAAATCTAGCTTTTATTCCCGTCTTTCTTCTTCTTTTTTTCTTCCCAAAAACCTTTCATTCTTTCACTTAGTGCCTTCTTTTGTTCATCTGTCCATTTTCGTCTGTTGTTTTTGTGTTGTGACTTAAAGTCAACTTTTTGGTTTCTGATTTTTTCCCTACAGGTTTTGCGGTCTTCTATGTCTTCTATAGAGATGTTTAATGTTTTCAGGTCTTCTATGGTTTCTTTGTACCAAGATGTGCCCAGTTTCAATGTAGAAATTATATTCTTTTAGTTAGTCTGTTGTCATTCATTCTGGCGATATGCATGAAAAATTTTGCTCTGCGTTTTCTGATATGTGTCGTGATTGTTTCAGAGTGTCTGTATAGTTCTTCCGTGGGTCTTTTTTGCCAGATATTTTCTCTAAAAACTGCACCGTGGATTTTCCTCAGAATTTTCCTTTTTTGTTTTTTAATCTCCCTGATTTTTGCCATTCCTTTGGTGCTCGTAGTTTCTGATGCGTAGAGAGCTTCTGGTAAGACTACTGTGTTGTAGTGTCGTAGTTTTGCGGCCGTGGAAATACATTTTTATTGTAGTGGGAGCAGGTGAGTTTATAGGCTCTCTGTAATTTTGAGACTCTTTCTACGTTTGCTTTTGTGTTTAGCCCAGATTTTTGCATTATTTCGCTTAAATATTTAAACTCACTGACTTGTAAAATTTTTCCGTACTTTGTTTTTAGTGGGAGCTTATCTGATGATTTTGTATCACAAAATTGTTTTCTCGTAAGAAATTTGTAGACCGGTTTTCATGGCTACCTCGTGGAGTTAATCTAGTGCATGTTGTGCTTCCGTTCTGGTATTCGAGAGTATGGCTATGTGATCTGCAAAAGCGAGGCATTTTATGTGGCAGAGGAAGACCAAGAGAGGGATACAGTAAGCAGATTCAGACAGATGTAGGTTGCCGTTCTTATGTGGTGATGAAGAGACTTGCTCAGGATAGGGTATTGTGGAGAGTTGCATCAAACCAGTCTCCGGACTGAAGACCACAACACACATCTTTTCCTTATTTCTGCCTAGTTGAATTCCTTTGACTTCTCCTTCCGATGGACGAATAATTTTCTCTAAGACTGCAATGAATAGGATGGGTGAGAGACCATCGCCTTGCCGGACGCCGGTTTTGATTTCGAAGGGCTCTGATAATTCTCCCATAAATTTGACTTTGGATTTGGTGTTAGTGAGGGCCTCTTGAATTAGATTCCTTCATCTCTCTTAGAGTCTGGAAGAGAGTGTCTCGGTCAATGGAGTCAGAGGCTTTTTTGAATTCCACATATGTTACTGTAGTATTCCTGCAGTGTCTTACGCATAGGATTGTGCGGAGATTCCAAATCTGTTCGCTGCAGGAACGGTTTTTTTCTGAAGCCCGCTTGATATTCGCCAATTTGAGGCTCAATCTGTGGTTCCAGCCGGTTTAACAGGGCTTTGGAGAGAATTTTGTAGTTGACTGGGAGCAGGGAGATTCCCCTGTAGTTGTTTGGATCAGTTTTGTCTCCTTTTTTGTGAAGTGGGTGAATGAGAGCCGACTTCCACTCTTCCGGAATTTTTTCTGTGAGCCAACAGTTTTCAATAACTTTGTGGATTTTGGGTGTGATTTGTACATGATCCAATTTCCAAAATCTGCGATCAGACTGTCTTCACCGGGTGCTCTGTTGTTTTTCAGTTCTTTCGTTATTTCAGTGATTTCATGTAGGGTCGGTGGCTGTGAGTCTCAGGAGTTTCAAAGTGCAATTTTTCTGAGGGACTTCTGCAGTTGAGCAATTTGTTAAAGTATTGAGCGAGAATTTCACAGTTCTTCTTCGTGTTAGTTTCCAAGGATCCATCAGGTGTTTTAAAACAGAGATTGGGTGGTTGGTATCCGGTCATGTTTTCCCTGAAGGTTCTGTAGAAATTTCTTGTGTTGTTTCTGGTGAAATGTTCTTGGATCTCTCCGAGACGGCTGTTTTCGTAGATACGTTTCTCCTTGCGAATAGTTTTTGAAGAAAGTTTTCTCACTGACTTAAAACTTGCCCAATTTTCAGGTGATTTGTGACTGTTAAAGTTCTTCCAGGCCAAGGTCCTTTGCTCGATCGCTTGGTCGCACAATGCGTTCCACCACCTGTGTTTCCGTTTTCGTGGAGGTTGGCCTAGTTTTATTAGGTCTTTCATTTTCTGTGAAAGTTCCGTCCAGTTGGTTTCTGCTATCTTGGAGATTTCTTCTGTTATTTGTTCTTTGTTAATTTTCAGATATTCTGGGTCTGTTCTGAAGACTGTTTTAGTTTTATGAAGTTTTCTGTCTGGGATAAATCGTGTTTTGATTTGAAGCAGATGGTGATCCGAGTCAAAAAAACCTTTTCTTGTTTTCACATTAAGGATTTCCTGTGAATTTATCTTAGATATAGCGACATGGTCTATCTGAAATTCACCCAGGAATTGTTGGGTGATTTCCATGTTGTCAATTTCCGGCGGGGTTTCTCAAATTGGGTGGACATGATTTTAAGGTTGAATTTTTTACAGAGATTTATCAGCCTTTCGCCGTTTTTGTTTGTGCGTTTGTGGGCGGTATGTTGTCCTGTGATGTTACTGTATTTCTTTTCCTTGCCCAACTGGGCATTAAAATCACCTAGAAGAATTTTCACATGTTTTGAGGAATTTTATTCATGGTCTCTTCAAGGTCTTCCCAGAATTTTTCAACCATTTGTGCGTTTTTCATGTTCTGATCCATTGTAGGTGAATGTACATTGGTTATTGTGTACATTTTGTTTCCTGCCTTTATTGTGAGGGTGGACATTTTCTCGTTCTTGGAGTGGAGATTTACTATGGAATCTTTGACGGATTTGTGTACGACGAATCCTGTAGCAAAGATATATCGGTTTGAATTGGGAATTTTAGTGGCGCGTTTTCCTTAGAAAATTGTATAGTTCTCCGAGTCGAAGTGATTTTCGTCTCTGAATCGTGTTTCATGTATAGCACAAATTTTTGTGTCAAATTTATCAAGGGTGTCCATGAGGTTTTTGAGTTTACCAACTTTTTGCAGCGTGTTTGTGTTAAGTGTGTCGATGTATGCTTTTCTCTTCATTTTCAAGGTTTTTGAGAAGCTCCGATTCTTCTCTTCATGAAAGGCCTGATCCCCCGGAATCCGATGATCAGGTCCATTTCTCAGTTTCGTAACCGAGGCCCGGGATAGCGGATTCTTTTCCTTATGTGCTGCCATGATTTTTGGTTTGAAATGGGTTTGGTGAGCTCCGAAGAGAACACAGGCTTACGACTGGAGTTTTGAAGTCCAGAAGAAAGAAGCAGCCGCGCCGACTCAGCGAACAGACGCTGACCAGAGTACCGGTGAACCTCACACAGACGTGTCTGGATTTTTGTGCTAGTTTTTGTCCGCCCTATTTCATTTCCCCAGTACCACCCATATCTGGGAGGCTTTCCCCTATCCGCAACCTGGGGAGGCGCCCGATGGGGGATCTAGTAACCCCGCTTTATTATTATTATTATTATTATTATTATTATTATTATTCGCGGGAAAAGTTATTTTGACACCCAAACGTGCCCCCTGTCAGGCGATACTTTTAAAATGCTATTGTCTGTAAAAGAAAATATGCTCCTTATGGCAAATGACATTCAGTGAAATTATACATTTTGAGTTTGCTGTAGACTGTATTTTATTGCTAAATAATTATTACTAAATTAACAGTAGGTTCCCCTATAACTGGCAGGGGAAGTCAGTTCGGAGGTCGGGCGAAAGCAACGGCATACCACCTCCAAACAGGACCATGCCTAGTGAAGCACTGTGGTGTTCAAACCAATCTTCGTATTGTTGACTGCTTTACCTTTTATATTACTGGGACACTATATCGTGGCAGCTGACTGTGAGCGTGAACAAATGACAAATAAAACTTCTTTTTATAAGAGAAGACAAATCGTTTCAAAGAACGAAAGACTTTTCCCCCAAAGCAGATAACTCTTACAGAGGCTATTTTACACTTAAGTATGTGATTAGACATCATTTGTTCACGCTCACCGCCGACTGCCACGACAGAGAGGTCCGGTAATACTAGTTTGTATTTATACTTCAGCCCTGCTTAATATTGCGTATCCAAAACATTTTTCCTAAATGTTGGATAGGGAAATACGTTTTATTAAATTGCTGATTTTAATAATATAACAACATAAGATGATTTTTTGTGGCTGCACAATGCTGTTACGAGTTAACGATTAACGTTAACTTCCGTTAAATTGTCCGTAGAGTAACCCTTTAACCTTTAACGAAGTTAACATTTTTAGTAACACATTAATGATAACGAAGCTAACTTTTTGATTAACGGTGTCCAGCTCTGGATACGATGACAGTGAAAGTACATAGTCGTGCATGGAGTGGTTTTCAAAGATGTGTGAATTTCATGACTGCGTATTGATACCAAAATCCAAAAAAGTACATCATTTATTACATCTGTATCTATAAATGTCAATGTCTGTTCGGTGTACGTTTATCACGCCTGAACCACAAGACATAAAGAGCTAAAAATTTGTACAATTACTAATGTGTACCGGGGGAAGGCTTTAGGCACGGTTTTATGGCGATCGTATAGCCATTTATCTATACATATTACTGTGAATGTCTGTTTGGTGTACGCTTATCACGCCCGAACAAGACGCAGAGACATAAATATTTGTACAGTTACTAGTTCATACCTGAGGAAGGTTTTAGGCATGGCTTTATAGCGCTCTGATAGATATTTAGTAATCTGAAGAATATAACGTGAAATGCGGAACAATAATTACACTTTGAAAGCCGGCCGCCGTGGCCGAGGAGACTGAGGCGCTCCAGTCATGGTCTGCACGGCCACTACGGTCGGGGGTTCGAATCCCCCCTCGGGCATGGATATTTGTGCCGTCTTAAGTATAAGGTAGTTGATAAGTAGTTTGTAAGTTTAGGGACTTATGACCCCGTAGTTAAGTCCCATAAACTTAACAAACATTTGAACACTTTGAAAATTATATTTACTCTTTGAAAATGATTTTATTGGTTGCATTATTGCTTGATGGTTGATAATGATAAAAATGTGGCGTATATTGGGATGGAAAGTTATGGGTGTATATAAAATTCTACGTGTGTGTGTGTGTGTGTGTGTGTGTGTGTGTGTGTGTAATATTTCGCTCTGCAGCGAAAACTACAGAACGCAAACGAATGCTCTGTGTGTAATTGTCCGACGTTTCCCTTGTACACCATAACAGTTCCATGCAGTCTGCTATAAGGGGGTGGAAGATATGGTGGTTGAAAGTCGTCAAATTATTTAAAAAATTCGGACTGAAGGCCAGCGATGACGTTTGCGACTCTACAGCAAGGAGGTTACATACAGCGAAACGTGATGCCACAGACTATATCTTTGGTTTACGCGTTTGGTCTATGCGTGCTACGATGTCTTCAGCTCTTTCTCTGTAAGGATAAGCATAGTAATAAGGAAATATAAGAATAAATAAATAAAGCAGTAAAAAAATTCTTTCTATATATCTCTTTGAAATAAATCCATTAGCCGTTTCGCGCATTATCTATCATAATCAACCAGCACGCGAGCGGAGACGCGGGTTTAAGCTGGTAGAAAATAAGTATTAAAATTGTTGGATGGTGTAAGGTAAATATTGTCTAGATGAGTTATGGCACAAACACGATATAAATCTCAGATAAGAATTTAAATAAATTACCTTACAAAACTAGGATTTTATGAGACAAAATAATTTGTAAGAGTGCATAATGAAATTGGTTTAAGTCAGGATGTTTGTTATAAGCCAGAATTTGCACGAATCTTAATTTCATGCATTTAGATAATAATGACATTATTCAGAGCATGGTCAGATTTGATGGAATCTTACTTTTACAGTCTCTAGCTCCTTTCATGCCCAGTCAGTCTAGAGGTTATAGTGCTACCTGAATGACTTTACATTTACCATTTGTTAACCGGTGGATTTACACTTGAGATGAAATGAGTAAAAATCATGTACTGAGGCAGACAGTATCGAAGTGAGAAAGTTTCACTACATCTACATGGGATACTCTGCAAATCACATTTAAGTGCCTGGCAGAGGGTTCGTCGAACGTCCATTATACTATTTATCTCCCATTCCATTCTCAAAAAGCGCGCGGGAAGAGTGAACACCTGAATCTCTCTGTTCGAGCTCTAATTTCTCGTATTTTATTCTGATGATCATTTCTACCTATGTAAGTGGGAGTCAACAATAAATTTTCGCATTCGGAGGGGAATGTTGGCGATTGGAGTTTCGCAAGTAGCCCACGCCGCAGCGATAAGCGCCGTTGTTGTAATGATTCCCATCCCAGATCCCGTATCATTTCCGTAACGCTGTCTCCCCTGTATCGTGACAATACAAAAAGAGCTGCCCTTCTTTGGACTCTTTTGATGTCCTCCGCCAAACCCACCTGATAAGGATCCCACACTGAGCAACAGTACTCCAAATGAGGACGGATAAGCGTAGTGTATGCAGTCTCTTTAGTAGTTCTGTTGCATCTTTTAAGTCTCTGGTTCGCCTTTCCCACGATATTATCTACGTGTTCTTTCCAATTTAAGTCTGAAATAATAGTAATTCCTAGGTATTTTGTGGAGCTTACGGCCTTCACATTTGATTGATTTATCTTGTAAACAAAGTTTAACGGATTTCTTTTCGTACTCATGTGGATGACTTCACACTTCTCATTATTTAGAGTTAATTGCCAATTTTTACACCATACTGATATCTTATTCAGATCGTTCTGCAGTTGGTTTTGATCTTCAGATGATTTTACTAGACGGTAAATCACGGCGTCATCTGCAAACAACCTAAGAGAGCTACTTAGATTTTCCCCTAAATCGTTTAAGTAAATAAGGAACAGCAGAGGACCAATAACACTACCCTGTGGAACACCCGATATCACCTCTGTTTTAGTCGATGCCTTACCATCGATTACTAGTAACTGTGTCCTCTCTGACAAGAAATCCCCTATCCAATCGCAAATTTGGGGCGATATACCATAACCACGCATTTGGATTGAAAGCCGTTTGTGAGGTACGGAAATCAAGAAATACGGAATCGATTTGCGAACCGTTGTCGATAGCACCCATCACTTTGTGTGAATAAAGAGCTAGCTGTGTTTCCCATGAACGATATTGGGCCGTATGAATAAAACGGAGTATCTACTTTATACTCTGAATTCCAGAGAACATAGGTTCGCATGAATAAAGGGAGTCGTTGAATATACTTCAGCCGAGTATGTTCTCGGCGTGAGTAACGGGGTGGGATAATTTGCTCACAGCAGAGAACATTCTCCAATTTCATATGAATAAAACTACAGAAGTTTCTCACGACGGGAGAACATTCTCAGATTTCTGGAGTGAGCTCTATGGCATACTCCCTGCTGAGTAACTCGGCTTTCAGACGATGCGGTTGCAGAAATGTTCAAAGAAGGCTTGAATCATATTTCAAATAGGTATCCGAAGCATACTGTTATAATCGGTGGCGACTTTAATTTACCCTCGATATGTTGGCATAATTACGTATTCAAAACCGGGGGCAAATATAAAACATCGTCCGAACTAGTTATGAATGCTTTTTCTGAGAACTACTTCGAACAGTTAGTTCATGAACCCACTAGAATAGTACGTGGTTGCGAAAATACTCTTGATCTCCTAGCAACAAATAATCCCGAGATAGTAAAGAGCATCAAAACAGATACAGGGATTAGCGAACATCGAGTTGTAGTAGCGAGACTGAATATCGAAATTCCCAAATGCACCAAAAATAAACGAAAAATATATCTATTCAATAAAGCAGATAAAAATTCGCTTCACGCTTTCCTGAGTGATAGTCTCCAGTCCTTCAAAACTAAAAATGCGAGTGTAGATCAGTTGTGGCTTACATTCAAAGACATAATATCAGTAGCAATCGAGAGATTTATACCAAATAAATTAATAAAAGAGGGGGCTGACCCCCCGTGGTACACAAAACAGGTCACATCACTGTTGCAGAAACAAAGAAAAACGCATGCAAAATTTAAAAAGACACAGAATCCGCAAGACTGGCAATCTTTTACTGAAACTCGCAACCTAGCGCGGACTTCAATGCGAGAATCTTATAGTTGTTTCCACAACGAAATCCTGTCTCGTAATCTTGCAGAAAATCCAAAGAAATTCTGGTCATATGTGAAGTACACTAGCGGCAAAACACAAACAATACCTTCACTACGCGATAGCAATGGTAATACTACCGACGACAGTACTGCTAAGGCAGAATTACTAAACACAGCTTTCCGAAATTCTTTCACCAAAGAAGACGAAGTGAACACTCCAGTATTCAATCCAAGAACAGCTGCCAACATGCGAAACTTAGAAGTAGATGTTCCTGGAGTAGTAAAACAACTTAAGTCACTAAACAAAAATAAATCTTCCGGGCCAGATTGTATACCAACTAGATTCCTCTCAGAGTATGCTGATGAAATAGCTCCGTACTTAGCTATAATTTACAACCGATCACTCAGCGAAAGATCCGTACCCAAAGACTGGAAAGTTGCCCAAATTACTCCAATACTCAAGAAAGGCAATAGGAGTGATCCCCAAAATTACAGGCCTATCTCATTGACGTCGATTTGCAGTAGGATTTTGGAACATATACTTTATTCGAATATTATGTACTACCTCGAAGAGAACGACCTAGTAACCAATAGTCAGCACGGATTCAGAAAGTATCGCTCTTGCGAAACACAGCTTGCCCTTTATTCACATGAAGTGTTAAGTGCCATCGACAAGGGATCTCAAATCGATTCCATATTTCTGGATTTCCGGAAGGCTTTTGATACTGTACCCCACAAGCGGCTTCTAATGAAATTGCGTGCTTATGGAATATCTCCCCAATTGTGCGATTGGATTCACGATTTCCTATCAGAAAGGACACAGTTCGTTGTAATTGACGGTAAGTCATCGAGTAAAACAGAAGTGATATCTGGCGTTCCACAGGGAAGCGTTATTGGTCCCCTACTCTTCCTCGTGTTTATAAACGATTTAGGAGATAAACTGAATAGCTCCCTTAGACTGTTCGCGGATGATGCTGTCGTTTATCGGTTAGTGAAGTCAACAGAGGATCAAAAGCAACTGCAAAGCGATTTAGACAAAATTTCTACTTGGTGCGAAAATTGGCAATTGACACTAAATAAAGAAAAGTGTGAAGTAATACACATGACCACTAAAAGAAATCCGCTGAACTTCAATTACGCGTTAAATCAGTCAAACCTTAAGGTCGTAAATTCTACCAAATACCTAGGAGTTACAATTACGAACAACTTTGACTGGAGAGAACACATAGAAAATATTGTGGGGAAGGCGAACCAAAGGTTACGTTTCATTGGCAGAACGCTTAGACGATGCACCAGCTCCACCAAAGAGACTGCCTACATCACACTTGTGCGTCCTCTCTTGGAGTACTGTTACCCCTTGTGGGACCCTCACCAGGTGGGACTGACGGAAGATATTGAGAAGGTCCAGAGAAGGGCAGCTTGTTTTGTTTTATCACGTTACGGGGGGGAAAGCGTCACGGAAATGTTGCACGAATTGGGGTGGAAATCATTAAAAGAAAGACGTTATTCATTGCGGCGTGATCTGTTTGCGAAGTTTCAGTCACCGACTTTTAGTTCTGAATGTGAAAATATTTTGCTAGCACCCACCTACTTAGGGAGACATGACCATCCCAATAAAATAAAAGAAATCAGACCGAAAACGGAACGATTTAGGTGTTCTTTCTTCCCGCGCGCTATTAGAGAATGGAACGGTAGAGAAAAGTTATGAAGGTGGTTAATGAACCCTCTGCCAGGCACTTAAATGTGATTTGCAGAGTATCGATGTAGATGTAGATGTACGTTTTAGTGAGGTTTATAATAAAAATTACAACAATTTTGTGACTAAGAAGGCAAAAACGAGTTCCTTTATATGTAGTCTTTAAGAAATACGAGGGGATCTATAAAGTTAATATAAATAAAAACATTTTGTTGACGAGTATCTTCCTTCGGAAAAATCGTGTGACACTTCCAGCATTTTATACAGTGACGAGAGTGATGTAAGAGTGATTACCGACATAAAAATGAAACACAAATGGATTCAGCTGCGTGTTTACTCATTTGTTTGGCGTGTATATTTACAGTTGTAAACAGCCACGTAGCAAAATAATATATTTTTTAAATAGGGTCTGTTAGTAAGACCTTATGCTGTTAGTTCCAAATAAAGTGTATCCCAGGACTTCACAGTTTCTATCACAAAATAAATATTGCTAAAATACCAGGTAGGCCTACTGAACTATTGTTCCTATCCAAACCGGTTGGCCTATTTATGATGCGTTTTCTGACTTCATAATCGTAACTTCTGTCATGTTATAAGTAAGTAAACACAACAGGAAAATTAATAACTGATTAATTACATACCTAGCAGCCTGTTTCTTGTCCAAAATCGCATGGCCTAACGCTTATGATCAAACCATTTGGTGTCATATTTAACAAGGCCTATCTCATGTTAGAACACTCCGACAGCATTCCACGTTGTGACAGATGAATATGTGATGAATTCTTAGAATATCGTTAGCAAATTGTGCTAACCCTACTTCATTAAGAAACGAGTTTCTCGCGTGACGAAAATTTTGTATCGCCAGGAGAATACATTTTCTTAAAAAGTGCATATTTAGTCTTAATAATATGCTCCTTCACAACAAACAAATATCTAAACATAGTACAGTTCTTTCTGAACACGTAGATGCCTACTCCATATTTGTACACTTAATAATTTGCCTGATTGGGCTAGTTTAAAGAAATACACGATTGGACAGCTGATCTGTGGCGGACATGACAAGCGGAGAACTTACTCAAGAAAGAGGGGAGGTAGCGAGAATGAATTACCTGCTCAGAGCATATGCTTCGAAGTTTTTATTCATACGAAATTGAGAACTTACTCAGTGAACGTTCTTTTGCTCGGAGAATCTTCTGTGGAGCATGTGGTCTTTTTTTATTGATACGACCTATTTTCTAAATCCGTGTTGACATTTCGTTGAGTGAGTATATAAATATATACCGTTGCTGCCTGAGCTGCTGGTAGTTATCTCAGGTGACGCACGCTTCTTTCACATTAGGAGCGCGATTTGGCAGCTTTCAGACTGTTAGGAGCCGCGTGCAGGGCCCCCAGCAGGTAGGCCGCCCCGCCACGCAGCAGCAGAATGCGCTCACTCGTAGCTACAAGAGGCCACCTCAAAATCCAAGTGTGAACTCGATAGGCCCTCTGTGAGAAATCACCAACAACCAAACACAATTAACGGGCTTGCTGCAAAACCAGTTAAGTCCATTTCTGGTCAAAAATGAAATATTACCGGCATGACATATAACATCGGATCGTTCATCTTAAAAGGTGTGTGTGTGTAGATTGATGTTGAACCTATCGTTAAATCAGACAACAAATTGTTCATTAACACAGCAGTTTAGTTTAATTATGGCCCTGATGTTGATGTATATACTGTTAAATAAGAAACAGTACATTAAACTGATTGTATGCGCAACGCATCTGTGGCTAGTCACCATATGAAACAGACACTGACTATACTCACAAATTTGACTGCGAGAAAGATATTAAAAAACCACAAACCACTTTGTTAATGTTTGACTGCGAGAATTTTATGCAGATCAGTACCTGATTATTGAAATTTAGTATCATAATCAATTAACTGTAGTGTTGCATGACAGTCATTTACTATGGCACCAATACGAAATCTGTTCAACAAGATTACAAAATAAATACTGCACTTTAAATCCACAAATAACTAATTATCAAATGAAGGAAGTAAGTTAATCTTCTAACTACGTAAATGAAACAGGAAAGAAAGGTCAATTTTGTTACTTATTATTAATAATCACCATTACATTACCTACATAATACAACTTTTTCCTAATGACATGAAATGCAATTACCTTCATTCCAGCGGTGGTACAACGTTTTCATAGTAATAAAAATACAATACATATTCCAAATGCAATCAAATCAACTTGCTGGCACAGCAGCCTCTGCTATACATCGGAGCCATACAGACAACTCAACCGCTCTCTAAGCGAGCTAAACCACAAGTCCCACTCTCTCTCTCTCTGCGCGAGCTACAATGCTATGCAATCCATAATCTTTGCCAAAGATGAAACTTCACACACATAAGTACACATATCGATACACACAGTAGAAGCAATATTAGACATTTTCTTGCAAGCAAGTTACTCGACACAAAACAGGAGGCACAATATTAGACATTTTCTTACATTTTTCTTTTATAGACACGTTTCAATCTCTTGGTGCAAGAACCAGACTTCTGCGGGCTGATTTGATTTGATTTTCTCAGGGGAGCCAAAACAGTCTAGGTCCAACCCGCCACTGCCCGCACCGAAACTAAGTTTATTGTGCTGTATCGCTCCCTGTATATCTAGTAAAGCCAACCAATGTCCTTCAACAGTGCAAGGAGTCCCTTTACCAGTTCTTTATTAGACACAATTTCTTCGGGTCTGGTTGGCCCAAATGGTCTGTGCCTTTTACTCTCCAATGGGATGCATTCGAAGATTAGATGTGATGCAGTTTCATCACCATCATCACAGATCCTACATTTAGGGTCCTCTTATGTTATTCCCATTGTACGTAGGTGTTTATTGAAATTCCCATGACCTGTCAGCAATCCAACCATGAGGCTAATCTCTCTCCTGTTCAGGCCCAGGATTGCAGAGCTTCTTTTAAAATATGGCTTTGGCATCATTGCCTTGCCACGTTTTTGTTGATAGAATTTGGTCCAATATTCTACGTGCTGTCTTCTGAGCCAGTTACGTAGCTCCAATTTGATCATTGCCTCGGTGATTGTCAGGACAGGTTCCGGTCCAATAAATGGAGTCTCTGCCCCTATCCTGGCTAATCTGTCAGCATGTTCGTTGCCACTGATCCCCGAGTGGCCAGGGACCCACAATAGGTTTACTCTATTGCTTTCCCCTAGCTCCACCAGAGCCCTGTGACATTCTGCAACAATTTTAGACCTTGTTGCAGGAGCTGCCAGTGATCTCAGGGCTGCCTGGCTGTCTGAATAGATATAGATGCTACGATCTTTGTAGCAAATTCTCCTCCACACACGCCCTGATGGCAGTGATTTCCGCCTGGAATACTTAGGACAGTTTCCTCTGCGGTCTTATCTGAATGATATATGCATGGTTGCCAATAGACACCATACATGAGCTTTTCAAAATTTCGCAGTATAAACTATTTCAGTACAGTTATTCTCACAAAAACACATTTAAAGCCAGCCAGAATCAACATATGACTGCTATGTCAGAGTTTGCACCACTAAAGAAGGCAATAAAAGGTGACATTACCTTCCCAGAGGAATCACTGTATGGTGCTGCTTTACCTCGTAAAAGGCACAAATATGACGATGTCATAAAATTGGTTACATAGAAGGTACATTCCTACTGCAGATATGGGTTTCTATGAAAAACTGTTACCCTCTGCAGGAAATGATGATGGTGAATACAGCCCAAATGAAATAGAGTAAGAATAATTTAAATTTACCGTGAAGTACTTTAAATGTAAATCAAGTAGGTCAAAAAATGTTCTAACACTGTAGATTTGATATTTAGTTAATGATAATATCCTTAAAAATTTTATTTCGGCACAAAATACTTTACGTTATAAAGCATGCAAAACTATGTACAATTTTTCTGACAGAAGATATTGTAAAATGTCTGGTAATTAATAAAAAGTACATTATAATTCATTATTTGTTGCTATTTTATTTTCATGTTATTTATGTCCGATTTTGCATGCAGTATTTCAGATTTTAAAGTCTTCGGTGCAAAAACCAGGTAAGTCCAAATATTTATAATTGCAATTTCTATTAATTTATGTGTATATTTTTAATTTCAAAATTTTGTATATTGCACATAAAATACATGGCTATAAGTCAGTAACATTGTCTTATATATTTCTCAAAACTACACACTTTCGGTATATGTCAAACTTTTGTTTTTCAGTTTTCCCTGCCGCGGTGGAGTAGCCAAGCGGTCTAAAGCGTCTCGCTGTGGAGCGCGCGGTTGCTCGCCGTGGAGGTTCGAGTCCTCCCTAGGGCATGGGTGTGTGTGTTTGTCCTTAGGTTAGTGTACCTAGGTTTAACTAGTTTGTAAGCTACGGATTGATGACCACGCAATTTGGTCCGATAGATTTACAGACATTTGAATTTTTCAGCTTCCCCAAAATGAGTATTTTGTGACTTGCCTGGTTTTTGCAGCAAAACCTTCAATTGCGGAAGAGGTTATATAATACATTTTTGGAAACTGTATTGTTCACACTGCAGCTTTTGCTACTCTAGTGGCTGCCATCTTGACTGTGACTTGGTTTACAAAACCAGCAACAAATTATGTCAAAATTTAGATACTTTGGTGCTTCTGATGATTGAGGTTTTAAATCCTCGACACAGTGACCTATAAAACCTCCAAACTCTAATGCAAGTCATTTATCAGACTCTTTGAAAGCTAAATGTATCTGAACTCGTGAAGCAGTCAACAATGAGGAGAGTGGTTTGACCTCTACAGTGCTTTACTAGGCACCGTCCTGTTTGGAGGTGTTACGTCGTTGCCTTCCCCGACTCTTGAACTGACTTACCCAGCCAGTTATAGGGGGACCTACAGCTTAATGTGGATTTCGAACCACGCTGCAACTCGGAATTTTTACATCAACAACATCGCGAGAGGTGAAAGAAGTGAAAAAGATTTAATTTCTAGGGTTTGAACGGAGATAGAAACCGCGGCCTTCGGATTCATGGTCTGGTACTGTACCATTCTGCCACTAACAAGGAGACCACATGGATTTCGGTTTGTAGAATTTTTTTATATTTATGGTACGTGAAGGTCAGAGCTTAAATAACAATCAGCCAAAGCCATTCGGCGCAACTCTCAAAACTTCTCGAGAAAACCGACTTCGAAGTTTTGCAAATACACGTAAGTACCAATAATTAAAACAGTCGCAGCACCTGTCGCTGTAGCTGAGGCGGTAGCGTTCTGGCCTTGTCGGGTCGTAGTTCGAATCCTGCCGTGACGTATTTTTTATATATATATAGGGTGTTACACTCAACTGTTTCCACCCCAGATATCTCTGAAACTACAAGAGATATTGAAAAACCACTTTCACGGTCATGAACGTACGGCACGGCCTTATGAAAGTAGGTGCTATGAGACACTCTAAAACGGGATAAATATTATTTTCAACACAAACACATGAGGCGCGCTGCTAGACCGTGGCCGGCCGCGGTGGCCGAGGTGACTGAGGCGCTCCAGTCACGGTCAGCACGGCCACTACGGTCGGGGGTTCGAATCCCCCCTCGGGCATGGATATTTGTGCCGTCCTAGTTCGTAAGTAGTTCATAAGTAGTTTGTAAGTTTAGGGACTGAAGACCCCGTAGTTAAGTCCCATAAACTTAACAAACATTTGAACATTTGAGCTAGACCGTGAGTCTCGCTTGAGTCTCGGATACACGCTAGCAGCGCGCCTCGTGTATTTTAAACGTCAACTTCGCTTCGCAGATTCTCCGGATGTAATTGACGCATCGCGATGCAACCGACGCCATTCTTTTTGTGATTTTTCATCCTATCGACTGCTTAAGAAATAATATGGGGTATCCATTTACAGAAAACATAAGTTTGTGTTGAAAATAATATTCCTTCACGTTTTAGAGTGTCTCATAGTACCTACTTTCATAAGCCCCTGCCACACGTTCATGACCGTAAAAGTTTTTCAATATCTCTTGTAGTTTCAGAGATATCTAGGGTGAAACAATTGAGCGGTACTCCCTGTATATATATTTTCCTTGTGTTAGAATACTTACACAATTTTAATACCTAATGTTAATTTTTACAAAAACTGCATGTATATTTGTTTATTCGTAATTTTCTACATTTCATAAAAGGTTGTTAATAAGGATAGTTTCAATCCAAAAACATACGCTAAGTTACATTTTTTATGGTATTGTCTTTACCATTAGTTGACGACGATAGTCTTTGATTGTTCAATCCGTGAAGAGCCACGACGCTGTTTTTGGAAAGTAATCTTCATAGCTACTAATGGCTTTCCAAACAGCTAACCTACTCAACCATCGTTTTATATGACGACAAAATGGTCAGCTCGTCTACGTACACATAATCAAAAACAGACACAACCCGTGAAATTAGATATTCCAAAATATTTGTATAACTGATTTCCAAAACAACGAAAAAAAATTTGTCACAGACGAATTCGAACCAGCGACTGTATGTTTGAGAAGCAAGAACGCTACCACCTGACCTTCACGGACACATGACGCAACTCCTCTTGTTATTGGTACTTACGTGTTCTTGAAAAACTTCAAAATCGATTTTCTCAAGAATTTTTTAGAGTTGCGTCGTATGGATTTGTCTGTTATTCAAGTTCTGAACTTTACGTATCATACACATAAAGAAATTCCTAAATTCCGATACTCATGCGGTCTCCTTGTAAATCAAAACCTGTGTCTGAATTTTATGACACTGTGAATTTTATGGGACTGATGACCTAGCTGTTTAGCCCCTCGAAAACCAACAACACTGTGCTTTAATGTTCGTGTAAATTGTAGAGAGTGTTGAAATACACACGGAATTAGAGAATTTTACTGTAAATAAGGTAGGTGTAAGTGTGCTTAGTGTTGTGTATAATTGTTTTACGATATCTATTACATGTTTGTAACATCAAAATATGTTCTCATCATGGATCTTCGATCTATATTAGTGTTCAAATGTTTGTTAAGCTATGGGACCTAGCTACAGTGGTTATCGGTCCCTAAACTTACAAATTACTTTAACTTTTGCTAACAGCTTACGAAGAACTCAGTGGAATGGTAATATAGAGTAACTATACAAAGAAGTCAAGTTTATTGTTTGTTAAGCTTATGGGACTTAACTACGGGGTCATCAGTCCCTAAAATTACAAACTAATTATCAACTACCTTATACTAAAGACGGCACAAATATCCAGGCCCGAGGGGGGATTCGAACTCCCCGACCGTAATGGCCGTGCAGACCGTGACTGGAGCGCCTCAGTCTCCTCGGCCACCGCGGCCGGCCAAGTTTATTACAAATAATATGGTCATCTCCAGGAGTTAAACATGTTACCCCTGAAGATTTTCATTTGTTTATAACACTGACATACGGATATAAATAGTTTTGGAACATTAAAGACTCTACAATCACCTGTATCAGTAGAAATGTGCGATTGGCTCTGGTTTTCATTAGATGTAAGATGTTTTTGCTTTTACGTGCTAATTATTTCAATATTGTTTATTGTTCAATACTTTCCGGGTCTCATAAAATATCTCAATCTTTTATTTACGGTACTTTCTTTCTTTATAATTAAATATTAGGCTATATTATTTTGAGACGTTCGTTTCTCAAAGCTTATCTGTATTTTACATTGTCTCACAAGGAAAAAGTTTTTTGCCTCTCCTTTAAAATCTTCTGTGTTAGACTTGGAAGTCTTTGGTATTATGAATTTGTGTATATTTTAATATGCTATCAAAGTACAATCAAAGGCTTAAGGCTATGTCTGTCATTATCTTATATACAAAAGTTTCATCATCATCATCATTATCATCTGCACCTTCATTCGACAATTATCAAGAGTCCTGTTCCTGAAAGAGAAGAACAAGACGCCTTTTAACATCGCTACTGTCATCGTATATCACAAGTAATACACATTGAGGTATCAGGAATGAGGATCTTAAATTCTTCCCCTTTCTGCACAAACATTTAGCTTCGATATAATTGTAGACTGGTTTTCCATGAACGAGGAGACATTTGTTGCTTTTTCTTCTTGGGACAGTTAACATCTTTGCTTTCTGAATATGGAAATACCATTATATTCGTCCGTGTCAAACAAATATCACTAAAAACGTCCGTAGGAACGTGTTCTCAGACTGTAGGTTGCACCCCTCTTCAATTACGTCGGAGGAACAACTGCGTGTGTGAAACTACTGCAATCAGTTTCGCAGCTGGATCGCCACAATATTTATTTATTTTTCAAAGAGGAGTGCAGTGGTGTTCTTAAGTAAGGGATAATAGCAGGGTTAGTAACTGCACCTATAGGAGTCTTATTAGTTGTTACACATATATATTTTTGTGATTGTTAACAATAGTCTGTGGATTCAGCAGGCTTTACATGTTGCCGGTTTTGTAGCGTTTATTTCAAACTAGCTGAAAAGCCGCATTGCCCGGGTATATATTTTTTTATTTATTTATTCTTGTCATTTTTTTCAGGTATATAATCATGTGTGTGTGTGTGTGCAAAATCTCTTGGGAATACAATAAGTTGTAAAGAAATAATAGATTAAAACTTGCGTGAGGGGGGTTTCCATGAACGTTACTGTTTATGTGCTCATATCTCAAACTGTGTGTCTTCTTACTGTGATACAATTTAGAAGGTACATTCAACTACATGTGTGTATACCGCCTGTTTCGTGCGGTTAAAATTTGTAAGTGTACAAATTATAAATTGTAACGGCATACCGAATGCCATAGTTTTACTCCATAAACAGCTTAAAAGTAGTTTGTAGTAGTCAGAAAAAGTAGTAAAATAAGTTTAATAAAGGTTTGAAATTATACATTTCATTCCATTCCATGACGGTTAACGTTCGTTGCAAGTCGCTACGTACTCTCTGCGCATTATGTGGCAGTTTTTTGCGATTCCTATTGTTTATGACGACATAGCTTCCGAACAGTGCGTCGTATGTGAATGTTAACGCTGCAGCAATTTTTACCTCACGGTAAATGTGTGTACCAAATTTGGTTGAAATCGGTCCATTAGTTTAGGAGAAAATGAGCAGCATTGTCGCTAAGTGCAGCAGTTTTTCGCGCATCTCATTGTTTATGACGTCATACCTCGTGAACTATGTATTGTACGTGATTCTTACACTTACGGCGACCGTCCTCTTGGATTGAAGCTTATGTGTACAAAATCTGAAAACGATTGGATGAAAAATAAGATTTGTATGCTACACGTACACACAAACATACGGACACACTGCTTTATATATAAAGATTTAAAGCTATTAATAACTATTATAGTAATCTGAAAATAGTACCTAAATTAGAAGTAAATACATAAAATATGAGATTTCTTGCAATTATCTCATATTTACAATCTCACACACGTAGCTGTTTTTGCAAATAAGTAGCTACTCACTTGCACGTTTAATGTCTGGATCACACAAGCGCAGTGGCGGACTAAGTGGGGAGGGGGGAGGATAAGGGTGGCAGACCGCCCAGGACCTCTCGTGTTGGAGGCCCTTCAAATACCTCGAAATCATGTTTGGGGAGTTTTTATTTATTTTTTTTTTTTTTTAGCGTCCTCACTTCTCTTTCTGGGGCCTTCAAATCTCGAAAGCTATTTTGGCAACTCGCTGCCACGTGGTCTTGTCGGTAAATAATATGGCTACACGTTGCGCATGGAAATTTTTACATTAATCTTAACTAAACGACAGATATATACCACCTAATAAGAAATTCACCTACGAAGGACAAGGAGTTGTCAAAAATATTTTGAATCTATTTTCACTATTTGCAATTAAGTGCACAATGGAGGTGATCAAATACTTTTATAGCAGCATAATTTATATTCTTTAGTAACAGTGGAGTCCCTTTATGGAAAACAGATACCAGTTAGTTTTCTAATGTTATCAATTTGTATCTGGTTTTCAAGCAAAATTTCGTAAACGTCTTGTTAAGCTGAGTTGATTGTAGACATTCTTAAACAATTTCTTACAGGTAGTTCGAGAATGTACGTTGGTGTTATGACTGCGAAACGTTTCTGTGCAATGAGTACTGCATCTGGAATTGTTCTATACAATTTCCACGTGACGATGGCTTGAAGTATGCAATGCAGACCATCTTTCCGATGTTTTCATCACAAAAATAGACATTATGCAGAGCAGACGTAGCTGAACTCAAGAATATGATTGCTGATTAATACGCACAGCTGCGAATTTAGAACATTCACAGTTTCAAATTCATTCTCTCTCTCTCTCTCTCTCTCTCTCTCTCTCTCTCTCTCTCTCTCTCTCTCTCTCTCTCATTTTGCTACAATAATGCAAGTTACAGTTCTCTAGAGACGGTCGTAGAGGTTCCGAATGCAGTCTTGCGGAATGGCCTGCCACGCAATTTCCACCTAGTGCCTCAGTAGGGCCAGATTTAGTACCGATCGTGTAGACTGCACAAAATGACGTTTCATGTGGTCCCAAACATCCTCAAGGGGAGGCAGATTGGGAAGTCATGCTGGCCAGGAAAGTTTACGTACACCCTAAAGAGATGATGTTTGGTATGGGAAACATATGGACCTACACTGTCCCTTTGGAAAAGCATTTGGCTTTCTTGGTGCATGAACAGTAGCAAGGCGGGTTGAGTAATGGTTTCAGTGTACCGTGCACTGTTCAATGTTCCCTTGATCACCAGATCAGAAAGGCTAGTGTAGGATACGACTCCACACACAATGATGGCGGGTGGCGGCTCAGAGTGCGTAATTTAACACTCCAGATTTTCGCGCTATCCTGCATGACACACGCGTACGGGCATCATTGGCCCCGAGGCAGAAGTGACTCATCAGTGAAGACCATACGTATTCATTTGTCCTTCCACAAGCGCCTTTCTGAACACCAGTGGAGGGGGCGTGAACGATGTTGGGGACGTGTGTTGAAGACCCCCAACGGCACGCCAGATCGTACATCAAGGTGCGGGGGGAATCATATCCTACACTAGTCGATCTCCTCTGGTGATCGTAGAAGGAACACTGGACAGTGCACAATTCAATGAAACCATCATTCAACCCATCTTGCTACCGTTCATGGACCAATAAGGCGATATGTTTCTCCAACAGGATCTCCACATGTACGTCCACATGTATCCCGTACCACCCAACGTTATATTCGATGTGTACGTCAACTACTCTGCCCAGGTTGATCTTCAGTTCTGTCCCCTATTGGACGTTTAGGACTGGATGAAAGTAACCTTACGCGGTCTGCACGATCGGCACAAAATCTGGCCAACTGAGGCACTTTCATGGCAGGCCAATCGGCAAGACTACTTGCAGCACCTCTAAGGTTGTCTCCATGGAAGAATTACAGCAAATGAAATGATCGTATGACTTTTTGGCCACAGAGTATATGCGGAACTAGCGCCCATACTGCGGACACACTAGTGGCTGTTCTCACGTACGTACAGCTCTTTCTGTGTGGTTGTGTATTGTACACTTTCCCACTAATGTGTCAATAAAAGTTCCCCCTGCTGCGTCGACGAATTCATGATGTTCTTCATTTTCAGGAGTGTATATACAGATATTGCTACTATTTAATCTGCAATATTATTAAATACATTACCTGCAAATGCGGTTATTTCAAACATCAACGGGATTTCGGGCATGAGGGAAGTTAAAACACTAATCTTCCTTCCTTATTTTCGATTTTTCAAACATGTTTTACATCCTACTTTCCGCTACACAGTAACGAATCGTCGCTAAATTTCATTTCCCTGTGCCAATTACTTTAAATGCAAGACGGTTTTTCTTGACGATCTGTGACTTTTTTTTATTGAATGTTTACGTATGTAAATACCTTAGAGTGTCACAGTTTAAAGTACATACAGTATATGAAGTGGCAACTTTATATTGTTACAACTGGCTTAAAAATTGTAACAGCAGCTGTCGATGAGATGATTACCTTACGGTACTGAGACAATTTCTGTACAAGTTTGTGGAGTTTTACGTGTAAATTGATTATGATGATTTTTACTTGCTTCATCACTGGCAGCGTCAATGAGAAGCTTTTCAGTGACCACATGTGATGAGTTGGGAACAAAGTGAAATTTAAAAATCTATTTCTCATTACCTATTATTCATGGTGGGCGTACTTAAATCACGTTAATGGTCATTGATATCAAATAGGAATAGCACAGAATTTTTAAAAGAGTCAATGTATGTCAAAATTGCCTGACTATATTTCGAATCTTCAGTTTTAAGAAACATGTTTGTGTAATCACCTGCAGCCATTGGGTTATTTTGGGTACTTCGTCTCAGGCGCGTATAGGTGTACATAGCCGTTCTGTTTGTGGAAAAATTTATTCGTTATACATATATCCCACTACTCTTTATAATCTTTATAACACTGAAAACTAACAACTTTTGCAAGTTACAGTGAACATCAGAATCGTAAAAACTCATAGTATATGTCTATTTTGTATTTGAGCTGTTTTTATTAAAAACAGAACTACTGGTAGCTTGTCAGTGCATCAAAGCTTTAATAGTTGGTATGTGGATTAATACAAAATGATGTAACACGCTTTGGATGAGGACAAAAAGACCACAGAATTGGAGGAAAGAAACATGGAGTATTAAAATGAGAAACATTTATTGTGAGAACAGGTGATAAAATACAACAAAAGAATAAAATTGAAAGTTATTTTTTATTTACGAGTATAATTACAATGGTAACATATCGAACATGAGGTACAGTGATAATATCCATAGAATAAATAAGGGATGTGAATCTAACTGAGATCATAGTACGTAATTTCGTGGGTTGGCTCGGTTTCCGAGGAAACGGCGTCTTGCTAAGTAAGGGCGGCGGCTGAGCAGGTAAAGACAGGTACGTGTCGAGGTGGTTGGGGACGTCACAGCCTGGGCAGGGGGCGCACGCGCACGGGCCGCGAGGGCACCGACACCAGCCGCAGCACCATCTCCGGCTCTGGCTCCGCGCCGTCCGCCAGCTCCAGCCGGAACCTCTTGGTGATCTGCAAACAGGCCGGACCAGTGGATGTCTGGAAGGGTGCGGAACGTGCCATTGCGACTGGGAAGACTCGGGGAAGACTCGGGGAAGACTCGGGGAAGACTCGGGGAAGACTCGGGGAAGACTCGGGGAAGACTCGGGGAAGACTCGGGGAAGACTCGGGGAAGACTCGGGGAAGACTCGGGGAAGACTCGGGGAAGACTCGGGGAAGACTCGGGGAAGACTCGGGGAAGACTCGGGGAAGACTCGGGGAAGACTCGGGGAATTCCGCTGTCATCCTACAAGGGAACCTCCCCATCGCACCCCCCTCAGATTTAGTTATAAGTTGGCACAGAGGATAGGGCGTGAAGAACTGAACACAGATCAATCGAGGAAACAGGAAGAAGTTGTGTGGAACTATGAAATAATAAGCAAAATATAAAAAATGAGCAGTCCATGCGAAAGATAGGCCAATTACTCAACATGCACGCCCAAACGTTTGCGTGAGAAAGTGAAATACCTCGGTGTCTGGCTGGACCGGAAACTCACATGGGGGCGACCACATACAACACATGACCAACCGAGCAAACGCGAGGCTCAAACAACTCTACCCGATACTCAACAGGGAAAGCAAACTGAATAGCCGGGTGTCGAGGAACCCCTACATGACACACATTACACCTCTGATGACGTACGGTGCTCCGTGCTGGGCATACGCGGCGCCAACACTGCTGCGCTGCCTGCAGCTCATACAGAACGAGGTACTAGGCATCATAAGCAACGCTCCACAATACGCACGCACCGTGGATCTTCACAATGAATACAGCCTAGAGCGCCTCTCGGTGGTATTCAAGAAACTCTCCACACGACTGTACAAGAACTCGAGACACTAACAATCCCTTCATCCTACGCTTGGGGAACTACCATCACAACCATAGATGGAAACATAAACGACCCAAAACACTTCTCACAGACTAACCACCTACGGTCATAGGGACCACCAACTCGCAAACACAATGAATATGGTGAACCCCTGCAGGGCAGCAAACTGACTGGCAATGTTCAAATGTTTGTATAGCTTATGGGACTTGACTACGGGGTCATCAGTTCCTAAACTTACAAACTACTTATGAACTAGCTAACACTAAGGACGGTACAAATATCCATGCCCGAGGGGGGATTCGAACCCCCCGACAGTAGTGGCCGTGCAGACCGTGACTGGAGCGTCTCAGTCCCATCGGCCACCGCAGCTGGCAACTGGAAATGCCAGCTGAGCTCACAGCCGACCAACAGGCAAGGCAGGGAATCCATATTCAGCGCACTAAACACAAACAAACCTATACAGTCAGTTCTATGACCGAACTATCATGACAAACTTTGCTATGTTCACAGGTATTCTGCCGCAGCCGACTCAGGAGACTTCGCAGGCGCTCAGCTGCAGCAGAACCTCGCATCAGCCTGACTGATTCTTTATGACGAACCTGGCAAAGTTAACGGTACTGAGATATACCCTTTACTAACATTACCAAACCTTGCATGATCTGTCGCAGATAGCATACCGCTACTGCCCTTAAAACCTACCCCACTGTCGCAGTGTTTTTTTCCCCCTTGGCTCTTGTCTTGGCACTTTTTCCTCTGCCCTTACGTACCTTTACCCTTCGTATATATTTCGACTAAGTCTATCTCCAGATGCACCGTATTAATGGGTGATCGTACCAACACGTACGGATAACATCGCGGTGCCCACATCCCGTGATCTACTTTAGCAAACTAACCAAATTACGGAGGTGATAGTAGAACTATTGTGATGGTCACCACGTTGGTGTGGGCGTGGAGGGCCCCGTCCTTGAGAAATATAGGCAACATCGAGCACATTGTGATCATAGTAATGCTGTGGTCCTGTGGCTAGCGTGAGGAGCTGTGGAGTAAGAGGTCCTTGGTTCAAACCTTACCTCGAACGAAACTTTAATTTTATTATTTTCGCAAAATTATGATTTGTTCGTCCGTTCATTGACGTCTCTGTTCGCTGTAATCAGTTTAGTGTGTTTTGCGACCGCACCGCAAAACCGTGTGATTAGCAGACAAAAGGAAGTGTTCAAATGTTCAAATGTTTGTAAAGCTTATGGGACTTAACTACAGGGTCATCAGTCCCTAAACTTACAAACTACTTATGAACTACTTACGAACTAGGACGGCACAAATATCCATGCCCGAGAGGGGATTCGAACCCCCGACCGTAGTGGCCGTGCTGACCGTGACTGGAGCGCCGCAGTCACCTCGGCCACCGCGGCCGGCGAAAGGAAGTGCCTCTCCAATGGAAATGCTTGGACATATGCTGAATTTGACAGTCTACACACGAAAAAATTAAAAAATGTTAAAAACATATGTTTTGACAGAGCACAGGGAAAACAGTGCGACTGTGAAACTTACATTCGTTTGTTGCTGTTTGTGACAAACTCTTAGGTTTTTCGACAAAAAATGTTCAAATGTTTGTAAATTTTTGGAACTCGACTGCTTGGTTATTAGTCCCTAGCTTAGAAACTACTATAATAAAGACATCACAAACACTTATGCCCGAGGGGGGAATCGAACCCCCGACGGCCGCGCGCACCGCAAGACGGTGCTCCAATACGCGCGGCTAATCCGCCGCGGCTGTTTTCGACACTTTTTTGAGAGGGATTATAGCATCCACAAGAAAACCGAAATCGGGCTAGGTAGAAAATCTGTACCCATTCACCAAGTAAACAAGTTAGGTGGGTCGACAAGAGATTCCTGTCATATGACGCACATATCGTCACTATTGTATAGAATACAGCGGACCTGTTTTCCTACGGAGGAATCGGATTACTATCACCTTGCGATCAAATGTTTTAGGTTCCCTTTGGAGAGGCACTTCCTTTCGTCTGCTAATCGCACGGATTTGCGGTGCGGTCGCAAAGTACAGACACTAAACTGATTATAGCGAACAGATACTTCAATAAACGGACGGACAGATCATAATTTTGCGAAAATAAAAATAAAAAATAATTTAAAATTTTCCTTCAAGGTAGGGTTGAACCAAGGACCTCTTGTTCCACAGCTCCTCTCGCTAGCCACAGGACCGCAGCAATGCTATGATCACAACGTACTCAACGTTGCCTATCTTTCGCATGGACTGCTCACTTTTTATATTTTGCTTATTTTTTCATAGTTTCACATAACTACTTCCAGTTTTCTCGATTGATCTGCGCGAAATTATAACTAAATCTGAGGGGGAGGGGGGGATGCGAAGAGGAGGTTATGTTGTTACTACGCCACGATCGTGTTCCATCAGCACGTAATATCGAGAAAACTGGTTCGGAAATGAAATACCTTCAAGGAGGCTTGAGAATAAAAATTGCCACCAGCCACATTAAAGATCGTATTATTTATTTATGACACTAACGGCTTCGGGCTTGTGCCCATCTTCCAGAGCTTAAAACATCCAGAATTTTACATGCGTAGCATATTTGTGGAGTTCACTGTTTGAAAACCAATTAGTCGGTGTTAATAATAGCGAAACCAATTGCAGGCGGCGAGGTGCCATGAACAAAAACACTGTTTGCTTACATTTAATATTGCATCAAAATCGCTATTGTCCATTTGACGCACTTTTTTAATACAGTTTTGCGAACACACTTTCTTTTGAAAAGCGTAAACAATGCTATTATTAATACCAAATAATCAACGAGTGAACACTAACATGCTACACTTTTAAAATTCTGAATGTCTTAAGCACCTGAAGATGGGTACAAGCCCGAAACCGGTCGTCTCTAATAAATAATACGATCTTTAATGTGGCTGGTAACGGTTTTTATTCTCAACCCTGTATTAGGAATAGTCACTGAATTCAAACACATCCATCATGGATAAAACACACTTAATCCGCCAAGGTGTGTGCAAATCGTTTGTACCACAGACAATATCCAAGCTGTTCGAAACGCTGCCCTAAGAGGTTGACGTCGTTCCAATTCACCGTTACTCACAATCTTTACAGCTACATAGTTCAACTATTCGAAGAATATTAGACGAGGACTTGCAATATCAACGACACAAGTTACAGATTGCCCAATAACTGAATCTATAAATCATGTTATGCGACGATTCTGTGATCTAATGCTTTGAAGGATAAATGAGGACGAAGGAGTTTGTCAGCCGAAGCCCATCCACATCGCAGTGGATTTGTTAAAGAGACAAAGTTTTAGACATTGGAAACAAGATGGTCCGATAAGACTATACATGCGTTCTTTGAACAGCAATAAAGTTGCTATCTGGTATGTTTTGTCACCACAGAGATAGACAGCTCCATTTTACTTTTTTTCTGGCGAGAATGTTTATGCGATTACAATATTTATGCGATTACAATAACATAAAATTGTTACGTCGATATGTTTTCTTTTTTGTGAAACTAAAGATAGTTCGACACATTGATAGTCTGCTTTCAACAAGATGGATCATCAAACGGAGCATGAATATTGATAGCTGTTGTACGCCAATTGACTGGGAAACGCAATTCTGGAAGATAGTAAGGTTCAATGGCTCCTACATTTACTGGCCTGTCAGCTTGAAATTTCCTTTTTTTTTTTTTTTTTTTTTTGGGGGGGGGGGGATGACCTCAAAATCTGTGTGTAAAGTCGAGATCCGAGATGCAATTCCATAAATTCCAATTGAGATAATACGTCAAACCACAAATAATGTTACAAGGGAAATTGCGGGAATGTTATTGTAGGCAAGGAGCTCATTCATCTTCAAAAACAAACTGCACTGTATGCATTCTAAAATTCAATTGCGTTTACTATTAAGTAACATAAATACCATTTTTAATTTCTTTTCACAAGTCGTTGAACTTCAAAAATTTCCCGTTTCTAAATCGTCATGTATTTGACACGTGATCAGCTCAGTTTAGCTATATAAATAACATCTGTAATGGTTATGTGGGTCATTCAGTAAGTTTTTATTTCGGGCTTTTGAAATTATTTATTACAATCCACTTTTAAGAGAAGACTACACGTCAATGTGTGTGTGTGTGTGTGTGTGTGTGTGTGTGTGTGTGTGTGTGTGTGTGTGTGTGTGTGTGTGTGTGTGTGTGTACTGGTGGACTGCACGAGGGATGGCAGACTAATAGCTGACTAGATTTTTTGGCCTGCTTTAGGTTACGGTAGTAACACTAAAAGTGGGCCTTTGCGATCGTCTGTTGACAACTCGAAATTTAAATGAAAATAACGGCTTAACTATTCATCCGACACGAAAATTGAATACCGAATTTGTAGAGGAGAAAATTCTCTACAACTGTGCTCTTATTTTTTATTTTTTTTATATATATCTCGTATCGTTTGAGACATATTTGCAAAAATAACGGACATTTGACACCCTCCATTGAATTAACGAAAAGCAGCCGTTCGGAAATGTCACGTGACATTCCTCGCATATTTGATGATTGTCTTATTCTAACTTACACGTTGTCATTTCAAAGCAACGTCATATTGAGGAATTAACAAAAACACATCGTTCTTCATGCGATAAATGATAATGTAATGTCTACAAATGCCATATTAACATCAGTTAACAACGGCCATCAATAGTATTAAAGGACTCCCGTTTTTATTTATAGCCATAGCGTAGTGGGCAAGGTACTGGACTGACGCGAAATGTCAGTGGTTCGAATTCCGCCACTACCTAATTTTTTTTCCTAAAATGGTTTCAGACAGTTATTAATTAAATTATTATTTAGTTTATTATATTGGTCCAAAATGTTTGCAAAAACTTATAAAACTACAAATTTAAAGTTGGGCGTAAAACACGTCAGTGCGATTTTTTTTCTGTTGACATCGACACTTGGCATAACCTCAAAATAGGAAGAGAGAGAGTGGCAAGACTTACAGGAAAGTTAAACCTAACAGTAGGCCGTCGCCAGTCGCTGGAAATAAATTGCTCTCTGCTTGTGCAATTACAAATCACGGAATACGCACCATTCCTGTCCAGTACATTCAACGAGCTCCAAGAAAAGAATAAAACTAGGCATTAGCTTACAACACAAAGGGTCAGCTTAAAAGAATACGACATTGAAAATCGAAAAGAAAAAGCGAGCTAAGATCTTTAAGGACGCTCTGAAGTTTCATTTGGTTTCTCATTTGGCCGCTAAGAGTAGTTGGCCCGCTTCTGTCGTTAATGCACAGATCACGACTGCTCAACAAAAGCTTTTTGTGCTGTCGAGTCCGGCAGAGCTGAATCGACGAAAGTTGCTCAGCGTGCATTTCCAACTAAGTATTGTGATCAATCTCCTGATAGGTGGTGGATCGAACTTCAATATAAACTCACAAAGAAAGAATGTCTGTGCTAAGTGAAAAGTTCCGGACGGCCGCGCATGAGCGAAGAACGTGTTGACCGCATTCTGGAAGCGTTTGTTGTCAGAAGGAAATAGCATGAACGTGATTCGCCCTGAGGTGAAGGTTTCTGTGCCATTTCGGGCAATAATTATTTTGACTTTTTCCTTGATGGTGAAACTGAAAAAACATTTGGATATGTTCTGGAGCTGCCTGTTCCCTAAAATCGATGAAGTACGTCGATTCATATTCCAGCAGGATGGGGCACCACGCAGTCGACACTTATCTGTCAGAGCCAGTTTCTAGGAAAGGTATCTTTTTTTTCCTATGGGAGTGCTTTATAGTATAGTGTTTCGACTACGTCTATGAACTAAAATTGAGGTACTAAAGGAAGGAATAAGACCAGGTGTCTAAACTGATGGGCCTAAGATGTTACAGGGCCTGTGGGACGATTTCGGGTATCTGGGTTGATATCATCATTCGGGTATCTTTGGGGGAGGGGGGGGAACGGATATTTAACATCTATGACCTTTTCTTCTTTTTTGGAAAAACATTGTTCCCTTTGCATTCATTAAATCAATGAAAATACCATGTTTCTTCGATTAAATATAGGGCTTCATTGTTATGGTATTCTTTTTGGACATCATTGTATTATATTATGATGTCCCTCTTAAAATGTTGGCTCCAAAAATCTCTTGCATTACGATAGATATTGAAGAACAACTTTCACGGACATGAACGTACGGCAGGGCCTATGAAAGTAAGTAGGCCTACTACGAGAGATTCAAAAACAAACCATTATTTCCAAGACCAACTCGGTTTTTTTAATGATCACCCATACATATTTATACAATCAATACCAGAGGTTCCAACTTTTGAATACAGCAAATAGTAATGCGACGTAATGGGGGGGGGGGGGGGAGTGTAAGAAAGAGTCCAAGGGAAACAAGTGAATAAGGAATCACCAAAATTATAAAACAGTTTCTGTAAGGTTGCAGATGAGATAGAGGCAGCATATTACTATGGAATGTGTGTGGGTGGGGGGAGGGGGTGTTGGGGAGAGGGGAGCAGAATTAATAACTATTTTCTTCCTCGATACAGAAGTTCTTAATTATTTTTATTTCTAGATTAATATTTATTTATTTCGCAGATACCCTCAATCAAGGATACCCTTAAGATATTTCTGCTCCGTAAGTGTTTTTCCCAATGCTTCATAAACATCACTTTCACGAGAATTACTTTTTCCGGCAACAAAACGTTCTTCATTTTACGAAAAACGATGGAACGAGATGACATTTAATGGGGATTTATTTTACAAATAAGAAACGTTCATCACACACTTCAGTTCAGCATATCACACACACACACACACACACACACACACGCACACACACACACACACACACACACACACACACAAACACGAAATCGCTGTAAGTTATTAGTAGATACCAAGCAATAAAAAAACAAAACCAACAACTCCAACTTCTGAACACAGACTAACGATGGAGGATATATGATTAACGATCCTTTATCACTGCCCACACCCTTCGCGATTTTTCCTGTAGGGGCGCAGCTACGAGTCAAGTGAAGTTCGGCATTTCCAATGGCTGCTGCTAGATTCTACAGTGGCGCGCCATCGTGGATTCATGCCGTATTACGCACTTTTCCAGTTCGTAGAGGTCGGTGTCAATACTGGCGACTTCCACAAGAACATGCTAGAAGGTGTTGCTCAAAACCAGTTCATTTTTGTCCAACTCAAAAGGAACCGAGTTTTGCCGTCACAAAAATGAGACCAATTTGTTACTTAAATCTGAAAATCTGAATTCGAACAACTTCAATCGTGAACAACAATTTTCGTAACAATTACGATTAAATCGTAATGGTTGGAACCTCTGCAATACCATTAAAATCAGAAGAGAATGGCATTAGTAGCATCGCAATCGGCAGTTACATGCCGAGAAATTGCGAAGTGAAGTTGGCGCTTGAAATAAATAAATGAAGCACGTAGACGACGCACGATTACGGCACGAGCGACATTCGCGTTGGAGTGTCGCGACGTGCGCTGGCTGAGCGTTGGGTTTATTGCAGACGTCGACTCCGCTTCGCAGTTTCTCAGGGTGGAATCGACATTTCTATGCGACCAGTACAATTTTTGCGATATTTCCCAGTTTGTGTTTTAAATAACATTTTACGTTTTAGTCAGTCTCATAGCACTTACATTGATAAGTCCCCTGCCGTACGTTCCAGAAATGTACGAGGTGAAAAGTTTAAATGGGACACCCTGTATGTTACAATAGCGAAGTAATAAACGCGAAGACAGTCACTGATGCCGTCAGTGTTGATGCAGACAATGCTTGAGCTCTTACGGGAGTCAGCCAAGTGCCGCGATTAACAATGGTATCGGACAGAGCCAGTGAAGTGTGGAGAAGTTGCAAATTTCAAATTTGGGTAGAATGAAATGTGTGCATGGTCAGTAGTTGTGGTGACCACTGACTCTGCATGGAAAGTGCAACTAACTACTAAGATGATTCGAGTTCGAATTCCGACACGGTAAAATTTTGCAATTCATTGTCCACTGCGTGTTTTAAAACCCAGTCTAATGCCCAGCATGTAGTTTGAGCCTATAGCAGGGATGTCCATAGTATCGTTGCGGCCCAGGAAACAAAAAAAAGTTAAGTCTGTGCCAGGAGAGATACACTTTTAGATAAGTTGCCAGACGATTTTCAGATGTAGTGGATAAAGTTGTCTGCATCCAGCTAAAAAGAAAAATGAAAAGGAAAAAGTCGACCATGTATCTTTGTTAGAATTTTAGATGTCGTACCAACCCAGACACAATCCTTGTTGCACAGAAATATTCTGTATATCTGTTTTTCTTTGGAAGCACTAACCTTTGTCAACAGCTAATTTCAAGAGTAAAACACACAAAGGTTAAAAATAGAAGTACCTCAGATGAACATGTTGACAAAATCTTGAGATTTGCAGCCACTTCAATCAAACCTGATATTGATAAATCAGTAACTCAAAGTCCGAAATGACAATTTATGATTTGTAATTACTTATATACGAAATTATTAATGATATCTTAAGTGTTTAGACTAAAGATTCATAAATCAGTAAATTCTAAGTTACAATTATCCACTTGAAAGTGTTAACTCTATACGTCTGACCCCTTCCAGTTTTATTTTGGTCTTATTTTTAACACCCCCTATGTTTAGTGGTGGTATGGCGCACTGGAAACCGTTCAAGACTGATGACAGATCAGGCATGGAAACAGGAGGAAAGTGTGTGGAACTATGAAAAAAAAAAAAAAAAAAAAAAAAAAAGAAGACAAGACAAATAGTGAACATCCGAAGTAGATCATATAAAACCCCTACAGTGAGAGCGTATTCGTGCTCAACTGCGAATCTGAAAGTCCCTGGTTCAAACCGTCCCCGGTGCAAATAATTCAGTTTATTTTTCGTTGACAAAATTATGAACTGTCCGTCCGTTTATTGACGTGTCTGTTCGTTGTAACCAGTTGTGTGTGTCAGTGTTGTGCTGCAACGTCCACGTACCGTAGTGTGTTTAGACGTACTGACCCCATACTACTGCAAGGCATCGTACTGTACCTTCTGCTTGCAGTGGGGTCTGAACTATATTGATATATTATCACCGTTACTTTTCTATTTCAAGACGATGAGACAACTGCTAAGGTCATTAACGCCCAGATAAGAACAGAGATTCGCTAGATCTCGAAAAAATTGCTAACTACCAGATAGAGTATTAAAAGAAGGCTAAGAACGAAAGATAAAAACAGTTAAAAGGGTTAAATATCTTTTGATAGATTGGCCATGTTGATAAAACGCAATACTCGAGCAGCTGCTCGTGTGTCATCAGCTAAAAGTTCCTCCAGAGTAGACGGAAAGTGAAGGGCTACACGAAGATGATTAAAATTGGGACAAGACAGTAAAACATGTCGCACCATCAGCAATTCACCACAGGAGCACAGCGGTGCAGGGTCGGCGGTTAGCAAATGACGGTGGCTGAAACGGCAGTGACCGATAAGCAAACGGGCCAGGATGTCCACCTCTCGCCGAGAGGGGCGTGAGGAGGTCCTCCAAGCGGTCGGGATCGGTTTTACAGTTCTCAATTTATTGTCCGTAAGTGAGAACCAGGCACTGTGCCAGGACGACACGATACTCCGGCGAACAGCCCGTTGAACATCGTCCGATGGGACGCAAAAGGTACCCACGCGAGGCAAAAGAGCTGCTGCTGCCTTGGCTGCTATGTCGGCGGTCTCATTCCCGGGCGCACACACGTGGCCAGGGACCCACAGAAAAGAAACGTGACAGCTGTCATCTGCTACCAACTGGAGGAGGCGTTGGATCCGATACACGAGAGGATGGGTCGAGAAAGGGTCCTTAAGAGTCTGTAGGGCACTAAGGGAGTCCGAATAGGTGACATAAAAAGGTTGGCGGCGGCGGCGGCGGCGGCGGCAGGTATACAAAACAGCCTGGTAGAGGGCAAAAAGCTCAGCCGTGAAAATAGAGCACCGGTCAGGGAGCTTGTATTGGAAACGGTTGTCCCCGACGACGAAGGCAGATCCGACACCGTCAGTGCTCTTGGAACCATCAGTGTAGATAAATATGGCATTATCGAACCGCGAACGGAGTTCGACAAGCCTCGAGCGGTATACCAAATCCGGAGTGCTCTCCTTGGGGAGCGAACTAAGTTCAAGGTGAGTGTGAACATGGGCCTGATGCCACGGTGGCAATGGGCTGTCGCTCAACAGAAAGGTGGAAGGAAGGGTAAAATCGAGCCGCTGAAGCAGGCGGCTGAAGCAGGCGGCTGGTAGAAGCAAGGCTATCGCTGACAACTGATATTGGCGATCGAGTGAGTCGGCAAAAAGTAATCGGTAAGACGGATGGTGGGGCATCGACCGCAGGCGGCATGCGTACCGACACAAGAGTATGTCACGCCGAGTAGTCAAGGGTAATACAGCAGCCTCGGCATACAGACTTTCAACAGGGCTGGTATAAAATGCACCGGTCGCCAGACGTAATCCCCGATGGTGGATAGAGTTGAGACGGCGGAGAATCGACGGCCGTGCAGAAGAGTATACAAGGCTTCCGTAGTCGAGCTTCGACTGAACAATGGCCTGTTAAAGGTGAAGGACGGTACGATCCGCTCCCCATGACGTGCCACTGAGGACACTAAGAACATTAAGGGATCGGACACAACGGGCAGCCAGGTAGGACACGTGTGTGGACCAGCAAAGTTTCCGATACAACATGAGCCCCAAGAATTTTGTTGTCTCCACGAACGGTAGAGCAACGGGGCCGAGACGTAGGGATGGTGGAAGAAATTCCTTGTATCTCCAGAGGTTTATACACACCGTTTTCCCAGTGGAGAATCGAAATCCGTTCGCAATGCTCCAGGAATATAGACGGTCAAGACAGCGTTGAAGACAACGCTGCCGGCCACGCTGGCCGAGGGGACTGAGGCGCTCCAGTCACGTTCTGCACGGCCACTACGGTCGGGGGGTTCGACTCCCCCCTCGGGCATGGATATTTGTGCCGTCCTTACGATTAGCTAGTTCATAAGTAAGTGGGCTGATGACCCCGTAGTTCAGTCCCATAAGCTACACAAACATTTGAACATTTGAAGACAACGCTCCAAGAGACACGTCCGCTGGGCGCTGCAATAAATTGCGAAATCGCCTACAAAAAAGGATCCTGAAACGTCGGCTGAAAGGCAATTACGATCGGATTGATTGCAATGGCAAAGAGAGCCATACTCAAGACAGAGCCTTGCGGTACCCCATTCTCCTGGCGAAAGGTATCTGACAAAATAGAGCCCACCCGTACCCGGAACTTGCGATCCGCCAAAAACGCTTGAATAAAAAGAGGGAGGCGGCCCCGAAGGCCCCATGTGTGCAATGTGCTGAGAATGCCCGCGCTCCAACAGGTATCGTATGCTTTCTCCCAGTCGAAGAACACTGCGACTGTTTGACACTTCTTTAGAAAGTTATTCATTATGAAGGTCGACAAGATAACGAGGTGATCAGCAGCAGAGCATTGGACATTTGTTAGGAGGCTGCGAGATTCGAGGAGCCAGACCAACCGAGCGTTAACCATGCGTTCAATCACCTTACAGACGCAGCTCGTCAGAGAAATGGGGCGATAACTGGAAGGAAGATGTTTGTCCTTCCCTGGTTTGGGGATGGGGACAACAATGGCTTCACGCCAACTTGTGGGAACATGACCTTCAGTCCATATGCGATTATAGGTACTAAGAACACCTAAGAACACTTGCCCACAGGAGAGAGGTTCTTCAGCATCTCAATATGGATGGAATCGGAGCCGGGAGCAGAACATCGGGACAGGGCGAGAGCACGGTCTAGCTCCTGCATGGTGAAGGCGACGTTATAATTTTCACGATTAAAAGAGTGGAAAGAAGGCAGCCGTGCCTCCTCTACTTGTTTGCGAGGGAGGAAGGCAGAGTGGTAATGGGCAGAGCTCGAAACCTCCGCAGAGGAACGGCCCAGTGCATTGGAAACATCAACGGGGTCCACAAGGACTGCGTTCTCGACAGCCAGGCCAGAAATCGGGGAGTGGACCTTGATGCCGGATAAACGGCGTAGGCCACCCCAAACAACCGTGGAGGGAGTAAAACGGTTAAAAAACTAGTAAAAGCAGTCCAGCAAGCTTTTTTTGCTGTCGTTGATAACACGACGACATTGCGCTCGCAGTCGTTTATAATTGATGCAATTCTCCAAAGTTGGGTGGCGGTGGAAGGTGCGTAAAGCAGGCCGCCGGGCTCTAAGAGCGTCGCGGCAGGCTGCAGTCCACCAGGGGACCGGGACACGACGTGGAAAAGAGGATGTATGAGGTATGGAATGTTCGGCAGCTGTGAGAATAACCTCTGTGAGGTATACGACCTGACTGCCACAGCTGGAAAAGTCCTGATTGTGAAAAACTGCCATGGAAGAAAAAAGCCCCCAGTCGGCTTTAGAAATGTTCCAGCTGGTGGGACGAGGAGATGGGAAATGATGCAGGAAGTGGATGACACGAGGGAAATGGTCACTCGAGTACGTGTCAGAAAGTGCATACCACTCAAACCGACCGGCAAGCTGAGGAGTGCACATTGCGAGGTCTATATAGGAATAGGTGTGTGTTGTGTCGGAAAGAAAGGTCGGTGCACCGGTGTTGAGGCAGACAAGATTTATGTGTTGGAGAAGGTCCACCAAAAGGGAGCCTCTCGGACAAGGTGCCGGAGAGCTCCATAGGGGGTGATGGGCATTAAAGTCGCCTACCAACACGAAAGGTGGAGGGAGCTGGTCAACGAGGTGTAGCACATCTGCCCTAGTAAGGGGGGGGGGGGATGACGATGGCGAGTAGATATTACAAAAGGAAAAGGTGGATAGAGTTATGCGGACGGCAACTGCCTGTAGGTGAGAATGCAATGAAATGGAATGGTGATAGACGTCGTCCCGAATGAGCATCAGAACCCCTCCATCGGCTGGGGTACCTACCACAGGTGGCAGGTGGAAACGCACAGAGGTGTAGTGGGGGGAGTCTGCACGATCACATGGACGTAACAGTTTCTTGGAGACAAACTAGCAGCGGGCAGTGCAATTGAAGGAGTAGTTTTAATTCCTCCCGATTGGAACGAAAGCCGCGAATATTCCATTGAAGGAGAGCCACGATAAAAAAAAATAAGAGAAGAAAAGAAGATAAAAAGGAACAAGCAGGTGGGGTCACCTCGACGGCCGCTGAGGACCGGGCTTCGAGGGAGCACTACTGTCGCCATCTAGAGGCGACACATCTGCCACCTTCCCGAGTTTATCAGGAGGGACAGCTTCCGCCGCCGGTAAAATGCCGGTTGCCCGGCTAACAGTAGTGCGTCCCGGCGAGACAGAAGATGATCGGGGCCAACTACTGTTGGACAGCTTGACGGATGGGTCACGCCTCGGCGGGGAAGGAGAGGAAGTTTTTTCTTGGTGGCTCTTCTCTAAGAGTGACGGTGAGAAGAGGCAGTTGACTGTTGGGAAGCCTGAGAACGCAGAAAATCCTCACGGACGGGTTCCTTTTTCAAAGTCCGGGCATCTTGTTTAGGTGCCCGTGGTTTATTAGAGGTTGACGAAAACTGAACTTTAGAAGCAGCAGGACGAAGCGGGGACGTGGAACGGGCAATCTTCGGGCTGGCCGAACGCACAACTGTGTCAGCGAAAGTGAAGTCACAGGTCTGGGTACCTGCATTCTTAGTAGTTCGAGTGGAGGTGAGGACCTTACTGTATGTGCCCGCTGGGAGGACAGTGGGCTTTCGACACGCCAACAACTTTCGAGCGGTAGATGTTGATACCTTCTCCGTAACCCGAATTTACTGGATGATCCCCCTCATGGGCGTCCCTACCACAAGTGACATTTTGCTGCATTTGGGGAAGATTGACGGGTGTGGTTGTATCTGTGGCATTGGAAACAGCGCGTTGGATGAGGTACATAAGGGCGGATGGAGATAACTTCATGCCCTGCTTTGATCTTCGACGGGAGTTCAACTCTGTCGAACGTCAAAAACACAGTACGAGTCGGTGTCAGCTGGTTATCTACCTTTTTTCAACACCCTATGCACGGCTGTGACACCCTGATCGGACATATAGGTTTGTATGTCTTTGTCAGACAACCCGTCTAGGGATCTCGTAAAAACTACCCCCCGTGACGAGTTGAGCGTGCTATGCGCTTCTGCCTTGACAGGAAATGTGTGTAACAACGTAGTCCGTATCAGTTTTTGGGCCTGGAAGGCACTGTCCGCTTCCAGCAACAATGTGCCATTGCGCTGACGCGAACAGGTTTTAACACCTTTCTGAATGACGAAAGGATTTACAGAAGTGAAATCTTTACCGTCGGTTCGAAAGACAAGAAATGTCAGTAGATTAGGCAAAGAATCTATCTTTCGTTTCTGGGTCAACGTCACAGAAGAAGAGAAGGAAGTCATTGCGGAAGTGTCCCCCGTGATTACCGGCGTCTCCGATGGCGCTCTCCTTCCTAGTGGGGGCCCTCTCCGAGGGCTTACACGTCTTAGGTGATTGTTCACACTTCAGGTCACACCTCCCGAGAACTGACGGAGGGACCAATCGGCACGTTCGGAAGGTACCAGCTCGGGTAATCACCCCTCCCTGGGCCTGGCCTTTACCAGGGTGTACGTACGTGCCCTACTTGTCTATCCGGGGCGGGGAATTACGCGTTACCCCGTCACCTGCTACGCACGATAATGCGTGGGTCGGCCTTCAAACACGCACAGCGAGGAAAGAAGAAGAATAGAGGAAGAGAAAGAAGTGTCTCAAACGCCGAAGCGGAGACTAATGAGGAGGAGAGGAAGGCTAGGAGAGTACAGCAAGGAGAGAAAGACAGAAGCAAAGGTTAGGAACGGAAGAAACCAAGGAGAAAAGAGAAACTGGGACTAGAAACCACCTTCATTCGCAAAGGACGCCCGTCTCCGGGTGAAGGCATAAACCGGGAGGGAAAGTGAAGCAGCCTGGGGCAGAAGAAAGGCTGTTCCGGCTCGGGGCCCCGTGCGCGCCACACACGTACCCACAAAAGAACTGTGGGCCCCCTGGGGGGGGGGGGGGGGGGAGAGCCTTTATTGTGACAGTTCCCGCTCGTTTATTTGTTCGTTTGATATTTAAGCGGTGTATGCGGCATTTCGCTTGCACTCACTACTCATCAACTTTGCTTGTGCCAGCAATAGGCTCTTACCACATGACTCAATCTGCAACTAATGTATTGTATGAAAATTTCCATTCCTGTAAAAAGAGAACAGAGACGTCACTGACATGAGGGACAGTTCATAATGCCCTTCATTTAACGTTTTCTGCCTCTTATTCCAAAATCAATTTGTAAAAGTTTAACGTTGCATCTTCGGCTGCGGAAGATGCAACGTTAGTCGAATGTTTTACAAATCGACCACGGCCTATGAGACTAGAATTTTAAATGAAGTTAACGCCAGCTGTTTATTTTTAAATGGTACGTTTCTAATGTAGAGAGAAAATCGAAATAAAAATTTTGTTCAGGAATTTTAACTCGGGATGATTTGTTTTGTAGCCCAACACCATGACCACAGAATCACAACACGTTTTAATAAGAAATTTGCAGCGCGTTGGGGAAATGAAGTATTTGTTTTAAAAAAATGACAACTATTTCGTTCACATGATGGAGCATCATTAGTGCAGATGAGTTATGAGGACTCATGTACTGTGCATAAATCATTTAATAGTGAGATCCATCAAACAGACATAAAGCATCTTACATTCACCTACCAAGGAGCTACTGCACTTTTAAATTTTAACATGTATTACACTTTATTTTATGGATCTGACTTAAATATTTTATGTGGAGTGCACGAGTCCTCATGACTAAACCTGCACTGATGGTGATTCAGCATGTGAACGAATTCGACATGCGATTCTTAAAATAAATATTTCATATCACACCACCAAGCTTGAAAGATGTTATTTGTTATTGTAATATTGTGGTGGTCTCCTGCATGTTGCATTATGGAGTCGCCTTACACAACATGTTTGTTGTCGCCACTTTCTTAATGTGGCATACCATACTCTTTTTCAATTTTTATTTTGCTTCTTTTTTCATACCTTAGTTCCGTACACTTTGTTTCTGTTTTCGTGCTCTGTGTGTTTTCAGCGAGGCCAACAAGACAGACAGGCCGCAGCGCAAGCAAGGTACGAGGGCAACGAGAAATACATGCCGCAGAGCGCACATCATGTCACGTAAGCAATGTCATGTCACATGACGTGCACGGCACAGCGTGTCTTTCTCGTTGGACGCGTACCTTGCTTACGTGACATGACGTGCGCTCAGCGGCATGTCTTTCTTGTTGGCCTCGTACCTTGCTTGCGCTGTGGCCTGTCTGTCTTATTGGCCTCGTTGAAAACACATCGAGCACGAAAAGAGGAACAAAGTGTATGGAACTAAGGTATGAAAAAAGAAGCCAAATAAAAATTGAAAAAGGGTATGGTATGCCACTTTAAGGAAGTGGTTGTAGCAAACATGTGTAAGGTGACTCCATAAAGCAACATGTGAGAGACCACCACAATATTGCAATTAAAAAAAATATTTCACGCTTGGCGGTGTGATATGAAATATTTTTAATTTAAAAATCGCATGTCGATTTCGTTCACATGCTGAATCACCATCAGCGCAGATTTAGTCACGAGGACTCGTGCACTCCACATAAATATGAAAGTCAGAACCATAAAAACAAAAAGTGTAATACACATAGCAGCCAACCTTGAGAAGAGACTGTCAGTAATAATTCGACAGAGCAATGTGGAGGAGGAGGGTATGGGGGTCATACTCTCATCCTTCCAGGAAAATTTTAAAAATTACAAGCTCTATTTAGACCATTAAATGCTATATTTATAACACTCTCCGTTCATAAATATATTCCTCGAAGTGAAAGAATTCTAAATGAATAGTATCAGATTAAGGGGAATAACCCCAAAAATTATTTTTGTAAATACCGAAGGTGAGATAGCAACATTCCTGCAATTTTCAAACACTTGTCTTCAAGGAAAGTTAACAGTTGCAGAAGAAAGAAGTAAGTGTGCAATTTCTTGCATTTATGAAATAATTTAAAATCCTTAGCAGGTAACACTATATACCAAATGGTTTGGTTTTTAAAACAACGAATAAACCAACCTACCCCAATTAATGACACATTTTGCCGAAATATCGTAACTCGTATTTATTTCTAGCGGCACAACACTGCTATAAAAACGAAAACAAGCGAAAAAAGAAAAAGAGAAAGAAAGAAAAAAGCAGTGGAAACTTCTCTTCGGAAACGAACTGGATGACTTCTGACGCCTGATAAAACACGTGGACTGTTTAGCTGAGACGGAGGACCAGGTACTAGTTGTGAACTAATGAATTTACGTAGCTCTTGCCGGGTGGGCGTTAATTTGGTAGCTATGGAGGAGAAAATCCAGCGTGACTTTTTGCAGTGAAAATGCTATCGTTAACGTTTCCTACAGTTTTGCTACGTACTCAGGAAGAAAATAATTGCGATCAATAAAAGTTTCCCCTAGCATTATGATTAGCTAAATATAAACCGTATTTATTCCGAGTTTCTTAAAACGCCATATTTAAAATGTCTTCATTCCGTATTTTTTTACGAACTTGCCGTAACTCCGTAAATAAGATGACAGATCGGTAACAATTATGGACAATCCGTAATAGTTGGCAGACATGTATTATACATGTTAAAAGTTAAAAGTGCGGTATCTCCTTGGCAGGTAAATGTAAGCAGCTTTATATCTGTTTAATGGATCTCTGTTTTTTTGGGCTCGGTTTCAAGCTTTTGACGTGCTATCCATTGATAGCATCACGCATCCACTACTTTCCCTTGTAAGTACAGTGCCCGCCCCCTCTCACTGTGTCCCAGGTGGGCCCCGGACGTACGCACCTCTGCGATGAGCAGCGCCATCTGGGTCTCTGCGAGCTTCTGGCCGACGCAGGAGCGGGCGCCCATGGCGAACGGCAGCGACGCGTGGCTGGCGGTGACGCCCCGGTAGGCGCCCGCAGAGTCCCGCAGCCAGCGCTGCGGCCAGAAGCGGCCCGCCTGCGGGAAGTTGGCCTCGCTGCGGCCGCTCGTGTACAGCGACAGCACCACCAGCTGCTGCGGGGCAGACCAGACCAAACCACACGGCACTCAGACACTGCTAAACACCATCTCACATGAGTGACTCAACTATAGTACTTCTAAAGGTACCGCAACAAAGTACGAGGCGCGTCCAGAAAGCAAGTTCCGTTTGGTAATAAAATGAAATTTTACACAGGTACAGAAGAAATTTTTATTGCACAAAATACTACAACTTGTAACGTCACTGCTGCGTCCACCTAATCCTCGATGGGCGAAGTTGCCGTTACATTCTATTTTATGCTTAATCATTTAATAATTATTGATAAATCTGAAGCATTGAATTAAAATTTGTGGTGCGGCCGGGAATCTAACCCAGACCTCCATGCTTACTAGGCAGACGTCTTAACCGTTAGACTACCACACCACTAACGATTAAGGCGCCTTGGAATAGTCTATGTACGATTTCCCCCCACAACACAAACTTTAATTCAGCTTCTTTGTTCCAAAGCTTTTTTTAATGTGGAGGAAAATCGTACATAGACTATTCCAAAGCGTCTTAATCGTTTGTGGTGTGGTAGTCTAACGGTTAAGACGTCTGCCTACGTCTGCCTAGTAAGTAGTAAACTGGCGCGCCTGTCCCCTCGGCCATCGCGGTCGGCGTTATAGTTATCTGTGGGTTACCTGACCGTTAAGTACAAAATGGGTTTCCGAAACAACAGTTACCGTCACAGCCGTAGTTACCTGTCAAAGATAAATGCGAGTTCCCGTGGGGTTACCTACACGTTAACTTTAGTTTTAACTATATCCGCTACGTAGCGCTAGTGGGCTCTCAAACGCAAGTCCAGAATTTATTTAGCCAGTGGCGTAACTATGGGAGGGGGGGAGATGAGGGGATAGAAACCCCCCCGCCAGAACCCCCACGACAAAGAGAAAAAAAGAGAACAAAAAGAAAAAAGAAATCGTATAACAGCAATCTGGTAAAGGTAAAGATTGGAAACTTGTGGTGTTTTACCATAAGCTTTCATTGGATGGGAGTGCATTAGTTTCTTCAACGGGAGTGGTAGATGGTAGTCTGTCTGGAAACTGACCAAAATTTTGCTCGTTAAGCAGATCTATCCCTCCCTCCCCCCCCCCCCAAAAAAAAAGCCAAGTCCTAGTTACGCCACTGTATTTAGCAGTAGTAATTTGTTTTTGGTTTTTATGACTGGTTCCCATATAATTTTCATACAATTTTAAAATTTATGAAGCTGAAGAATGGAAATTCTTTCATTATCGTCGTCACCGCCATCTTTTTCTTCTGATGCTTGGGGCAGTTGTTCAGAAGAAGAAAATTTAGCTGTACTCGGCACTGTTGAAACACCACTTGATCTATGTAATGAGAGCGAATTTCATATGCGTTTCAGAATAATAATAATAAGAAGAAGAAGAAGAAGAAAAATACTGACCAATGACGTTGCCGGGGTCAAACGGGGAAAAATGCGGAAACAACATTCCGTGTTAAATTTTACTTCGCGCTCGGCGGTCGCGAGAGATAATGTTGACGACGGGTAACGTATAAATTAGCTGCATCTCCCTTGTGATTGGTCAAGTGACATCTCGACACTGAGAAACAGTGGCCAACGTTATCTCTCGCGATCGCCGATCTGGATGTAAAATTTTACCACATCCAAATCACAAAGCCATGCTCTCATAATAAAACTTTCAATTAAGCATAAAAGATACTTCTTTTTGCAATAATGTTCTGCCATGCAATTGCCATTACGATCAGTCATTGTTTCAAGTGATTAGTGTGTTATTATTAATACTACTACTACTAATACTACTATACTACTACTACAACGTGGAGCTCGGGTAGGTGGATGGGTGGACGTAAATTGACCAGTCTGCGTTGTGAAAAGTAATGTCACATTCACATAACAATGGGAAGAGGAAAACTTAAATTTATAAAACTATATGATGACAACAAACAATACGTATGATTTTATTGTTAACCCTGTCTTTGTTGTTGTTTGTCCTGTTTTTCTTTTTAAAAAAGAATACAGCTCTCTGAGTGGCCTTACCGTTTTCTCTCCTGTCTGTCTAACGAATTGTACAGTTTTGTTACAACTTCCAAGGCGTGTTGTTTTTCCAAAATCGTCAAACCATATGCCTTTTCATTTAGTATAACTACTTTCCTTTCTAAAATCAAGTCTGTCAAAAGATTTTTCTCAAATAGTCAAATTTTTTCCTCGTTTGTCGCCCATTGCCTTTGAAAACAAAGCTCTTATAACTGCTATACAAACTAATAAGACGCGTCTTCGATTTCCCTTAATAATCGATAAAATTCGAGGAATTGCGATTTTCGTTAGCAGTCCCATCTGTTATCTGTTGAAACGTACTATTTGCTTCGACAGAAAGCGCAGTTACCTTACAGTTAACTATCGGTCGTTGAAATCAGCTACGGGAAACCCAAGGAAGTTATCTGGCATGTTAAATTATAACGTGACGGTAGATAACGGCACGGTAACTATAGCTTTCCAGAAACCGGGCATTAAACTACTTTTTCAACATAACTGCCGAAATTTTGCAGGCATTTGTCATAGCTTGGCACCGGGTTTTGTATACCTTCTTAAAAGAAATCTGCCGCCTGTGTCTTCAAACAGTTGGAAACTGTTTCTTTCAGTTCGTCGTCATTGGTGAAGTGGTGACCGCCAAGGAAAGACTTGAGATGTAAGAACAGATGAAAGTCTCTAGGAGCGAGGCCAGGGCTGTTATCCCAGCCAAATCCCTGTAGGAGGTTTTTCGTCACATTTGCAGTGTGTGGTCGTGCGTTGTCGTGAAGCAAAACAACACCTTTTGACAGCAATCCCCGGCGCTTATTCTGAATTTCACGGTGCAATTTCCGAAGTGTGTCGCAATAAGCATCTGCTTTGATTGATTGACCACGCGGTAAGAAGTCAATGAGTAGGATGCCTCCAGTCTCAGAACACTGTGCACATCATTTTCCGAGGTATCATGATTTGCTTCGGCTTTACCTTTGGTGGGGATGAAGTGTGCCTCCATTCCATTGATTGCCGCTTACTCTCAGGGGTGTCGTAAGAAACACGCGTTTCATCTCCTGTGACTATCCGTCTCAGCATAACGGGTCCAAATCAAGTGCACTACCCATCCGTTGTGTTTTGTGTTGCTCAGTGAGAATCTTTGGTACCCATAGTGAGCAAAGTTTACGGAATTTCAGTTGTTTGGTAACAATTTCATGCATCAGTGATCGAGAAATTTGGGGGAAGTCCATAGCGAGAGCACTAATTGTAAACCTACTGTTTTCCTGGATCTTGTCATCAATCGCGTGAACCAGTTCTTCTGTAACCAAAGGTGGACGCCCACTTCGTTCTTCATCGTGCACATCACTACGCCCACCATTGAACTATCGGACCCATCTTCTCACCATCGAATCAATCATCGCATTTGGACCGTAAACATCACAAATTTGCCGATAAATTTCACTTGGTTTCACTTTCCTCGCATTCAGAAACCGAATCACCGACCTGATTTCACAGGCGGCTGAATTTTCAATCAATGCCGACATTTCAAACAAGCACTACAAAGCGTACGTAACTGACAGCGATCTCCAAATGGCGCACGTTCTTCTCCTTGATACAAATCGTCTACAGCGCATGTGCGGAACTGCAGTAGCAGCGCTGCAGCGGAGATAAATTGAAACGGAACTTACTTTCTGGACGCGCCTCGTATATAAATGCAACAAAACGGGGGATGAAAGTTATTTTCTTTTTTCTTTTTTTTTTCCTTCAAGCCTTACATCACATTCTATAATCTAAATGACACTATAGGGAATACGGATAGGCAGAATGCAAGACAAACAGTGGTCTACCTTTACAAGTACACTTATACTCAGAAAGCCACCTCACCACTGTTGCTGGCTATAGCCGTTGCTTCAAGTGTCAACATTGATTCAAAGAGGCACTTCATGTATTGTTGGCGGGTAGGGGTACAGCAGTCCACTCTGGTTCCACACATTGCCATAGTTGACCTGGTGTAGCAGCACGTGGTGTCTCCCGGGTCAGTCGTTACGCACTCGTCTAGCAGACTTTTTAAGCAGGGATATGATGGAGGCAAGTCGGCAGTACAATCGCATGAGCAATGAACAAGTCTTCAATACTGTGTGACATGTTATCCTGTTGTAATTTGACTGTCTGAAGACAACAGACTCCAAGCAATACTTAAGGTAAATTGGTTGGTGGTGTAAATAACAAGCAATTTATAGAACAGGCATTGGTAAGTGCAGTCCAATACCATCCAAAACAGATATAGGATCAGTACACAAAAGCATAAGGCAAACGATGAATGGCCTCTTAGCCCAATGCCTGCAGAATAAGATTGTGGTACAGGCACAATCAGCAGGGTACCGACATTGTTTTTTACTGACAAACTACGATCTTTCCTGCACTACCACAAAGTTCGGATCAGTGTCTTGAGATACTGGTCCTCCACTTGGTATTATGGTTTGAAGTGGTTTGGTAGTTCACTCCCACCTTCTCGTAAGACACATTGAGGTACTCTAACCAACCAGTGTTACATCTCTGAACTGTTGGAATCTATCCTCCCACATTTTCGGAGTATGCTGACGGCCAAATTGGAAGCACATTGGAACCAAATCTGTCGCACAAAGTTCAAGACTTTTTGTCCTCCATTGGACTGCATTGCCGCGTCCTCCTTATCCCAATCTCTCAATTTCCAACAACATGTTGTCGATGACTGCAGAATGACTGGCCCAGGATATATCGCCCTCTGCTACACTAGATGAACTATGGCAACGTCTGGAAGCAGCATGACTACTATACTCCAACAACATATGCAGTGGCTTTTTGATTCGACAGCAAGGCATGGTGCACCACTCAATACGGTTTCTATCACTTTCACATGTGATTGTATTTTGAATCCTATGATCTTTGTGTAAGGAGTGAAGGTATACTAACTTCCTTGCAAGTCATTTTCATGTACATGATAATCGTCTCTACAGTTTGGTACCGCGCACATGATATTTGTGATTGTAATTAGAGAAATTGCATTTAATCTGTTTCTTATATCAAGAGGCTGGCACTGGACAGACATTTCAAACTGCATGGTGTGGCACGTAAGTTATGGTTGTTTTGAAGAAGGGACTGTTTACTACCCTGGTGGTGAAGACCCAAACCTGTACGGCAGGCAGTCCACGGAGAAGAAGTTTTAAGCAGACATACGAGTTTTGTAACTGTCCATGGCTCTTGTGTGGCATGCTGACTCATCCTCACCCACCAGTAGTGGCAGGAGACAAGTGCAACACTGTGGCGCTGGAAAGTTCCACACATTCTTAAGATGCACCATATCGGTTTAAAACCCCACCTCATTGGAGGGACGCAAAGCCACTGATACATCTGTATGAGGCTTCTCATTGGCTGTTTGGAACAGGTGCGTCTCAGTTGCAAATTTGGGAAAAATATCGAAATACATATGGCTGACTAAACTAGGGCCAGCTCTTGAGCTATCAGACTGTGAAAATACTTAGCTATTCGCTGTGGTTTTGTTTATGTCACTAAACAGAGGTGTGCGGTTTCCAGTGTTGAGTTGCAGGCATCTTCTGTAGTTACGGCATTTCCACAGGGCGAGAAGTGGACATATTGGCCTGTCCACAACAATTAGTTGATATCTCTGGACGATAATAAGAAACAACAGCACTGAGCCGGTTTTCTGAATTAGTGTACCCTGCCATACTAGTTTTGACTATGGAAGTCTTGACATAAAGAGTGATAGGAAGTTTTAGCCAATTCACTTCAGGTACAGATTAAAGCAGTCACGGACGCTGCTGCCAATGCAGAGGATAGTAATTCCGCACTAATGCAAAACTATTATTTCTTTCTGCAACGTCACTCTGTGCAACAGCATCGGCACCAGTACAACATTACTCACTGTATTTACTGTCACAGCCACTTCTGTCTCAATTCAACGGTGCAACATCTCAGCCACTCAGATATTCTTTTCTTCTGATAATTTTGTTTATATTTACGATTTGGGTAATCGTTACTATACCATAAATGGTTGAATCCCATGATTATTACCTTTCATTATTTAAATTTTTATAACTTTATTTGGTTTTGTTTTCCAGTTCTTAATGACAAACTAAATTTGTACCTCTCAGTAGAACTGCACTTCATTTTACTGAGACACTGCTTCATACCGCACTCCTGTACCTGGTGAGATGATTTAGCTGTAACTACTGGTTGATCAATGATTCAGTATTAATTTGAAAACTTAACAAATCACGGAATAATGTAGATAGAGGGATAAAACTTGACACAAAAACTTGGAATGACATGGGGTTTTATTAGAAGAAGGAAAAAAAACTTAAAATATCTGACAGATGGCGCTAAATCTAACCAGAAAAGCGATAATTGGCATAACAAATTAAGACAAAGGAAAGATGGTGTCCTTTATAGTAAATTCTCAATATGTTCACCATCATTCTTCAACAATAGGTGTAGTCCAGGAATAATGTTGTGAAGAGCACTTTAAAGCATGTCCGGAGTTTTGGTGAGGCATTAGCGCCGGACGTTGTCTTTCAGCATCCCTAGAGGAGTAGGTCGATCACGATACACTTGCGAATTCAAGTAACCCCCAAAGCCAATAATCGAACGGACTGAGGTCTGGGGACTCGGAAGGCCAAGCGTGACGACTGGGAGGCCAAGCATGACTAAAGTGGCGGCTGAGCACACGTTCATCAACGAACTACGCGCGCAAGAGATCTTTCACTTGTCTAGCAATATGGGGTGGAGCGCCAACCTGCATAAAATCGTACTTTCCAACACGTTTTTATCAGCCAGGCTGGGGATGGTGCGATTCTGTAACATATCGGCGTACCTCTCACGCGTCTCGGTAGCAGTTACAAAACCAGAATCATGCGCCATCTGTCGGACATTTTTTGAATATTTTTTCTAATTAAACCCCCTTGTCATTCCAAGCATGTGTGTTAATTTTTACCCTCTCTCTACATTATTCCGTGATTTATTACGTTTACAAATTTATACTGTCTTTTTGATCACCCAGTATATTACTTTCTACTTACAGGGGTGGTGATTCGGTTCATACTTAACATAGGTAAGAACCTCTTACCTGTCGAAGTGAAACATTCACTGCTTTCTGGTGTATAGCCTGCGTTTCACACTAGAATCGTTCCACCTTCAGAGGCAACCGTTTTAGGGTACAAAACATTGTAGATCAACCACTGTGCATAATACAAGGAGGAAGAAATTGTCTGTCCAGTTTTTTTTGTTAATACAGGATGTTGGTATATAAACTAGAACACACTAGATTTTATAGAATGTGTTATCTCCAAAACAGGCTTGTCTGTGGTTATTTATTTACTTTGCGTTTGATATGGCAGATGCCTTACAGTACGATACACATTAAACACAGCAAACTAAATCAACATACTAATTTAAGAATACCTTATTCATTACAAATTTTGTTATACTCTGTCTTTATCTGTGCAAGCAATGCTATGACACTTCTCACTTCCTCCTTGGCTCTGGTCTACAGTGTTTCAGAATACTGTGCGCCTGTATGGGCCAACAGTTCGCATGTCAACAAAAGCCAAAAATGACACTTTGCGAACAATAACGAACACTGAGGTCTACCCCAAGACCATGGCTCTCTGTGCTGGCAAATATTGAATCTCCGTCGCTCCACAGACAACATGCAGTCCAAAGAGGAATGCAAAAAAATTGCTGCTGACACCACACTTTCAATACACGCTGATCTGCATAGCCTGTCAAGAAATCCCTTCTGAAATCACTCCTCGAACAATCTGTATACCGTAGCAGAGTGGAAACACCCACACAAGCAAATGTTTACATTGGACACCTCATTAAGAACGCGGCGGGTCGTGTTCCTGGCTTCACCATCCCTACATCTACATCTACATGGGATACTCTGCAAATCACATTTAAGTGCCTGGCAGAGGGTTCATCGAACCACAATTATACTATTTATCTCACATTCCATTCTAGAATAGCGCGCGGGAAGAAAGAACACCTGAATCTCTCTGTTCGAGCTCCGATTTCTCGTATTTTATTCTGATGATCATTTCTACCTATGTAAGTGGGAGTCAACAATATATTTTCGCATTCGAAGGATAATGTTGGCGATTGGAGTTTCGCAAGTAGCCCACAGTCCTGTGAAGTTGGCACCCCTTTTTTGGAAAATGTACATTTTTTTCGGAGTTCTAGACAGATATACAATAGTTCTGGAGTTCTCTGTACAAAATTTAAATAGTTCTGCATAATTTCGCCGAAAAAATAGGAAAAATTACCACAAAATTTAGTTTTTTCAAAATAATTTTCTGCCTAATTGTTCAAACATAGTTCTGATCACAGTTCTAAATAGCTCTCAAAGAGTTCTACAGGAAATCCTAATGACATTTTTCTGTGCAGATTATACTTCATGAGATAATTGCAATAATGGGAAATCCATTTACACGCTACTGTGAAGTTGGCACCCCTTTTCTCAAAAATGTGCATTTTTTCAGAGTTCTAGGCAGATATGCAATAGTTCTGGAGTTCTCTGTACAAAATTTAAATAGTTCTGCACTAATTCGAGAAAAAATTACAAAAAATTGTAATAAATTTTAGTTTTTTCCAAATAATTTTTTGCCTAATTGTTCAGACATAGTTCTGATCACAGTTCTAAATAGCTCTCAAAGAGTTCTGCAGAAAATCCTAATGATATTTTTTTGGCCAGATAATAGTTCACGAGCTAATTGCGTAAATAGGGAGAAAAACTACACAAAATTGCGCCTGAGTCGTGTGAAGTTGGCACCCCTTTTTTCAAAAATGTAAATTTTTTTCAGAGTTCTAGACTGATATGCAATAGTTCTAGAGTTCTCTGTACAAAATTTAAATAGTTCTGCAGAATTTCGTGAAATATCGCAATTCTGAATAGTGGGAGAGCTGTGAAGTTGGCACCCCTTTTTTCAAAAATGTAAATTTTTTTCAGAGTTCTAGACAGATATGCAATAGTTCTGGAGTTCTCTGTACAAAATTCGAATAGTTCTGCAGAATTTCGCCGAAAAAATAGTAAAAATTACCACAAACTTGAGTTTTTTTAGTTTTTTTAAAATAATTATTTACCTATTAGCGCAAACATAGTTCTGATCACAGTTTTAAATAGCTGTCAAAGAGTTCTACAGGAAATCCTAATAGCATTTTTCTGTGAAGATTATACTTTATGAGATAATTACAATAATGGAGTATTCATTTACATGCTACTGTGGAATTTGCACCCGTTTTTTCTAAAAAATTAGACTTTTTTTCCAGAGTTCTAGGGACATGGGCAATAGTTCTTGTTTACGATAAGCAGTAATCACTCATACGTAAAAACAACAAATTGAATGTGCAGCGGATAGAATATCTGTCAAGACCTAAGAAAAATGTATATTTCTCGAATAACGGGCACAAATAAGACTGCTTATCAGATATTCCAAATTTTTTTTCGGGCAATTACATTGAAATATTATGAACTCTGGAACTATAGTATATGTACACAGAACCCCAAAAAACAATGTGTATTTTTAAAAATAAATGGTGCCAATTTACAGTAACGTGACAATGGATTCCACATTACTGCATTTATCTGATAAAGTATAATCTGCACAGAAAAATATCATTAGGATTTCCTGTAGAACTCTTTGACAGATATTTAGAACTGTGATCAGAACTATGTTTGTGCTAATAGGCAAATAATTATTTAAAAAAAACTAAAAAACTCAAGTTTGTGGTAATTTTTACTATTTCTTCGGCGAAATTCTGCAGAACTATTCAAATTTTGTACAGAGAACTCCAGAACTATTGCATATCTGTCTAGAACTCTGAAAAAAATTTACATTTTTGAAAAAAGGGGTGCCAACTTCACAGCTCTCCCACTATTCAGAATTGCGATATTTCACGAAATTCTGCAGAACTATTTAAATTTTGTACAGAGAACTCTAGAACTATTGCATATCAGTCTAGAACTCTGAAAAAAATTTACATTTTTGAAAAAAGGGGTGCCAACTTCACACGACTCAGGCGCAATTTTGTGTAGTTTTTCTCCCTATTTACGCAATTAGCTCGTGAACTATTATCTGGCCAAAAAAATATCATTAGGATTTTCTGCAGAACTCTTTGAGAGCTATTTAGAACTGTGATCAGAACTATGTCTGAACAATTAGGCAAAAAATTATTTGGAAAAAACTAAAATTTATTACAATTTTTTGTAATTTTTTCTCGAATTAGTGCAGAACTATTTAAATTTTGTACAGAGAACTCCAGAACTATTGCATATCTGCCTAGAACTCTGAAAAAATGCACATTTTTGAGAAAAGGGGTGCCAACTTCACAGTAGCGTGTAAATGGATTTCCCATTATTGCAATTATCTCATGAAGTATAATCTGCACAGAAAAATGTCATTAGGATTTCCTGTAGAACTCTTTGAGAGCTATTTAGAACTGTGATCAGAACTATGTTTGAACAATTAGGCAGAAAATTATTTTGAAAAAACTAAATTTTGTGGTAAATTTTCCTATTTTTTCGGCGAAATTATGCAGAACTATTTAAATTTTGTACAGAGAACTCCAGAACTATTGTATATCTGTCTAGAACTCCGAAAAAAATGTACATTTTCCAAAAAAGGGGTGCCAACTTCACAGGACTGTAGCCCACACCGCAGCGATAAGCGCCGTTGTTGTAATGAATCCCATCCCAGATCCTGTACCATTTCCGTAACGCTGTCTCCCCGGTATCGTGACAATACGAAACTAGCTGCCCTTCTTTGGACTCTTTCGACGTCCTCCGTCAAACCCACCTGATAAGGATCCCACAATGGGCTGCAATACTCCAAAAATGGACGGACAAGCGCAGTGTATGCAGTTTCTTTAGTAGTTCTGTTGCATCTTTTAAGGGTTCTGCCAATAAAACGCAGTCTCTGGTTCGCCTTGCCCACGATATTATCTACGTGTTCTTTCCAGTTTAGGTCTGAAGTAATAGTAATTCCTAGGTATTTTGTGGAGTTTACGGCCTTCACTTTTGATTGATTTATCTTGTAAACAAAGTTTAACGGATTTCTTTTCGTACTCATGTGGACGACTTCACACTTCTCATTATTTAGTGTCAATTGCCAATTTTTACACCATACTGATATCTTATTCAGATCGTTCTGCAGTTGGTTTTGATCTTCAGATGATTTTACTAGACGGTAAATGACGGTGTCATCTGCAAACAACCTAAGAGAGCTACTTAGATGTTCCCCTAAATCGATTAAGTAAATAAGAAGCAGCAGAGGACCAATAACACTACCCTGTGGAACGCCCGATACCACCTCTGTTTTAGTCGATTCCTTACCATCGATTACTACGAACTGTGTCCTCTCTGAGAGGAAATCCCCTAACCAGTCGCAAATTTGGGGCGATATACCATAACCACGCAATTTGATTAAAAGCCGTTTGTGAGGTACTGTGTCAAAAGCTTTCTGGAAATCAAGAAATACTGAATCAATTTGCGAACCCTTGTCGATAGCACCCATCACTTCGTGTGAATAAAGAGCTAGTTGTGTTTCGAATGAACGATATTTTCTAAATCCATGTTGACCTTGTGTCAATAGAATGTTATGGTCGAGATAATTCATAATATTTGAATACAGGATATGTTCCAAACCCCTGCTGCAAATTGACATCAATGAAATAGGCCTGCAGTTTAGTGGGTAACTCCTACTGCCTTTCTTGAATATAGGTGTGACCTGTGCAACTTTCCAATCTTTTGGTACAGATCCTTCTTTGAGAGAACGGTTGTATATGACTTAAGTAAGGAGCTATCGCTTCAGCATAATTAGATAGAAATCTAATGGGTATAAAATCCGGACCAGAAGACTTGTTCTTGTTAAGTGATTTTAGTTGCTGCACTACTCCGATGATATCTACTTCTACGTTACTCATTACGGCATCTGTTCGTAATTCGAAATCTGGAATATTGGTTTCGTCTTCTTTGGTGAATGAGTTTCTAAAAGCTAAGTTTAGTAACTCTGCTTTAGTAGCGCTGTCATCGGCAGGATCGCCATTACTATCACGTAGTGATGATGATGATGATCGTGTGGCATTTATGACCGTTAGACCCCAACTGGGGTCGTGTTCAGCCTGCCTGGTGCAAGTCTCTTTATCTGACGCCACTTCGGCGACTTGCATGTCAATGATGATAGAATGATGATGAGGACGACACAACACCCAGTCCCCGAGCGGAGAAAATCTCCTACCCGACCGGGAATCGAACCCGGGCCCCCTGTGTGGCAACCAACCACGCTGTCCACTGGACTACGGAGGCGGACACTATCACGTAGTGAAGGTATTGTTTGTGATTTGCCCCGAGTATATTTAACATATGACCAAAATCTCTTTGGGTTTTCAGTCAAATTACGAGAAAGAGTTTCGTTGTGATAAATATTGTAGGCATCTCGCATTGAAATCCTCGCTAAATTTCGAGCTTCTGAGTACGATCGCAAATCTTGGGGATTTCGTGTTCGTTTAAATTTAGTATGCCTTTTCCTTTGCTTTTGCAACAGCGTCCTGACCTGTTTTGTGTACCAAGGGGGATCGCCTCCTTTTATTAATTTATTAGGTACCACTTCTTTGAATTTGAGCCACATCTGGTCTACACCTACGTTTAGTGTTAGAGACGAGTGGAAGCTGTCTTTCAAAGAGCAATGTATTTTGTTTTTATATCTGCTTTCCTGAGCAAATATACTTTGCGTTTATTTTTGGTAACTTTGGGACTTTCGATATTCAGTTTCGCTACGCGAAATAGAATATCCCTTCCCCTCAAAGAACCTGGGTGGCAGTTAACAGGATTAAGAACTGGTGCAACGAGCTGATGGCCAAGTAGGGCTACTTGGACGATCCTCACTGTGATTGCCGCGAAATACAAATGATGCAGCATACAATTTAGTGTCAAATTCATGGTTTTCGGGACGGTTCACTGGAGGATCTACATGCATTGCCATTTCTTGGCTTTGTAATTTAAGTGTTTAATTGTTAATTATTTTAACAGAATACTACACGTATGCATTATAGGTTTCTCTGTTGGATCTCTGGCCATTCTTGGTGTTGTATTTTAGATAGGCAGCAGTGTTACAAAGGCACAATTGCATGGACAGAGCGCCCGTGCTGTTAGTGACCAGTGGATCGAGCAGGAGGTCCACAGCAGGGCGCAGGCGACAGCCAGGTGACAATCTGAAGCAGACTGCAGCGGCGCAGACTGCTGTTGGGTGCAGTGTCGGTAGTGTGACAGGCGCGGCACTCACCCCCGCGCTGACGCGGTATCCGCCGATGTCTGCGTCCTCCGGCAGGTAGCGGCAGAGGAAGGGCGCCACGGGGTACAGGCGCAGGGCCTCGCGGATGACGCCCCTGGCCAGCGGCAGGCGCGCCGCTGCCTCAGGCTCCGCGGCCGCCGGCTGCGACAGCGCGCCGTGCAGCTCCTCCTGCACTGACGGGTGCTTCGCCAGCAGCAGCACCAGCCACAGCATCGAGTACGCCGTCTGCACACACAAACACACGCCGCTTTCACACAACCTCACAATTATTTATCTATGAGAGCGTATAAAATGAACATTAACAAGAGCAAAACAAAAATGATGGAATGCGGTCTTAGAAAATCAGGTGATGCCGAAGGAGTTAGATTAGGTAACGAAACAATGAAGGTGGTAGATGAGTTTTGTTACTTGGGTAGTAAAATAACACGCGATGGTCGCAGTACAGAGGATATAAAGTGCAGAATGGCAATGGGAAGAAAAGAATTTTTGAAAAAGAGAAAGTTGCTAACATCGAATATTAATTTAAGGAAGTCTTTTCTGAAGACATTTGTGTGGACTGTTGTCTTGTACGGGAGTGAAACATGGACGATAAGCAGTGCGGACAGGAAGAGGATAGAGGCTAGAGGCTTTTGAAATGTGGTGCTACAGAAGAATGCTGAAGATTAGTTGGGTAGATCGCATAACTAATGAAGAGGTACTTAACAGAATTGGTGAGAAAAGGAATTTTTGGCACACCCTGACTAAAAGAAGGGATCGCTTGGTAGGACACATTCTTAGACATCGAGGAATCGTAAATTTAGCATTGGCGGGAAGTGTGTGGGGTAAAAATCGCAGAGGGAGACCAACAGACGCGTATAGTAAGCAGATTCAAGTGGATGTGGGTTGTCGTTCATATGAGGAGATGAAAAGGCTTGCTCAGGATAGAGTAGGGTGGAGAGCTGCATCAAACCAGTCTCCGGACTGAAGACCATAACAACAACACATGAAGCTAAAAGAAATTTCTACGCCGTGCCCACACTTAAATAGCAATATTTGTAGTGGCGTTCACATGACAAATAAAGTTATGAGATTTCGATATGCCTGGCATAGAGAAGTTCCAACTATTGAATACAGCAAATAGTAATGCGACGTAATATGTAATCAGCGGAAGGGGGGAGGGGGGGAGGGTATGGTGTCCAAGGAAAATAAGGGAATAACGAATCACCAAAATTGTGAAAACAGTTTCTGTAAGGTTGCAGATTAGATACCGGCAAGATATTACTATGTCATCCTGATGAGTACAGTTGGAATATGTGTGTGTGTGTGTGTGGGGGGGGGGGGGGGGGGGGAGCAGAATAATTCTTTTCTTTCTCGATGCAGAAATTCTTAGTTGTTTTTTTTTTTTTTTATTTCCAGATTAATATTTATTTATTTCGCAGAAATCCTCAAACAAGGATACCCTTACCATATTTTTGCTCCATAAGTGTTTTTCGCAATGATTAATAAGCATTACTTTCACGAGGATTAGATTTTTCATGAAACGAAAAATTCTTCATTTTACGAAAAAATGATGGAACGAGATAACATTTCATCACATACTTTGGCACAGCATATCACACACATGAAATCGCTGTTTTAGTAGATACGTATCAATAAAAAACAAAACCAACACAACTTCAACTTCTGAAAACAGACTAACGATGGAGGATATATGATGAACTACCTTTTATTATTACCCACACCCTTCACGATTTTTACTTTAGGGGCGCAGCTACGAGTAAGTGACGTTCAGCATTTCCAATGGCTGCTGCTAGATTCTACAATGGCGCGCCGTTGTCGATTCATCCCGTATGCCGTATTACGCAGTTTTCGAGTTCGTAGAAGTCCGTGTCAACACTGGCTATTTCCACAAGAACATGCTAGAAACTGTTTCTCAGCTCAGACAAATTTGTTATTTAACCTGAAAACCGGCATTCGAACCGCTTCATTCGTTAACTCTTAATTTTAAACAATTTTCGTAACAATTACGATTAAATCGTAATGGTTAGAACCTTTGCTTACATGGCGATGATGTGGCCAATATAAGTATCAAAATCGATGCAGTGGTTTTGGTGACATGGCTATACAGCTTGTCTTCAGCATAGCCCGACAAAACGTAGTTGCATGTGTTCAGATGCAGAGAATATGATGGGCAATCTACGCCTATGCCAGTGGCCTCTGGGTATCTCAGAACCAGAATGCGGTCACCAAAGAAGTGCTCCTCCAGGACAGACGCTCTCGTTCTTCGAGGGGGTCGAGCTCCGACTGCATGTGCCGCATCTTGTCGACAACATGGTCAGTTTGGGTCGAGGAGATGATAAAATATCGCACAGATTATTCCTTGACTGTACTTGGAAATCCACACAGTTACCTGGTGATGATAAAGAGACTTCCTGATCGTGCAATGTGGATTCTCCAGTTTTGCTTGTTGACAGACCCATCCATATGAAAGTGAGCTTCGCCGCCAAACCAAACGATATTGACATCAAAGTCCTATTCGTCATTTCTCTAGACAATATTGTTGGCGAAACACAACCGCCGTCCCATTGATCTAGGGCTTAATGGCTGATGAATTTCAATTCCGTATGGAATGATGCAGCTCTTCAATAGGAATTTGTCACATTGTCTCCCGGTTGAGTCCCACCTGCCTCTAAAATTGTGGTGGTACTACACTGAAAACGGTCAGATCATGTGCAGTGGGGTTCCAGTCCAACAATGTTTCCGGAGATCAGCTGCAACGCCCGGTAAGTGTCAACAGTGCCGAACGTTGTCCTGTTGGACGCTGCGATGCCGACTGCTATTTTCCACTGCGAAATGTTAAGATGTCTATGCTCTTACGACAGGGGTAGTTAGACACGCTTTATGCCAACGTCTATTATCTTCAAGTTTTCCATGTCCTAAAAGTGGAATGTAAACTTTAAACATCAATTCAACATTCTTTGCACTGGCCTTCGTGATAAATTCAGCGCAGATACTAATCGTCTGATTGATGTTTGCTGACGGCTAAACATACCCGCAATTTATTTTCGTCATTTATTGTTCGGCCGGATTTTTGCGCAACAGTAACAGATTCTCGTTCATCAAATGTATCTTGTGTGTCGTGCCAAAATCCTTTCTTCTTATCATCGTACCAATTTGGGAAACATGTCTCACTAATCACGATCACTGATAACAATACACTAGTTCTGTTTTGGCGGCCTATCTTTCGGGAAAGGATCTGTTCAGAACGCAAGGGATGCGTGGACAGCTGAAACAGCTATATAGACTAGTAAAAAAGTTTTATTTACTAAGATATGCAAAATACTCAACTTTGGTTCATGAGAAAGTTCGTCTGTTCTTGCTGCGGCGTCTATTTGCACGACGCTAGCTGCGCTGAATTATAGTAACTGCCTAGTTCGGAGTCTAGTTCGGATTGGCCCTTCCAGACGCATGTCGGCCTAGACAAAGCTGCTTGTAGGGGGCGCGCTTCTCGGTTGCTCCCTCCAGGAGGCGCGATGCCGGCGTGTGATTGGCTGCCGGTTATCCACTGCCTTCTTCACGATCGTTTTCGTGAGTCTGCGAGTGGCGCTGACTTTACGCCACAACAAGTGCGATTTTTTTTAAATATCATTACATTGTATGCAAACTTCAGAATCCGTAATTATTACCATTTGGTAGCAACGAAGTTAACGGATTAAAACTTCCTACTGTATTACGTCTTCCTGTTATTATTTTTTTTTTTAACCATCTGTGCAAAGTGGAAATCTAATGTTTTGGTTTGCTTTGCATCATTTAGCTATGCGTTGTCGCCAGTTTTCCACGTACTCGTCGATCCGACATTGACATGTGTTCTAGTGTGGTACCAACTTTTCCATACACTCATAATAACAGGCAGCTGCTTGTGCTTTGCATCAATTCTTTATTATGGTCTGAACCTCGTTCTAAGAGCCGAAATGTCCCCAACACCACTGTTTCATATGTGTAAGGAGATGAAAATCATGGGGTGAAAAATCGAGATCTGTGGTGAATGATCAAACCCTTTCCGTGAAAAACGCTGCGGTAGTCTGTTGCTGCTGCAGTGTGAGGTTGAGCACTGCTACAAAGAACAAGGTCTGTGGCAAGATTCCATTTCAACTGGTTTGAACTGCCCTGCGTAAACGATTTTTTAGAATGACCTGATGTACTTGCTGAAAAAAAAATACCAGTTGACACAGCATCTTAAATGTCAGTACGTTGTGCTTCAAACTTTCTCCGCCATTTCCGCACTTCTGTCACTCGTGAAGGTTGTTTTATGAGAGCTACATAAAACTTACGCATAATTTCTCAGCGTGAAGAAATTGAATGATAACACGTATTGCACTCTGGGTAGGAGCCTTTATCTTTCTGTGTATATTGCCATAGTCATAAGCAGCTCAGAACTGGAAAGAGTGACATCACACGATCGACAAGAATACTAGACACACCGCGGAACACATGTCCGCAAAGTTGCATCCGGTCCAAGAGAAACAGTTATGCGAATTGATCAGAAACATATGTTCATAGATGCATCGAGGAAAAATGCAAAGAAGTTGGTCGGTTCACAGGAAACTGTCAACGTTATAGCCCTATTAGGGAATGAAGTGTCTGGTAATTTCATACTGTGTACGCAGTTTGACTGTCTGCGTCTCGCATACACGCACGTGAATAAATGGTTCAATGGTACTTTATTTCACAACAGGACGCCTTCTGTTATGCGCGCAGATTAAAGGTATGTTAACGATAATAGCTTTCCATGTAAGACAACGAAACTATCTGAAACTTACAAGCAGACCACATGGTATCTAATTTAAGAATTTTTTTATATACGGTATGTGAATTTCAGGACGTAAACAACAATTACACAATGCCATCCGACGCAACTCTCAAAAATTCTCGAGAAAATCAGCTTTGAAGTTTTGCAGGCACATGTAGTAGCAATAACTAAAACAGCTGCTGCATATGTCGGTGGAGCTCATGTGGTAGCGTACTGACCTACCAACCACATAGTCGGTGGTTGGAGTCCCGCTGTGACATTTCTTTCGAGGTTCTCGAATACTTACACCAGTTTAAATACCTACAGATAATTTATATAAAAAATGCTCATATGTGTGTTTATTCCTCATTTTCTATATTTTATAAAAGGTTGTCAATATTGATGAATGAATAATAAAAAAGAATCAATCGAACTTTTGTGTGAGTAGTAGTTTCATGGAGGATATAAACTAATTTACTCTATTTCAAACTGAGTTATATAAAACATTTTGAAATCTCTAATTCCACGTGTTGTCAATTTTTGTTTATGTTGACGAGCTGAACACATTGTCACGTAAAACGATGGTAGTGTAGGTTAGCTGCTTGGAAAGCCATTAGTAGCTACGGAGATGAGTTTCCAAAAACAAAGTCTTATCTAATCACCAAGTGAACAGACAACTGTCATCAACTAACTGGAGGAGATACTATAAAAATTTAACTTATTTCTTATTGAAACCATTATTAACAGTCTTTTATAAAATATCGACAATAACGAATAAACAAAAATAAGTGCATTTTTCGGAAAAGTTACCAGTAGATATTAAAATTCTGTAAGTATTTTAACGAAAAAGAAAAAAGTCACGTCGGTATTCAAACACAGACTCCATGGTGGTGAAACGAGAACGCTACCGCCTGAGCTGCATATGCTGCAACTGTTACTTATTGGTACTTACATGTACTTGCAAAACTTCAAAGTCGGTTTTCTCGAGATTTTTTAGTGTTGCGTCGAATGGCTTTGGCTGATTGTTGTTTGAGTTCTGGACTTCAAGTACCATAATTTTTAAAACATTGTAAAATCCATTCCCTGTGTCTGCTTGTTAAATTTGCATTGGGTGTTTTGCGCCTTGCCAAACTTTAAATTGGCCAGCTGCTTCGCTGGATGCTTCCCCAATTGTATACATTTGGAGAATTGTGGAGACCACCGATCGTGCCACAATACACTGGTTACTGCTCGATTAAACAAAGGTTAGCGCTGTCAGTCTTGGCTAGCAATTGGATGGGTCACCGTCCGGATCGGCAGAGGGATGTTTGCAAGCGGGGCGCACCCATCCCTTGTGAGGCCAATTTAGGAACTACTTCACTGTTAAGGAACAGCTGCGGTCACGAAGGCCGGGAGTGTGAGGCGCTCACCGCATTTCCTGCATACCACATCCGTTTCACGCCTTCGGGCTGTGTCAGCACCTAATAGGCCGTTCGTGGCCTGTAGGACGGAGTTTAGGTTTAGAGCAGAGGTGGGCAATGAGCGAGCCGCGCTCTCGGAGCCGCCTGCCTGAGCGGGAGCAGAGCCGCGAGCAGCTGGCGTCCATCACGTAGTGCCTGCTGAAAAGACTAGATGGCGTTATGCGCAGCCAACACGTTAAAGTAGCCGCAGAAATGCACCTGGCTGAGTGCGTTATAAAATAACTTATAAAGATAGTAGTGCAAACTCTTTAGTTTCCAACTCAAATGAACAGGTTCCACTGCTAGGGGTATCTCCTGAAAAATGCAATTATGTTTATAAGTAAGTAACTTATAAACATAATACTGGAAACTCTTCTCTAAAATGTCCAGTGCGTGCAGTCGAGCCGGCAAATATCTTAAAGACAAGAGCGAAGTGCGTGCGCCAGCAAGCCTGCAGACTTCTAGCGGCAACCAGGATAACTACCGGCCGGGCGCGAACGCTGCTCTTTTTCCGGCCTGAGCCGGAGCGCTGCTCATTGAGCAGATTTGTGCCCACCTCTGGTTTAGAGGATTGTGGAGAGAGCCTTGAACCAGGTCGGTATTTTGACGATCTGGATTTCTGGCGATACCTCTCAGATGGACATCGAAGAACTGAGTGGTAAATGGGATAACCGACTGCGTAAGGACGGAGGCGCAGCAGTGAGTCAGCGGCTGTTGAGCGAGTACTCACGGTGTCTCCGGCGGCGAGCAGCAGGTCGACGACGAGCCTCCTGGCGTCGTCGTGGCTGACGCCGGCCGCCAGCAGACGCCCCAGCAGGCCGTTGCCGGCCGCGCACTCCGGGATCAGCCGCGTCACCAGCGCGTTACCTGCAACACCGCACAAACATTACAACACATAGCTAGTAGCTGAAGCCCTTCTGCCTCTGTATGCTCATAAAGAGTTATCTGGAACTGTATCCGACTACAGCAAAAATCTATACAAATAAACAGCTAAAAGTTAGTTTGTTCATCATCCCTCCGCTTTGGAAGCTCTTGGCCGACAACTTACATTTTGATACAAATTTGTATTCAAATACTACAGATTTTTGCCATTGTAGTAGTAGTAGTAGTAGTAGCAGGGGCGGCTCCTGCATACGTTTGCAGGTTTGCGCTACCCCCAGGAATAATAATATTGTTAAACTCCATTTACTGTTAGAGATTCTATGAAATGGGAGAAGTAGCGGTCCATCTATCTCTTGAAACGCACGGGCTGTTACACACCGACGCACCGACCGCTCCCGAGTGAACCGAACTTCGCCGACAGCGGCTGGGTTTGCAGCCGGCCTGCAAACGCCGACTAGGGTGTCTCAGGGGGTGTGCGGGGTGCGGGGCAACGCTTGGCAACAGTGTTCCCCTGTAGACGCCTTGAGTGTATACACATCGCGGCCGAGCCACCCTGTCAGCCGCAGAAACAGACTCCGAACTCTCCCGAAGACAACCGGAGTCTGACTTTTCGCGCCTTCTTACCAGTTCACGTGTAGCTGCGAGCGAAGTAACTGTGTGTTGTGTCCGTTGTTATTGAATTTCGAGGCTCAAGTGAACTGTAAGTCACTAGTGAAATAATGAATCAGGTAATTTCCTTGCTTTCTGAACCCATCAGTTTACGCAGGTTTGAAGAGACATAAGAGGCTAGGTAGACCGATTCCCACTTTGACAATTTCACAGACAGTTAAAACGAAAAGTCGTCAACAGGAAATCTAACTCCTAACTGTACAGCAAATATAACCTCGTTTTAGGAATTCCTGACTTCAATCAGAGTGAGACTGAAAAATTCGCTGATATGAAGGAAAGAAGAATGGAGTTCCTGTACTAGTGACCGCCACCATATATATATAACGAACTAACACAACCACCTCCGTTTGAAATGATACTAACAGCACTGAGCCTCCAAACTTTTTTTTAATTCCTCAGGTAGATATTGTGTCTGCGGTCGTGTGATTGTTTCTGATCCATATACATCTATGCTATCTTGGCGTAATAGCACTTTTTCCGAATGCGTTGAGCTGCCACAATGGAGAGGCCGAACTTTTTATTGGTGAAAGAAAGTGCACTACCATCTTTTCTGGTCACTAGCCGCCACTGAGTAGTAGTAGTAGTTTTCAGCCCGGAGACCAGTTTGGTAGAGCTCTTAATCTTATTCTAACCTGAGCAAGCATCCATCTCCTCCTAAGATTGGTAACCCACATCTATCTGAACCTGCTTACTGATTTCGTCTTTGTGAAAATGTGTACTAGCAATCAATCTCTTCTTTCAGTCAAGGTATACCAGGCATTTATTCCACCCCAATTTTGTTCAGTGCCTAAGGGGTTACGCGATCTACCAATCCAATCTTCAGCATTCGTCTGTAGCATCACGTTTCATAAGCTATCCTCTTTCTCTGAACTCGTTGTCCATTTTTTCACTCCCTTACAAGGTAACACCCCATACAAATAACTTCAGAAAACACGCACTAACACTTAATATTCCATCTAAACAAATTTCTCTTCTTCAACATTTTTCTTCCCTTTTCCGCTCTCTCTCTCTCTCTCTCTCTCTCTCTCTCTCTCTCTCTCTCTCTCTCATATTTTGTGTGTGTGTGTGTGTGTGTGTGTGTGTGTGTAAACTCGTGTACCACCTTTATTCTTTCGTTACCTAATCCAGTTGTGCAGACTTAGGGTTTAAACTCCCGTCGACAGCCTGGTCATTAAGAACTGGACTTACGCTCGGAATTTTAGCGAAAGGAAACCTAAACCTGGATGGCCGCATGTGGATTTGAACCACCGTTCTCCCGAATGCGGGTCCAGGGTGTTACCACTGCGCCACATCACTCGGTAAATCCAATTCCGTCGATATCTCACGATTTTCTTACATTCGTTAGCGTTGGCCTAAACGTCGGTTGTTAAAGTAATAGCTTTTGTACATTATGACGCGGTACAACACCCAGAAAACTTTCATCTCATGTCTAGTGAAGAGATGAGGCAGCGAAACATCGAACTGTATCACACACAAATTACGTTACCATGTGTGTATTGTGTATGTTATCTTACCTGCGTCCCTAATTGTAATTAGCAGTGAAAGTCTTTCAGCATCGCCTGATTTTGTTAGACTAAATTTTTTTCTTCCCTCTAATTTGCTTTTGTCAAGGTTCATCTTATAACCTATCTTCAAGTCACTGACCATTCCATCAAATTGCTCTTCCAGGTCGTTTGCTGTCTGTAACAATAACAATGTTTTCGGCCAACCGCAATATTTTTATTTCTTTCCCTTTAATTTTAGTTCCATCTACAAATCTCTCTCCTTATTCCTTCAGAGGTTGCTCAATGTACATTATGAATAACAATGAGGTTTAGCTACAACCCTGGTTTACTCTCTTCCCAACCACTCCATTCCTTTCATGCTCTTTGATTGTTTTAACTGATGTCTAGTTTGTGTACTAGTAGTACGTAAGCTTTTATTCCGCGCGTTTCATGCCTGCTGCGTTTAGGGAAAACAATTATTGCCTGTAGCGAAGATATTAACATGTTGCATTTTCTATGCGAAATGTAAAATGGCCAATAGAACGTGGACTACTCATATTATCTTAGACCATTGGAGTCATATCTCTTATCGTACGGAACTCGTTAAAAATAAATTGGAGAGAGCATGTTCTTTTACGGTACTGCTCGTGTATGGACCTAATCAGGAGACCACATGGGTGTCATAATATTTTTTATATTTATGGCACATGAAGTTCAGAACTTAAATAACAATCAGCCAAAGCCAATCGACGATACCCTAAAAAAATTCTCGAGAAAATATACTTTTAAGTTTTGTGACGTACATTTAAGTACCAATAATAAAAACTGTTGCATCATCTGTCTGTGTACGTCAGGTGGCAGCGTTTTGGACTCTCAACCATGGAGTGGGCGGTTGGAATCGCACCGTGACATCTTTTTCGTTTTCGAATTCAGTTACATGAAACATTTTGGTATCTCAAATTCCACGTGTTCTGTCAGTTTTTGTTTGTGTGTTTGTAGACGATATGAAAACAATGTCACGCAAAACGATGGTTGGGTATGTTAGCTGCTTGGAAAGCCATTATTAGCTATGGAGATGACTTTCCAAGAACGTCGTCAAATAAAAGTGTCGCCAATACTTAAAAAAAAAACTGTTCTTTTGATTGAAATCGTCATTCACAAGCTTCTTTAAATATAGAAAATTACAAACATATATACGTGCACTTTCCGTAAAAATTATAATTAGATATTAAAATTGTGTAAATTTTCGACCACAATGAAAAAATCTGTTACAACAGGATTCTAACCACCGACAAAGCCAGTACGCAACCACTTTTTCCCTATATGGGTAGTTCTGTTCCCTGTTGTCATTGAACGAATTTGTTCGACGATGTTCGATGTATTCGAGGAACCCCTTTTTATTTATTTTTATTTATTTTTTATTTATTATTTATTTATTTATTGTTTATTTAATTCTTTTACAGAGGGCGTTCAGCACTCTGGCCAGGTGAGCTGAACCACGGCGCCCGGCATCACCGGAGCTATACCGACAGACGCAGCGATTAATTTAACGATTGGTACTTAGGTACTACTTCTTACTTCCAAAACTTCACAGTCGATTATCCCTAGAATTTGAGAGTTGCGCCAAATGACTTGCGCTAATTGTTATCTACGTTCTGACATTCATGTACCATAAATAACCAAATATTCCAAAATCGGATACCCAGGAGATCTCCTTGTACGACAGCCTTGTCGGCAGTACTGGTCAGTATTAGTAGAGCAAGCAGAGGCTGAGCACTGACCCTGGTCCAGCTCTGCCTGGACGGCGGAGACGAAGTGCCTCCAGGCGGGCACGCGCAGCAGGTGTGCCAGTTTGGCCAGCAGTACTGGACAGTATTAATAAAGCAAGGAGAGGCTGATCACTGACCCTGGTCCAGCGTGGCCTGGACGGCGGAGGCGAAGTGCCTCCAGGCGGGCAGGCCCAGGAGGCACACCAGCTTGGCCGGCAGTACAGGTGAGAATAAAGCAACGAGAGGCTGAGCACTTACCCTGGTCCAGCACTGCCTGGACGGCGGAGACGAAGTGCCTCCAAGCGGGCGGGCGCAGCAGGTGTGCCAGTTTGGCCGGCAGTACTGGACAGTATTAATAAAGCAAGCAGAGGCTGAGCACTGACCCTGGTCCAGCGCTGCCTGGACGGCTGAGACGAAGTGTCTCCAGGCGGGCAGGTGCAGCAGGCGCACCAGCTTGGCCGGCAGTACTGGACAGTATTAATAAAGCAAGCAGAGGCTGAGCACTGACCCTCCTCCAGCGCTGCCTGGACGGCCAAGACGAAGTGTCTCCAGGCGGGCAGGTGCAGCAGGCGCACCAGCTTGGCCGGCAGTACTGGACAGTATTAATAAAGCAAGCAGAGGCTGAGCACTGACCCTGGTCCAGCGCGGCCTGGACGGCGGAGACGAAGTGCCTCCAGGCAGGCAGGTGCAGCAGGCGCGCCAGCTTGGCGGGCATCAGCGACAGGCGCGCAGACTCGCCGAACACCTTGTGCACGGCGCCTGCCAGCTCCCGCGTCGGCGCCCGCAGCTGCGAGCGGAGCTCCCCGTATCGCTGTGCCCCCAGCAGCACCGCCACCAGCACTGCAACACCACAGCACAACACACTTACCGACACCGCAAGAATCACTCTTCTCTAAGCCAGCGGTTCCCAAACTTTTTTGGCCCGGAACCCTTCCGATAACTTTTTGCCCCCCACGGAACCCTAACCCTCCCCAGATTTTTACTAATCATTGTGAACCCACAACGGCCTTCCATCGTTCATCTACGACTGTTACCGGAATGTTTTGCATGACGCAGTAGATTTTGACATAAAGGAAATACATTTAAAATACAAAATATTGGATATAAATACAAACATTTATTTTGGTACTACAAAAATAGATTATAATCACAAAATTTTACATTGGCAAAGAAATTGTTAACTCTTGTTAAAGCACTGTACAAGAAAATATACAAACATATATTTTAAAACACTAAAATATTCATATAACTGCAAATTTTTTGTGAGATTTACACTTAATGAGATGAATGAAATTGTCTCATTGTTGCACTTAAGAGTTTTGAAATTGGGCTTTATGTCAGACAGCTGAATTCGTAAATCTGGAGAGGCATTCAATCTGCTCCTAAATTTAATCTTTGAATAAGCATAAGCTGAGAAGTCTGATTCACAAAGATAGGCAGAAACTAAACGGAGCATAGCTCTGATAGCCTTTTCAGCCACTGACGGGTACACGTCCAACAGTCCCACCCAAAAATTGTTCAGTGGGATAGACTGACATAAAATAGGTTTTTTAGGTTGATTCTGCTATCACTTAGCAGTGACAAAATTATATATGCACATTCAATAGTGTTTTAGCTTATCTGCATGAAGTATCTTTTATGAAATGGCAAGTCACCTCAAGTCCTTCAGTATATGGACTCCCATAATGTTGTTGTTGTGGTCTTCAGTCCAGAGACTGGTTTGATGCAGCTCTCCACCCTACTCTATCCTGAGCAAGCCTTTTCATCTCCTCATAAGAACGACAACCTACATCCACTTGAATCTGCTTACTATACGCGTCTCTTGGTCTCCCTCTGCGATTTTTTCCCCACACACTTCCCTCCAACGCTAAATTCACAATTCCTTGATGTCTAAGAATGTGTCCCACCAATCTATCCCTTCTTTTAGTCAAGGTATGCCAGAAATTTCTTTTCTCCCCAATTCGGTTCAGTACCTCCTTATTAGTTACGCGATCCACCCACCTAATCTTCAGCATTCTTCTGTAGCACCACATTTCAAAAGCCTCTATCCTCTTTCTGTCCACACTGCTTATCGTCCATGTTTCACTCCCATACAAGGCAACACTCCATACAAATGCCTTCAGAAAGGACTTCCTTAGGCTTAAATCAATATTCGATGTTAACAAATTTCTCTTTTTCAAAAACGCCTTTCTACCCATTGCCATTCTGCATTTTATATCCTCTGTACTGCGACCATCATTTGTTATTTTACTGCCCAAGTAACAAAACTCATCTACCTCCTTTATTGTTTCGTTACCTAATCTAATTCCTTCAGCATCACCTGATTTTCTTACACTGCACTCCATTACCCTAGTTTTACTCTTGTTAATGTTCATCTTATATGCACCTTTCAGCACACTGTCCATTCCGTTCAATTGCTCTTCCAGGTCCTTTGCTGTATCTGACAGAATTACTATGTCGTCGGCAAAACGCAATGTTTTTAATTCTTCCCCCTGAACTTTAATTCCTTCTCCAAATTTCTCCTTGCTCTCCTTTATAGCTTGCTCAATGTACAAATTGAACAACATTGGGGAAAGGCTACAACCCTGTCTTACTCCCTTTCCAACCACTGCATCCCTTTCATGCCCTTCAACTCTGACAACCGCTGTCTGGTTTTTGTACAAGTTGTAAATAACCTTACGCTCCCTATATTTTACTCCTGCTTGCTTCAGAACTTGAAAGAGTTTAGTCCAATCAACATTGTCAAAAGCCTTCTCCAAATCTACAAAAGCTAGAAATGTAGGTTTGCCTTTTCTTAATCTATCTTCTAGGATAAGCCGTAAAGTAAGTATTGCCTCCCGTGTTCCTACATTTCTCCTGAACCCAAACTGATCTTCCCCGAGGTCGGCTTCTACCAGCTTTTCCATCCTTCTGTATATAATTCGTGTTAATATTTTGCAACCATGACTTATTAAACTGATGGTTCTGTAGTTTTCACACCTGTCTGCACCCGCTTTCTTTGGAATGGGGATTATAACATTTTTCTTAAAGTCTGAGGGTACTTCACCTGTCTCGTACATCTTACACACCAGGTGAAACAAGTTTGTCATGGCTGGTTCTCCTAGAGACTTCAGTAGCTCTGACGGGATATCATCTATTCCAGGGGCCTTGTTTCGGCTTAGGTCTTTCAGGGCTCTGTCAAATTCTTCTCTTAGTACAGTATCTCCTATGTCATCATCATCTACATCCTCTTCCCTTCCTACAATAGTGTCTCGAAGTTCATTTCCTTTGTACAGCCCCTCTATATACTCTTTCCACCTTTCAGCTTTCCCTTCTTTGCTGAGAACTGGTTTTCCATCAGTGTCCTTGATATTCATAGAGCTGTTTTTCTTATCGCCAAATGTTTCTTTTATTTTCCGGTAGACTGTATCTATTTTTCCCCTATTTATACATTCTTCCACATCCTTGCATTTGCCTTCTAGCCATTCCTGCTTAGCCATTTTGCACTTCCTGTCAATCTCATTTCTTAGTCGTCTGTATTCCATTTTGCCTGTTTCATTTAAGGCATTTTTATATTTTCTCCTTTCATCGATTAAATTTAGTATCTCCTGTGATATCCAAGGATTTTTTGTAGGTCTTTCCTTCCTACCTATTTTATCCTCTGCTACCTTCACTATTTCATCTCTCAATTTTACCCATTCCTCCTCAACTGTTTTATTTTCCCCTGTTTCTGTCAATTGTTGCCTGAAGCTCCCTCTGAAATTCTTAAGAACTTCAGGTTCCTTCAATTTATCCAGGTCCCATCTCCTTATTTTTCTACCTTTCTGTAGTTTCTTCAGTTTCAGCCTACAGTTCATAACCAACAAGTTATGGTCAGAGTCTATGTCTGCCCCTGGGTATGTCCTACACTTCAAAACCTGGTTCCGAAATCTATGTCTTACCATTATAAAATCTATCTGGTATCTCCCGGTGTCTCCTGGTCTCTTCCATGTATACAACCTTCTTTTGTGATTCTTAAACCAGGTGTTTGTTATAACTAAATTATGTTCTGTGCAAAACTCTACCAGGCGGCTTCCTCTTTCATTCCTTTTGCCCAGACCATATTCACCTACTATCTTCCCTTCCCTTCCTTGTCCTACTACCGAATTCCAGTCTCCCATAACAATTAAGTTTTCCTCTCCCTTAATTGTCTGAATAATTTCCTTTAGCTCCTCATATATTTCTTCGATCTCCTCATCATCGGCAGAGCTAGTTGGCATATAAACCTGTACTACTGTTGTCGGTGTTGGCTTCGTATCTATCTTGACAATGATAATGCGATCGCTGTGCTGGTTATAGTAGTTTACCCGCATTCCTATTTTCTTATTCATTATCAAGCCTACTCCTGTGATACCCCCAACTGATTTTGTATTTATAATCCTGTACTCACCTGACCAGAAATCCTGTTCATCCTGCCACCGAACTTCACTAATCCCCACTATATCTAACTTCAACCTATCCATTTCCCTTTTTAAATTTTCTAATTTTCCTACTCTATTAAGGGATCTAACATTCCACGCTCCGACCCGTAGAATGCCAGTATTGTCTTTCCTGATGATCACATCCTCCTGAGTAGTCCCCGCCCGGAGATCCGAAAAATCGCTGATACTTTCAAATTATGAAATACGTAAAATAAACAACTATCCAACAACTGAGTGGCGAATTTAGATTCACAAGCTGCGACATTAACGTGTGGTTTTATTGTACAGTCCATTTCAAATTTGATTTTTGAGACTTTTCCGCGGAACCCCTGCAAGGCCTTCGCGGAACCCTAGGGTTCCGCGGAACGCAGTTTGGGAACCTCTGTTCGAAGCAACTCAGCCAAGTGTGCGCCTGAAGTGTTTCCTGAAAGTTTGGCCGTACCTTTTTGTAACACCCTGTAGTACAAAGCCGGCTAGGACGAGCCGTGAGACCTGCACAGGTAAGTCCGTCCGTACACCGTTTGTCGGCTAGCGGTGAAACTCGTGGGTTTTAACCTGCCAGGCAGTTTCATATCAGCATACACACTGCTGCAGAGTGAAAGTTTCATTCTGGAGGTACACTGCGTTTATGTTTGTAGCGTCAATATGTTCCATAAATATACGATGTGATGGATTATTGTATAGAGAACAGAATTTTTCTTTTTTTCCAGAAACTCTCAGGCCAGGCGGAGGGATCGTTTCGCGGCCCTCGGGCCGGATTCATGCGCTGTCTGAAGTAACACACCGATATGAATCGCAACCCTCTCGCGACACGATACGCCAACATATAATGCCCCAAACAAGCGTTTTTACCGCCTTCATATGTTCACCCTATTTCCTGTACTTCCATTTCTTTACGCGCGTTTAACATTATTTCTTTACTTACGGCGTTATACAATAGCTGGATGTCTCTTCCGCGAAATTATTCCGCACATCTGTTTGAAATCGATCGCGGGGTGAATGAAGGCCGCGGATTGCCGGTTGCCATAGGCCGTGGCTACGCTCAGTCTCCACAACATCCTTTCTTCACAAGTGCCAGTCCTGCTACGTTCGCAGGACGACTTACGTCAAGTTTGGGAGGTAGGAGACGAGTATTCACAGTACTGGCAGGATAGGCCTAAGATGTGCACAGGTAGCCCAGTCGGTAGAGCGCCAACCACCGAAAGGCAAACGTCTGGGGTTCGAAACTGTTGTGGAACAGTTTTAATCTACCAGGAAGTTTCAAATGTTCAAATGTTTGTTAAGCTTAAGGAACGTAACTGGGGCTCATCAGTCCCTACACTTACGAACTACTTATGAACTAACTTATACTAAAGACAGCACAAACATTCATGCCCGAGGGAGAATTCGAACCTCCGATGCGGGACGCCGCGCGATCTGCAACATGGCGCTCCAGACCGCTCGGCTACTCCCGCGCGGCTTACTAAAGACAACAAACATCCATGTCCAAAGGGGGGGGGGGGGAGGGAGGGTTCAAACACCCGACGCGGAACGGCCTCGCGCATCGGAGCTTAGTGCCCCAATGCGGTCGGTCACTCCGCCGCGCCCAGGAAGTTTCAACTTCTTATCTTTATCGACAGAATCCAAATGTTCAAATATTTGTAGTATTAAGGGACCAAACTCAATGTCATTGGTCCACAGAGCTGCAAACTAATGTAACTTATCCTAACATCAAAACACCTATGCTTGAGTGAGGACTCAAACGTCCGGTGGGAGCGGCCACGCAATCCGCGGCGTGGCACACGTCTGCGCAACCATTCCCACTCGGCGAGCGCACACTCCTTTTAGGAATAAACGCAAAAGTGCCATAATCACTGACTATATGGCCGTGGAATTGGTTACACAAGGTATAAAATGGCGCTGCTTTGAAGACTTTTACTCCAGTGATCCATGTGAAAATGTTTCCGAAGTTATCGTCCCACGACGATTTAGGCAACATTACATTTCCGAAATCTTTAGGAAATTCGATACACTGCAATTCACAGTGTCAAAGTGCCGGGAATACCAAGTTCCAGACATCACCATTCTCAGTCCTAAAAGATAATCACCACTGTGCGCAACAATCGCAGAAATCAGTGTGGGACGTACGTGCAATGCATCCGTTATAGCAGTACTGCGCAGTTTGGCCTTAATGGGGCATGGCAGCAGACAACCAACCCGAGTGTCCATGATAACAGCACGACGTGGCCTGTATAGACTCTCGTGACTATAAAACCGTGAGTCCCGATCCCTGTTGCTAAGATTAGTTGTGTTCGAGTATAGCTCAGATTCATCGAATCCACGGACCCAAATTGTCAACCAGGCACTGGATGATCAAGTTGCTGGTAGCTCCACAATGGAGTGCGCCACTTAACACGCAATGGACTGGCTCCTGTAGAACTGAACCGACCATTGAGTAGTAAGGGTTATTTTCGGCTTCTTGGAGACTGTTTGCAGCCATTCGTGGACTTCACGTCCCTAAAAAAAGAAAAAAAAATTAATTAATTAATTAAAAATGGAAGTTTTGTGGATGACATGAGCAATTGGTTTCAAGAACGTTCGCAATAAACTCAGCTAATGATTTGATCACCCAGATCGCCCGACACGAATCTCTTGAATCCAGTCTCACAGTTCGTCCGATATTCCTTATGCTCGAATTTTTTCCATTTAGTCGACTGTGAGAAACCGTAATAACGCCTTGCGAAAGTGAAGAAATACGGCATCTGCCTGGGATCGTGTTTCTGAAGCCGCCTGTGTCTCGAGGACCACTTGCGCGAACTGGATCTAACGGGATCGTATTATTTCGGAACCCATGTTAATTCCTACAGAAGAGATTTCCTATCTACAAAAAAATGTCATAATACACAACAAAATCTGCTTCAAAACTTACAACAGACCGACAGCAGAGAAATACGCCTATATCGCCCAGATTGGCTGTGTGGTTTAAGGCGCCTTCTACAGACTGGGCGGCCGTTCCAGCCGGAGGTTCGAGCGTTTCCTCGCTCGTGCGCACGCGTGCGTGCGTGTTGTCCTTGGTGTGAGGTAGTTTAAGTAGTTCGTAAGTCTAGAGACTAGTAACCGTAGTAGTTTGGTCCAATAAGGTTACAATTATTTTTGAACCACGCCTACAGCTCAGCACATCTGTTCGACAGCTCTTCTTGATACATTTTCGCTGTTGTGCAGCAAAATTTGTCTGACACGACGTTTTTATTATTTCTTTACTACTATTTCTATTCGCAAAACACTTTGTTGATATCGTTTACCTGTACCAGTGAATTTAACTGCAGAATTATTACATTCTGTAACAATTAGGTCAGTTGGCAAGTACTCAAACATTTGCATACATGTTTCCAGAATGAAAATTCACTCTGCAGCGGAGTGTGCGCTGATATGAAACTTCCTGGCAGATTAAAATTGTGTGCCGGAACCGGGACTCGTGTCGGGATAGCACAGTCGGCAGTGCGCTTGCCCGCGAAAGGCAAAGGTCCCAGTTTCGAGTCCCGATTCCGGCATACAATTTTAATCTGCCAGGAAGTTTCATATCAGCGCACACTCCGCTGCAGAGTGAAGTTTCATTCTGGAAACATCCCTTAGGCTGTGGCTAAGCCATGTCTCCACCATATCCTTTCTTCCAGGAGTGCTAGTCTTGCATGGCTTCTGTGAAGTTTGGAAAGTAGGAGGCGAGGTACTGGCGGAAGTGAAGTTGTGAGGCGGCATCGTGAGTCGTGTCGGGATAGCACAGTCGGTAGTACGCTTGCCCGCGAAATGCAAAGGTCCCAGGTTCGAGTCCCGGTTCCGGCACACAATTTTAATCTGCCAGGAAGTTGCATACATGTTGTTGTTGTTGTTGTTGTTGTCTTCAGTCCGGAGACTGGTTTGTTGCAGCTCTCCACAATACCCTATCCTGAGCAAGCCTCTTCATCTCCACATAAGAACGGCAACCAACATCTGTCTGAATCTGCTTACTGTATCCATCTCTTGGTCTTCCTCTGCGATTTTTACCCCGCACACTTCCCTCCAACGCTAAATTCACAATTCATTGATGTCTAATAATGTGTCCTACCAATCTATCCCTTCTTTTAGTCAAGGTATGCCAGAAATTTCTTTTCTCCCCAATTCTGTTCAGTACCTCATTAGTTACGCGATCCACCCACCTAATCTTCAGCATTCTTCTGTAGCACCATATTTCAAAAGCCTCAATCCTCTTCCTGTTTATCGTCCATGTCTCACTCCCATACAAGGCAACACTCCATACAAATGCCTTCAGAAACGACTTCCTTAGGCTTAAATCAATATTCGATGTTAACAAATTTCTCTTTTTCAAGAACGCTTTTCTACCCATTGCCATTCTGCATTTTGTATCCTCTGTACTGCGAGCATCATTTGTTATTTTACTGCCCAAGTAACAAAACTCACCTACCTCCTTTATTGTTTCGTTAACTAAGAAAATCAGGTGATGCTGAAGAAATTAGATTAGACTGCACTCCATTATCCTAGTTTTGCTCTTGTTAATATTCATCTTATATGCACCTTTCAGCACACTGTCCATTCCGTTCAATTGCTCTTCCAGGTCCTTTGCTGTATCTGACAATTACTATGTCGTCGGCAAAACGCAATGTTTTTAATTCTTCACCCTGAACTTTAATTCCTTCTCAAAATTTCTCCTTGCTTTCCTTTATAGCTTGCTCAATGTACAAATTTAACAATGGAGAAAGACAACAACCCTGTCTTACTCCCTTTCCAACCACTGCATCCCTTTCATGCCCTTCAACTCTGACAACCGCTGTCTGGTTTTTGTACAAGTTGTAAATAACCTTACGCTCCCTATATTTTACTGCTGCTTGCTTCAGAACTTTAAAGAGATCATTCCAATCAACATTGTCAAAAGCCTTCTCCAAATCTACAAAAGCTAGAAATGTAGGTTTGCCTTTTCTTTATCTTGCATACATAGGAGTGCAAATTAACCCAGACTACTCATATAATGCTGCCTTAAGAGAACACACAGCGACTTACAACCAACTGTAAGCATGATTTTAATTTTACTCGCTTACGACGCGTTCAATGCCAAATTTTTCGAACATTAACTCATTCGTAATCAGAAGCGGGAGTCCCAATCTTTAAAGAATCAAGACTTTCACCGCTACGCAGTAATCTGCTGAGAAGTGTGTATGGACGGGCGCCTTGTTTGCTGCAGGTGCACATTGTGTCGCCAATATGACTGCGCCGCCAGCGCGTGGCAGGCTCGCAGGTCCTTCGAGCAAAAATAGCTCTTCTATATTCGCCAGCCAGTATTCGCGGCACACACACACACATGCGAGTGTGTGTCTCTTCATTAGATGTAAACAAGCGGCCGGAAACTGGCGGTCCAGAAGCGAGCCCTGGACGTGCCGTGTCCCCGTGTTCAGCACGGAAAACCCAAGCCGCCAGTCGCACTGGCTTCGCTGACCTCCGCACTTCTATAACGCGCTCATTCATTTCTGGGAATGCAAGCGTCTGCATAACCCGATTTCCCTTCCTCGTATTCTGACATCTCCTCGGCCCCGTTCACACTCGTATCCTCCTCCCCCGATGTATGAAAAATTGCGTTAGTCTGTGAATAACAGTGGCGTATATTGTGAGCTGTCAAAGCTGTCACCGAAGCCCACTTCTAAAGCAAACCAGAAATTAAGAACCAATACTAACAAAAATGGTAACAGAAGCCAGTTTCCGTCATGAAGAATTAGCGCGTAGTGTGGAATAAACCTCATTCGCTTCATTCCAATTGAGAGAACAGAGCTTCGGACGCTTACTGCCGCAGCCTTCGCTATGGTGGAGGAAGGGAAGGAGGGATGGTGTGGGGTAGTGCGGCCAACAGAGCGCCAAGGCTTCGGAATCTCTTGTCGCAACACAAGCACGAGTGCTTCCGAAATGTGCCGAACAGACAACTCGCTCTTGGCGAACTCCACATCAGCTGAAAGCCACAAAGAGGGTGTCTGTGTGTGTGTTTTGTTTGTTACGTTTCACAACAGCTGTACTGGTGTTATTTATTGCATAGTGTGCAATGTACTTCGACAGTTCTTAGTGCTAATTCTTCAAAATGGATGGGTAATGTGTAATTAAACAGTTATTTGGATTCTTCGTGCATAATATGAAAAGTTTGTATAAAACATTTGTTTCGTTTCATGATAGATGGCTGTAATAGGCAAAGGTAAAAATTTGGAAATTGTTCCAAAACTGTAATATCTGAAACACGCATCAAATCAGGAAAATCAGTAGTTTTTCACGTTTCTGTTAATGCTATCTCGTGACATCTCGCAAAATCGAATGAAAAACTATGATCATGCTATCAATCTACGCAATTGTTCCCCGATGTTAACGATTACCAAGAGAGAGAGAGAGAGAGAGAGAATGCGCATCATTTCCTGGTACTATGACACCCACAGAAATGCTGAAGCTCGTCACAGGTATACTACACTTATTTTTGCCGATTACTGAGCCTTTTATCATGAAACGAAAAAATGTTTCATACTAAAGATACATTTTTTCAGGAAAAATCTGAATCTGCAATAAAAAATAGGCATTCCTATAAAAGATTTAAAAGTTGCCTGCCATAACCAACACGGGTTTCGGTAGGGGGGGGGGGACGACGAGTGTAGTGTCATTGGATGTCCCCCTAACGCTTCAACATTTGCCGGTAACAGTTTCTTCGTGTGCTGCTAATTTGTTGATGTATTTGGCACAGTCACTGTCAATCTCTCTTAAACAGCGCAATATATCGAATTTTTCTTACCATTCTTTCTCGGTACAACCTTAGAAAGTGAGAAAGTAGTGTTAGCCGATGTTACAAACCCAGCATACGCCACTCGTGAATAATCTCGATCGGTCAAACGGTATTGATATGTAGTGCAAGGTACCCTCCACGATGTACCACATACCAAATGGTGATTTACGAAAGTTAGCCTATCTTAACCCGTGATATTATCTGTCTCCATTTCCAACTTCACTCAAGTCCGTCGAGCGGTTTCAGCGGGAACGAGTATCAAATATAACAAATCGAACTTCCGCACTTATAAACTGTCGCCTTACTAATAGTTTGCTCACGTATTTATTTATTGCATTCTTCTGATAGGCCATTTCTCTTCTCTCTCTCTCTCTCTCTCTCTCTCTCTCTCTCTCTCTCTCTCTCTCTCTCTCTCTCTCTCTCTCTCTCTCTCTCTCTCTCCCCCCCCCCCCCTCCTGTACGGGTACAGTTGACGGGTCGTTAAACACTATCTACTTCCCTGTCTGTCTCCACATGCTCTTCTATCTACATGCGCTTCATTTCTGCCCTCCCTCCCCCCAACACCGCTCTCTGTCAATCTCTTTCTCTCCCCTCTATTTCTGTTCTGTTCATCTCCTTTCCCCCACTACGTCCATCTCCTCCTCTGACTCAGTTTATGTACAGTATATAAATTACATATCTGTCAACTTAATGAGGTACCACTTTATGATTTTCGTTTTTTGCGGAGCCACAGATATGTAAAATCTTTTACAAGATTTCTCCGTTATTTGACAGTTTTCGTGTTCCATCATACCGCAATCTAGATTAAATACGAAGACATCACACATCGGTGTCATCCAAATCCTTGTCAAAAACACGGAAGCGGTTACATATTAAACGACCTGCAAGTGGGTGCGCGAACTAACGAAGACCAGCACCCTTCATTACTCTCTCGAATCAACCACAAGAATAAAAGCAAAGAGATTAGACCACACACGGAGGCATAGCGGCAGTCGTTACTTGCTCTAACTTTATACGACTGGAATAGGAGGAAGTGACACTGATACACGCAGTAGAAAATGTGAGGCGGCTTGCCGAGTATGGATGTGCAGCCAATACTCTTGTTTGCGTGTTTTTACTTTCATTCCGATATTCTGAAGCATGTTAAAAAGAAAGAAACTATGTTTGTTGGTACTGTCAACAGTTTGCGATCTAATATAAAAAGGATAAACTCTCAGAGTCAAGATTGTCAATTTTTAATTAAAAAAAGATGCAGCAGCCAGTTGTCTGTGATAATTTTATTTTTGACGACCGGTTTCGGGCGCTTGAGTGCCCTTCTCCCGGTCTTTATACCGGCAAACAAATGCATTGGTATTACAGTAAAGCATGTAGAACATATACGAAAGTCGGTTATAGAAATTTGAAATTGTAGAGTATAAACGTATTCGACATGAGTGTCAAGGTTTATGAAGCTAACACAATGAGTGATTCAGCTTTGAAACAAACAGATTGTAATAAAAGATATGTCCCTACAAAGGGATAAAATTTACACTTCCATTTTAGTATCATACTAAAATGAATGTTTTACTGTAATACCAATGCATTTGTTTGCCTGCATAAAGACCAAGAGAAGGGCACTCAAGCGACCGAAACCGGTCGTCAAAAGTAAAATTATCACTGGTTGCTGCACTTTGTATAGTAACGACCTGAACAGTTGATGCTATGGATAAAATACTTCATACAATTATATATTTTTGACGACATTACAACGTTCAATCAATGAAATAAATCGCACTTTGCAACCAGTTTTGGCTTCACTGTAGTAGGTTTAGATGGAATACCATAGTGCGGCGAATGAAAATTTGTGCCCGGCCGGGTTTCGAACCCGGGATCTCCTGATTACTATGCAGACGCGTTGACCACTCCGCCACCGAGGACACAGTGACCAGCCCGACTGCAGAGGACTCTTCCCTGCACGTCTCCCGCTAAACCCAAATCTCCATTCGCCACGCTGTCTCTTTCCTATTACCACAACCTATTTGTTCTGTAATGCTCGCAGCCACAATACTGTAATCCCGTATCAGGGAGAACAGACCATGAGGCATCGAGACGGTATTCCATCTAAACCTACTACAGTGAGGCCAAAACTGGTTGCAAAGTGCAATTATATGATACCTAGTTTCGGTTTTTGCGCGCTATCTTCAGATAGTACAAGTGTTTAAAATGCCCTAATATCGTCATGCATTTCTCAATTAAACAATACAGTCATTACATCGTAAAATAATTTCCATGTGCATAAATTTTAAGAATATATGGTCTTGGACGGGCCAAGTCGTGCAACATACAATACTTTAAAAAGTTAATGTTGTTGCACGAGTTATAAATACAAGTTATGATCTTTTTCTGAACTAAGGGCCACGATACGGTGGGGCAAAATATCTTCATGGGTCGTTCAAATAGCAATGAGTGAGTGTGTGTGTGTGTGTGTGTGTGTGTGTGTGTGTGAAAGCTAAAAGACCATTCCGCTAGGTAAAAAAAGGAATTAAAATCATCTCACCGACAAGATTAAAACCAACTTAGGGTAGCAAAAGCTACAGTGTCCGCACCCACAGCTCCGGAAGCTACCACAACCTTCTATACCACAAGTTACTAACGGCATAGTGGTCAACAGATCACAGCTTCAGAGTAGGGAGAACTAAAACAACGTTAAAAAGTAAAAGAGTGGGGCACTGGGGGAAGGGGGGGAAGACTAAACCCTGCAAACAGCAGTCACGAACCCACTCACACCGACCAAGCGAGTTCTAGAGCTGAGAATAAAATCTACCTTCATGGAGGAAAGCAAGGACACGGTCAATCATCCGTGGGTCATCCGCCAAAACTAGAGGCAACGACGGCAGTAGGCCATAGACGCCACGAAGTGTCAAATGGAGAGAACATTCAACCAGAAGATGAGCCACGGATTCTACGGCTCCACAATCACAATGTGGTCGATTGTCATTGCGTGATCGAAAGCCATGGGTCAGCCTGCAATGTCCAATACGGAGGACAATCGATTCTCTCTGGGAAGGGCGTAAAGATGAACTCCAAGCTACAGTCGTATCTTTGACGGTGCGGAGTTTATTGGAAGAGGCAGTAGCTTTCCAGCTGCTATCCCACGAGTAGTGAAGTAAAAGCGGTACCATCCATGGGGGTGTGCGTGCAGTGAAACGGGAGGCGCCATCTAGGGAAGGGAAGTGGAAATCACGACAAAGAGAGGCAAGCCACAGTCCGACGGGCAATCCCGCCTGCGGCCGGGTATCAGGGGGTCGAAGCCCTTCATAAGCAAAAAGAACCTGGTAAATGGGATGAGCAGGATTTTGTCGGATGGCGATGGCATAAGACGCCAGAAGCTGATGCAACCTGACCAGAAGAGGGCAGATTCCCGCCTCAACAAGGAGACGGTCGACAGGGCTAGTCCAGAACGCACCTGTAGCCAAGCGTACACCATAATTGTGTACCGGATCTAATCATTTCAGGGCAGAAGGAGCTTCCGAGCCATAAACTTGACACCCATAGTCCTATCGGGACAAGATTAGAGCCCGATAGATATCCAACCAATCTTTAGGTGACGAATATGGGGCACCCAAGTCAATTTTCTGTCGAAGAGAAGACCCAGAAAAACGGTAATGTGCTACAACTTCCAGGCGCTGAGTACCCAAGAACAGTTCTGGATCAGGGTGAACTGTAATATGACAACAAAAATGCATCACTCTCGTTTTTGACGAGGAAAACTGGAAACCATGGGACGTAGCCCACGTTGAAGCCCGACGAAAGACGTTCTGGAGCTGACGTTCAGCAGAGGTTACCGAGTAGGAGCTGTACCATATGCAAAAGTCGAAGACATACAGTGCTGGGGTTACTAGCGACCCAACAGAGCTCACCAACCCATTGATGGCGATTAGAAAGAGTAACACTGAGCCCTGGGGGACGCCGTTCTCCTGTATTCGAGGGAGGCTGAATGAAGAGCCGACTGACGTGGAACAGGCGGTGGGATAAAAATCGGTAAGGAGCCTCTGAGGCCCCAGTCATGAAGAGAACGAAAAATATGATGACGCCATGCAGTGTCATACGCCTTATGAATATCTAAGAAGACTGCAACAAGATGTCTTTTAGAGAAGGCCTGTTTGATCGCCATCTCCAGTCTAAATAAATGGTCAATAGGGGATCGTCTCTCCCGAAACCCGCACTGGTAAGGTGAGAGAAGTCCCCAGGCTTCAAGAACCCAGCATAATCTGCGGGCTACCATTCTTTCAAGTAATGTACAGAGGACATCTGTCAGGCTTATTGGCCGATAACTGTCCTACGACGATGGGTCCTTGCCAGGCTTGTGGGCAGGGACCATAATACTCTCCCTCCACTGGGAAGGGAAGACCCCTTGAAGCCAAATACGGTTATAAATTTGGGGGAGAAATCGTCGTTGTGAAGGGTTGAGGTGTTTCAGCAGTTGATTATGGATATTTTCGGGGCCAGGTGCTGAATCACGAGAAGAGGAGAGGTCCAGCGATAGTTCCCAGTCAGTAAAAGGTTCGTTATATGGTTCCACCTAATTTGAAGGTTTCGGTCTTGTGTTTCTTAAGGAGAAAGGTCGCCGGATATGAAGTTGTCGCTGATACAGTGGCGATGTGAGTTGCAAGATGTTCTGCAAGGACAGATGGCTCTGTACAGACCCCATCAGGCAGGGCAAGGCCAGGGATGTAAGACGGCCGCCAGCTACCTTGGATAGATCGGAGCATAGCCCACACTCCTGTCAAGGAAACAGAAGAGCCCAAGGAGGAGACAAAATGCTCCCAGCATGCCCGCTTACTTTGTTTGATTAAGTAACGAGCTCTGGCACGCAGACGTTTGAAATGTATGAGAGCAACGAGAGATGGGTGGCGCTTAAGATGTTTTAAGGCCTACGGCGCTCGCAGCTTGAGTAATCATGATGGTCATTTGGCAGCTTGAGTAATCATGTTGGTCATTTGGCTTATAATATCATCTATACAGCCTGAGGGGGAAGATGGGAAAACAACCTGGGATGTATATAGCGGCCAATTAGCACGATGGAAGTGAAAGGATCAACGGAAAGTGGTCGCTATCGCAGAGGTCGTCATGCGCCGACCAGTGAAATAAAGGGAGGAGACGAGGAGAAGTGAGGGAGAGGTCTATGGCAGAAAAGGTGCCGTGAGCGGCACTAAAATCTGTTGGGGAACCATCGTTGATAAGGCACAGGTCGTGGTCAGCAAGAAACTGGTCTATGAGGCGATCCCGGCTAGATATATAAGGACTGCCTCACAAACGATGGTGGGCATTGACGTCCCCAAGAATAAGGTAAGGAGGGGGGAGTTGCTGAAGGAGGGAAAGTAGGGCAGCAAGTGTAGGTGGCCTGTCAGGGGGAAGGTAGAGGTTGCTAATGGTTAATGGGGTGTCCAAGTGAACCCGAACAGCAACTGCTTCCGATGGAGTTTGGAGAGGAATCCAGGTACTGACAATATCTGTCCAGACCAATGTGCAAACTCCACGAGACGCCTGGAGGGGACCAACCCAGTTCCGCCAAAATGCACGGAACCCACAGAGGGTCGGTGAATGTGCATTCATAAACCACGATTCCAGCAGGACGACACAGGTCGTAGAAGAAAAAGAGATTAAACAGCTAATCTCCAAGGGGTGACGGTAGTAGCCATTACAAGTCCATTGGATGATCACGAGGATTTATCACGCTGCTTTGCCTGTGCCCGTCACCAAAGAAGAAGGGACGACATCCATAAATAGCTGATCAGCCTCAGGTTCAATGGGATGAGCGAGTTGCGAAAGCACAGTCGGCATTTCCGGCGGTACCGGAGGGTCTTTATCTTGCAACTTTGGTTTTTTCTTCTTCTCCTCCTCCTCCTCCTCTTTCTCTCTTGCGGGACAGGGGAGGACCAGTCCCAGAGAGGGAACTTGTCAGTAAGGTCTGGTACTGACGAAGATCGGGCGACCTTTGAACTCGCCGACTGGGAGCCGGTGGCCGACTAGAGGTCGAAGATCTCCAATCTGGGGAACGGTAGGACTACGGGAGCTACAGGAGAGGGAGATGTGACGGGGGTGGGGGGTAGGACCGGGATGGAGGGGGGAGATGGGAGCGGGAAGGGGAGGGTGAAAGGTTAGAAGATAACGTCGTAGCAAAGGTAGTCGCCATCTGCACAAAATGCAGATGTTCATACTTATCGTGGGCCATAGGGTATGTCAAACGCTCCAGGGATTTGTACTCTTGTATTTTCTTTTCTTTCTTGAATATAGGGCAATCTGGCGACCGTGTAGAGTGGTGTTGATAGTTGACGCACACAGGCGGAGGAACACAGGGGCTCCCCTCATCTAGTGGGCGTCCACAATCACCGCATACTGGGACTGCTGTGCATCGAGAGGACATATGGCCAAACCGCATGCATCGGAAACACCACTTGGGTGGTGGAATGTAGGGCTTCACCCCTGTAAGGCCAAGATAAAGGCCCTGGTATCAACGCGTTTGTCTTTAGGTCCCCTCTGAACGCGGCAAACAAAATGTACACCATGCCACTCGAGGTTGGTCTTAAGCTCATAATCAGTTTGAAGGAGGACGACCCGGTGGAATATTATTCCCTGCATCATATTCAGAGATTTGTGCTGGAGTATTGTCACTGGGATGTCGCGAAGAGTGCAGGCGCGCAAAGCCTCAGACAGCGCTGCCGAGACTGTTTTAATAAGCAATGAGCCAGATCTTAGTTTACTCATGGATTCCACTTCACCAAACTTGTCCTTTATGGTCTCAACAAAGAGCAGTGGTTTAGTGGAAGCGAAAGTTCCTCCATCAGTCCTTGTGCAAACCAGGTAGCGGGGAAAGAGTTTTACTCCTAACCATCGAGCCTGGATTTCCTCCCAAGGGGTAGCGAGGGAGGGAAACTTCCTCGTATCTGCAGTAGCAGCATTGAAACAACTCTTCCTGTCTTGAGAGACGGCCGATGCACGACCATCTTGAAGTCTCTTTTCATAGTGCTAGACGTCGGCCCTGCTGTTACCCACTCCGAAACAGGGGCTCTCCATGGGCGCCACCCAGCCTCAGCAAAGGCCACCTGGCACGTTGACCATTGCCGGGAGGTTTGATACCCCTGAGGACAGGCATCAACTCCTTGGCTTGCATGGAGAGGTCGCAGCTCAGACACCAGTAGTATGATCCCTGTGGTGTCAGGGGGTCAGCCAAAGGGTACATAACAGCCCCCTCCCCACACGGACTGGCTACACGAGCTGGGGACCTAGCGGGGGAAGGAGGCTACGGCGAGGAAAGGAAGTGGAAAGGATTAGACCCGCGCCGTAGGGACTAGGTCGGGAGTTCTTCCCCAATTGCTCACACGTTATCGGAGGATTTTGCTATGGAAGGTCAAACCCCGAGGAGGACAAAACTGGGCCGAAAACCGGTGTAAACAGCAGACAAGACCAAAATTGCAGGACAATCGGTACCATGGGATAGCCAAAGCGTCATCTAGAGAAACGCCGAGAGACGGGGGTTGGAGAAGGAGCGATTGGGATGGGAACGAGGGGGAACTAGGAGAGGTAATGCAGCCTGGGGAAAGCAGGAAAAAAGGCTGCAATGGCTCGGGGACCCGTGCGCGTCACACACGTACTCACAAAAGAGCTGTGGGCCCCCTGGGGGAAAATAGCAATGAAGTTTCGCGACGATGTCACGTGCAGCACGGAATTTTTAAAAGGTGTCTTGGATGAGGTTAAGGACGTTCCTCTGGCGAAGATCAGCGATGAAGGCAAAGAGGGAGGTAAAGATTTGTGCAGACTCTTGTGGGAGAAGGTTCCTGGACCTAAGGTGGTCGAGAGACCAGCAATGGAGACAATGCCGAACGCCGTTTTAAGGAGTGGAAATTGTTAAGATTCGTAATGGAAAGTGGCATTGCGGCGGGGTTTCTTTTGCTGATAACGAACGTGTGCTGCACGAGGTTTGAGAACTTTTATTGGTCGGTATAGTGGATAATTACGGGTGACACAATCTCCGGTGATGGAGTAAAGTGCTAACGTACACACAGGTGGACGGTCGGTATTCGTGACATTACCGTCATTGGGTTGGTAGGGCACTGAATATTCCTGGCTTCTTTCTTATTGTAGTGGTGCGAAGCAGTTGGTTGTGATGATGGGCTGCGATTTGTGTGTCAAGTTCGCCGAAGCGTGAAAGGCCTCCTCTAGCGGCATGCCAGCCGAATTTTCGGTTACTCCATTTCATGTAAAAAAGACTGTTCGGGTTTTAACGTCACATCGATATCGTGGTCACTAGAGACGGAACGTAGTCTCTCCCGAATGGGACGCCGCGAGGGAATGGCCGAGTGGATCTGGGCGTCATGCTACAGATTGCGCGACCGTTGCCGCCGGATGCTTGAGCATTCCCTCGGGCATTGGTGTGCGTTTTATCCTCAGTGTAAGATATTTGTAGTTTTTAAACCTCGGTACTGATGACCACAGTGGTTTGGATCCATATATTTACAAACATTTTCTTTTTCGAATGGGAGGACACCACCTTGCTCGTTATGTGAAGAAAAGTTAAACGATGTTCTACAGTGCATGCAGGTCTCAAGTGACTACGACGAGAGGAATACAGTGAATCTGCAGTGGTAGCGCGTGGCGGCGGTACTGACCGTCGGTGGCCCAGAGGTACATGCGGCTCTCGAGGTCGGGCACCACCTGGCCGGGCGCTAGCTCCGCGGCGAAGTCTTTGGCGACGGCGTGGCACGGCGCCAGCAGCAGCTCGGGCACGCTCGACGCGCGCAGCAGCTGGCCCGCCAGCACGCGTCGGAACCGCTGCCACTCCTCGCCCTCCCTGCAGGAACAACAACAACAGGGTTAGTCACCAAGGAGCTCGTCTACAACTGTATACAATCACTTAACAAGAACAAGTCTTCTGGTCCGGACTGTATGCCCATTAGCGATAGCTCCTTAACAGCCATATACAACCGCTCGCTCAAAGAGGGACTGGAAAGTTGAACAGGTCACACCTATATTTATAAAACGTAGGAGATGTTAAACTACAGACCTATTTCATTGACGTCAATATTGTAACGATACTGCTGACCCCCCTCATCTCAATGTTACCGTGCGATACCGTCTGCGTCGGACTCGGGATCGTGTGGTTCAATAGTGATACATGTTACGTGTGAAGTTACAAACGAAATAGCCAGCCTAGGAATCAGTGTAGGACAGTGTCTCAGTGATACTGTGATTAAAACAAGTGATAGAATTCATTAATTAAGAGATTCATATTTTTTTCCAAACAGTTCTATAAACAATAGTTTCATCATTGTATGTTATTTAAAGACTTACACAGACGAATTGTAAAAACTCTTGTGAAAAACTAAAAGAAATGAAAATAAGTATGTATGTTAGGCTCATAAACAAGTTATGTAGACCAGCTAATTGTGTTATTTCGACTATTACATTAATTATCAATATTGTTATTCTTTGTATATATTGACTGAAAAGAGGTTTTGAGTATATTTTGTGAATGGCTATGACATTTGATAGTTCAATATATGTTAGGAACATATATGATGTATTCATTAACAAATTGATATTTAACATCGCACTTTGTTGTTAACAGAAAGATCTGAAATTTCGTCTTAAAAATACATGCCCCATCTAAAATTATTGTATGCATAGTTTTCATTTTATATTGTGATTGTTCTTGTGTACATTAAATGTTTTACTTGTGTGTTTGGTAATTGTAAATTAGTATATTTTATTGTCATGAACAATGGATAATTTAACGTCATTATTGCCGATGTTATATATTTGCCTCACCGCCTTGCGTGGGGGAGTTCAAGTTTTGGCTTTTCTGAAGTGCACTGGAATCTATGTTAGTCTGCGTTTTAAATGGAATTACTGTCAGCGAAGCTCTGATGCTTTGTTTATGTTTTAAAGTTTTAATCATGTAATGTTCTGGTGGAGAAGAAGTTTTGATTCAAATTAAAGAACAAGTGAAAAATTGTACATATCGAGTATTTATTTCTACCACGACGCCACAGGAGAATAATGTTGCAGCGAGCAGAACCCCCATACATCGAAATATTGAAAAGCTATCGGTAGAATAAACTGTAATTACTTAAAATCTATTAAAATGTTATAATATGCAGCAAGGTTTTCTAACATATCCTGTATTCAAATATTATGAATTTTCTGTAAGAGAATGATCTCTTGACCCAAGGTTAACACTGATTTAGAAAATATCGTTCATGCGAAACAACTAGCTCATTACACGAAGTGATGAGTGCTCTCGACAAGGGTTTTCAAATTGAGTGCGTATTTTCTTGATTTCCAGAATGCTTTAACACCGTACCTCACAAACGGCTTTTCATCAAATTGCGTGGTTATGGTATATCGCCAAAAATTTGCGACTCGATAGGGGATTTCCTGTCAGAGAGGATACCGTTTGTAGTAATCGATGATAAAGCATCGACTAAAACAGTTGATATCGGGCGTTCTACGGGGTAGTGTTATAGGTCCTCTGCTGTTTCCTATTTACATAAACAAAAATGTTCAAATGTTTGTTAAGCTTATGGGACTTAACTACGGGGTCATCAGTCCCTAAACTTACAAACTACTTATGAACTACTTACAACTAAGGACGGCACAAATATCCATGCCCGAGGGGGGATTCGAACCCCCGACCGTAGTGGCCGTGCAGACCGTGACTGGAGCGCCTCAGTCTCCTCGGCCACCGCGGCCGGCTTTACATAAACGATTTGGAAGAAAATTTAAGCAGCTCTCTTAGATTTTCTGCAGATGACGCCGTCATTTACCGTCTAGTAAAATCATCTAAAGATCAAAAACCAACTGCAGAACGATCTAAATATCACTATGGTGTAAAAATTGGCAATTTACTGTAATGAGAAGTGTGAAGTCGTCCAAATGAGTTCGAAAAGAAATCCGCTAAACTTTGTTTACAAGATAAATCAATCGAATGTGAATGCTGTAAACTCCACCAAATACCTATGAATTATTATTACTTCAGACATAAACTGGAAAGAACACGTACATAATGTCGTGGGAAAGGCGAACCGGAGACTGCGTTTTATTGGCAGAATCCTTAAAAGATGCAACAGAACTACTGAAGGAACTGCATACACTACACTTGTTCGTCCGTTTTGGAGTTTTGCTGCTCAGTGTAGGATCCTTGTCAGGTGGGTTTGACGGAGGACATCTAAAGAGTGCAGGGATGGGCAGATCGTTTTGTATTTTCACGATATAGGGGAGACACCGTTATGGAAATGATACAGGATCTGGGATGGAAATCACTTACGAAACGCCAATCGCCAACATTCTCCTCCGAATGCGAAAATATATTGTTGACGGCCACTACACAGGTAGAAATGATGATCAGAATAAAATACGAGATATCAGAGCTCTAACGGAGATATTCAGGTGTTATTTCTTCTGGCGCACTATTCGAGATTGGAATGGCAGATAAAAAGTATAAAGATGGTTCTATGAACCCTCTGCCAGGTACTTAAATGTATTTTGCAGAATTTCCCATGTCGATGAAGTAAATAGGAAACATACATATCTACAAGACGGCTGGAGCAATCTTTTCGAAATCTTGAGGACATCTCCAGAGTAGCCCCAGCGAGTGATCTTTAAGATTGGTAGCAATAAAATTATATTAACTTTACGTAAAGTCGAATAATAAATCACTGTTCAGAGATATATTTTGTATCAATATACGAGGGTTGGAACGGAAATAGTGGTAACTATTTATTCACAGCCGATAAAAAAGTATTACATGTTTTCATCTGTTAGTGTCCTTCAAATTAGTCGCCAGCGTTGTGTAGAACCCGTTGCCAGCGATGTTGAAGGCGTAGTTTACCTTTATCAGAGCCTGTTCTGTTGATCGCTCCATTCGCACGGTCTACTGCCTGTCGAATGTCTCGAACAGTTCTGAAGATGCCACGAAGTGGTTCCTTCATCCTAGGAATCAAAGTCACAAAAACTCAAGTCCGGGGAGTGTGGTGAATGAGAACAGTCACAGGTTGCGTCGTATGAGCCCACACATTGTCGTGCAAAATGGTGGGGTGCGCAAAAAGTGTTGCCGCTTTTTTGGCAAAGCTGGTCGCAAGTGATGCTCCAAAAGCGAACAGTAATACTGTGCATTGACGGTTGCCGTGGACTAACGTATTACATTAGGATAACACCATAACAGACGTACACGACAATCACTATAACTTTCACCATACTGGGGCTCTCACGCACTTTCGACTTTCGCGGCAGCCCATAATGACGCCATTCGTTGGACTAGCGTTTCACTATTTTGCTCGTACGATGTGGCCCATATCTCATCCACTGTTACGATACTGCTTAAGAAAGCCTCCCCCTTCGCGCTCATAGCACTCTAAGTGTGTGTGAGCAGCGTCGTAATAGATTTCTGCATGTTCGCCAATTCGTGCGGAATCCATCGGGATGCAATTTTTGGCATTCTCAGGGATATTCAATCATGATCCAACTCCGTTGTTCCTGTTTCGACACCGTTACGTTAGACAACTCTCTCACAATTGTTTTCCTCGATTGTGCGACACAGGTGACACGGGACGGCGAGTCAATTTGCTCGGAGGTAAGGTAGGTGTATGTCAATGTGTGCTATCACCGAAATAGTAGATTCCATTACATAGCCTCTCCACTGCAGATTGCCACTATTTTAAGTTCCAATCCTCGTGTATCAGAGGTATTAAACTGAAGGATTTGAGAGATTGTTATTGGGTGCTGTCTTGATTCAAATTTATCTGTTCACTGCAAATATCCATCACGAACAGTCACGGAAGCAACGCTAGTGCTGAAATCGCCCCAAGCGTAATATTAAACTGAAGAAGAGGCATTTAATTAAAATTTCTACCGTTCCCGGGATTCGAACCTGGGACCTCCTGCTTACAAGACCACTAAACACAATGACTTAATGGATACGGCGACTGCATGGACTGTTAAGAACATCTCGCTTCACAACACAGACTTCAATCCTGTCTCCTGTTCCCATATGTAAATACGTGTCAATGTTGCTTATGTGTAGCATTTGGGAAGACAGTAGCCCCCCCTCCCCCAGACGGAGAAAAAGCCAATCGCCATTCTTCTGCAACTTCAGTGCTGCCACTTGGAGCGCTAGTGTCGCTTCCGTGATTGTTCTTGATATTTACAGTGAACAGATACGTTTATGAATTACGACAGCCTCCAACAACGATGCAAAATCTCGTATGTGTTCTTTCTAAGCTGTAGCAGAGGTAACTGTGCAGTTCGTATTATTACTATTACTGAAAACATCGTCCGATGATAACTGCATGCACATGTATGATTAAAACACAACCAGGCTTTTATGGCTACTCTTAACGAGTACACAATAGGTGGACATAGGAGTACCTAATTAAATGCGTCGTAGACTCTGATATGAAATGTTTTCGGGTTCGAATCTACTCACATGCTACATTATTTCCTCTCATTAACAGTTGTCTCTACTGCATCGCTCATAAAAGAATTAATAGAACACTACCAAATCATAACACACCATTGCTTTATTTAAGCACACTGCCCTTTTTCAGAGCATTGTAGGCTACTTTTGGCAAACTTACATAATTCAATTTGTATAGGTTAGGTAACCGTCTTAGGCAACTGTAAATTAGTCTAATTTAGACTAGACGCGTTTCGCTTTATTCTAAAGCATCTGCAGTGGTCAACTGTACAGGAAATGTTTTGTTTTACAGTATTTGTTTGATTAAATTCGATCGATAACAGTTCTCATGCAACAGGATTATTTTGATTCTGAATAAAATGCACTAATATTACTCACGTATTTTTATTTTTTCCTCCACATATGTCTTTTGTAGCACATTACCACTTGCTGTCATTGTTTATGTTTACAATATTTACAAATGTTCAAATGTTTGTTAAGCTTATGGGACTTAACTACGGGGTCATCAGTCCCTAAACTTACAAACTACTTATGAACTACTTACGAACTAGGACGGCACAAATATCCATGCCCGAGGGGGGATTCGAACCCCCGACCGTAGTGGCCGTGCTGACCGTGACTGAAGCGCCTCAGTCACCTCGGCCACCGCGGCCGGCCAATATTTACATTTACACTTTTTCATAATAGTTTCTGAAAAATCGCCATTTCTATGGCTTGGCAGGCTTTGTATGTCATTTGTTTTGTTTTTCGTGTGTGTGTGTGTGTGTGTGTGTGTGTGTGTGTGTGTGTGTGTGTGTGTGTGTGTGCGCGCGTTTTTTCTTACAAGTGCTTTGGTTCACACTGATGTGTTTTTGTTTCGTTTCTGTCAAAACAGTTGTCTGCTAGCAACTTCCTGTGTGATGTTCTGACTGTATTAGTGTGCTTATATATACGATTTTAGTTTTACTATCGAAGTTCTGTGTGCGTGTGGGAGGAGGAGGAGGGGGGGTGCATGGTTTTGTTGTTTCATGTGACCTTATGTGGTGCGGAGGTTTGTCTTTGTCTGCTATGTGTTCTATTAGTTTAAATAATGTTTGGTTGTTGATGTTTACTTGGTCATTTAATGTGTGTTTCTTTTATATTAATGCTTTTCGAATTTGTAAATTGTCTTTGAGGGTTAGGAGGTTTTTCTTGTTGCTAAATCTGACTATTTCCATGTCTGTTTCTATGGTGGTGGGATAGTGGTTTTCTTGCCTAAGGTGTTCTGCAAATGTTGAATGGCTGTTGCCATATTTCGATGATCGTTTGTGTTCACATTGTTTTCGAATATGCCGGACTTTCTGAAAGATGAAATACCCGTAATGATTGTAAAGAAAGTCTGAAACATATGTCCATGTGCAAGTGCTTTCATGGTCCTTTTGTTTGTAAGATTTTGAAACTGCTGATTGGAATAATTAGTGTCACGATGTGTTCCGATATCGTTGGAATTAAAGTCGACGGAAACTTCTTCCATGGCTCTATACCTTCTAGTTCGTAGTAACAATCCGTTTTTTCTCTATATTGTGTCCTTACCGCGCCCAAAAACGATTTCTAGAAGTGAATCTTTTTCGCATTGGAAGGTTTCAATAAAGCTCTGTTTTTCTGTTCACTCCAATTCTTACAATATAAAATCTTAGATAGTAAATATTGTATACTGCTAATATAAGCGGTCTAGGGAAGACTATCAGCTCGGGGCCGCGTGCTCACCACACGTACTCACGATGGAACCTAGCCCCCTGGAGGGCTAATATTACATACTTTAGGAAGCGGTAGTAAAGAAGAGTTGCAATAATACTCTCACATAACGTGTGTCTTAGTTTTATTGAGTACATACGTACAGCTGCTAGGATGTAACCCAAAGAAACAGTAAAGGCAAATTAGAACTTACATTTTCAAGAATTCCACCACCAACATCAATCCACGTTTTACTTTCATTACAACACCACGTGTAGCTCTTCTGTGTTGGTCTTTGCGTTCGTTTATCAATAATCCATACTAACATATCGGCACTTGTCTTTAATTTTTGTTTTTAGATTCGTAATAGATACAAGTTTACAATATTAATCGACATTTCGCCGTGGACTGTCCGTGACTGTACCGTATAGGTTAGGGGTATATAATAAGCCGTCTTAAGTCACAATTTTCTTTTATTACTAATGCAGGAGATAATTTCATCCCGACAAATGTAAAAAAACTGAAGCAGATGTAACACAAGAATACAGTAACATAGTCCTCTAAAATGGAGTTACAGCTCCGAAACGGGTCGGACAATAAAAACAAAATTGTGACTGAAGACTGTTTATTATTATTTGTTATATACCCCTAACCTGAATGGTACAGTCATGGACAGCCCACGGCGAAATGTCGATTAATAATAATGACATTGTTATGTTTCTCTTAATACCCAATGTTACATATATGTAACATATCATTAAAAGGACCTAAATGCTGTGACAAAATATTGTCACGTATTTACACTGTCACTTAAGTAAAAATTTCAAATTCTAAATTTAAAAACCTAAGAGCATATTGGGGCATTAAAGGACTAAAGCTTTCGGCCACTTGTTGTCAGGATGTGTATCACATCGCAGCACGTTGATCTGTGTAACGCCGCCTGCAGTTCCCTGACTGCCGTGAGCAGTGCCACAGCAGCCAGTCAGGCAGTGTTTGGGCGGTGGGCGTGTCCGCCGCGGCCAGTCCAGGCCACGCCGCGCCGTGCCGTGGCTAGGCTTGCCGCTGGGAGGCGCGGATGCAGGGGGTCAGTGCTCCCCGCGGTATGGCCTAACGGGCTCTCTCTCCTCTCCTCCTCTCCTCTGCTCGCCACGTCCAGCCACAGACGCTCTGCGTGAATGGGGGCAGCGAGCCAGCCGAGCAGGAACACCAACTGGGTTACAAGGCGAGGCGAGCTGAGCTGAGCAGCGGCTAGACCGGTGTCTAGCCGTGAGGCCGTCGCGAAACGGTGACCAGCCGCCGATAAGCACAGACCGGCTGGCGGAGCGCTTGAAGCACAGTACAGGCTAGTCTACACGACGAAACTAGGTTGCGACACTCGTTTCATGAAATTAATTGCGCGCAACTGGTCTCGTTTGGTTCTGTAGACACGACGCGATTACTATACACTTCAGTTTCGTTGTTTTGTGAGTGCCGTAGTCGCCATAGAATGAAAGTTTTGGTAGCTGTAAGAGTTGGGGCGGAGCTATTGCTTCTCTGTTGAAGTCACTGCATAAGACTAAACATAAAGAAGAATAAAAAAACTTGTTTGGGTTTGTGACTGGATTAAAACGAGACGTCAGTTCGGTTGCTTAGCGACCTTGCTGAAAGAAATTGTAATTGAAGACCCTAGAAGCTGTTTTAATAAACTTAGAATGTCACCAGAGCAGTTTACGTTCCTTTTAAACAGAATTAGTAATGCAATAAAGAAACAAGATACTGGTATGCTTGAAGCATTGTTACCAGAATTGAAATTGCAAATTGCATTACGTTTCTTGTGAAGTAGATACTTGTCTCTACATAACTTGTACCGTGTTTCCAAATCCACAATTGCCATAGTTTATTTGTATAGGTATTTTAGTCTGCAATTCACTAATCGTCAACCGATCAATACTTAATTCACGAATAATTTTCCTCATTAAAATCGTACAAACACCCATGCATCGCAAGTTGTTGTTGTGGTCTTCAGTCCAGAGACTGGTTTGATGCAGCTCTCCACAATACCCTATCCTGAGCAAGCCTCTTTATCTCCACATAAAAACGGTAACCTACATCTGTCTGAATCTGCTTACTGTATCCATCTCTGTCTTCCTCTGCGATTTTTACCCCACACACTTCCCTCCAACGCCGCATATGTATTCAAAAACCGAATTACTTCTTCCGTTCCCCATTTATATTGTGTTTTGTTCTGTATTCGTTATAACCTAACCTAAAAACACGCGCAATCAGTTTCGCCAAAGTTGGAAGGTGCCGAAACTGTTTAGTTTCGCCAACGAGTTGCGCGAACGCCTGCCGCGCATGCGCACTGGCCAGCAGCACAGTTTCATGAAACTTAGTGTCGTCGTGTAAACTAGCCTTAATATACTTCCTCCTACCTTCGTAAGCATATATCAGTCACGTTCAAGCGCTTATTGGAATGTAAGTCTATACGATTATTCTACAGCATTTACTGGGCAGTTATTATTAAAACAAGCTACAAGTACCCGGCCTTGCCCAGGTGTAAAATAAGGTTTTCTGTAGAAGCATACAAAACCGTTTATTCGCGTGTAATGAAGGGGTACATTTATGTTAAAGCACTGTGATAACTTTTTGGCTGTTCCATTTGGAGTATGTCTTTGCCCACTCTGGAGCACGCCACATGCGAGGCGCGTTCAGAAACTAAGTTCCGTTTGATAATAAAATGAAATTGTACACAGATACATAAGAAATTTTTATTGCACCAAATTCTACAACTCTTAAACTACTTTTCCACATAACTGCCGAAATTTTGTCGGCACTTGTCATAGCGTGGCACACTTTTTTGCGTGCATCTTTCACAGAAGATTGCCGCCTTTGTATTCAACCATGTGGTAAAAGGTAAAGCAGTCAACAATCCGAAGATTGGTTTGAACACCACAGTGCTTCTCTAGGCATGGTCCTGTTTGGAGGTGGTATGCCGTTGCCTTCCTCCGACCTTCGAACTGACTTACCCAGCCAGTTATAGCGGGACCTACAGCTTAACGTGGGTTCCGAACCACGGTGCTACTCGGTATTTTTCACATGAGCAATACTGCCAGAGGTGTAAGAAGTGGAAAGTGACATAAAAATCCTAAGACCTGGCGGGGATCGAAGCCGCGACCTTTGGATTTGTAGTCTGGCACTTTACCACTGTGCAACCGAGGCGCAGTATTGCTCATGTGAAAAACACCGAGTAGCACCGTGGTTCGGAACCCACGTGAAGTTGTAGGTCCCCCTATAACTGGCTGGGTAAGTCAGTTCGAAGGTCGGAGGAAGGCAACGGCATACCACCTCCAAACAGGACCATGCCTAGTAAAGCACTGTGGTGTTCAAACCATGTGGTAACAGCTCTTTATCATCGTTGAAGTGTTGACCACCAAGGACAGATTTTAGGTATAAGAAGAGATGAAAGTCGCTAGGAGAGAGGTCCGAGCTGCATGGAGGATGATCAAACAGGTCCCATTGAAATTTCCGTAAGAATTGTTTGGTCACATTCGGTGTGTTGGGTCAGGCATTATCGTGAAAAAAAAATCTTTTGACAGTAATCCTCTTCTTACACCTAAAATCTGTCCTTGGTGTACAAGACTTCAACGATGATGACAAGCTGAAAGAACATGTTACCACATGGTTGAATACACAGGCGGCAACATTCTATGAAAAAGGCACACAAAACCTTGTGCCATGATATGACAATTGCCTACAAAATTTCGGAAGCTATGTAGAAAAGTAGTTTAACAGTTGATTTTTGTACAATCAATTTTTTTTCTGTATCTGTACCCGTTCGTCTTTTATAACCAAACGGAAATTAACTTTCTGTACGCGCCTCGTATACTTGAGCAGCGGCTAGACACCGCCGTGAGGCCGTCGCGAAACGGTGACCAGCCTCCGATGAAAGCCGCCGATAAGCACAGACCGGCTGGCGAAGCGCAGCTCGCCTCTAAGCACAGTAATATATGTACTTCCTCCTATCTTCGTGTTCATTTCAAAGTCACGTTCAAGCGCTTATCGGAATGTACTTCTGTACGATTATTCTACAGCATTTACTGGGTGATGATTAAATGAAAACTTTATAACTGCTGTAAAAAATAACACCACTGGCCAGAATGACGTCAAACTGCAACGGAATATTAAGCCGTTTTGTCGCGTTGAAATGGATGCAGGCTTGACTTCGAAGGCAACTGAACTCAGCACTTATACTGAAATCACGTTTATTACGAACTCAACATACACGCAGCACTGACTGCCTATCGGGCAGAGTGCTCTGCTATTTATATACACACTGAATGTACCAGAAATTAGAAGAACAGTTAACATAACAAATAAGTAGAATTTACAAGTGAACATAAAGATGTAGAACATTCTGGAATTGTTAATTACAAAGAAATTTTTGCCGGTGCACGGGATTGAATCAGCGACCTGCAGCATCGCAGTCCGTGACGCTATCCCCTGCGCCACGCCGGCAGTCTGTGTACATGGTGTCTCGCGGCAGTATGAATAAGAGAGCACATGCTCCAGACCAGATTCTCAGAGCAAAACAACGTCCTCTCAGTAAATTTTCAATTTCGTATGAAAACTTAGAAGTATATGCTCTGAGCGGGAAGTTCATTCTTCTTAGCTCCCCTCCTTGAGTAAGTTCTTCGTGCGTCATGTCCGCCACATATCAGCTGTTCAAAAGTCTGTTTCTGTGAACTAGCCCTATCAGGCAAATTATTCAGTGTACAAATACGGAGTAGGCATCTACGTGTTCAGGAAGAACGTTACTATGTTTACATATTAGATTGTTGTGCAGCAGCATATTAGTAAGACCAAATACAGTCATTTTACGAAAATTCGAACCCCCAACCGTAGGGGCCGTGAAGACCGTGACTGACACGCCGCAGTCTCCTCGGCCACCGCGGCCGGCATTTGAACAGTTGAATAAATATTTCTGCAGTACAAGGTAGGCCTACTGAAGTATTTTTTACTGCTCTTGTTCATTCTACACAAATTGGTTGACCTATTTAAGATGCGTTTTCTGCCTTCTTAATCGTAACCTCTAGTATGTCAGATGTAAGTACAGTATATACGACAGTGAAGTTAATAACTGCTTAATTATTTACCTAGCAGTATTTCTTGTAACAAAATCGCATGGCCTATGGCTTATGAGCAGACCATTGACGTATTTAACAAAAGTATCTTGTTACAAAGCTCTGAGTGTTCGTTGCAACAGGTGAAAATGTAATGCAATTTTAAAATTTATTTCGCAAATTGTGCTAACCCAAGGAAAATAACATGAAGAAAATTTGGTAACATCTCTTCTAAACATTGTCTTAGAATCCATTTTGTTGGTTATTCAGAGCTTTAACTTATGTTTGTTTAAATATAAATTTCGCGTCGCCATCTTCAGATTGAGAGACTGGCTAAACAACAGATTAATTATTGATTTTATTAAAACAGTTTGACTGGCTGTTTAAGACATAGAAGCTGACATACATAACTCACCCCTGTGAACAGAGACAACGAGCCATAAACCTTTTACTACCCTGAGTTATGTATTGCCCAATTCTTATTGGTGAGTACCAATAGGAAGGTCGCAAACTGATAGATGGTGCTGCATGTGTCAGAATATGTAAATGACAACACCTGTCACGCGCACCACCCATTCAAGTCGGTATAAACACGCCGAGAAGACAGCTTTTCCTCATTTTTCGTCTGCCACGTTCGCCATGACGGTCTCAAAGCAGGATCGCGTTCTGCTTGTAAAGCTGTTTTACAAGAACGATGACTGTGCACAAGTCGCTCTGCATGTTCCGAACACAAGAGTTTGAAAAAAGACGTTGGTCCGATGACTGCAGTGGGTCTGGAGAAAATGATTCGGAAATTCGAAAAGCCGGGTTCCTTTGGCGTGCAACCTGGTAGAGGGACGAAACGAATTGCTTCGACGTCAGTGGAAGAAGTGGCCACAGTAATGCAGGAGGAATCCAATGGTGGCGTGCAAACTAGTAGTGCATGAAGAATTGCCGCAACATTGGCCAAACCTGCGAGTACGGTGCTTGAATGGTAGAAACGCAACAGTGCTCTCTTTCCTAAGCTTGCTGTATTGGCAAACAGTATTTTGCGTGCCTGCTTCAAATGCACCTAGTGAACGCACTTTCAGTGCGGCAGGGAACCTGTTCTCTGATAGAAGAACTCGACTCGATTTACGTGTCAATGATATTTTAACAATACATTGCAAATACAATGCCGCTAACGAATAGTTTGGGGATAATATTGTTACTCTTCGACGTATACATTGTTGTACGGTAACATTCAGTTTTGTACATTGCAATAAAAACTTTGTTCGTTCCGTAGTTTCTCTTTACTTCCAAAAGTTGTCTTTTTGTCTCGTTTGGGGTATGATGATATTGCCGTTACATGCTACTATGCAGGAGTACACGTCTACAGCGCAACTGATTTTAGTTGCTTTAGTCAGTGGGGGTGAGTCAGACGCAACAGCAGCCCACACCTCGGAGCCAAGGAGCCGCTGCCGTAGCGACTGACAAGGAAACCTATCCAAGTGTCACTCTCCGATTTTTATGAAATTTGGATTTGTTACGATACATGAAACTGTGGGACCCTAATTTTTATTTTTATTTATTTATTTTAAGCCGTGGAAAAACATATTTAAGGGGTGGAACAGTCTCTCCAAACTTGAGTGACAAATTTTTTGTGCTCAAAATTTGGTTTTTATTTAATCGAAGTTGAATCGATGAAATTTCTTTTATAAAAAGATACTTTCATACCAGAAATCATTAAAATCGTTTCACTAATCTCTACGTTACCGCCATTTTTCTATTTTAGCCCACTTTTGGACGGAACGTTTCACGCCTTAAATATGTTTCTCCGCCGCTAAAAATAATACGTGTCCCATAGTTTTTCATGTATTATAACATATGCAAATTTAATAAAAATCGGAGAGTGACTTGGGTAGGTTTTGTTAGCGGCAGCACTACGCCGTGCGGCCTCTGCCCGCCCCGCCCCACGCAGCCTCGTTCGAGTGTCAACACGCTCGCTGCTCGCTCCGAGCGTACACACTCGGCGCGCCACCGCCGAGCGTTGCGCACTCGACCGAATACGAGCGAGCGAAACCGGCGATTTGCAGACCTCTACCACTGGACCACTGCAGCCGGCTGAATAAAGATCCACCTTTGCCCTATGAAAATATGTGGTTTCGCTTTCTTTCTCGCAATCTGTTTCAAGTATGAAAACAGTTCATTCGTTCAAAACATTATGCAAATCTTCTTCCTTTGGAAGTATTATTGTTCCTTAAGGTCGATTTTAGCAGGAAACAGGGAAGCTATTTATGATGTTACCTTATATATTCCTACGCACTCGCAGATAGAAAATTTTGCAGAAAAAATGTACCATCGTTAATGCCATTAACCAGCAGCTGGAGAGCTCTTTATCATTGCATATAGCAGTGATCCCAACTAATTTACATTATTTGAACGACCTCAATTCTCAGCCAAGGTTTAGTATGCGATAAAATAACCAAAAGGGTTGCAGGGGTTGTGAAAAAGGAGAGATGGGGGTGTTAAGAGGAAACGGCTAGAAAGATGGGAAAGGAGGTGATGGACAGGTGGAAAGTGGAGCAATATTGGTCTAGAAAGTGAGATGAGAAGTTTAACAGAGAAAGAGTAAGAAGCAGTTGTATGAGTTGGCATACATATTTTCAGCAATATTGCTAAGTATTTCCGGGTACGCAAGTATGAAATAAGAGGCAGAGCAGCGTTAAAGTTCCGGCCAGCTGTGTCGTACAGTTTCAGACTGGAGAGACGAGCGGCCGGTGAGGAGCGCGCAGCGGTCCAGACAGTGTCACGTGGCCGCCGCCACTTGTTGCTGTAAGGCGAGGCACGACACAACGTCCTGTCCACTACTGTAGGCTGCCGCTTAGCGACCGGCTCACAATCGTCGGCCGCAGAATGGGCCGCTGAATGAATGTGTTACTGGCGAGGGCACAAGTACATCATATAATCGAAACAGATCGTTTGAGGCTGCTACTGTGAGCATTGAGAGCTTCCCACAAATACATTACTGGCCATTAAAATTGCTGCACCAACGACAAATGCAGATGATAAAGGGTATTCATTGGACAAATATATTAGATCTGACATGTGATTACATTTTCACGCAGTTTCGGTGCATAGATCATGAGAAATCAGTACCCAGAACAACCACCTCTGGCCGTAATAACGGCCTTGATACGCCTGGGCTTTGGGTCAAACAGAGCTTGGATGGCGTGTAGAGGTACAGTTGCCCATGCAGCTTCAACACGATACCACAGTTCAAGAGTAGTGACTGGCGTATTGTGACGAGCCAGTTGCTCAGCCACCATTGACCAGACGTTTTCAATTGGTGAGAGATCTGGAGAATGTGCTGCCAGGGCAGCAGAAAGGCCCGTACAGAACCTGCAACATGCGGTCGTGCATTATCCTGCTGAAATGTCGGTTTTCGTAGGGGTCAATTGAAGGGTAGAGCCACGGGTCGTAACATCTGAAATATAACGGCCACTGTTCAAAGTGCCGTCGATGCGAACAAGACGTGACCGAGACAACCAATCGCACCCCATAACATCACGCCAGGTGATACGCCAGTATGGCGATGACGAATACACGCTTCCAATGTGCCGTCACCGCGATGTCGCCAAGCACGGACGCCACCACCATAATGATGTAAACATAACCTGGATTCATACGAAAAAAAAGACGTTTTGCCATTCGTCCACTCCGGTTCGTCGTTGCGTACACCATCGCAGTCGCTCCTGTCTGTGATTCAGCGTCAAGGGTAACCGCAGCCATGGTCTCCGAGCTGATAGTCCACGCTACTGCAAACGTCGTCGAACTGTTCGTGCAGATGGTTGTCTTGCAAACGTCCCCATCTGCTGACTCATGGATCGACACGTGGCTGCACGATCCGTTACTGCAATGCGGATAAGATGCCTGTAATCGCCACTGCTAGTGATGAGGCCGTTGGGATCCAGCACGGCGTTCCGTGTTGCCCTCCTGAACCCACCTATTCCACATTCTGCTAACAGTCATTGGATCGCGACCAACGAGAGCAGCAATGTTGCGATACGATAAACTGCAATCGCGATAGGCTACAATCCGATCTTTATCAAACTAATGACGGTACGCATTTCTCCTCCTTACACGGGGCATCACACCAACGATTCACCAGGTAACGCCGGTCAACTGCTATCTGTGTATGAGATATCTGTTTGAAACTTTTCTCTTATCAGCACGTTGTATGATGTCACCTAGTTTTATTTCTATCGCTTCCTTGATAACACAGTCCCAGTAGTTTGAAGTGCATGCCAAAATTTCCTTTTTATTGTATTCCATCGCGTGACCTGTGTCCAGACAGTGTTCGGCCACGGCAGATTAGTTTGGCTGTTGTAAACGTGTGTGACTTTATGCTCAATACAACGGTCCTCAAAAGTCCTAATAGTTGGACCAACATATGCCACAGCTACATGGGATATGGTAGACACCCTCCTTGCACTAACCGGGATCATCCTAACCGGATTCCAACAGTGCCTTAATTTTAGGTGTTATCAAGGAAGCGATAGAAATAAAACTAGATTAAAATATTATGAATATGGATGGAGGCTTCTGCTTAATTCTGCTTGGGATCCTGCTGTCTCATTTGTCAAAAAACAGAGGGACGAAACTAATCCGACCTCACCCGTCGAGAATTTATCTTTTTAATCGATATTCTGGCCGGTTTCATCTTTGATCGTGTCGGCGCTGTGTGGTTGCTTGCTCTGTGTGTTGTCTTTCCTGTTTACTCATTGAAAACCGAGGTTGTACATTGCTTCTTCACTGCAGTTTCGCCTTGGAAATGGCAGGGTGTTCTCCTGCAGGAATATCGGCTGTTGTCGATTTTGGTACCTGGCAGCATATACCCCTAAGTTTTTCGTTGTTATTCGCCAGGAGAAATTAAGGAATTGCACAGTTCGTAAGTAGTTTGTACGTTTAGGGACTGATGACCCAGCAGTTAAGTCCCTTAAGCTTAAACATTTGGACATTTAGCTAGAGAGTGAACCGAGACGTGATAAGCAGTGGCCTAGGTAGCCGACGACAACACTGGGACGACGGCGCGGCGCGAGATGCGCAGACGCCGTCTGGCGCGGCTGGGCTCGCTGGCTCATCACGGCAGTTCCGCGGAACACTGCAAGCCGAGAGCTGGCGGCCGGCGGCTGACGCGACACCGCCACAGCCGCATATCACACCGAGCGGCCGATCGCTGCTTCCTGCCGCAGGGCTCTGGGCAGTGGCGGTTGGTGCTGGTGCTTGTGCTTCAGGTGACTAGGGGGTTCTCTTCAGAGAGTGCAGCCGCGTCTATGTTCAGGCGTGGCCCCGACATCTTGCCCTCGGATGCTAGAATCAGCACCACCTAGAAGACAAGGCCTTACAACAGGCCGTGCCTACGTCACACTTAGAGGCCGCGGCTACCATCTGACTGGCCGGCTGCTGCGCGGCGGTGGGCGTGCCCCAGCGGCCAGCCAGTGAGGTGGCGGCCGGGGCCTCTAAGTGTGACGTAGGCACGACCTGTTGTAAGGCCTTGTCCTCTAGGTGGTGTTGCTGGAATAGACGGTAGGGGTCACGCACAGGGGAGGGAGGGGGACTAGGCCGTGCGCTGTGACGTCACCCGGTGCCCACAGCCGACACGAGAGACTTCCTAAACGATTGCAGAAAAACTATTTGGTGAAAAATACGGTTTTTTTTTTTTTTACATCTTACGTCTTGACATCTCCGCTCGATCAAGAACTGAACTTTTTATTATTCTGCATACTTTTTTGTGCTGTATAAATGAAGTTGCAATAAATTTTATGATTTTGTAGAGGTAAAAACACATTGCGTAGACTTTGCGTATTATTTTAGATAATATGTTTAAAATGTATACTTTCACGGCCGGAATGGTCAAAATTACTAAAAATTTCCGGGCTATTATCCCCCTTGAGAATGTTCTCCGCAGTCGAGGACGAAACGTTGGGTTTCGAAAATAAATCCACTACACCACGGCATAATAGCCCGGAAATTTTTAGTAATTTTGAGATCATATATTGTTGCGTATGAATGTTGTGAACATGCCCAGGTAAATAATTATTTAGTTAATTCAGCTACGATTGTTCAATCATTGTCAATGGCAGTGCTCGCTAAGAGGGTTTCGGAATTAGTACACCTATTGATTTCCTCAACGAAATTTTACAATTTACGCTGTAATCCTTGTCATTTGTTGTTAACAATAACATTTGTACTTCTTGGGTTGTCCCGGCTTTCTTCTCTGACTTAACGGCATTCAGAAGAACCTGTCTTGACTACGTCGATGCACCTAGGCAGCTTCTAAGTAGGGACCGCATCTGCCTTTTAATATACGTTTCAATGGAAGGTTTAAAAGTTCATTTTTCAAGTCTCAAATATAATCAGACTCTTTAAAATGTTCTGAATATACACGACGAGTATCAGGGTTGAGAGCATCTAATCGCTTACACGCGTTTACCCACTTTAATTTCTTTACCTCTTTGTATCTCAAATCTGTGAAATATCGCATTCTTCTGTCTGCCGTGGTTCGTACAGCATGCAACAGCACAAAACACAATCTTTACTAATAAGCCATCACTTTTCACTTACAACTACTTAATACATGAACTATAAAGAGCCAGTGGGAAACCATTTCTGTGGAGATACACTCACAATAGCAAGGCTATGGTCGCGCGGGAAAACTGTGCTCGTCTCGACTGTGCATCCGGCGGTTGACTCCTGCCGTCTATTCTAGAACCAGTGATCTTGCGCATCGAAAGTCATAGCTGTACCTAAAGCTCAGTGACTTATTTGTAAACAATATCGATACCTACATTTTTACAGGTATATGAACGTTTGTTCATATGTTTGTAGAGCTTATGGGACAGAAGCTGTTTTTATGATTTTGTTATCTTATGTAATCCTACCCACTTCCAGATAGAAAATTTTGCAGAAAAAAGTACTATCGTTAATGCTATTAACCAGCAGCTGGAGAGATCTCTATATCATTGCATATTGCAGTGATCCAACTAATTTCCATTATTTAAATGACTTCAACTCTCAGACAAGGTTTCGTAGGCAATAATAATATCCAAAAGGTCGCAGGGGGGTATAAAAAGAACAGAGAGGGACGTTATGAGGAAATGGTTCAAATGTTCAAATTTTGTATAGCTTACGGGACTTAACTACGGGGTCATCAGTCCCTAAACTTACAAACTACTTATGAACTAGCTAATACTAAGGACGGCACAAATATCCATGCCCGAGGGGGGATTCGAACCCCCGACCGTAGTGGCCGTGCAGACTGTGTCTGGAGCGTCTCAGTCCCCTCGGCCACTGCGGCCGGCAGCGCGCGGTAGCTCGCCGTCGGAGTTTCGAGTCCTCCCTAGGGCATGGGTGTGTGTTGTCCTTAGGTTAGTTTACCTTAGTTTAAGTAGTTTGTAAGATACGGACTGATGATCACGCAGTTTGGTCCGATAGATTTACAAACATTTGAACCAGGTTTGGAGTGGCTTCCTCCACACATTGTATATTCATTTATTACTGCTTTGTTTTATTACAATTGGTAACTTAAAAACTGTCAAAGAAGTGTTTTACTATGTATGTTGATGTAAGTGTAGACATTTGTCATCTCTTCCAATACTGTATCAAAACATTGTAACCTCTGACACAGCGATCAATACTCTAAAGATGGCATCATAAGTTTAAAATTGATTAAGTAAACAAAAATAAACTCTTAGAACACACACAAAATTGTGCTTTTTTATTTATTGAAATTGGTTTTATGTATAGCTGTCAGAGAGATTCTCTGTCGACTTTTTCTGTGACATTTCTCAATCGGAGGAAACAACTAACCCTTTAACATCGGTGTGGAAGACAATGCGAGATATAGATTACATTCCGCAGCTATCAGCGAATACGAATATTCTGTTTAAACTGCGTGAATTCCTTTGTTTTCATTCTAATTCCTCTCGACGAAGCGAACAGCTGAGCGTTCCACTGGTGAACGGCGGCGCCGCGGCGTCTGACCTTGGCAATGAGGCCGATAGTGCGCCTTCGCCGTTGACTTAGGTCGATGAACCGGCGCGGCGCCCGGCTTCCGACACTATTTACCGCGCGCTCCCTGCCCGATATTTACGGCGGCATTGTCTGCACGCGCCGGCGTCTGCCCAGCTTTCCACCTTCTGTCATCCACGTAACTCCCCAGGAGGATTTACAGGCGCCACGCGCCACGCCGAGGCGCTCTCGTAACCGGAGCGAGGAGGGGCTGGCAGACTAAGGACTCGGGGAAAATAAGCTGCGAATCGGCCTCTCGGCCGGTAATCTCCTGACTGCTCCTGGGCACAAAGAAAGCATAGCGACGACACTGCCTACAAGCGGAGACACGAAAACTTCGCGACAAAGGTTCGCAAATCGATTCCGTATTTCTTGATTTCCAGAAAGCTTTTGACACCATACCTCACAAACGGCTTTTAAACAAATTGCGTGGTTATGGTATATCGCCCCAAATTTGCGATTGGATAGGGGATTTCTTGTCAGAGAAGACACAGTTCGTAGTAATCGATGGTAAGGCGTCGACTAAAACAGTATATCGGGCGTTCCACAAGGTAGTGTTATTGGTCCTCTGCTGTTCCTTATTTACATAAACGATTTAGGGGAAAATTTAAGAAGCTCTCCTAGGTTGTTTGCAGATGACGCCGTCATTTACCGTCTAGTAAAATCATCTGAAGATCAAAACCAACTGCAACGATCTGAATAAGATATCAGTATGGTGTAACAATTGGCAATTGACTCTAAATAATGAGAAGTGTGAAGTCGTCCACATGAGTACGAAAAGAAATCCGCTAAACTTTGTTTACAAGATAAATCAATCGAATGCGAATGCTGTAAACTCCACCAAATACCTATGAATTATTATTACTTCAGACATAAACTGGAAAGAACACGTACATAATGTCGTGGGAAAGGCGAACCAGAGACTGCGTTTTATTGGCAGAACCCTTAAAACATGCAACAGAACTACAAAAGAAACTGCATACACTACGCTTGTCCGTCCATTTTTGGAGTATTGCAGCCCAGTGTGGGATCCTTATCAGGTGGGTTTGACGGAGGACATCGAAAGAGTCCAAAGAAGGGCAGCTCGTTTCGATACAGGGGAGACAGCGTTACGGAAATGATACAGGATCTGAGATGGGAATCATTACAACGGCGCTTATCGCTGTGGCGTGGGCTACTTGCGAAACTCCAGTCGCCAACATTCTCCTCCGAATGCGAAAATATATTGTTGACTCCCACTTACAGAGGTAGAAATGATCATCAGAATAAAATACGAGAAATTGGAGCTCGAACAGAGAGATTCAGGTGTTCATTCCTCCCACGCGCTATTCGAGAATGGAGTGGGAGATAAATACTATAATGGTGGTTCGATGAACCCTCTGCCAGGCACTTACATGTGATTTGCAGAGTATCCCATGTAGATAGAGATGTAGAAAGAAGGCACAATCCTTTTTATGAGCACTTACGTAATTTGTGATTTTCAAAAAATAAATAAATAAATAAAAATAAAAAATAAAAAATCATATCTGTTAAGCTTATGGGACTTAACACACATCCCAGATGGCTGTGAGAAGTGAATGTAGATATTTGAGAAGTAAGAAGTAACAACTTGTACAAAAGCCAGACCGCAGTTATTAGACTCAAATGGCATGAAAGGGAAGCATCAGTTGGGAAGGGAATAAGACGGTTGTAGCCTTTCTCCGATGCTAGTCAATTTGTACATCGAGCAGGCGGTGAAGGAAAGCAAGAAAAAATTTGGAATAGGCATTAAAGTTCAGGGGGAATAAATACAAACATTTCTTTTTGCTAATGACATTGTAATTCTGTCAGAGACAGCAAAGGACTTGGAAGAGCAGTTGAATGGAAAGGACAGTGTGTTGAAGAGAGCGTATAAAATGAACATTAAGAGCAAAACAAAAATAATGGAATGCGTTCTTAGAAAAATCAGGTGATGCTGAAGGAATTAGATTGGGTAACGAAACAATGAAGGTGGTAGATGAGTTTTGTTACTTGGGTAGTAAAATAACGTGCGATGGTCGCAGTACAGAGGATATAAAATGCAGAATGGCAATGGGAAGAAAAAGAAAAATTTGCTAACATCGAATATTAATTTAAGTGTAAGGAAGTCTTTTCTGAAGGCATTTGTGTGGAGTGTTGCATTCTACTGGAGTGAAACATGGACGATAAGCAGTGCGAACAGGAAAAGGATAGAGGCTTTTGAAATGTGGTGCTACAGAAGAATGCTGAAGATTAGGTGGGTAGATCGCATAACTAATGAAGAGGTACTGAACAGAATTGGTGAGAAAAGGAATTTTTGACATACCCTGACTAAAAGAAGGGATAGCTTGGTAGGACACACTTAGACATCGAGGAATCGTAAATTTAGCATTGGAGGGAAGTGTGTGGGGTAAGAATCGCAGAGGGAGACCAAGAGACGCGCATAGTAAGCAGATTCAAGTGGGTTGCCGTTCTTATGAGGAGATGAAAAGGCTTGCTCAGGATAGAGCAGGGTGGAGAGCTGCATCAAGCCAGTCTCCGGACTTAAGACCACACCAACAACAAAGACTTGTTATACTTAATCTCTGCAGCGATCCCATCTTCACCTGGAGCCTTTCCATTTGCAAGGGAATCTATTGCATTACTGAGTTCTTCCACACTGGTCGTTTCATCTAGCACTTCCGTAACTGGCATTCGTTGGATGGCGTCAAGTACTTCCCTATTCACATCTTTCTGAACTGCATACAGCTCTAGGTAGTGTTCAACCCAGCGCTCCATTTGCCTGCGTTCATCAGTGAACTTCCCCCGTCTGTCTTCAAAGGAGCTTATATAACTGCGGGGTCATCAGTCCCTTAACTTACAAACTACTTACGAACTAGCTTATACTAAAGACAGCACAAACCTCCATGCCCGAGGTGGGGGCAGTGCCTCAATGCGCTCCGCCGCGGCTTTGTGATTTTCCCCATCCAAAAATGTTTCAGATCTAGGGATGACATCTCTTTTCATATTTGTAATTGACAGTTACGAAATATTAACCCTTTCATTCCCAGCGTTGTTCGACAACAACGTATTGAAAGCTAATTTATACCGTATTATATGTATCAATCCTTAAAGTCCCATTCTTGTTGAAGAACAACATGCTTCTAGTATGTCATTTTGCCATTTGGCACGGCGTCTAGCCACTTCTAAGGCAATAATCTATCAGTCTTGGAGGTAGCGTTAAGTTGCCGTCTGCACTTTGCTGCGAGTGTGAGCATGAGTGTGGTTCATGTTATTTGATTTCAAAAGAGAATGATTTTGTCCTTGGTGATGTGGCGAAGATCATGCTAGCATTATTGAACTGACAGTGTTATAAAATACCCCAATACAAACGTCTCTTGATACAGACTTAAGAAAAAAACTTCCTGGTCGATCTTCACTGTCTGCCAGAACTAGGATTAGAACCTGGGACCTTTGCCTTTGACGGCCCAGAAAAGCAAAGGTCCTAGGTTTGAATCATGGTTCCGGCACACAGTTTTGATCCATCAGTAAGTTTCATATCATCGCACACTCCGCTGCAGAGTGGCATATACTCAGCTAGAAGTGAGCTATTCACAGATTGGATTCGGAAAACGTGCCGCTTTTAACCTCTAGTTCAGAAGAACACACCTAGTCATCGCCCACCACTGTGTACATTCTCATGCTCTTACATGAAAGCATTGATCACTGCTGTAAATTGCAGAACTACGATTTCAATTGTGCACGAGCAATTGAGCATACGCTATTTTGATGACGCGGTTTCTTCTTATCTAATGATAAGACACTGTACGTTTTAAAATGATTTTTTTTTTGTGGTTTTAGGGCGCACAACTTCTATGCTCATTAGCGCCCAGCCAAGAAGATTCGCTATGATCTCAAAGAAAAAAAGGTGACTGTCAGATCAACAAGAGGCTAAAAACGAAAGATAAAAGACAAAAGGGTTAAATATCCTTGGATAAGTTGGCCATGTTGATAAAACGCAAAACTCGAGCAGCTGCTCGTGTGTCATCAGCTAAAATTTCCTCCAGAGTAGACGGAAAGTGAACGGCTACACGGAGATGATTAAAAAGTACGCAAGACAGTAAAACATGTCGCACGGTCAGCAGTTCACCGCAGGAGCACAGCGGTGCAGGGTCGGCGGACAGCAAGTGACGGTGGCTGAAACGGCAGTGACCGATCCGCAACCGGGCCAGGATAACTTCCCGCCGAGAGGGGCGTGAGGAGGTCCTCCAAGCGGTCGGGATCGGTTTTACAGTTCGCAATTTGTTGTTGGACATTGAAAACCACGCACTGTGCCATTGCGACACGATACTCCGGCGGAGAGCCCGTTGAACATCGTCAGATGGGACGCAAAAGGTAGCCACGCGAGGTAAAAGAGCTGCGGCCTTGGCCGCTATGTCGGCGGTCTCATTCCCGGGCACACCTACGTGGCCAGGGACCCACAGGAAAGAAACGTGACAGCTGTCATCTGCTAGCAACTGGAGGGAGCGTTGGATCCGATACACGAGAGGATGGTGCGACAAAGGGTCCTTAAGACTCAGCAGGGCACTAAGGGAGTCCGAACAGATGGCATAGAAAGGTTGGCGGTGGCGGCAGGTGTACAAAACGGCCTGGTGGAGGGCAAAAAGCTCAGCCGTGAAGTTCGAGCACCGGTCAGGGAGCTTGTATTGGAAACGGTTGTCCTCGACGACGAAGGCAGATCCGACACCGGCAGTGCTCTTGGAACCATCAGTGTAAATAAATATGGCGTTATCGAACCGCGAACGGAGTTTGACAAGCCTCGAGCGGTATACCAAATCCGGAGTGCTCTCCTTGGGGAGCGAACTAAGTTCGAGGTGAGTGTGAACCGGGGCCTGATGCCACCGTGGCAATGGGCTTTCGCTCAACCGATAGGTGGATGGAAGGGTAAAATCGAGCCGCTGTAGTAGGCGGCGAAACCGAACTCCAGGTGGAAGCAAGGCAATCGCAGACAACTGATATTGGCGATCGAGTGAGTCGTCAAAAAATAATCTGTAAGATGGATGGTTGGGCATCGACCGCAGGCGGCATGCGTACCGAGACAAAAGTATGTCACGCCGAGTGGTCAAGGGTAATACAGCAGCCTCTGCATACAGACTTTCAACAGGGCTAGTATAAAATGCACCGGTCGCAAGACGTAAACCCCGATGGTGGATAGAGTTGAGACGGCGGAGAATCGACGGCCGTGCTGAAGAGTATACAAGGCTTCCGTAGTCGAGCTTCGACTGAACAATGGCCTGGTAAAGGTGAAGCAGGACGGTACGGTCCGCTCCCCATGACGTGCCACTGAGGACACGAAGGACGTTAAGGGATCGGGCACAACGGGCAGCCAGGTAGGACACGTGCGTGGACCAGCAAAGTTTACGATCCAACACGAGTCCCAAGAATTTCGTAGTCTCCACGAAAGGGAGAGCAACAGGGCCGAGATGTAGAAAGGGTGGAAGAAATTCCTTGTATCTCCAGAAGTTTATACACACAGTTTTCTCAGTGAAGAATCGGAAGCCGTTTGCGATGCTCCAGGAATATAGACGGTCAAGACAGCGTTGAAGAGAACGCTCCAAGAGGCACGTCCGCTGGGTGCTACAATAAATTGCGAAATCGTCAACAAAAAGAGATCCGGAGACGTCGGCTGAAAGGCAATCCACGATCGGATTGATTGCAATGGCAAAGAGCGCCACACTCAAGACGTAGCCCTGTGGTACCCCATTCTCCTGGCAAAAGGTATCTGACAAAACAGAACCCACCCGTACCCGGAACTTGCGATCCGCCAAAAACTCTTGAATGAAAAGAGGAAGGCGGCCCCGAAGGCCCCATCTGTGCAATGTGCGGAGAATGCCCGCTCTCCAACAGGTATCGTATGCCTTCCCCAAGTCGAAGAACACTGCTACTGTTTGACGCTTCCTTAGAAAGTTGTTCATAATGAAGGTCGATAACGTAACGAGGTGATCAGCAGCAGAGCGGTGTCGACGAAAACCGCATTGGATATTAGTCAGGAGGCGGCGAGATTCGAGGAGCCAGACCAACCGAGCGTTAACCATGCGTTCCATCACCTTACAGACGCATCTCGTCAGGGAAATAGGACGATAGCTGGAAGGAAGATGTTTGTCCTTTCCTGGTTTGGGGATGGGGACAACAGTGGCTTCACGCCAACTTGTGGGAACATGACCTTCAGTCCATATGCGATTGTAGGTACTGAGAAGAAAGCACTTGCCCGCAGGAGAGAGGTTCTTCAGCATTTCAATGTGAATGGAATCGGGCCCGGGAGCAGAAGATCGGGACAGGGCGAGAGCACGGTCTAGCTCCTGCTTGGTGAAGGCGACGTTATAATTTTCACGATTAGAAGAGTGGAAAGAAGGCGGCCGGGCCTCCTCTACCTGTTTGCGAGGGAGAAAGGCAGGGTGGTAATGGGCAGAGCTCGAAACCTCCGCAAAGAAACGGCCCAATGCGTTGGAAACGTCAGAGGGGTCCACGAGGACTGCGTTCTCCACGATCAGGCCAGGAATCGGGGAGTGGACCTTGATGCCGGATAGACGGCGTAGGCCACGCCAAACAAACGTGGAGGGAGTAAAAGCAGTCCAGCAAGCTTTCTTGCTGTCGTTCATGATACGACGATATTGCGCTCTCATACGTTTGTAATGTATGCAATTCTCCAAAGTCGGGTGGCGGCGGAAGGTGCGTAAAGCACGGCGCCGGGCTCTAAGCGCGTCGCGGCAGGCTGCAGTCCACCAAGGTACCTGGACACGACGTGGAGAAGAGGAAGTACGAGGTATGGAATGTTCGGCAGCTGTGAGAATAACCTCTGTGAGGTAGTCGACTTGACTGTCACAGGTGGGAAAATCCCGATCGTGAAAAACAGCCATGGAAGAATAAAGCCCCCAGTCGGCTTTAGAAATGTTCCAACTGGTGGGACGAGGAGATGGGGAATGATGCAGAATGTGGATGATATAAGGGAAATGGTCACTCGAGTACGTGTCAGAAAGTGCATACCACTCAAACCGACCGGCAAGCTGAGGAGTGCATATTGCGAGGTCTATATGGAAATAAGTGTGTGTTGTGTCTGAAAGGAAGGTTGGTGCACCGGTGTTGAGGCAGACAAGATCGAGGTGTTGGAGAAGGTCCACCAAAAGGGAGCCTCTCGGACAAGGTGCTGGAGAGCCCCATATGGGGTGGTGGGCATTAAAGTCGCCTATCAACACGAAAGGTGAAGGGAGCTGATCAACAAGGTGTAGCACATCTGCCCTAGTAAGGGCAGATGACGATGGCGAATAAATATTACAGAGGGAAAAGGTAAATGTGGATAGGGTGATGAGGACGGCAACTGCCTGTAGGTGAGTATGCAATGAAATGGTAATAGACATCATCTCGAAGGAGCATCAGAACCCCTCCATGGGCTGGGATACCTTCCACGGGTGGCAAGTCGAACCGCACAGAGGTGTAGTGTGGAAAGTCTACACGATCACGGGGACGCAACTTAGTTTCCTGGAGGCAGACTAGAAGCGGGCAGTGCAATCGAAGGAGTAGTTTTAACTCCTCCCGATTAGAACGAATGCCGCGAATATTCCATTGAAGGAGCGCCATGATAAAAATGAGAGAAGAAATAAGGATAAAAACCAACTAGCAAGCGGGGTCACCTCGACGGCCGCTGAGGACCCGATTTCGAGGGAGCACTGCTATCGCTGTCCAGGGGCAAAGGGTCGTGGTCCATAGGTTCGACCGACGCGCCTGCCATCTCCCTGAGTTGATCAGGAGGGGCAGTTTCCACCGCCGGTAGAGGGCCGGGTGCCCGGCAGACGGAGCGACCCAGTGAAAAAGAAGACGGCCGAGGCCGGCAACTGTTGGACGGCGTGACGGATGGGTCACGCCTCGGCGGGGAAGGAGAGGAACTCTTTTTCTTGTCAGCTCTTCTGGAAGAGTGACGGCGGGAAGAGGCAGTTGACGGTTGGGAAGCCTGAGAACGCAGAAAATCCTCACGGACGGGTTCCTTTTTCAAGGTCCGGGCATCTTGTTTAGGTGCCCGCGGTTTACTAGAGGTTGACGAAGACTGTACCTTAGAAGCAGCAGGAGGAAGTGGGGACGTGGAACGGGCAATCTTCGGGCTGGCGGATCGCACAACTGTGTCAGCGAAAGTGAAGTCACATGTCTGGGTACTGGAATCCTTGGTAGGTCGAGTTGAGGTGAGTACCTTACTGTATGTACCCGCTGGGAGGACAGTGGGCTTTCGACTCGCCAACAACTTACGAGCGGCAGATGTCGATACCTTCTCCGTAACCCGAATTTGCTGGATTACCTTCTCATCCTTGTATACAGGGCAGTCGCGAGAGGAAGCCGCATGGTCACCGTTGCAGTTTAGGCAGTGAGGGGACGGAGGTGGGCAGTCCCCCTCATGGGCGTCCCTACCACAAGTGACACACTTTGCTGCATTTGGGCAATGTTCACGGGTATGGTTGTACCTGTGGCACTGAAAACAGCGCGTTGGGTTAGGTACATAAGGGCGGACGGAGATGACTTCATAACCTGCTTTGACCCTCGACGGGAGGTCAACTCTGTCTAACGTCAAAAACACAGTACGAGTCGGTGTCAATTGGTTATCGACCTTTTTCATCACCCTGTGGACGGCTGTCACACCCTGATCGGACATATGGGATTGGATGTCTTCATCAGACAACCCGTCAAAGGGAACTCGTAAAAACTACCCCTCGTGACGAGTTGAGTGTGCGGTGCGCTTCTACCTTAACTGGAAAGGTGTGTAACAGTGTACTCCAGAGTAGTTTCTGAGCTTGGAAGGCACTTTCCACTTCCAGCAACAATGTGTCATTGCGCTGACGTGAACAGGTTTTAACAGGGCCAGCAATTGCATCTACACCTTTCTGTATAACGAAAGGATTGACAGAATTGAAATACTTTCCGTCGGTGCGAGTGACAACCAAAAATTTAGGTACATTAGGCAGAGTCTTATTTGGCTGAGGCGAATCTAACTTACGTTTCTGGGTCAACGTCACGAAAGAAGAGAAGGAAGTCATCGCGGAAGTGTCCCCCGTGATTACCGGCGTCTCCGATGGCGCGCTCCTTCCTAGTGGGGGCCCTCTCCGAGGGCCTCTCCGAGGTGATTGTTCACACCTCAGGTCACACCTCCAGAGAACTGACGGAGGGACCAATCGGCACGTTCGGAAGGTACCAGCTCGGGTAATCACCCCTCCCTGTGCCTGGCCTTTACCAGGGGGTACGTACGTGCCCTACTTGTCTACCCGGGGCGGGCAATTACGCGTTACCCCGTCACCTGCTACGCATGATAATGCGTGGGTCGGCCTTCAGACACGCACAGGGAGGAAAGAAGAAGAATAGAGGAAGTGAAGAGAAAGAAGGAAAGAAGTGTCTCAAACGCCGAGGCGGAGACTAATGAGGAGAAGAAGGCTAGGAGAGTACAAGGAGAGAAAGACAGAAACAAAGGGTAAGAAAGGAAGGAACGAAGGAAGAAAAACGACAACAAGAACCACCGTAGCTCACGAAATATGCCCGTCTCCGGGCGAAGGCATAAACCGGGAGGGAATTAAAATGATTTTATGTTAATATGGTTTACTTTTTAGCTGAAATTAATTACCAAAATTTTAAAATTTTAGTTCTTCAGCAGTCAAAATCTTTGTATAAAATCATATGCGATATCTAAAACAAAGGCGTTTTACATTGCAGCGAAAACTTTACGAAATTTCGAACAAGAACTCTCTCCCGTTTTGTGGCCTCTCACATAAAAAGGAATGATCACAGTTTAAAATGTGTGAGAACTCAGAAGCAGTCGTTCTTTATTCCCAATGGTATTGGTCAGTGCGACGGTAGAGATATAGTTTAATAGTTTTACCTTGTCCGTATAAAAATACCCGAGTACAAAATTCAGTTTAACCATGTAGACGCAGAGTCTTGTTTTGCACATTATATCGAATGTATTATACCCACTGGCAACAGCTATTATTATTAGTCTTGACATTTCAAAACATGTGAACTGATCATACCTGGCACTATGCGTGGTGATACTGCGAAATAATACCGTCATGACTATTCCATGTGCCGGCCGCGGTGGCCGAGGGGACTCAGGCGCTTCAGTCACGGTCTGCACGGACACTGCAGTCGGGGGTTCGAATCCCCCCTCGGGCATGGATATTTGTGCCGTCCTTAGTCTTACTAGTTCATAAGTAGTTTGTAAGTTTAGGGTCTGATGACCCCGCAGTTAAGTCCCATAAGCTTAACAAAAATTTGAACTATTCCGTGTGATACTTTGGTATACAAATAAGCGTCTCTCTACGAATTAATAAGCTTTCCAAAATTAATGATCTTAGTCTGGCCTGAAAACCTCCTAAAGGTCATAATGGTTCTCTTACCAAAGAAATGCATTGCCAAGCATAGACAAGGAAAGAGAATATAAAAGATCTTTAGAAAAGGTAGAGGGTCCAGAGATCAAAGTGGGTCTCGGAGGATGTCAGCAGGTTTTTTTTTTTTTTTTTTTTTTTAGAAGCTAATACGAAAATATGTGTTGTAAAATAAGAAAAAGCATTTAACAAAACTGACTGGCGTTGAAGATTCTGAAAAATGCTGGATAGAAGGATGATAATCATGTGGGACAGAAAGCGATGGTTCGAATAGCTGAAGATTAAACTGAAGAGTGATAAAGGTGTAAGCAGGGTTTTTGTATGTCAACAGCACTATTTAACATATATACTGAAGAACTATAAAAAAGGTCTTGGAAAAAGCAAAAGGACTTAGTTAGAGGAGAAAGAATAAGAACTATGAAGTATGCAGATGATCTGACTGTACCAGCACAAACAGAATTAGAGCTCGACGTAATTATGGAGAATATTAGAGGTGGGGAAAAGAATTCGGAACGAAACAGTGGTAAGACCACAGCGATGATAACCGGAAAAGTCGATTCGATCAATATATCACTATATGGAAGGAAACTGCATCATGTTCATCACTACAATATCTGGCAATCCTGGTAACTTCCAATGGAAGTTGTACAAAAGAAATGAGTCGCGGATTATACATGGGAAAGAAAGAGTTTGGGAGAGTGAAAGATTTGCTGACAGAGGTTCGACAAGAATGTTGTGGAGTGTGGTGTCATGATTCCGAAACGTGGACAGACAAAAAAAATATTTAGTAAGTTTTGAAATGTGGCTATATAAAAGAATGGGGTAAGTGAAATGAACCATCAGATTGAGAAACGAAGTGTTGTACACGGTAAAAGAGGAAAGTAACTTCATGAGGACAATACAGAAGAGGAAAACGTCTTGGGTGCGACAAACATTACGCATGAACTGTCTATTGCAAAGGACAATTGAGGGAGGAGTAGACGGAAAAAGAAGAGGAAGAAGTTTAGTATTTTAAAAGATGTGAAGGTACAAGCGAATAGAGGAGGATGCCCAAGCAGTGTATTCGCATTCAGGAGGTCGGCGGTTCAAATCCGTGTGCGGCTCTCCAGAATAAGGTTTTCCGTTATTTTCCTAAATGACTCCAGGCAAATGTCTGGATGGTTCCTTTGAAAAGGCACGTCCGATTTCAAATGTTCGAATGTTTGTATAGTCTATGGGAGTTAACTACGGGGTCATCAGTCCCTAAAGTTACAAACTACTTATGAACTACTTACGAACTAGGACGGCACAAAAATATCCATGCCCGAGGGGGGATTCGAACCTCCGACCGTAGTTGCCGTGCAGACCGTGACTGGACCTCCTCAGTCCCCTCGGCCACCGCGGCCGGCACGTCCAATTTCTTTCCCCTTCCTTAACAAAACACAGTCCGACCTTGTGCTCTACCCGTTGTCGACGGGGTGTTAAATCTTAATCTTTATTTTCTCTGTAAATGAATCCATAAAGACTGGTGTAATGGGACGCACCTTCCGCCTTTAACTTCAGTGATTTGTTGAGTATCGATGTAGATATAAATACACTCAAGCCATCTCCATCGTCCCCCAAGAGAAAGGTATTACAATTATTACTGTTCATCTTGTACAGCACAGGGGTGAAAGTCAGTTAGGGATACCCGGTAACACAACCTTGATTCGCTTCCCCCTCCCCTTCTTCCATTTTTTGTTTTTTTAAATATTTATTTGGCCTTCTGAGCGTGTACTCAATGTGGTCATCTACAACACACAGTGGAAATGTACATATATTTAAATAAACAGACAAAACAGAAGTACATTTTGCAAAATGAAAAGTGGAAACAAAGCGAAAACTGCATTACAATTTAAATACTGTTGGAACATTTTCACATATTCACAAGCAAAACCTTATATTACCAACACACTTGATGCTTATAGATTGTGTACAGTGATCTTACCATTGAAGCGCTGCAATTTTAACGGCCTGTCATCTCTGTTTCTTACGGAATGAATTCGTCTTGCATTTTTCTTATACTGTCGTTAATTTGCGTGTCACTGAATACTCAGACAATGTTCTGTAGACTCGTATACATTTGTTCCCGCATACGGATCTGTGTGAAATGCTCTATTAAAAAGCGATATAACTAAACTGCGGTACTCTTATTCTATGTTCTTTATTTTAGTTCCCAACAGTTTTCGCACTTTCCCGCACTTAACGAAGACCTCTATACCGTGAAAATTTAATAAAATTAGTACTCTATTACAGAGTGTCAAAGAATGAGTATTAATTCCGATTTGAATGGTGTCGTTTCTTGTCGCTGAGACATGAGTGTGATTACCTTGTCCTTATTGCTATTTACAGTGTTTTAACTGCTTCGGAAACAATAGATTTCCAGTCTCACACAATAAAAATAAGAAATCGGTGTACTCTGTGTTTTATTTCTATAGCAGTACTGTAATTAATATAACGTTAAAGAAATACCAAATATCAGCGTCCTGATTAAACATAACGGTTGGATACGTATCTTGCAGAGTTATAAATCGATTACGTAATGTTACATAACACCTACAGGACATGTCACTAATATTTCTTACGAGTTCATTAGGGATGAACGTTTGCACATGTTGAAACGATTACATAAATGTATAAGATTATGTATAAAACAAACATGTTGTCGGCGCAAAATGTTTCCCGACATGCAATCACATCTCACAGTAAATAAAAAAATACGACAGTTCTTGAGAAATTAAGATTATGTACGTCAATCAATTAGCGATTACGAGAGCTCAAACACTATTTTGAGTAACAATGACGAAGGAAATCGGCCGTGCCCTTTCAGAGAAATCATCCCAGCATTTGACCGGAGTCGCAAGTTTGGATGCAACAAATTAATCATCATCATCATCATCATCATCATCATCATCATCATCAGACCGGAGTGATTTAAGAAAACCACGGAAAATTTAAATCTGGATGGCGGGAAGTGGGTTTAAACCAGCGTCGTCCAGATTTTGCATACTAAAAGATGAACAGCAACATTTGCGTACGCGAATTTAAATTTCAACCATTTACATCTATATAAATACTCTGAAAATCGCTTTTAGGTGCATGGCAAGAGATCACATCTAACCGTTTTTAAGATATCTCTCTACCGTTCCATTTTATAATAGAGCGCGTGAAAAAGAACCACCTAAATCTTACAGTGTAGAGTATAATTGCGTAGTTTACTGGCATTATTACACTAAACCATTGTTGGACAGCGAATTTAACAGAAGCGTTTACATAGTGAAAGATGGATAAAATTGGAATTTGTGGTGTTATGCATTTTTTTATGGACGGTAAAACTAGTAAGGAAGTCCAGGAAAGGATAATGTTATTCATGCCCATTCGCCATGAGAACATGGGAGAGTGGTCAACGAATTTAACCGAGACAGAACAAGTATCGAAGACTCACAATCTAGGACCCCAAAAACAAGTGGGAAACGAGAAATCTTCGACAAAATACATGCCAGATTGGTGTGATGTCTGTTCTTTCGGAAATAACAAATGACTAGCTGAAAACCTGGCGTTGCCCGAGCATTTATTTATTTTTTCCTATTTTCAGGTATATATTCATTTGTATAAGGGCTTTATGTCTGTAAAATGCCTTGGGAATGTAATTAGTAGTAAAGAAGTAATAGATTAAAACTTAGTGCGTGATGGGACAGTTTTCCATGAACGTTACTGTTTATCTGCTCATATCTCGTGAAAAACGTGTTTTACTGTGATACAATTTAGAAGGTTCATTCAACAAACAAGCAAAAAAGTTCAAATGTGAGTAAATTATCTCTCTCTCTCTCTCTCTCTCTCTCTCTCTCTCTCTCTCTCTCTCTCTCTCTCTCTCTCTCTCTCTCTCTCACACTCACACTCACACTCACACTCACACTCACACTCACACTCACACACACACACACACACACACACACACCCATGCCCAGGGAGGACTCGAACCTCCGACGGCTAGCAACCACGCGCTCCGCAGTGAGGCGCCTTAGACCGCTCGGCTACTCCGCCGCGGCTAAATTCAACTATATGCGTGTATACTGTCTGAAATTTCTTGCCGGTACAATATGTAGTGTAGAAATTATAAATTACAACGTTATACCAAATTCTGTAGTTTTACTGCGTGAACAGCGGAAAAGTAGTAAGCGAGAAACTTTTTTCCTTTCATCATTTTGCTGTAGTTGTCGTCGAGATAAAGTTTAATAAAGGTTTGAAATTACGATTAAAGTTTGTTAAAAGTCGCTAAGTACTCTCATTCTCATATAGCGTCTAAAGTCCCGCCGCATTATGTGGCAGTTTATTGCGATTCCTATTGTTTATGACTTCATAGCTTCTGAACCATGTGTCGTATGTGATTCTTAACCCTATAGCAATTGTTACTTCACGGTAAGGAATGTATGTACCAAATTTGGTTGAAATCGGTCCAGTCGTTTAGGATAAAAAGAGCTGCATTTTCGCTAAATGGAGCAGTTCTTTGCGCATCTCATTGTTTACGATGTCATATCTTGTGAACTACATAACGCATGCGATTCTTGCACTTAGGGCGACCGTCCTCATAGATTGAAGCTTACGTGTACAAAATTTGAAAAAGATTGGATCAAAACTGTAGATTTGTATGCAACACGTACACACAAACATACGGACACACACACACACACACACACACACACACACACACACACACACACACACATATATATGACAGAACACAGATGCAGCTGGTTCTCAGTTACTTACGCGCTTGCGCATTTTAATGAGATGACGGGAGAAGGAAGAGGAACACAATTGCGAAATATGAAAATGCACGCCGGGCCGGGATTCGAACCCGGGCTCCTGCTTCGGGCCAGCTACCGCCTTAACCACTTAGCTACCCACGCACGCGTCCCTTCCGTCTGAAACTCCCAAGACGCACACACTGCCTTAGCGCCCTTTATTGTGCACACCCTCTTACGCACGCTATTTCCGATTCGCGCACGAGACAGCATCTGCGGTATAGTATTCAACCTTACACAGTCGACGCATAGACATAAACGCGGTGTGTGTGTGTGTGTGTGTGTGTGTATGTGTGTCTCTCTCTCTCTCTCTCTCTCTCTCTCTCTCTCTCTCTCTCTCTCTCTCTCTCTTCCCCGCTCCTTCACACACAAACACACTGTGCCGATACTGCTGGTCCTCTCATCTCAATGTTATTGTACGACACCGTCTGCGTCGGACCCGGAATCGTGTGGTGTAATAGTGATATTTTGCGTGTGAAGTTACAAACGAAATAGCCAGTCTAGGAATCAGTGTAGGACAGTGTACCGGTGATACTGTGATCAAAACAAGTGATAAATTTCATTAATTAAGAGATTTGTATAAGACGTTCTATAAACAATACTTTTGTCATTGTACATTATTTTAATAAATAGACAGACGAAGGGTCATAAACAAGTTGTATTGACCAGCTAATTGTGTTAATGTAATAGTCGAAATTAAATATTTTAATTCTTTGTTGTCAACAGAAAGATCGGAAATTTCGTCTTAAAAATACATGCGCCATCTAAAATTATTGTATGCATAGTTTTCATTTTATATTGTGATTATTCTTGTGTACATGAAATGTTTTATATGTATGTTCGGTAATTCTAAATCAATATATTCAATTATGAACAATGGATAATGTAATGCCATTATTGTCTATGTTATATATTTGCCTCACCGCCTTGTGTGGGGGAGTTGGAGTTTTGCCGCTTCTGAAGTACTTTGGAATCATGTCAGTCTGAGTTGTTGTAATTTGTGTACTCAAGTTTAAAGTTGTAATGTTTGGTGGAGAAGCACTTTGGGTGCAAATTAAAGAAGTGAAAAATTGTACCTACGAGTATATTTCTACCACGACGCCCCAGGAGAATAATGTTGCAGCGAGCAGAACCCCCATACATCGTAATGTTGAAAAGCTGGGTATTCTGTTTGAAAGTGGTAGAATGAAATGTAATTACTTAAGAAGCCATAAAAACATTTCAACACACACACACACACACACACACACACACACACACACACACACACACGTCTTTCACACTCACCTTGAGCTTCAGCTACAAGACAGATTGGCTTCCTGCAGAAGTGACAAACACGGTGAAGAGAAGATTCCCACGCAGGGGTATGCCTCCCCGTCACCCACTCTCCCCCCAGCTACGCTCTTTTGAGGTAGGTTCGGGACCGCAGGGTGACGTCACGGGGAGACGCGGGGGCCAGCCACAGGAATCCTGGCCAGGTATCCCGCTCCAGTTACGGGGGTGTGGGGGTGTCCAGGTGGGAGGGTTTCGCACGGCCCTATACCTGCGGACGTATACTCTGATTTTATCGGGAGTTCAGCGCACCCCAAAACTGCGGAAATTCGCAGCAGATACAACGCACTGCTGTCAGTAAACGGAGAGCTATTCCGCATTAAGTGGATAGGCGAGCAAATAAAGAACCTCGCCACAGGACGCTGAACTCCGAGTGACATCACCAGGCGTCACTAGTGAGATTTCTTATCACGTGTTTACGTGATAGCACTTCGCGGCCTATATGCAGTAGTGACGCATCTGCACGGACTTACCTATAGATTAGAGAATTACGTAAGTCAATGACATTTTTCCTTTGTCCTGCTAGTCGTGCCGTCCTGTACCAGTCTTTTCATCTCAACCTACGACATTCCCCGCATTCTTCATGTCTGAGGACCATCACTGGTTATCAATGACTTCCTCATTAACGAGTTTCATATAGAGACCACGTAGTGCATCACTCTAAAGTAACGGATATTTAATGGATGAGCCGTAAAAAAGTGTGTGTGTGTGTTTATGACAACTGGAAAGTCAGTCTCACGTGATGCGGTATCTAAATCTCGTCATGCGTGACGATAGAACGGGCAGCACGAGGAAACAGCTTAATTGACTCCTAAAGACTTGCAAACGTTACAGACACTACTGTGGGTGTTCCGTCCAAACTAGGTATGTAGACTAGACAGAACGAAAGGGAGCGCAGCGTCAATTCAGTCGAAGAAATAACAGAATTTCATATGGCAAATCTTATTCTTATATTAAGCAAGTTCAAGAAATGTGCTTTTGGGACTTTCACAACTTCTTGAAGTTAAATGACGTAAGCTTTCTGAGCTGGTTTAGACAAGTGATGTACTTGAGCTAATGTTTGCGTACACGCTTTCTTCAACACATTGGCCTAAACTGTTAAATCGAGACGCGGCTGATTGGCCGAGCACATTGAGGCCGTTCCTCGTCGTGGGTTCGAATCCCCCCTCGAGCATGGATGTTTGTGCTGTCTTTAGTATAAGGTAGTTCATAAGCAGTTTGTAAGTCTAGGGACAGATTACCCCATAGTTCAGTCCTATAAGCTTCACTAACATTGACAATTTTTTTATTTATTTTTTGTTGAATCGAGTTTAGAGGAACGTCAAGTAGAGGTACAGTTTTCGTAACAATACTCGAAGAGAGAATCATTGACGAAAAATTGTATTCCCTATCTAATATTTTGCAGCAAGCATACTACCCGCAGAAAAGAAGTTGATCTAAACTGGTAACAAAAGAAATACAATACCACCACTAAAGAAAAATTAAGAGCCAAACATGACTCGTGTATTCATCATTACGTAGCAACATTTTATCACTTTATTTCTGTTTCTTATAACTGTTTTGTGCATATATATATAGAACGGTACTATTGTGGCGGAAGGGACATCAATGATACTGCAATCTGTAATGCTACTTTAGTTAATGTATGTCTCTGGATGAAATTACCGAGAGACTCTCTGGATCAATTTCGTTCGTCTTTTGTCCAGTATGAAAAATAAAAACTTTCTCGTTATTGATCTTGCGCTGACCGTCTTTGCAGCTAGTTGGCTGCCAAATAGCTTTAAGTTTTGTTGCAAAATATAAGTATGTCTGCAGTAATATCACAGTCTAACAAATACAGTCACGACACTTCCGCGGATTTTTGTTATACACTGCGACATCAGCGCTCCAAGCGGAGGGCAAGCTACTTTTATGAATACGATAGTGGATGAGTGCGAATAGTATCGTTTATATCGATTTTAACACATTTTTTTTTACATTAGAGAACGTATGTAGTATCATAAAATAGATAATAACTTAAAAATAGCTCCACCTTTCTCTTCCTTACTTCTCCTAAGATCACTGATAAGGTTGGAAACGGTACATTACGACACAGTTTATTTACTGTTATCTTGTAACCCACAGGGTTATACTAAATAATTTAAATTACTATTAAAATAGAAAAATGACTAGGAAACACCGAATACCCGCCCTTTGGCAGAAAGACGTGTTTTTTCTTCTGAAGAACGTTAACGTTTGTCCACTCTAATTCCAGTGAAATCGGTGAGCGTGGAACGTAGGAAACGAATGTAGAATGCAATAACGACGGTATTTAACATGCCAAATCATTCACCACAACTGTCACTGAAGGAAAACATCAGAAACGTGACAAGAAAACTGAAAAAGCAACCAAACTGTATTCAACAAAGAAGAACCCAATTCCACAATTGTTGCTACAGCTGAATCACAAACGGCAAGAATCTTCAAGACAATGTCTTCTTAAGCTAAAGTAATCACACTCCAAAGAATATGCTCTTATAATAAAGACGAGTGAAGCCTAAACATGTGCGAATCATTAGACCCCATACCACAACGATACGTGTCAAAAAAACTCTTTGTCATAGTAAGAACACACCAAAATAGAAATTTTTGTTTCTATTATGTTTATATTCTACTTACTTTCAGCGGAATAAGCTGCAAATATACACATATTCGTAATTATTGGTTCATGACGAAGTTCTTCGTTATACCACTGAATCAGTAAGTTCGACTGTTTTTACATTACTTTCCGTGTTATGTATGCATCTTGATATATTACTGATGCTTGTAACACAAAAATTATATTAACTATTTCATTAATTACGCACACAAATAATTACAAACAAACATCACTCTTTCGGTGGCTTACCCACCGCTAGGAGCGCTAGTGTCGTTGCAGCTGTCAGTTGGTAACAACTTTTACAGCAGTGAGTGTCGCGACTGTATATGTTAGACTGTGGTAATATTTTATAAGAGCATAGGAGGTGCTGGGAAGCAAACTGTAGCAGATGAATGTTTATTATGCTGACTGCAAGAAAGGTAAAATGTTAACAGGCTACCATAAAGCCTAGAATTTATTATTGGTAGTTGCGTAACATCACGCGTACACGACGTTTCTCGCCGGACTCCAGTGCTTCTGTTGGCAACAGATTAACAATGAAGTGTAGAATTGCGTTAATATTTTTCAAGAGCTACACAGTAAATGTTATTGCTGCTCGGTTTACTCGCAGCAAAATCAATACTGTAACTGCTCTATGGTTGGCAGGTTCTTGTATGTACCCTTGTCCGTTCAGAAAAATAATTTTAGTTTTAATGAAAGTTGTCACCACAAAACATTTATTGGTCAAGTGAGTTGCCACCATTAACCATTGTTGCCAACAACCACTGGAGCCCGGCGAGAAGTGTCGTACAATTTAACCAAATCACGCCACTATCATCATCTTGTGAAATTTCTGTAATTCAGTGTTTTTACAAGCATTTTCTGGTGTCAAATATTTACGATTTGCGAAGTAGTTTAACATTTACGGTGACTGAAGTTGTTAGAATGCGAGAAATCACAGGAAGTGAATGAGTCAGTTGCATTATTCAAAGTTTATTTCTTTAGTTTAGTGAATGACGTTCGTTGTTTCAGTTGTTGGTAAAATCCTAGTTCAGGTGACACCAGCATCTTGTTGATGTACAGATGTTGGTAACGGTGCTGTGAATGATAACCGAAGGAAAACACCCAGAAGTATCGCTGGAAACCAGAGGATGAGTCAATTATGTTTTGTAAACAATTCTGGGTTTCCCATGTAAATGTTAGTGGACATTCGTGAGAGAATTGTAGAAAATAAGTCAATGCTTTGACTAGCGATACTGGTACTGTAAATCTGCGTTGACACGAGTATCTCGTAGCTGAATCTTGACACATTGGTAGGAAACAATGTTTTTTGACGAATTTTAGTGTAAAGGTAATTGCTCCAATTGTCACTGACTTAAACTGAAGCTTGGGTAGTATGTATCTACGTAACATCATATTAGGAAACCTTGACATTTTAATAGGAAATTGTTAAATGTTTCTGATGATATACATACAATATAAATACTTTGATCACATAAAGAACGTTGCAGAATATCTGCTGAAATACATCAAGAATCAGTCACTACATGGGTATGACAGTATTTTTCCTTTACGTAGTTTTGAGCCGCAAAGTCTTATTGCTTTCAGTTTCCATTAATTAAAAGCAATTAACACCCATTCACTGGTTCGGGATGTACTTTTTCTATTCCTTATCTCGTAGCTATTCGTATTCCACAATCTCAAAAAGTGCACGTCAAATAAAATCATATTTTGTTTCCTGTAATGAAAAATTATTGAAATCTACGTCTCACGTAAAGAAGCATTCTCATTCGATCTCAATGTCACCTCTGATTAGCTGCATCCCTTTCCCATCGTTCACCGCGCCGCTACCAACATTTGCACATCAATAAGATGCTAGTGTCACCTACATTAGGGTTTAACCCTCCGCTGTCTTCAGTTAATAAATCGCGATTTTCGAATACGTGGTTGGGCAGGTACGTACAGTTTATTGACCGTGCCGTATGTCGAAAATATTTTGCTGTTTTCTACGTAAATATCAGTATTTTCTAGTAATATGTGGTTAGGCAGCAACGTAAAAGTGCAGCTGTAATTGCTGCAAGAGAAATAATCGGCAATCACATTTATACTCTTCCTTGTCCAATTATGTTGCTGATTCTGCGATGTGGCACGCTTTTACAGTTTACGGTTAGGCAAGAAATTTAGAGTATTGAGATGACACGAGCTACCATCAAATTTCCACTGCTGCTTGTGAAATCAGACAGTATTGTTGCAACTACTAGATCTATCGTGCCTACGTATATTGAAATGCACGATCTTTCAATTAGTCAATATTGTTTACACTTTTCCATATCTAAGATTTTTGCTAGGTTTAACGAGAATATTTTAATGAAAATAAACATAAAATGGTTAAATTTTACTTCCAGCGTCGACGGTGTAGTGTGCTAATGTTAACCAAACGTTCCCTTTCTGATAATTATTAATTTACTGACCGGACAACGGTATATACAATAACTTTCCAATCAGTAAAGCAGGAACAGCATTAATTACTTTCTGTATTTCACGATCAATACAAAAACTGATTTCATCTCATTCTACGTTCTTGAATTTTCAGAGACGTTGCCAACACTGGCACACTACGCCACCGAGGCCGTAAGTGAAATTTTTACGCATAAAATATGCTATAAATAAGTCACATCCATCATAATCGGAGACGCCACGAGCTGAAATATGTAGTACCCTGTGTGTCCCGATGTGGATTTTATCACCGCATCTACATGTATACTCTTAGAAGCCACTTCGCAGTGTGTGGTGGCGGGTACCATAGTCACTTCCCCAATTTCTGTTCCAGTTGCGACTGCTTTGAGAAAAGAACGATTGTTGGTAAGCCACAGAGTGAATGTTTGTAATTCCATGGGACCAAACTGCGTGGTCAGCAGTCCGTAGCTTATTAACTAATTACACTAAGGTAAACTATCCTAAGGACAAACACACACACACACACACACACACACACACACACACACACACACACACACACAGTGAGCTGAAGATTTATCTTCATTGTCTTTCCGAAAATGTTCAAATGTTTGTATAGTCTATGGGATTTAACTATGTGGTCATCAGTCCCTAAACTTACAAACTACTTATGAACTACGTACGAACTAGGACGGCACAAATATCCATGCCTGAGGGGAATTCGAACCCCCGACCGTAGTGGCCGTGCAGACCGTGACTGGAGCGCCTTAGTCCCCTCGGCCACCGCGGCCGGCTGTCTTTCCGGGAGATATATTAATGGGAAGCGGTATATTGGTTGATTCTTCTAGAAACGTACATTCTCCGGACTTTACAGCGAAGTACATCGTGATGCACAACACTCTTGCAGCTTCCGCCACAGAATTCAGCTGGCCAGGTCCGTAACGTTTTCGCGCTTACTAAATGTACTTTTAACGAAAGATCTAACGTTGCATCTATGTTGATGGCCAATTGCTAATCTCTGCACTAATCCCCAGCAGTTCTTTCTAGATTCCGTTAGAATTTTCTAGCGTTGCGATTTCAGTGTGTAGAACAGCATTACGGGCGACAGATTTCAGAGAATTTCGGACCTAATGCACTACGCCATTTAGAAAATAGTGGAAATCGGCAATTCGCTCAATTCGGCTGAGACGGGTACACAAAATACGGTTGATGTGCTCCTAACGAATCTCTCGGCATACAGTTTTAGTTATGTGTGGAAACTAGATACCGTATATACATTATCAGTTTGATCAGCCTAGAGTTTGAACTCATCTCCTCCCCAATTTTATTTCAGTGCTTTGACTAAGACACTTCTCGTTCGTTCTATATTCTAGCAATGAAAAGTAGGAAATGTACGAAGTTAATTTCTAACAAAACCAATCGATAAAATACTGCGATTCGTTCTGCTCTCAGAGAAATCAAATATACGCGATGATAAGCACTGATAATGTCGCAAACGGATAACACTTCAATTACTTGAAGTGTTCAGTAGACCAACTAAAGTGATAGGGACAGTATGGACGGTATTCTTCCACATCACATTTGTAAAGACTGAGCGGGATGACGGCCAAACCGATAACACCAGAAGATGTATACAAACAGGAGAAGCTTTAGAATTCCACCCTGCTGTAGTATCTCTCTTTAAGAATGTAGAGTAGTAGAAAAACAGTTGTCTCGTTCAAATTAACTAAAAAATAAATGCATTGTAGGACCACGTAAAACTGTTTTGCCTATTCAACATAAAATTAATTTCGGATCCACAAATCGAAAAATGACTATAGTTTATCAAGCTAGGAACTTGTTTTAGTGATGCGGCCGACTTTGTTTCGGTACCCAGGGAGGTCAGAGATAATCTAAAAAATTTATGTCGTTACACGGTGGTTTGTGTTCAGGAAGAATCTTAGAAAAGAAAAATAGGTTCGTTGCGGTAAATAGTTAAAAAGCCTACAGACACGACGTAACCGTTTTTGATCCTTGTTTGGTTTTCTCATACCAAACAAGAATGCGATTAAAAAAACTTACACTGGATGGCAGGAGGGTACGAAACAAACTCTTAGGATCGGCTGTTGCAGGCACTTCAGATAAGTAAACAACGAGCATCGCCTCTATCAGGCTTCTATAATTTTGGTGCCTAACGAGTTTATTTGCTACCGTTAAAAGCTAATTAATTCGGAACAGAGAAACGAATGTTTTTTTTTTATTAACAATAATCCATTATCACAACCTATCCTCCTACAGCCTTACAACCTATACATACACACTGCTTACGATCGCGCTGCATCAGACAGCTGAACGCTATGTGCGATAAGAAGTGTACGAGTTGTATCACGACAGCTGATCACTATGATCCAACGTTGGGGATGTGTGTTTCAATTAACGGTTTGTCCGTTCTCTTGTGAACGTCCTTACAAAGATTTTCATAAAGTGTCATTGTACTGCGTTTACTCGTTTGTCAAGGGGATCCTGTATATGAACAAGGTGGCTGTAGCTAAAATTAGGAAATGAACGCTGACACAAAAATATAGCCTTTTAGGGACTCAGTTAACAAAACGACACATTAACCGTCACCTCTAAACATTTCTATCGAACGCTGCATACTTCACGTCATGGAGGGGGGGTTCGAATCTCCCCCTCGAGCATAGAAGTTTGTGTCGTCTTTAGTATAAGCTAGTTCATAAGTAGTTTGTCAATTTAGGTTTACGAACATTTGAACATAGTTAACGTTTTCACTTAGCACAATTACAACAGACTAACATAAGGTCAAACAGCGATCGAAATGAGCACAAGAAGTTCATTCTAAAAAATACAGAACGTGGATAACGTCTATGGTAAAAAGTGCAAAAATCAATACAGCCGTCTTGCGTTATTTCCTGATTTCTATACTCTTCGATACGGATGTCGATTAAGAACGACTAATGAACGAAATATTGCCGACCTTTGCCCGAAACAAGTATCCAGTTTTCGAAACACATGCCTTAGGTTTGACAGTAACTACCTAAATTAATGGAATAATAGGGAGGCTCGACGAAAAGTGGATAATTGGGTATCTCCCACCTAAAAACCAGGTGATCACATAGTCAAGTATAAATTTGAATACTTAATAAATCACGGAATAATGTAGATAGAGGTAAAAATTGACACACATGCTTGGAGTGACATGGTGTTTTATTAGAAAAAAAGGTAAAATATTGCTAGACGCTTATCACTTGGTTCATAAAACCATCCATTTTTGTTGGACACGCGACCTTACGTTGGCATGTATGAAAAAATTGTTGAAATGTCTTGGTCGCAGTTAGCTTTATTTCATGAAGCGTTTCGAGACATCATTTTAAAAGACGATGGGAATTACACCATCTTGGTATAGATTCATGAATACAAATTTAAAATACCATCATGGATGTCTGGTGAAGGTGTTCAACCAGACATCCATGATGGTATTTTAAATTTGTATTCATGAATCTATACCAAGATGGTGTAATTCCCATCGTTTTTTAAAATCTTTTTCTGATGATGATGTCTCGAAACGCGTCATGAAATAAAGCTAACTGCGACCAAGACATTTCAACAATTTTTTCATACATTGCTAGACGCGTGACATCTCCTGCGCGCGTTGTTTGGTGGTGATCGTGTGCTCAGCCGCCACTTTCGTCATGCTTGGCCTCCCAGGTCCCCAGACCTCAGTCCGTGCGATTATTGGGTTTGGGTTTACCTCAAGTCGCAAGTGTATCGTCATCGAGCGACATCTGTAGGAATGCTGAAAGACAACATCCGACGCCAATGCCTCACCGTAACTCCGGACAGGCTTTACAGTGCTGTTCACAACATTATTCGTCGACTACAGCTATTGTTGAGAAATGATGGTGAACATATTGAGCATTTCCTGTAAAGTATATCATCTTTGCTTTGTATTAATTTGTTATGTTAAATGTTCAAATGTTTGCAGAGCTTATGAGACGTAACTACGGGGTCATCAGTCCCTAAACTTACAAACTACTTATGAACTATCTTATACTAAAGACGGCACAAACATCCATGCCCGAGGAGGGATTCGAACCCTCGACCGCAGCGGCCGTGCAGACAGTGAATGACACGCCGCAGACCACTCGGCCACGCGGCTGGCAATTTTTTATTTTAATTATCGTTTTTCTGATCAGATGAAGCACCATCTGTCACTTTTTCTTTTTTTGTTCTAATAAAACCCCAGATCTTTTCCAAGCACGCGTGTCAATTTGCACCTCTCTATCTACATTATTCCGTGATTTATTAAGTTTTCAAATTGTCACAGACCTTTCTATCACCCGGTAGTGAGAGTTGGCGTATATGCAGTACAAATCCTTTTTATATTTGTAGATCTTCTGTCTCTTGAGATGCTACGCATACGAAATCTGAAGTAAACCTCTCATGACATACCTGCCAACTTTTGAGAAGGGTTATCAGTAAAAATCAGGCGTGGCAAAATTCTGACGAATTTCGACATACCCCGGATTGACGAAAATACAATAATTCATCCTTCAAACAAGACTTAAGTCGTATCTAGGCTTACTTACATAATAGTCCAATGTTTCTAGATAAACAATCTAGAAGAAATCCGTGCTAAAAAGCAGTTCAATATTTGTTTGCAGCATACATAAAAGGATTTGCTTGGTAAATTAAACAAGATATGCGTTAATTGACAAAGGCATTGCACAATAAAACTAGTTTAAGGTAACACAGGCAAGAAGTAATATAATACACAATGTACATCACATGGTAGCAATTGCAGCACACTGATTTGCAGCCAAACAAACAGCTCTGAACTGCCTCTGAAGCTCATTCACCAACCTCTTAGTTTCATTCTGTCCCTTGCTTAACATGGAAGAAAACTGTCTAACTGCAATTTTGTTTAACCTTGGTGCAAACTAGTTTATGATGTAGTCACAGACAACACGTACAGAAATACTTTCTCACTGATGAAAAGAAAAGTATTTATAAGCATCCTGGAGATCGATCAATGTGTTCTAGATTTTAAAACCAATAACCAACTCATAATCACTTTTTTTAATATTTGGACCAGAGCCTGTTCATACCCACGATTCACACGGAAGAACTGATATCCCGGCTTTAAATTCAGTTCCAATTATGACAAACTGTTAAAAGAACCAATCATAGCAAAATGTGGTAACTATTATAGACTTGCCTTTGACACACGCAAACAATCGACTGTGCGAAAGTGTTTGGGATTATCTAAAGTTAAAAGTTTTAAATTTCTGTCCCAGAAGTCGTAAAATAACACTCCATCCGTAAAACCGTAAAATGATGCAAATTTCCGTAAATTTTACGGATAAACTGTAAAAACTGGCAGCTATGTCACGGGCTGCGTGTGCCAGCCCCATCGCCAGCTTTGCAGACTCCGCTGTTACTCGTGCGGGGCGCCCTTGGCGTCCTGGCCTCAGCGACCTCCAAGGACACGCACCGTCTGTCGCTTCCTCCGGCCCGCCTACCTGTCGGCTGTTGCAGATCCTTTGTCAGGAAGGAACCCCGCCGCCGTGACGCTTTCAAATGGAGAGATCGCCCGCTGCCTTTGGAGCGCACGGAGCGTTCGCCCGACTGTTACAAACAAACCGTCCCCACTTTGTCTATATCGAGCCCTGACTCTAGAATCCCGGTCAAAGTTCCGACGCAGGTGGACTGCCTTCGCCCTCGGCCAGCCATTGTATGTTGTGAGGACGCGCTATGTAGAGCCGGTGGGTGCATGTTAAGCGCGGTCCTTTCCATATGGATGAGTCCACGAGAGAGACAGTTGGGCCGGCAGGTATCTATACCTGTCCAAAACACCTGTAGGACAGCCAATAATTTATTTGTAGGCTCAAGCCGCCAGAACACGGCACGTGCATTCTCACGTCAACGTTGACCCTGTCGAGTTTCTTGTTGTAACAGAAGCAAATCGGGGAAGTTTTCGGAAAATGCAGAGAAATATCTAGCATGACATATTCGGAACGCAGATTTGAAGGTTGATCGTCGATATGGGAGAACGCACATCTCTTTTCAGTACCGAGGCGGAGACGGCGTATTGTCTGTCAATAGCAGCACAGACAAAAATGTTACTCTTTGGTAGTAGGTAGGGTTGGCAGATGGTCGGGATTACTATGCATTCGCCCGACATTTCGCACGACGTCCGGACTCCAGATAAAATACAGGATCTCCTGACAAATATATTTTCGTACTATTTTGCACGAAACTAAGATTTTAATTTTCCATACACACTTTCATTCGTTTCATTTTTGAACGGAAGACAGAATTTCGTAAACACACGGAGCCGCGGCGGAGCGGATTGAGGCGATGCGCGAGGCCGTTCCCTGTCGGGGTTTCGAATCCCCCCTCAGGCATGGATGTTTGTGCCGTCTTTAGTATAAGGTAGTTCAGAAGTAGTTTGTACGTTTTGGGACTGATGACCTCGCAGTTAAGTCCCTTAAGCTTAACAAACATTTGAAACACACGTATATGTCAAGTAACAAAATTTTCTTTAATGCGAGCAAAACGAACACAGATTTAAAAATTTAACTACTTAACTACGCAGTGGATATGATTTAATAAATGTAGAGTTAATGATAAAGGTCATCGCTTCAATTTTAAATCATTTCTGAGTACTAATATAGCACCCAAATTGGCGTGCTTTGCAAAATCCAGTAACAAATACAAATGGCGACGTAGAAATTGAATTTAAATTTATTATGCATCTGCCAACCGAGTGTACTTTCTTTGGGATGGAAACACTTAAAATTTTTAATTATAATATTTACTTCTCCTATAGACAACTACAGAATTCCGATATTTTGAAAAATTTTCCACGTTTTTAGTCCTCCAATCAGATCAATCACAAAGATACCGTTTTCAGTACTATTTCTAATAATTAAAAGAATTTTCCAATGTTTATAAATCTAAAGAACTTATACTAACACACACACACACACACACACACACACACACACCAGGGAGAAATAACCCCTGACGGCGAGCAACCGCCCGCTCCAAGCGGAACTAATTTCATTAGTTGTTACAAGAGTATCTTATAATCAAATATGTTGTTTCACCGCCTTCTACTAGCCTGTTATAGACACAAGTTTCCCCAGTACTTTAAAGGCTAGCCTACACGACGACACCAGGTTGCGACACTCGTTGCGTGAAATGAGTTGCGCGCAACTGGTTTCGTGTATGTCTGTAGACACGACGCCAATACTATGCACTTCAGTTTCGTAGTTTTGTGAAAGCCGTAGTCGTCGTACGATGAAAGTTTTTTTGTGCGTGTAAGAGTTGTGGCGGAGCTATTGCTTCTCTGTGTGAAGTCGCTACATAAGACTAAACATAAAAAGAATAAAAACGTTTGTGTTCTTGACTGGATTAAAAAAAGACGTCAGCTCGGTTGCTCAGCGACCTTGCTGAAAGAAATTGTGGTTGAAGACGCTAGACGTTATTTTAATCAACTTAGAATGTCATCATAGCAGTTCACGTTCCTTTTAAACAGAGTTAGTAATGCAATAAAGGAACAAGATACTGTTATGCGTCAAGTATTATTACCAGAACTTAAATGACAAAATGCATTACGTTTCTTGGCACGTAGACATTCATATTGGTATCTGCAGTACCTGTACCGTGTTCCTAAATCCACAATTGCCATAGTTCGTTTGTATAGGTATTTCGAATTGAATGTATTTTAGTCTGCAGTGCACTAATCGTCAAGCCATTAATATTAAATTCACGAATAATTGCTTCAAGCGCACAAACAGGTCGCTGCTTTTTCCTGATATTTTCATCGTTGAAAGCCCACAAACACTCGTGCATAACATATGTCCAAAAACAGAACTATCCTTCCCTTTCCCCCTTTATGTTGGATGTTGTTCTGCTTTGGTTATAACCTAACCTAAAAACACGCGCAATCAGTTTCGCCAAAGTTGGAAGTTGCCGAAGCTGTTGAGTTTCGCCAACGAGTTGCGCGTACGCCTGCCGCGCATGCGTACTGGCCAGTAGCGCAGTTTCATGAAACCTAGTGTCGTCGTGTAAACTAGCCTTAGGAGTTAACGGCGGAAAGTCTCGGTAATTCTACACACATCCTAGAGCCGCGGTGGAGCAGCCGAGCTGTCTAAAGCGTCTCGCTGCGGAGCGCGCGGTTGCTCGTCGTGGAGGTTCCAGTCCTCCCTGGGGCATGGGTGTGTGTGTTAGTTTACCTTACGTTCGTAAGCTACGGACTGATGACCATGCAGTTTGGTCCGATAGATTTACAAACATTTGAACAAACATCCTAGAGACAACGAGTAAGGACTGGCAGCCGAGGAATGCCGCTAATCATCTTGTCTTGCCGCGAATCGTCTACAGCAACAACTGGTGAAGTTCAAAGAAAGGGCGATACCTTATGCCGAAGGGTAGGCGGGCATACTCTGACAGACGGACGTCACGTTGAATAGACGAATTGTTTGCCTTCTTGTGCGCACCTCTCGCAGCAGAACACGCGGATTTCAGTTACGTTCAGGAACTGTGGAGTCGCTGAAACGCCGTCGATTAGGTCCTTCCTTTCCTGTACAAAGTCCAAGTGTGCTGTAAATATTGTGCGCTGCCTTGACATAAAATTTAAACTCGTAGACGGAAGCCCACCTATTTGACTAGGGTCTTTACTGTTTGTATTGATTACTTGTAAGGTTACGTAATCTTTATGTCGACAGTATCTGGCAGCCTCTAGCAGTTCACAGCTGGCGTCGTAAACAGGCACGCCCCCAATTCTCGTGAACTACCGAGGTCATCCCTCGGGTGTGGACCCTCTGAACAGCGCCCAGGAGAAAAGAGGGAAAGGGCTTACGGCTAAAGCCGACCATGTCTAACTTTTTACGTTTATGTCCGGCCAAATTTATAAAGGTTGGGCGAAACGTTTTTCCGTTTTTATCAACAAAGCCACTGAAGATAATGCTCCGTAGGATATAAAAGTGCTGAACGTATAAATTTAACGCTGGTCTGTATTAATGAATCACTCTCACTGTTAATTGATTGCTGCTAACACATGTTATGACGATGCATTTCTTCTAAGCAGACCACTTTCTTAAATTTAACACACCTGTACTTCGCAACTTAATGGAAATATGTTGTTCATTAAGTTTACGTATATCTTATGCTTTCATCTAATGAAATAACAGGATAACCTTTTTTTATCTTCACGCTAATTTTAATTAGAGATATAATAGAGGGTGGTAAAACCTTTTCTTCAATGTGCTGTGTTTACTGATACCTTATTCAAATTAATCTTCAAGTTTATCTGTATATTTCCGTCTCGTTTTCCACATCTTTAAAAGAGGTAATCAAAAATTTGGGCCAAAACATTAACATTTTCATTCCCAGTGCAACGCCTCCATACTAACTGTCTACTACAAAAATTGCTGGAACATTTAGTATTGATCCAAAACCCTAAGGAAGGAAGGAAAATTAAGGTTTTAAGTACCATGGACGTTGTCATTAGAGACAGGACACATGCTCTGAATTTGAAGAATGGGGAAGGAAATCGATCGTGCCTTTTGAAAGGAACCATCCCGTCATTTGCCTTGAGTAATTTAGGGAAATCACGGAAAACCTAAACACTAAACAGCATGGCTGGAGGTGAGATTGAACCACCGCCCTCAAAATTAAATTTCAGTGTGATACGAAAGCAATTTATCTTTGAGTTAATAGTGATGATCGCATTGTTAGTAATGGCAAGAAAGTTGGAAGATCACCTAAAATTACACAAAAATGCTAATAAATTTGGACACGTTGACGAATAAAACATGAGTAGGTAGTCAGGCACATGCAGAATGCGTCATTTTCTTAAGTGGCTACCAAGGAAAACAGAAGACCATCGGTTTAGACAATTTGAGAAGACTTTGTTCGTACTCCTGAGAACAACGTGCTTATGTTCACCCAACGAGAACCTGATTGGCAGAAAATATTGTTGATCATCAGGAATTTTGTGAAATAATTATGACTGATGGTTTCAGTAATGCCGAAGGTGGAGCCCAGACCTAAAACTTGAAGAGAAAAACTCTGGACCAACCACATGAGGAAGTCTTGAGAAACTCATCGGGAGAACAACAGCTTACTGCACGTGTTTACGTAGATCGGTGGGGGAGTTGAGTTTGTGACACTTGCGGGGAGTGACACTTGCGCGGAAAGGGAATGTGTAGACACTTGCGCGGAGACCCGGACGCTGCAGGTAGTGAACAGGGTGTTCCAGAAGTAGCGATACACCACCCCTACTCCACGCCTTCCAGCCGCTTCCTGTGCCGTATTCAGGGAAAGGCCCACCGAGCGAGGTGGAGCAGTAGTAACGGGACATTAGCTAAAAATAGGGTATATTACAAGATTCACATCTCTCACATTCCGGCCCAAAATTTGCATGGGCCTATATTTCGCATTCATTGAAAAATGCGAATTTTTCCGGTACCTACTGTTTACTTTGTACATATTTAAGGGCAGAAAATAAAGTTATCTCGCAATATTTCTGATTAAATAGTGTTTCACACCAAAATACCATTTATGACAATTTCGGATTTACTGCATTTTGAGTCAGAATTCGCATCTATATTCGAATTTATCGCAAATACGAATTTTTCCTGTCCCTAGAATTACCTCTAAAAATAAACAGTTGATCAAGGCACTAAAAGCAAGGGCAGATCTTTAGGTGTATTTCTACAAATAACTAAAACACAATTTGATCGTGGAATTATATACAATCTCATTATAAAGGTTTTTTGTAGGTGGTTTTGAGCAGCTTTTAAATATGTTACAAATTGCATTATGAAATATAGACAACTACACGTTATGTTTATTATCAGATATCGATTTCGGCTAATTTGAGGTCATCTTCAAGTCTCAAACAACAGGTGTTACTTATGCATTTTTCCAGTGGCACTCATAACCTTTAACTGTTTACACACAAGGTCTAACGTTGTTAATCGCGTTAGCGATGAAAAGAGAACCCAGAATCTTTGCGTCTAAATGATACATATATTGGTGTGATGTCTTATTTCGAAAGAACAGACATCACACCAATACATATATAGCTCTCGGTGAAATGGAACGGTACGATGTCGTTACGTAGCCCAGCACGGCGACTGCAAACGCAGGAGAAGTGCAAACAACGTTCTCTCCTCAGAGGTATGATTATATTTGGGTTCGGCGTAGACTTCTACAACATACAGTCTACACGGCGAAGATTACACAAAAAAATTAAAATTTTCGTCTACTTTGGCGATAGCAACCAAATTTTAGAATCGTGTCTACTATGTAAAGCTTTAGCAACACAAAACGCTTCAAGTCCATAACTTCACTGGTTTTCGAGTTCTGAATTATATGTTAATATGTTTTTAATGTTATTATAGAAAAAAAATTTGGGACTCTCACTAAAATTTTCATATGGCAGATTTTGTAGGTATATTCACAAGACGTAATTCAACGGTTCTGTGCATTGATCTTATGAGAAATATCAATCATTTGTTTTCAGTGTTTATTTCAAATTTCTACATTTAAGTTTCTTTAATTATCAGTACTTAAATGTGGTTATGAAATAAATAAATTACGTGTATATGTGTAGTCTTATGCGGCCAAACTACTTAGGTCATTGGTCGCTAGAGTTACACACTACTTAATCTTACTTAAAATGACTTAGGAAAAGTACAAACAAACATACCCATGTCCGAGGAAGGACTCGAACCTCCGACCGGACCGGCCGCGCAATTTGTGACACAAATTACATGTTTGATAATATTAATGCTTAGAAGTATGAAATCACGTCAAAACTACTTCGTGCAAAAATTTTGACAAAAATAGTTGGCACTGAGTTTAGAAAAACAACTTGCAACTTGTTTCTCCCTGTTGGTTTATGCCGAGTTCGGAGTAAAAATGGTTCTATATGACGGTGATGGAAAATAGAATTTATCTTTAGCATTTTTCGGTGTGTGACATTCCCTTACACATTCCGTATTTCATATATTTCTTAGATGTATTTTTAATTCGAATACAGCCAAATCGTTTTGGGGTCTACGAATAAACGCTTCAAGTATGTAAAATACTCATTGACTTATTACAAACGTTTTTTAATTGAAGGTTTAAGATTGTGTCTTCTATTTAAAAGCATAATAGCTATTTTTAAAGAGATGGAAGTTGCGTGATAGTGGGGTTAACTACATAGCGGTCAATTACATCAACGTATCTGTGCAGGATGCCTAATATATTTATTGCTTGCGCAGGTGTCTTGATATGCTTAGTGTTCTGAATAATATGCTTTTAGGGGGTATGACTGTGGAAAGTCATCGTCTTGTAGTAGCAGAGAATGTCTTAATAACTCTCCAAACATTATCACTATTAAAATACCTTTTTGTTTACAGGAGGAACACTCAACGGATTAATATGTAGTTAGAACAAGTTACTATATTGCTCTTCAGCTTTGAAAGGGTTGTGCAATTTCACTGATTTTCGTGTTATGTTGACAGTGTGGAAACTTGACCACAGCAGTGCTAGACTTCTTAGTGTGCCTGTACCCAGGAAAAGCCATCAGCCGCCCCAAGGGCCCCGGGTTCCGCGCAAGTGTCACTCCGCGCAAGTGTTACAACCCCGGGGGAGTTGGCCTACCCGCTTCTCTCAGGCTTTCTGCGATGAAGCAGAGAATGCGCAACTAAAGGTGCCCTCATTGTCAGACCGTCCTTGTAATCACCGTCTGACCTCAATGTTACAAATATTGACAAAATAGTATCAGTATAGCCAATAAGCACTGACCGTGTAACATCGATGTTTTGAAAATATTATTCCTTCAGATGTTGGCAGAGCTCCATGATGTAGCCAGACGTCTAATGCTCATTGTTTGTATTTCCTGTCGGCTTTGATGCATAGCATACTTATGATCCAATTTTCTGAGTAGCCTTAACACTCAGAATACAGCTGGTTTTTCTCACTGGCGGGAGGTGCGCTTGCCAGCAAGAAAAATGTTTGTTTGGATTTGAAATCATGTGTAATGTTTGTTTGAAGTCTCCAAGTACTCATTCTCAAGAAATCGGTGAGTAAAATCTCGTTATTCACGCGTCGAGTGATGCTGCAGTTTTGTGCGACTCTTCTAATGAAAAGAACACTAAATGTAGAGCAAGAGGTTTAGTCGCTAACGCAAAACGTAGCCGTAAAAAATGAAGTTTCTTCGCCAGAAAATATAGAACGTGTCACGGCACTACAGTAGGAATTTCACAGAAATTAACTACACGCCTATCCTCCCACCTAACTTTCAAATGAACGAACGTTTAAATTAGTCAAGGATATCTTATTGCAAGTAGTGCAATAGTTCTCTTTCAAATCAAGCAATAAAATCTTGCCTAACTTCCAGTAATACGTTCACTGCCATCAGTCCATGTGTGAAGGAGAATTTGCGTAGGTGCTACGAAGATCGTAGCATCTACATCTATTCAGACAGCCAGGCAGCCCTGAGATCACTGGCAGCTCCTGAAACAAGGTCTAAAATTGTTGCAGAATGTCACAGGGTTCTGGTGGAGCTAGGGGAAAGCAATAGAGTAAACCTATTGTGGGTCCCTGGCTACTCGGGAATCAGTGGCAACGAACATGCCGACAGATTAGCCAGGATGGGGGCAGAGTCTTCATTTATTGGACCGGAACCTGTCCTGACAATCACCAAGGCAATGATCAAATTGGAGCTACGTAACTGGCTCAGAAGACAGCACGTAGAATATTGGACCAAAGTCCATCAACAAAAACATGGCAAGGTAATGATGCCAAAGCCATGTTTTAAAAGCTCTGCAATCCTGTGCCTGAACAGGAGAGAGAATATACTCATGTTTGGATTTCTGACAGGCCATGGGAATTTCAAAAAACACCTACATACAATGGGAATAACAGAAGAGGACCCTAAATGTAGGATCTGTGATGACTGATGAAACTGCATCACATCTAATCTTCGAATGCATTGCATTTGAGAGTAAAAAGCACAGAACATTTGGGACAACCAGACTCGAAGAAATTGTGTCTAATAAAGAAATGGTAAAGGACTCCTTGCACTGTTCAAGGGCAGTGGTTGGCTTTACTAGATATACAGGGAGCTATACCGCACAATAAACTTAGTTTCGGTGCGGGCAGTGGCGGGTTGGACCAAGACTGTTTTGGCTTCCCTGGAAAAATCAAATCAAAATCCAATAATATGTGACATACTTCTATTAAATTAAGAAGTCCCAGAACAGTTTCGAAACAGTGAAGGTGAATAAAAATGTATGGTTACTTCAGGACGCGAACCAAGTATACTTCGCTCATCCATCCACTACACGAAATTGTGTTGTAGAACAAAGGACCACTTCTTTTATATCAAGATCTACCGTAAGCTTTAATCGGCGATATGTCGTTAATTGCCATTTAATATAATGAATCTATGTGGCACAAAACATTTTTCATGTATTTTCGATAATCCGTTGCCTCGAAATGGATCTTTCGTGAAACTTAAGTAATGAAGCACGATAATTCTTTAACTGCAGCCATCATTTTATTATAACAAATTGCACCAATAAACACCGCGTTTTCGAGGGATTCTTAATGTTCTGCTGCTCTGGCGCTTAGACCCCAACTGGGATGGTGTTTCGCCAGCCTAGTGCATGTCTCTCTAGTTGAGATCACTTCGGCGACTTTCATGACGATTATGAAATGACGAGGACGACAACACCCAGTCTCCCAACCGAGAAAATCTCCAATCCGACCAGGAATCCAACCGGGTCAATATTATGTATGTTCTAGTGTATAACCACAAAATATGGGCTACAGCTGAAAGTTACAGAATCTTAGTAGTAATATGACGCGAAGTGTAATTTTGTATTTCACTGTTGACCTTCGCCTTAACGAAGGAAAAACTATTTGAATGGCTACGAAATCTTCCTTCCGTAATTTTTTTCTCTCCTCTATAGGACGAAGATCCGTATCATTGGCGACTAATGGGTTCGTAGATCACACGTCTGTGGGCAAATAGCAGCGATCGATCGCTGATCGCATGAAATTGCAAGGCAATCTGATGGCTCGCATATTTCTGTGTGCAATAAGGCTGCGCGACCGGTGCAACGATTTGTGTCAACATGGTATCGACTCTTTAGTTATTTATCGAGTTTGTGCAGTTTTGATTTGTTTCGCTACTCTCACTTTCTGAAATTCAGGAATCACGAAGAGTGGAGTATAGGTGCAGAATCTTAACTTATTCCTTTGTTCTGACTGCGATATTTCAGTTTCCTATTAAATATTTATCTTGTTAACAGAATTAAGTCCAATAATATTAAGGGGATATTTTGATTTAAAGTCTAGCACAATTTTATTATACATCTGTACTCCAGTTGGTTGTCATTTCATATAATCTAAATCTCTCGTATAACAGTTATGGTAATCAGTAGTGCTGCTGTTAAGGTATTTCTGTAGATACTTGGAAACTGCAGAACACGTAAACATTTAAACTATAAGAGACGTTAATGGATAGGGAGCTGAGACCTAATAAATGAAAACTGAGTAGTCTTAGAACAACGGGAACAAGGTGCATAGTGCACTTCACGCCAGTGAAAAGGCTAAGATACCCTCCAAAAAAAAAAATTCAAATGTCAGCTTAAGGGACTTAACTGCGGAATCATCAATTCCTGAACTTATAAACTACTTATGAACTACCTTATACTAAAGACGAGTCAAATATCCATGCTCGAGGGTGGATTCGAACCCCCGACCGTAGCGGTCGTGCAGACTGACTGGCGTGTCGCAGACCGCTCGGCCATTGCGACCGGCAGATATCCTCCGAAAACACCTATATTTCCGAAAAGAATTCGTTCTAAACAGCTTTAATAACAATTTTAGTTTTTATGTTTTGACATACTCTTGAGGCAGTCTGTAGCGACAACTGCTAAAGATAGCAATTCGTTTCTATAGCAAGAAGGAAGAAAATGGGTTAAAGTTCCGTTGACGTCTTGGTCATTAGGGACAGATCGGGAGCTCGTAGTTTTGTCCAGGATGAGAAAGGAAATCGGCTGTACTGTTGGAAAGGAACCATCGCGGAATTTACGTGAAGCGATTTAGGAAAATCACGGAAAAACTTAAATCTGGATGGTCGACACGGGTTTGAACCGACGTCCTCCCGAATGCCAGTCACGTGTTACCACTAGGCCACCTTGCTCGCTTGTTTGGGTAGCACAACTGCTCGACTAAAGGAGACCACGTGGGTATCGGATTTTAGAATTTGATATCTATGGTACGTGAAGTTCAGAACTCAAAAAACCACCAGCCAAAGCCATTCGACGCAAATTTTAAAAATTCTCGAGAAAACAGACTTTGAAGTTTTGCAAGTACATGTGGCACATGAAAGTACCTCTATGTAAAAGCGTAGCAGCATCTGTCGCCGAAGTTGAAGTGGTAGCGTCCTTACTTCGTAATCATTCGGTCCGTGGTTCGAATCTTGCCGTTTATTCGTTGTGGTCGAATACTGACAATTTTAATATCTAATGGTAATTTTTACGAAAAATACAATATTTTTTATTTATTCATACTGCTCTATAATTTATAAAGGGTTGTTAATAATGATGGTTCCAAAAACAAATTACGTTTTTGCAGTATTGGCTTCGCCGCGGTGGAGTAGCCGAGCTGTCTAAAGCGTCTCGCTGCGGAGCACGCGGTTGCTCGCCGTAGAGGTTCGAGCCCTCCCTGGTGTGTGTGTGTGTGTGTGTGTGTGTGTGTGTGTGTGTGTGTGTGTGTGTGTGTGCGCGCGCGCGCTTAGGTTAGTTTACCTAGGTTTAAGCAGTTTGTAAGCTACGGACTGATGACCACGCAGTTTGGTCCGATAGATTTACAAACATTTGAGTGTCGGCTTCACTTCAAGACGGTTGTCTGTTCAGTTTGTGAATAATTTGACGCTGTTTTGGAAAGTCAACTCCACAGCTACTAATGGCTTTCCAAGCAGCTAACCTACTGAACCATCGTTTTAGGTGACGACAAAGTGTTCAGTTCGTCTACATATACATAAACAAAACCAAAAGTTGACACAAAACGAGGGATTAAGGATCCCAAAATGTTTTATATAACTGAATTTGAAATAGTGTGAATTTGTTTACACCCTTCATGAAGTTACTGTTTTATAATGCTTATCACCGTGTCGTGTGAGGCTACATTGAAATGAAGGAATTTGTTTTTAATTTTTCAGTATTGCCACCAATATATTTTCCTTGATTTTTGTGTTATTTTCTTTTCAATTTAAATCGTCATTATTGATAACCTTTTATAAAATATAGAAAATTACGAATAAACAACATTACGAGCATTGTTCCAAAAGATTACCATTAGGTATTAAAATGATGGAAGTATTTGAAAAAAAAAAAAAACGAAAAATAAACAAAAATAAAGCTGTAACAGCCTCCCCATGGTTAAGAGGCTAAAACTGTACCACGTGCGCTACACGTGCTTTAATTACTGGTACTTCTATGTACCTACAAAATTTTCTCGAGAATTTTTTTTAGAGTTGCGTCGAATGGCTTTGGCTGGTTGTTATTTAAATTCTGAACATCACGTACCAAAAATATAAAAAAAAATTCTAAACTCTGACACCCATGTGGTGTGTTCAAAATTGGCAGATAACTTGCGATGTCGCCTGCGTCTTGTGTGGCCCCTTCTGGAGTTGGCAACGCGACGGACGCTGCGGCTCCCTCGTCCAGATCCGCTTCCGCCTCAGCTGGCGCGGCGATAGTACCCTCCGCCTCCGCGCAGTCCAGTTAGGCGGTGGTCGCGGGGCGTTCACCGTCCGGGCGCGGGCGGCAAGGATGGCCGTTGAACCTGCGACCGGCTCTCCAATAGAAAGCCGCCTTCTTGCCGCGATTGTTCTGCCGTGGCAAGAAAATCGTGACTGCCGGGGTCCGCGAATAGCCCGACCCGCTCTCCGCCAGCTCTCTACTCCGCCATCCGTACACTACCTCTCTGTCCTCAATGTCTTGCTGCTGAATGCTCACAAGCAAAACTCTTCATCGCAACTTCTTCAGATTATATAATGACTAGCTTAACGCCCGCTGTTTCGCATGCGTAGGCTGGTTGGTCTGCACCATTTGTTTCTCCCTCTTAATATAAATTTTCATAGCTATAGTTTAAGTAATATCATAATGAAATTTTTTTTGTGATACTACTTGTAGCCGCGGTAAAATGGCTGTGCGTATTAAGATGCCATGCTGCGAAGCGCGCTGCTGTTGGTGGTTCGATTCGCTCCTCGGGCATGGATGTTTGTGTTGTCCTTAGCATACGTTAGTCTAAGTTAGTTTAATTAGTTTGTAAGCCTTAGGGACTGATGACCCCGTAGTTAAGTCTCTTAAGATTTACAAACCTTTGAACATTTGATTTTACTACTTGTACCCCCCCCCCCCCCCTATGGCACCCCTTAATAGTTGAATTTCGAAAAATATCCCTACATGTGTCTTAAATTCCAACCAAGTATGCAAATATTTTTTATAATTCTCGGTTCAAAATTGGCTTAGTAGCAACGTATTTCACCCCCTAAATGATTAATTTTCTGAAAATACCGAAACACGAGCCTTTTTAATTTTGACAAAGAAATCCTACCAATTTATGTGGTTGTGGCTTCAAAATTCCGTAATAGCAAAAGATTAAAAAAAAATTCCTCACCAACTTAATCCCCTTGACGGTTGAATTTCCAAAAATACCGAAACACGTCTCTTAAATTCGAACCCTGAATTAAAATACGAAATTTTTTAGTTCTAGCTTCAAAATTGCCTAAATAGCAACGTTTTTTCAAAAAAGTTTCATCTCTTATTTCACTCCCTTACGGACGGAATATCGAAAAATCTCTTCTTGAATAACGCCTACAGAATAAGATCAACTCACACTAGAAATTTCATATTTCTACCTTCAGTGATTTGGGCTGGGCGATGACGAGTCAGTAAGGCTGGACATTATAAGGCATATACAGTGGCCGACATAACAAAAAAAATCCTTGGATGTCACGGGAGATACCAAATTTAATTGCTGAAAGAAGAATATAAAAATGTAACTGAAGTAGGTAAAATGGATTACCGACGACTAAAGCATGAGACTGACAAAGTGCAAAATGGCTAAGCAGGAATTTAACTGCAATAGCAAATGCAAATGTTTACATCTCCACTGTATTAGGTATAGATATTCTGCCAAATGGTGGCAGATGAAAATTTGTACCGGACTGGCAATCGAACCTGAATTATCCGCTTTTACTCAATGTGCCATATGGAGGTTTGAGTCGGTTCTGGACATATGTTCGGATAGCGTACCGTTAACGCGGCAGCTCCTAAAAAGCGGGAAATCCGTTTTCGAGTTCCGGTCCAGCACAAATTTTCATCCGCCACCGTTTGGTAGAACACCTGCCCTCATTCATTCAAATTTAGTGGAAAGATAGCGCAGTGGACAGCCCGTTAAGAACTGAAACGGATCAAGTATGAAAACAGGAGTAAATCTACATCCATACTCCGCAAGACACCCGATGGTGTGTGACTGAACTGCGAAAAACAAGCATAATAATAATAAAAAAATGTTCAAATGTTTGTATAGTCTATGGGACTTAACTACGGGGTCATCAGTCCCTAAACTTACAAACTACTTATGAACCACTTACGAACTAGGATGGCACAAATATCCATGCTCGAGGGGGGATTCGAACCCCCCGACCGTAGTGGCCGTGTAGACCGTGACTGGAGCGCCTTAGTCTCCTCGGCCACCGCGGCCGGCCAAGCATAATAGAAGCAGTGTATAGAACCACAAGTAAAGAAAGAAAAAGGAAAATGGAATTAGCGTACAAAAACCCAAAACCGATATAAATAAAAAGATCAATATCGCTCCAGGCAAAAATTAAACATTACGCAACAGTATGGATCTCAATGGCTAACATTAGTGTAAGATTAAGCAGTTTGTACGTCTATGGGTGACTACCATAGCATTTTCGTTTCCTTGTTATCTGTAGTTTGATTGTTATGTATTATCTATGTAGGGCCTTCTTCGCAGAATATGTTTTACGTATCTGGCTATCAATTTATTTACTATAGTTTGTAGGGTGGACTATTTTCGCGGAGTTTTACTTCCTCTCTCTATGTCATGTTGTGCACTTCTAAAACTTTCTTCTTTCACAGGCGTATTGGTATCCTACTGCTGTTTTGCCTGTCATGGCTAACAGAGCCGGGGTCTCGTATTGTGTAACTGGCCTTACGAACATTTTATACATGTGCAGCGCCGTTCTTTTCACCATCCATGGGATCTGCCTTCAAATGTTCAAATGTTTTTAAATCTCTGGGACTTAACTGCTTACAAACTACTTAAGTTAAACTAACCTAAGGACAACACGTACACCCATGCCCTCGGAAGGACTAACCTCCGACCGCTAATGATCTCGCGCACCACAGCAAGGCGCCTCAGTGCGCACGGCTATTCCGCCGCGGCAATCTGCCTTGCAACTCTTCTTACTGGTCCTTATATGTATTTTATTTAGGAGCTACAGTTTGTTGATCTGGCAATTGAGGTTTTTGTCGTAGTGAAGTACTAGGTATCCTGCACTGTCACTGAATAGTAACGGTGTTCTTCATACTGTGAGACGTGTGTTTCTTTTCTTTGTCTGTGCTGGAACATAACCATTTGTGTTTTGGTTGGATTTGGTTTAATTCTGTGTCTAGTAACCCAGTCTTCCGTCTCAGCAGGTGATACTGCGATGCCAGGGAACATTTCTTTAGCACGTTACAATGTCAGCTGTTTACACACCCCGTGAAGTTGTGCTAAAGAAAAGCTGCTTGAGTTAATTATTTACGGTAATACTTGGCTGCCTATTCAGAGTAACAGCTCCCTACGCTCCCTACTGCTCTGTTGCGCGTACACCAACCGCAAGATAACAGGACAGCTAGCGGAGCGGCCTGCCACGGCTGGGACGGCACAGCGCCTCTGCCGGCAGCGGTGCCAACTACGTGCCTATCTGACCGAGCAGCTCTGAATGAATTTTAACGGAAGCCACCTCACGTTCCCAGCCACAACCTGTCATTTTTCATAGAGGCCACACAGATTAAGATTTTCCTTGATTTTCCTAAATCACTCCAGGCAAATGCCGGAATGGTTCCTTTGAGATGACAAGGCCGATTTCTCTCCCCATCCTCCCACAAAAAAGTCAGAACGCGAACTCCGTCTCGGATGACTACGCTGTCGACGGGACGTTAACCCTAAGCTCGTGTTGTACCGAATCCCTTACTTTGTCAAAATCATAATCACAGGGACATGTTGGGCGAGTTCGGTGAATGTTGAACAATCTCCCATTGTCAGCGACGGAACAGGACCTGGACATTATTTGCTGTCGTTTACATTGAATAATTTCTTGTTATATCTAGTGAAGTTTAACAATACACACTTGAACTAATGAAATAAAACTATAAATAACAATTACAAAAATTTTAATTAAAGAATTCTATATAACCATTTAAGAAGGAGTAGTAAAAAACAATGACAAGTACAGAGGTTTATGAAACTTTCTGGCGCATTAAAATTGCGTGCCGGTACCGGGACTCTAACCTGGGACCTTTGCCTTTCGCGGGCAAGCGTTCTACCACTGAGCTACCCCGACACGACTCACGATCTCGCCCGCAACTTCAATTCCGCCAGTACCTCGCCTCCTACTTTCCAAACTTCACAGAAGTTCTACTGTATGTGGCTAAGCCATGTCTCCACCATACCTTTCTTCCAGGAGTGCTAGTCTTGCAAGTTTCGCAGAAGAACTTCTGTGAAGTTTGGAAAGTAGGAGGCGAGGTACTCGCGGAATTGAAGTTGTGGGCGGGATCGTTAGTCGTGTCGGGGTAGCTCAGTGGTAGAGCGCTTGCCCGCAGAAGTGGAAGGTCCCAAGTTAGAGTCCCGGTTCCAGCACGCAATTTTAATCTGCCAGGAAGTTTCATATCAGCGTACTCTCCGCTGCAGAGCGAAAGTTTCATTCTACAGAGGTTTATTTGAAAAAGATAGTGAAAGAATAACATGAATTTATATTTATTAGAAGATGATAGAAATTATAAGTAGGGTGGAATCCGGCATCTTGTGATGTTCAGGGTTTAAGGACTTGGGGTAAGTTATACCCTACTAATTCATATTATAGTGGTTTTCTGTTTTGTTATCTATTACCAGGTTTATAGTGCCGTTTTGCCGATGACAAGAAGCGATAATTCGCTGGACAGCAGCAGATGTGTGGCACCGTGCATTTCTCACAAAGAGCGATACGGATACAGCTCCATGAAATGTCGTTCCTTTGCGCCTCAGCGCTGGACGCAGGTGTCACAGCAGTAAAGTGCAGTAGCAGGGCCTCTCATCGGGTAAGTGATGCAAGGATATGGCTGCAGTCGGTCCGTCGTCCCCTCCTGCGTTCCGCGATTACAGATCTGCATCGGAGTTGCTCGGTAACGTCCGACACGGTCACAGAGTTCTCTTAAGGATAATTCGAAATCCCTTTAGGCAACTTTTCGTCAATCGAACTCCGAAATGTTCTCTGAAGACCGTCTTTGTCTTCCATAAGACATTATGAAGCTCCTTACGCGAAAGAAGCGCAGGAAAGTATAATTCCAGGACGTCCACGCGGCGCTCTCTTCCTCATTATGTAGCGCTTGAATGGAGGCGCTGCTGGGTTCAGTGGTGTGCACCTACGCTGAAATGCTAGACTTATGCAAATTTCTGCTGATTTGCATGCTTCCGCCAGGTTGGTGCGTTCTTGGTGGCCAGCTGTCGCAGCGGTCCTGTGTGTTCTCTGATACAGTGCACCCCCGTAAAAAAAAGGCTGATCGCGTAAAGAGAAAAGTAACGTCCATATAAGCTATCATTCTCGTATCAGATCACGTTATCGGGATTTTCAAAGTATTTTTATCGGAAGAGAAGTTTTTTAAGTCGTTCGAATAACACGCAAACTTGCCATAGTGTTGCCCCAGGCCCTGCTGAACCTCTAGCGTCTGTCTGCGCTGGTCAGGGCATCAGCTTCTAGGCTACTCTGACACACACACGAATTTGCCCGAACGCATGACAGTACAGCTAATTTCCGTACTTCAACTTGCACGTGCCCAAAGCCTCCCTGAAGGCAACGTCAGCGCTTCACAGTCGATTTTAGCACATTGAAGATTTACTGAAAATGCCATTTTAGGCAAAATTTTTTGTGAATAAACATCATCTAATGAGACATCAGCTGCGAAAGTATTCAGAAGATGTCAAGATGAATAATAATTTTATTTGTCACAAAATGCGATTATAGGCTTCTGGTTAAAGACATCGAGTTGTGGATTAAGAGTAAAAAATGTTTGCAGAGCTTATGGGACTTAATTATGGGGTCATTAGTCCCTGAATTTACAAACTACTTATGAACTAGCTAATACTAAGGACGGCACAAATATCCATCCCCGAGGGGGGATTCGAACCCCCGACCGTAGTGGCCATGCAGACTATGACTGGCGCGCCGCAGTCCCACCGGCCACCGCGGCCGGCCAGTAAAGGTAAATTTCACGTCCTGTGACAGTCGACTTTTTCAACTTTTTCCCTCTATCTTCGCGGTTTTAATACATTCTGCAACACAAAGACATTTGAATTATTACTTAAATTTTTAGTCTTTTTTCCAAATAGTGGCCTTTTCTAAGGTAAACTCTTTGCCATAGTTATACATTATTCCATAATCTCCCTTGATATCCAAGATTTTTTCTAGATCTTGTCTTTCTACCTACATGGCCCTCTGCTCCCTTCACTAAGTCATTTCTCGAAGCTACCCATTCGTCTTCTACTGTGTCACTTCCCGTTGTTTCCGTTAATTGGTGCTTAACCACCTCCTGAAACTCATGAACCATAATTCTGTACCTCTCTATAGTTTCTTCAATTACAATCTACATTTCAAAGGCAAGTCAATGTCTGACTAAGGGCAACATACACTCAACTTAGAAACACTTAACCTCAGACGGGAGCGGCCGCGCAATCCATGACATGACACTTCATACCGCGCAGCAGCTTTAAGATGTGATGGCCTCGCAGGACCAGAAAATTTTGAATCAAGTTTTCTTATCCTAATCCTCGAAGCTGAGATATGGAGAACCCCCAATACCTAATCGTTTTGAATAAAATTTTGAACAATGCCAAAATACGTTCATTATATAATAGTGTGTAATCCGAGGCACCATACGAATACAGAATATAAACACAGTTACGACACATCTGTCGCGTCCAGACGTGCGGGTAAACAAAGTCACATGTCAGACCGCCCCTCAGAGCGTGGTGCACCGACTAATCGTAGGACTGAGCAAACGGAAGCCTCGGTTGCGCAACATCAAGGTGCTTCCAATGCGTAAAAGATGAGGAACAATGAGAATAAAATCTGTAGTTCGGGCAATTATGCACTCATTCTTTCTTGCTCTCTGTGTCACAAGTGGTTTACTTTGACTTTAAGAAAAAAATTGAACAATAAAAAAACTAGTCAACTGTAATGTTGTGTAACAAGCTCTTTACTTCTTTCCAATACCGGCAGAACAACCACGCGTCTGACAGATGAGCGGTTACGCCTCCTCCTCCTCCTCCTCCTCCTCCTATTGACGCCAATAACTAAACTCTCCTCGTATCCATGGCCCACATTCAATTTTCCGCTTTTTTCTCGTGCTACACTCATTTCTGTCAGACGTCAAGCGTTCCTTCAGTGCTTCATTCAAGTCTGTTTTATTCCTTGCTGAAATAAGATGTTTAAATATTTGTAAAGATCTGGGACCACACCACTCCGCAGCAAAGCGCCTTAGAGCGCACGGCCACTCCAGGGCGGATCATGCTGAGGCAGAAAATTTCAGTGGCTTTCAGTTCACAGTGCTACGACGATAGTCTTAAACTGTCTTCTTTACTGGACGATATCCAGCAGTTCATTTCAATCGGTCAGTTACTTTTTTTTTAAATTCCTAAAGCCATTATAATATTACGAGCTTACTATATGCGGCAAAGTTGGCTCAAATGATTGTAGCCAAGAGCTGTCACTATTGTATGCAACTTTGCACATGACGGGATTGTGGAGGGGGAGGGGGGAAAGAGGGCCCTGATTTTATACTGCTGTCCCAGGACTGCGAAATCCTGTTTCCGAAATCTATATGAAAACTCGACCAAAAATATTGAAAAATTCTTCATCAATTCACTTTATATTTTGACACTATACGGCATTGAAAATTGGATGGTCTTAGTTTACATACTTTTTTGGTATAAATATATAAAATATTTAACATACAAAGGGCAAAAGTTGTTTGCAAAACTATCGAAACGTTAACTAAACTTTATGTATATTTTTAAAAGTCAATTCTCATTTTCTGTGTTTGAAACAGGTGCGGTTACGTTTTCTGTCTGTGAGGTCATTAGACCATCCGAATTATTGTTTGTCTAATCTATGACAATCTTTCTCCAATATATATAATTCAAATAAAAATTATATACACAACAATGTGTGTGTTTTGTTTCGCACCGTCAGTTTTACAGAAAATGCGACGTTGAGTTTATGGATTATCGTCTTAAAACAGAGGACCTGGAGCTACTAGCTGACAGATCCAGCAATCTGAGAAGCCTATCTCGCATCCTGAAAACCAGTGATCACTTAAGCGACTTCAATTCTTAGTTTTTTTTTTTTTACAATAATAATAAATAAGGATAAAGGCTGGGGAGAACGGTAGAAGGGGAAAAGGTGGACACAGGGGGAGAGGAGGAAATAGAAAAAAAAGAAAGAAAAGAAAAAAGTGGGAAGATGGAGATGGGTAGAGGGAGAGGGTGGAGGGGGCTTAGGATATATGTTCCACTCCCAGACATACACCGATTGTGTTACTACTATTTTTCTTGTAGTCATTAGAAACGAAAAGATTTGATACGAAATAGAAATAAAGGGTAAACACGTTAAGAAATGTTCAAATGTTTGTTAAGTGTAAGGGACTTAACTGTGCGGGGTCATTAGTCCCTAAACTTACAAACTACTTATCAACTACATTATACTGAAGACGACACAAACATCCATGCCCGAGGGGGGATTCGAACCCCCGACCGTAGCGGCCGTGCAGACTGTGGCACGCAGCAGATCGCTCGGCCACTGCGGCCGTCTAAACACGTAGAGAGAGAGAGAGAGAGAGAGAGAGAGAGAGAGAGAGAGAGAGAGAGAGAGAGAGAGAGAGAGAGAGATTGGTATATCTCAGGCACCTTAATTTACACTATCTTGCTTTGACGTCCCCATATAAACAAGTCCATCTTACTACAAATTGATGGCAGGAAAAAAGCAGAATACTAATTGTAATAAAACTTTACGATGTGTTGATAATGTAGGTTTGAGTCACATTTATATCTGTTTGAATATATAGCATAGCCCGCTAAAGAGGGGAAACTATTTTAGTATTGAATGGAGAAAGTAGTACTAGCATGTTTCTGGTCAGACAGTACCTAAAAATAAAGCGCGAGTTTTTCCTTTAAATTAATCACGCTACACTTAATGATGACGCCAAACGAAAAAATTATCTTGTATCGCGTTACAGCTGAGGCCGCGACCTGATGACGCAATCACAATACAGCAGCCAGCAACTTGTTTTGTCATAATATTGGCAGCCTTCTCCCGCGTTCAACGATTATGCTGTTTCTCCACGCGTGTATCTCGAGGCATTTAATTTCAAATCGCAGAAAAAATCCTTTGAGTGCCTTCGATATAGAGAAGCAAAATGGCCACTAATAGATCAGCGTAGTGGGAGAAAACGTGTATTGAACAGTGTACTCAAAGTAATGAATGTTAGCCAAGTTAAGAGATTAGTCATTCCACTTAAATTAGCTTAGTTTATCAATAGAGATGACAGTCTAGTTTTATCTTGATTCGTTTAAACCACATTTAGGTTACGATTATTATTTTTATTGTTGTCTTCCATTGTGTTGTTCTCGGTGAAGTCTTCTGTTTATTTGTATCTTCATCTTTTCTATTAGCCTACAATTTTTTTCTTTTTATGATTAAGAAGAAACTGTTTAACGTCCAGTCGACAGCGTGGTCATGTGCTAGGGTTGTTTTGGTAGGGGTGTGAAAGTAAGTTGGTCGTGCCCTATCCAAAGAACCATGCAGCCATTTGCCTAAAGCGATTCGCGGAAAACCTCTATCTGGTTGTCCGGAGGCCTGATTTGAACCCAGTCCTTCAGAATGTGAGTCCTGTGTGATAACAGCTCCACAGTGATACTTCTCTTGGCAGCTGGACTACGGGTGCCTTCTTCAGACATTTTCTTGTCTCACTGTGGTTAATTTTTTTTAAAGGCATGTTAGAAATCGTTTGGATTCAACAGCTAAATGTTGGTCACCCCTGTTAGGAACTACGTTCTGTCTGACATGAAATTCAGTTTTGCTCGATGCATAGAGGTCCAGCTGCTTTAACCTTAACTATTTGAAGGCAGCCAGTGGAGGTTAACTAAGTTCAGGTGGTCACAGGTAAACAGTCGTAGTGTTAGTCGTCTGGTGAAAGAGATGGTACTGGTAGATATAGCGATTAGATTTGTACCGGCGTCTCCTCTCAGGAATTAAGTTTCTTACAGTTCGAGCAAATTTTACTAGAACCTTCTTGGTTAGGGAAGGACACTACCTATCAGGCTACAGCGTTATAGTATCTTAATTTGATATTCATCGATATATGATTTCGAGGCGTACATTTCACCGAGTTCATCTAAGACCCATTCTCCAAGTTACTTTGTGGTTTTGCTCTCTTAATGTGCTTGTTCAGAAACATATTTAATTGTAAACGTTCAAATTTTTGTAGAACTTATGAGACTTAACTACGGGGGCCATCAGTCCCTAAGCTTACAAACTACTTATGAACTACCTAAGGACGGCACAAATATGTGGTGTCGCCACCTACCTTCGCCGCGCGCCGCCATGCACGCACGGGGCGGCGTTCTTACGACGTCAGCCACGAGCGCCCTCTGCTACAACTCCGCTCGTGGCCACCACTGAACGACATCATTCACTTGGGACTGAGATAGGAACCAGCTAACACTTCGGAATCAGTTAGGCACCAGTGAAGACTTGGCTATCGGATAGGCACTAGGCAGGTCTCAAATATGTATCAGCATTCTGCCGTACTGAACTATGTAAAAGTTAAGTATTACTAAGTATCTAAGAAATATATATCTGGTTCTAATTTACTCTAGTGTTTCTAGTTTCTGCTGTCCCACTGGCTGCTCACCTTCGTACCTGCACAAGCGTGCGTCCTTTATTCCTGTGTCGGTCTGTCTACTCGGCCACCGACACCTACGACGGAAACGAAACAAAAGCGGCGACGAGGCTGGGACACAAAACAATATTCATGCCCGAGGGGGGGGGGGGGGATTCGAACCCCAGACCGTGACCTGAGCGCCTTAGTCCCCTCGGCCACCGCGGCCGGCATTTAATAATAGTATTGAATTATGTCTTTCCGTTGGCGATCAAAGAGACATGTTCGCTACTATAAAATTCAATGTTTGGAGTTGCATAAAAGTCCTTTTCATGACTTTTGTTACTAAGTTTACGTCATCAGAAAGAAACAGAGCTTGTGATCCTTGTTTGTCTGACACAGTTACGATACATGAATATTGACCACATGCCCGCCCCCCCCCCCCTTCCCTACCGTATATTGACCGGGAAGATCTCAGGGGTTTCTCCTTTTGTCCTTTGAAATTTACCTCTGATTATTTTTTTAATTAGTGGCATGACAAGCCTAGTCCCAGACCCATTATTCCTTGGTTCTAGCCACGGAGTGGTACAATTTTTGTTAGACTAGGATTGTTTACCAAACGCCGCTTACACCATCTGTAGAATTCCATTGTTGTTCGAAACCAGCTAGGACTGTGATGGGCAACATATCAGATGTTTTCAGGCAACTGTCAAATACCTATCACATTACTGCTTCAACACATTTTTTATTAATCAAAATCGGGTCAGTCCGAGACCATCGAAAATATTCCATTGACAAACGAAATGGTTCAAATTCTTCCCCACCTGATGAGGGTCTCTGACCTAAACCTTTTGTGATAAATTCGCGAAGAGACATAAAAAGGGATTGCGCGACAAACTAGTAGACCTTTATAATGCCACTCAGTGGTTAGCACACACTGCCCCTCTTACGGGAGGATTCTGGTTCAAATACACCTCCAGAGATCAAGATACAGGTTTTCCCTAAGTCACTCCAGGCGAACGGAGGGGTGGTGGTTTTCAAAAGGTCACGGCCGATTTTGCCCCACATTCGTGAAAAATGACCACGCTGCCGACTGGAAGTTAAACACAAATCTTCGTTCCTTAGATCTTAATAATGAGAAATTCAGAGACCTAACAGGGGATGTGTATACGTCAATGGAGAGGCCGGAAAAAGGCACGTCATACCATGTACCATAATGGAGAGCAAATCAATTTCTTGGTTCAGGACTTATCACATTGCTTTAGAACTAACAGACATGTGCAAATTTGGAACAAATGGGTTGCATTTCTTTATAAACAAAATAATGAACACAGGCTTGAAACCAGAGTTACTACATCATACATAACTACCGCTTGTCTGCTGACGGCAACCACTTTATCTCAGTGCTAGCCCAAGCAATGTTTCCGTAGCCGCATCAGCTACGAATTACGAAATTCAGACATCTTACAGTATCAAGACGGACACGAAATCTTGGTTTTAAACTGAACCCCAAGGAGCAACAGCTCACCGATAGTTGAACAGAACAAAATCAAATCTTCGGAAACATAACGAACGTCCGTATGTTTTCGCCGATTTGTTGACTGCAATATCACTCAATATTTTGACCACCTAACCAGCCTTCTTCCGATGCTGCAATTACGTACATTCGTTGTCTCGACTCCAACAAGACTAGATCGGGCAATGGTGGCACACGATACACTGTTATACATCCAAAACTTAACACCAAGAAGGATCGGAGATGTTACAGCTAAATTTGGAAATAGCACCTCTTAGAAAGACCATGCGAATGAAAATACTGACCCCTGAGAAGTGAGTAATATCAAATCAGTATTGAGTGTTGCCGCCATCGTTGGCTATTAGCAGCTGCTACGCGCGTCGGCATTGAATTGAATGGGCTCTGGATGTGTTCGAGGCACCATGAGAATACCGTGATAGTGAAAAAGTCTTTCTTGTTCCCCTCTTATATGGTGTGTGATCACCTCGGAATGCCAGTACAGTTGCACACCTGCGTGGCATGGACAGTATGAGGGTATCAATTAGCTCCTGGGAAGTATTTGCCCATTCTTCCATGAGTGCAATGTTCCGCTCTGCGGCCGTTGTAAGAGGTGCTGTTCTGGCTGCAATGCGTCTGCTAAGTGCATCAAGATATGCTCAGTCGGGTTTAAGTTAGGTGTACAAGCTGTCCACTCCATTCGTTCAACTCCCTCAGCTTTAAGCATGTTGCCCAGTGTATATGTGTATGAAGGAGCGTTATCGTCCACCAGAAAGAGCCCATCTCCTATGGCACCAGCGTAGAGCACAAAAAAACGTATTTTGTCTCTACACCTCTGAACAGTCAAAGCGCCATACTAAACGACCGAGGTCCGTACAATACTGACTCCTGTTACACCACTCTTCCACCACCATGATATGGTGATGTTTTCTGCAGATAAGCACGATTGTTCCTAGTTCCACGTTCTCTTCAGACGACGAAACGACGATTGTCCAGAAGAACATAAAATCTTGACTCATCTGTGAACAGAACCCAGCGCCACTCGTCACGATTCCAATCCTGATGTTACTCTGCGTAGTTTCTGCGAGTTCAACCGTGTCGTGGTTTTAATGGGACACACACACACACACACACACACACACACACACACACACACACACACACCACAGGCTTCCGAGCGTAGATACCTCCCTCCCGAAGGCGATTTCGAACTTTTTGTGTTGATATTGCCCCTTGTGTTGTTGCCTTGACGGTGCGTTGCAGCTTAGTTTCATTCAGCCTCTTGTCTCGACGGGCTGTTAACCGGAAATAACTGTCATATATTGCTTGTGTTACCCGTCTACGACCTTGGTCTTTCCTTCTTTCAACGGTTCCTGTTGTCTGAAATCACGTCCAGGTCCTGGAAATTAAACTTTACTCGCTACGCCTTCTCACTACACTATGTGAACCCAACTGTTTGTGTAATTCGTTTGGTAGAGCAAACACAAATGAACAACCTCCTCTACAGCAACTTTCTGTTATTAGCACTATCTCGTTTGCCGTAATCTTTCTGTCACCGACAGAAAGACGTCGGACCATTTAGTTCATTCTGACGATGACAGTACTTCAGAACCTAGATATCTCAACTGATCCCCTAATTGTTTTGACTAGTGGCAGATCTCGCCGCTTCGAATAACTCTTGTTTTAAATATTTCCATCCCAACTAATCCATTTCTGCGACGCTCTCCCATATACCGCAATAATACGAAACGAGCTACCCTGCTCTGAACCTTTTCAATGTCCTTCGTCAGTGCCAGCTAGTGAGGGTACCCGTAATGCGCAGCAATACTCCTAAATAGGACGGATAAGTGTTCAAATGTTTGTAAACCTATTGGACGAAACTACTATGGTCATCAGTCCCTATACTTACAAACTAACTTACACCAAGGACAACACATATCTAAGCCTGAGGGAGGACTAACCTCCGGTTGCAACGACCGCCCAGTCCGTAGCATAATGCCTTAGACCACGCGGCCACTGACATGTTTAGTGTAGGCAGTTTCTTTAATGGCAGCATTACATCCTGTAAGTGTCCTGCCAATGAAACATAGCCTTTGGTTCGCCTTCCACATGATTTATTGTATTTGTTCCCTTCAATTAAAGTTGTTCGTAATAGTTACTGCTAGTTATGTGGGTGAATTTAAGGCCTTTATATTTGCCTGATGAATCGTGTAATGCAGTTTAAAGGATGTCTTTTAGAGCTCATATGGATGACTTTACACTTTATTATTTAGAGTCAACTGCCGATTATGGCACCAAGCAGATATCTTTCTGATCGATAATTACGGAACGCCTGGCCCGGGTTACACTACCCCCTGCTACAACAGATCAACTTTGGAAACACGTGAAACCAGTTGGACTGCTGTACCCCAACAACACATCCAGTTTCTCTTTAGTTGCCGACGGAAACACTGATTTCATCATTTCGCATGGGTCTCCATTCTCAGTCATTTGGTCTCTCTACAATATGTTATCTCCCAAATAAATTTACATCTCTGGTCCTTTTCGGTGTTGCATTTTGGAGAATAATCGCAGAAAAATTTACAGTACCTAAAGAAGGCCTCTTCACACATGGCTTCATCCCATAACTGTAGTACACGATCTGTTAAACCAAGCATTTTGAAACTGTGGTAATATTTAAATTTTGTCTGTCCCCTACTGAATGCGAGGCACATTAATCCGGAAAAACCTACAAAATGGCTAGTGTATTACGCAAAACCACTGTGCATCCATATTCTTGTATACATTTAATCCATTCTCAACTGCTGTCACACGTTTCTGTTGGATATCGTTAATGGTAGTCAACAGCTCAGTGGGGGAAATCATTCGTAAAATCTTAAGGATGCTGACTTTTTCTTAAATAATTCCCCGATGTCTTGCTAAGTGAAAGAACCTTAATGCCCTCATTTCAAGTATATAAAATAAATGCAAGAAAAATCGTTAAAAGTATCTTGATATCTAATTGCACTGAATCTTTTTTTAATTTATTAAAGGAATGAAAAATCGACGAAAAAAGTTATACTTTGTGGTTCCAGAGGGAGATCGTATTGACACGGGGCGGGTTTGAAACCTCCCCTGCTCTCCTCAATATAAGGTTACTGTGGCTCCCCAAACCGCATCAGGAGCACGACGAGATGATTTCTCCTACTGGGTGACGCCAAAGTCCTTTCTCCCATTCTCGTATCTTTGAACTATGCTTTGTTTGAAATGACGGATGATTGGGATACACCAAACCACTGTCAAGGGAAGACCGAACTACCAGATTACTGTAAACTTCTCTCCCAAACATATCTATGAATCACTGCATAACTTGGCAACGTCCTCCGTTGCTGTCTTCTGTTCTCCAAGGAATTCCATGCCGCGTAACTGCCTCGTAGTCACCACGCTAAACAAAATCTATAAACTCTAGGCGTGTTATCGACGAGTCACTGTATCCTATTCTACACATCGCGGATTTTTCATTTCCATCTCTGTCTGCTCCATTTAATGTTTCATATGTTCTGTATTTTTCCAGTTAAAAATTGCATTAATGGTTTGGAGCACAGGAACTTTCTGCACTTTAGTTTCTCGGCCCTTTTTCTCAAAGCTTTCTTGCCCAAGCACCAAGTCAATAATTATTCCATACGACAAAGTTTATGAAATCCATTCGTCTCGCTTCAAAAGACAATTTGCCATTTGTACACTACTTTTAGTGCATCCGCAGCTAATTATTTAGCTATGTACAGCGGAAATCCAATTCCTGAGAACACGAATTCTGTTCCAGCCGCTTGGGAATGGCCACGTGGTCTAAGGCAACATTTCACGGATTTAGCGGCCGCCCCCGAAAGAGGTTCGAGTCCTTCCTGCGGCGTGTGCGTGTGTGTGTGTGTGTGTGTGTGTGTGTGTGTGTGTGTGTGTGTGTGTGTGTAGCCGTCTTCGGCTATCCAAAAATTGTTAGAATTCAGAAGACTTACATAACATAAAATCTTTATCTTTTAGACTGTGTTTGAGCACAATAACTGAACTTTATGTAATTACAACTGCCACTTCTCGTTAAAGAGAAAGCTAAAACATGAAAAATATTTCGTGCTAGACAGTGGTTTGTCGTTCGATTGGATCCTTCGGTTTAAATATATTGCGACAAATCCGAACTTTTAAAAAAAGGAAAATAATTACAAGCTGTGAATGGACTTCTACATCTACATACATACTCCGCAATTTACCGTAAGGTGCGTGGCGGAGGGTACACTGTACCACTACTAGGCATTTCCTTTCCTATTCCACTCCCAAATTGAACGAGGAAAGAAAGAATGCCTATATACCTCCGTACGAGCTCTAATTTCTCTTATCTTGTCTTTGTGATCTTTACGCGAAATGTAAGTAGGCGGCAGCAAGATCGTACTACACTGAGCTTCAAATTCCGGCCCTCTAAATTTACTTAACAGAAATTCACGAAAAGATTGTCTTTCTTCCAGCGATCCCCAATTGAGTTGCCGGAGCATTTCCGTGACACTCGCGCATTGGTCGAACCTACCGGTAACAAATCTAGCTGCTCGCCTCTGAACCGCCTCTATGTCTTCCTTCAAACCGATCTGCTGCGGGTCCCAAATACATGAGCAATACTCAAGACGTAGTCGTACAAGCGTTTTATACGCGGTCTCCTTTACAGGTGAAGTACATCTTCCCAAAATTCTCCCAATAAACCGAAATCGGCTGTCTGCCTTACTCACAACTGTCCTTACATGCTCGTTCCATTTCATATCGCTCTGCAATGTTACGCCTAGATATTTGAACGACGCGACAGCATCAAGAAGCTCCCTACTAATGCTGTGTTCGAACATTGTAGGATTGTTTTTTCTACTCATGCGCATCACCTTACATTTTTCTACATTGAGAGCTAGCTGCCATTCTTCGCACCAACTAGAAATTTTGTCTAAGTCAACCTATATGCTATTACAGTCAGTTACAGACGACACCCTCTCGTACACCACAGCATCATCAGAAAACAGCCGCAAATTACAACTTACTCTGTCCATCAGATCATTTATATAGATAGAAAATATAGCGGTCCTATCACACTCCCCTGGGGCACGCCTGACGATACACTAGTCTCTGATGAACACTCGCCGTCGAGAACAACGTACTGCGTTCTATTACTTAGGAAGTCTTCCAGCCAGTCACAAATTTGTGAACCTATTCCATAAGCTCGTATCTTCGTTAGCAGTCTGCAGTGTGGCACCGTGTCGAAGGCCTTTTTGAAGTCGAGAAAAACACAATCCGCCTGTTGCCCTTCGTCCATGGCTCGCAAGATGTCATGTGAGAAAGGGGCAAGCTGAGTTTCACATGAACGATGTTTCCTAAACCCGTGCTGATTCATGGAAAGAAGCTTTTCCGTTTCAAGGAAATTTACTATATTCGAACTGAGAATATGCTCTAACTTTTTTTAATGAATGAAATATTTTGTTCCAGGGGGTAAAAAGAAATTAAGATGTTTACGTCTCATCTACGTCCATTTTGTGGAAAGTTAACCCGTTACATACAGAGAAAATCGAGTGAAAATCATATTGGTATCTGCACCAATCCGACTGTAGGTCTATCATAGGTCTGTCATATGATGGTGATCGTTGCACAGTAAGATCAGCAATGCTTCCTGTATCTTTTAGTTTTCACTTCAAGGCTGCCGCTGAAAACTCCCAAAATAATGTGAACCACAATTACTGAAATAAGAAAAAATACTTTCCGCCAGCTTCGTCTGATGAACAAGTTCATTCTGAGGTAAGCACCACCATCTCGATAAAGCACAGGGATCTTGCAATTCTGAAAAGATGTGTAAGGCCTAAGAACCATTAAGGGTAAGATGTGTATTTAAATACTGCTGATAGAGTGACCTTGCGTGAATAATAAATTCAAAAAATTTTACATTCAGTGGTGAACGAACTGAATATATTTGTAACTAAAGTCTGGCTTGTAGATAATTAAGTAAAAGTGGTTGTCATGAAGTTGTTGGCTCTGTAGCAGGAGCGAAATTTTCACAGATGAGGCGAAGTGATTAAATGGACTCTTCATTCTTACTCCCATCTACTCCCAGATCTTATCTATCGATTTTGAGTCTTGTGTGGTTATCTAGCTGTACTTTCACCTTTTAAACTCCAACATATCTAGAAAAAAATGTTCAAATGTTTGTAAAGCTTATGGGACTTAGCTGCGGGGTCAGTAGTCCACAAACTTACAAACTAATTATGAACTAATTTATACTAAAGACATCACAAACATCCATGCCCGAGGGAGGATTTTAACCTTCGACGCGGGATGCCACGCGATCCGCAACGTGGCGCTCCAGACCGCTCGGCTACTCCCTCGCGGTCCTAAATATCTAGATATTTCGAAAATTTTACGCGAAATTTTTGTTAACTTGGTAACGTAGAATTGAAGTTGATAAATTATATACTATTTTATGGGAGAGACACTAAGATTCACAAGGAATATCAGTTACGAAAACCGGACAGTAAGCTTTATCAGCCACGGAGATTTTTCTGAAAAACCAGAAATAATGTGGATACCCTAGCGCCAATTTCGACAGAATTTTACTGTCTGAGATAGCCAGATGTTTTCAACCGACAGATATCACATTCTTCATCTCCAAATTCGCACATGATGTATTTTAGAATGTTTTATGTTCTTAGAAATATATTTCATTTCATTTACTCGTAAATGGCGCTGCAGTCATTCAGCACGGATAATTTGCCATAGCGCCACTGGAAAGAGACGTTTCACATCAAAACAACGATATCCGAAAGGGGAGCATCGCTGCAATTTTTCCAGCACCCTATCAGCGGCTTACTTGAGCTGCAGCTCACATCGTTCGATAGCGATGTGGTAAACAGGAGCAGAGCCCCGCCAATTAGGAGTTGGCAAATCGCTTCCGTAAACACCACCTCTCTGCTCTCTGGAGGGTGCGTCGCATCAAAGGTCGTTAACTCCGGAAACTCAATCAGCTCTTTATTCTCTGCCACACGCCCGGCCCCACCGTTCTCTGCAGACTATGTAACAGGGCTGGCAGCTCGGCTGCTGTAATTTAACGCAGGTTATCTTACAGAAAATTGTTCTCAGATGCAGCAAGAGGCGAGGGTTGCAGCCGTCTGCAAGGAAGCTAAATGACAGTCCCAACGCTACATCATCTCCAGTCACAATGATCTGCAGTAAAGGGTGTCTCCATTTTAAAAGTTTTACGTACAATTCCCTATTGCTTACACAGTAGTCAGATAATTACATGGCAACAGTGACAATAAGAAAGTATGAACTTGCAGTTTTCCGCGGTGGATTTCGTTTGTACGAATATATTTCGGAGTTCAAGATTCGTCACATCTGAGGTGAAATAAGATCTTTCCAAGACACCTAACATTAGTCAAAGTGTAGCCGATAGTTAGTAAAGAAAGTGTCTCATCTCTCAACAGAAAAAGCCGCTGAAGGTGGAAAATTTAGAAATCTTTACAAGATTTTATTTTTAAATAATTTTTCCATTATTGTTAATAGGTATCTAGGAAAGCAATTAACCATAAAAGGAGACATCATGGAGGAAATACAAAAAAATATACATAATGTGGCGTCTATTCCGAAAGAACAGACGTCACTTCTGATCCTGAAGTTTTTATTCTTTCATATTCACAAAATAGTGGGGAGGAGTGGGCAAGTTTGGAGCCCTTACTCTTACGGGAAGTAGTACGTAGTAACTACGAGTTTGAGTACTGTAGGCAGGGTAAAGCTGGAAATTTGTGCCGGCCGCGCTAGCCGAAGGGACTGCGGCGCGCCAGTCACGGTCTGCACGGCCACTACGTTCGGGGGTTCGACTTCCCCATCGGGCATGGATATTTGTGCCGTCATTTGTGTTAGCTAGTTCATAAGTAGTTTGTTAGCTTAGGGACTGATGACCCCGTAGGTAAGTCCCATAAGCTCTACAAACATTTGAACATTTTTGAATTTGGAAATTTGTGTCTTGCAGGAGGCGTACTTAGGTAGGTGTTGCAGGTGGGGTGATCACTGTGTCCCCAGTGATGTACTGGTCAGCGTAACTGCCTAGAAAAGGAGAGACCCGGGTTCGAATCCAGGCTGGGTACACATTTTCAGCTTTGCCCCTTCGCAGTTGATGTCATTCTGTGAATATGAGCTAGAAAATTGTTCCTAATTTTATTATTGTATGTCAGATTAATTACAAGGTTCTTTGACAGCCGCATAGCTTATCTCGAGCTAAGTCTTCGGAAGAATGAAGCTTAGGGTTTACCGTCTCATCGGCAGCGTGGTCATTAGAGCTCACGCTATGATGTTTGGGTAAAGGTGGGGAAGGAAATCGGTCATCCCTTTAAAAGAAAACATCCCGGTATCTACATGGAGTGATTTAGGGATCACGAAAAACTTAAATCTGCGTGGGCGGAGTTTTATTTGAAGTACTTCCCTCCAGAATGTGAGTCCTGTATGTTACCACTGCGCTACATCGCTCTGTTCTTCGAAAGACGTAGTATATAGTTGTCAAGTTACGCAGCAGTCGTATGCGACAACTATGATGTGCTAGGTTTTCTATTGCATTACGTGTTTGCCAGAGTCGAGCAAATGGTTTGCGGTACAGTGCAGTGCTTATGAATGAGGCGAGAGACGCAGCGGTGGTACGTGTTCAGCCGTAGCTGGAGATCGCGTGTTACGTATCGCGGCTAGACGCAACGCCACCCACGTCGTCCCGAAGTGTCCCATTTAATTACATTACGAGGCACGTTCGCGACGTTTTCGAAGACGTGGCCCGAGTTATGTTACGTTGATGTGAAAGGATCCTGAATTTGAAAATACCTGCTGAAGCAAAAGTCATTATGCACCAGCCATGTTGTCTGTCAAATATGACCTATAGATGAGAATTTTGGATTAGATTAGATTAGATTATTTATTTGTTCCGTAACAGTGACAAAGAAAAATTGAGCAGAACAAGCGACAGAAATGCGTTTTCTACGAGGGATCCTTGGTGAGACGAGAAGGAACAAAATAATAGGAGGCACGTCAAAGATTAAGCCCTTAAATTATGTTAAGTAATAGTCCTCTTTCGATGAGAGATTTTAAAATCTCTAACAAATGTCCATATTTGTATTAAAGTAAAATAAACATAACTATAAAAAAAGTTTATTTACTGACAGTACTAGTAGAGGGAGCTTAATTTACTGTTGAGAGTATTTCAATTCTATGTCTGGAGTATGCGGTCACAAATACGGCATATGTTTTCCGTGACACTGTACAGTTCTTTGGGAATTCGATAGCCCTTTGGTTGAGATCTCAGACTAATTATAGGATGCTTAATAACTTATTTTCGAATAGGAAAATTACTTGTAGCAGGCATAGGCGGATCCAAGTGGGGGGCGAAGGGTCGTTGCCGCCCACCCTCCCTCCAGTAGCTCCTAGAGTCTTCAAAACAGACTTTTGTTTGACTTGGTGTGGGGTGAAAAGAGGAGGCCGGTACTAGAGTCTTTCTTTCTACTGAGCCTGAATATAGCTCACGGTGAGAATTCTATCACCCCACCCCCACAGCAGGCCATTCTGGATTCGCCCCTTCGCCCCTGCTAGCAGGAAATTTCTAAATTCCTAACGCCTTGTCCATCTAAATTACTGTTTATTGCACATGGAGTTTAAAGTCTTATTACTTTGGATGATAGTAGGGCCTACTTTTCTCTGAGTCTGCATACTTAAAGCTGTTGGATATCCACCTAAACGTTATCAGGTATCTACCTACTCCTAAATCATCGCAAGGAGCATGGTTGACGGTACTTCGTACCACGATTATTCAACTCTTGCTTATACTACGGTACCTGATATGTCCGAAAGAACAGACACCACATCACCTATATACGTACTTGTACGCGACGACAGCATGTGGTTCACTGCTTAGCTGTGGATCCAGTGATATCGTACTACTACTACTACTACTACTACTACTACGTGCGGGAAAATGCAAGCATATGACATGAACGAAGCCGGCGCTTCTTCCGTAGCGCGAGACCTCAGGGAATCTGGCGCGGACGGAGGAGGTCCTCCAACAGCCTAGTGGCTAGGCGACGGTTGGCTCAAAGCGTGAACACCCGCGTTGCATGAGCGGAACGGCACAAATATTCATGTTGCTACCGAATTATTTCGAAGCGATAGTGCTGCCAGTCATTCATTTCCTTCCTCTTACCTGCTATCTTTAAATGCAGCATTCAAATCATCCCGTTTCCTCCTTCACTTGCAGTAGAGTAAGGGGAAAATTCAAATATTTATAAACTCGTGGGGCCAAACTGCTGTGATCATTAGTTCCTAGACTTGTAAAGTACTTTAACCTCATACTCACATGCCCGAGGTTGCACAGTCCCTAACATGGCGCCTAGAACCGCCCGACATCAAGTTGGAAGCTAGTGCTTTTACGTCCCCATACCAACCTTAATGAAATGTTCTCGCGAGCATGCAGAAATTTCCTCAGTTCTTTACTGATACGATTATAGATGTGATGTCCGTTTTTTCCGACATGTGCGAAATAACAGACACCATACCTACAATCGTATATAAGCCTGCAACAGGTAAATGACACCTTCTGTACGGATACACGAATACGCCGGATCCCATGCGGAATACAGTTAAGCTGCGAGCAAGAGGAAATAATGGGTCGGGGACACTACAATCATAGTGTGCGATAAGTTGATAATTTGGGCAGGACGGGGAGCGTATCTGGATAGCCTAATTGGTTAAGGCGGTCACTGGCCCGAAGCGGGAAATCCGGGTTCGAATCCCAGTCCAGCACAAAGTTTCAACTTCGCCCTTGAATTTATTTCAACGCCCCGAAACGGTCGAAGTGTTTCAATATTTCTGGTTCTCTATAATACTCGCGCGTTGAGTAAAACTACCGGCAACATATCAAACAGTCTATCATCGTAGTTTGCCACTTCATCATAATTATGAAAATCATCGTTGAAACTCACCATCACCATTTTAATGTAATAGTTATGAATCCCTTTACAAGATCATTATTACCATAGATCGCTTATTGATTTTATGACTAGTTTCGACTCGTTAAAGAGTCATTATCAAATCTTACTTCTCCAGGCATGTTAAGAAATATACTTCAGATTAACCAACATTATAGTGGCAAGTTATAAATGGTATGCACATCAATTGAATATGCCATTAATAACTTGCCACTATGATGTTGGTTAATCTAAAGTATATTTCTTAACATGCCTGGACAAGTAAGATTTGATAATGACTAATGAGTCGAAACTAGTCATAAAATCAATAAGCGATCTATGGCAATAAAGATCTTATGAAGGGATTAATAACTATTACATTAAAATATCGTCTCCTAGAAAACATCCTGAATAAGATGTCAGGTAATTACAATTTTAATGATCGAGGGCATCATTATCGCATTTATCTTCAAAATTGCATTGTGTCAATGACCATTTTGTACTCTTGATTATATATATCAGCACGATTGTTGTCATTATACCTGTCTATTTATCGTCGCCGGCGTAACTCTAGTAATTGTTACTAGTATTGTCAGTTTCTTCTCTACTGTTATCATCCCCAATCAACCTATTGTTCTCGACACGATGAATATACACATTGTCATCTTCGAAACTACATTACTCGTCATTTTTATCATCGTTGTGAAGACCAACATTATCAGTCACTATTATCAACATCAGGTGGTTTCGGGTTTTATTCAGCACATTGTTTTAATCTGTCAGAATGTTTCGTTGAAGCGCATAGTGTAACACGGTGAAAGTTCCGCTCTTTATTACCAGCGAAGTTCCGACCGCTGTCAACATATTAGGCGTACCTGTAATGAAAAGTCATTGTTGCTGTCGTAACCGTAATTGTCGATGTTATGGCATTTATGAACAGACGATATCTTCGTCATGATCCTTATGGCAGTAACGAAAGCATCAAATTTCTCTGTCCAGAATATGATAGAAAAATTTACTATTAAACAGCTATCGTCTTGCGAGTCTTTCAAAAGTCATATGTTGTGTTATTTAGAAAATAATTACACTTTTGCCATGATTTTCCTAGGAAATAGCTATCAAACAAATCATTCTTTTTTATACAAAAAAGCTATGATCGTATGTTACTCATTAAAATTTATAATTGATTACCCGATAAATTTTAAAATTTAACTCTTATATGCAATCTTAGACTATTTTATGTAAAGAAACTTTGGGTAACAGTGTTTCAGTGTAATAAATGCACTAATTATTAGCACAAATTGTTTCGACGGCCACAAAAATCGTGTGGGAAGAAAACTGAAGCAACAAACGCACGCCAAAGCGTTAGGACGTCATGCGGAAGGATTATCCGTGTGAAAGTACGTTTTCAGAGCAGAATTTACGGCTGACGACCTTTGGCCGAAAGTCAGTGAAATGGGTTTGGCGATTAGGATGTTGCGGACAGTTGCGGCATGTGTGTAGACGCCGACGGCGTCAGTCAGCTGGTCCCGTGTCTCGTGCATCGTTTGCTCAGGTCGCTTTCGTGCCGAACGAGTCACAGCGTTGAGCGTTCTAGAGGCACAACAACAACAACAACAACAACAACAAGTCATATTCCACTTACATCAAGTTTACCTTACATTTAAAAAGAGTAATATAAACGAGTGAGTTGTCAATGAGAAACTTTTCAGTTTTCGAATCTTTTTTGCTGTCTGCCAGACGTTTCATATAGCCGAATATGTGATCTAAAATTTTTGTTGTAACATTTTTGTGCTAAAAACCATTTGGTGTGGAATAATGAATTCTGTACACGAGGACTCCGTTTGCAATACACTAGATTATTTACAACAACGTTCAGGATGGAAGGAATAACGTGAAACAGTAGTACAAAAAATAATTTCCTAAACAGACCTCTACCAGATGATCGTGGGTTAACACCAGATAGTGATTTTAGGAAGTTTAGCAATGAAAATTTTCGTTCTTAAAGATGGATCAAGCAGTATTTCTGAGATTTGTAATGACTAAGCGATTTTTAGGAGTCTCAGAATGTGTCTTCTTCCCATCAATATGGGCATTTAAATATTTAGACGATTTAGCTATATTATTTGCTCACTATGAGTTGTAATGGTTATTGGTGTAATAACCTAGAACAGGTCACTGTTTTGTCTATTGAAAAAGGAAGGGGAAAGACCGGAAACCGAAAAGCAATGAAAATTTTAAGAATATTATTTACCATTTCTTATACTGCTACGTGCATGCCAAGACTGATAAAAACACTGGTGTCATTCGAAAAAAGAATTAATTCTGCTTCTTGTAGACGGAAGGTCCTTTACGAATATCAGTAGCGAACCTAAAATTTAATATTGGGAGGGGGGGACCCTTCCTGATACGTGTTTTTTGTCCAGACAGGTGGTCTCCTGATTACATTGTTTATGGGAGTAGTTCGGGGGGTTTTGAAGCAGACGTCTGAATTTTCAATATCATACGCTTAACATTACGATTACAATTATAACAACAAATTTACAAGATGATCGTATGATTTAAAATATTTATTTAAAAAATATCGCATATTGATTTCATTCAATAATTGGACATCATGAGTGCAGTTTCGAGACCTCAGGATTCCAGGGATGATGTCTAATCATCGAATGAAATAGATGCGGGACATTTTTAAATAAAAATTCTATTTCGTACCACCATGCGGAAAATTTGTTATAAGATGATAATTTGGAGGGACAGGTCTCATGGTAAAATTTTATGACTCTTCTCGCCGGGCTTCAGTGCTTATGTTGGCAACATATGGACAATTAAGTGTAGAATTGCGTTAATATTTTTCACGAGCTACAGAGTAAATGTTGTTGCTGCGAGTGAACTGTACCTGCTCTATGGTTGACAGGTTCTTGTACGTATCCTTGTCCGTTCAGAAAAAAATAAATTATTTTCGTTTTAATTGAAGTAGTCACAAAAAACATTGGTCATCTGAGTTGCCGTTATAACCAAATTACAAAAAAATAAATATTTTAATAGTTAAGGTGTACTGCATAGAGCTTTATATTGTGGTCTTTTAAGCTTGTATACCGCTTGTGTTTACAACGATGTGTAGATTAGACGCAAACACCTCGCGTTTTCTTTGCTTATGGCTACTTTTCTTTGTGTCCGAATAAAGAATAAAAGTACAAGAAACACATTTATTTCACGTACTTTTCTCGTGGCGTAGGCTCTATCAACCTAAGGGCTTCATATTTTACAAGTTCTTTCCTGTTGTTCAAAAATGTGCAAATGTTTGTATAGCTTATGGGACTTAATTACGGGGTCATCAGTCCCTAAACTTACAAACTACTTATGAACTAGCTAAGGACGGCACAAATATCCATGCCCGAGGGGGGATTCGAACCCCTGACCGTAGTGGCCGTGCAGACCGTGACTGGAGCGCCTCAGTCCCCTCGGCCACCGCGGCCGGCACTAATTTACCATTGGTGGCAACGTAACCACTTCAGCCCGGCGAGAAGCGTCGTACAATTTCACCGGTCTCATTATGGAAACTGTCATACACGATTACGATTGGAATGGGACTCTCGACTTTTGGGGACTGGCGGTGTGTTGTCAGAGTTGGACAGTGCTGCGCGCAGGACTTACATGAAGAAGAGGCCGCGCTTGTAGCCGTAGACCTGGTTGTAGAGCAGCCAGGCCTCGGGCACGATGTGGGCGGGGTAGCGGCCCTCCAGCGAGAAGACGCGCCGCATCTCGTTGGGGTCGGAGACGAAGACGGCGTCGACGGGCCCTATGGAATCGCGGAAGACGGGCCCCAGCTGGCGGTGGCGCTGGTCGACGTAGTGGTGGAGGCGCGGCGCCGAGCCGGCGGCTATGAGGTCCAGCGTGGTGCCGACGAGCGGCAGCCCGCGCGGCGCGGGCGGCGGCGGCAGCTGCTGCTGCTGGGTCTGCGGCTGCAGCGCGCGCGCCGCCCACGACGAGGCGCGGCTCCACTCGCGCGCGCGGCTCCACATGGCGACCGCGTCTGCCGCTGCCGCTGCCGAGGAGGCCGCTCCGGAGGAATCACCACCGCGACCGCCGCGCCCCTGCCGGCCGACCGCCCAACCAGCGCGCAGCCGCAGGTGACTCCCTGGGCGGCGGCGTCGACGTACGGCAACCGCTGACGTTTTACCCGACCCGTGGGTAGAGCACTGTATAGACAAGCAGAACAATCTGCCATTTTGAATCCCACGTTGAAGGCGCGCATTTAAAGACTACGGAATACTTATGCTATTTAACACGCTCTTAAGGCCATTAAATATACTTTCGTAACGCAGAAAATATAACATCATAGTGAATTTATTGGCTTACATTTGACTGTAAGAGGCAAGCAACTTAGTAATTAGATGGATTTTTAGAGATATGATGTATTGACTTACATTCCATACTATGGCATATGTTGCCGTTCTAAATATTTACCAAATACAGTTAAAATGCGCTACAATTATCGTGATTTCTAGTGTATAAATCGTACGTCCACATACTTTTACGGGAACTAAGTGTTGTATTCCAAAACAGTTACGGAACAATGTTAAATTCCGATACTGTACTTCCTATATTTCCCCCCGCCCTCTAATCTGTGTATATCGTACACACGCCCTATTTCAGGGGACATTTTACGTCAGAAATGCGTTTAATAACTTTGAACGTATGGTTCCGTTAGACAACGATTAAAAGTCTCTCTAGTAGCATGCACTTTGAAATAAAGTGCATGTTGTATGCTAAGATTTGAATTTAATGCCTTTCACGTACGACTTTTTTCCTGTTCCCATTCTTTGCGAAGATCAATTATTATTATTCTCAGACATTCTGTTCACAGATTGGCTTAGGCCTACATATTTCCGTCTTGAGAGTCACATTTAAATTAAACATTGAACTAATGTGACATAATTAAAAACTGCTAGCTGGGTAAAGCCAGCGGCACTCATGAATCACTTAAAATACAATTAATAGCCCTCAGAGTAACTGATTAGTCTAAATAAAATCAAGAAAAGTAGTTTACACACTGTACGTCGTGTTACGTTAACAACCTGAAGCAAAATTAAAATAAACGATTGCTTACATGTATAGGCCTATATTTTCATTAAAACCTCTGTGGGCATAAATATTTTAAATGCAAATTAAAAAACGTTTCTTACCGTTACACAGATAGTTGCTCAATTTCTGCGTCCATACTTGGTGTCTGGAATTAACAAGCCACCTTTTACGCCGATCTATGTTTGAAGGGAAACTATAAAACTTAATTCGACCAAGACTGCTATTATTTGAGCAGTTTGAAACTACACAACCAACCATTTCACAATGTGAAACAATAAATCACAAAATATTCGCTGATTCAGTTCGCTACACCACACAAGGCATACAGCACTGTCGCCGGATAGGGATTCAAAATGGCGGATTGTTCAGCTCGGTATATCTAGTGCTTTACCCGTGGGCGTTACCGTCAGCCAGTGGCGTCAGGGCTAGGCGGGGCAGTGCCCCGGGGCCCCCGAGCTCCAGGGGCCCCTCGGCCTATGTGAGCGACGTTCGAGAATAGTTACCGTACATCCTTGAACACTTTCATGTCCGCCAATTACTTCGCATAATCGAAGTTCAACTGTATATAATAATTTACTTGAATGAAGGTTTGCCGACATTGAACTTTTTCAACCCTAACCAACAAACCTCGAACGCACGAAGTGAAATCCAAAAATTATTCGCACCCCGGAATATAAACTTAAAAAGGTCCTTTGCTTGTCCGCTAAGACGTGGACCTTGCCGTCGTCAGCGTAATGCCGGTTGAAGTCGGAGTTGCCGTGCATGCCAATCTTTGCGAAAGAACAGTGAATGGTGCTGAATTACTAGCACAGTGTTTGACAGTAGACAGTGTGACCACATTCGAATATTATTACAGAATATTTGAATATTATTACATAACGGTATTATTATGGTAACTCAACTGTTTGTGCAGTGAATTCGCCAAGGGTGTGCTCCATAATCACTGAGGCGCTTCAGTCACGGTCTGCACGGCCACTACGGTCGGGGGTTCGAATCCCCCCCTCGGGCATGGATATTTGTGCCGTCCTTAGTATAAAGTAGTAGATAAGTAGTTTGTATGTTTAGGGACTGATGACCCTCTAGTTAAGTCCCATAAGCTTAACAAACATTTGAACATTTGCTCCATAATCATAGATCCCAATGAAGTGCTGTAACCAATTGCACTCTGAAATTCGTGCTAGAAGAAGAGAAAATATGGTTTCTTTGTCACAATACTAAATTGTGCATTCAAGGCACTACCCTGTACCCCACTGCACTATAATAAGCGAAGACGTCAACTTAGTTATTTTACTTATTACTTTTTCCTGGCCAAATAATATATACTTCATGAAGCTTGGTAGGGGCACGGCTCAAACCAAAGTATTCCATCAAACAAAATCGGGCAACTTTCTTTTCTGAAACCATCCTACACGAGTATTTCCCCTATTTTCCTTCTTTGATTGGGCTATCAACGAAATTAGGCTGATCGCTACGGAGCAGTGACCTAACAGCGAGGAGTTTAGCCACAGCGAGATGTCAGTACTGATAACAGTAGTCAGCCTGCTGTCACCGCGGACTTGCCTGTTCCCGGTTTGCTTCGCGACAGGGGGCCACATTTTCATGGTCTTCTTCATTCTTTATTTCTTACTAGCATATGCCTGCGACTTCGTTCACCTAGTATGGAGCAACTTCGGAAACTATCCCAAGAGGACGTTTATCTTTATCTCCTACCCAGGTCCAAATCTATCCCTCTGCTAAATTTCATTCAAATCCGCCCAGTAACTTTTGCGTGAAAGCATAACAAAAAAACAAAATTTCACAGTTATAATTATTTTTGAGAGTACAATTAAATATTATCTGCTACATGACACATAATAATTTACTTAATAGTATTTAGGTTTGCCTTATTATGTCTTCCAGTGGGCGGTAAGGAATTGATGATGACGTAGTTTTGCACAGTTTTAGTTTAAAAAGGGCCCGAATGTCATTTTAGCCCCGGGGCACTTGATGAAATAGCTACGCCAGTGTCGTCAGCACCCAATTTCGAGACACAGCACAAATTCTGATACTACGGTACATCTGTGAGTCTTCTCGCGCTATTAGCTATATGAAAACCCGGCGTTGCTCGGGTATTTACTTATTCAGCACTAGCTTAAACCCGCGGCTCCGCTCGCGTGTTGGCTGATTATGATAGATAAGCTATCATTCAGTAGTGTCCTATGAGATCAAATCACACGTAAACATGCACTCGTTTCGAAGAATCCAATCACGAAATTCAACAATAATGATTGTAATAACACATTTCGATCACATGCGCGAAAAGTCAAATCGATTTTTTAAAGAGATGTATTAAAAGAAATTTCTTTTTTACTGCTTTGTTTATTTTTTGTTATATTTCCTTATTCGTATGCTTATCCTTACAGAGAAAGAACTGAAGACATTGTAGCACGCTTAGACCAAAGATATGGTCTGTGGCAACATGTTTCGCTGTACGTAACCTCCTTGCTATAGAGTCGCAAACGTCATCGCTGCCCTTCAGCCCGAATTTTTTTATAATTTGACGACTTTCAACCACAATATCTTCCACCCCTTTATAGCTATCGACATGGAACTGCTGTGGTGTACAACGGGAGACTTTGGACAACAATTACACACAGATTATTCGTTTGCGTTCTGTAGTTTTCGCTTCAGCGCGAAATATTAACACACACACGCAGAATTTTATATACACGGATAACTTTCCAACCCAGTATACTTCACCCTTTTATCATTATCATCCCTCAAGCAACAATGCAACCAATAAAACCATTTTCAAACAGTAAATATAATTTTCAGAGAATAATTATTGTTCCGCATTTCGCGTCATATTCTTCAAATTATTAAATATCTATCAGATCGCTATAAAACCGTGCCTAAAACCTTCCTCAGGTATAAATTAGTAACTGTACAAATATTTAAGTCTCTGCGTCTTGTCGTTCGGACGTAATAAGCTTACACACACACACACACACACACACACAAACACACACACACACATATATATATATATATATATATATATATATATATATATATATATATATATATATATATCCGATCGCCATAAAACCGTGCCTAAAGCCTTCCCCGGGTAAACATTAGTATCTGTACAAATTTTTAGCTCTTTATGTCTTGTGGTTCAGACGTGATAAACGTACACCGAACAGACAATCACATTTATAGATATAGATTCAGTTATCCCTTTTCCGCCTCCTCTTCCTGTCAATATCCACCACAACCACCACCACCTCCTCCACCACCTCCTTCATCTACATCTACATAGATACTCTGCAAATCACATTCAAGTGCCTGGCAGAGGGTTCATTAACCACTTTCATAACTTTTCTCTACCGTTCCATTCTCTAATAGCGCGCGGGAAGAAAGAACACCTAAATCGTTCCGTTTTCGATCTGATTTCTTTTATTTTATTGCGATGGTCATGTCTCCCTAAGTAGGTGGGTGCTAGCAAAATGTTTTCACATTCAGAAGTAAAAGTTGGTGATTGAAACTTCGCAAACAGATCACTCCGCAATGAATAACGTCTTTCTTTTAATGATTTCCACCCCAATTCGTGCAACATCTCCGTGACACTTCTCAGTGTCTTCCATCAGTCCCACCTGGCGAGGGCCCCACAAGGGGCAACAGTACTCTAGGAGAGGACGCGCACGTGTGATGTAGGCAGTCTCTTTGGTGGAGCTGGAGCATCTTCGAAGCGTTCTGCCAATGAAACGTAACCATTGGTGCGCCTTCCCCACAAAATTTTCTATGTGTTCTCTCCTGTTGTTCATAATTGTAACTCCTAGGTATTTGGTAGAATTTACGACCTTAAGGTTTGACTGATTTATTGCGTAATTGAAGTTCATCGGGAATTTGTTTTGACACTTGCCCGGAACCCTGGAGAGTGCGGGGAGTGGACAGGGTGTTCGACAAGTAGGGCACGCCGGCCTGTTCGCCGCAGTTACCTTTCGGCTGGCTCGACGTGTGATATAAACAATTTTTTTATTCTAAAATAAATTGTCAGGTTTTTTTTGTGGAGCAATGTCCTACTTTTGATGATTTTGAGTTGGTAACCCTATTCTCCATTCATCCCCACTCTCTCCTATACACGACTAATTACAGTACCTGCGCCGGGCCGCGGTGGCCGAGGGGACTGAGGCGCTTCAGTCACGGTCTGCACGGCCACGGCCACGGCCACTTCAGATTGGTGTTGAAATCTGTTGTAAAGTACGCTACATGCTACACCATGCAACGTGCGAATTATTATGTAGACAGTGCTGTCCATCTTGTTTTGAAGATCAAGTACCCACATTTTTAGCGCATTATGGCTGCACATAAAATACAAAAATTACTAAATTCGAATTTTTAGGTTTTTCAGTTATTCGTTTGGGTTTTCCTTTTTTTCTAAGCCAACCAAGTATTAAGGCGAACGAGCAAACAAAAGTATTTTTTCTGAGTTTTACCGAGATAAACGTACAGCAAATGATATTTACACGGTAAATGTACCGGTTATCGACGTATTAAGTAGATCCGCATTAAATACCATGTGTAAACGTCATTTAATTATATACATGTGCCGTCTGTTCCGAATGAACAGACGTCACTTCCGATCCTTCAGTTGTTATTCTTTCATATTCACAGAATATATAACATCAAGTGCGAATGGGCAAAGCTGAAAATGTGTACCCCTCCGGGATTCGAACCCGGGTCTCCTGCTTTCTAGGCAGTTGCACTGAACACTACACCACTGGCGACACAGTGATCACCGCACAGTGATCACACTACCTAAGCACGCCTCCCGACAGATACAAATTCCCAGCTTTACCCTGCCCACAGTACTCAAACTCATAGTTATGAAACTAATTCCCGTAAGAGTAAGGGCCACAAATTTGCCCACCCCTCCCCACTAACGAAAGGATCAGTGCCCGTCACGGCATATTTAATTCTACGATATTAGCTGTAAATTATTGTATCATGCCACATAAATCCATCTGGTTTCGTATCGATATCAGTTCAATTTAAAATAAATACAAGAAACACCTTTCGTACTAGTGATCGTCAGTGCATGCCGAGGCCTTGTTATGGGCACTCAATCGTATTATTTATCGCCAATGTGACGTAAATTTTTATTTATAGAAGACGGATCTCCTTAGCGATTAAATGCGTATTTTAAATGTACAATTAAGGTGCCGATTACTCGTACACTGCCGATTACTGGTACACTTTCCCTAATAGCTAGTTCACATCAAAATTAAAATAAAATCAAATACAAGAAAAATTTTAAAAGCACGGTTATGCCTTATGCAAGTTTGAAAAAAAAAAATGTGTAATGTGAAATAAATTGTAGATCAAGTAAATGTCCTAAATCGAATATAATTACAGTTTTGTGTTGTTCAGTGATCAGGTTCAAGTGTTCGAAAGGACGCCACTTCGGTGCCTAACACGTCGGTAACCCTACCCCAGTTATCCAACCACGAAAAGAGGACCTACAGTTCAGTCTGAAATGCCGACTCCTCACATCGCTGAGAGGTGAAGACTACGTTAAACCTTGATGCGAAAAAATCGGGTCTAGTGTACGATACCACCCGCCGGCTTTGACCAAGAACGTCACATATTACGTCATTCTATCCCTCAACGTTTATATTTATCCTTTTACAAGTCACCGATAATAGAGTAACCGTTGCACAGATAATATTTATATGAGTGTGTACGTATGTGTTCGCACCTCGTTAATTAAAAAAAGAAAAAAAAAGCGACATTTCAAATCGTATGAAAACAAAATATATATATTTTCTGGTCATTCGTTAATTGAGCGTAAAGTGTTTTATGGATATGTAAAGTGTATTTTGTTTTAATTAGTGAATATCAATTGTTTGTGAAAGTAGTTATCATTTGGTGGAAAACGAAAAATTTAGAAAAGTATAATGCAAAAAAGTTGTTCGAAATCGTCAGTGACAATATAGGTACAGTTAAATTTTTGCATTATTTAGGTCTAATCGGGGAAATGTGTTTGTATAATACATGTGATGTCAACATGTCGTCGGTGGAAGTGCCTAAATCACGCGCTACCGATGAATGTATAAATGAGGTCGCTCAGACACAGCGGTAAAATTTTAGCTACGATACTGGCTGCCTCGCGTGTTTATGTTGGCAAGATTAAAAACACGGTATAAAATTTTTTCCAAGATGTTAATATTCTTAGAAATCCATTTGGAATGACTTGGTTATTTTTTCCGACAACGAAGTAAAGGAATTATGCTGCTTCTGCTCTATGGTTGACAGGTTCTTGTCTGTACATTTGTCTGCTCAGGAAAAGTAATTGCCCTCGTAAAACAAAGATTTCATGTTGAAACATTTGTGTTGTTATGCGAATGGCTAATGCTAACGTCGCATAATTGCAAACATTATCACGCGAGGCAGCCATGACGGTGTAAAATTTAACCGATCTGGTCATCATTGTGAGCGGCATAAAACATGGATCTGTTTGTATTCCGGGAATTTTTTTTTTAACTACGCATTGATCAGGCATCGTCGTGAATAGCATAAAACATGCTTCCCAAGAGTTTTTTTAAACAACTTATATAAGTGAAACAAAAATGAGAAGTGTTGATAAAACTCTTTTGGGTATTGGACCGCATCGTCAATATATCAAATGTTTCATCGACATTTCGGTCACTATTGCAAGCGGCCATCTTCTGGGTGTTACGTTTACTGCTGGATGAGGGAAAGCCAGTGTCTTAAATATTAAATGTTGCCAGTTATGAGTGATGGTTTCAGCTCTCTTTCATTGATGTTTGCTTTATTTCTTCCTATTGGTGGAAACGGACTTCCTTTTCCATCAATATGAAGAAATAAAGCAAACACCAGCTTTCCCTCATCCAGCAGTAAACGTAACACCCAGAAGATGGCCGCTTGCAATAGTGACCGAAACGTCGGTGAAACATTTGATATATTGACGATGCGATCCAATACCCAGAAGAGTTTTATCAACAATGACAACGGCCGCGGAAGCCTTTGTTTACAAAAATGAGACGGTTTGGTATCCGTATCTAGACCTGACCTCTATAGGGCAAGTGCCACGCACGAACTGTATTTGAAACAAAAATTCTAACAGACTTCACCTAATAATAATTTCGTGTGGCTCATTGGCCCGGCGCAAGTCTTTCAATTGGACGCCACTTCGGCGACTTGCGTGTCCCTAGCCTACCCCAGTTATCCAACCAGAGAAGGGGACCTACAGCTTATCGTGGAATCCGAACCACGTTTCGTTTCTGGCGACTCCTCACATCGTTGAGAGGTGAAGGATGTGATAAAGTGCATACTGGAAAAATCGGAGGTCCGATCGGGTTTTGAACCCGCAACCCTTCAGTTCCCAGTCGAACGCTTTACCTAAAGACCACCGGCTTTTTCTTTCCCCCTCGTTCTGTCTTGTTGGATATTTGGCCCTGACCGGGCGCGCTGAGCCACGGCGCCCGGCTATCACCGGGCTCGACACTTCTCCTGTCTAAGTCAGGTATAGGAAAGCGATAACCAATACATAGATGTGAACTAAAAATACGAAAGTCTGGTATCGCTAATTAGAATTGACCTCTATAGGTCAGTCTACAAAGCGATACCTAATAAATACATGTCAACCAGAAATTACGATGATGTAGTATCGGTAACTTGATAGCGATACCTAATAAATACTAGTGAACCACAAAATATGAATGGCTGCTATCAGTAATTACACTTGACCTATGTAGGTTTACTATATCTGAAATATGTTTCAGCGATTTATTTTGTTCCAGTTTAGTATGTCCCCACCCAAAACCCCAATTTCCTGCTGCAATCGCGTAAAGGTCTATGAATGTTAATATTAATTATAACGCGTGATAATTATTGGACTTAAGGTTTTCAATAATTTTATATGTTTCAGTTTAGTATGTCCCCGTCCAAAATCCCCAATTTTCACGCTGTGGTCTCGTTGCATATTTTACTCGTTATCAAATATTCTCTGTTGTTATTTAAAGTACATAATGTTACGTGAGTTCATTTCGTTTTAATTTGAATCGTATACACATCCGTATATTAAAAACGAAATAAAATTGTTAATGCATTCAATTGTTTATAATAATGTGTTCGTTGTATCCATGAACGGTCTGTGGATAACGTATGACGTCATCGTTCAAAGCCGACGGGTGGAATCGGACATCCGATTTTATTAAATAAATAAAAATTTAAAAAAAAACCGTGATTCCAGCGAGTTTCGAACCATTTTTTAACTAAATTTTATTTATTTGTATAAAGGCATCATTTATGCCTTTGTATCTTCAATGTCAAGAACTCAGGTGGAAAACCAATTCTCAGCAAAGAAGGGAAACAAATTACGTATTGTGGACATCCGTAGACTTGAGCTGTAGACTTGAGTCATAATGGTGTAAACCGCTTCAGCTGTATGGTGTTCTTCATTAACCAACTAGTTTCGTGGCATTTGAGCCACATCATCAGGGTCATCTGTACACAAAGAAGAGCAAATGCCAGTAACAATCGCGTTGAAATAACTTGTAAGTACTTTCACCTACAGTTTTCTTATCAAATGCTCAAATGTTTGTACAGCTTATGGGACTTAACTACGGGGTCATCAGTCTCTAAACTTACAAACTACTTATGAACTACTTACGAACTAGGATGGCACAAATATCCATGCCCGAGGGGGGATTCGAACCCCCGACCGTAGTGGCCGTGCAGACCGTGACTTGAGCGCCTCAGTCCCCTCGGCCACCGCGGCCGGAAAATTTCTTATCCATAGCCCAAATGTAAAATAGCATAACGCGATTGTTACTGGCATTTGTTCTTCTTTGTGTACAGATGACCCTGATGATGTGACTCTAATGCCACGAAACTAGTTGGTTAACAAAGAACACCATACAGCTGAAGCGGTTTACACCATTATGACTGAAAGAAGGGAAAGTTGAAAGGTGGAAAGAGTACATAGAGTAACTCTACAAAGGAAATGAACTTAAAGACAATGTTGTAGGAAGGGAAGACGAAGTAGATGAAGATGAAATGGGAGATACTATACTGAGAGATGAATTTGACAGCGCCCTGAAAGACGTAGGTTGGAACTAGGCCACGGGAGTAGATGACTTCCCTCAGAGCTACTAAAGTCTCTGGGAGAGCCACCATGACAAAACTGTTTCACCTGGTGGGTAAGATGTATGACACAGGGGAAATACCCTCAGACTTTAAGAAAAATACCCATACCAAAGAAATCAGGCGCGGACAGGTGTGAAAATTACAGAACCATCAGTCTGATAAGTCATGGTTGCAAAATTTTAACACAAATTATGTACACGAGAATGTAAAAGCTGGTAGAAGCTGACGTCGGGGAAGATCAGTTTGGATTCAGGAGGAATGTACGAACACGGGATGCAATACTCACTTTACGACTTATCTTAGAAGATAGATTAAGAAAAGACGACCTACATTTTTAGTTTTTGTAGATTTGGAGAAAGCTTTTGACAGTGTTGATTGGAATACACTCTTTCAAATTCTGAAGTCAGAAGGAGTAAAATACAGGGAAAGGAGAGTTATTTACAACTTGTACAAAAGCCAGACCGCAGTTATTAAACTCGAAGGGCATGAAAGGAAAGCATTTGTTGGGAAGGGAATAAGACAGGGTTTTAGCCCTTCTCCGATGTTATTCAATTTGTGCATCGAGCAGGCGCTGAAGGAAAGCAAGAAAAATTTGGGATGGGGATTAAAGTTCAGGGTGAAGAAATAAAAACATTGTGTTTTGCTGATGACATTGTAATTCTGTCAGAGACAGCAAAGGACCTGGAAGAGCAGTTGAATGGAATGGACAGTGTGTTGAAGAGAGCATATAAAATGAACACTAACAAGAGCAAAACAAAGATAATGGAATCCAGTCTTAGAAAATCAGGTGATGCTGAAGGAATTAGATTAGGTAACGAAACAATGAAGGTGGTAGATGAATTCTGTTACTTGGGTGGTAAAATAACATATGACGGTCGCAGTACAGTAGATATAAAATGCAGAATGGCGACAGGAAGAAAAGCGTTTTTGAAAAAGAGAAATTTGCTAACATCGAATATTAATTTAAGGGTAAGGAAGTCTTTTCTGAAGGCATTTGTGTGGAGTGTTGCCTTGTATGGGAGGGAAACATGGACGATAAGCAGTGCGGACAGGTAGAGGATAGAGGCTTTTGAAATGTGATGCTACAGAAGAATGCTGAAGATTAGGTGGGTATATCGCGTAACTAATGAAGAATGTGTAAAAATCAAAGATGGATACCAAGAGACGTATATAGTAAGCAAATGTATGTGGGTTGCAGTGCTTATGGGGAGATGAAAAGGCTTGCTCAGGATAGAGTAGGATGGAGAGCTGCATCAAACCAGGCCTCGGACCATAACTATAACATCTTCATTTCTTTTGGCAAGTGTTTATCAATTTTCGTTTAACCAGCTGTATTCGTTTTCATTTTTGTTATAAAAGGAAGTTAACTTCTTATAACAACTCAATTCCGTTATTTTGATAGACAGTTTCTCTTAAGACATGGTACGACATTTCAGTTACAAGGGAGGAAAAAAAAGACAATAATCTTTAAGAAATCACAAAAATCAGTTTTAAGAAGAAGAACGGAGCACATTGTTTGTCGATGAACTATAGTCCGAGAGGTAAGACAAAGGGAACAATTCTTGTTCTTGTTCCTTTTTTTTTTCTATTTTTTTTTTTCCTTCCATATTCGCATTCAGTCCCACGTTATGCACTATTACTGTACTTTTTCTTTCAGGTGAGAGTCTTGGAGGAGAGAGATCGGTGTTGCAGGGGAATCCGCAGAATGTTGCACGAGTTCTCCCGGTAGCCACTGCTTGTGCTGCTGGGTTCTCGCCGAGGGCCAGCTGGTATTTCTGCAGATGGCGTGGCCCGTCACAGCGAGGATCCAGAGCGTTGCCAGCCTCTTTGGAACTGGTCGGTTTGTGGCGCGCTGATTACTTCAGCTGTGATGCTTCCTGGAGTCATCCTGTTTATTTTTGCTACCATTTGTTGGCATATTTCCCAGATGTTGCAGTTGCTTCCGCACCTGAAACGGTGCTCCAGTGTATCTGATGCGATGAGACTCATGTCGGCAAGCCTTTGATTCATGGGTACCGTATCTGGTTAACAATTTTATATATCTTCCTGACATCTTTCGTCTGGACAATTTCTGCGATGATTCTCCAATTTTGTGGCCAGTTGTAGTGTGAAACTTGCCCCAAGTCCTGTTCCTCGCCGGCTTCTCTCTTAGGGCCGTGTACATTTTCTTCGCTGTTCTGTGGCTGGGAGTAGCCACAGTGTTTAGCGCGTAGTTCTTGTTTATTAAGTGCAGCCAAAGGTGTCGCAGTTTGAAGGGGAATGCCTGGTGTCGATCTGAGCTTCTTCCGATTTGGGCCTGTACTGGTTAAATAGTGTGGCTGTGAGGCTGTTCATCAGGGAATCAAAAGGGCTTTGGCCCAAGACCCCCAAAAAGAAACTGCCTCAGGTTGAAGGGGATACACAGACCCCTTCGACGTCAAAGACAGGTGGCAAGAGGGTTAGGGAGGAATCTAAGACTCCCTCCTCTCTGGACCAGCGTGATCCTAAATGGCTGAGGCAGGAAATAGGGAAACAGGCCTATAGTACTGCAGTCTCAGTCTTTAGAATGGCTGTTGTCCAAGAAGGATACCCACTAGTGAGCATCACCTCGCAGCAGGAGGAGCTCGTGCAGATGGCCCTCTTTGAAGAGATTGGGAGGGACGCTGGTCCAGGACCCAAATTCAGGAGGGTGTGTCCAGATCCCCTTTGCAGTCTCTGACTAAATTACAATGTAATCGACAAAACATAATGTTTTTATTTCTTCACCCTGAACTCTAATTCCTTCTCCAAATTTATCTTCGCTTTCCTTCACAACTTGCTCAATGTACAAATTGAATAAAATTGGAGAAAGGTTACAACCCTGTCTTACTCCCTTCCCAACCACTGCATCCCTTTCATGCCCTTCAACTGTAATAGCAGCTGCTTGGTTTACAAGTTGTAAATAACCTTCCGTTCTCTATATTTTACTCTGCTGACTTCGCAATTTGAAAGGGTGTATTCCAGTCTATATTGTCAAAAGCTTTCACCAATTCTCCAAAAGTTAGAAATGTAGGTTTGTCTTCCTTAATCCATCTTCTAAGATAAATCGTAAGGTGAGTATTGCCTCCCGTGTTTCTGCATTTCTCCTGAATCTGAACTGATCTTCTCCGAGGTCAGCATCTACCAGCTTTTCCATCCTTCTGTAAAAAATTCGTGTTAAAATTTTGCTGCCATGACTTATCAAACTGGTGGTTCTGTAATTTACACACCTGTCTTCACCTGATTTCTTTGAAATAGAGTTTATCACATTTTTCTTAAAGTCTGAATGTAATTCACCTGTCTCATACATCTTACTACCAGGTGCATGGCTGATTCTCCTACAGATTTCAGTAGCTGAGATGGAATGTCATCTAGTCCAGGGGTCTTGTTTCGACTTTCAGTGCTCTGTCAAATTCACCTCCCAGTATAGTATCTCCTATTTCATCTTCATCTAAATCCTCTTCTCTTCCTTCAATATTATGTCTAAGTTCATTTAATTTGTAGAGCCTCTCTGTACACTCTTTCCACCTTTCAGCTTTTCATTCTTCGCTGATAATTGGTTTTCCATCTGATTTCTTTATATTCATACGGCTACTTTTCTTGTCTCCAAATGTTTCTTTTATTTTCCTGTATGCGGTATCCATTTTTCCCCTCTTTATACATGCTTCTAAAGATTTGCATTTGGCTTCTAGCCACTCCTGCTTAGCTCTTTTGCTCTTCCAGTCAATCTCATTTCTCAGTCGTCTAAACAAAATCTAATGCTTGTAAATCTTATGGAACCTGACTGTGGGGTCATCAGTCTCTAAACTTACAAACTACTTATGAACTAACTTATACTAAAGACAGCACAAACATCCATGCCCGAGGGGGGATTCGAACCCCCGACGGGGAACGGCCTGACACATCGGAAAATAGCGCCTCAATGCACTCGGCCGGGGTGCCGCGTCAGGAGTCTAAACTCCATTTTACCTAATTCTCAAGAACTTTAGGTTCCTTCAATTTATCCAGTTCCAATCTCCTTATATTCCTACCTTTCTCCAGTTTTTTCAATTGCAGTCTACATTTCATAAACAATACAAATGGTCAGAGTCTATATCTGCCCCTGGATATGTCCTGAAGTTTAAAACCTGGTTCCGAAATCTGTGCCTTACCAGTATAAAATCTATCTGATACCCTCCAGTGTTTCCTGGTCTCTTCCACGTAAACAACTTTCTTTCATGATTGTTGAACCAATTATTTGTTGTTGTTGTTGTGGTCTTCAGTCCGGACACTAGTTTGACCCAGCTCTCCTCCCTACTCTATCCTGAGCAAGCCTCTTCATCTCTTCATAAGAACGGCAACCGACATCCATCTGAATCTGCTTACTGTATGCGTCTCTTGGTTTCCCTCTGTGATTTTTAGCCCACACACTTCCCTCCAATACTAAATTCACGATTCCTCGATGTCTACGAATGTGTCCTACCAAGGGAACCCTTCTTTTGGTCAAATTATCCCAGAAATTCCTTTTCTCCCAATTCTGATCAGTACCTCTGTCTGTCTCTACCAGCTTTTCCATCCTTCTATAAATAATTCGTGTTAGTATTTTGCAACCATGACAGTAAACTGATGGTTCTGTAGTTTTCACACCTGTCTGCATCTGCATTTTGTGGAGTGGGAACTATTACATTTTTCTTAAAGTCTGAGGGTATTTACCTTGTATCATACATCTTACACACCAGGTGAAATAGTTTTGTCATGGCTGGCTGTCCCAGACACTTCAGTAGTTCTGAGGGAATGTCGTCCACTCCAGGGTCTCTGTTTCGACTTAGGTCTTTCAGTGCTCTGTCAAATTCACCTCTCAGTATAGTATCTCCCATTTCATCTTCATTTACATCCTCTTCCCTTCCTACAATATTGACACTAAGTTCATTTCCTTTGTAGAGCCCCACTATATACTCTTTCCACCTTTCAGCTTTTCCTTCTTTGCTGATAACTGGTTTTCCATCTGAGATTTTCATATTCATACAGCTGCGTTTCTTGTCTCCAAATGTTTATGTATTTTCCTGTATGTGGTATCTATTTTCCCCCTCTTTATATATTCTTCTACAGATTTGCATTTGTCTTCTAGCCACTACTGCTTAGTTGTTTTGCACTTCCTGTCAATCTCATTTCTTAGTCGTCTGTTCTCCACTTTGCCTGTTTCATTTACTGCATTTTTATGTTTTCTCCTTTCATCAATTAAATTTAGTATTGCCTGTAATATCCAATGATTTTTTGTTGGTTTTGCCTTTCTACATATTTTGTCCTCTGCTGCCTTCACTATTTCATCTCTCAGTGCTATCCATTCTTCCTCTACTGCTTTATTTCTCCCCATTTCTGTCAATTGTTGCCTAAAGCTCCCTCTGAAATTCTCAAGAACTTCAGATTCCTTCAATTTATCCAGATTCCATCTTCTTATTTCCCTACCTTTTTGCAGTATTTTCAGTTTCAACCTACACTTCATGACCAACAAGATATGGTTAGAGTCTACATCTGCCCCTGGATATGACTTACAGTTTAAAACCTGGTTCCAAAATCTATGTCTTACCATTATAAAATCTATCTACCAGTGTCTCCCGGTTTTTTCCACGTATACTACCTTCTTTCGTAATTCTTAAACCAGGTGTCAGTTATGATTACATTGTGGTGTCGCACAAGTCTAAAGTGCACGCCACCTACTTTCACCGTGCACCACCATGCACGCACGGCGCGGCGTTCTTACGACGTCAGCCATGAGTGCCCTCTGCTACAACTCCGCTCGTGGCCACCACTGAACGACATCGTTCACTTGGGACTGAGATAGAAACCAGTTAACACTTCGGAATCAGATAGGCACCAGTGAAGACTTGGCTATCGGACAGGCACTAGGCAGGCCTCTAGCTCAACTATGTATCAGCATTCTGCAGTACTGAGCTATGTAAAAGTTACATATTGCATAAATTCTGTGCAATATATATCTCGTTCTAATTTACTTTAGTGTTTCTAGTTTCTGCTGTCCCACTGTCTGCTCACCTCTGTACCTGCACAAGCGTGCTACCTTTATTCCTGTGTTGGTCTTCCTACTCTGCCACCGACACCTACGACGGAAATGAGACACAAAAGCGGCGACGAGGCTGGGACACAAAAGTGGCGACGAGGAGTGATAGAACTGTGGACCAGCCCTCTTGCAGCAGCCAGACATCAGCAGTCGGAGCACACAGAAATTGCTCCCACCACCCACCCTTATTATAAAAATTTTGGGGGAAGATATTTTGTTCCGTGTTTTGTGGACTTTTTTGTTGCAGAGCGTCCTCTTTCATATTGCACTTGTGTTTTGTTATAAGTTACTTGTATGCGCGGTGCCTAATCGGTCAGCATGGCCACTACCCCGAACCCAAACTTAATGGAAATTATTCAGTTACAGACGGCGCAAATCAGGCAACTATTTCAAGCAGTGGCGCAGTTGACGACAACCGCACCGCTTCCTACATTTCGCCAGAACAATGAATGTGAGGAAGAATGGAGTAATTATTTGGCCCAATTTGAAGAACTCGTCGCGGCTCATCAAATTACAGGTCAGAAAGTGAAGTATCTGTTATTATCTGTGGTGGGCACTCACACCTTCATATTACTGCAGAAACGTTTCCCCCATGCATCTCCTCGTGATCTAGATTTCGATCAAATTGTAGAAGAACTGAATGCTCATTATGAGAGAAAAGTTCTCGTAGCAGCAGCACAGTACCGATTTTTCAGACTGAAAAAATCACTGGGACACACCCACACGCAATGGATTACGGAATTGAAGGGCTTAACCCGCAAATTTAAATTTGCTTGCTCTTGTGGACTTTCTTATAGTGACGTTATGTTGAGGGATGCGATTACACAGAACATTCAGGACCCCAGAATTAGGGGAGCAATTCTGAAACAGTCTGACCCCTCATTAGACAGTGTACTGCAACTTATTGAAGCGCATGATACTTTTGACTTAGCAGATGTAGAAATGCAAAGCCACAGTGTTAATTCAGTGCGCCATAACGGACGCTTTCCTAGCTGTAGTTCTCAGTCTAGCCCTAGTGATTCTTATTTTTCTACCGGCCGTGCTGAACAGACAGTGAACATTAGCCAGTGTAAAAGTGTGACACAAAGGTCGCCCCGTCGTGTTAGAAACAGTAATTTGAATAACGGGTGCCAACGATCATTTCAGAAAAATGTTTGTAAGTCTTGCCCTCAGTGTGTATCTCGCCACAAGCGTGCGCATTGCCCTAGTCGCAACGCGACCTGTTATCAATGTGGCAAATCAGGACATGTACAGTCTGTGCGTATGCAAATTAAAAACTCAAAGAACGGTACCGTTAGAAACAGTGCTTTGCCGAGTGCACGAACAGTTCATGCTGTCAATGTCATAGATGCTGTGGAATTGAACAGTGCTTTGCTTGATTCTCAATTGCAAGAAAGTTATTCTGCACCTATTGCACAACTATGTAGTGAGCCACGCCGCAAGCGCCGACGAGCGCGTAAATCTGTGCAACGGAAACGGGTTTGGGACAAGCAAAATGACTATGTACAGTGCAATCCTGTAGTGAACCTAGTGCCTTCTGCAACTTCTCGTTGTAATAGTGCCCAGTACTGTGTAGCTAGTGACAGTAGACTTGATGTAGCTACTCAAAAGTTTAGTGCAGTAGTTAGTGAATCTGTAATAGCCACGCATTGGGTGGACGCCGATCCGGCGGTAGTGCCATCTAGTGACAGTGGTGTTAATCCGCTGTGTGCCGAGTCTTCGCCGCTTACTTCACTACGCGGCTCGCGCATGCGCAGCAAACAAGCTGTTGCAGACGTAGCCACATTCGCGCACCTATCGAACGCCACAAGCAAAAACTTTTTGTGACTCTTTGCATAGAAAATAAGACTGCACAATTTCAGCTCGACACTGGTTCTGCTGTCACTTTAATGAATAAAGAGACGTATCAACTTGTAGGTTCGCCAAAATTGTCACCGTGTCAACAAGTGCTAACGGCTTATACAGGACAAACTATTCCCGTGCTAGGAACGTGTAGCCTGCCCGCCTCTTTTCAAGGTGTAACAAAAACAGTTGCTTTTGTAGTTCTTCAGGCCAAATCTACACAGAACATTTTTGAACTAGATGCATTTGACTTGTTTGGTTTATCAATTCAAAGAGATGTGCTTCAAATTTCGTCAGCAGTGCCTCAGGACAAAATAAATGCATTGTGTGAACAATACAGTAACTTGTTTTCGCTGGAACTCGGTTGTGCAAAAGACTTCGTGGCACATGTAACTTTAAAAGAATCTGCAGTACAAAAATTTCGTAAAGCTAGACCAGTGCCTATCGCAATGCGTGATACAGTTGCCGAAGAACTTAAACGTTGGCAGGATAGTGGTGTGATTTCTCCTGTTTCTGCGAGTCAGTGGGCCTCGCCTATAGTAATTATACCCAAGCCGTCAGGAAAACGTCGTCTCTGTGTGGACTTAAAATCAACAGTGAACTGTCAAACAATTGTAGACACTTATCCCCTGCCCAGACGTGAGGAACTGATGGACAGTTTAGGACAGTCTCGCTTCTTTTCCAAGATTGATTTAGCAGAGGCATACTTGCAGATTCCGCTTGATGACGAGTCAAAAAAGGTTTTCGTCATTAATACTCACATGGGCCTTTTTCAATTTCAACGCCTACCCTTTGGCAGTTCCTCCGCCCCTGCTATTTTTCAGCGTTTTTTGGAACAGCTGACAGTTTCTGTACCGTGTTGCTCGAACTATTTAGATGATATTGTGGTTTCCGGATGTACAGTTGAAGAACATTTAGCCTTTTCAAAGTTTTGACTGCAGCAGGTCTACGTTGTAATAAAGCAAAGTGTTCGTTTTTTCAAACTGAAATAGAGTACCTAGGCCATGTGATTAATGCCCAAGGAATCCATCCCTTACAGTCACATGTTAGAGCAATCAAACACTTGCCTTCTCCTAAGAATGTGCACGAATTGCAAGCAGTAATGGGAAAGCTTAACTATTATTTCAGATTTATTCCCAATGCCTCGCAGATTGCAGCTCCACTGCATCGCTTATGTAGGAAGAATGTTCCTTTTGTATGGTCCAAAGATCGCCAGGTTGCCTTTGACAACTTAAAGTCTGCACTACTCAGTGATGCATGTTTGATTCCCTTTGACCCACAGAAGCCTGTAGTGCTAGCAGTGGATGCCTCGTCGTACGGTCTGGGTGCAGTATTGTCACATCGCATTGGATCTCACGATCGACCTATTGCCTTTGCATCCAAGTTACTGACGCCAACGCAACAGAATTACAGTCAGATAGAAAAGGAGGCCTTAGCAATCATTTACGGCGTCACAAAGTTTCATCATTATCTCTATGGCAGAAAATTCTATTTGTTGACTGACCACAAGCCTCTCACGTCGTTGTTCTCACCCACAAAGACAATTCCGCCACGAACGGCACAAAAGCTTCAGAGATGGTCGTTGATACTGTCAAATTATCAGTATGAGATTTTGTATCGACCTACCACTAAACACGCCAACACGAACACACTTTCTCGACTTCCGGTTGGCCAGGATGTGTCGTTTGATTCTTCAGAAATGGCATGTTGTCAGATAGACTCCAGAGGTGCTTCCGCTGTCGACGATTTCCCTTTGAGCTCTCGTCGGGTTGCACAGGAAACAGCTGCGGATGCAGACCTAAGTGTGGTAGCACGTTTTGTGGTGGCCTGCCAGAGCGAAAGACATTCAACGGCCTCTGGTTCGACGTTATTTTGCACAACGTCATGCATTATCTTTAAGTCAGGGTGTACTGTTGTTGCATACAGACAACGACCAAACAAGAGTGATTGTTCCTCGTTCCCTGCAACGAGAAGCAATTGGCCAGACGTCATTGTACTTGGGTTGGTATGGACGCCCAGATAGAGAGGATGACGTCACAGTGTACAGTTTGTGCGGAGCATCAGGCGGCTGGCCACGCCCCAAGGGACCATGGCAACGTTTATACATTGACTTTGCCGGACCTTTCTGGAATACGCGCTGGTTAATTGTTGTAGACGCTTTCAGCAAGTTTTCTTTCGTGATTGCCATGAACTCAACGACGGCGTCTAGTACAATCAGTGCCTTAACATCAGTGTTTTGTATCGAAGGTTTGCCTGAAACTATCGTCAGCGACAATGGACCTCACTTTGTTAGTGCGGAATTTAAACAGTTTTGTCGTGTGAATGGCATTCAGCATATCACCACCGCACCTTTCCACCCTCAGTCCAATGGTGAAGCAGAACGTTTCGTTCGAACATTCAAGTCTCACATGGAAAAGATGAAAGGTCAGCACTCCAGGCAGCAAGCTCTTCAAATTTTCCTGTCTACGTATCGGTGCATGCCACGTGACGGCCCATCTCCTGCCGAGCTGCTACACGGCCGCCGTCACCGCACTCTCCTTCACCTGTTACAGCCTCCCACGCACCGAGTCGGTTCGTATGGCGCTACGCGTTTTAAGGTTTCTACGCCGGTGCTGTACAAGGTATTTCCTGGGAAGAAGACATAGATGACGGGCACCATTCAGCGCGTGCTCGGTCGCAATATGTATGTTGTACGTTTTTCCACAGGGTCGGAGCTGCGGCGCCACGCAAACCAATTGCGCCTGCACAGGCCGCGAGATCCTATCTCCGGTTTCTTGATTCCAGACCCAGTTCACCGCCAGGGAGCACAGCCACATCGTTCGTCGACGGGTCCAGCGTCCCCGGACTACGAGATCGTCCCGATGGACATCGACGCGACTTCGCCGCTTTCGCCGCCGCAGATGACAGCGTCAACGAGAGGAACTCCGGGACCGTGCGTGCCCCCACCGCCTGTGCCACGCACCTCAGAAGAAGATGACCTGCTCCCTCTTGGCGGAGGCGGGCGCCCGTTCGCTGGTTTTGGTGTGTTTCCCGGCGGATCGCAAGGTGTATACCGGGGCGCGGACGGCGTCTCGATCCCAGCCTCTGCTACGACGCCCGTCCCACCAGTAACGCCCCCGCCCAGTCCCTGCTCCCAGTGCCGTCGCCGTGGCCCTCAGCCCTACGTAACGACGGCACGGCGGTTTGGGGGGGAGGGGTGTGGTGTCGCACAAGTACAAAGTGCTCGCCACCTACTTTCGCCGCGCGCCGCCATGCACGCACGGCGCGGCGTTCTTACGACGTCAGCCACGAGCGCCCTCTGCTACAACTCCGCTCGTGGCCACCACTGAACGACATCGTTCACTTGGGAATGAGATAGAAACCAGTTAACACTTCGGAATCAGATAGGCACCAGTGTAGACTTGGCTATCGGACAGGCACTAGGCAGGCCTCTAGCTCAACTATGTATCAGCATTCTGCAGTACTGAGCTATGTAAAAGTTAAGTATTGTATAAATTATGTGCAATATATATCTCGTTCCAATTTACTCTAGTGTTTCTAGTTTCTGCTGTCCCACTGGCTGCTCCCCGCCGTACCTGCACAAGCGTGCTACCTTTATTCCTGTGTCGGTCTTCCTACTCGGCCACCGACACCTACGACGAAAAGAGACACAAAAGCGGCGACGAGGCTGGGACACAAAATAAATTATGTTCTGTGCAAAATTAATTAGGCGCTCTCCTCTTTCATTCTCTTTGCCCCCATATTCACCTACTATTTTTCCTTCCCTTACCTTCCACTACCGAATTCCAGTCTTCCATCACAATTAAGTTTCCCTTCCTTTAATTGCCAGAATAATTTTCTTTGCCTCCTCAAACATTTCTTCGATCTCTTCAGCATCGGAATATTTTACTCCAGAGGGTACCATCACTATATATTCATGCAGTAGAGCTGCATGTCCTCGGAAAAAGTAACGACTGTAGTTTCCCCTTTCTTTCAGCCGTTCGCAGTAGCTGTGTGTCAAAGCCATATTCCCTGATGTTACAAGGCCAGCTCAGTCCATCATCCAGACATGTTGCCCCTGTAACCACTGAAAAGGCTGTTGTCCCTCTTCAGGAACCACACGTTTGTCTGACCTCTTCACCGATAACCCTCCATTGTGATTGTACCTGTGGTACGGCTATTTGTATCGTTGAGGCAAGCAAGCCACCTCACCTCGGCAATGTCTTTAGTTCATGGTTTTTGTTGTTAATAAATTATAACCCATACAAAATTCTACCAGACGATTTCTCTTTCATTTATTTTTCCCAGTCAATATTCACTTACAATTTTTCCTTCCCTTCCTTCTCCTACTACCGAATTCCAGTCCCCCATCACAATTAGGTTTTACTCTCCCTTAACTGTCTGAATAATTTCCTTTATCTTCTCATACATTTATTGTATCTCCTCATCATCAGCAGAGCTAGTGAGCATATAAATTTGTACTACTGTGGTCCGTGTTGGCTTTGTATCTATCTTGACTATTTTTCGTTAGAACTTCTGTTTTAAGAGGTTTATTCTCGCGTACTTGTCAGATTTCGTTTGTGCTACTGTTTCAATAGTTTATTCTCGCGAATTTGATAAATACCGTTGTGTATAGTCTTCGTCTTTGACTGGTGTATTTCAAAACAAGTCACAGACCGTTACTACAAATCGTTATTAGTCAGTCCAGTGCCAGCTGTTGCCAGTGAAACATCGTAAACAGCGCTAAGTATCATAATTTAATTTGTGGCAAATTTAATTTTCCAGTCTAGTTCTTGGTTTATTCTCGCGTACTTGTCAGATTTCGTTTGTGCTACTGTTTCAATAGTTCATTCTCGCGTATTTGGTAGGTAGTGTGGGTGCGCGGGCCGCACAGTCAGCACTGCCAGCAGAGCTACAGCTAAGCAGAAGTGAACTCTTGCGATTCATTTGTGCACTGAGCAATGTAAACTTTTGTAAACTCACGTTACTAACAAGTTGATACTTAAACCTCTACAGGCAATTGTTGATTTGTTCGGATGGATAGGACGTGTGACTGCTGCGTACGGACGCAGGAGAAGCTGGCCGCTGTTCGCGAGCAGCTGAGCGTGCTGTTGGCCGCGATGGGCCGCCTTGAGGCTGCTGCCTCAGTGTTGCGGCAGTGGGGGCTCTGGAGCGTCGCATGGGACTCCTCAGGTGTTACTTGCTTCACCAACGGTCCCTGCTGTCGGGACATCTTCGCGCGTGTCGGACGTGGTTCAGCCACCCTCTCCTCAAGGGGAGTGGCGGTTCGACGGCTTTCGCTTCGCTCGGGGTGAAAGGACAATGCGGGGGCTGGCCGCGCGGCGTCGTCCGCTCTGCTTGTGAGTGGACACGACATCGCTCCTTCAGCAGGGTCCGAGTAGGCACACGGGGGGAGGGGTTTATTGATGATTCGAAGCTCCAATGTTAGGAGGGTGATGGAGCCCCTAAGGGAAATAGTGGAAAGGTCGGGGAAGAAGGCCAGTGTGCACTCTGTTTGTTTGCCGGGGGGGGGGGGGGAGCGGTCTCATCCGAGACATGAAGGAGGCCCTTCCGAAGGCGATAGAGATCACTGGGTGCATCCGACTGGAAATTTTTGCTCATGTCGGCACCAATGATTCCTAACGGCTGGGTTCAGAGGTCATCCTCGGTTCATACAGGCGGTTGGTGGAGTTGGTGAAGGCTGAAAGCCTCGCTCGCGAGGTGGAATCTGAGCTAACTATTTGTAGTGTCGTTCCCAGAACCAATTGCGGTCCTCCGCAATCGGGTGGAGAAATGTAGGGTTCCCTTGAATAGGTCAAGCGTGCACTACACGCAGGAAGCGGCTACAAGCGTAGCGGAGTACGTGTGGAGTCACATGGGGGTTTTTTAGGTTAGAGAATTCCCTCCCTAGGCCCGACAAGATGCCTCCTGAGCTGCGACAAGGTAGCAGCAGGCAGAACACAACAGGGAAGGAAATGATCAATGTAGTAGTAGTTAACTGCAGAAGCGTCTGTAGAAAGGTCCCAGAATTGCTCTCAATAATAAACGATGACAATGCCCACATAGTACTAGGGACGGAAAGTTGGTTGAAACCAGATGTAAACAGTAAACTCAGACTGGAATGTATACTGCAGAGATAGGCTGCACAGTGAAGTGGGAGGTGTGTTTATAGCGATAAAAAGTGCACTTGCATCGAAGGAAATAGACGGAGATCCGAAGTGTGAAATAATTTGGGTGAAGGTCAAGGTTAAAGCAGGCTCGAACATGGTAATTGGATGTTTCTATAGGCCTCCTGGCTCAGCAGCTGTTGTGGCAGAACACCTGAAGAAAAATTTGGAAAATATTTCGAGTATGTTTCCCGATCATGTTATAGTTTTGGGAGGAAATTTTAATTTATGTGATATAGATTGGGAGACCCAAACGTTTCTGACGGGTGGCAGGGACAAAGAATCCAGTGAAATTGTTTTGAATGCATTATCTGAGAATTACCTTGAGCAGTTAAACACAGAACCGACTCGTGGCGACAACATATTAGACCTTCTGGTGACGAACAGACCCGAACTATTCGAAACAGTAAACCCAGAACAGGGATCAGCGACCATAAAGCGGTTACAGCATCAATAATTTCAGCCTTAAATAGAAATATTAAAAAATCCAGGAAGATATTTGTGTTCGGACAAAGTGACACAAAAACGGATTTCAGAATACTTGACGGCTCAACACAGAATTTTTATCTCAAGTACATATACTGTTGAGGAACAGTGGTCAAGTTTCAAAGCCATAGTACAATATGCATTAGATGAGTATGTACCAAGCAAGATCATAAGAGATGGAAAGGAGCCACCATGCTACAACAGCCGAATTAGAAAACTGCTGCGGAAGCAAAGGAAACTTCACTGAAAACATAAACGTAACCAAAGTCTTGTAGACAAACAAAAATTAAACGAAGAGAAATGTAGCGTGAGGAGGGCTATGCGAGAGGAGTTCAACGAGTTCGAAAGTAAAGTTCTATGTACTGACTTGGCTAAAAATCCTAAGAAATTTTAGTCTTATGTCAAAGCGGTAGGTGGATCAAAACAAAATCTCCAGACCCTCTGTGACTAAAATGGCACTGAAACAGAGGATGATACTCTAAAGGCTGAATTACTAAATGACTTTTTCAAGGCTGTTTCACAGGGGAAGATTGCACTGTAGTTCCTTCTCTAGATTGCCGCACAAATTGCAAAATGGCAGATGTCGAAATAATTGACAGAGGGATAGAAAAACGATTAAAATCTCTCAAAAGAGGAAAGGCCGCAGGACCAGATGGGATACCAGTTCGTTTTTACACAGAGTACGCGAAGGAACTTGACCCCTTCTTGCAGTGGTGTACCGTAGGTCTCTAGAAGAGCGTAGTGTTCCGAAAGATTGGAAAATGGCGCAGGTCATCCCCGTTTTTAAGAAGAGACGTCGAAGAGATATACAGAACTATAGGCCTATATCTCTAACGTCGGTCAGTTGAAGAATTTTGGAACATGTATTATGTTCGAATATAATGACATTTCTCGAGACTAGGAATCTGCCTGTAGGAATCAGCATGGGTTTCGGAAAAGGCGATCGTGTGAAACCCAGTTCGCGCTATTCGTCCACGAGACTCAGAGGGCCATAGACACGGGTTCTCAGGTAGATGCTGTGTTTCTTGACTTCCGCAGGGCGTTTGATACAGTTCCCCACAGACATTTAATGAACAAAGTAAGAGCATATGGTCGATCAGACCAATTGTGTGATTGGGTTGAGAAGTTCCTAGATAACAGAATGCAGCATGTCATTCTCAATGGAGTGAAGACTTCCGAAGTAAGAGTGATGTCAGGTGTGCCACAGGGGAATGTCGTCGGTCCTTTGCTGTTCATGATTTATATGAACGACCTTGCGGATAACATCGGAAGTTCACTGAGGCTTTTTGCGGATGATGATGTAGTATATAGAGAGGTTGTTACAATGGAAAATTGTATTGAAATGCAGGAGGATCTGCATCGAATTGACGCATGGTGCAGGGAATGGCAATTTAATCTCAATATAGACAAGTGTAATGTGCTGCGAATACATAGAAAGAAAGAAAGATCTTGTATCATTTAGCTACATCATAACGGGTCAGCAACTGGAAGAATTACACAAATTATCTGGGAGTAGGCATTAGGAGTGATTTAAAATTGAACGAACGTATAAAATTAATCGTCGGTAAAGCTGATACCAGACTTAGATTCATTGGAAGAATCCTAAGGAAATGCAGTCCGAAAACAAAGGAAGTGGGTTACAGTACATTTGTTCGCCCACAGCTTGAATACTGCTCACCGGTGTGGGATCCGTACCAGGTGGGGTTGATAAGGAAGTAGAAAAGATCCAACGGAGAGCAGCGCGTTTCGTTATAGGATCATTTGGTAATCGAGAAAGCGTTACGGAGATGATCGATAAACTCCAGTGGAAGACTCTGCAGGAGAGGCGCTCTGTCGTTCAGTACGGGCTTTTGTCGAAGTTTCGAGAACATACCTTTACCGAGGAGTCTAGCAGTATATTGCTTGCTCCTATGTATATATCGCGAAGAGATCATGAAGATAAAATCAGAGAGATTAGAGCCCACACAGAGGCATACCGACAATCTTTCTTTCCCCGAACAATACGTGACTGGAATAGGAGGGAGAACCGATATTGGTACTCAAGGTACCATCCGCCACACACCGTCAAGTGGCTTGCGGATTATGGATGTAGATGTAGATGTGATCACTGCGCTGCTCGTAGTAGTTTACCTGCATTCCTATTTTCTTGATCTTTATTAATCCCATAGATTTACGAAATAATTTACCACATGCACAGACGTGAAGTAGAAACTTGGCGCTATTTATTGGATTCTTATCTACTCTGGATGACAACATTTAATTTTCAATAATAATTTGTTGAGGTCATCCAGTAAATTGTCCTACCAGACACTACTGCTGCGCAACTGTAATCTTTTATTGCACTTGAAGTTTTATTAAATTCTTGTGTTAACATAACTTATACAATAAAAGACGTAAACTTTCTATATATAAAAGATATTGTCACCACCTTTTTGAATATGCAACTGTGTACATTATAGTAAAGTAAACGTAATTTAACATACTTCAAAACAGTGATCACATGTGTAGCCTCCAGTCATCGTTATTTGTAAAAAATATGACTGTATATTTGATATTTGACCATGTCTTCATGACTCCAGACACTTCTTTATAAGTATAATGCTATTTCTTACGATATGCGCCTATTTCGGTTTAATTGCCATACCAGGTTATATAAGTCGGTCTTTAATCCAAATATATCCGTGGACTTGTCACTGTCAACCCATTTTTTATGTATGTTATTTTGTTCTTATTTGAATAACATTGTTATTACTTCAAATTAAATTACTTACTTTATGTAGCTATTAAAGTACGCTCAGTTACTTTATGTTGGTACTGTTTGACAGCTTCCTTGGTGGATAAATCATCGATATTACCTGTCAAGGAAGCTATGAAACGAGACTAACGTAAAATAACTAGCCGTATGTCAACATTTAGGTAACGTAATCTAATTTGAAGTAATAACAATATTACTCCAGAAATAACAAAGGAGCATATATAAAAGTAGGTTGACAGTGACAAAACCACTTACATATATGGATGTCAAAACCGACTGACGTAGCCTGAGGATGGCAGTCAAGCCGAAATGGACGCCTATCGAAATAAATAGCATTTGACGTATCAAGTAGCGTTTGGTGCTTTAATTTCACAATGTCATTAAACGAAATATATCAGGCTGTAGGCCATAAAAACACCAAAAAGAACATTTCTTAATTGACAAAACTTTCGTAAAAATGAGTGAGTTTTGAAATATGGATGAATTATCACGATAGGAAATTTGGTGTGAGTGCATTTCTCGTCTGTGGTGTTTTTGTATGAGATTTGGGACTACTGAAGATTAAAATATACGAGCAAAATATCAACCGAACGATAGGTAGTACCTACACCACCAATATAAGGATATATTCCGAGATGAATTTCATCGGTAAGAAAGGCTAACTACAGTTAAAGATGAGCTGCGCTTTCTTGGCGTTCTTGTGATACTAATGACTCTGGTGCTTTCTTTTGTCAATTATTTTGTTGAGAGTGACAAACTTATACCATGTACCATTTTTATGGAAGAAACTTTTACAAGCCCTAGTTAACTTTTGGAGAATTTAAAAAAAAGCACGTATGTTATTGTTAGACTGTTATTGATGCTATTATTTAACACTACCGGATATTTTACAATCCAAATATTTTTATACATTGTATTACAATTCAAATGATGACAGAATTGCCTACCGAAGCCGCTAATCTCAGATAGCAATATTAGCTACGAAGTGCTTTTCTTACTGAAATTAAGTAATGCTTTAGTGTTTTCCGATCATCAACAACCTACCATTGACAACATGCAAATCTTACATATAGCGCAGAAGGGGCGTAAGATAAATTTACTGGAAGAATTTGAGATAGCAAAGCCCGCTTACCTTGGACACCCACACCTCCTAAACGATCAGTTGGCATGCAAAGATCAAACATTCCTAGATATTATGATGTCTCTGTTCAAATAAAATTCCTCTCATTTACAAATACCAACATAAATTATAAACTTCCGTTCTGCTTAATAACCTCCCTTTCGTTAAATTTGTATTCAGACAGCTAGATTTCACCCGTCCCGTCTTATACATCGGCTTCCTATGTCATTCCCTACCCACATTCCCTTAGTCTGTACAAGTCGGCGGAACAGCACACCACGCCCGCCCACCGACCGTGAGCGCAATTGTAAACATGGGCTTATCTTGTATCACCGGAGACCACCGTTTCTATTAAGGTAATCTCAAAAATCGGTTTTATGTTTCTCACATCCTTACCGAGTATGTTCCAACTGTAATTGATTGTTACCCGAACATTTGTAGGGCCACAATGAAATCCAAAAAACATTCCAGAAAAATAGAAACACCGCAATAACAACTTACGGTGTCACACCACGGAGAGCGCATTTATACTGTCTTCTTAACTGTCTTCTTAACACAAAATAAGCCCATGTACCATTATAACCGTTTGTAATTTTGTGTAAATTCTGTCACGCAGATAATCTGAAGATGCCCTGCTAAAGGGCGAAACGCGTTATTAACTAATAAAAAATTTGCAATCAAGTCGGTTTCAAGGAATATCTTATAAAATAGGCTGTATGTGTGTATGTATGTATGTTCCAAATCTCCTCCTACACTACTGGACCGATTTCAAACGTGGCACACATGTTCCTTAATATCAGGCAACAATCGCTGTCGGAGTAAGAATCACCTACGACACATACGGAAGGAGATATGACGTCATAAACAATGAGACGCGCGGAAAACTGCTGCGTCAAACGATAATGCTGCACATTTTCTCCCAAACCACCGGACCGATTTCATCCACATATTTCGTACATGAGGTAACAACTGCTGTAGGAGTACGAGCCACGTACGAGCCATGTACGACACATGGTTCAGGAGATATAACGTCATGAACAATAGGAATCGCAAAAAGCTACTACATAACGCGACGAGACTATAAATACACTGTATGAGAATGACTTTACTTGGCGACTTGCAACAAACTTTAAACATAATTTAAAACCTTTATTAAACTTTTTCTCGCAGACAACCACATCAAAATAAGGAAAGGAAACATGTTTCTCGCTTACTACTTTTTCGCTGTTTATGAAGCAAAACTATGGCAGTTGGTATAACGTTACAATTTATAATAGGTGAATGTACGTTCGAAATTATAACACAGTGCGACACGTAGTTCATGAGATATGAGGATGTAAAGAGTAACGTTCCTGGAAAATCGCCCCATCAAGCATCACGTTTAAATCTATTACTTCTTTACTACTAACCATATTCGCAACAGATTTTACCGACTTTACCAGCACTTATACAAATCACAATATTCCTGCAAAATTTTACAATTGTACAACATATCTATACTAATAATAAATCTATAAATGTAGGCCTGTCGCTGTTCGCTTCAATCTTCAAAACTACTAAACGATTTTCATGCGGTTTTCACAGGAAACTTGAGCGAAGATTGGTTCAGGATCTAGTCATGATTTCATCAAAATCGAATGACGAAGTGTTTTCATAGACCGTCGTGTCTGTCTGTTCATCTATTAGAAATCACTTCTCCAAAACTAATTCACGAATTCGCATGCGGTTTTCACAGGTATGGTAACTGCAGCGTACCTTGGGACATCATATATACTTACTTTCATAAAAATCGGATCAGGGAAAAAAACATCACAATTTAACGTTTTTCATCGACAACCGTCATGTCGATCTTTCTCTTTCATCTCCAAAACTAACAGACGAATTTTCAGGCGTTTTTCACTGGAACGTGAGGGTATCTTGCGGTTACAGAAACGCTTCATTTCACAAAATCGGATCAGAAAAAGTTAGATATCACAATTTAAACATTTCTCTTAAAGCAATCGTATGTGTCTATTTCTAGAGAGTAATCTTCAAAAGTACTAAATGAACATTCATGGAGGTATCACAGACAAATAGAGAATATCTTGGGGCAACATATAGGCTTCATTTTATCAAAATCAGATCAGGAAAGTAAAAGATACCGTAATTTGAAGTTTTAGGTGCATTTCATGCTTGGAAATAACGGCATAATGCAGCAAAGAACTAATAGATAGCTCTGCGGGTGTTCATGTGAAGTTCAAGGAAGCGATCTGATTATTACCCTTTGAAAATACTACTTACTCTTTGACTTTTGAAATTTATCATATTTCTGAAAATCGTTATCTTAGTTCCTATGTTTTACGAAATATGACTCAACGCAATGAATATAAAACCGATACAATCCTCACTGTATTTAATCCATATGGTTACATACTGATATCACAGCCTAACGTATATGTACAACTGCTATTTGAAGTTTAAGTTTTCACACTTGGAGCGACAATAGCGCATCTGACAGAAAGAGAGCCAACAGTAAGAATAATAATTATTTTCAGGATATTTCTATTTCATCAAGGAAATAGTTATTATATTCCAGGTTTCCATGCCTAAGCCCATTGTCCAGAGATATGAATGAAGTGAATTAAATGGCGAATATAACTGATGTATGATGTTAGCTACATCATATTCATGAAGATATGCCTATTTCTAACACGTTTCGCAAACATATTAAAAAAAGAAACTACTGACCCAAGCGATTTTCGCAGGAAATTTGAGCTAAGATTGGAGCAACGTAGAGACATGATTTCATCAAAATAAGATCACGGAAAAAATATATCGCAATCTTAAGTGTTTTCAGTAACTGTATGTTCATCTATTAGAAATACCTAATCTCCTAAACCACTTCACGGATTGGCATGGAGCAGCTTCACAAGGGAAATTGTTTTAGATGTAGGTTATGCTTGAAGTGTGGATTGCGTAGTATAGCAAACATGCAACAGAGGCGCTGTAGTGCACGAAATAACTAATAAACTCTGCTGCTGCATAATAAGTATGGGGTAGTACATCAAGGAAGCGTACGACTGTGACAGAATTAAGCAATCTTATGTCTACGAATACCAACAAGCATTGAACATAGTGTTACTGATTTCTCTTTGTGTATTAAATACTTAACGACATTTCTTTGCTTCTTTTGCCACGTTTCAATTTTTGTATCAAAAACTTTAATGAAGATACATCGTTTCGGACAATGACTTTTACTTACATTTGACATCTTGGCTAGGAAAACTGAGGTTATTGACAGAGCGATCCAAGAAGGATTCTGCTTTTACTGACTGAGGTCCGGAACCGTCAAAAACCATGATACACACAGGTCCTCCTTCAACAATAGTAGCGGAGCACGGACATATAAGTTAGTACTGTATAATAAAACAGTAATAGTAAAAATAGCAATATTGTAATAATAATGATAAAAATGGAGAAAAAGTACACCTAGTACCAACGGAGCTATGTCTACTAATACTATGCTGTACTTGTCATACTCCACAGCGTACGTAACTGTATCCTGGTTCATAGGCGTGTTTGGACACTGCGACAGAGCTGTGGTTACGTATATCTGCCTGTTGATTCCCCTGTTATGCTGCAGGGAACCGCTGTCCCACGTCACCGTGGTCCCAGTTCCTTTAGTGACACAGCCTACAGTCCTCTTGCATGTCGTTGCCGTGACCTCATCTGCGGTGTTGGCTGTTCGTCTGCTGCAGCTGTTGACCTCAGCTGCCTTCTCTGAGTTGCATCCTCATCTTTTTCCGCAAGCTCTCGTGGTGTACCAGGCGGGTGTTGATTGATGTGATAACGTGCTGCCCTGGACTTCCTGGACATAGCGTCAGCAATGTGATCCAAGGCCTACCCTTCTGTCACGCTACACAGTATGTCCTTGACGTCGAGTCTTCCGTGCTGATTCAGCTGTCGGCATACAGCGGACATCTACAGATGTTACGTTCTCGTCTACCTTCTTCACCACAGGCTCACTCGCAAGTGTCTCTTCTGCCGGTTAGATGCCATTAGGCAGCACAGGGCCAGTGATGACAAGAACTGTCAGACCTCTTGAGGGATTCAGCTGTTTCATAACCATTCTTTATTTTATATTAAGAAGAAAGCTGTAAGTGTGCCTCGTAGTTTGAGCATTATCGCATCGTTTCTGCAATAGGCGGATGCTCTGATTGTGAATCTGTTGTTTGCATGTGCGCCCAAGTATTCCATGATTGCACTTAGGATAGCATTATGATACGTTTTTATTGTTTTGAGTTGGCAGCTTGTAATTGTAACTCGCTAGACCAATAATTTTATATAAGGAACTCATTATTTGTTGGGGCGCTCTAGAACTGTTTAGTAACAGGTTTGCAGCCAAGATCGCTTTCTTCATTTATTTATATTACCGGTTTCGGCGTGCTAGACGTCATCTTCATACCAGTTTTACTATGTAAAAAATTGTTATAATAGCAAGGATTTCATGTAAGATTACTACAGGTCTGAAGATGGCGTCTTGCACGCCGGAACCGGTAATATAAATAAATGAAGAAAGCGATCTAGGCTGAAAACCTCTTATTAAACTAATAATTTTGTTCGTCAAATTACTGCCTCCCTTGCTTATTTCCGCAATATGTGCCCTAAAATTTTGTCGTTCGTCCAAGTATCTGGAAACTGACCTCTTACATGATAGGACCTCTCAAACGATTTCCTTTTAACAACATGTAAGTTTTCAGCAGCGATGGTCAATTTGTCTCCTTGGCACCACTGTTATAGCGAGCGAGATGGCGCAGTGGTAACTCACTGGACTCGCATTCGGAAGGACGGCAGTTCAAAATCTGCGATTTCCCTAAATCACTCCAGACAAATGCTGGGATGGTTCCTTTCAAAGGGCACGGCCGATTTCCTTCCCCTCCCTCCACAAAACTATGCGAGTTTGTGCTCCGCCTGTAATGACTACGATGTCAACGTGACGTTAAACCCTAATCTTCCTACTATTGATATAATTGCTTAAGTTTCTTCTGCAGCTTTCCTTCACAAGGTTCATCAGGTCGTCAGCATATGCCACTCATTGACCCTAAGACTTCTTCATAGTCTTGAAGTTTTCCTAATACTGGGACGAGTACCCAGAAAACAGGGCCACTTATGGATCCCTGTGGGCAGCCTTTTGAAATTTGTCTTGTTATTTTCCCTACTGGACACGGCTGTGTAATTTGTTTTCAGAAAAGTTTTTAAAACAGTCTAACTCTCGTGGGCAGAGCCCTCAGAAGGTCGAAAAGTGCAACAAGCAATGTCCACCGTTATCGCTATTAATATTAATTAATTAATATTATTATTATTAATTAATATTAACATATTTATGCGGAGCATTTTCCACAAGTTTTATTGCTTCCTTTAAAGCATCTTCTATCGACCTACTGCTCCTGAAACCATACTGTTGAGAGCTCATGCCATGAAGAAGTCTTTCCTACTGTATCTGCTACATAAGAACTTCTCTACAACTTACTCTAAGATATTGACAAGGCATATTGATCTTTAGGACTATGAAACTAGGGAATAATTGTTTTCGCTCTTTTTCAGGATAACACATATATCTGGTATATTTTCCTGCAATAAGGACGCATTGCAGAGTTTGCCTAAATACACTTCCAGAAATAAGACAATAAGTAGGTACAGCCTCTTAGAGTTTCCCAACTCAAATTCAAATGTTCAAATGTTTGTAGAGCTTATGGGAATTAACTACGGGGTCATCAATCCCTAAACTTACTAAGTACTTATGAACTAGCTTATACTAAAGACGGCACAAACATCCATGCCCGAGGTGGGATTCGAACCCCCGACCGCAGCGGCCGTGCAGATCGTAACTGGCACGCCGCAGACCGCTCGGCCACCGCAGCCGGCAGCTTCCCAATTCACTCAAGATATATTCTTGAAAATGAGCACATGGCGTACATGATTACATATACACAAAAATAGCTCAAGTTGTACTGAGATGCCAGTATACACATATTAGTGCGTGGTGTAGCCTGCACTGGCAGCAAAGCAGGCTCAGATCCTAGAATCCATTCTATCGTACCACATATGGCGAATACTAATTTGGGAAACATTATTTCACGCCTTCTTGACCTGTTCACGTAGTTCTGCAAGAGCTGTGGGTGTCAGTTGTCGCATTATATCCCACAGGTGCTCCATCGGAGACAAATCCGGAGATCGTGGTGACCAGGGAAGTTGCTGAACGTCTTCCAGAGTAAGTTCAGTTTCACGCGCAGTTCGACACTTCTGGGCCCACGAACCCTCTTATCATAGCTGTGTTAGATGTACAACTGCCAGTTGGAACAGCACATGAACTTCCTATTACAAAAATACCAAACTAAAGGGGGAAAAAAAAAGTGTCTTACAACACTCTGCAAGCACAGAGCGCTGTTCAGCGTTTCCTTCACAAACACCAAACCGTGAGCGACAGTTAAGTTTATCGCACCCCACACCATAGGGCCTCAGGTGGGACCACTGTGCCTTGACTGAATGCCCTCTGCGACACAGATCTGGCCAAGTATACGTCGCAGCGTAATCGACCGCCATTTACGTACAGGCAGAATCTGCTTTGTCGCTGATGACCTCGGCTCGCCATTCCAAGTGACCCTCTGACGGCAATAATCCGGTGGTGCACATCCATGCTGTGGAGTGAGTGGAAAATGGTACCATGGAGTGCGTGCTGATAACCGATTGGTAACAGTTCGTGTTGACATTTCTGGGCCCACGAACTCTCTTATCAGAACTGTGGTAGATGTACAATCTGTCACTGCTACCCTTATAATACGACGATCTTGGCGGCCGTCAGTGCTGCTTGGACGTCCATAATTATATATACGGAAGTAACATTGTTCACGTGACCATTGCCACCAGCATCCCTGCACAACTGGCGCTGCACGGGCAACATGTGTGGCGATTCTCCGAAAGGATCACCCCGTCCATCCAACACCATCTAGGCCTCACGACTGGCCGTGCCCCCCCCCCCCCCTCCCAAGGGGCTCACGGTCCTTTCGTGAATACGTGCGTGGCGGGCGAGCACGGGGTTCCGAGCTAATGCAGTCTTCCTTCCTTCTTTACTTCCCAGACTGCATTTCCTTTCCCCCTCCCCTCCTTTCCTATCCTCAATCCTTCCCCTCCCCACCGGGAGACTGATAACCTCAGTAGTTTAGTCCCGCTATCGCAACCAAACAACCCAACCCAACTGGCCGTGCCTACGTCACACCAAGAGGCTGCGAACGCAATCTGACTGGCCGGCCGCTACGAGGCGGTGGGCGTGCCCTGACGGCCAGTCAGTCAGCTGGCGACCTCTCGGTGTGACGTACGCAAGGCCAGTTGTGAGGCCTTGTCTTCCAGGCGGTGTTGGCCATCCCGCCACTCCGAAGACCACAATTTGACGCATTTCAAACTCGCTCGGTTGATTGTAGAAAGCACGAGTGTGTCTCCGTGAGTTGGCGCCTGTTTGCTTTACATGTTATCACACTGAACCTTACAACTGTAAACATTCCTTATTACAGATACAGATGGCGTCTGGCAGCTATTTCACTGCGCTTCCTGTTGGCAGAGCGACGTTGAAACCATTGTCAGTAGCCTACATCTACCATCTCCCAGATAGTATATGCCGTCATCGGATCAGTATCGACGTAATATTTCCAGTTGTACTAATTTTCTCCGGCAGTAAGAATGGAGAGCGTGTAGAACCTCAGTTGGAGTTGCCATCAAGACCTATGGAACCACTACCACGTCTCTATGGCATGCTTCCCTACGATTCTCGGTGTTCATGAATTTCGTCGTGGGCAGTGTCATCTGGAAGAAAGCGTCCATCAGTAACTGTGGAGACAGCCGGCAGTTTTCTGTCATGTTACCGTTTGCTCGTGACAGAGTTGACAATACTTCCCATTATTTTATCTCCTGACTGGCGATTTTATAGGGCGTACCCCATGGTTGAAGATGTAAATTCTGTGGCACGAAATGGTTCCAGCTGTCTGTCCTTGCCGGTCCCAGGCAGTCTTTGACTTGCTGCCTAAAGTCTCTGTAAATGCTAATCTGCGAGCTTTTTCTTCTGTAGAGCTGTTTTTCTGGTGGAAACTTCTTGCTCTTCGAACTTCTCAGTCGTTAAAGAGTCTCGTTCCATGGTACTTGTCATAACTGATATTGCGCCTTTCACGGCCTCTTGTGATGCATTTACGAATTAGTGGGCTTTAATGTCCACATTGTCACCTATTTCAACTGCGGAAAGTGCTGTTTAAATTGTTCCAGTTAAACCCTAAGCTTCCTTTCTGCCTCCTATGTTTATGTTCTGACTTGTCCCTAATGTATTAAAAGCTTCATTTTTTCCAGAGTCAGTTGTGAGGATCAAGATTATGACGTTATGGTCGCTCGAGGTAAGAGCTCTTACAGCTGTACAGGTTCTGATCTTCCTGACTGCATGTTCGTTAGTTACTGTGCCGTCTATAATGGATTTCGCACCTGCCAACTCTTCAAAGTTAGTGAATTTCCAATTCTGCTTATCACTTCCATATTTTATTATGATAAAAATCAAGTTCGCACAATTTTATTTTCCTAAGATGGACCGGTGGGTCTTTCAGCAGATCATCATCAGACCTTATCTCATGTCAGTGCCGAGATGATGAGCGGACTTCACGTGTGGCGACTGTTCATCGTCTCGGCACTAACATGAGAAAAGATCTGATCTGTTGAAAGATAGAAACCAGCCAACTAGGAAATAAATTGTTAAATTTGTGCGAACGTGACAAATTTTTTCATAATAATATTTTATCTGTTCGCTGTTTTTCCAAAGGGGAAAAATGTTTTCAAGGCTCAATAACTACCATATTTAATTTCAGTATGAATTCCTGCAATATAACGCCTCTTTCACCCAGCACAATAAACGTGACTTAACGTTCGCGCCCGAGTTGTAAATCAGTGGCTTCCTTTGGCAAGGAGACTGATGTCTTTGAATTGCTCTACCTAATCAACTATACACCATAGATAAGGCACTGCAGTAGAAATTCAATGAGGCGAAAATCAAGCTTCTTTTGGTTGTCAGTATCTCAACGCAAGTCGTATGTTAATTACGGTATTATGCTATCTTTACGCTGAAATGTGGAATCGTTTCTTGATTTCTACAACAGTAACCAAATCGTAACCTAATAAACAATTATCTTCGTTACAGTGAAGCAGAAGACTAGCGCCGGATTATCATGTGGGGGAGACATGCCTCCTTTTGCGTTATTAATAATAGAATTGGACAAAGGAAAAGGAACGAAAAAGGAGATCTCCTGGTAGAAGTTTGTGAATAGCACTATTCAATTATCACAGACGCTTGGTTTAAGCATCATGAAAGAAGGTTGTATACATGGAAGACACCAGGAAACACCAGAAGGTACCATTGACTTTGTAATCTTAATACATCGATTTCGAAACCAGGTTTTAAACAGGGGCAGATTATTTATCAACAGTAGATTAAAACTTAAGAAACTGGAAAAGCTAGAAAAGTAAGGAACCGCTACCTGGATCAACTGAAGGAACCTGAGGTTGTCGAGACATGGCGCCTGAGGCCACGCGACCATTCGTGCACGACGCAACTCAAATCTGTCTGTTCACAGTACTGGTCATTGAATGAGAAGTAGGTGGAAGTCAAAACACGTCGAAATAAATTCGTTAACTCAACCCAAATCCAGGCTGAATTAGATGCAACGATCAGAGGCACTTGTATATCTCATTCGTTGTATGGGAAACCTATAAGTTTTAATAAGCGAGTATGAAAAAAAAGTTGATCTTTTGGTCCGTTTTTACTTCATAAATAATTAAGTTAGTTGCTTCTGGATTAGGGTCTGCCCCTTGAACGATTTTTTTTTTTTTTTTTTTAAGTTTGTATGCCCGTAGATGTTTCACAGTTTGTTGTAGAAAAATTTGATCTGCTTCCTTGTGTTGTTTTAAGATTAGGCCTACTACGTAATTTTATGTGAATGGCATCTGTATGTGCATGTGTGTTTATTGTTTGCTAATGAAATATGTAAGTTCAATATATTTCATTAGCAAATAATAAACACACACACACACACACAAACACAAACACACAGAAAGAGAGACAGGCAGAAAGACATACAGAGACGCCATTCACATAAAATTAACTATAGTAGACCTAACCTTAAATACAATACAAAAAAGCAGATCAAAGTTTTCAACAACAAATAGTTTTGGATTAAGTGCCATATGGTTGCAGGTGACAAACTGCAATCTAAGACCCACAGGGATGATGTAAGAAAACCAACAAATCCAACATGTAAAACAAGATATATATACATACATGAAATTCTTGTACATATTTATAATTACACTCCTGGCCATTAAAATTGCTACACCACGAAGATGACGTGGTTCAGACGCGAAATTTAACCGACAGGGAGAAGATGCTGTGATATGCACATGATTGGATTTTCAGAGCATTCACATAAGGCTGGCGCCGGTGGCGACACCTACAACGTGCTGACATGAGGAAATTTTTGAACTGATTTCTCATACACAAACAGCAGTTGACCGGCTTTGCCTGGAGAAACGTTGTTGCGATGCTTCGTGTAAGGAGGAGAAATGCGTACCGTCACGTTTCCGACTTTGATAAAGGTCGGGTTGCAGCCTATCGCGATTGCGGTTTATCGGAGGGCAACAAGGAACGCCGTGCTGGATCACAACGGGCAACGGCCTCGTATCACTAGCAGTCGAGATGACAGGCATCTTATCCGCATTGCTATAACCACAGACATACATAATTAGACTGGCAATGCCTTATGCAGTATCATTGGTATCGCTGAAGCAGTCGTCGCCATGTTGCTTCCATACAGGGCTTTTAAACAACTGTTAAGTTAATGATAAAATAGTCTTAAGAAATAGGACTAAAGTGATAGAAGTACGCTATCTTTGTAGTGTTGACATAAAGTTCAATATATGCGCCGTGTTTGGCTGTAATTTTTAGTACAGCAGACGGAAAATACATTGGTGCGTTCTTACAAAAATTGCAGTCTGCTTTAAACGTGTGCATATGTATCTTGATGTTCATGTTATAATACGATTTACTATTTGTGTGTTACCTTAAGCTAGTATGCTAATGTTACCTCTGCTTCAGAACCTGTTTGCACCAATGCGGAAAGCTTAAAACGTCATTTTAGTTATAAGTTGGCTAAGTAACATACACAAACTTTTGGACGTTTATGTAGGTAAGATGGCGGCGTCAGGCTTCACTAAAACCAGAGACTATGCCAGTCTACTTATTGTATGTCTGTGGGTGTAACGGATAGTGCAGCCACGTCTCGATCCCTGAGTCAACAGATGGGGAGATTTGCAAGACAGCAACCATCTGCACGAAAAGTTCGACGACGTTTGCAGCAGCATGGACTATCAGCTCGGAGACCGTGGCTGTGGTTACCCTTGACGCTGCATCACAGACAGGAGCGCCTGCGATAGTGTACGAAACGACGAACCTGGGTGCACGAATGGCAAAACGTCTCTTTTTTTTTTTTTTTTTGAATCCATGTTCTGTTTACAGCATCGTGATGGTCGCATCCTTGTTTGGCAACATAGCGGTGAACGCACATTGTAAGCGTGTATTCGTTATCGCTATACTGGCGTATCATCCGGCGTGATGGTATGGGGTGCCATTGGTTACACGTCTCGGTCACCTCTTGTACGCATCAACGGCACTTTGAACAGTGGCCGTTACATTTCAGATGTGTTACGACCCATGGCTCTATCCTTCATTCGATCCCTACGAAACCCTACATTTCAGCAGGATAATCCACGTCCGCATGTTGCAGGGTCATGTACGGGCCTTTCTGGATACGGAAAATGTTCGACTGCTGTCCTGGCCAGCACATTCTCCAGATCTCTCACCAATTGATGAGGTCTGGTCAATGGTGGCCGAGCAACTGGTTCGTCACAATGCGCCAGTCACTACTCTTGATGAACTGTGGTATCGTGTTGAAGCTGCACGCACGGGCATCTGTACCTGTACACGCCATCCAAGCTCTGTTCGACTCAATGCCCAAGCGTATCGAGGCCGTTATTACGGCGAGAGGTGGTGGTTCTGGGTACTGATTTCTCTGGATCTATGCACCCAAATTGCGTCTAAATGTAATAACATGTCAGTTCTAGTATAATATATTTGCCCAATGAATACCCGTTTATTATCTACATTTGTTCTTGGTGTAGCAATTTTAATGGCCAGTAGTGTAATAGGATGAACTTGTAATAACTGTAGAAACTAAAAGTATTTTCTGTTGTTCACTTAAAAACTGGTATGCTCAAGGCAGACCCTAATCCAAAAGCAACTAACTTAAATGGCTGATCTTTTTATTGCATTGACTTAGAAGCAAACGACCTTAGTCAGTAGGACAAGTAGAATGACAAACGGACAACGGGCGATTGTACGTTTTACACGAACCACTTTCTAATCAATGTCATCTATTTGAAATGCTTGCGGCTTTCGTTCCTGTGTGTATATCAGTAATGAATGTCATCTGGAGTGTGTCGATAACACCGGTGATCTGCATATAGTGCCGACTGCGGAAACCTAAATTTCTGATCTTGCTGTATTCTGCGCATGCTCAGAAACAATGGACGGCAGCGACGGCTGCTAATAACGAAAGTTAACGTATTCTGGTGAAGCTTCCTCCTGTTACAGAAAATAGATTCGTGTCTTCTTAATGTTTTTTCTCTTGTTTACTTCGCTTTGGTGACACACTGCTTGTACGAGTAGCTTTTCCCTACAACGGAGACGAAATATCTGAAAGATAATTGCGTTTAACAGAGAGAAAGTCTGTAGTATGCATAAAGAAGAACATTAATATACATGTTTTGATGATCATTATTTTAATATGAAAAATCTACAATTATTTGAGGAAAAAAATGATTTCCGATGCTATTTGGAACATTGTATGAATACAAGATACAAAGGTTAAAATAAAAAGTTGCTATTTATGGTAATATAGATGTTGGTTGATGTGTTTCCAAGTATTTTATTTACAGGGTTTGAAGCGTCTGGACGAAACTTTGCTATTATTCAGTTTTCAGTTATGTAGATACCTTACCACATGATTTGTAATAGATACATACACTATAAATTTTCCTTTGGTCATTAAGAAACTGTCATGGTTTTCCTAAGGGCAACCGACCACCAGTTAAAAATTTACCACGCCAAATCCATAGTTAACTACGCCGACTCCGCGCAAGTCGAACAAAGGAACAAGGAAAAAAAAAAAAAAAAAGAGAGAGAGAGAGGGAGATTCTTATGCTTCTTCCTACTTTTTTTTCTTTTTACTGTATTTGGATTTTTTTATGAAAGGAATAGTCCCCCATCACCTCACTTTTTCGTTTTTCGTTTCACTTGCGAAACTGGACAGCAGGCCGTTTTCACCGTCCACGAAATTTTGGAACTCGTGTAAACAAGAGACAGACGTGAGTTAATACAGGACTAAGCTTCAGGGACGCTGCAGTAACTCGCTTGTTTTCAGTAATCTTAGCGAAGAAATTCGATCGAGTAAAAAGGACTTCAAGCTTGTGCTTTTATGAACTGACTTATGAAGAGCTAAACAGTACTGAAAGTATCCGAATGCGAGCTCTTGAGAGGATGTCGGTGAAGCTCGCAGCCAATAAGAAGAAGTTTTCACGGTGTTTATTCGGCATTTAAAGCGTGATATTGTCGCGACGAAGTGTAAGCATACTCGTGGTCGCCCGTGGCAATCTCGTCACACGCCTGGTTTTGTAAACTCCCCTTGGTGCCATGTTGCCTGACGCAGGAGTTCCAACTAACTACAGCTTGTAGCGCACGGTGAAACTTACATTGGACTTACATAAGTCACGGGGTACCTCCAAATGTCGCGGAGGACCTCCTTTGGGAATTGGAAATGCAGCAACTCGATGTGCTTTGGACTCCACAAGTCGGACGTCACCTGCACCAATACTGGGAATACGAGCGAAAGCAGTGCCGCTGCATGATTTTGTGCACGACTGACCTCTCGACTGTGTCTCGTAAAATTTCGTGGGATTCATATCATGCGATCTGGGTGACCAAATCATTCTCTGAATCGTCCAGAATTTTCTTCAAACAAATCGCTAAAATGGGACACGATGACATGGTGCGTTGTTATCCACACAAATCCATTGCTGTTTAGGAATCGGAAATACAGGAATGGCTGCGAACTGTCTCCAGTAGCCGAACATAGCCATTCCCCAGCAGTGGTCGGTTCAGCTGGACAGGAGTACCCAGTCCACTCCGTGTAGGAACAGCGCACGCCATGATGGAGCCACCACCGACAAGCACAGGGCACTGTTGCATCCATAGAGTTACTAAATAAAAACTAGACTGCTCGCCGGCGCTAGTGTCGCGTCTCCACATTGAACGTGATAGAAGCCGCCATTTGCAGGGAAACCTTGCGTAAACATGGGCCGCTGGTGTGCTGCTTATAATTATAACAGAAAGAATGGAAGCAAAGACGAAGACGGAAACAATGTTATATTTCACAGATCAGTCATTACTCGTATACCGTACAGTAGTTTCATGCAGAAGTAATAAATGATGAACGTTTGTTTTTCTTTAGGTTTCCTCTTACAAATGATTCTGTAATAGTGAGAAAAATACTTTGTTGCATGTCAAGTACTTATATTTTATTTGCATATTAATTACCACAAATACTAAGTTGAGCTGAATGAAGAACTAGGCGTATTAGAGGTATTTATATTTTTAATCATATGTATCAGTATGATGCAGAAGTAGGACGAATAATTGCTTTTACACACTTAACAGGTGTGATTGTATTTCGTAAATGGTCATCATTTGAAGAAATGTTGCATACTCAACCACTTTCAGGAATACTATCTCTGTTAAAAAGTAATGTGCGAATGATGTGCCTATTTAAAGTTGTACGGGCTATTATAATTATTCATACTCAAATTCGAGAAAGTAGAAAGAAAAAATCTATATAATATGGAAAGGAATGTAGACAAAAATGTGGTGTAAAGAAATAAGTGTGCAAACATACAGAGTAGTCGGCAAAAAGTAAACAGGACCTGACAGAAAATTACGTGGATTAAATAATAATCGCACTCTCTGCTACTTTACAAGTTTCATGGAATCATCTTGTGCAAATATCTCGATGCAAAATCGCTCCACCTTCTCAGAAAAGAGCCTTATATTCTTAAAATTTAATGTCTCTATGCAGACGTATTTCGGAAATTTGGAAAGTGGGAGGCGAGGTACTGACGGAAGTAAAGTTGTGAGGCGGCATCGTGAGTCGTTTCGGGATAGCTCAGTCGGTAGAGCGCTTTCCCGCGAAAGGCAGAGAGTTTCATATCAGCGCACACTCCGCTGCAGAGTGAAAGTTTCATTTACGTTGTATTTTAGCTCTAAGAAGCACACAGTAACGTACAGCAAAAGATAGGTCAAATTGCTTTTTCCAGCGTATAAGACGTCATTAATTTTGAAGAATGAACAGTAGATTTCTATGTTCATCTCACGCAAATCTTGGAAGATATACAAATGTGAAATAGTTTTTCTAAGCCTTTTGTCATACGCTAGCTTCTAGCGTATTTACATATAAGTCACGCAAAGGGTAATCGGCTTCTAAGTCTTAAGTTGGTTCAAGGGGTAATATAGCTTTATTCTAGTAGCGCAGCTCTTCCTTAAACCGGCGGCACAAGGAGCGTGTATATGAACGTGTGCGGTCACAAGGAGCGTGTATATGAACGTGTGCGGTCAACGTTCCGAGTTTTTGACGTCACAACGTGCCAACCGCCTGTTGGGGAATATGAAAGTTCTTTTAAGAGGTGTAAGGTTGCCACCCACGTCACATAAGGATATCTTGTGCCCCCGGCTCTTTTCGGTATTTTAGGAACCGTCATCTGTTTATTATACTCACAGCTTCGACCTGTTATGCTTGTAAACCATCATCACGGACTGTAAGCTAAACAAACAGATGAAGTTAATACATCGTGTACAATCCTATCCGTGCTTACAAGCAAGTCAATCAATAAAATTTAGCTTGCAGTCCGTGATGATGTTTTATAACCGAAACCGGTCGAAGATATAAGTATAAACAGCTGATGGTTCATAACTTGCACTTCCTTCCTAAAATATTTTACAGCTCTTTCCAGTCATCTCAATAAAAATTCTTTTCGGTACAGAGATAAAGACGCCAGATAGGCTGTCAGAAGAAGCTTGTATTAGGAGGTTTTGTACTCATAACGTAGGTCTTATCGATATACACCATTTGAAAAAAAGTCAAAGTAACTGATTAAACTGAGGATCTCTCAAAAACCAGACGTTCTAGGAACTATTAGTTGTAATAAATCGACTGAAAGTTTTATTTGTAGTTAAAGATTTCGTATTGAAGACTCATTAGTATGCATTCTTCTTGCTACGATTTGTTATAATTACATACCAGTTAACGATACATATAGCATTAGTATATTCAGTAGACACTAAGAGCCGGCCGCGGTGGCCGAGGGGACTAAGGAGCTCCAGTCACGGTCTGCACGGCCACTACGGTCGGGGGTTCGAATCCCCCCTCGGGCATGGATATTTGTGCCGTCCTAGTTCGTAAGTAGTTCATAAGTAGTTTCTAAGTTTAGGGACTGATGACCCCGTAGTTAAGTCCCATTGACTATACAAACATTTGAACATTTTTTTAGACACTAAGACGTCAGAGGGAGACCACTGTAATGGATGACTGGCCTAAGGCATGGAGTAGAGTCCAGAATCAATAAACCGACTATTTTACGTGGTGCCAGTTGGCATCTCAGTCTGTGCAAAAATGTATCTTTCTCATCTTCGCGTTTTCTGGTAGGTTCCAATAATTTTATTAATTTGACCAGACGTTACGTTACTATAAGTGTGCGTCCTTTGAGGAAGCTAACTGCATTGCCCGGATTGGAATGTCATCGTCCTTTTAACGGCTGCAACCGAGCAACGTACAAAAATCCCAACAAATTTTTTGTACATATTTTGTGACGCATGGAATTTGTTCATTAGTCCATTAAGGATGTAGTCCATTACAAACGTGCTGTGGAATGTTTTTACAGCTCAATGAAACTTTCACTCTTCAGCGGAGTGTGCGCTGATGTGAAACTTCCTGGCAGATTAAAATTGTGTGCCGGAACCGGGACTCGAACCTGGGACCTTTGCCTTGCACGGGCAAGCGCACTACCGACTGTGCTATCCCGACACGACTCACGATGCCGCCTCACAACTTTACTTCCGCCAGTACCTCGCCTTCTACTTTCCAAACTTCACAGAAGCTCTCCTGCCAGACCTATCACTCTCCTTTCTTCCAGGAGTGCTAGTCTTGCATGGTTCGCAGGAGAGCTTCTGTGAAGTTTGGAAAGTGGGAGGCGAGGTACTGACGGAAGTAAAGTTGTGAGGCGGCATCGTGAGTCGTGTCGGGATAGCTCAGTCGGTAGAGCGCTTTCCCGTGAAAGGCAAAGTTCCCAGATTCGAGTCCCGGTTTCGGCACACAATTTTAATCTGCCAGGAAGTTTTTACAGCTGTTCAATCAAAAGTTTCACTTCAATAATCTTCGTCGAACGTACCTTTTTCAGTTTCCGTACCTTTTTCAACTAAGTATTGAAACCGAGCTTTTAATGTTTGGTCTAAGCTTCTGACAGTATATCCGTTACGGTCGTAGTGTTAGTTCGAGTTTCCTTAACCTGCTAGATAAGTTTACTGATATGGTTAACAGATCGGTCAGTGTTGATATCTTCTTTTTCTAAAATTTCATTTAGATTCATGTTAGCTATTTGATAAAAAAACAAGAATCTGCGATAAATAAAAAAGTACTAACATTTTATTAAAAGTTTGTAGCCTCTAGTTTTAGTTTCATAGGCGTCTACTAGATATATACTCATAGAGATGTTTTTACACATGTGTTATAGTTTTACTCTTTGTTGACTATCAAGTACAACACTGTAACCTAGGAGATAACGGCATATACTTGAGCAATAATCTCCCATCTGTTAGTGGACGATACAAAGAATAAATAGAGGCTGTTCATTATTCCAAAATAAGTTTCTGCCTCCCTTGCAATTGCAGCGTTTGACCCAACCACTTTTTTTCAACAATTTGCTTGTCTATTCACGAAGTGTTGTAAGTGACACTCGTCTTGTAAACGGGACTGAATACCTTTACAATTTCAAGCCATATTAGCGCCTTTTAATATGATTCATCTAATGAAAACAAAAACCGATTTTCAGTGCTCCTGCTCCTTCGATATTTGTTGTTGCAACTCTTAGGCTGCGCCACCTTCATTTAAAGATGCCTCTAATGTTTTCCGGGTGCAAATTAGTTTTCGTCGCTCGGCAATTTTGTCATTCAACTTCTTTCACACATTGAGATCATTTTGAGACATTTTAGAAAGATTTTTCTCAGATGAGTTATCAGGAAAAGCTTTGTATGGTATGTAAAACAAAGCATTGTCTGATTTACTATAGGCTAATCAATAATGGTACAATTATTGTCCTTTTGAAAGCTGTTTATAAAACCACTCTAGTGATAACAGAAACATGTCTGGTTCAATTTTTCTACGCTTGACAATTTTTCAGTTATTGATCATCTCTCTGCACCTGAAACACTCACTGGCCAGGTCCTTGAGTAGGCCTATGTGAACTGAAATAGGTGTTACTGCAGAGTGAACTTTGTTGAAAGTACTGCTCACGCCTGTATTTCAAGTCTCCGCTCTGAAACAGAAGTAGCCCCTTGGTGGCATTTTCTTAAAATATATTAGTTCCGCATCTCACTCCATTAAAGAGTTTGAAAGTACTTGATTCTCGCTCATAGACACGTGTTCGAACATGCAGTATGGTCATAATTAAACTATGGATACTTGAAAGGGCAACCATGAAAAACGAATTATCGTAGGAGAATGAAACAATATCGAGACATTTTAAGGACGTGGGAATAGAAATAAGGAATAAACCTTATGTAATAAAATTCCAATTGCTGCTTTAAATAAAAGTGTTATTTATTGGTAGAGGACCTGTTTCGGCTTTAGCGCCATCTTCGGGTATTCTGTGAAAATGTGACATTATCAAAATACATGGAATTTTATGATACCGTTATTGTAAATTCCATTACTTATATACATACGTTAGATGGTCGTGACATCCACATACATCGTTGGTTTTCGTGCTGTCAATTTATTTACCGCTTCGCAAATTTTATTAGAGTAAAATTTGTTCGCAAAATGTTTTACGATTTTCTTATTGATGTTTGACAGCTTCTTCGTAGATAACGAGCGATGTAATATGGGTACATGCTGTTTGTTTATTATTAAGATTATCTTTGCTTTCTGGATAGTTTGTCGAATGTGTGATCTTTACATCTGTCAGAAAATTTAGTGACCTTAGTTAGCTGAATCGGGTAACATAGCGTCCACCAGCGGCAACAGTAACTTCTCTAAAACTTCTTGTCCCAACTGGTCGTCTGCCTACCCTACGACCAATTCCCAAATCCCCAGTTCGAATCATGTTCTTCAACCCCGGAAAGAAAAGAGGACCACTGTATTTCTTTAATGCGTCGACACTCGTGAAGAGCAACTGCACTACTGCCGTTAGTTTGATGAAACAGCTCTGGGAAGAAATCCTGCCCAATTGATAATGCATTGCAGACTCATCCTTGTGTTTCATGCCTAGGCCACCGTACTAGTTCCTTCCGATTTTTGCGTCTACATATTAGGAATTCAGTGCAACGACTCAAATGTTTGCACGAAACACCATCAACAGAGAACACAATTTTTACCTAGCAAACTTACAATTAGAGTTCCATTCCTAACAATCATTACTAGTAAGGGTACTTAGAATCTGTAAAGGTCGCAGCGGTTTAATCGCGCGTACTGGAGCGCCGTGTTGCAGTATGCACGGCCGTCCGCTGTCGGGGGTTCCAACCCTCCTCGGGCATGGATGTTTGTGACGTCTTTAGTGTAACGTAGTTCATAAGTAGTTTGTAAGTTTAAGGACTGATGACCCCGCAGTTAAGTCCCTTAAGCTTTATAAACATTTGAAATTTGAATCTGTAAAGATTTTTTTTTAGTCAGCCTATAAGACCACAGTGAAGGTACAATCACTCTACTTTCTCTTCCTTTATCTTTCTCTCTCTGTCTACAACTCGCTCTCTTTCTTGTAGTAGAGAAATATTTTATCAATATTTCATATTTTTTTAAAATTAAACTTTCTTTGTTTGTCCAATAGTAAAGAAACAATGTGTAATACATTTATTTGAGTAAATTTTTTCATATCTAAAAATCTGAGGAAAGTAAATTACAATATTTAAACTACTAATGGCCAATTAGTGGACACTTGCTAAAAACCAAATAATTAAATTTTAAAATGAATTGCAAAAGAAAATAAGGAATGAAACAGTCATATCGATAACAATTACGTGACTCGATAGAACGCATACATCTATACTAATATCTATATTAATAATATATCTGTAAATCTAGGCCTGTCGCTGTTCACTTCAATCTTCAAAACTACTAGACGAATCTTCATGCGGTTTTCACAGGGAACACGAGAAAAGTTTGGGTCAACATATAGGCATAATTTTATCAAAATCAGATCGCGGAAAAAAATATCGTAATTTTAAGTATTTTCAGTAACCGTCATGTCTGTTTTTTCAACTATTAAAAACCACTTATCTCCAAAACTACTTCACGAATTTGCAAGGGGTTTTCACAGGTACCTTGAGCGTATCTTTGGACAACATATCGACTTAGTTTCATAAAAATCGACCACGGAAAAAAGAATATCGTAAATTAATTTTTTTTTATTTACAACCGTCATGTCTGTCTGTCTCTTTGAACGCGTTTATCTCCAAAACTACTTGACGAATTTTCATGCGGTTTTCACACGTAACTTTTGAATATATTGCGGTTACATAAAGGCTTCGATAATTAAATTCGGTGCAGAGAAAATAAAGATCTGGTAATTCAATCATTTGCTTAAATGCCATCGTGTATGTCTCTTTGTTGAGGATAATCCATTGATCTCTATACACTATGGATGTTGAACTTCAGCGTGCCAGCCATAGATATTCATATTTAGTTTCTTGCCAAATTCAAACATGGCAGCTAAGTAACATTTCAAGAAAAAGAGAAGAAAATATGTTTCGATTCCGCTCCGATATCAGCCTACATCATCGAATATTGACTTAAATTCCAAATCAAGAGGTAAGCAATCAATTCTTTGTCACGTAATAATTAATGGAAACTCGTTTGCCAAATTTAAACATGGCGGAAAATGCGATATCGTGTGTAAAACATATGAATGTCCAGGCACGCTGCACATAGACCATAGATAATATAGACTGCGTGTGACGTCATTACACTGAAACCAACATCTAAGTCACGTGACTCGGGGCAGGATACCGGTTTCATCATTAAGAGTAATGCGAAATATAGCTGAGAGTTCTTTGTAGCGGAAATTAAGCGTATATTTGAACAATGAAACGAATTAGCGCATTATTAGTACATCTTTAGATGTAAAATTGGGGATAGTTCTCCGCAAGAGTTAATGCGATAGCTACAGTTTTTACATGCTCCTATATGAAACGTATCGGCAGTCTTTTTACAAGTAACAGAACTGCATTGTCGTCGTTGAACTGTGAGTCTTTTAGGCTGCATTTTACACAGGAGTAGATCAAATATTAATTTGAAAGGAGCATCGACTTTCTTACGATTCCTCAACAATATATGTAAAATAATTCGTTGTGATTTTATAAGAAATGGAATCTGTTTGCATCCATATTTTAACAAAATACAACCGTTTATATTTTATGACTTTTGGCACAGACCGTGACGCCAAAGCGTAAAACAAAGTATTGGCTGTTTACATTAAATAATAGAGTGAGGAAACAACATCGATGCACTAGCCAAGCAGTGACTTCATGTGGGAAATACAGTCTGTATGAATGTTTAGTTTTATATAACGTTATTGTAAGCAGATTTTCAGCAGAAATGACTTACTTGTTGACGTATAAACTTGCTCAAGAGCAGCTTAAAATACTTTCCCGTCGATAATCATATTCGTAAGTTTAAAAAGTTAAAGATTCATAGCGTAACACAAACACCGGAGATACGAAATTCTGTTGCTTCTAAAAATAACTGACAATTCGGTACTTTTCACCTGGGCACATGTAAGCACGAATATCACTGCATTAATATTAACAATATGATGAAATTACGTTACCATTACTACTATATGTGTAATAGGAATACTAGAAGTCGTTTTATTGTTAAAATCAACGCTTGATATCACCTTTAAATGAGAAAAACTGTTGCTCATAATGAGGAAAACTAGGTCACGTGACTCGGGGCAATTTTAGATGTTGGTTTCAAACCACAACACAGCAGAGATAGGGTCATGCGCAGTCTATGTTATCTTTGGTCTATGACGCTGCAGTTCTATGCTTAGAGACCAAAGTTATTCATCCATTTAGTATAAAGATCACTGGAATAATCTCCAAAAGTACCACAAGAACATTTATGGGTTTCCACAGGTAAATTGAGAATAGTTCGGGGAGTAATAGGGGCTTAATTTCATCGAAATCGGATCAGAGAAAGGAAAGATATCGTAATTTCAAGTTTTATGTGTAATACTCTGCTTATAAGTTTGGAGCAGTACATCAAAGCTCCAAAAGTACTATACGAATTTTCATGGGGTTACATATGTCAACTGCGAGTGCCTTGGGGCAACATACAAGCTTCATTTCATCAAAATCTGACCAGGGAACGAAAAGATACCGTAATTTGTAGTTTCTGGTGCATGCTATGCTTGAAATGCAGCGTAGTAAAGCAAAGACCCGATAGAGGCGCTGTTGCGGACGTAGTATACCAAATAACTAATTCATGGCGATGCTGCTTTGTTTATTGTCATAACTAAGGTGTAATACACTGAAATAAGGGATATGATTTTCCTTACGGCAGCGGTGTAGTGTACTGCTGTTGGCAACGGCCGTTGAATCTTTTTTGAAAAATCAAGTCACGTACAATGAGGGGAATAATTCTTTATTGTTGATAATGAAATAAATAATTAATGTTGTTCCGCTCAGTAAATTAATGATCCCCCTAAAGCGAATATTTCGTTGCCAACGTCAACATACTAAACCGCTGCCACTGCAAGTAAAATTTAATCCAGGTACGACCCAAAAATTTTTTTACTAGCTGTGTCCCGCATACCTTGCAATGCTATGGTAAGAAAAAAAGTGCTTCTCTCCGCAGGTACCATTTAAATTTAAAACATAACGACGTTCCTTCGCGTCTATCGATGTTTTCAATTACCAAGGATTCTTTGCAAGAAAACACGAATTTATATAGTTCCCTTTCTGATTTCGGTGCATCCTCATTACATTTTGAGTGCATTCTGTTTAGGACTGCCTCGAAAACCCATGGTACAGGAAAGGACAAAGTAAGGTAACGTTAGTTACAAAGTACATAAAATAATTTATTATGGCGTTGCTGTGTTTTTTCATTCTCATAACTATGGACTAATACACTACAAGAAGGGGTACAATCTTATTTACGGTGAAGGCGTTGTGTGCTGATGTTGGCAACTGCCTTTGAATGCTTTTTCAAAAATCAGTCACGTAGAATGAGGGGGAATAATTCTTTATGTTCACGATGAAATAAGTAATTTATGCTGGTCTGGTCAGTAAATTCATCCTCCTCCTAAAGCGAATAGTTCGTTGCCAACAACAGCAAACTAAACCGCTGCCACTGCAAGTAAAATTTAACCCAGGTAGGAACACAAAAAAATTTTTTTTCCTTCCTAGCTGTATCCCATATGCTTTGCAATGTCATGGAAAGAATAGAAGTGTATCTTTCGACGGGTATAACCACTAAATTATACATAGAGTAGAAATATCTATGGAGTGAGCATTGCGTTCTTTGCATCTTCTCAACTTTAAGCTGGAATTACCACGTGTTATTGACACAAATCCACTCTTTCCACACATTCATTTGCTATTACGATTGGTTTGTTCAAATGTTCAAATGTTTGCAAAGCTTATGGGACTTAACTACGGGGTCATCAGTCCCTAAACTTACAAACTACTTATGAACTAGCTATAACTAAGGACGTCACAAATATCCATGCCCGTGGGGGGATTCGAACCCCCGACCGTAGTGGCCGTGCGGACTGTGACTGAAGCGCCTCAGTCCCCTCGGCCACCGCGGCCGGCCGATTGGTTTGTACCGCATTGGCTGCAAAGAAGCCCCACCTCCTTTTCGCAGAGCAACTACATAACATGAAATAATATCTAAATAAATGTGTCACAGAAACAACAAGAAAGTTGAGAAAGCGTCACTAAAACGGCCATTTACACATAGTCATCCGTCTTAATCGAACAGCCGGCCGCGGTGGCCGAGGAGACTGAGGCGCTCCAGTCACGGTCTGCACGGTCACTACGGTCGGGGGTTCGAATCCCCCATCGGGCATGAATATTTGTGCCGTCCTTAGTGTAAGATAGTTCATAAGTAGTTTGTAAGTTTAGGGACTGATAACCCCGTAGTTAAGTCCCATAAGCTTAACAAACATTTGAACATTCGATTAATCGAACAAAAAAGGACGAAGATAAAGTCAGCGATTAGGAGATTTTTCCCAATATCGGGTGACATTTCCACCTTAATGTTGAGGACACAAAATCTGTTCTGCTTATCTGAATGCTCACTCCAGAGATATTTCTGCTCTATGCCTACCACTAGAGACAATATACACACGCGAGCGACAAACTCATCAGAAACCTCTCTGATTTCATAATTGTTCGGTACAATAATGTGATTTAAATTTTTAATTATTTACTTTTGGTGCGGAATAAATTAAGACAGAGAAAGACATCTTCTTTTGCAGAGACAACTGTACTTAGTTATAATCCGACTTCTGAATATATAGTTCTATTACACAAGATCGATTTGAACTTCGTGCTTTACAAAGTAATCACTGCAGGACGTGGGGACATGTATTAGCTGAAAGAGTGGCTGATGGTGCTAAAACAGTCAAGACAATTCACTGAAAATACTGTATTTATGGGAAGTTCCATACAGACGATTAGCTGACGCCATTCCTTCACCGATTACCCAGACCTACTTTATCGAACATTGACACTACCATGACGTCTTCTTTAAACAGACATGAATTGCTCTGTTGATTGAATTGTGGACTCGTCGAGTTTTCGATAATATGGAGCACTGCATGCAGAATAACTACATTCTCCCCAGCGACGTACTAATACCTCAGCACACACTAAACGCGAGAGATAAACTGTTTAGTACTACGACATCGAACAAATACATGGTGCTGTTATCATTATTAGTATTTCTCATCTCAACGATAGAAGTGTTTTCAGATGTTTACGACCGAAAGACAATTGGACACCGCAGTCTTAACTTTATGGACACAACCTAACATTGAAATTAAATCGTTCCGGAGTAAGGGCTTAAATTACTTTCGTTTTTTGTTAGAAAAACTTTATGAACAACTGAGTTTATTGACAGAGCGAACCTTCAAGCATTTTCTTTTCTTAGGTTTTGAACCCTAAAAAATCGTGATATCCACAGGTCCCTCTTCAACAACCGTTGCGAAGCATGGGCATATAAGCTAGTGTAAAATAAATTGCCAGTTTGCGTTGTTGCCACTACAACGTGGGTATCGCATTACTACCATAAAAAGAAATTAAAAAGTCCGCAACCGGAAATTCTGTCAGTACTTGAAATGTGCCAGCTGTGGAGTGATTGAGCGGTCTAAGGCGCCTTGCTACGGAGTGCGCGGTTACTCGCCGTCGGATGTTCAAGTCTTCCCTCGGGCATGAGTGAGTGAGTGAGTGTGTGTGTGTGTGTGTGTGTGTGTGTGTGTGTGTGTATTGTTCTTAGGTTAGTTTAACTTAGTTTAAATAGCTTGTAAAGTTAGCGACTAATAACTAACGAAGTTAAGTCCCATGGATTTACGAACTTTTGAAATTGAAATCTAAGTAACGTGAATGAGACGATGCATTATCTGTTTATAAATTATAAAACGTATTAAGGTTGGTTGCGTTCATTCATATATCTTTCTAAAACACAAAATAGTTGAACACTTCTGCCCATTTTGGCGCCCCCCTTGATCATGCTCCCGGGACGACATGCCTCCACTTGCCCCGCTCTCCCCTACGTTGATCCGTCCACTGCGTCTTATTCACATTGTGGAAACCGTTGCAAAACGCTGTGCCATTAAACGGGTTTACTTTAACCGCCATGGTTACTTTTAAACACGTCCACTGATTGTGTGGTCATGTTCCATTTTAATCTAAAGTGTTTGTGCACCATTAATGTTATCTATCTGTGTGTTAATTAAATTATCATTTTTATCAATCATCAGTTCACCATGTTTATGTTTTTTACCCCATATTTATATATTTTTCCATCCGTGTGATTGAAATTGTATGTTCATGTGAATGTGGAAGGTCGCTTTTAATATTGGCTGACTGCCGCGCAATGGCTTATAGTCGCCGCCTCCCGCTTTAGGCCTCGTTTTGCTGTAGTTAAGAACGCATGGCTTCGTTTGTCGTCTGCGCCGACGTCTGCTGGCTGGCCAGAGACAAGCTTACTTGGCAAGATGGCGAGGTGGCCGTGTTCTTAGTGTCGTATCAACCTAATCTTGGACAAAAGAGGTGACAGGAGACCTCTTTGGGAGCGGTAGTAGAGGGAATTGTCTTGGCCAGGTAGCAGGGGTTGGTAAACACTAGTCTCTGAACGCACTCTGCATCGCGCGCTCTGTATCCGGTGCATGGTGGGAGGAGGTTTCTCTGAGGCCTTAGAGCTTCAGTCTTCACTCTTCATTCTGGCTCCGACAACTGTGGAAGTACTCTGCCGAATCATGCTGAGGAGAAGGCATGCTGTTAGGACTTTGATTTCTTTGTGATCAAGCAGTCTTGGTTTTTCAGTGATAGTTCTCTTGTGTAATTCTTTCACTATGTGAGGCGAAATGTTTCTTAATTTACAGAACTCGAGTAAAGTTAGTGTAAATTTATTATTTGCATTTTCATACAGTAATGATTGTGAGTCCGGTTTTGCTCAAGTTTGAGTACACGTGTGTGGCCTTCAGCCTTTGTGTAAATTTAGTATGTTTGAATTTCCTTGCTGTTTTTAACTGACTTTTCGCGTCGTTTCTGTATCTGTGAGTATGCTAAATATTTCTTAGATTTTCTTGTTTGATTCTGTCTTTCCTGTCTTGTATGACCAATTGCACCACTTGCTTTCATAACGGTCGTTACTTTGGCCTTCAGCCATGCTTTTATTAATACCAGCTTTTTTCTATACGAATTCTCTCATGTGCTTTACTCGCTCATTCAAGATTAATCTCTTTTTGTAAATGTTATGAAATTTGGTGTGGTTGCACACCACATGGTACTTAAGAATAGTATGCCGCTGCCTTCCCACACACGAGTTCGTTTAGTGCACAGTGTATTTAAAAATTTGTGTCAAGATACTTGCCATTTCATCAAGACGCCACTGATGCTTCATTTCGCTGCTGCTTTCAAGTGTTCCTGGGGAGTGATTTACCGCTAAGCATTATGCAAGTGTCTGTGAATGAATGAATGTGCTTTCGGCTACCCATTGTGTGTTTGCAAATTTTCTCCCACGTTACCTCCATATTCATAAAGGGCAGAAACAATTTTAATATGGGCAGTAATTATATGATTTAATTCACGTTTATACAAGGTGTGTGCTTCATTTGGTCTAGACACATTTATTTGATTGTTATTTTATTGAATAGATTATGATTTTAAATTATCAAACTTCTGCTTTATGATTTCATGCTCCCCATTCCATGTTTAATTATCTATTCATTTATTTTTAACATGGATTTTGTGTTTTTTAAAACGTAGGCTGCTCCCTTAACGAGTGAGCAGTTAGATAAATTTCCATTGTGCATGTACTGTGACCACTCATAAAGTACTTTAGAGCAGCAGTGAGCGTTTGCACTTTCATTTTCGGATCTCAACTGGCCAAGATCTTGCTAATTTTAATAACAGGCTACTTTCAACTTTGTGCACTCATCCACAGAAAGTTTCATCGATACCTAGGTCCCACAGTCCAGAAAGAGGTCTACTGCCAACAGCAGCCAATATTGCTCCCCTATTCCTTATAACACATATTCCTTTGAGTTATTTCAAAATATGTTTCACTTAAGTATGTACCTAGAAGATAATCACACACAGAATACAAGTAGGCAGCCGTTTCTACAGGATAGTCAACTTGTTTGGGACAAGAAAAAATCACAACTATGAGAGATCCACCAATTAAATCTATTACATAACGATTCTGATATGTTGTAGTGAAACATGCGCCATGAGGAGTAAGAATATTAGTAGAATTGAGGCAGCTGAGGTGAGATTTGTTCGTAGATTTATCGGAAAGACGCGGAAGGATGGAATTTAGAATGTGGGAAACCATACCAGGTTCAAGTTTACAAATTTCAGAAGAGAATAACCTCATGGAGGTTGAGATGATAGGGGACTATGCGTTCAATACAAATGTACGATATGAAAGTCAGAGATAAAAGACGAAGAAGATGACGAAGACTCAGGTACAAGGACACGGCGAAGCCTGACTAGAACAGCGAAGATATACCTTAGCAAATATGGAAGGAGGGGAGAGATTCAAAGACCGTTATGGTGGAGAAGCCTCATTCGCCGATCCATCGAATTAGATAGGATGACATGTGATATGATGATGATGACCTGCAAGATATCAATTTAATATATGAACAAACAGTAGTCTCTGTTTAATGACAACTTTTACCCACTACAATAAATTTGCCATAACTGTTATGTTCGCAACAAACTTCAGCTTATACGTAGATTGTACCGTTTGAATGTTTGGTGCTTAAAATTTCTGAAGTACAATGTATTTACGAGCACTTTTCGAGCCTCGTGTATACCATGACTGTCAAAAATAAAAGCTAGATACTCTTAACAGAAATAATGTAAATTAATTGATTAAAATATGACATTATCGTAATATAGATATCCAAGTCTGCTGCTAACAATAATTATTCAGCTTGTGCAAATTTATTCCACTACAAGCTTGTTTCGGCTTATGCCGTTTTCAAGTGGACCTGGTGATGTATAATAAAATAATTACCTACGTTTACAATATACAATTTTGTATAAAACAATTAAAAAAATTCATTACAAATACACTTATGTTTAAGTTGGATTGACGTCCATAAAGATATAGATATGCTTTATGTTTACAGTAAATTATATCTGTGCTAGTCAGAGGGTGTACTCGTGTGTCATGGATAATATAATAGCAGAGAAAAACATCGTTTCTTTTTCTTTGTGTGAATTTTTATCCGTTTTCCTTTTCCAAAATTTCAATAAGGTTCTCAAAATAATTTTTATCTTTAAAATCTGTTTGTTCGTTGAGAATATCAAGTGTGTATTTTTTCGTGTGTGTGAAAATTTTAGTTGTTCCAGAATATTTAGAATATGGCCTTTAGGAACTGTGAGTAGAATTTTTAAAACAGTTTCGATGTTTTCAGCTGTGTGATTTGGGCTTTTTAGGTGTAAGTAAAAGTTTGACTGGTTGCTTTCACAGTCTCTTGTGTGTTCCTTAAATCGAATTTTAAAGTTTCTTCCTGTTGGCCCAATATGAAACTTAGTGCAATCATTACACGAAATTTTGTAAACGCCAGGATAGGAATAAATGTCGGTTTTCATCTTTCCTGGTCTTAATTTTGACCTTAGGGTATTGTTTGTGCGAAATGCTAGTTTTATGTTCGTTTTCTTAAATATTTCGTTAATATTGTTCGATATGTAGCCTAGATACGTTGTTGCTACATATGTCGGTCTTCTTGTAACTTTGTCTTCCTTTTCTAGTATTATTTCTTTGTGTATGGGACTTGTTTTAGGTTTCACCTGTTGTTCCATGTGTATCTTCTTCGTTTGGAAGCTTAGAAATAGACACAGCCAAAAAGTATGTTTCCCAATTTTTAAACAAAAATAAAATGGTTACATTGAAACTTTTAACGGCAACAGGTATAGAAATGTTGGTGCTATTTTTCGATAGAGTTACCAAAAGAATTGAGACATTGACAGGATTACATATATTCTGATTTGGACACATTTTTATTAGAATTTTACCTGTAATTGCTTACGGGTCATTTTTATCAATATTCTGACTTCCGTTCTTAATCCATATATAAGGTATACCAAAGACTGTGTGATGAGCCAAAGTGTACTACGTATTATCTCTGAAGTCAGTGTTATGCTGCCGGTAGTAGCGAGCAGGCTTTCTGTGTGATCAGTCAGTGAGAGTTTGCGGCACATGTTGACTGGTGTCTTAGGCAGCCACACAGTACGTTGCATGTCAGTGTGATTGTTTTAGGATGGACGAAAGCCTGCGTAGTGCTGGAGGCAACGGTATCTGTTATCAAGGAAACATTTGTATTTGTTCAATAGAGATAATGAAGTGGACAGTAGAGCAAATACATGTGTATTTGTTATCTTTAATTCTAGTATTGCAGTTGTAGTAGTTGTGAGGCGTTTTCTCATTAATGAAGTTAATTCTCTGAATAGTTTCAAAGTTTGATTTAAACTAAAGTCATTTACCAGTTTTTCTTTCCTTTCATTATTTTGAAAATCAATTCGAATGAAGTTAAATTGTACGTTTTTTGTGTAAATGCCGTCTGACAAAGCAATTTACTGATTTACATACTGAAAAGAATAATAATGAAGGTGTAATGTTGATGAGATCTATTTGCATAACTAATGAGAGTCGAGACTCAAGTGTCAGGCACAGGTAGCCAAACAAAAATTCATGAGTAGAGACTTCTGTTGCACTGATGAAAGATCATATTGTCGGCTCAACTAGTGACGTTAGTAGTTGCAGGCAAAGTCAGTTGGCTTGTGAGTCATAAATTATTTCCATTCACTTGTTTTCTTTTAAAGCAAATCATTTTCATAAAATACGTAAATATAAATCAGACAGTGTACTGACTTTTGTGCAATGCACGTTACTAATTTCTGAGACATTGATGATTAAGCGATATTATTTCATGTAAACTGATAAAAATATACCTATAACGACCAGGCACTTATTTTCTTGGCTCTCGCAGTTGAATAGCTTGAATACAACGTGGCCCGCATTATATTGTACACGTGCAATGAACATCGAATAGTTGATCGACAAACGACAGACAGATAATCTCAGTTCTAACTGCACAAGATGTATTCAGCGTAAGGTTTGGATTTAAGATGGACAAAATTGGAGGTATTAAGCTGAACGAAATTTGGTGCTATGTGCGTGGTAGTCATCTTGGTATCTTTCAAAATAACGATAATTTTGATAGGTCACGTTGTTTAAGTTATGTACTGTACTAGTTTTCTTTCTTTTACGACGCTTAATGAAGTACTTTAGATAATTTCAAATCATTGTACTTATTTCTGAGTGGTTAAGTTTCATTGTGTTGTTAAATTATAGAACACATAATGGCATGGCAGTTGACAGTCATAGTTGAAGTATTGGCCAGTTAATGTATCCCCAAATCCATGCTGAATTTGCCCACCTAAAGTTTTCTTCTAAATTTCAAACACTGTACTAATTAGTGTATACTATTTTCATAGAAGTTCCTATGTTCACTAGCACAAATGTCACAGATCAATCATGATAATCACATTTGAAACTGACACTCATTCAAAATATTCGAAGTTCATGGCACGCATGGATGTCGCTCGTACACACCAGAAATTCAACACAGGCACTTTGCTAACAAGAATGGTACTGTCCGCCCGTACTTCAGAGTGGGTCTTCAGATGTCACATCATTTCACTATCAGTACTGTGACGACCTGGTACCTGGTTACCTGTGCAGCCTCTGCAGAAGACCCGGAACACATGGTGTGTTGTGCCAGGGCGCTACATGTGTAACGTACTGTCTGAAGTCCGCACGTACAATGCTAGCACCCAACATGCAACACGTTCAAGAAAGCATCCAAATCATTTAAATTTGAAATATGCCGTATGTTGAGAGATGAACTTGGTGAACATTTGAGTGCAGGCGCTTAGCATAGACGCCACTAGCGCCTCCTGCAAGCGCTACATCAAGGCAGGGCGTGGACGTAGTGGAGATGTTCTTTCGTGCGGTTGTTTTGTTAGCGTCAATATACCTCGTATAAAACAGTGAGTGTCTTTAGGCCACAATTGTGAGTTGGATCGAGGACAGCAGGCTATAGTTGCCTGTAGGGATTACGGATTATCGTGCCAGATCTAACCCAGCAACTCTGATGCGTATCTGTAATCGGTGGATGTAGGAGGGAACGAAGGAGCGACAGGACTGATTACACCCACCTGGTCCCACCACAACACACAAGATAACAGACAAATTGCGTGTATGGCAGTAAAGGATCGCTCTGCCACATCACAATAAATTCTGTCTGTTGCACAACAAGCGGGGACGTCTTCGGCAGCAGAGTGGACTGTCTGAGTGTCGATTCCTGCGTTTCCCAACGAGTCAATGCTACAGACACTTGCGCCGGCAACTGTGCATTGAATGGCTGACATTAACAACCCAATGGAACGACATTGTTTTTATCGAAGAATCCCAACTCTGCCTGAACCACCTCGGTGAACAAAGTAGGGTCTGGAGCCACCGTGGAGAGAGACTCAACTGTTACCTAATGGATCGCGATATTAGTGCTGCACCCAGCGTTATAGTTTGGAGTGGTATTTGTAGTCCATACCTTTACCTCTCTAGTACACCATGGCGATAAAGTATCAAGCAAGGATTACACGTCTAAAGTGCAGGGGCGTGTTGTCTGGGCATCCCGTTGTAGCTTGTTGACGGCCACACGTGTTCACACGTGCCATGCGATGTTTGTCATCCATTGGATTGCATTTTTGCCTTGGCCTTCCTGTTCTCTCGATCCCTCGACTATGGAAAACATGTGATCAATTTTTGCGGAATAAACTGATCCGGAATACACCAGCAGACTCTACACCAGATCGATTTCCTCAATACGCAGAAGGAAGGAAGCTTAGGGTTTAACGTCCCATCGACAGCTTGGTCATTAGAGACGGAGCTCACGGTCGGAGTTTTGGGTAAGTATGGGGAAGGAAATAGGCCGTGCCTTTTGAAAGGAACCATCCCGGCGTTTGCCTGGGGTGATTTAGGGAAATCACGGAAAACCTAAATTTGGATGGCCGGAAGTGCATTTGAACCACCGTCCTCCCGAATGCTAGTCCAGTGTGTTAGCACTGCGCCACCGCGCTCGGTCAATATCTGGAAGCAGCATGGACCGCTATATGTGAACAACACATCCAGAGCCTCTTTGATTCAATGCCGTGATGTAGCAGCGGTTATAGCCAGCGATGGCAATCTGTTTGACCGCCGAATCAAATTTCGTAAGTGCAACTGGCTTCTGATTAGAAGCGACATTCATTAGTTTGATTTTTTCTCTGTACCATTTTTTTCAGTTTGTAAATTTATTACGTTATCGCATATTAGATTCAAATTTGCGTCTAAGCAACAGTGTAGTCTTCCTTTGAACGCAGTACTGAGCACACCGCTACTTGTAAGTGTAACTGGCTTCTCACTATAAGCGACTTATTTTGATTATTCTATGAGGTTCTTGCTTCAGTTTATTATATTTATCGTGCGATCGCGTGTGTATTAGATTCAGATTCGTGTGAAGTATCCAGTTAGTATATTCTTTCAGTGTTAATCACGACCGTCGTCTGTTTAGTTTTCGTGGATTAGTACCAGTTCTAGTCGTCTTTATGTTCGTTAGTTGCCGTCTGTCGAGTCTACATCGCGTCTAGTCGTTAGTTTTTCTAGGAACTGCAGTCATAAATAGGTACTTTGACTGCTGTGTGTGGATGCAAACCGTTCCCCTTCGGGGGTTCGAATCCCCCCTCGGGCATGGATGTTTGTGCTGTCTTTAGAATAAGCTAGTTTAAAAGTAGTTTGTAAGTTTGTAGTTTGTAAGTTTATAGTCCCATCATAAACTTAACAAACCCTCACTCTCTCTCACTGTTTTTTTTTTTTTTTTTTTCTTTTTTTTTTTTTTTTCAGGTGCAGACCGAGCTGTTGACACTCCGTCCCCAAATTCAGGCTGTGTTCACCTCGGTTGCACAGCGCGGGGCATCGTTGTTGTTGGTCGGTCGTGGGAACCGAACAGACGCCCGGAGTGTCCACCTATCAGCAAGCGGCTGCGACAAGCCCTGTTACTGCTTCCAGTGAGGCAGACACCCCACCTGTGGTTGCGTGGAAGGTCGCTCCAGTGCGCCGCAGCGGAATAGCTGTGCTGGTGCGGCGCACGCGGCCGTTTGCCGTCGGGGGTTCGATTCCTCCCTCAGGCATGGGTGTTTATGTTGTCCTTAGCATAAAATACTTTAAGTTAGAGTAAGTTGTTTGAAAGTCTAGGGACTAATGATCCCGTAGTTAAGACCCTTAGATCTACAAACATGTGAACACTTCGCTCCAGTGCGTGGCAGGCAGCGAAAGACTTCTTGGATGATCGATCGTGAGGCCTTCCCGGTTCGTCTCGCCAGCAGGTTAGATCTGCTAACTGTTCCGGACAATATTCCTGAGCCGGATGGTGTCGCTTTTCCTGAGGTCACCACACAACCTGCAAGACCCGGGCTATCAAAGAGGGTGGGTGCTTGTAGTTAGAAGCTCCAACGTTAGGCGCGTAATGGAGACCCTTAGGGGAAGAACGCCAAAGTTCACTCCGTGTGCATACCTTATGGTATCATTCCAAATGTGGAACGTGTCCTTCTGGATGTCATGAAGGGTACGGGGTGCAGCCAACCGCAGGTGGTGGCTCAAATCAGTACTAATGATGCGTGTTGCTTCGGATCGAAAGAGATTCTCTCCGGTTTTGAGCGGCTCTCTGAAGTGGTAAAGACTGCCAATCTTGCTTGCAAGATGAAGGCAGAGATCGCCATAGTTGACAGGACCGATTGTGCACCTCTGGTTCAGAGCCGAGTGGAGAGTCTCACTCAGTGGCTCAGACCGTTCTGCTATCGTATAGGCTGTAGATTCCTCGAATTGCGCCATCGGGTGGTGCGGTTTACTGAATAGGTCAGGAGTCCACGACACGCAAAAGCGGCTATGCTGGTAGCGGGAGCTGTGTGGCGTGGGCTGGGCGGTTTTTTAGGGTAGAGGGCCTCAGGAACACACAGAAGGGTTTCAATCTCAAAGGGCACAACTCAAAGAAGGGACAATCAGATCCAAAAACCATTGGTCTAACAGTTGTAAATTGTCGTAGCTAGTCGTATTGGGAAAAGTACCAGAGCTCTAATCGCTAATAGAAAGCTAAAGCCAGAGATAAGTTAAGCTAAAATTTTTACAAAGGCGCAAATGGTGTTCAGAAAGGACAGATTGAATAAAATTGGTGGCGGCGTATTTATTGCTGTCACAAGCAGTTTAACCTGTAGCGAAATTATTGTAGATTGTTCCTGTAAGTTGGCATTGGTAGAAGTTACACCTGACAACCAGAATAAATTAGTAATTGGTTCTTTTTACCGACTCCCTAAATCAGACGATTCGACTGTAGAAATGTTCAAAGAGAACTTGGAACAAATTTCATAAATGTATCCAAAGCATATAATTTTAATCGGTGGCGACTTTCACTTACCCTCGATATGTTGGCAAAAATACACCTTCAAAACCAAAGGCAATCATAAAACATCGTCCGAAATTCTACTGAACGCATTCTCCGAAAATTATCTCTAGCATTTAGTTCATGCACCCACTAGAATAGTAAATGGTTATGAAAACATACTTGACCTCTTAGCAACAAATAATTCGGAGTAAATAAACATCAAAACAGACACAGGGTTTAGTGAACTGACTTGTCGTAGCGAGGCTGAATATCAGACTTCCAAACACCGCTAAAATTAAAAAAAAAAAATATTTTTATTTAAGAAACAGATAAAAATACTATTAATGCTTTTGTTTTCTGAGAATCTCCAGTATTTCGAAACTAACAATGTGAGTGTAGATCAGATGTGGCATATATTCAAAGAAATAATATTGACAACAATTGAGAGATTTATATGAAATAAATTAACAAAAGAGGGGGCTGTCCGTACACAAAACACTCTTGCAAAACCCGAGGTGGAGTGACCGAGTGGTCTAAGGCGTCTCGCTGCGGAGCGCGCGGTTGCTCGCCGGCGGAGGTTCCCTACGGCATGGGTATATGTGTTGTCCTTAGGTTAGTTTACCTCACTTTAAGTAGTTTGTAAGCTACGGACTGATGACCACGCAGTTTGGTCCGATATATTTACAAACATTTGAACATTTGAACAACTCTTGCAAAAGGAAAGAAGAAGCATGCCAAATATAAACGGACACAAAATCCCCACGATTGAGAAACTTTAACAGAGACTAGAAATTTCACTCCAACTTCAATGGTAGTACCTTATAATAGTTACTACAATGGAACCCTATCACGTAATTTGGTAGAAATTCCTACGAAATTCTGGTGGTATGTGAAGCATACTAGCGGTAAAACACCATCAATACTTTCACTACAGGATAGCAATGGTGGTGCTACTTATGACAGTTATGTAAAAGTAGTTTTCCATAACAAAGAAGAGGAATCAAATACTTCAGAATTCGTGTCAAGAACAGAAGTAGATACCCATGCAGTATTAAAGCCTCATACCTAGTTATTATTTACAACCACTCGCTCAGCGATAGATGCGTACCCAAAGACTGGCAAGTTGCACAGGCAACTCCAATATTCAGGAACGCAATAGGAGCGATCCGCAAAGTTAGAGGCCTGTAACACTGACGTTGGGGTTGCAGCAGGATTTTTGAATACATACTTTCCTCCAATATTATTAACTACCTCGAAGAAAACGACCTATTGACCCATAGTAAACGCGGATTCGGAAAGTATCGTTCTTGTGAAACACAGCACTGTCTACTCGCATGATGTGACGAGTGTATCGACAAGGGATCTCAAATAGTTTCCGTATTTCGAGATTTACCGAAGGCTTTTGACACTGTACCTCACCATCGTCTTGTAATCAAACTGCGTGCTTCTGGAATATCGCCATAGTTGTGCGATTGGAATCATGATTTCCTGTCAGAAAGGACACATTGACGGATAGTAATCGAGTAGAACAGAAGTGATATCTGGCGTTGCCCAGCGAAGTGTTATAGGGTCCCTACTGTTCCTTATTTTTATAACAATTTAGGAGACACTCTGAGTAGCCCTCTTGGTATGTTCGCGGTTGCTGCTGTCATTTATCGGTTATTAAAGTCTCCAGAAGATCAAAACTAACTGAAAAATGACTTAGATAAAATATCTGCACGGTGAAAAAATTGGCAATTGACCCTTAATAATGATATGACCAATAAAAGAAATCCGTTAAACTTCATTTACACGATAGATCAGTCATATGTACAGGCCATCAATTCAACTAAATACCTAGGAGTGACAATGAGCAAATTGGAAAGAACACATAGCAAATATTGTAGGGAAGGCGGACCAAAGGCTAAGTTTCATTGGCAGAACACTTAGAAAATGCAACAGCTCTTCTAAAGAAACTTCGTACATTACACTTGTGTGTCCTATTTTGGAGTATTGCTGCGCATTGTGGGATACACACTGGATAGGACTGACGGACGATTTAGAGAAAGTTCAGAGAAGGACATCTCGTTTTGTATTAACGCGATTTAGGGGAGAGAGTGTCACGGAAATGATGCACGAGTTGGTGTGGAAATCATTAAAAGAAAGGCGTTATTTGCTGCGGCGAGTTCTAGTTGCGAAAATTCTTTCACCAACTTTCTCTTCATAATGCGAACATATATGTTTTTAGTACCCACCTACAGAGAGAGACATGACCATCATAATAAAAGGAATCAGATCGATAACAGAAAGATTGAGGTGTTCATTTTTCCAGCGAGCTATTAGAGAATGTAACTGTAGAGAAATATTAAAGCGGTTCGATTAACTCTCTGCCATGCACTTCAATGTGATTTACAATTTATTGAGATGCAGAAGCAGAATATTCAGTAATGATTTTATCATTTCCCTCGTTCCACACAGGGCTATATTTCGTGGAACGTGCCCTTTGTATGTACTTCGTGTTTACTCTCAAATAAATTTGTCTGTAATTTCTCTGGTCCTTCCTGGTGCTGCATTTCGGATAACTAGCAGTGCATTAAATGTGGAGATCATGTAAGTGGTTTGCATATCTCGCCGCCGCAGGAAGGTAAGCACGTGTGTCGCATCCGTGTGTCGCGCGGTTATCAGCAAAGCAAAGCAAAGCGCCTCTCATGACTGTACAAGGCGGCCGTCTGCTGCGCATTACCTTCTGGAACGGGCTTATCAGCAAGGCAAACTGTCTCTCCCTGCTTTACAAGCCGACAATGAGAACTGCTTAAACTTTCCAAGCATCAGACCGCTCTTACACAAGCGTTCACGCGTAGTCTTATGCATGAAATGCGAATAAAAGATGTATCAGTACTTGATAATCATTTTCTGTATGGATGTTACACTGATCTCGGATTCACTACCATCCCTCATTCTGTTCCAGATACATCAAATGGGCTACCGGTGACGCAAGTTCAGTATTGTTGAAACGCAGTAGACACGAAACAGAGTTTTTAATCTGCAGCTGCGGCTAACACAGTGAAGGGCAAGTAATACTGCTGTTTATTCTGGTTGAGTAGCGCTCACACTAAAATAACGCACTGCTTAATCAAACATCGCGCTTCATTCCTAGGTGTGTACATACCACATACTAGAACTGGCTATTAGTCTTTTGCTCCTGTAAAAATATCGCAGTCCCGCTGAACGATTGGACAAGAATAAACAAGAACCTATAATTATCAATTAAGTTAGAAATGTCATCGCCAGGATTCCAAAGAATGAGTCTGGAAAATTATATGGTGCACAGTAAACAGCCAGCGGGTCGGAAACTTCTTCATTCAACAAGTAACAACAGGTAGGGGCAATCTTCCATTAATGTACTGTCAGTTACAATACACTGATTAGAAATATTGAAACATTTCGATCGTTTCGGGGCGTAGGAATATATTCAATGGCGAAGTTGAAAATTTGTGGTGCACTGGGATTCGAAACCGGATTCCCACTTCGGACAAACCGTCGCCTTAACTAATTAGGATATCCAGGCACGCTTTTCTTCCAACCTAAATTCTCAGCTTGTAGCACCCTGCCGATTGATTCATGTTAAAAAAAAAAGTGTTCAAATGTTTGTAGAACTTATGGGACTTAACTACGGGGTCATCAGTCCCTAAGCTTACAAACTACTTATAAACTACCTAAGACTAAGGACGGCACAAATATCCATGTCCGAGGGGGGGATTCGAACCCCCGACAGTAGTGGCCGTGCAGACCGTGACTGGAGCGCCTCAGTCCCTCGGCCACCGCGGCTGGCGTGATTCATGTCCGAAAGAACAGGAACCATATCAATAATGGTCCAATACACTGAGTTGACAAAAGCAATGCGATTGCGATGTGCGCAAATACAGATGGCGGTAGTGTCCCGTCCACGATTGATGGTGCGAATGCCGGCCGCAGTGGTCGAACGGTCAGCTGCGTGCCAGTCAGGGTCGGGGGTTCGAATCCCCCCTCGGGCATGGATGTTTGTGCCGTCTTTAGTATAGGCTAATTCATAAGTACTTTGTAAGTTTAGGGACTGATGACCTCGTAGTCAAGTCCCATAAGCTCTACAAACATTTGAACATTTGAATTTTTGATGGTGCGAATGGAGCAGAGCGTTCTAGTGCCTGTCGAATCTCTGGAACAGTTCTGAAGCGAATGCCAAGAAGTGGTTATTGTGTCCTAATATCCGTGGCGAGCTGTTATAATCAAACTACTATCAAATCAGTAAAGTTCTTTAATGTACACTACTTAACTTTGAACAGAAGAAGAGTCCACTGTCCATGACACAGTAAGTACAGTGATACACGATTTTACGCAATACATGGAATGGCGAACGTCTACACGGAGTACACAAGACTGCCGACTGTTCCCTTGCTAGGTAGGTCGGTGATCGCGGCGTCCAAACTGGATGGCTCTCCCGAGGCCCCACCCGGAGGCGTGGCCGTGGATGACGTGTGGTGGTGCTAGTTCTGTACTGCCAACTTAACGGCACTGGCGTCTTGGTCGACGCTTAGCAGTCGATATCAAAGATACGCCACCACAGTGGTCCCTTCATCTTCGGAATTAAACAAAGTCACAAGGACTTAAGTCCAGGAAGTATGGTGGATGGTACAATCATTTCACACAACTGGTCGCAGGTGATGCTCCAAAAACGTACAGTAATACTGTGCATTAACGGTCTGCTGTGGAGGAAAGTAATGACTTCATTAGTGTAACACCGTCACATACACGAGAATCACCATAAATTTCACCATACTGGGGCTCTGACGCACTTTCGTCAGCTTTGCGAAAGAAGTGGCAACACTTTCTGCGCAACTCACCCATCATTTTGCACGACAATGCGCGGGCGCATACAGCGCAATCTGTGGCTGCTCTGTTCGGTCGATGGGACTGGAAAGTACTGTACCAATCACCATACTCTCCAGACTTAAGTCCTTGTGACTTTCATTTTATTACCAACATGAAGGAACCACTTCGTGACATTCGCTTCTGAACTGTTCCAGAGATTCGACAGGCAGTAGACCACTCCAGCCGCGGCGGAGTGATCGAGCACACTGAGGTGCTATGCTCAGATGCGCAAAGCCGTATCCCGTCGGGGGTTCGAATCCTCCCTCGGGCATAGATGTTTGTGTTGTCTTTAGTATAAGGTAGCTTATAAGTAGTCTATAATTTCAGGGACTGATGACCCACAGTTAAGTTCAAAAATGTTTGTAAATTTATCGGACTGAACTGCGTGTTTATTAGTTCCTAGCGTACAAACTACTTAAACTAAGTTAAACTAACGTAAGGACAACACACACATCCATGCCCGTGGGAGGATTCGAACCCCCAACGCGGGAGGCCGCTGCAGATCGCTCGGCTACTCCCGCGCGGCCGCACTTAAGTCCCATAAGCTTAACAAACATTTGAAAATTTAAACCGCTCCATTCGCACCATCAACAGAACAGGTCCCGCTAACTGTATACTACACCTTCCACATCGCTGGCAACGGGTTCTACACAAAGCTGGTGACTACTTCGAAGGGCAGTAACCTGTGCGCCGGCCGCAGTGGCCGAGTGGTCGGCGGCGTGCCAGTCACCGTCTGCACGGCCGCTGCGGTCGGGGGTTCGATTCTCCCCTCCGGCATGGATGTTTGTGCCGTCTTTAGTATAAGGTAGTTTATAAGTAGTTTGTAAGTTTAGGGACTGATGACCCCGTAGTTAAGTCCCATAAGCTCTGCAAACATTTGAACGTTTTTGAGTAACCTGTGCAAATATGTAACGCTATTGTATCGGTTGTGAATAAATTGTTGCCAGTATTTAAGTTCCAAGTCTCATATTAAATCGTTGGCAGAGGTGTCAGTTGTTCTCCCGTGCTTCAAGTCAGAAGCTTTATGACGTGATCAGGGCCGCATGAAGGAAGTTAACAGACTTTGAACGCGCAATGTTAGTTGCACCTAGACGCTTGGGACATTCCACATGCGAAACTGAATATTCCGAAAACCATGTCGTTAATAATGTGCCGAGATTAGCAAATTTCAAGCGTTGCCTCTAGCCGCGGACAACGCTGTTTCTGACGACCTGCACTTAATGACTTAGAGCGGCAACGTTTGCATTGAGTTGTCCGTGCTGACATGCTAGCAACACTGCTTGAAATAGCTGCAGAAATTAATGTGCATCGGTTAGGACAGTGCAGTGCACTGCGGCGTTAATGGGCTATGGCAGCAGAAGAGCGAGACGAGTAGTTTGGCTAACAGCACGGCACCGCCACAGCGCCTCTCTGGGATGGTGAGCACGTAGCTGGGAACCTACACGATTGGAAAACCGTCAAATGAGCCTACATTTCAGTTGGTAATAGCTGGTGACAGGGTACGAGTGGAGCTGACAAAGCCATGGGCCGAAGTTGTCGACAAGGTGCTGTGGCTCTATATAGTGACGTGGGCTGATTTTGCACAGAACCGACTGTGTCCTCTGATCCACCTGGAAGGACCATGTACAGGTATTTGGGCATTATGGGTATTATGTTCCCAAACAACAATGGAATTGTTGTAGACTGAACGTTAAATGAATTTATATATAAATTTCTGTGTTAGTCTCGCTAAAACTTAGAAATGACTTGACCGACTCGAATTCTATTGTTTTTGTTTTTGTTTTGTTCGCTTTAATACACGGGTGGATTAGAAAATATTAGGTAAATCCCAGTAGAACAGAGGGAAAATCGAAAAATTCGAAATTGTTAATTTTGTATCGGCATTGCCACCTCTCATTAGATTAGTATTGTATGCGCTCCGATACCGTTCATCCGAATGCGATAAACTTTTTCACACATGACCTTAAATGCAACAAAAATGGCACTGTCTACATATTAACTCCTACGGTACATGACGGTACTCCGACACCAATTACGATCTTGTTAAAATTTTGCATTCCTGTGCTTCAAAACAAGAGGAACGTCGCTATCTTACATAAGATTTTGTACGGTTGATGCCTGGCGGAGAATACGTAACTACAGACTTCAACATTGTTTATCCGAACACAATTAAATTTGGCAGATGTATGTAATCGAAATAAATAAAAGGAAGTCGGGTTAGTTAAACAATTTTGGATTGACTTTAGTGAACTCAGATTTGTTGGCTGACTAGGCCACGAATAGCAGAATAGCAAGTATATGACCATAAAATTGACAGAAAAATAAGAGAATAATTCCTCTTTCATATTATTTCTCAAATCAGCAGACCTTTTTCCTAGACACACAAACTAATCGTAAAAGGCAGAATGAGATATTGTTTGAAAGGATCTGAATTTGCGTTAAAACTTACTCTTTCTGAATAGCTGAGTGAGCGAGCAGTTTTTGCGGCTAATAGGTTTTTCAATTAGAAATTAACAAAAATACGCGTTTTAGCATTTTTGAAGATCCAATCTATAGGAGGGTAAAGTAGTCGGTGAATTGTTATTAAAGAACTAATTCAGAACTTTTAAAACTACATATATGAGAAAGACGATTTTTTGGCAGGCACTCTCCAGTTTTTGAAAAAGAAATCGAAATACATACAGGAAACTAAATAGTGCATTTGAACCCATGACCCCCAAAAGGGTGGGGCTGGGTGGACCCATGGGTCAAAGACCCGGACCTGAAGGGGGCCCGAGCCCAGCGCGAAATGAATCAATTTTTTGGTTACTGAAATTAAAAACAAACTAGAAAAAACACGTTGAACAGTTTTCACCCAACGAAATTTTAGAAGATTCTACAGGCAATTGTAATAAATTTTTATGACAAATCGCTTATGTTAAACGATTACTTCGATTGATGCTCTCTGTTATTTCCACTGGTTGGTATTATATGTGTCTATTAACTAAGGTGACCAAAGTATTGTGCACCATCTTTTAGAGTGTTCTACTTCAAATAGATTCCAAAATATCAAGATTACTACGTAAAAGGACCGCAGGGTCAATTTGGCCGCTCATAGCGTTTCTCTGTGTTTTCGGCATGTTTCCTTGTAATTCTGTGTATGTAATAAAAACCAACTGTTGTCTCCTTGTTGTTTCAATATGCGACAACAATGCCACACATTCCAGCACTGATAGCGGTTGAGCAGCTGGGGATGGCGGTCATGTATGGATGAGTTATGCCTGAGTGATTGTGATCCTTCCTGACTAAGGTCATGACTGAAAATTTACAAGTTGTATGAATGTGAATATGAGTTTGTTGGCAGCTCAGTGATCATCTTTATGGTGAGTTCTAGATATCCTAATATTATCAACATCCCAATATGGACCTTCCATTGTTAAAAATCAATAAAAACATATGTTGGTTACACTGAATTATCTTTCACAATCAGGCCCTAGATGCAATAAAACTGCATCGTCCCAATTTGGTCCCAGAGGTTCTTATACATATTACGTTGTATGCGATCCTTCTAATATTAAATGCCAAATAGACTAGATAGCAGCTATAAAAACATGATATAATTAGTTCCTTTGCCCATTTTACTCAGGTTGGCGCAGCAGTTTGGCTTGAAATCGTATTGATGGACCAGCTTTCGGTAGATAGACTTTTTTCTTTTCGCCAACTTCCTGCAAAGATGAGATTTTCCTGTATGTACAACAATTCCGCCTTACCTGGAGCAGCATCTGCCAGAACTACGAACAAGTGTTCTGTTAAGCTAAACTAGGACTTACTGTGGCCCAGGGCCGTAGCCGGGGGATAGGAGGGGGGAATGAAGGGGATCAATACACCCCGCCCCCCGAAAAGCCTCACTATACACTTAATTCATGATAAAATAATTCAAAAGTTTGCTGAAGTTGCTCCTGCGAGATTCGTATTGAATAAAGTTTAATATTGTCTCTATCGAAATACATTTGCGCCTTTAGTTCAACTTATGTTATAAAGCTTCACAAGCTAGAATATACGTCGTAATTATCTGATCCCCCTCCCCCCCCCCAAACTACGGACCTGCTGTGGCCATTGTAAGTAAATTCTCTATTTTAAGTAAAATAATTTGATAAATGAAGCTTACCGTATCAAATATATATCGTGTTACAACAAGTTAATGTACATTCTAAAAAGAGCATGATTAAGATATAAACTTGCAATTACAAACTATTGCACACAACAGTAAAAAATAAAAGAAAGACAAAAAACATGGGGGAGGGCCCGTCTCTGATTCTGAGTCCAGGGCCCGCAATCGAATATGGGGGCCATGTTTGAACTACTTAATCGAACTAGTTCAGTGAAAAGAACTGCCTGAAAAGAAACGATTCTGTAAAATCAGCTAGTGTGGCCGTCTCTAGTTTTGGGCTCACGGGTCCAAGTCAGTGTTACACAATGATAAATGAATTCGCTACCTTGGAGGAAAACTGGCACATCTCTAAAACCACTAGTTTAGAAAAAAAATAATAACACTTAAAGGTAACAACCAGTTTCACCTAACATTACTTTTCTCCGTGAAATCACATCAGCACTGTCTTGTTCTTTGTAAGTTGTACATACTAAGAGGTAACTTTTACATAGTTTTTATTTCATTTTGAGTGATAAATTAACCCTAAGGACTTCGATATGTGACACTTTTCTACAAAGAAAACTTCAATTTTACTTAAAGGGTTTTGACTTGTGACACATAAAAATATTAATTACAGCTCTTATATCTGTAAAGAATATGAAATAAATAATTTAATAAAGAAAGAATTGTAAGATAATATTTATTTATAAAAAATACAACATTATACTGCACAAATTATTTGAATCAAATCAAGAAATTAATCAACTCAGATCTTTTGGTTTGTTTTACATTGAAAGACCACCGTTATTTGTAAAATTAATTCTAGCTGACGGGAGCCAAGTAAAAGCGTACTTTAAACATATAACTCTGGCAGTAAAAACCAGCAAAAGGATTCGCGTGAATTACTGACTACTCCCTGCAACAGAATATTGTTCCCTGGCCCAGAATTTATAACTGACTCAAACTTTACTTTAGCAGCAGGAAGAAAAGAGACGGTAGCCAACATACGTCGTAGTTCACGAGAATTACACGGAATCATTAATATACAAGCCACCCCGAACTAAACCAGTTCATGAAGGTGTCTGTGAGAACATTTATGTTGCAACAGAATTAAAACATAATTTGCTTCTGAGTTTGTTCTCAGCACTGGTGAAAAACAACATTAAATAAAAAAGGAAGGGTATTCATAAACTAATATTCATAAGAAGGATCAAATTTTAATGACAATAAATTATTTATTGTTATTTATTTATGCATCCTATTTCATGTCCGAACGCAGTTGCACAACTGACAATTTGACACTCTTTCTCCAATTGTTAGAACAGGTTTTTTTTTTTAATGCAACACTGGCGTAACTGCTCTCTACTGGCCGAATACGCCAGTTACGCCTGTGACACTTTTCCACATAAAACTATTCCACTCAGTGGCGGAGTGAGGGTGGGGGGGGGGGGGGCGGAGGGGGCTGACCGCCCCGGGCCTCTGCTCTTGGGGGGCCTCGAAATACCTCGATAGCAAGTTTGTGGTGTCGCACAAGTATGAAGTGCGCGCCACGTACTTACGCCGCGCGCCGCCATGCACGCACGGCGCGGAGTTCTTACGACGTCAGCCACTAGCGCCCTCTGCTGCAACTCCGCTCGTGGCCACCACTGGACTGCATCGTCCACTTGGGACTGAGATAGGAACCAATTAACACTTGGGATTCAGATAGGCACCAGTTAAGACTTGGCTATCGGATAGGCACTAGGACTCATCAGTAGGCAGGCCTATCTACTTCAACTATGTATCCGCATTCTGCAATAATGAACTTTGTAAAAGTTAAGTATTAGAACGTTTCTATGAAATATATATATATATATATATATATATATATATATATATATATATATATATATATATATTGTTCTAATTTAGTCTAGAGTTTCTAGTTTCTGTTGTTCCACTGGCTGGTCACCTCCTACCTGCACACACGTGCCTCCTTTATTCCTGTGTCGGTCTCTTTCTACTCGGCCACCGACACCTACGACAACCGGCGGACGAGACACAAAAGTGGCGAGGAGGCTGGAATAAAAAAATAAAATAAAAATAAAAATAAAAATAAATAATAATAATTTCAGTGCGCATCTCTTTCTGCAGGGGCCTCCAAATCTCGAAAGTCTAAAAAGAATGACTGGACCGTGCCTCTCGTCCTGTGGGGGCCTCCAGATATAAAAAAAATACTGTTTTATATAGCAATATATTTCCAAGTGGCCGGGGAGGTGGGGGGGGGGGCTTATTTTGTTTCGCCACCGCCCCGGGCCTCCAACAGCCTTGGTTCGCCACTAATTCCACTTTCTCGTTTTGGTGATGACATGAGCGAAAAATCGGCATTTTTCGTGTTGTGCCGGTTTTCTTCCAAGGTAGCGGATTGTTTTACATTCAGTTCCTGTCATGTCATAGTAATGAAATGAAAGTTTTAACTAACCTTTTTTTTTATTTTTAAGAAATTGAAATACTGTGAAACAACATTTTTGATATTGCTTTGTACCTTTTCCAAGCTGTTCGGTCTAAAGGCGCCAAGCTGTCGTCGGAGGTTCGAGTCCTCCCTCGGGAATGGTAATGTGTCTTATCATTAGCGTAAATTAGTTGACGTAGTTTGTGAGTCTAGCGACTGATAACCTTAGCAGTGTGGACCATTAGGTTTACATTTGAACATTTGAACTTTCTCAATTTGCTAAAATGTAACCTTACTTTAAAAATCTTCATTCTCATCATCCCAATCATCCGTTGCTCATTCATATGAAGGAAGGAAGAAACTCTCGGAGTTTTGGGAAGGAATTCGGCCGTGCCCTTTGAAAGGAAACATCGTGCCATTTGCCGAGAGTGATTTAGGGAAATCACGGAAAACCTAAATTGGGATGGCCAGAGGCGGATTTGAACCACCATCCTCCCGAATACCAATCCAGCGTGTCACCACTGCGCCACTGCGCCACCTGAATTTGATATGTTAAAGTAGCTGTTAATTTTGTAAATGGTATTGGACTGTCTTCCTAACCTTCCACATTTTTAGACCTAAGACATTCTTGGGTACTCAAATGCTACTTCATTTACCTTTCACCGAATTACACAACTGGCTGTCAGCACGCACTACTAGAAACTCAACACCGAAATACAGATAGTGTTGAGGAACAGTGGTCAAAGTTCAAAGTCATCGTACAATATGCATTAGATGAGTTTCTAACAACCAAGATCGTAAGAGATGGAAAGGAGCCACTGTGGTTCAACGACGGAATCGAAAACTGCTGCGGAAGCAAAGGGAACTTCACTGCAAATATAAACATAGTCAAAGTCTTGTAGACAAACAAAAATTACACTAAGCGAAATGTAGCGTGAGGAGGGCTATGCGAGAGGCGTTCAACGAATTCGAAAGTTAAGTTCTGTGTATTGACTTGGCTGAAAATCCGAAGAAATTTTGGTCTTACGTCAAAGTGGTAGGTGGCTCAAAACAAAATGTCCAGACACTCTGTGACGAAAATAGCACTGAAACAGAGAATGACACTCAAAAGGCTGAATTACTAAATGTCTTTTTCCAAAGCTGTTTCACAGAGGAAGATTACACTGTAGTTCCTTCTCTAGATTGCCGTACAGATTACAAAATGACAGATATCGAAATAATTGACAGAGGGGTAGAAAAACGATTAAAATCGCTCAAAAGAGATACCAGTTCGTTTTTACACAGAGTACGCGAAGGAACTTGCCACCCACCCCCCGCCTGTCTTTTGTAGTGGTGTACCGTAGGTCTCTCTAGATGAGCGTAGCGTTCCAATAGATTGACAAATGGCGCAGGTCATCCCCGTTTTCAAGAAGGGAAGTCGAAAGGATGTGCAGAACTATAGGCCTATATCTCTAACGTCGGTCAGTTGTAGAATTTTGGAACATGTATTATGTTCAAATATAATGACATTTCTCGAGACTAGGAATCTGCTCTGTAGGAATCAGCAAGAGTTTCGAAAAAGGCGTTCGTGTGAAACCCAGCTCGCGCTATTAGTCCACGAGGCTCAGAGGGCCATAGACACGGGTTCTCAGGTAGATGCTGTGTTTCTCGACTTCCGCAAGACGTTTGATACAGATCCCTACAGACGTTTAATGAACAAAGTAAGAGCATATGATCTATCAGACCAATTGTGTGATTGGATTGAGAAGGTCCTAGATAACGGAATGAAGCATGTCATTCTCAATGCAGAGAAGTCTTCCGAAGTAAGAGTGATGTCAGTTGTGCCACAGGGGAGTGTCGTGCTTTCGTTGCTGTTCATACATATATATATATATATATATATATATATATATATATATATATATATATATATATGACCTTGCGGATAACAGAAGTTCACTGAGGCTTTTGCGGATGATGCTTAGTATATATAGAGAGAGTGTAACGATGGTAAATTGTATTGAAATGCAGGCGGCTCTGCATCGAATTGACGCATGATGCAGGGAATGGCAATTGAATCTCAAAGTAGAAAAGTGTAATGTACTGCGAATACGTAGATAGAGAGATCCTTTATCATTTAACTACACTATAGCAGGTCAGCAACTGGTAGCAGTTAATTCCATAAATTAGCTGGGAGTAGGCATTAGGAGTGATTTAAAATGGAACGACCATATAAAATCAGTCGTCGGTAAAGCAGATGCCAGACTTAGATTCATTGGAAGAATTCTAAGGAAATACAGTCCGAAAACAAAGGAAGTATGTTACACTACACTTGTTCGCCCACAGCTTGAATACTGCGCACCGGTGTATAATCCGTACCAGGTGGGGTTGAAAGAGGAAGTAGAAAAGATCCAACGGAGAGCAGCGCGCTTCTTTACAGGATCATTTGGTAATCGTGAAAGCTTTACCGAGATGATCGATAAACTCCAGTGGAATACTCTGCAAGAGAGACGCTCTGTCGCTCGGTACGGGCTTTTCGAGGACGGGTTTCGACAACATAAGTTTATCGAGGAGGCTAGCAGAGATAATGAAGATAAAATCAGAGAGATTAGAGCCCACACAGAGACATACCGACAATCTTTCTTTCCGCGAACAGTACGTGACTGGAATAGGAAGGAGAACAGATAGTGGTACTGAAGGTACACTCCGTCACACACCGTCGGGTGGCTTGCGAAGTATGGATGTAGGTGTAGAAAGATATACTACGTTTATTATAACGATCTTTCTTTACCGTTTCCTCTTTTTACATAGAAAGATATACTACATTTATTATAACGATCTTTATTTACCGTTTCCTCTTTTTACATATCATTCCTTACTTGTAAACATTTTTATCTGAAACATAATGTTGAATTCAAGGTTCGATATCATCACAGATTTTCTGCATGTATTTACTTTTATAAATTTTAGAAAAAGTCTGACACTTAGGGTGTGAGAGAAATGTTATCCCTCATGAATTTCCTTACTTTGGTGGCTTGTACGTTAACATATTTTGCAGGTTTTTTCCTATTTAGATTATTTCCATTTCTTCCTTATAAGATTAGCTCTTTCCTTCTTTTTCCTTCTGCTTACTTAGTGGTTTACAACTGCTCGACTCTCCATTCTGTGAACAGATTACACAGACAAGACACAAATGACATACTGTAACTTGCACCATTACTGTGTGTTCATGGAAAAGGCGGTAATGAGACAAGGAAGGCTGAGTAAAGTATGAATTTCCTGGACAGCGTACAGGAAACAGTGTTCGTAAAAGATACGTATAGTTGTTAAGTATTTTCCTTGTTTGTGTATTGTAAGATGTTTTTCTGCATCTACAATAGATTTTTTTTTTCAGTTGTATGAGTGACGCAGGACGGAATCGCCGACCGGCAGACTTCACACAGCCAGTTGACCAGAACGAGTGTCTGGCCATTTGCCCTATGGAGAAGAAGAACGAAGGAAGAAAGGTTAAAAGTCCCGTCGACATCGTCTTCATTAGGGATCAGGATGGTCGGAGGCGGGTTTGAACCACCGTCATCCAGAATACGAGTCCAGTGAGTCACCTGGGGCAGCCTCGTTCTGTCATTAGGGAGAACATGCCTCCGTCCCTGACATGTTGATAAAACATGTCGTTAGATGTATTGTACGCCAATATAGAGCTTTACGTATGTTATTTAATTCGAGAAAAACTAAATAAAATTTCTCAAGACGAAGGAAAAATTGATCTGTAGAGTTTGACATGTTTGCCACAGATAGACTGATGTCTTCGAAGTTATTTAATTTTATCGAGTATTAGCTGAAACCCCGGCGTTGCCAGGTATTTACTTATTTACTCCTGCGTTGAGTTAGTACGTCTCCTATCCCTTCTCTCTCTGTCCATCTCTTTTTTTCTTCTAAAATCATGTTATGTTTATATAAGAAATAACGCTGTCTTGCATATCGTACAAAATTCCACGTGCAGTATCCAAAACAAAGAAAGATAGCAATCAAAATACAAATGGCATAGAAAATTCGCACGATTTCATATTTATTTAATTATTTGTTGTACAATTGTATAATTTTTCAGGTATATATTCATTTGTATAAGTGTTGTTATCTCTGTTAAATCTCTTGGGAATACAATTAGTAGCAAAGAATTAATAGATTAAAACTTGCTGCATGATGGGGCGGTTTTCCATGCCATAGTTTTAGTCCATTAACAGTGCAAAAGTACTAAGCGAGAAACGTTTTCCCCTTGAGTATTTTGACGTGATTGTCAGCGTGAAAAAGTTTAATAAAGGTTTGAAATTATGTTTAAAGTTTGTTGTAAGACGCTAAGTACTGCCATTGACACACTGTGTGTTTATAAAGTCTCGTCGCATTATGTGGCACTTTCTTGCAACATCTATGGTTTATGACGTTATAAATCCTGAACAGTGTGTTGTATGTGGTTTTTACTCCTACAGCAATTATCTCACGTACCAATTTTGGTTGAAATCGATCCATTGGTTTAGGAGAAAATGAACACCAATGTCAAAAATGTTTGTGAAGCTTATGGGACTTAACTGCGAGGTCATCAGTACCTAAACTTACAAACTTATATTAAAGAGTGCACAAACATCCGTGCCCGAGGGTGGATTCGAACCCCCGTCGGGGAATGGCCTCGCTCAATGCGCTCGGCCGCTCCGCCGCGGCAGCAGCAATGTCGCTTAATCCAACACTTTTTCGCGCATCTCGTTGTTTACGATGTCATATTTCGTGAACTATGTGTGGTACGTGATCCTTACACTCACGGCGACCGTCCTCATGGATTGAAGCTTACGTGTGCAAAATTTCATAAAGACTGGAACAAAACTGTAGATTTGTATGCAACACGTACACACAGTGTATGCCGGCCGCGCTGGCCGAGGGGACTGCGGCGCGTCACGGTCTGCACGGCCACTACGGTCGGAGGTTCGAATCCCCCCTCGGGCATGGATATTGGTGACGTCCTTAGTGTTAGCTAGTTCATAAGTAGTTTGTAGGTTTAGGGACTGATGACCCCTTAATTAAGTCCCATAAGCTATACAAACATTTGAACATTTGAACACAGTGTATAATGCCTTCACTATCCAGAGATAGTCTATCTTCTTCACTGTTAATATTGACGAAAGTCTCTAGCTTACATAAATTAGTTTTTCGTGTACCTGTTACTGGTAGTTTCACCTTTCGTAAGCCTGAAAGATTCCGGTAAGACACAGACTCATCCCAATATCAGCTCTTGTTGAGGTATTTCTAAGAATAGCGCCTAAAAATTCCCTGTCTAAAGTTCAATGGTGCAGTATTTAACACTTCCTTGTGTAGTGCTCCCTTCATATTTGGCCAGAAAGACTGACATTCGTCATATTACTATTATTATTGCTATCGTACAGTTCGTATCAGCCACCATGTTAATCTATTGTAACTGCAGTACACGTTAGTCGCGTACTGGGGATAAAGTTATGTGTAGTTGAGATTTCCCATTACAAAGCCTCGTGAGGTAAATCATTCCAGTGCTCCTTCCCTTAGGTTGTGAGGACCGGCCACCCATCGGGGAAATAGCGCAGCGGGCAGTCTGTAGCAATATGGCCCATAGCGTCAACGTCCGCCCCGCAATCAGATGACTGATCCAGTGTCATTCCCCATTTGAATAGCAATGACAGGTTTCAGCTGCCGAAAGCGGGTAATCTCGCAGCAAATCCACTCACGTTCTTGATGACGTTCGATTAAATACTCTTGCGAACACAACTGGATTTGTACCTCTCCTGTAGGATGAAAACGTTTGAAGTTGTCTACATCAGAATGTTCTCTTCTCAAATGGGAGGTATTCCCGGAATGCACAGCTTCCTTGAAATAATATGAAAGATGGCGAACTGCTTGTGGCAATGTGTTACTTGCTTCTTGTACAATGATATGCGGTAGTATTTAAGTCTGGCTTACATTGAATTTGGAGCTTCTCTGTTAGCTTGGTGTGCGTTTTACTTGCAGTGTGGTGAAATCTATATGGATTCCGAAGATGCTATGATTTACATACATTTTTCATGTCGCTTTATCTTTCAACCAAAGACCTGTTAAAAGCGTAACGGTTGTCACTGAGAAGAAAGATGTTAATATCGTACAAACTGCACCACATTCATGAATAAATATGTCAGGTGTATAAAGTTCTTTCAATTATTGAATTTACAGTGGCACTTGTTTTTCTTAATTGTAATAGAAATGAAACAATACTACATCTGATTTTAATTACATGCGTAAAACATATCCCTAATTTTTCTTTAGTAGCTGTGGGCCGCGGAGGAGTGGCCGAGCGCACTGAGGCGCTAAGCTCCGATGAGCGAGGTCGTTCCCCGTCGGGGGCTCGAATCCTCCCTGGCGTATGGATGTTTGTGTGTCTTTAGTATAAAGTAGTTCATAAGCAGTTTGTAAGTTTAGGGACTGATGACCCCGCAGTTAAGTCACAAACATTTGAACATTTTTGAACGAGAGCGCTACACGCTGCTAGGCCTTTGCTGCGCATGTGCGCTGACCAGCAGAGGCCCTGCGCCTCTCCTCTGTCTGTGCTGCGTCAAGTGTGCGCCGGGCCTAAGACGTTCAGGCTGATCAGGCTGCCTCTGGTTGAAGGCAGATGCGAGTCTCATCCGTGAACAGCACATGATGCCAATTCTGACGAGTCCAGAATTTGTTGCATGGTGTTGGGACCATCTGTGCTACACTGCAGGGTGTGAAGATGTCAGTGCTGGCTCTCGCCATGGACAACAGCAGTGAACTTGCCTGTGATGCAGCCTGTTACGTATAGTAAGAGTCGAAACACGACGACCTATAGCGGCACTAAAATCATCATCCTGCATGTTGGCGTTCAATTCAGGGTTCCTCATATGTGCAGTCCGTAAGCTGAGGTCACCAGCTGCTATTTTAGACTTTGAAAGAGCAGAGCGAGTCAAGTCATCGGCAGTTCCTGTATCTCTGTACCTCCTCCACGTCAGCACAACATCGCTTTGGTTCACTCCGTGACGTCTGGAAACCTTGATTGATGAGAGTGCCTCCTGACACAAAGTAACAATGCTGATACTTCGGAAAAGACATTCTAGGAATGGCACAACTACAGGGAGCACAAGCAGTGTACTTACTTCCTGGAACTTAGTTCTTCGTGAAATATACACATTTAACGTCAGTCTCTCTTCAATAAAAGAATGTCTTGGTTGCAAAAACGTTTATTGAAATGACGCGTTTCGCCCGGTTACAGCATCTTCAGATTTCTTATATGATCTGCCCCAGGCAGTGCCTGTACCAATAACGACGCATGTCGTGTATGAGTTGAAGACCTACTATATGGCATAGGGACATCAGATAAGAAATCTGAAGATGCTCTAACCGGGCGGAACGCGTCATTTCAATAAAAGTTTTTGCAACCAAGACATTCTTTTATTCACGAGTTCTACTTAATACGGTTGCTGTACCATACCACGCAAAAATGGAATGGGAAAAATTTAAGGTCAGTTTTCAGGAGACCTTGGAAGCAAGTGATGCATCACTATCTTTGAAGTGTGTAAAACAGAGTATTTCCTTGCATGTCACTTAATACACAGTGCCAAAAAATCGTTCCCCTGCTCTAAATTAAAAAAAAAAAAAAAGTAGTCGCTGAATACCACAGTTTCTTTTAGTCCAATTCTTTTAAATTCGTGATTTGATACTTTAAAAATGACATCCTTAAAAGGAATTCTGAAAGCATTTTGTCCCAGCTACTTCAAAAGTAAAAATAAAAATTATGCGACAAAAAGATCTCTTCAATGTATGAACATGCATTTTGAAAATGTGATAAATCATGTCTGAGCAATCGCACCTTCCCCGATAAAGGAAAACACATAAACTGTATTATGTAGTCACAATTAAAGAAATGAAGGTTTGCTGCACTCAAAGTGAAAAGTTATCTACTTAAAAACCACAATTGACTGCAAAGTACCATTAAAATTTCATATTGAAAAACTTGTGTTGGTAGTCCATTCAAATCGCTCGAAGAATTAAGACACCCAGCAAAAGATGTAAGACGTTCCCACATTCAAGCCTTGTCAATCTTTGTGGTTCATTTGAAATAATACGAAGGTTCCGAAAAGCTGGTGAGAAGTCTACCCCTTTTGCAGTATCCTTCAAGAGGTAAAATGCAGTGCTGCCCTATGCCTGAATCTGATCAGGTGACTGCCACAAGTCCGACTATTTAACATTAAGCCTTAGTTAATCAAATATGTGAGCGGTTACTAGTATATCAGGAAAACATTTTTAAACGATCTTTCAACTGGTGACATTAATACATTGAAACATATCTGTAAATGGGACTGCGATGATTCACAGCAAATTCAGTTTAAACAAAAATTTGAAAACAACCATGTTTCTGATGCGAACATATTTCAGTAAGCTTTAGTTCCTTTCCAGCTTGAATAATTACCTAATTGCTTGAAAAAATCCTACCCATTATATCCTCACTATTGCAAATGAATAACAATTACAGTTATTCATGAAATAGCTGAATGAACCACAGACATTGCCGAGGTGGGGTGGCTTGCGTGCCTCAGTGATACGACGGAGGGGTATATGTGGAGAGGCCAAACAAACGTGTGGTTCCTAAAGAGGGGCAGCAGCCTTTTCAGTAGTTACAGGGGCAACAGTCTGGATGATTGACTGAGCTGGCCTTGTAACATCAGCTAATGTGGCTTTGCCACACAGCCACTGCGAACGGCTGAAAGCAAGGGGAAACTACAGCCGTTACTTTTCCAGAGAACATGTAGCTGTACTGTATGAATATTTGATGAGGGCATCCACTTGGGTAAAATATTCCGGAGGTAAAATAGTCCCCCATTCGGATCTCCGGGCGGGGACTACTCATGAGGATGTGATCATCAGGAAAGACAGTACTGGCATTCTACGGGTCGGAGCGTGGAATGTTAGATCCCTTAATCGGTTAGGGAGGTTAGAAAATTAAAAAAGGTAAATAGGTAGGTTGAAGATAGGTATAATAAGTATTAGTGAAGTTCGGTGTATAGAGGAACAGGATTTCTGGTCAGGTGAGTACAGGAGTAGGACTGATAATGAATAACAAAATAGGAATGCGGGTAAACTACTATGAACAGCGCAGTGATCACATTATCGTAGTCAAGATAGATACGAAGCCAACAGCAACCGCAGTAGTACAGGTTTATATGCCAACTTGCTCTGCTGACGATGATTAGATCCTTTATGAGGACATACAGAAAATTATCCAGCCAGTTAAGGGAGAGGAAAACTTAATTGTGATACGAGACTAGATTTCGGTAGTAGGAAACGGAAGGAAAGGATTGGGTAGAAGGAATGACAGAGGAAGCCGTCTGGTAGAATTTCGCTCGGAACACAACTTAATCATAACAAACACCTAGTTTAAGAATCCTGAAAGAAGGTTGTATACATGGAAGAGACCAGGCGACACCGGAAGGTACCAGATAGGTTTTATAATGGTAAGACAGAGATTTCGGAACCAGTTTTTGAACTGTAAAACATACACATACTGAAAAAACTGCAGAAATGTAGGAAAATAATGTGATGGGACCTGGATTAATTGAAGGAACCTGAAGTTCGGCAATTTCAGAGGAAGCTTGAGGCAACAATTGACAGAAACAGGGGAAAATAAAACAGTAGAAGAGGAATAGATAGCATTGAGAGATGAAATAGTGAAGGCAGCAGAGGACAAAATAGGTAGAAAGGCTAGACCTACAAAAAATCCTTGGGTATCACAGGAAGTACTAAATTTGATCGATGAAAGGAGAAAATATAAAAATGCAGAAAATGAAACAGGCAGAATGGACTACAGACGACTAAGAAATGAGATTGGCAGGAAGTGAAAATGGCTAAGCAGGAGTGGCTAGAAGCCAAATGAAAGTCTGTAGAAGAATGTATAAACAGGGGAAAAATAGATGCCGTCTACAGGAAAATAAAGGATACATTTTGGAGACAAGAAAAACAGCTCTATGAATATCAAGAACTCAGATGGAAAACCAGTACTCAGCATAGAAGGAAAATCTGAAAGATGGAAAGAATATAGAGGGGCTCAATATAGGAAATGAACTTAAGAGACAATATTGTAGGAAGGGGAGAGGAAGTAGATGAAGATGAAACATGAGATACTATACTAACAGAATAATTTGACAGAGCACTGAAAGACATAAGTCGAAACAAGGCCCCTGGAGTGGACGATATTCCCTCAGAACTACTGAAGTCTCGGGTGTGTCAGCCATGACAAAACAATTTAATCTGGTGCGTAAGATGCATGAGACAGGAGAAATACCCTCAGACTTTACGAAAAATTTAATAATCCTCATTCCAACGAAATCAGGCGGAGACAAGTGTGAAAATTACAGAACAATCAGTTTAATAAGTCATGATTGCAAACTTTTAACACGAATTATTTACAGAAGGATGGAAATGATGGTAGAAGCCAACGTCGGGGAAGATCAGTTTGGATTCAGGAGAAATGTAGGATCACCGGAGGCAATACTCACTTTACGTCTTATCTTAGAAGTTAGATTAAGGAAAGCCAAATCTACATTTCTAGCTTTTGTAGTTTCTGGAGAAAGCTTTTGACAATGTTGATTGAAATACACTCTTCAGTTCTTGAAATCAGAAAGAGTAAAATATAGGGAACGGAAGGTTATTTACAACTTTTACAAAAACCAGACAGCAGTTATCAGAGATTAAGGGCATGAAAGGGATGCAGAGGTTGGGAAGGGAGTAAGAGAAGGTTGAAGCCTTTCGCCAATGTTACTCAATTTGTACATTGAGCGAGCAATAAAGAGCAAGGAGATATTTGGTGAAAGAATTAAAGTTCAGACCGAAGAAATAAAAACATTGCATTTTGCCGATGACAATGTAATTCTGTCAGAGACAGCAAAGGACCTGGAGGAGCAGTTGAACGGAATGGACAGTGTGTTGAAAAGTGTGTATAAGATGAACGTTAACAAGAGCGAAACAAGGGTAATGGAGTGTAGTCGCAGAAAATCAGGCGATGCTGAAGATATTAGATTAGGTAACGAATCATTAAAGATGGTAAATGATTTGTGTTAATTGGGAGTAAAATAACTTATGATGGTCGCAGTACAGAGGATATAAAATGCAGAATGGCAATGGTTAGAAAAGCATTTTTGAAAAAGAGAAATTTGCTTACATCAAATATTATTTTAAGTTCAAATGTTTGTAGAGTCTATGGGACTTAACTACGGGGTCATCAGTCCCTAAACTTACAAACTACTTATGAACTACGTACAACTAAGGACGGCACAAATATTCATGCCCGAGGGGGGATTCGAACCCCCGACCGTAGTGGCCGTGAAGACCGTGACTGGAGCGCCTCAGTCCCCTCGGCCACCGCGGCCGGCTTATTTTAAGTGCAAGGAAGTCCTTTCTGAAGGAGTGTTGCTTTGTATGGGAGTGAAATTGGACGACAAACAGTACGGAAAGGAAGAGGATACAGGCTTTTAAAATGTGGTGCTATAGAAGAATGCTGAGGATCAGGTGGGTGGATCGCGTAACTAATAAGGAGGTACTGAACAGATTTGGGGAGGAAATGAATTTCTGGCATACCTTGACTAAAAGAAGGGATCGATAGCTAGGAAACATTCTTAGACATCAAGGAATCGTGAATTTAGCATTAGAGGGAAGTGTGTGGGATACAAATCGCAGAGGAAGACTAAGAGACGAAAACAGTAAGCAGATTCAAATGGTTATGGGTTGCCGTTCTTGTGAGGAGAGGAAGAGGCATGCTCAGGATAGAGTAGGGTGGAGAGCTGCATCAAACTAGTCTCCGGACTGAGGAGCACAACAACAATAACAACTAATGAAGAAACTGGTTATATAAAGAAGCAAACTGAAACATTACAATAAACAAAAATTGCAAAAACCGTGGATTATTTATCCACAAAATACACATTACTGATGACTATTGTAGGTTCAGATGTCTCAAGGCAGGAACAGGGGCAGCATCGACGATGAGATAGCTAACTTTAAAAGATTTCAGTGACTTCCAAAAACACTAACTAGTAAAAAAAGCTCTTCAGTTCGACCTTTCTACACTCCATGCCAGTATTAGAAATTTCGAATTTTTGCTGCAAATGTCCTGAAGCTTAAAAATCATGGACTTCGATAAAGAAACATGTTCAAGAGATGAAACAAGTCACACAACAAATGTTTAGAAATCGTCTGAGACTAATTGTTTAAGTTCCTTTGCAAGGGTATGGAAATAGCAATGACGGAACTACCAGTAGAAGATTTTTTTTCTGAGCTAGAAAATTCCACAGAAATAAGGGATATAGATTTCCAACACATCTGTCGTTTCAAAAGCTATTTACAGCGTAAATAAGATATAGACAAATCTTCTGTCTGTACTGTTAAATCAGGAAGATTATATGTCGATTTATATCGATGGAATCCTATGTAATCACTGTAGAAGATTTTGGCACATGACCCAACTTTCATTGAACATGTGTTGTTACCCATAGGTAGTTTATCAGGAAAAACAATTGGGGATCCCCAAGAAGAAAGCACTTTTGTCTGTACAGACGCTAGCCAGGAAATTGTCAAGTGAAGAATGTAACGTGGACATACTAAACAGACTACGACTGACATCAGAAGCAGTAATAAGTCATGAGACCGAAGAAAACAAGAAAACTTTCCTTTACAAAAATAAAAAAAAAGAAACTTCATTTATTGCTCTCAAGGGACGGGTTGCTTTGGCAGGTTCCTCAATCTGAAAACGATGACTAAGTAGAGTTTACGATAGAAACAGACTGCTATATGAACAAGACTGGGAGGCTTCATCTGAATAATACATTTTATAGTGGCTAAGCAATAAAGACTCATAAAAAGACTATAATTTTGTTTTATATCATAAAATATGGTTATTTCATTAGGCCACAATTATGTTAACTAGGGCTTCACGGTACAGAAAACACCAAAACATTACTTTGGGCGACCTTCTGCATCAAAACCCCTATATGAGACACCGAATTTGTGAAGACTGTTACAAACTCCTGCCCGGTGAGACAAATTGTTCCTTTCCATTCTCTTGTTCGAGTGATAAATTATTAGCTTGCTCGGAGAGATTATTGTCAATCGCATACAAACGATCATGTGTCGTTCTACACTGGTCAAAAGAATCAGGGGATCAGTTGAGATACCTAGTTTCTGACGTATTGTCATCGGCAGAATGAACTAAAATGGTTCGATATCTTTCCTTTCTGTCAGTTATACGGAGTGGAGACAACAACATTATGGCAACCGAAAATCTGTGTTGCATTGAGAAGGTAAAGTACTACCTCGGTTCCGTGGTTACTGTACTGGCAAGTATCATTTCGAATAACAGTGGTGTTTGATTAGTGCTTTCGAGAAAAAAAAAGTTTTAGTGCAGACAGTCAGAAATAGGAAAATTATTTTACGCATTTTTTATTGTGACTGTCCATTGTACAATAAGGTGTAAATGTCTTCCAGGGCGCTCGATTATCGGTATTTGACCTGTGTGTAAAGAATCGTTTGCATTGTAACGGGACATGGTCGTTAAAGAGATATTCCTCAGATGGGTATACGTAGGAGGTAGAATTAAACTACCCGACTTTTCGGAATTGTCGGAAGGCGTATAAATATGGTGAATTACAGGTAGACCGAATACTTACCTGTCGAAATACTGGATGGGAGACAGCAATACATCGATCTAAGGAACTTTTGTTACGTTTCCAAAAGAAATATGTGTATTGTAACAGGGTACGAGAGGGAGCATTAAATTTCGGAACTTGATCATTTTAAGAGCAGCCACAAAGTGCGACTAGTATGATTTGTACGAGAGAGACGGTTGTCGTTAGATGGGGCTTGTATGTGAAAGCATGTTTGTTTTCGGGCGGGGAAGCTGACGCTGTCCGCGGTTTTCAGGCACATGGCTGGGTCCAGCTCCATCATGCGTGTTTAAATAAATGCAATGCACGCTATCCTCGTCAAAGTGGTGTGTCTGCAGATGTCTTGCATAGAAGGTTTTGTCGTCTCTTGGATCGTTTGGGTATGTAGCTCAGATGATGTTTGAGAGAGGATGCTTAAAACGTTCTGCTATTTTGTTTAAATATTTTCCATATGTTTGTTTTATGTAGCTTGCCTGGAGAACCCTGTGGTAGCATTGGAGATCGAACTACGTTACTGTTAGGCGTTTTTATTCTATAAAATCAGGTTCGTTTGTACTTTTTCCGTGGTGTCTATCGAAAGAAATTGTTAAGGCAGTCGTCTTACACGACTAGAGGCGTAGGCGTAGTTGTAACACACTGGATCCACATTCAAGAGGACGGTGGTTCAAAAACCCTCGAGCCATCCAGATTTAGGTTTTCCGACGTTTCCCTAAATCACTCCAGGAAAATGCCGCGACGGTTCCTTTAAAAGTACACGGCAGATTTCTTTCCCCATCTTTACCCAAAACTCCGAGCAGTAAGTCCGTCTCAGATGACAAGGATGTCGACGGAACGTTAAATCCTAACCTTCTTTCCTTCCTTACTACCAGTTGGTTCAGGTATCACGCCACTACTTGAAACCACTAGATACATGTTTCTCAATTACTGCATTTCCTACGCAATTGAGCTTTTACCACAACGCTAACGTTGTGATCGATCACCTTCTCCAACCATTCGTTCTTAGACGATACGCCCAAAAACCTGCCCATAGGTTCACTTCTCAAATGCAGGTTATTTCCAGTTTGGTTTGCACAGCTTCCTGCGATAATACGAAAGATGGCGAACAGCTCGAGGCAAGTGTGTTACTTGCTTCTTGTACAATGATATGCGGTAGAGCTAGTCCCGTCCGTATGTAAGTCTGGCTTACATTGCATCTGAAGCTTCTCTGTTAGCTTCATGTTTGTTTTACTTGCAGTGTGGTGAAATATATTTGGATTCCGAAGATGCAGATCTGTGCTTTCGTTTACAATTATTTTCATTCATGTTATTTACGGTTTTTATCGGTAATCGTTCTTTTTGTTATACACAGATTAAAAAGTGTTGCATCACCACGATTCTGAGGGTTCATAACCTTTTACAAAGAAATGGAATAGAGAAATAGAAAAACAACTTTTTAGTTCTCCTTATTTCTGATGAAAACAGAAACGGACAAGTTGTACGACAACAACCTAGGTGTTTTTATTCTATAAAATCAGGATTGTTTGTACTGTTTCCTTGGTGTCTATCGAAAGAAATTGTTAAAATAGTTGTGTTACACGACTAGAGTGTTTGACACTTAGGTTTGGAACGGTCGTTACCATTACGTTCTAACGTGCACTACTTTCTTTTCTCGGCGTCTGTTGAATGCGTCGTCTATACCAGCGGTCGGCAACTGGCGTACCACGGTCCAACTCCGTACCGCGGAAGGCGAAAAACTAGACCGCAAAAAGTAGTTTGAAACTATAAGTTAAATACTGTAATTATTAAAAAGTCATTTTTTTCTGTAGATAACAACAACGAACTACAAGGAAATTGGAAACTAATATGTGTTTTGGTTGAAAGTATATAAACATTCCGTCGCAAGCTGATTCTATGAAAGAGGCGTTTTTAAGTCACGAATTTCTTCATTTTGCAACAATTTTTTAATATAAAAATAATCCTGAAATAGACATTTCCATACTATCAAATTTCTTGACGGATCTTAAGAAGAAATTTTCAGTAAGACTCAAAGAAAGATACGAGTTGTCACAATTCTTAAAATTACCTTTTGAGGTTTGTGCTGTAGCAGAATGGACGGATGTGGCAACAAATTTGTTCAAGCTTCCAGAGCCGTCACTCCAAATGGATGTAACAGACTTGCAGGAAGCCATTCTCTTGCATACGTATAGAAGTGTATCCACTAAAGAATATTGTAATCAACGTGTTCCGGAAAAAAATGAAAATTGCCACAAAAAAAAAAAAAAAAAAAAAAAAAAAAAAAAAAAAAAAAAAAACATGCGATTTACCTGGCTGCTACATTTAGCTCCACACACACATATGTGTGAAGCTTCATTTTCAAAAATGAATTTCTTGGAGAATAATTTTCGCCCAAATCTAACGACCGCCCACTTTGAAAACACTATTCGCGTAACTGCTCTGTACATAAATCTAACTTAAAGAACCTGCTCAAGAGCGGAAATGTAATTTTTCCCATGGATTTTTTTTACGCGTATACGCTCATTTCATTGTAGTATTTCATATTTTCTTAGTGAAAATTAAAGTAAAAAATAGGTTCTATAATGCATGACCTGTTTCTGGAATTTGCAGTAATAGGTTATCAAGTTTATTTCATACTTTTTGTGAGTGGAAATAAATATAAATAGCAAATAATATAAGTTTTTCTGTATTGTTTATACATTATTATTTTACATCTATTGTATTTCATATTACTTTATGAGTGACAATTAAAACAAAAAATTAATAAGGAACTTGCGGTTTTACAACTGGACCGCGATAAAAATTTTCAAAAGTATCCCGACCCCATCTAATATAACTTGCTGACATCTGGTCTATACAGTTATTTTGCCCAGGTGAACAGACTGAACATTAGTTCTAAGTGCTTGTACAACGCCCACCTATAGCATTGCATCGAATTTCTTTGTGCTGGGTCTATATTGTGAATTGTACTTCAGGTTCGATGTACTAAACTGTATGTAGCGAACGGACTGTTCTAATTTAAACACTGGATGTCGCAATTAATAATTGGGAGCGGTGGTCGAGGGCCTGGCTGCCAGCAGGGTCAATTTGTTTACGAAACTCTCGTGTTATTCCAGGTAATTGTACTGTCCGAAGTACTGACTAATTGGATCCTGTAAAATTATTTTCGCGGGCGCGACAATCTTTAGGACTGTCTGTGGCGACGCCTGCGGGGGCTAGGGCAGGGGTGCGGGCGGGCGGTTAAAATTAATTTGATATGCAAATTTAATAAAATTAATCGGGGGTGGTGGGTGTGAGGCGTCAGTCTGGCGGGGGTGGTCAGGTCTGGACATGTCGGAGGTGACTCCAATCTGGCGGGGCTTGGGTTTTCCCCGGACGCTGTGGAGGTGAAGGGGGAGGTTTTTACCAGCCACCTCCTTGAATTTTGGGGCTAGACCAACAAAATATATCTACTCCTAGTGAACATTTGTATACATATAAGAAGTAACAGTTGTCCTACACTACAGGGACCAAATTTATACATTACACGCCTTGGTCCGCTAGCAATGGGTCCTACACAACGCTTGTGACTACTTTGAGGGACGGTAACAAGTGCAAACATGTAACTCTTTTTTATCGATTATGAATAAATAGTCGTCACTATTTAAGTTCCAACCCTCGTATATAGAAACTACCTTTTCCCATTTTCGAAAATCTTTATCCGTTATAAGTAGAGATGGGCAAAACCGATGTTTTCAGAGATCGAATCAGAAATAGTCACTCACTGGGATGAACTAGTTCTTTTTCATGGCTCACCGACTCACCAACTCATAAAAAACGTAAAACGATATCACATTGCTTTTTTGTCACTATACCTTTATCTGATTTGGCCATATTGTGAAAGAAGAAAGAAGAGTAATAATTTTATTGTAAGTCAGTAGTTTCGAGAATTAAAATTTGTTAGTTTCACCTACATTAAAAATTAAACATGTTATAACAGAATTTAAATATTTTTTGCAGGTGAAATAATTGGAAAAAGAAAAAATGATTATTTTTATACTTTCATTCAAAAAATACAATATTTTGCAGAATAAAATTATACTAGTTCCATATTTATACAGTGAGTAGTTTAAGCGAGTCGAATGAAACGTGATATATCGCGAGAGTTCCGTGCATAACGTGGCAACTGCCGCAGCGGAATAGCCGTGAGCAATAAGGCCGTGTCCTACGTGAGCGACAAAAGCGAGCGACAGCGCGCGATATTCAGCGACGCGACACGGCAGCTACAAGCAGCAACACGGCCGGGTGTCTTACGTGAGCGCGACAGGTTGTCGCTACAAAATGGCCGCTGGAACCGATCACTTGTTTCTAAAAACTGAAGTCTGGCACCCATAAACAGTAAAATATGATAGCTACAGAGTAAGCAATAAAGCTTTATTTAATTTAGGAAATAAGGCGTCAAAAGAGTAATGTCCATTAAATTTACAAAGCGAGAAATGTTCGTGGACTACTTCATTCATAACTTCAAATACGAAAAAAAGACTGTGAAAATCTCCAGCCAAATTCTTCGAAAATACGACGACGAGTTCAGATACTCTCGACTATGTCGTCAATGAGTTTTTCTTTTGTGAGTACAAACCATCAACAGTTGATTAAGTTCGAAGAGTGTCTTAGCGAAAAAAATAATTAGGTAAATAACTGCAGTGATACTCTTACAGTCGGCGTAGTACAGGGGTCGCGTTCTGGGCTCCTATATTCTAAGTTTTGCAGTTGCTGGTAAGATTTCCGTTCTACCTTATATTTTTAGTTCCTCTAACTACAATCCTTTCACCTGTTATTTGTGCAAAGTTTTATATATTCTCTATACAGAGCAACGAAAATTAATTTTTTTAAGTGCTTCCCAATATAGTTTATCTTTAATTGCAAACACACACATCCTACTGTACCAAACACATTACATTCGTAATGAAACATTTAGCAAGATATTTTACTCAGAAACGAATTATAGACATCTCGTTTGACATCCTAGTGTTCTCTCTCTCTTCGAAAACAAGTTTGTTGTTACTGTCAAAGATTTGACACCAGCAGCAAAAGAAAAAAAGTTCAAATGTTTGTAAATCTATCGGACCAAACTGCATGTACATCAGTCCGTACCTTACAAACTACTTAAACCTAGGTAAACTAACCTACGGACAAACACACACACACCCATGTCCCAGGGAGGATTTGAACCTCCACGGCGAACAACCGCGAGCTCCGCAGTGAGGCACTTTAGACTGCTCGGCTACGCCACAGCGGACCAGTAGCAAAAATTTCAAATGGATACTTTCCCAAAACTGAATGGTTTCAGACATAGAAAACATTAATGCACATTGTTGTTTTCTTTGTTATTCGATTATATAGTCATTGTTTTGAATGTGTCAAAATAGTGTAGATGCATAAAAGACGCATAATTTGTTACAGGATACTTATCTATCAAGTTTCATCTCGAAAACTATTCGGAATAGGACATTTGCCTATATGACGGTTTCTGTTGCTTCAGATGATCGTTTCTGTAAGCGAGCTGCAAGCTTTATCAGAACACAGGAGTCGAGAGAACGGAGAGATGCGCGGAGTCGCTTTGTTCGGCACCATGCAGTTCGCCAGAGGAGTGGGGGGAACAATGAGCAGCGCGCCACATGGTCGGCTCGGCAAGCGAGCGGAGTCGGCAGAGTGGTGGGGAGAGGTGAACGGGTGAACCAGCTAACTCACCGACTCAGATGGCGGTTGGATCACCTCGATCGCCGGAGTCGTGCGGAGCAGCGAGCTAGCGGGATTCAGGAGCCGTGCACTCACTGAACCGCGGTGCTTGTGTGGCTTGCCGACTCTCGACTCACTGGTTCTCGACTCGCAGCGCAGAGGTGCTGCATGTGTTTAGGCGCTCATTTTTTGCAGTTTTATACTTGCACATGGTCTATGCTACATTTATTTTGTAGCTTAGGAAACTTCTGAAGCATGTGGCAAGGGGTTTAGGAAACTTCTGGAGAATGTGGCAAGGGGTGCTTATGCAGCTCATTGCTGTCACCAGAGGGACTTTTCGGATCAGATGAACTACCACTCTTTTTTCAGATTCATCCATCACTCACTCCTTAGAAGGATCGGGCTCTTTGAATCAGTTCAGGAGCAGCTTGCCCATCTCTAGTTATAAGCATACACAAGAGTAACCATGAGTTTTCGGTACAAAATCACCAATTGCACTGAGAGATGGCGTTCGGGCCTCTTTGAAATTGACTGTCCGTTTTGAAGAAATGTACTCGACGAAAAATTTTGTATTTTGCGTTTCTAACAGTTTGATAACCACCCGATGAAGTGTTGATTCTATTTCCGTTACTCTTGACAGTTCCCAACCAGTATCAAATTATGTAAAGTTTTGGAACAGATTTTAAAGAATTTTCAAGGGTAAAAACACATTGCTGAGACATTGTACTTGGTTGATTTTAGGTCATACATAGCATTGAGGAGATATCGATATTTTATTTAAAATTGAGACCACAGCAATATCTCACTGCATTTTCGAGATATTGATTTCATATCCAGTGGACAAAGTAGCACTTTCACACAAACGGACGTTGCAGCCGTTACGAAATACTTTACGTTCTTTTTTAAGAAAACTACTAGAGGACGCATGCGAATACTTCGCTCCGTTAGTGGAATGACAAAAGAGTTGGGGAAAAATGGAGGTAAAGTTGAATGTTCACGCATAGCTTTCTTCAGAATTAACCATTGCAAGTGTTTAAAAGCGGAAGTGAAAGAGCTTGATTTGTTTAGTGTTGTTAGGTCAAAAAGAACTGCGTACTTTAATTAGAAGCGAAAATATCGTAAAACATACCGATTAAAATATTCAGTGCAAGGCCAGACTAGTTTGTTGTTGGTTTTCGCCGCTGTAAACCAGTGGTACATCTTCTGGATACGACAGGCCAGTTCACATGTCCGTTACGTCAACGTCATGTCACAGCACCATCACATCTAGCTGTATTCACACTGTCCGTCACGTCAATTTGTTTATTCAAATACACGATGTTGAAAGAGAGGTTATGACTGGCGATCTGTTATGTAGCAACTCATAGTTTCATACTGGAATTGAGCAAACAACAACGCTAAATGTTATTGGCGGTCAAAGAAAACTTTACAGTGTATATTTTTGGCCTACTTAGTGTGGTAAAGTGCTGGGAAGTAAAACAACATTTCAAAACATTGATATCTATTTTCATGCGAAAAAATAAACATATGATCACATCAAACAATATTTACTTGTTTACTTTACCCACTACGATTTGCCCGCTGACATTTTTAATACCGTCGTGGACAACTGGATTTTTTGTCTTTTGACGGACTTTATCATTTAAAATGTTATTTAATGACAAACGCGTCATCAAATTACAATCTTATTCAACTTATTGTCAATCTACACTTCAGGCGATTAAAATTGCTACACCACGAAGATGACGTGCTACAGACGGGGGAGTTAACCGACAAGAAGAAGATGCTCTGATATGCAAATCATTAGTTTTTCAGAGCATTCACACAAGGTTGGCGCCGGTGGCGACACCAAAAACGTGCTGACATGAAGAAAGTTTTCAACAGATTTCTCATACACAAACAGCAGTTGATCGGCGTTGTCTGGTGATACGTTATTGTGATGGCTCATGTAAGCAGGAGAAATGCCTACCATCACGTTTCCAACTTTGATGAAGGTCGGGTTGCAGCGTATCGCAATTGTGGTTTATCGTATCGCGACATTGCTGCTCGCGTTGGTCGCGATCCAATAACTGTTAGCAGAACATGGAATCGGTGGATTCAGGAGGGCCGTGCTGGACCCCAACGGTCTCGTAATCACTAGCAATCGCGATGACAAGCATCTTATCCACATGGCTATAACGGATCGTGCAGCCACGCATCGATTCCAGATGGGTACGTTTGCAAGACAACAACCATCTGCACGGACAGTATGACGACGTTTGCTGTAGCATGGACTATCACCTGCGATGGTGTACGCAACGACGGACCTGGGTGCACGAATGGCAAAACGTCATTTTTTCGGATGAATCTAGGTTCTGTTTACAGCATCATGATGGTAGCATCCGTGTTTTGCGACATCGTGGTGAACGCACATTGGAAGCGTGTGTTCGTCATTGCCATACTGGCGTATCACCCGGCGTGATGGTATGGGGTGTCATTGGTTACTTTCGGTTACCTCTTGTTCGCATCTACGGCCCTTTGAACAGTGGCCGTTACATTTCAGATGTGTTTCAGGGAAAGCTGAAAGATGGAAGGAATGTATGGAAGGCCTGTACAAAAGAAATAAACTTGAAGGCACTATTCTAGAAATGGAAGTTAAAGTAAAGGAATATGAGATAGCAGATACAATACTGCGAGAAGAATTTGACAAAGCACTGAAAGATTTGCGTAGATGATATTCCGTCTGAACTGCTGAAATCGTTAGGAGGGCTGCCATGAAAAAATTGTTCTACATGGATGCGTGAGACTGGGGAAATACACTGCGACTTTAAGAAGAATATAGTAATTCAAAGTGCAGACAAAAGTCAATATTACAGAACTATCAATTTAATAATTCTTGGTAGCAATGAAAAAAAAACTATTAGGATCCGACCTTTGAAAAGATCAGTTTGCATTTAGGAGAAATGTGGGAACACGGGAGACACTACTCAAAATACGACGTATCTTGGAAGATAGGTTAAGGAAAGGGAAACCTAAGTTTTTACCATTTGTAGATCTGGAGAAAGATTTTGACTGGAATACACTCCTTCAAATTCTGAAAGTGGCAGAAGTAAAATATAGAGAGCGAAAAGTAATATTCAATTTTACAAAAAAAAAAAAAAAAAAAAAAAAAAAAAAAACCACATACATTTGAAGGGTTTGAAAGGGCCGCAGTAGTTGTGGAGGGAGTAAGAAAGGGTTGTAGCCTGTCCGCAATGTTGTTCAACCTGTACATTGAGCAAGCTGTGAATGAATGCAAGGTAGAAATTTGGAGAAGGAATTAAAGTTCAGGGAGAAGAAATAAAAACTTCGCGGTTTGCTGACGACATAGTAATTCTGTCAGAGATAGCAAAGGATCTGGAACAGCGATTGAACGAAATGGACAGTATCTTGAAAGGAAGATATAAGTTGAACATTAACAAGAGTAAAACATGGGTAATGGAATCAGACGATACTGAAGAAATTAGATCAGGTAATGAGGTAATAAAACCAGTAGATGCGTTTTGTTATTTGGGTAACAAAACAATTTTTGATGGCCGAAGTAAAGAAGATATAAAGTCCAAATGGCTATAGGAAGAAAAATGTTTCTTAATAAACGAAATAATTTGTTGTCATCAAACATTGATTAAAATGTTAGGAAGTATTTTCCGAAATCATTTGTCTGTAGTATAGCATTGTATGGGAGTGAAAAGTGGACGAAAAGGAGGTCAGAGGAAAATATGGTAGAAGCTTTTGAAATGCGTGCTACAGACGAATGATGAAGATTAAATGGGTAGAACAAGTAACTAATGAGGAGTTGCTCAACCGAATTTCGGAGAAAAGGAGTTGCTGGCATATCCTGACTAAGAGAAGAGACACGTTGGTGGGAAACATTCTGAGACAAGTAATCGTCAAATTAGCATTAGAAGGAAGGGTGTGGGGTGAAAATCGTAGAGGGAGACCGAGGGATGAATACAGTAAGCAGATTCAAAAGGATGTAGGTTCGCGTTATTATTCTCAGATGAAGAGAATTCCCCAGGACAGGGTAGCGTGGAGAGCTGTATCAAGCCAGTCTGCCGATTGAAGATCACAACAATAACAGGTAGTTTATTTCATTTTATCAAGTCAAAGCTGAGTAGTGGGTGATGAAAAGAACCAGTTCATTCCAGAGTGTGTGGTGTTTTGATCGGAACGTCCGATCCCTGAAAATGTCATTTGTACCTGTAGACAACATCATTGCTATGGACGATCAAAAAGGTATCGTCTACTTAATCCATGAAAGCTGGTAATATTGACTTTTGTTTGACACACTTTTTTGCGTACGACGATTTCAAGATTATTGCTTAGTTTTTACTCTAGTCGTGCCCACATTTGTGTTTTAATTGTTCAGCGCGAAGCGTAGATTATTACCATAGCTTGATGGAATTCCGGGTTTCCGGGTTATCAGAACGAACGCGGCACGTTTCTAACACTCCATGTTATCTGCAGTTGTTGGTGACCTTGACTCCTGTAGACACACACACACACACACACAGAGGAAGAGAGAGCTGTTTGTAAACAAACAATTTAGTTTCCACAATTTGTACACAGTATTAGATACAAGACACAGATGATAACATGACGTAATATTCTCGGATTTCCATCCGTGGCTGCATTGGCATTCACTTAGTATGCTCAGGAAGGTGTAAAGGAAACCAAGGAGACAATTTGTGCAGCGAAGCATGTGTACCCAAAGACTGGAAAGTTGGGCAGGTCACACCAGTACTCAAGAAGGCAATAGGAGAAACCCACGAACTTACAGGAAGCCCGTGATGAATTCTTCCGTAATATACGCATGGAGAATCTATAATCATATAGGTGTTTGTATTGTACCGATATTTAATTATCCTTACCCTGAGAGTGCGTCCTTGTATTTCGTATACAAGCGATTTCACTTTGGCTCATCAGTTACTCTACTGAAAGGTCATTCTCCAGTCATCCAAGTCATTCACTTAGTATACTCAGGAAGGTGTAAAGGAAACCAGGGAGACAATTTGTGCAGCGAAGGATGTTTACCCAAAGACTGGAAAGTTGGGCAGGTCACACCAGTACTCAAGAAGGCAATAGGAGTAACCCACGAACTTACAGGAAGCCCGTGATGAATTCTTCCGTAATATACGCATTGAGAATCTATAATCATATAGGTGTTTGTATTGTACCGATATTTAATTTTCCTTCCCCTGAGAGTGCGTCCTTGTATTTCGTATACAAGCGATTTCACTTTGGTTAATCAGTTATTCTACTGAAAGGTCGTTCTCCAGTCATCCAAGTCATTCACTTAGTATACTCAGGAAGGTGTAAAGGAAACCAAGGAGACAATTTGTGCAGCGAAGGATGTGTACCCAAAGACTGAAAAGTTGGGCAGGTCACACCAGTACTCAAGAAGGCAATAGGAGTAACCCACGAACTTACAGACATACATCCAGTGGCGGATACTGGACGGCCTGCTGTGAGGAGGGGGGGGGGGGGTAGGAAGATGAAACAAATTTTTCATCGTCAGCTAAACTTGGGCTCAGTAGAAAGACTCTAGTACAGGACACCCCTTTTCCCCACGCTCAATCGAACAAAAGCCTCACAGTTTTGAAGACTCAGTGCAGTGATTGCACGCTAGATTCGCATTCTTAAAAAAAAAAAAAAAAAAAAAAAAAAAAAAAAAAAAAAATTGCTGCTGAGAGGGGGGTGAACGCCCTTCTCCTCTCCCCCTTTGGATCTGCCTATGCCTACATCACCGACGTTGATTTACAGGGTGGTTTTGGGACATATCCTGGGCTGAAAATTTATCAATTACCTCGAACAGAACGATCTATTCGCCCAAGGTCAACACTGATGTAGGAAACGTCGTTCTTGTGAAACACAATTAGCTCTTTACTCAGATGCTATCGGCAGAAGAGGACTCGAGAAGGCTTTTGATATCGTAACTCACAAACGGCTTTTAATAAAATTCCGTGGTTATGGAGTACTGTCTCTTGTTATTTTGTGACTGAATTGAGGATTTCCTGTCACAGAAGACACAGTTCGTAGTAATTAATGGAAAAGCACCGACCGAAACAGTGGTGATATCTGGCGTTCCCGTCGTATTGTTGGTGCCCATTCTTTTGTTCCTTATCTTCATAAACATTCTGGGGGAAAATCTGAGCAGTCCTGTTAGGTTGTTTGTAAATGATCTTCTCATTTATCGTCTAGTAAATTCACCAGAACAACAAAACGAACTGCACTAAGATTTTGATAAGATATCTGTTTGGTGCAAAAATTGCCAATCAAATAACATAATCAACAGTGGGAAAGCATTCACATGATCACTATAAGAAAATCCGTTAAACGTAGTCTACAATATAAATCAGTCAAATCTGGACGCCAAAATCGAAGTAGATACGTAGGAATTACATTTACGACAGATTTAAGTAAGAAAGAAGACAAAAACGTTATGGAGACGCCGAACGAAAGACTGCGTTTTATTGGCAGAACAGAAGACAGAACTTTTCCGCCCACTTTTGGAGTATCGCGGCGCTTTGTGGAATCCTTATCAGGTAGGACTGACCGAGGACAAAGCGTACAAAGATGGACAGCTTCTTTTGTATTATCACGATACAGGGGAGAAAGAGTGTCATGGATATGATACAATAGTTCGAGTGGGAATCATTACAACAACGGCGTTTTTCAATGCGGCGATATCTTCTTACGAAATTTGGATTGCGCACTTTCACGTATTGTGGACCCACCTCAATATAGGAAAGAGTGTATATCTAATAAAATATGATCAATCAGAGCTGGAACAGAGAGATTTACATGTTATTCTTCCAATGTTCAAATGTTTGTTAAGCTTAAGGGACTTAACTGCGGGTTCGTCAGTACCTACAATGCCGGCCGCGGTGGCCGAGGGGACTGAGGCGCTTCAGTCACGGTCCGCACGGCCACTACGGTCGGGGGTTCGAATCCCCCCTCGGGCATGGATATTTGTGCCGTCCTAGTTCGTAAGTAGTTCATAAGTAGTTTGTAAGTTTAGAGACTGATGACCCCGTAGTTAAGTCCCATAAGCTTTACAAACATTTGAACATTTTTTTTTGTACCTACACTTACAAACTACTTATGAACTACCTTATACTAAAGACGACACAAACATCCATTCCCACGGGGGGATGTTCTTTTCCCTGTGAAATATTCGAGAATTTAATGGTAGTTAAATAGTATGAACGTGGTTCGATATACCTTCTGCCAAACGTTTAGATGTGATTTGGAGAGTACCTTCTGTAGGTGTATATGTAGAGATGTTCAAATGTTTGTTAAGCTTATGGGACCCAACTACGGGGTCATCAGTCCCTAAACTTACAAACTACTTATCAACTACCTTATACTAAAGACGGCACAACCATCCATGCCCCAGGGGGGATTCGAACCCCCGACCGTAGTGGCCGCGCAGACCGTGACTGGAGCGCCTCAGTCTCCTCGGCCACCGCGGCCGACAGAAAATTGACAGAAAATTGTAGCTCAGAGAGGGTTGACAATGACATCGTATTTCTGCGAGAGTTTGAAGATCGGTTGAAAGGAATCAAATGTTCAAATGTTTGTAGAGCTTATGGGGCTTAACTACGGGGTCATCAGTCCCTAAACTTATAAGCTACTTATGAACTACCTTATACTAAAGACGGCACGAACAACCATGGCCGAGGTGAGATTCGAACCCCCGACCACGCGTCCGTGCAGACCGTGACTGGCACGCCGCAGATCGCTCGGCCACTGCGACCGGCCTGAAAGGAATCGATAGTGTATAAACATGTAGTTGTAATATGAATATAAAATAGTCACACAAGGGTAATGGAATGAAGTATAATTAAATTTGGGAATAGCTTAAGAAATGATACAGTAAAAGTAATAGAGATAAAATAAATTCCAATCTGGCAATAGGAAGAAAACGTTCCTGAAAACTAGAAATGTTTTAGTTTTCATCATAAATTTAAGTGTTAGGAAGTATAATGAATCTTTATATGAGTTGCCGTGCGCTGGTAGCTGTAGAGCAGTGTATTTCTACCTTTTCGAATATGCGGCCCCCTTGCATGTAAACATATTCCGGCGACCCCCTTCAAAGAATAAATATTCTGGAGAACCCTACCTCCGTCATTATTACGTACCCTAGCAAAAATATTTTGGGGTGTTAGAGGCAACGAATTTAATTTTCTTTCTGTTGACACAATTTTGTTATAAATTTTAGACGTTGTTTTTGTGTATTTTTCGGAATACAAGTCATTATACCTATTTTCATTTAATTACCGACGGAAATGTAAATTGTACACAACGAGTGTTGTGAGTCAGAAGCGAATTATGGTCATTAAGGAAGGTCACACTGTATAGACAATTTGTGAGGAAGTAAATTATTTTCCGAATTTCTGAGATTCGTTATTGCATCTTGTTGATTTACCTATCGGTTGGTTCCTGAAAAGTTTCATCGTTAACACGCTGTTTCTACTATTTAAAAAAATCTACGTTCTATTCAATTCAGAATTAATGTTTAACAATGAATTATATAGTCTTACCATAAAATAAATTTCACTTAGGCCCATGTTTCTGTATTTCGGAACCCATAGTATTCATACATGCAGTGGTCTGGTTGTTTTATGGTGCAAGTGCTTCCCCGTGTGACGACGACTCCCCGACCAAGCCTTTGCGACCCACAGGTTCAGAAACACTGCTGTAGGGCAACAACTGCGACAACGGTCGGTGTCTGCGACGTCTCGCTCCAAGTAACCCCGACCAGACTGCCACCATGGTAAACAATGACTCTGTGGGAGACAACGGGAGGCAAGAGTCAGAACGACTACACGAAGCAGACTCCACAACAGTCCTATGTAGCCTTGTGTAGTTCGCGAACGAACTAGTTCGGAAGAGCGCTCCCACAGGCGAACTACGCGATCTAGTTCGCAGATCTCTCGCCTCTTAGTTCGTCTGCTCCTTTTCCGAAGACTGACGGGGAACAGCAAGAGGATGCGAGAGCGCGCAGAATCGCGTGATTTCCTTCTGCCAGTTACCTTTATTTCGAGCTGAGATGCAGCTCAGTCTCAGCTGTAGTTTCATAGTTCACTGTCACAAGAAATCTATTTTAAAAATAAAGTACTACGAGTACTCTGTATGCAAAGTAGTTGAAAACCATTGTATCACCCATTCGTGTAAATAACTGGATTATTTGCCTAAGTATTTGATGACAAATTGCCCAAAAATACAGGTAATAACACACGCTTTGGCAACACTTATTCATTATATAAAAAGCTGTCATAAAAAGAGCTCTTTTAGTAGCGGTAGGAAAAGCCAAAAAGAGCGGACGAACTAGAGGGAGCGGACGAACTAGGAGCAGCTGACGAACTAGGAGTAGCAGACGAACTAGGAGCAGCGGACGAACTAGGAGCAGCGGATGAACTAGGAGCAGCGGACGAGCTAGGAGCAGCTGACGAGCTAGGAGCAGCGGACGAACTAGGAGCAGCGGATGAACTAGAAGCAGCGGACGAACTAGGAGCAGCTGACGAGCTAGGAGCAGCGGACGAACTAGGAGCAGCGGACGATTATGCCGAACGTATCTCGCTTTATAGTTCGTTGGATTCTTTTCCAAAGACCGACGGGCAATAGCGAGAGGGCGCGTAGCAGAATTAAAAATCACGTGTTTGCCTTCTGCTGATGAGTCATTTCGAGGTGAGCGTCTGCCTGCTAGATTACATAGTTCAGTCCTACAAAATTTCTGTTTTGATGTATTCTGCACTCTGCAATATCTGACTAATAAATTCCACAATGCCAAGATACAGAGATAGCTCTAAACTTAAACGCGAGAAATTATCCACAAACTGTTTCTTTTGGTTGGCGTGATATTGTTAGCAGCTCAAGCAGCAAGAGCATGAAGCAGTTAGATGGGGGAACTTCCCCCTCCACTTGCACGCGCAGAGCGAACTAGTTCGCGCCAGAGCCGCGAACTAAAGTGAGCGCTCCCGATCGCGAACTACTGTGCGCAAGTCTAGTCCCATGTATTCTAGTCGGCTTTGGGAAGGCTCGGACCTTAAAACCGCAGGCACCATGGTTCACGGTACAGGTGAGCTCAAAATCACCACAAATGGACTAGGAAAACTGGCGCAAACTTCTCTTTACTGATGAACGTCTGATACCAGATGACAGTCGACAACGTAAGTGAAGGAAAGCAGGTAATGCTACACACCAGACGCATAGCGTTAATCGCGTACACCGAGGTGGCAGATCGATGATGTGCTTGGCGCGTACCCTGAGGGGGTTTCTGACGCAATCTTTGCGCATCACTGATCAACTCAAGGTTCCACAACATCTATGTCTATATACGTACTCCGCAATCCACTCAAAGGTGCGAGGCGGAGCATACACGTATTTATAGTACGTGAAGTTCAGAACTTAAATAACAATCAGCTAAAGCCAGACGACGCAACTCTCAAAAATTCTCGAGAAAAACGACTTTGAAGTTTTGCAAAGTACACGTAAGTACCAATAATTAAAACAGTTGCAGCATCTGTCGGTATAGCTCAGGTCGTAGCGTTCTGGCCCTGACATATTTTTTATCTTTTTTCGTTGTGTTCCAATACTTACACCATTTTACTATCCAATGGTAATTTCTACGAAATATGGACGTATTTTTGTTTATTCGTAATTTTATATATTTTATAGATGGTAGTTAATAATGATAATTTCAATCAAAAAACATAAGTTACATTTTTTACAGTATTGGCTCCACTATTAGTTGACGACTTAGATTTTGATTGTTCAGTTTGTGAAGAGCTACGACGCTGTTTTTTTTTTTTTTTTTTTTTTTTTTTTTTTTTTTTTTTTTTTTTTTTTTTTTTTTTTTTTTTTTTTGCGTTGTTCAGTTCATTGCAGTCATTAATCGTGTTTGTTCGTTGTCGTTCGATGTGTTTTTGGCTTAGTACATAGTGCGTTCAGTCCTCTGAGCGGTTGCGCTGAGCCTCCGCGCAACCGCCTGAGCTACACCAACAGATCTCGCAACTGATTTAGTTATTTCTAGATCCGTGTAATTACAAAACTTCAAACTAGATTTTCTCGCGCATTTTTGACAGTTGCGTGAATGGATTTGGCTAATTGTTATTTAAGTTCTGAACTTCATACACTATATAAATATAGGTAAGGTAAAGCAGTCAACAATCCGAAGATTGGTTTGAACATCACAGTGCTTTATTAGGCATGGTCCTCTTGGGAGGTGGTATGCCGTTGCCTTCCTCCGACCTTCGAACTGACTTACCCAGCCAATTATAGTGGGACCTACAGTTTAACATGGGTTTCGAACTACGGTGCTACCCGGTATTTTTCACATCAGCAACACTGACAGAGATGCCGGCCGCGGTGGCCGAGGGGACTGAGGCGCTCCAGTCACAGTCTGCACGGCCACTACGGTCGGGGGTTCGAATCCCCCCTCGGGCATGGATATTTGTACCGTCTTTAGTCTTAGTTAGTTCATAAGTAGTTTGTAAGTTTAGGGACTGATGACCCCGTAGTTAAGTCCCATAGACTATACAAAAACACTGACAGAGGTGAAAGAAGTGGAAAGTGACAGACAAAAATCCTAGGACCTGGCGGGGAGCGAACCCACGACCTTTGAATTGGTAGTCTGGTACTTTACCACTGTGCTACGAAGCCGCACAGTAATTCTAATATCCGATACCCATGTGGTCTCCTTGTCAGTACTGCCACTAGTTACTTGCTTCCCTGTTCCACTCCCATATAGAACGAGGGAAAAACGAATACCTGTAAGCATGTACGGGCCATAATCTAACTGATCTTTTCTTTGTGGTCTTTACGAAATATGTAGGTTGGTGCCAGTGGAATCGTACTCCAGTCCGTGCCAAATTCCGGCCCTCTAAATTTCTCGAAAAGAACGTCTCCTTTCCTCCAGCGACTCCCATTTGAGTTCTCGAAGCATTTCAGTAACACGCGCGCTTTGATCGAATCTACCCGTTACAAACCTAGCCGCCCGCTTCTGAACTGCCTCTAGGTTCTCCTTTGAACCGATCTGATGGGGATCCTAAACACTTGAGCAATACTCAAGACGGGGTCGTACAAGTGTTTCATTTGCTGTCTCCTTTACAGACGCGTCACACCTTCCCAAAATTCTCCCAATAAAGCGAAGTCGACCATTCGTCTTCCCCACGACTGTCCTTGTTTGCTCGTTCCATGTCATATCGCTGTGCAGCGTTACGCCTAGATATTTAATCGACGCGTCTATGTCAAGCAGCACACTACTAATGCTGTATTCGAAAATTACTGGATTGTTTCTTCTACTCATCTGCATCACCTTACATTTTTCTACATTTAGCACCAGTTGCCATTCCTCACACCACCTAGAAATTTAGTGCAAGTCGTACTACATCCTACTACAGTCATTTAATGACGACACCTTCCTGTAAACTACAACATCATCAGCAAACAGCCGCAGTTTGCAACTCGATCAGTCCGGTAGATCATTATAAAAATAATTGCGGCACTATCACACTTCTCCGGGGCACCCCTGAAGATACCCTAGTCTCTGATGAACACTCGCCATCGAGGACGACGTACTGGGTTCTATTACTTAAGTAGTCTTCGAGCCACTCACATATTTGGGTACCTATTCCATAAGCTAGTACCTTCGTTAGCAGTCTTACAACCAGTTGCTGAACCATTTCATCAGTATTTTGGAGAAGAATTCACATTGTGGACGACAACTCAACATGCTTATCTCAAGAAAAATGATTTCAGATTTCGTTTTAATGCGAAAGATGTAACTTGTTGGGTTTTGCTTGTCAAAAATCTGAAGGTGTATTACTTTATAAATAACAATTCACCACTGTATAGATTGACAGAGAATTTCTGTTTGGTGGGTGATGTGTCTACGAATGTCCGAAAGAACAGACACCACACCAAAACAATAAAGTATTTGGACGCGAAGACGGCGTCAGCTTCAATTACTTCATCGCAGATGCGGTCACACGTTCGACCTCGGACGGGAATCCGTAATGGCGAGTGTAAGATGGCATGGACGATAGGGGCGCTACAGCCATAGCGTGCGACTTGTGGGAATTTGAGACGGCCGGGAGGCGAGCACGGACGGCCAAGTGATGACCATGAGGGCGTATTTCGAAAACAAAAAAGGAGAAACATTATTCAACGAAAGCTTCACCGAGGAAGAAGGCGAACGAAAAGCACTATAGAAGAAACGTTTGATTTACATAAAGGCAACTGGAGCCTGCGCCAAAGAAGGCGACTTATGTAGAGCGTAAGGCCCGGCTGAAAGAGGGGGGGGGGGAAGTGGTCAAGGCGACAGCTGGCCCAAAGCGGGAGCCTCGGGTTCGATTCTCGGTCCGGCTCACATTTTCACTTGTCGCCATTGTTTCATTTCAGTGCCCTAAAGTACCCTCTGTCAATCAAATCAAATGTTCAAATGTTTGTAGAGCTTATGGGACTTAATTACGGGGTCTCTGTCAATCCTTTCTTTCCTAATCCTTCTTCCTTCCTCTCCTTTATCATTCATTTGCAAATGCAATATGGATGCGAAGCAGGTGTGGTGTCTGTTCTTTCGGACATTCATAGACACATCACCCACCATGACATGTTAAGCATATGGGATTTAGGGAGGTCAACTGATCCCCTATTTGTTTTGACCAGTGTATTTTTGTAATGAGATCGTTTCTTGCGATGAGCAAACTGAGGTAATTACAACGGTCTGCTTAATGAATGTACGTCATGAGGCATCACATGCATCTCTTGCGAGTTCGGGATTTGAATAAATCCGAAGATTGTCCTTACCTACTGTAAGAGGCGACTAAAAGGAGTCTCTTAGTTAGTGCAGTAGAAATAAAATGATGTGAATAGATTATATTGTTGTTCCTTCAGTTGTTGCGTGTTTTTCTTATTGTAGGAGAGACAGATGATGACCTCGTTGTTTAGTTCCTGTAGTTATTAAACCAAGCAACGACGCAGTTACACTTGGCGTCTTGGTTTGTACACAGTTTTAGTCTGACAGTAAATATGAAAGCAGTAGACAACCTACAGAGTCGAAGATTAACCCAGAAAAGTGAAACTGCCGCTGTGCAAGCCAGATTAAAGGTTATCTTGGAGTAGTGAAAGAGAGGAAGAACTCATCAGTTTTTGTGAGAGGGCGTGCAGTTTTAATCTGTTAGTATCAGAACAGTGTGGTGTGACGAGATATATGCACGTATAGTGGTCAATTTTGGATCTTTCAGGATAGCACGGTCGCTGAGGCCCTCTCCCTGTGCAAATCGAGTTCCACGAACACAAATTGTGGTGCAGCACTCGCTTTTGGTTTCTTGAGTTACAAGGTCTGATCAAAAAATTCCGGACCTTCGCGCTCATATTTTTTTTTTTTTTTTTTTTTTTTTTTTTTTTTTTTTTTTTTTTTTTTTTTTACACTACGCATGGTCTTCTTTGAAGTAGTCTCCTTCTCACTAAATTGATACGCAGCTTCCAACGCCCTTTCCTTTCGAAAGCAGTCTTGAAACGCCCATTGCTCCATCGCTCCACGCGCCACCTGCGAATTTATTTAATCTCCTCTGTCGTTGAAAATCTTTATTTTATCAACAGGGTTTTCAACTTTGGAATTAAAAAAGGTCCGCATGGATTAGCCTAGCAAGTATGGGCCATGAGGCGGCACTGTGATTTAGTTTTTTGTGCAAAAGTTATACACCAACACGGATGCACGATCGGGTGCGTTATCGTGATGCAAGAGCCACGTTTCAGGCTGTGTTTCCTTCTTACAAATTCTCGCATGCCTCAAAACCGTAGACGTAGTACCATTGATTAACAATTTGTACCTGTGACACAACTTCATGATTAAGTAATCGTTAAAAGTCAAAGAAAAATATCTGCATGGTTTTGACAATCGACCTCACCTGATGAACTTTCTTTGGTTATGGAGAACCTTTCTCCGCCATGTTATGCTCTCATCACCGTAGGCTTCATGTGTGCCATTGTTGAGGTTTTCTTCAGTTTCATGCACAATTTAATGCAGAGGTGTTGTTCCTCTAACTCTGCCATGAAATTCGCAAACTGTAAGACACAGCGCTGAGCAATAACTAATATACATACAACAATGAAACTTCCAGCAATAGCACATTCAAAACATAACAGGCGTGTGCATGATGCCGACGGCATTCCGATCCAACTCTCCATTGGCGCGAAATGAGATGAGGAAATTATGGAATTGTTTGAATGACCCTGTGTTAACATCTATCCTTTTTAAAATTTTGTTTCAGATGGGTAACGCCGCGCGGAAGTAGCCGAGCGGTCTGGAGCGCCACGTTACGGTTCGCGCGGCCTGCCGCCTCGGGGGTTTGAATCCTCGCTCGGACATGGATATGTGTGTTGTCCTTAGGTTAGGTTAACTTAGTATAAGTCTAGGGACTTATGACCAGCCGCTGTGGAGTAGCCGAGCGGTCTAAAGCGTCTCGCTGCGGGCATGGGTGTGTGTGTTGTCCTTAGGTTAGTTTACTTAGGTTTAAGTAGTGTAAGCTACGGACTAATGACTACGCAGTTTGGTCCGATAGATTTACAAACATTTGAACTTTTTATTTTTTTTGTTTTATTATTATTTTTTTTTTTTTTTTAACTTATGACCAAAGTAGTTCAGCCCCATAGAATTACAAACATTTGAACATCCGATGGGTAATCAATTTCATTTAGATAACGGAGAAGTTCAATAAGCGAAGAGCTCATTTCCAGGCAAATGTGCTCAAATTTATGGCAGTGTGTTACACGTTTGAAGTTGTTGTTCTTTGAAAGAGCTAAGGTAGGGATCTCGGGAAATGTCGCGAATCCGTGGTAAAGGCATGAAAAAGTGAAGTTCCTTCCAACAACACGGCGAGAGCGCACACACGCTGCAGCAGATGTTAAACAAGGACAGCTCAGCGCCTGTGTCTGATCTGGAGCCAGCAAACAGGGGCGGCAAACAGTGTCTGTGGGCCCGAGACAAGCCAAGGTGGACAGATAGCGTAAGTCGATCAAGGCCGCGACGTCCCATCAACGGCGACACACTGACAGGCCGAGGGTGTGGCCCGCCCCAAAACTCCGCGCAACTCCACTTGCGTATCAAACTGTTTGGCAGATTAAAACCTTGTGGCGGACGGGGAGTCGAACCAAGTATCTTAACCCTTTAAAGCATGACTTTTTATTTGAAGCTATAAAAACTACCACGATTAATGTCTAGTGCGTATATACTGAAAAAAAATATTGAAAAAGAAATTCCTTAAAATTTTAAGCTCTACTAGCAACAAAAAGTTCATTGCTGGTCGCTATATAGTGTTTCCATGATGTACCCAATGCAGTAAATGTCACTATTATGTCTCTCATCTTTCCAGGAAGTATCTCATAATGCAACAGTAGTATGTGGTTGACTGCTTTTACATGGCAAAGGAGGAATACTAAAGTAAACGCTGCAATTTATAACTTCTAGGACGAGCTACTAGCATATGTAACACTATGTATAAAAGCAGCTACAAATGAATTTGTGGTAAAAGTTGACCAGTTTGAGAGATAATGGGAAAAATAAGGTATGTAGCTGATCAGCTACATTAAAGGGTTAAGCTTCTGCGGACTGGCCCTCTACAGACTGGGCTATCCAAGAGCGACTCATGGCGCCTCCTCGTACCTTCACTTTCGCCAGTGTCTTGCACACAACGCGACAGAGTGATGTTTCCATTTTGTGTTTTAAACCTACACTCGCAATGCAAATGAAGTCTCGTCAACAAAGAAGCATCGCGAATTAACAGGAAGTACGGAGCTGAAAACTCAGTATAATAATTGTTGCTTTACGAGGAGAACATAACAAGTGCTATAAGTCGATTTCCTAGAAACTTGACTCAGTGGAACATAAGCCATAACATGTCTCGGCTCGCCCGCACATTCTCAATCGTTTGTGAGAAAACGACTGACAAAGTTCTCGGCGACCTTCAGGTGCCTTCAGTTTCGTTTTAGCGAATAATGTGAAAAAATTTAAATGAATGATAAAATTATTTGACGTTACATTGTTAGATATTTTTTGTCCTGTCTTCCCACAGTTCTTTTTTATATTACAGTGTACATATTTATGTAATCCTTGTATGCTACTGAATAATACAAATTTATATTGCCATATGCATTTCGTCTTTATTTGTAAGGCATCTTCAGTGGCTTTTCATGTATACATGATTATGTTTCACGATATTTCATATTTTTACAGTCTTAGTATTTTAGGTTATAAAACAGTTCTGGTGCCTTATCTAAGTGTAGCTAATGATATTTTGATGTTATTACTTACAATTTTTGGTGCACGCTGGCCTACATGTGGTGCTGTTTGGCGACTTTAGGTTGTTTTGTTTCCGTCTTTTAGTCCATTGGCTTTTTCGTTTTAAAAGACAAATACGAAACAAACACAACATTTAAAACACAACCAAGAGACAGCCGCGGCGGAGTGGCCAAGCATACAGGAATTTATTCCAAAACTTTTTAAAGGTTTCACTTACTTATTGAAAATCATTTTCATTTGTTTGAATTACAAGCTTTTTTTTTCTTCTTGCTACACGAAGTGTGGGTAGTTATTCGTTCCATAGAGCATCATTTTAGTTTTGTATTATGATTTGAAGGGAAGACGCTATCGATTTGATTTGCAATACAACACTGGTACCTACAGCAGAGGAATGTTTTGTTTATGGCATTTGAAGCCGAAAAAAATAAAAAAAGAGAGGGAAAAAACAGAAAAAATAAAAAATAAAAAAATAAACCCCGTGGGGAGTTCGAATCCCCCCTCGGGCAAAGATGTTTGTGTCGTCTTTTCTTCTGGGTGTCTCAGCTATCTTGTCCACCCAAAATATCTCTGGAACAATAACAGCTATTGGAAAACCACTTTCACCAGTATCAATGTACGGCTGGGGCCAATGAATGATCATATTTGGAAAAATTCTAAAACGAAAGCAAATGTGTTTTTTAACACAAACGTTTTTTTTTTTTTTTTTTTTTTTTTTTTTTTTTTTTTTTTTTTTTTTTTTTTCTAATGGCCGTCCGATATATTGCGACGAGAAGTTGACGCTTGAAAAACCCGAAACACGCTGCTAGCGCACGTCCTGAGGCTCAGGCGTGAACCCCATGCTGCCCGTAATCGCGATGTGATTGACATGCGCAATCGCACTTCCATACTTATCAAGAGGTCCTAAACGAATAATACGGTCTGCTGCCATCAACTCTCCTAAGCACATAATGGTTTCCCTCTTGCACGTTTTATGTGTCTACGTACATAATATGAACCAGTACCGATCGGTATACACCAGTCAGGTTGTCTTATTTATCCTGCACACCCAAAATAGGGTTTTTTAAATGCCATTGTGCCTTTCGCGCACTCGCTCATCCAGGGCCTAGCTCTACCTAGATACGTGTCCAACGTAGTTCCCACTACAGCCACAGTTACCACCTCGCCTTGTTTGTGATTTGCGACACACGCAAACTCCTGTACTCCACCACCCTCCGAGCATCCCATTTGTTGTTGTTTTAGCGTGCAGTACACCGCTTTCCAGTGTAGTCGTGCATCAGAGTAATCTAGTGACGGCACGGAGGTAGTACACATTGTGAATAAACGTTGTGTTGTGGAACTTATACAGTATTATGTACACACATGAAGATATGGTAGAAATGCTGCTGATCTATGTACGTTGACGGGAAATACATTATTAGATTGCCTGTTTGTTTATAGTACTGTTAGAGAACATTATGATTACTACGTTAATATGTCTGTTTTCTACCCTACTCTACATACCTGTACTGTACCATGTTTTAGGCAGGGGAAAATTCTGTTCAGGCAGAACGACTGTACAGAAGACGATTTCCTGACAAGCCATCGCCTTCGCACCGGATGTTTGGTCGTCTCACGTCTACGTGAAACGGGAAGCTTAAATCCAAGACCTACACATCGTCCTAGAACACGCACAGATGAACGTGCTGAAGTTGCTGTGCTCGCTACCGTAGCTGTGAATCCTCACTTCAGCACACGTCAAATTGAGCGTGAAGTTGGTGTGTCGAAACCAAGTACACAGCGTATTCTTCAACGTCATAAATTTCTTCCTTACCATGTTCATTTACACCAGGATCTTCAGCAACAGGGTAACATTTTGTCGGTGGGCTCAGCAAATACTTCTGATTAATCCAAATTTTTTGGCAGATGTTCTCTTTACCGACGATGCATCATTCTCCAACAAAAGAATTGTCAATATGAGGAATATTCATTATTGGTCCGCAGACAATCCAAAATGGCTCCGTCAGGTAGAGCATCAACGTCCGTGGAAAGTGAATATTTGGTGTGGGATTATTGGAGATACCATTATCGGACCTTTCTTTGTAAATGGCGTCCAAAATGGCAGACAGTACTCCAGGTTTATACGACACAATCTTCCTGTTCTCTTGGACACCGTACCTCTCAACAGGAGAATTGTCATGTGGTATCAGCATGACGGATGCCCTGCACATAACGACGACTTCTGAACCGTAAGTTCCCTGGTAGATGGAGTGGACGTGTTGGCCCAGTTAGGTGGCCTGCCCGATCTCCGGACCTTACACCGCTGGATTTTTTTCTGTGGGGAGCAGTGAAGGATGCTGTTTACCAACATGAACCAACAACACCAGAGGACATGAAGCAACGCATTATTGATGCTTGTACAGCCATCAAAGAGGAAACAGTAGCACGAACTAGGGCATCCTTCATCCGCAGAGTGGCCCTATGTATGCAAGCCAATGGTTATCACTTTGAGCATGATATGTGAACGCTGTCTTTAGTATGTAGTGCTGGTATCACAGTGCAAATTTCTACAAAGGGCCATTTTACCCAGTGATGTTCAGAAACATTTGTTTGAAACAATTTGTCATGTAACGCATTAGATAAACATAACATTGATAATTATGTGATAATAAAACTAATTGGTTAAACATGTTTACATTCATCTTCTATGTCTTACCTGAACTTCCCAAACCAAAACATTTTTACCTAAACAACGGTAAAACCTTTAGTCCTCTTGCACGTTTCACTAAAACCATCAACATGAATTTTACTATTATGTTCAAATGTTTGTTAAGCTTATGGGACTTAACTACGGGGTCATCAGTCCCTAAACTTACAAACTACTTATCAACTGCCTTATACTAAGGACGGCACAAATATCCATGCCCGAGGGGGGATTCGAACCCCGACCGTAGTGGCCGTGCAGACCGCGACTGTAGCGCCTCAGTCCCCTCGGCCACCGCGGCCGGCTTATTATTATGAGTGAATGATTCACTGTCACTTGCGCTAGATCTACAGTAAAGTTTTAACGTTAAACGGCATTACCTTTTTAGTAACGGATTAACGATAAGCGAAGTTAACTTTGTAACTAACGTTGCGGTACACAGATATGTTACAGAACCGCATCACCCCTAGCCTATGAGATAAATACCTGCTGGAATGTACGAATTTAATGAAGAATGGCAGCAGACCGTATTATTCGTTTCGGACCTCTTGGTAAGTATGGAAGTGCGATTACGCATGCCAATCACATCGCGATTACAGGCAGCATGGGGTTCACGCCTGAGCCTCAGGACGTGCGCTAGCAGCGCATTTCGGGTTTTTTCAAGCGTATACTTCTCGTCGCAATATCTCGGGATGTAATTGGAATATTGCAATGCAATCAACGCCATTGTTTATGTGATTTGTCATGCTATGGATCTCTGAAGAAAAAATATAGGGTGTCCATTTAAAAAAAAAAAAAACATAAGTTTGTGTTAAAAAAACGCATTTGCTTGCGTTTTAGAATGTTTCCAAATATGTACATTCATGGGCCCCAGCCGTACATTGATACCGGTGAAAGTCGTTTTCCAATAGCTGTTATTGTTCCAGAGATATTTTGGATGGACAAGATAGCTGGGACACCCTGTATAAGGTAGTTCATAGCATATAACACAGCCCAATCTTTACAAACAAATCTACAACCAAAAATTAAGGAAGACATATTCCAACAAGCATCAGGAATGACAAACAGAGAATTCATAAGACGATACAAAGAACACATCAGATATTGGAAATATAAACCACTCTACATGTGCCGAACACTTAAAACAAGACAACCATTGACCAACCAATATTTATCACGACATGAAAATTATAAGGACCAACAACCACAACCAACAACTTATACAAACAAAAGAAAACTACCATATCCAGAAAGCCATATTCGAGAACAAACAATTAACAAACGACCAGACAAACATCAGTGAAAACTCACTGCTAAACCTAATCAAAGAAATGAGACAGTAAGTAAAGAGAAAAATTTTCACATACAAAGACACACACACACACACACACACACACACACACACACCATTTCTGTCTCTCTCACTCACGACGGTTTTCTGTCTCTCTCATTCTCTCTCTCTCTCTCTCTCTCTCTCTCTCTCTCTCTCTCTCTCTCTCGCCCTCTCACACTATATATATATATATATATATATATATATATATATATATATATATATATATATATCCCGACACGAGCAGCGGACATTAAATAATAATAACGCAATAATAGATAAATAAAACTATCAATAACTGGTGCAGTTCTTTCTGCAATTACTCGGAAACACACACACGTACATACACATTACACACACACGTTGCCATAAAGCAAAAATAGGCCAAATACACATTCAACAGTTCGCAACACCACCTAAAACAAAAACACAACACAAACAAAATGGCATGTGCCGAGTGCTGTAGTGCTAAAACAAAAAAGCCAATGGAATGAAAGACGGAAACAAAACAATCTAAAGTCACCAAACAGCACCACATGTAGACCAGCATCCACCTAAAACTGTAAGTCATAACATCGAAATATCATTAGTTATACTTAAATAACGCACCAGAACTGTTTATGACCTAAAATACTAAAAACTTAGAAAACGAAATACTGTGATCGTGTATATATTACAGGCCACTGAAGATGCCTTCCAAATAAAGACGAAATGCATATGGCAATATAAACTTGTGTTATTCAGTTGCATAGCCGGATTACATAAATATCTACATTATATAAACGTGACCGGTTTCAGGTTGGTGCTGACACCCAAACCACCAGATGTCAGACAGACAAATCGATAGAGTATCGACCAAAACCCCATTGTAATTGTTGCTGTGTGCTGTGGTCCGGGAGAACGTGCATTAACTATAATAATAACAAAAAAAATGTTCAAATGTTCGTAAAGCTTATGGGACTTAACTGCGGGATTGTCAGTCCCTAACCTTACAAACTACTTGTGAACTAACTTATACTAAAGACAGCACAAACATCCTTGCCCGAGGAGTGATTGGAACCCGCGACGGGAAATGGCCTCGCGCATCGAAACGTAACGCCTCAATGCGCTCGGCCGCTCCGCCGCAGCTAATAATAACACCTGACCAACGGAGGAAAAGCATAACTGTGAGAGTATGTCACGTCGAGCTTCTGTGGTATGTTATGCCATGGGTTCTGGGTTCAAACGTGGTAGAGAGGTAAAGCGTTCTAAGGCGCATTGCTGCGGAGCGTGCGGTTGCTCGTCGTCGGGGGTTCGAGTCGTCCCTCGGGCATGGGTGTTAGTATTGTCCTTAGTATAAGCTACTTTAAGTTAGTGTAAGTAGTTTATAAGCCTAGAGGGACTGATGACCAACGTAGTTAAGTCCCTTACATTTACAAATATTTGAACATTTGTTGTTCTGGGTTCAAATTCTGCTTATATTAATTTCTTTTCACTGCAGTACGTTGGCGACTGTTATGTGGGGCAATTTATTCCTGACATGTAAAAGGACTGTTAGGATTTCATAGCAGTGTGTTACTGGCAGTTGCCTTTTGCTTTATTTATTTGAAACTAACAAATCTGTAGAGTACATTCGCAATTTCAGAGAATTGGAATAAAAGAATAAAGAAACACTTCCACCACATGCGCGGAAGTGTTAATAGTAATAACAATAACTGTAATATTAACAATAATGGTAATAATAAATAACTGCTAGATTCGCAAAACTTCTACATGTCGGGAACACGATGTCTCATATCACATTCGAAGATTGTAGATGTAGAACAATTTCTAACTTAAAACAGAAAAAAGTTTGCATCACCATGGCTTGAACCGAGGACTCTTAAAACGACTAAAGTACGCTGTACCGACTTCCCCATGGACCTCAACACGACGCACTCTCATACGCTTCTCCTGTATTCCATAGAACAGGAGTTACTTATTACTTCCCGTCTACACACGTTCTCCTGAACGGCAGCACACAGCACGAATTATATCGAAGTTTTGGTTGATACTCTGTCGATATACAACGTTTGGTACCGATCTGAGTATCTGACATCTGGAGGTTTGGGTGTGAGACGTCTCAGCACAAACATGAGACAAATCGCTCAGACGATGATCTTATTGTAACATCGTATACAGTCATCTTTACATAAAATACAGTGTATAATTTCTGCGTGCTAGACTAATATTTTCATATTAAAACATCAGTTCCCTGTCTTCCAAATGGAAAGAATGTTTTCCAAACTCATTAACATAATATCTAAGCGCCTAGCAGAGGGTACATCTACCATTCCGTTCTCGAATAGCATGCGGTATTAAAGGTCGCCTAAATTTCCCCGTTAGAGCTTCGCTTTCTCGTACGATCATTTCTCGCTGTGTAGGTGGGAGTCAATTATATATTTTCGCATTCCGAGGAGAAACTCGGTGAATTAAATTTCGTAAGTAGTTCTCACCATAACGGAAAACTCTGATGTTGTAGTGATTCCCATCCCAAGTCTGTTATAATTTCCGTTACTCTCTGTGCCATTTCGATGTCCTCCGTCAATCCCACCTGATAAAGATTCCATATCGCACAGCAATTCGTCGAAAGATGTCCGACAATCGCACTGTATGCACTTTCTTTAGTTATGTTTTCTGCGATTAAAACACAGTCTCTGGGTCTTCTATCTCACGACATTTTCTATGTCTTCTTTCCAATTTAAATCTGTCGAAATAGTAATTGATAGGTATTTAGTTTAACTTACGGCCGCTAGATTTAATTGTTACATCTTTAAGGGTTCTGGCAATGAAACATAGTCTTTTCTATGTGTTCTTTCCAATTTAAGCTATCCGCAATTGTTATTCCTAGGTATTTAGTTGAATTGGCGGCCTTTAGATATGACTGATTTATCGTGTAACCGAAGTTTAATGGATGTCTTTTACTGGTGATATGGATGACTTCACACTTTTCATAATTAAGGTCAACTGCCAATATTTGTACCATGCAGATATCTTGTCTACGACGTTTTGCAGCTCCTTTTCATCTTCAGGCGACTTTTCTAACCGATAAACGACATCATCCGCAAAGTTTAAGAGAGCTGGTCAGACTGTCTCCTAAAATGTTTATAAAAATAAGGAACAGTAGGGACCGTATAACACTTCTCTGGAGAACGCCAGATATCACTTCCACTTTACTTGATGACTCTGCGTCAGTTACTACTCACTGAGTCCTTTACGACAAGAAATCACGAATTCAATCGTACAACTGTGGCGATATTCCACAAGAACGCAATTTGATTAGAAGTCGCTTGTGACGTACAGTGTCAAAAGCCTTAAAATCTAGAAATATGAAATCGATTTGAGGTTCCTTGTCGATAACATACATCACTTCATTTGAGTAAAGAGCTAGCTGTGTTTCGCAAAACCATGTTTTCTGAACAAGTGTTGACTATGAGACAATACGTACTTCTCTTCAAGGTAGTTTATAATGTTCGAAAGAAGTATCTGTTCCAAAATTCCTGCTGCAAACTAACGTCTATGGAATGGGTATGAACTTTTGTGTCACTGCTATATAATTTATCGAAAAAATTTTGCTAGATTTGGGCGATGTTCAGTCTCGCTGTGACAACTGTGTGTGCACTAATTCCTGTGACTGTTTTGATGTTCTTTATTAACTTCGAATTATTTGTTGCTAGGACTTCAAGTATGTTTTCACAAAAATTTACTATTCTAGTATGTTCATTAACTAATTGCTCCAGAAAGTTTTCGGAGAATACGTTCAGTACAATTTTGGAAGATGTCATATGTTTGCCTCCAGGACACATGTTCAAAACGAACATGTATTTTTACCAACATATCGAGGGTAAATTAAAGCCACCACCAATTACATTTGTATGGTTCGGGTACGTTTTTTAAATTTGATCCAAATTTTCTTTGAACAATTCTGCAATCGATTCGTCTGAGTCCGTAAAAAGAACCAATTATTAATTTACTTCGGTTGTCAGGTATAACCTCTACCCATATCAACTCACAGGAACTGTATACTTCAATTTCTCTACAGGATAAACCGCTTGTGAGTGTAATAAATATGCCACTACCTATTTTTTCGATTCATCCTTTCTAAATATCATTTCTCCCTAGCTAAAAATTTTCGTTGTACTTAACTCCAAGGTTTAGTTAGCTTTCACTACCTATAATGTTATATGCTGCAGTACTTTCGGTTAGCGCTTGGAGATTTGCTACTTTCCCCAACAAATACGACAATTTACAACTGTTTGAACAATGGTTATTAGATCTGTGAGCGACCTATCGTGAACGGTACATTTTGGGACTGAAACCCTATGTTCCGGAGGCCCTCTAACCTAAAAATCGCCCAGTCCACGCCACACAGCCCCTGCTACACGTGTAGCCGCTTCCTGCGTTTAGTGGACGCCTGACCTATTCACTAGAACTCGGAACCCCACCATGCGATGGCGCAAATCAAATATTTTGCAGCCAAAAACAGATGACTGTCACGAATCACACGGCGGAAGAACACAGAACCAGATACTTTACGCGTCTCCGACTCTAGTATACAAGCGAGCACACGAAAAATTTAAGAACCTGAAGGAAGAACCGCACAGAAAAGTCAGAATACGTGCTTCACAGTGAGAAATCGGTTTCACTTATAAGTCACAGAACACCAAAAATAACAGAAGTGTAAAGACCATGTTATCACACGGAAACACAGAACGACAGCAGCGCTTCTAGTGGCCTGGCAGTGAACTTACAATCCGAAAAATGTGGCGCGAAAATCCATATGATTACTTCTAAATACACGAATGAGAAAACGTTATATTGGTGTTAGATGACAATATTTTTCATTTATTCTTTGAGGGTGGACTTCATAGAAAGGTTTTTGAGACCTTGCAAAGTAATATATACGAGAAATTTAAATCAAAAACTAACATTAATTGCTTGTGGCTGTTGTTTACAGTCGTCCAAACTTCATAAATGATGTCGTGGTAATCTTTTTGACCGTAAAATTATTTGTTTCTAAAACTCGGTACTGCGATTTTCAACGCGTGGCGCTATACCTGGGATTAAATGTGATTTTGCGCATGCCATACTAAAAATCACTTGATATTACATGCATCTATGTAAATGATTTTTCAGTTTTCACAAGGCACAATTATATCCACTCATGTGACCAAAAGAGGAATAGTAGGTTGAACAAATAAATAATTTTACAGTCATATACTGTCCTGCAAACAAGAATGTAGGCCTACTGTAATGTCTACAAAAACCAATTTATTTTTATTTCTGTTGATTACTATTTATCCATCTTCAGTCATATGAAATGGAACTTCTGTACAGTTCAAATAAATGAAATTTATGAAACTCACAAAATGCACACAGAAGATCGCAATTAGGAAGACGTTGCTATAGAACCTCAGCACAGAACACCATCTACGAATCAAAACAAATATGGAGGACTGTAAAGCGTAAATCATACAATAGGAAAGCGAGATGAAAAATCGCAACACTCGCAGCGCTCTGTCGAACCAACGTCGCCCTATATGAGTTTCACCCCCCTGTTATAAGTGGAGATGTGCTCGGAGGGCAGGGTTGTGGTCATGACGAAGGGCCACCCAACGACAATTTTTAGGCTGTTGTGACTTGTTGCTTTCATATGGTTGGTAGTGAGGAAAGTTTTCGCTGTGCTAGTAGATCATTCTTCATATGATGTCACAAGACGATATAAAAGTTGATGATCCTCTGCAGTTCGGTACAGGAACAACACACCTACAAATACACAACTAAAGAACAGTTTTTCATTAGATAATATCGTGATGCGTAATACATGGTATGTGTTGATAGCAGGTACATGCTGCACCAGACGTGCCAAATTCTGGCCTGTTCAGGGGATAAGTGGAGGAGGGGGCCCCTACAGAAAAGACGGGGAAAATATTTAGGTCGACTTAATTTCCTGGTCACAAATACAACGCAGGTACAAAGTAATTAGCAAAGAACAAATGCTTTTTTATTATACTATGTTAACTAAATACGTCTGTATGAGATTAAATTACAAAATTCGGGCTGCACTGCTATTAATGATAGAGGAACATACACTTATTTGAAACGATCTATATCTTTGGAGTGAGATTACCGATCATTATATACATTGATATAGTGAAACATGACTAATAAGAAGCTAATGAACTATCCGAAATTTTGTGCCGAGTTGCAATCAGTAGCAACTCGCAGTATATCAAAAGGAAATAAGTTGCACATATCTGTAAGTTCCACTCCCATGAGCCACAGACATTGCCGAGGTGGGGTGGCTTGCGTGCCTCAACGATACTGATAGCCGTACCGTAGGTGCAACCACAGCGGAGGGGTATCTGTGGAGAGGCCAGACAAACGTGTGGTTCTTGAAGAGGGGCAGCAGCCGTTTCAGTAGTTACAGGGGCAACAGTCTGGATGATTGACTGATCTGGCCTTGTAACATCAGCTAATATGGCTTTCCCACACAGCTACTGCGAACGGCTGAAAGCAACGGGAAACTACAGTCGTTACCTTTCCCGAGGATATGCATCTCTACTGTATGAACATTTGATGGCATCCTCTCGGGTAAAATATTCCGGAGGTAAAATAGTCCCCCATTCGGATCTCCCGGCGGGGACTACTCAGGAGGAAGTGATCATCAGGGAAGACAACACTGGCATTCTACGGATCGGGGCGTGGAATGTTAGATCCCTTAATCGAGTAGGGAAACTAGAACAATTAAATACAATGAAAGAATCCCTGAGACTAGAAACTAGAACATTTAAAAAGAAAAATGGATAGGTTGAAGTTAGATATAGTAAATGTTAGTGAAGTTCGGTGGAAAGAGGAATAGGATTTCTGGTCAAGTGGGTACAGGATTATAAATACAAAATCAGTTGGGGGTATTACAGGAGTAGGGCTGATAATGAAGAAGAAAATAGGAATGCTGGTAAACTACTATGAGCAACACAGTGATCGCATTATCGTAGTCAAGGTTGAAACGAAGCCAACACCGATCACAGTAGTACAGGGTTATATGCTAACTAGCAATGCCGATGATGAGGATATCGAAGAAATATATAAGGGGCTAAAGGAAATTATTCAGACAATTAAGGGAGAGGAAAACTTAATTGCTATGGAAGGCTGGAATTCGGTAGTAGGACAAGGAAGGGAAGGGAAAATAGTAGGTGAATATGGTCTGGGCAAAAGGAATGAAAGAGGAAGCCGCCTGGTAGAATTTTCCACGGAACATAATTTACTTACAACAAACACCTGGTTTAAGAATCACGAAAGAAGGTTGTATACGTGGAAGAGACCAGGAGACACCGCGAGATACCAGATAGATTTTATAATGGTTAGACACAGATTTCGGAACCAGGTTTTAAACTGTAAGACATACCCAGGGGCAGATATAAACTCTGACCATGACTTATCGGTCATGAATTGTAGGCTGAAACTGGAAAAACTGCAGAAGGTAGGAAAATAAGGAGATGGGACCTGGATAAATTGAAGGAACCTGAAGTTCTTGAGAATTTCAGAGGGAGCTTTAGGCAACAATTGACAGAATCGGGGGAAAATAAAACAGTAGAGGAGTAATGGGTAGCATTGAGAGATGAAATAGTGAAGGCAGCAGAGGACAAAATAGGTAGGAAGGCAAGACCTACAAAACATCCTTCAATATCACAGGACATACTAAATTTAATCGATGAAAGGAGAAAATATAAAAATGCAGTAAATACAACAAGCAAAATGGAGTACAGACAACTATGAAATGAGATTGACAGGAAGTGCAAAATGGCTAAGCAGCAGTGACTAGAAGGCAAATGCAAGGATGTAGAAGAATGTATAAATAGGGGAAAATAGATACAGCCTACAGCAAAATAAAAGAAACATTTGGAGATCAGAAAAACAGCTCTATGAATATCAAGAACTCTGATGGGAAATCAGTTCTCAGCAAAGAAGGGAAAGCTGAAATGTGGAAAGCGTATATAGAGAGGCTCTACGAAGGAAATGAACTTAGAGGCAATATTGTAGGAAGGGGAGAAGAAGTAGATGAGGACGAAATAGGAGATACTATACTGAGAGATGAATTTGACAGAGCACTGAAGGACCTAAGTCGAAATAAGGCCCCTCGAGTAGATGACATTCCCTCAGAGCTACTGAAGTTTCTGGGAGAACCAGCCATGACAAAACTGTTTCACCTGGTGTGTAAGATGTATGAGACAGGCGAAGTACCCTCAGACTTTAAGAAAAATGTTATAATCCCCATTCCAAAGAAAGCAGGCGCAGACAGGCGTGAAAACTACAGAACCATCAGTTTAATAAGTCTTGGTTGCAAAATATTAACACGAATTATCTACAGGAGAATGAAAAAGCTGGTAGAAGCTGACGTCAAGGAAGATCAGTTTGGATTCAGGAGGAACGTAAGAACCCGGGAGGCAGTATTCACTTTATGACTTATCTTAGAAGGTAGATTAAGGAAAGGCAAACCTATATATCTAGCTTTTGTAGATTTGGAGAAGGCTTTTGACAATGTTTATTGGAATAAACTCTTTCAAGTTCTGAAGCAAGGCAGGAGTAAAATATAGGGAGCGTAAGATTATTTACAACTTGTACAAAAACCAGACAGCGGTTGTCAGAGTTGAAGGGCATGAAAGGGATGCAGTGGTTGGTAAGGGAGTGAGACAGGGTAGTAGCCTTTCTCCAATGTTATTTAGTTTGTACATTGAGCAAGCTATAAAGGAAAGCAAGGAGAAATTTGTAGAAGGCATTAAAGTGCAGGGTGAAGAATAAAAACATTGCGTTTTTCCGATGACATTGTAATTCTGTCAGAGACAGCAAAGGATCTGGAAGAACAGTTGAACGGAATGGACAGTGTGCTGAAAGGTGCATATAAGATGAAGATGAACAAGAGCAAAACTTGGGTAATGGAGTGCAGTCTAAGAAAATCAGGTGATGCTGAAGGAATTAGGTAACGAAAGAATAAAGGAGGTAGAAGAGTTTTGTTACTTGGGCAGTAAAATAACAAATGCTGGTCGCAGTACAGAGGATATAAAGTGCAGAATGGCAATGGGTAGAAAAGCATTCTCGAAAAAGAGAAATTTGTTAACTTCGAATATTGATTTAAGTCTAAGGAAGTCCTTTCTGAAGGCATTTGTGTGGAGTGATGCCTTGTATGGGAGTGAAACATGGACGATAAACAGTGCGGACAGGAAGAGGATAGAGGCTACAGCAGAATCCTGAAGATCGCGTAACTAATGAGGAGGTACTGAACAGAATTGGGGAGAAAAGGAATTTTTGGCATACCTTGACCAAAAGAAGGGATCGATTGGTAGGACACATTCTTAGACATCAAAGAATTGTGAATTTAGCGTTGGAGGGAAGTGTGTGGGGTAAAAACCGCAGAGGAAGACCAAGAGATGGATACACTAAGCAGATTCAAACAGATGTAGGTTGCCGTTCTTATGTGAAGTTGAAGAGGCTTGCTCAGGATAATGTATTGTGGAGAGCTGTATCAAACCAGTCTCCTGACTGAAGACCACAACAACGACAACCATTCATCTGACATGAAAATTGAATAACCTAATTGGTAGAGGGGAAAATTCTCTACAACTTCTCTCTATTATGTTTTTTTTTTTTTTTTTTTTTTTTTTTCATATCTTGCATCATTGCAGAGATATTTGAAAAAAAATAACGGCGATTTGACGATGTATGTGTGGCTGTAACGCGTTCCCACTTTTTAGGTCGAACCTTTCAACCGATCGACACTAAATTTTACAGACATAATTGTTGGCTATCAGAGACCAGAACTTTGCTTTTTGAAATATTTCGGACAAGAAATACGTTAGTAATGCCAATAAAAACCGTTTGTAATATAATTTTAATTGCAAATAAACCTGTCATCTGGCGCGAAAATTGAATAAACGAATTTGTAGAGGAGAAAATTCCCTACAACTTTGTTCCCTTTCGTTTTTTTCATATCTCGTATCGTTTGAGACATATTTGCAAAAATAACGGAGCTTTGAAACCCTCCATTGAATTAACGAAAAACAGCCTTTCGTAGATGTCAAGTGACATTCCTCGCCCAGAACTCTCTCTGGCATACGCCATTTTGCGTTGCGTATTTGATGATTTTCTTATTGTAACTTACACGTTTCATTTCAGAGCAATGGTGCACTGAAGAATTAACGAAAAAAAGTCGTTCTTCGTACGATAACTGATATTCAAGTGTCTACAAATGCCATATTAACATTAGATAACAACGGCCATCAATTGTATGAGATTAAAGAAAGTAACTTCTAGTTGTTAGCCATAGCGTAGTGGGCAATGCGTTAGACTGCAACGCTCAAGGTCAGTTGTTCGGAAGACGCCACTACCTAATTTTTTTCCCCTAAAGGGTTTCAGACACTCATATTAATTATTTTTTTAGTATTTAGATTACCATTTTGGTCCAAAATGTTTGCAAAAACTACAAATCTAAATTGGGCCGTAAAACACGCCAGCGCAATTTTTTTTTTTTTTTTTTTTTTCTTAACAACTTTGTCTACGTTTTATACTTACGCTCGTTGCTTTGCGCGGACAGCGGTGCTTATCTCCTTGCCGCCGCACTGTTTGAATAACCGTGGGATCCGGCTCCATCTTATGATGTTCAACTGCCGCCGCCCCCATACTTAGCCGTGTTCACGTTAAACATTAAAAAGTCACAAAGTATAAATAAACCGTTCATACAAGATTTTCTGAACATCAAAGAATACGATTTCATTCCAACCAAATTATCTGCGATCTATTTCATAATACGGAAGTCCTGCAACACTACAGAAAAATTTCTGTACCGCTACAGGCACTATTAATCTGCAGATATTGTTTATTAAATTGCCAAAACAAGGGAAAAAAAGACTAAATGTGAAAAGCGCAGCTGATGAAAACTATAGTTTTAATTTCTATTTCAGCACTATTTGTCGGCATAGTCCTTCTGGAGTAATGTTCGGAATACGTAGATCAACTGAAAGCACATTTTGAAACATGAGCTTTTCAATAAGAGAGATCTAGCGTGAAAAAATATTTTGTTTGCCAATTGACTACAAAGAGGGTGAAATTGTATTTCTGCAGTAACATTCACGATAACTAGAGCAACTCGCATAAGGAAATCCTTTTCAAAAGATGGGGGCTAATAGAAAATTTAGTTTCTGTTTAATTTCTGCTTGTATTTAAATTTAAATATGTGTATTTCTGGAGCAAAGCAACACAGAAAAACAAAAGGTATTTAAAAGTTGGCTTACTTCCCTGTGGTCGAAAATTTACTCACTTTCCGCCTTAGCCACATGCTGCGCTTGAACTAAGGGCTCCAAAGTCCGAAACCTGATCTGGACGTACAGATTTAATAGCGTTAAATGATGGTGCGAATCAAATTAGCTCATTTCCCAACTTGGACATTTCAAATTTCTTAGCAGTTCGGGTCTGAATCTGCTAACTCCCCAATACCTTCAGGTAATTTCACCAGTTGATAGATTACTAACGCCTTATCTTGATGTCAGAGAGGTCGAAAATACATGGTACAGCAATAACGAAGATAATTAGCCTGCATAATCTTCACAAGTCTTCTACATTTACAGTAGTTGTAACTGACGACCCCCCCCCCTCCCCTCACAACCCCAAAGCAACGTTGCACATTGTTTTCTCCTGGCCTTTCGAATATCCCCCGTGATATTCTTTCCAGAGGTCCTCATAAGGTTGACAAGACTTTCCTCTGGGCCCCACAAGAATAAATCAAGTGAAATGAGATCAGGCGGACGTGCTGGCCATAAACGCCACCTCCGTTTGCAGTCCAAATGGGCAGGGGATGTCTGAAGCAAGTGGTCAAGAACCACCACGTCGAAACCACAACCGGTGATGACTAACAAGTGGGATTTATTCCAGGAAGCAGGCTTGTCAGTGGCGTTTCCAGGATTTTAGTCAGTGAAGAAACTGACTACAGCTTCATAACAGCCGCGGTGGAGTAGCCGAGCGGTCTAAAGCGTCTCGCTGCGGAGCGCGCGGTTGCTCGCCGTGGAGGTTTGAGTCCTCTCTGGGGCATAGGTGTGTGTGTTTGTCCTTAGGTTAGTTTAGCAAGGTTTAAGTAGTTTGTAAGCTACGGACTGATGACCACGCAGTTTAGTCCGATAGAGTTACAAACATTTGAACATTTTGAGCTCCATAACTTCCCCCTCCCATGGATTCGGCACCAGGCTTTTTTGTATCTCTGATAAACACTGCACATATAGTCCACCGTCAGAGATAACTGTAAGATTTGAAATAACTTTCACCTCCGTCGTCTTAGCTCCGATGGCACTTGCCTCACATAGGTTCATTTTCCTTCTACGGCATCAATGAAAGTTGGAAACGTCATCACGGTATCACACAGGCCACAGTAAACTTTAAGATCCTCATAATAGTTGGCATTATCAGGCAATTATGAAGGCATAAGAAATGCAGGCCTTTCCAAACGAAGTTCTTCTTCTTATTGTAGCCACACATTTGCAGAGCCTCAGCTGCGTTCGCTGCTTCTTCAACCAGCTCTCCAAAGTTGTTGATGCCAGTCCATATTTTGATATTCTGTGATTATGTGGGCTTTCTTCCGCCTGCTGGGCGCTTTCCTTCTATTCTGCCTTCTAGAATTAACAGTAGGTCATATTTTTTTCCTCTCAGAAAGTGCCTCAGGTACGATGTATTTTCTTTTAATTATTCCAGTTAGTTCTCTATTCATCCCGACTCCACTCAGGACTTCAGCATTGGTGACTTTCTCAGTTCATGATATCTCTTTCGCTATAATCTCTTTGCGAAAACTACCTTAATTGGCCAAGTTTCCACCCCCATAGAGTAGGATGGGGATAACGTAGCATTGTACCACCTTTATTCTCAGTTGCCGCGGTGGAGTAGCCGAGCGGTCTAAAGCGTCTCGCTGCGGAGCGCGCGGTTGCTCGCCGTGGAGGTTCGAGTCCTCCCTGGGGCATGGGTGTGTGTGTTTGTCCTTAGGTCAGTTTACCTAGGTTTAAGTAGTTTGTAAGCTACGGACTGATGACCACGCAGTTTGGTCCGATAGATTTACAAACATTTGAACATTTTTTTATTCTCAGTTGGAGTGTCGTGTCTGTGTATATCAGAACATTTCGTAGCTTCCGGGGCGTTACTTTGGCAATCCCACAGCGAATCTTAATTTCCTCGTGACCATCAAGCTTAGAGATTACCACAGATCCCAGATATGTAAATTTGGTATCTTTGTTGATTTTATTGCCATTAATGACAAGAGGCTCGTTTTGGCCAGTGGTTCTTTCACTTCACAGCCATTTAGTTTTCTTGGTATTTATTGCAACACAAAAATACTGACCAGCTTTATTTATTTCTGTAAGTGTTTTCTGTAGTTCAGCTACGGATGGGGCAAACAAAGGTGTGTCGTCAGCATACAGTTAAGTTCCACATCTTTGCTCCAATTACTTTTATACCAAATAATTCAGAGTCTTGAACGGAGGGAAAATTTTTGTCCAAGTACAAATTGAACATTAATGCAGATAGTATACAGCCATTTCAGTCATGAATGGACACAATTTCGGGATTTTGAAAATCATAGATTATCATGAACGAAATTTTAAAAAGTGAGAATTTCTACTAATGCAAGCGTTGGAACTTAAATAGTGCCAACTATTTATTCACAACCGATACAAAAGTGTTACATGTTTGCAAAGGTTACTGTCCTTCAAAGTAGTCACCAGCGTTGTGTAGAATCTTTTGCCAGGGATGTGGTAATCATAGCATACCGTTAGCAGAGCCTGTACTGCTGATGGTGGGAATAGAGCGGTCTACTGTCTGTCGAATCTCTGGAACAGTTCTGAAGTGAATGCAGCGAACTGGTTCCTGCATCTTTGCAATCAAATAATCAAAGTCATAAGGACTTAAGTCCGGGGAGTCTGTACTTGGGCCGGCCGCGGTGGCCGAGGAGACTACGGCGCGTCAGTCACGGTCTCCACGGCCACTACGGTCGGGGGTTCGAATACCCCCCCCCCCCCCCTCGGGCATGTATATTTGTGCCGTCCTTAGTGTTAGCTAGTTCGTAAGTAGTTTGTAATTTTATGGACTGATGACCCCGTAGTTAAGTCCCATAAGCTACACAAACATTTGAACTTTTTTGATACTGTACTTCCCAGTTCCATCGACCGAACAGAGCAGCCACAGCTTGCGCTGAATGCACCCGCGCATTGTCATGCGTGGGTTGCGCAGAAAGTGTCGCCGCTTCTTTCGAAAAGCTGGTCGCAGGTGATGCTCCAAAAACGAGCACTAGTACTGTGCACTGACGATCTGCCTCAGTTTTCCGGCCTTCGTTGAAGGCTTTTAGCAACGTGTCACTGTTCTGTACGGCAATGCCGATTCTCCGCACGCCTCTTGAAGATCTTGTTGACACTGTACGACTTTTGGCATATTCAATCTTCATCCTACTCTCTTTCTAAAACATAGTGACACCTTTACGTTAGACCGCTTGCTCAGAAGTGACTGCGTTTCCCTCGATTTTGCGCACGTTTGTGTTGTGGGACGGGCGTGTCCATTTGCTCGGAGATAAGGTAGGTACCGGTATGTCAAAAAATGTGCTATCACTGGCAATAATAGAATCCTTTGTATAGTGTCTTCACAGCAGTGTTGCCACTGTTTAAGTTCCAACCTTCGTATTTGGGCTGCAGTATCTTAAAATGGTATGAACTCTAGATAAGGTTAGTCTAGATTTATATGATTATCTGATAATACAGTTTCAAACACAAATAAAACAATCTATGAATTAGTAATAAAGAATTGACTGTCATGCTAAAAACGACATAATTCTCGATGTTCTTCATAATAGGAGGAAAGTTTCCTTTATTTTCACTGTCAGATTCCACAGAGCAAGAATGTCATGCGAGCAAGTTTAATTTTATTTTCAAGCAATGTATTTGGTAGCCTTCCCCGTTCATTCATTATCACATTTTAAAATGGTTGCCTGACCACCAAAGCCAGTGCTGGTGCTGGCACAACACCACTGCATAAAGTGAATCATTCAGAGCACACACACACACACACGCACACACACACACACACACACACACACGTCCGCTGATTTAGTTGTGCGTGTCTGTCTGTCACGCGGTACGACTCGTGTGATTTGGTTTACAAGCGGAGGATATCTTAGGTCAATGAGGAAAGCACCGTAATCAACGTGACCGGGCGCCTGATATGAATGGCATTGTTTTCGTCCTGAGGTTAACAGCCAACTCAGTGCACAATCTCCAATGGAACGGGTTAAAAGCTGAAAAACACGGTATTTTCCATCACCGGCAATAGCTCTAAATTTTATGCAGTGAAGTGTTAGCAGGAGAGATACCTACGCCTTCATTTCTCCATTTCTCAAGGTACTAGCCTTAATCCTGGTCGTTGGTGGTAAAAGGTAGCGAAGTAAGGACGGGGCTTAATTATTGCTGATTGTTATACGAGTGGACGAAGAGCAGACAATACAGCACAGTGGCGACACCGCCTCCTGTGGAAGTTGTCACCGACTGACTGACTGCACTCGCGTTCAGTCGGTAGGAAGGCCGCCGAAAGACTGACGTTCGGGTTCTATTATTTGTACTTTATTAACGAAATAGTTACTTTATATTTGTGTTCCACACACTAGTAAATCATCAAGAGGCATGACTGTAAAATATACTGCCGGAACAAAAATTATTACACCTGGAAAGACAACGTCGATTTCCACGTCAGATACCAAATGCGGGACTAAGATGTACAGATAACGGTTTCAGCGTCGTCCGCCAGCAGGTAGCGTAGTGTCGTAGTAGCCAGGCCGCCTTTTTGTATTTACAGCCATAAGACTCACAAGTAACCTACGGAAGTGTCACTCATGGATTTTTCTCAAATTTGGATATGTTATACGAAAAACTAAGAGACACGTATTATTTTTAGTGGCGGTAAAACATATTTAAAGGGGTGAAACGGTCCCCTCCGAAATAGCTGAAATGGAAAAACTGCGATTACTTAGAGATTAGTGAAGTGATTTTAATGAATTCTGTTATCTCTGTATATAAAAGGAAGTGTCCCGATTGACTGACTGACTGACTCATCATCGCCCAGCCCAAACCACTGAAGATAGAAACTTGAAATTTGTGGAGGGTGTTGATCTTACTCTTTAGGCGTCATTTAAGAAGAGAATTTTCGATTTTCCTTCCGTTAGGGGGTGAAATAGGGGATGAAACGTTTTTTGAAAATACGTAATTATTTAGGCAATTTTGTAGCTAGAACTACAAAATTTCGGATTTTAATTCAGGGTTCGAATTTAAAAGACATTTTAAATTCGGCATTTTTTGAAATTCGACAAATGAGTGGGTAAAATAGGTGACGCAAAAAAATTGATTTTCAAAAACATGTTACTGTTAACTCAAATTTTAAGCTACAACTACGAAACTTCGGATATGGAATCTTGGTCAGAAATAAAAAAAAAAAAAAATAAATAAATAAAATAAAAAAAACACGAGTTTCAGAATTTTTGGAAATTCAACAAGTAAGAGGGTAAAATAGGGAATGAAAAATTCTTTTTGAAAACACGTTGCTATTAAGATAATTTTGAAACTAGATCTGCAAAATTTGATATTTGATTTGATGGCTAGAATTTAAAAAATACGTGTTTCGGTATTTTTGGAAATTCAACCATCAAGGGGGTTAAATTGGAGAGGGGGTGTTTTTCGAAAATGTTGCTATTTAGGCAAATTCAACCAATAAGGGGGTAAAATAGAGGAAGGAAAAAATTGATTTTCAAAAATATGTTGCTGTTAACTAAAATTTCAAGCTATAACTACGAAACTTAAGATATGGATTCTTAATCAGAATTAAAAAGAAACAACTGGTGCAGGCCAACCGGCCTACGCATGCGAAGCAGCGGGGATTCAGCTAGTCTCTATATATAAAAGGCCATGTCCGGACTGACTGACTGACTGACTGACTGACTGACTCATCATCGCCCAGCCCAAACCACTGAACATAGAAACTTGAAATTTGTAGAGGGTGTTGATATTACTATGTAGGCGTCATTTAAGAAGCGATTTTTCGATATTCCGTCCGTAAGGGGGTGAAATAGGGGATGAAATGTTTTTTGAAAATACGTTGCTATTTAGGCAATTTTGAAGCTAGAACTACAAAATCTTAATTCAGGGCTCGAATTAAAAAGACACGTGTCTCGGCATTTTTTGAATTTCAACCAATAAGTGAGTAGAATAGGGAACGCAAAAAATTATTTTCCAAAATATTTTGTTGTTCACTCAAATTTTAAGCTACAACTACGAAACTTCGGATATGGAATCTTGGTCAGAAATAAAAAAAAAAAAAAAATAAATAAATAAAAAAAAAACACGAGTTTCAGAATTTTTGGAAATTCAACAAGTAAGAGGGTAAAATAGGGAATGAAAAATTCTTTTTGAAAACACGTTGCTATTAAGATAATTTTGAAACTAGATCTGCAAAATTTGATATTTGATTTGATGGCTAGAATTTAAAAAATACGTGTTTCGGTATTTTTGGAAATTCAACCATAAACGGGCTTAAATTGGAGAGGGGATGTTTTTCGAACATCTGTTGCTATTTAGGCAATTTTGATGTTAGAACTACAAATTTTCCGATTTGGATTCGGGGTTCGAATTTAAAAGCCACGTGTTTCGGTATTTTTGAAAATTCGACCAATAAGAGTGTGAAATAAGGGATGCAAAAATTGATTTTCAAAAATATGTTGCTGTTAACTCAAATTTCAAGATATAACAACGACACTTAGGATATGGACTCTTGATGAGGATTAAAAAGACAAGAGTTTCGGTATTTTTGGAAGTTCAACAACTAAGGGGGTAAAATAGGGGATCACAAATTCTTTCCGAAAACACATTGTTGTCAAGACAGTTTTGAAGCTAGAATTGTTCGTTAGAATTTAAAAAATACGTGTTTCGGTATTTTTGGAAATTCAACCATAAAGGGGGTTAAATTGGAGAGGGGATGTTATTCGAAAATCTGTTGCTTTTAAGACAGTTTTGGAGCTACAACCACATAAATTGGTAGATGTTTTCTTGGTCAGAATTAAAAAGATACGTGTTTCGGTATTTTCAGAAAATTAGTCATTTAGGGGGTGAAATAAGGGATAAAACGTGATTATCAAAGTACATTACTCCTAAGCGAATTTTGAACCCAGAATTACAAAAATTATTTTTTCATACTTGGTTGGAATTTAAAAGAGAAATGTTGGAGTATTTTTCGAAATTCAACTATTAAGGGGTGCCATAGGGGGCTACAAGTAGTAAAAACAAATGTTCAAATGTTGGTAAATCTTATGAGACTTAACTACGGGGTCATCAATCGCTAAGGCTTACAAACTAATTAAACGAACTTAGACTAACATATGCTAAGGACAACACAAACACCAATGCATGAGGGGCGAATCGAACCCCCGACGGCGAACAACAGTGCGCACCTCAGCATGACACCTCAACACGCACGGCGCTTCTGCCGCGGCTACAAGTAGTATCACAACATTTGATTATGGTAGTACTTAAGCTATATCTATGAAAATTGATATTAAAAGGGAGAAACAACTGGTGCAGACCAACCAGCCTACGCATGATAAAAGACGAAAATAGGTCTAGGTATAATGGAAGAGGAGTGAAATTTTGGGGATCCATTACCACGAAGGAGACCAATTTTTGCTACAAAAATTTCACTTTGATTTGATCGAATTAGAATCTATTATGGAAGGGTAATTAAGAAACAAGTATTTTTAATATATAAATATTTGACAGGTAAAGAACCCTTATATTAAAGTAGCTGAATCCGAAAACTCTACAACGTGCTTCAGTAGAGAGTAACTCGACATGCGAGTTTCAAAATACTCTAAAACTTGTTAAAAATAATTATTGGTTTTAACCGCCGGCGTTCGCGACGAGGCGCGTGGAATGTACACGACCAGATTTACGTCTCTTCCTGCTGCTTGATTAGGGCGGGTCCTCTTGCCTCTCAAGTGCCTGGACACGGTTCGTTGTTTGAACGCGGACGTAGAGGCAATGAAATATAAAAAATGTAGATTTACAAGTTATTTCACAGGCAGTATCAAACGAGCGTCGCAATATAAGGGTCGTTTAACCATCAAATATCAATTTTTGCAGATCTAGCTTCAAAATTGTCTTAACAGCTACGTGTTTTCAAAAAGAATTTTTCATTCCCTATTTCACCCTCTTACTTGTTGAATTTCCAAAAATACTGTAACTCGTGTTTTTTTAATCCTGACCAAGATTCCATATCCGAAGTTTCGTAGTTGTATCTTAAAATTTGAGTGAACAGCAACATATTTTTGAAAATCAATTTTTTGCGTCCCCTATTTTACTCCCTTATTGGTTGAATTTAAAAAAATGCCGAAACACATGTCTTTTTAATTCGAGCCCTGAATTAAAATCCGAAATTTTGTAGTTCTTGCTTCAAAATTGCCTAAATAGCAACGTATTTTCAAAAAACGTTTCATCCCCTATTTCACCCACAGAGTAATATCAACACCCTCTACAAATTTCAAGATTCTCTCTTCAGTGGTTTTGGCGATGATGAGTCAGTCAATCGCTGGGCGATGATGACAGTCAGTAATTCCGGACATTGCCTTTTATATATAGAGATAACAAAATTCATTAAAATCACTTCACTAATTTCTAAGTATACGCGTTTCTTAATTAGTTTTCGTTCTGAAGTTTTAATAGAGTCTACTTCGATTAAATCGAAATTAATTTTTATAGGGAAAAACTTGGTCTCTTTCGGGGTAATTGGCCCCATAATTTTCACCCCTCTCCAATACACCTAGGCCGATTTTCGTTTTTTATCAAAAGGTACTTTCATAACAAAAATCTTTAAAATCGCTTCACTAATTTCTAAGTTATCGCAATTTCTGCATTTTAGCTCCCATTGTGGAGGTACCGTTTCACCCCTTAAATATCTTTTATCGCAAAAGAAAAGTGTTCCTTAGTTTTTCATGTATTATAACATATCCAGATTTGAGAAAAGTCGGAGAGTGACACTTCCGTAGGTTTACTTGTCAGTGTGATATCAACGTTTGACGGAAACATGCGCCACACGTGCTTCCTACAGCAAACTAAGCGATTTTGAAAGGGGTAAAATGGGCCTCCGAGTGGTGCAATCATCCTATTTTGGAGTACTGCTGCGCTTAGGTGCTGTATTAAGTCTGGATAAAATATGTAAAACGGCGTGTTGTGGAATTCCTCTCCAGTTTTCCTTAGGGAGAGCACAAATAAGAAGAGCTACCACGTGTAAAAGATGATTATAGAATAATTTTATTATTATTATTATTCACGTAGCGAATTGCCGAATGTCGCTTTGATGTTGGCCTTCCTTTGTGCCCAATTTGTTCCAGCCAATCTGAATGAAGTCACTTTCTTTCATCAGAGCACGATGATCCAGTGCGTTTTCTACTTTGCCGATGATAAACTTTGCAATCAAGTATCTTTTGATTGTATGTTTTTCTACCTGTAACATCTGCCTGAGCTGTACCGGCTAGTTTAACATCCTTAATCGCAGCGATACATTTAATTGACTCAGTTTTGACCTTACTCCTATTTATGTAGAATATTAGGATTCGTTTTGTCAACCTAGTGAGTGCCATTCTTTTAATGTGCCCATAAAATTTAAGTCTAAGTCTTCTCACTTCACCATGTTCATTATTATTCGGTTTCCTTATTATTTCTCAGCCTATAAATTTCTCCATTAGCAATTCTGCGGCCTAATATTTTCGTTATAATGTTACTTTCGAATTTATTCAATATCCGCCTTTGTATTTAAAATTTAAGTTTCTGCTCGAGAATCACAGTCAGGTTTCATTACAGTTTTGTGATGCCTAAGTTTACTGAATTTATAAGGAGATTTTTTATTATAAATATTATGAGTTAACCTAAGTGCAGCTGTTTTCGTGTATGATTTCCCTCAAGTATTTAAAGGGAGAAAACCTTTTTATTTTTCCATAGTTCGTGTTCATTGATTTTGGTGCTTGTTTGTTACATGTCCAAATACTAGGCTTTTTCAAATGATATTTGTAGTTAATTTTTCTGTCAATTCTCTAAGAATTTATATTTGTTTTTGTATTGAGGTAACATCCTGTGTTTTCTCAATTTGTCAGATATGTCCTGTTGGTTGGGTGGTCTCTTTTATTGTGTTATTTATAGTGTTATTTATTCGCTGGTTCTGAACAGAATAATAGTTTTTCAAAATAATTTCCAACACCTTGCAATTTTCTAGGTTGTTAAGAGCCAAACCGCCATTTTCATTTGTGAAGTAAAGACTTTGAGAATGGTAACCAGTTCGTCTTTTTTATGCTTTATAATAGCTTTTAGTATTCTTCCTTTAGAAGTCTTTATCGATTTTTAAAAATTGGGCATTTTCGTAGTTTCTTTTAGTCTATAGGATCAATTGAGATATTTATTTTTTCAAAGTTAGGAAAGTGTTGTAGGTATCTTGAATTTTAATATTATTCCAATTTTTGAATGCCTCATTCCTAGATTTAGCTGCTGTTTCACAGTCCATATTCCACCCAAGGGTATTTCTCCCCCATTCGTCTTTCGAAGTGGAGTTAAATTCTGTACTGTTTTGGTGTATTTTCCTTCTGGATTTGCCTTTTGTTTGAATGTTTTGGGAAGTTAGTTTGTTAGAGTTAGGGTTATTTTAGCAGTGTCATATTTTGGAATAACATATTTGTTTTGTTTTTGAGGTTGAAGTCTTATTTTTATTTATTTGTTTATTGTTATTTATTTATTTATTTTCGAAGGGTTCTTTTTAAATGATTATAAAATTTTGGCATTTTGAACAAGTATTTTGCCATTTTGTTTTGTCTATTTATGTGCAGGAAATCCCCAGCTTATATTTTTTCACTTTACTTAATTGAACATTAAAATTACCCATTAAAATTCTATTATGGTTTGAAAGAATTTTGACGATGATGCTTTCTACATTTCCCAGGCTTCGTTAACTTCTCAAGATGTGTTTATGGTTATACTCACTGACTGGCATATGGGTATTAGTGTATATGCTCCAGTTGCGTATTTAAACGTAATTGTCATTCTTCTTCAGCTTGTCCCAGTTCAGGGGTCGCTGTTCCTGATTCTTGCCTTCCATTTCTCTCGCTCCCACGTGTCCTTCCGGCTCAGTCCCTTCTCTCTTAGGTCTTCAGTGATGTAGTCCCTCCATCTTCTCTTTGGTCTGCCTCTTCTTCTCTTGCCCTCCACTTGTAACTCCATTGTTCTCTGCAACAGGTGTCCCCATCCCTTCTCATCACGTGCCCGTACCATTGTAGTCTTCATTCCTGGGATTTCTTCGATGCCCCCACTACACTTGTCTGCTCTCGAATAAGATCATTTCTTATTTTGTCCATCCTCGTTTTCCCCATCATCCACCTCAGCGTACGCACCTCAGCCACATATAATTTCTTCTCCTGCATTTTCTTTAATGGCCAGATCTCTCTACCATAAACATAGCTGTCTCGCCACCGATTTAAAAAAAAAAAATCCTTTTTTCTTAGGTTTTATTCTTTTCTCGCAGAGCACACCTGTCACTCTTTTTCAGTTCGTCCATCCAGCCTGAATCCTGTGGCTTGCTTCCTTATCTAAATATCCTTTACTGGTTACGTAGGAACCAAGGTACTTGAATTATCCAACTCTCTCCAACTGATCATTTACCAACATAATTTTTCCATTCCTTCCATCTGCACCAAACCACAGATATTCGGTCTTCTTCCTGCTAACTCTGAGTCCTCCATTTTCCATTTTCTCCCTCCATCTCTCTGCTGTTCATTCTACCTTCTCTTTGCTCTCCTCCACTATCACCACCTCATCTGCAAAACTACCCGACCATAAAGACAGGTGCTGCACTTCTTCTGCCAACACATACATCACTGTATTGAATAGGTACGGACTTAGTACTGACCCTTGTTGCAGTACAACCATGATAGGGAACTTCTCAGTCACTACTTTAGAGCATGGACTATCATGCATTTCTTTGACCAGTCGAACATACTTTTCTGGCACACCCATCACTCTCAGGCTTGTCCACAGTACACATCTCGGTACTCTGTCAAACGAGTACGCCTTCTCCAGGTATATAAACACTAGGTGTAGGTATCTTTGTCGCTCCCCATAATTTTCCCTCAGTTGTTTCAGGATAAATGTTGCACCCATTAAAATGATCAAAGGTTTGTATAGCTTATGGGACTTAACTACGGGGTCATCAGTCCCTAAATTTACAAACTACTTATGAACTAGCTAATACTATGGACGGCACAAATATCCATGCCCGAGGGGGGATTCGAACCCCCGAGGGTAGTGGCCGTGAGCCTTTCCATTTTTCATTCTCCCTAATGCTTCAGACACTGCCACAAGAACTAAAGAATCTTAGCACTAACCCACACGCTTTCAAATCTGTATTGAAGAGTTACCTCATGGCTCACTCATTTTATTGTGTCGAGGAACTCCTAGAAAAATTAAGCTAATTCATTTTTTTTCTTCATTGACTCTTTTCACTTAGTCTTAACAGTGTCGTGTGCATAGGACTACTTAAAAATTTTCTATTATCATTCTTGTGTTAAACTTTAAAAGTCGACCACTGTACGAAACAACAGCCTTGTTTTACCACTAAAATTAGAAAATAAGGTCCGTGTGAACTACCGGTTACTCCCTGCTATAAAGCCTTGTTCCCTGGCACAAACTGAGACCTGACTTGTTTCAAATTACTTCAATAACAGGAAGTTAATACTACAGTGGTCAATACACATACCAGCTCACACGTTATTGTACACAGACATTAATAAGCAAGCCACCACGACTAAAGTTATCTTAAAAATGGGGTTAAGAAAACATCTATGGCGCAAAGGAATTTTAATATAAGAAAAACTGGCATCTGAACTAGTTCTCAGCACTTGTGAAGAACAATATTAAATGAAGGAGGGAAGGTGATCTAAAATTATAATTTACAGTCAACTTACGGATTATGCTGAACTTAAACTTGTTTATTCAGATAAAAAAACAAGCAAAATGGGGAACCAATTTTGTTAATATAATAAAATGCATCTCTTACATGGATAAATGCGGACGGTGCCCAACCTAAATTATACATGATTTAACGCTACTAGTGGGCAAGGATTCACAAACAACACTCATTCTCTCAAACACACGCAACGCCACAGGGAAACTCACCAAAATCAGCGTGCTGAGACGAGGCGGAAGCAAACCCCGCTATCGTAGGCGAAATTCAGCAAGTAGGAGGTAGCAAAAAACACAATATACAAAACACATTGAAGCTGGCTCTGGTCTGTCGTGCCTGTTTTGAGATGGTGCGTGTGTATAGCCAAGTTAAATTACATCTGAATTGGACCGCGAGCAAACACGCTAACGGCGACACACGACTACGTTACATGAACGCACTCCACTGAAGGTGAAGTTGTTGAAAATCGGATTCATTATACAAAATCACGTTGGATTCTTAAGTTGCAGTCTGTCAGCAATCGATCTACGTACTGGTTTTATATGAGACGTGGCGTGAACTCAGGCGACTAGCTGCAAACCCCAGAAGTCGGAACTCGGACCCACGTGGTTCAGAAAACCGATAAGATTGAATAAATTCAGATTCCGAAAAATATAGAAAATAAACTACGGCATGCAACCCATAGAAATGCTTAGAATTGTATAAGCGAATGAAATACAGCTACACGCGATAGGGAGCGATTAGAAGAGACGGATGAAATCCAGTCTAAAAAAAAAAAACCACAAAAATGAAATAATTACACAGTCGGCAAAATAAAATAAGAATTACGGCATGCAACCCCTAGAAATTCTTAGAATAACATGAAGAAACGAAAGAAATGCAACTACACGCGATAGGGAGCGATTACAAAGACGGAAAAAGTCCGGCCTCAAAAAAAAAAAAACAAAAAAAAAAACAAAAAAAAAAACGCAAAAATGAAATAATTACACAGTCAGAAAAATAAAATTGAGAATTACAGCATGCAACCCATAGAAATGTTTAGAATTACATGAAGAAGCTATTGAAGGAGATTGTACAAGGCTCAGAGAGAATTACTGACAAAGACAGAATACGTACTACAAGTCGGAGAAGAAACGGCAACTTTAAAATAGGCGGGGAGAGAAGATCGCGAAATATTTGTGGAAATCAGAAGGATACCCGCATAGTTACTTGGCTGATGGGCATGGAACAAACAAGAGTGGAAGCTGAAGGCTTTGTTCTATGAACCAACCACGTGGAACACATATCACTCACAGAAGGAAACGATGAGAAGATTTTTACATGCACTGTATGAAATGAACATATCACCTATTAGAAATCGGGCCCCACAAAGCTATAAAGTATTTACACAGAGTTCATACACCGCCACATGATCGCAAAAGGTTTTAACATATCAGGCTATTATCAAACTGCAACTAGAATCACACACACCGCGTTTATCTATTGGAAATCACTGATTGAAAAACGAGAACACATTTCCGCACACTATCGGAGAAAATATTCCAAAAACTGATTCTAAATTCATGAATCTAAGTAAAACGCGCTAATCAATGAAACACTACCATCTCCAGAAACAAGAACAGAACCAACCTTACCTCACCAGACGACCAGAACAGAATGAAGATCCAGCGTTCATGAGGCGGGAAACTGCTACCGGTCGGAGGAAGCCACCGGAAGCCGAAAAAAAAACAAAAAAAAAAAAAAAAAAAAAAAAAAAAAAAAAAAAAAAAAAACAACAAGAAAACAGCGCTAGTGGGGACGGACAGCGAGATTTCCGCTGGAGGGAAGGATCGCTAACTAGTTCGCAACCAAAGGGTGTAGAAACCTCTTTGGTAGCTTCAGCAGCTTGCTCTGAGCCAGAGAGAACGATGCAAAGCGAGTTATCACTCCCCACATTCAGACAGCCATAGATTCTCGCACCCACTTATAAGTAAAACAATTGCACATTCTCACAGGGACAGTGGGGTAGCAGAGAAGCCGTACTTATGCCACATTAATTAATAATAATAAATTATTAACACAACAAAATTAGAAAAACCTAGCAATATTAACTAATATTCTAACACGTGAAATGAAAATACTATTCCTCAAGCCTTGAAAAGAGTGGGGTTCAAGTTTTAACAAAATGATAATCTAACAACATTAAATTATAACTTTACAGAAATATACAAAACATATATGGAAGACGACAGACGGTCGTCTTTCAACTTCATGTATTGACTTGTTCCATGACCTTGGAGTCTTTCTCCTCAATTAGGTCCAGTGGAGTAGAAAACCATATTATTATTATTATTATTATTATTACTTCCTCTCTAGTGATATCTAGCGTTAAATTTTCGTTTGGCGTTCCTGTCCTTTGATCTTTCCTTGGGTGCTCTTCATTCAGCAACTTCTGGAAGTAGTCGTACCATCTTTTTCTTATATCTGGCTCATTCCAAAGCACTTTCCCATTTCCATTCTTTACTGTCTTATATGTGTGAAGTCTTTTGATGCCTTATTTCCTGTCTTCGCCACCCTGAAAAGTCTCTTCACACCTTCAGGTGTACCCAGTTCCTTGTACAGCTCATCCGCTGCTCGTTCTTTGGTCATATAAACTGCTCTCTTTGCCTCCTTTTTCCTCTTGTAATCTTCACCATTCTCGTCAATCCTATAGTTATACTTATTTTTCGCCTGTTTCTTACTCCTTACTGTCTGTTGAACTTCCTCGTTCCACCACCAAGACTCTTTTTCCGTTGTAGGGTCCTTTCCAGATGTTTTCCCAAGAACTTCCTCTGCTGCTCTTATAATCACTTTGCTGTTTTTTCTTTCCACCAGTCACTGGCCGTCTCCCCCTGCACTATGTTGCCCAGGACAGTACTTTAAAAGCACTTCCATTTTTGGGTACTTAAGTTTCCACCATTTGATTTTCTGCTCACATCTTTGCTTGCCTTTCCTTTTTTGCTATTATTTCACAGTTAATTATTACTGGACGGGGTTGGTTTGTGACACATTCACCATTTATAACTTTACAGTTTTTCACTTCCACAAGGTGCATCCTTCTACACATCAGGTAGTCAATCTGAGTTCCCACTCTTCCACTCTTGCAGGTAACATACTTGTCTTCAGACTCTTGAAGGTGTTCACCACTGCCACATCACCTGCCACAGCAAATTCCATTATATTCTCAGAGTTTATGACTCCTACCCACGATACACTATCTCTCTCCCAGCTCTGCTTGGTCCAACATGGCCATTCAATTCGCCAACGATGACGCATCTTTCTTCTGCTGGTATTTCTGCCATCTCCATGTCCAGCTCATTCCAGAAGTCCTCCTTTTCTTCCTCTTGCCTGCTTGAGGTGCGTAAGCACACACAATGTTTATTGTGTCTCCTCCACTGTCTAGTCCAATGCTCATTATCTTGTCATTCCTCCTATTCACTCTAACCAGATGGTGATTACTATTTAAAAGTAACTGTCATTAGTCTGTTATTAACGGGTTTAACCTTCGTTATTAAATTTAAATTGTGTAGCTGTAGATACAACTCCCAATTGTGGTGCATTATTGAGTATTCTTTTAAAAGTTTTACTGATTACCGAAATCTATGTGTTACAGTACATCATTCGTATGTCGTATTTATATAAATAACTCGACAGGAGAAGAACCTAGCCTCGACATTGCATAAATAGTGGATCCAGGGGTTTAGAAAACTTGAAGTCAAACAAGGCAGAAGGCATAGTTAATATTCCATCGGAATTTCTAAAATCATTGTGACACTGGTAACAAACTGTTATTCAAGTTGGTGTGTGGAATCTAAGTGCCATCTCAATTTCGGAAAAATATAAAATTCCTCAGAGATCAAGGCTAGATAAGCGTGAGAACTGTTCCACAGTCAGTTCAACAGTCGGTGCATCCATTTTCTTGACGAGAAAACCGCACGTAAAAATTTAACAAAAAATTGAGGATCTGTTAGATGACGACCAGTATAGTTTTAGGTAAGTGAGGGCTAAGAAAGAGATTCAATATTTTTTACAATTTTATTCTGTGTTAAATAAAAGCTGGCAGTTATTGAAGCACCTGATTATTAATTACTACTATAAGTTTTCCTAATTATTAGTTTATATTACTAGGGCTTTTTATACGCAAACAAACCACTGGGTGGTTTCTGTACCCGTTTCCTTGTGTTGGATTGTGATTAGGTGCAAGAACATAGCTCAAAAGGCAAGAGAGCAACACGCATCGCTGCTTCCTTTCGTAAAATTCTCCATTTAGTCTGTCTCACTAGCAACGTTTAATGAAAAGTAAGTAGTAAGCAGCTATTGTTTGGCGCTTACTTGGTTTCAATATGGCGTCGAGCGCAACGCTTAACTGCACGCAAATCACAGGAGCTGCCCCCTGCTGTGTCCTCTCTGTTCTGTGGTAGGGTCATCCGCAGCAGGTGCCTAGTTGAGACGACCATACTAACCGCTGTTCATAGCCAACGAACGCTGGCATTTGGAAGCCAGTACAACAACTGGATGTCCACAGAATGGCGATAGGTTGTTCTTAAAGGTGAATAATAATGTTCTATGCTACATCAGACAGACTGCCAAAACTTGAATGATTGTCGCATTAATGTGACTGAACAGAGTAGGACCGCACAAATATACCATCATTTGATCAACGTACTAATTCCGAAATGGGGGACATAGCAATAGGTATTTCCGGTGTAGAGAAGCAGCTGAGAGAGCTAAATACGAAAAAGTCTGCTGGTCCGGATGGAATACCAGTTCGGTTTTACAAAGACTATTCTGCGGCGTTGGCCCCCTATTTAGCTTGCATTTATAGCGAATCTTTAATTCAGCGCAAAGTTCCTAGTGATTGGAAAAAAGCGCAGGTGACTCCAGTGTATAAGAAAGGAAAGAGAACTGACCCATACAATTACAGGCCAATATCGTTGACATCGGTTTCATGTAGAATTTTGGAGCATATTCTCAGTTCGAATATAGTAAATTTCCTTGAAACGGAAAAGCTTCTTTCCATGAATCAGCACGGATTTAGGAAACATCGTTCATGTGAAACTCAGCTTTCCCTTTTCTCACATGACATCTTGCGAGCCATGGACGAAGGGCAACAGGCGGATTGTGTTTTTCTCGACTTCAAAAAGGAGTTCGACGCGGTGCCACACTGCAGACTGCTAACGAAGATACGAGCTTATGGAATAGGTTCACAGATTTGTGACTGGCTGGAAGACTTCGTAAGTAATAGAACGCAGTACGTTGTTCTCGACGGCGAGTGTTCATCAGAGACGAGTGTATCGTCAGGCGTGCCCCAGGGGAGTGTGATAGGTCCGCTATTATTTTCTATCTATATAAATGATCTGATGGACAGAGTAAATTGTAATTTGCGGCTGTTTGCTGACGATGCTGTGGTGTATGGGAGGGTGTCGTGTGTAACTGACTGTAATAACATACAGGTTGTCTTAGACAATATTTCTAGTTGGTGCGAAGAATGGCAGCTAGCTCTCAATGTAGAAAAATGTAAGGTGATGCGCATTAGTAGAAAAAACAATCCTATACGTAGTGAGCTTCTTGATGCTGTCGCGTCGTTCAAATATCTAGGCGTAACATTGCAGAGCGATATGAAATCGAACGAGCATGTAAGGACAGTTGTGAGTAAGGCAGACAGCCAACTTCGGTTTATTGGGAGAATTTTGGGAAGATGTACTTCACCTGCAAAGGAGACCGCCTATAAAACGCTTGTACGACCACGTCTTGAGTATTGCTCAAGTATTTGGGACCCGCAGCAGATCGGTTTGAAGGAAGACATAGAGGCGGTTCAGAGGCGAGCAGCTAGATTTGTTACCGGTAGGTTCGACCAATGCGCGAGTCCCACAGAAATGCTCCGGCAACTCAATTGGGGATCGCTGGAAGAAAGACGACGTTCTTTTCGTGAATTTCTGTTAAGTAAATTTAGAGGGCCGGAATTTGAAGCTGAGTGTAGTACGATCTTGCTGCCGCCTACTTACATTTCGCGTAAAGATCACAAAGACAAGATAAGAGAATTAGGGCTCGTGCGGAGGCATATAGGCATTCTTTTTTTCCTCGTTCAATTTGGGAGTGGAATAGGAAAGGAAATGCCTAGTATTGGTATAGTGTACCCTCAACCACGCACCTTACGGTGAATTGCGGAGTATGTATGCAGATGTAGATGTAGATGTATTTTCCTAGCACATAGTCCTCGATTCAGTTTCAAAATGTTGAAATGTTTGTAAAGTCTATGGGACTTATCTAAGGGGTCATCAGTCCCTAAACTTACAAACTACTTATGAACTACTTACGAACTGGGACGGCACAAATATCCATGCCCGAGGGGGGATTCGAACCCCCGACCGTAGTGGCCGTGCAGACCGTGACTGGAGCGCCTCAGTCTCCTCGGCCACCGCGGCCGGCGATTCAGTTTGATTAAGATATTTTCATTCGGTGTTTATAACTTTAATTTCTATGCCATTGTTATTCCAATCCACGGTTTTCTTTTGTCGGATCACTATATTTCTATACTACGATTTCACTTGTTATTTGCATAAATTTCAATATAGCTTCGTAACCAAAAACACACATGTTAAAAAATAAAAAATAATCAAACCAGAACACCTTCAAAGACTGGAGATAGAAAGTTCAAAATTACAGGATATGTTCATTACTATCTTTTGAAGAAATGATTATTATTTCAGTCTCCTCGCTTTAGCATGTGTTCTGTTGACAACATCTACATAAATACTCCGCTAATCACATTTCAGTGCATGGCAGACGGTTCATCGAACCGCTTTTAAGATATTTCGTTACTGTTCTATTCCATAATCCATCCCCATGAACCATAAACATTCCCGAGTTGGGGTGGCTGGCGTGCCTCAAGGGCATAGATAGCCGTACAATAGGTGCAATCACAGCGGAGGGTTACCTGTTGAGAGGCCAGACAAACGTGTGGTTCCTGAAGATGGGCAGCAGCCTTTTCAGTAGTTACAAGGGCAACAGTCTGGATGATTGACTGAGCTGGCCTTGTAACATCAGCTAACGTGTCTTTGCCATGAAGATACTGCTAATGGATGAAAGCAGGGGAAACTACAGTCGTTACTTTTTCCGAGGACATGCAGATCTACTGTATGAATATAGGATTATGGTGTCTTCTTGGGTAAAATATTCTGGAGATAAAATAGTCCCCTATTCGGATCTCCAGGAGGTGACTACTAAGAAGGATGTCGCCATCAGGAAAAACGAAACATGCATTCTACGGATCGGGGCGTGGAATGTTCTGTCCTTTAATCGGGTATGTCAGAAAATTTAAAAAGAGAAATTTACAGGTTTAAGTTAGAAATCGCGGAGATTAGTGACGCTCGATGGCAGGATGCACAGGATTTCTGGTCAGATGAGAACAGGATTATAATTACAAAATCATTTGGTGGTAATGCAAGAGTAGGTCTGATAATGAATGAGAAAATAGGAATGGGGATAAATTTCTATGAACAGCATAGTGAACGCAATATCATACAAAAGATTCACACGAACGCAACACCGACCACGATAGTACAACTCTATATGCCAACTAGCTCTGCCGATGATGAGGAGATTGAAGAAATGTATGAGGAGATAAAACAAATTCAGACCGGTAATGGAGAGGAAAACTTGATTGTTGTGGGGCACTGGAACTTGATAGTAGGAAATGGATGAGACGAAAACGCAGTAGGTGAGAATGGACTGGGGGATAGCAATGAAAGAGGAGATCGCCTGGTAGAATTTTGTACAGAGATCAATTTAATCATCACAAACGGTTTAATCATCATTAAAGAAGGTTGTATACATGTAAGAGACCACTGGAAGAGAGCGCTGGAAGGTACCAGATCTACTTTATAATGGTAAGCCATAGGTATAGAAACAAGGTTTTAAACTGGGCTCCATACTCCGCCGAAGGTTTCAGGTCCCAACTGCAAGTAAACTGAACCTTTGAGATAGCTCGCGTCTTGCAAACTGGAAGGTGACTCGCTACAAGTAACACGATCTGTCTCAGGATATTTGTCTAGCACAGATAGCACGTAAATCCTGTTGGTAAAACGAACTGGGGAGGCCTCTCTATCGGTCTCTCGGGAAGTTTTTCATTGCCTGCCACGCCCTGGGGCGACTTCCATCGCGACCACGAGTGGGGTGTGTGCATGACTGCGAACAGTAGTGGGCTCGCCACAACCGCGGCCTATCGGAGGGCACGGTGGGCGTGGCAGACGTGCGTGTGGTTACCACGGCTAGCCCACAACAATGGTGCCGCCACTAGTCCTGATAACTTGACCTAAGGCTGGTGCCACTAGTCCTGATAACTTGACCTAAGGCTGGTGCCACTAGTCCTGATAACTTCATCTAAGGCTGGTGCCATCGACGCTTGTAAGGTATTAATTGCGTCCTGTTGCTTGCTGCTGCATTCACCTGGCTCCAAAGTACGTGTAGGGTGGTTGGTATCGGACGGACCACAGCACTGAACTCGTCATTCCACCGTATCCCACACTTTATTGATCAGCGACAGGTCTGGTGATCTGGTTGGCCAGGCAAAAGGTCCACACCAGGAAGGCACAACAAGTAGTCGTCTATTGTCATGCATGAAAAATAGCGTCTAGAGTGTCTTCCAGAAAGATGAGGCTGTGGGTCAAAGGATGTAATTACTTAGGTCAAACTTATCACAGTGCCCTGGGCACGAAGCAACTGTGACTTTTGGTTGTACTCAGTAGCATACCACACCCTAAGGCTTTGCTCTGGTGCCGTAAGTCTTGTGCGAATACAGTGTTTGCGATGCCTGCGGCGAATCAAAATGCGGCCATCATTTTCAAACAGGAACTGAATTGTACAAATCGCTATCTGATGCCATTACCATCTCCAGTGACGACGTTCCATACACCATCGCCGTCTAGCATGTTTCTACACATTAGTCAAAGGTAGGCGGAGAAATGGACGACGGAAGTGTAACCCAAGCCGCAATAAACAGCGAAGGGCTCTCACCCGCCTTGAGGCAGAGCTTAGGAGAACGCAAGTTTGTGCTTCATTGCCATTTGGTTGAGGTGTTTATCTTCTTGGGGAGGGGGTGGGGGGTTCGGGTACGATCTGCACACATGCGTTACAATGCCGAAACACTTGAACCCGCACGAGCGGATGGGCGCATCACATTCTGTCATGCCAATACTGTGCCCTATTTCAAACTCAGTGATTCGATGGTACGGTTTGCGCGTACGTCAGCAAGGCACCCTGCACATCTGCTCAAGTCACAGTTGTCTATTACCTTCGATTCGTAGTGACAAAGAGAGCTGCTGGCAAAATTTACCGTTTGCTGGTATTGCGCCGCGATGTCGATGTCTACCTAAAACCCGTGGGTCGACATTGTTCAAACTTCATTTTCTAATCACCTCTGTGTAGAACATGAGTGTACGATATCGAGTTACCGCTATATAAGAGAATCACATTGTAGAAACGCTGTGAGCAAATGACAGAAAGACTACTACAATATGGCCTAGAGTGTGAGGTCTCCACGCTGAGACGTAACGGTGGAGACACTTTTATTTTTTTTTTTATTTTTTTTTTTTTATTTTATTTATTTATTTATTTATTTTTTTACGCGTCTTTGTCGTTCGTTTTTCAGCTTGTTCCAGTATACAAATGTTTGTAAATCTATGGGACTTAACTATGCTTACAAACTACTTAAAGTAACTTATGCTAACAACTAGGCCCATGACCGAGAGAGGACTCGAACCTCCGACGGCGAGCAGCGGCGCGTTTCGCAGCTACGCGCCTCAGAATGCGTGGCACTCCACCGCGGCTATTCCAGTATGATCAGTTACAACATATAAAGAGATACCTGACGCGGCAGTAATGTTAAGCAGAGTTAGGTCAACAAAATTCAGGACGTTTAATCTCGACTTTGTTGTACGGCATCACGAATCTAAAAATGAAGCTTCCGTTTTTGTCTATTTTCCATACACTGGCGGTGACTGCGGACGTGACGAAATTTCGGATGATATAACTGGACACTGCCGTTATCTCCCTGGTGGCAGACGTGCTGTCCTCCCGCCTTTAGAGACCCCCTGGTGACGTAAGGATCGGCCGGGTGGCCGTCGTTACAGTTAAACTGGCGGAAGATAGCCGGGCAGCAGCGGAAACCTCAGTAGATATTATTACCGCCGTCTGCCCGACGTAATCGCGTTGTAGTCCACTTATTACTCACTTCTTTCCTCCTTCATTAACGACCGACTCCCAGCAGCCGCACGTACTCTCTAGCGTAATTTTATATCCGTTACGAAACTAATAAAGCGCCCAAACGAAAATAAGTATCTGTTGGTCACGTTTTCTGCGTCCATATTGCAGACGAAAGTAGTGGATGTGGTAGAAGGGGGCAGGGGAAAAATCGATCGATACTTTTATTAATGAGGACATCTTGAGCACTTGCCGCTATACACTACATTATAATATGAAGGGGTCTGGTAGCCTAGCTACACACGATCACTTAAAACTAGTGTACACTCGAGGCATAACCATCGGATCGAGCTTACAGTTTCGTATGAAACACACCAGTGAAGTCCCTGTTCTTTAAGGAATCCAACTGCCATGAATCCTTCACAAATGAATTGATGTATTAGATACTTGGCCACTAGCGCCGGTTCTCGGCGCTGCCCTGCTGTGTATTCATTCCTTTTTTCTATTAGTCGAACTCCTTGTTCCCCTTCTGTCTGCCGGCCGCAGTGGCCGAGCGGTCTGCGGCGCGCCAGTCACAGTCTGGACGGCCGCTACGGTCGGGGGTTCGAATCCCCCCTCGGGCATTGATGTTTGTTTCGTCTTTAGTTTAAGGTAGTTCATAAGTAGTTTGTAAGTTTAGGGGCCGATGACTCCGATGTTAAGCTTAACAAACATTTGAACCCCTCTGTCTACCGGTTTTTTCCCCTACTCACCCACTTCAGTTTGGTTTCCGTGCAGGTGAATCCTTATGACGTCATGATTTCTTAACGAACGTCAATCCACTTCATGTTCCCGTGGCGATAGTACCACAACCATAATACATATTTCGCGAAAAACAGATTTTGTTGCAAATCGAAGACTCTCTCCAAATCCCCAGAAATATGTATCATGGTCCAATATAATTTTCCAGATTCGTAAAGTGGAATATTAGGAAAGTGTCAGAGAAATGTATTGCAAATTTTGTTGCTAGTAAAGATTTAATAACGGGGACTAACGACCTTGTAGTTTAGTCCCCTATAAAACCCAACAACAACTTAATAGCTTATATCATGCATAGTGGAGCCGATTTTCGTGAGTTTCAATGTTTTTCACGTCATTTCTTCCGAAACAGTTGACGTACTAAGATACTATGTGAGCACTGTCTGACAAAATACATCGCGAATAGTGTTAATAGTAAATACGTAATAAATCGAAACTTCATACGGGATGGGGTGGCTTTTCATATTGAGCTATAAGTATTTAAACTGTCCGGGAAAATTTCTCGAGAATATAATTGGCAGTGTAAAAGTAGTGTGTGTGTGTGTGTGTGTTTGAATTGGTAAAAGTGTGTGTGTGTGTGTGGGAGGCGAGCGTGTTAAGAGATCTCCCCGCTAAAATACACAAATAAATGTTCTGTTTTAGTTTTGGTTACAAAATAATTTGACTAAGCAATACGACTTAGTACCTTCCTTTGCCCTGTTAGAATAAATTGCATGTGACATGGGATGCAATGATCTTACGTAAATGTGGTTTAGTTTGATGCGCAACGGATAACACTTTAAATTGTACAGTGGTTAATAAATTAACAGTAATTAAACTCGTACTTTGTCTGCACATTAATTTCGTGTGTGAGAAACAATGTGTGCAAATGAAATGTTCAGATATATTAGCGTGCACCATATACCAGTAGCCAGACTACAAGTGCAATTCGACTGCGAGAGCAAAGAAAAAGAACATGCTACTGCTGTGATAATTTTGTCAATTGAATAAACAGGATGTCAAACAAGGATATTTAAGATTAATTGGATACCCAAATCACTGCACTTGATAAAGTGCCTATCTGAACAACAATTACCATACTGATTCAACGTAATAAAAAATGTCCTACAAATCTGGTAAAAATTTCAAGTATCACTCACTGCAAATATTTCTTATCGCTTTACGTGATCTACTTCTCTTCTGATCAGACAAATCACTTTAACAATTACTAACATTAATTGACGTAATAATTTGAACTTTCATTAAGACTGAGAAAATCTCCAACTATGAACTTTACTGGACTTATGAACAAACTACTTCCTGCTCTCATTAACAGACCAATTTATCATGACAAAATCCCTACACTGAACTGTTCTAATTAGCACATAAATTTACAAACACAACAATTATGCAACACTATCATAAGAAACAATGATCAGTACGAATATCAATTCAAATTGGTGAAAGGAACGGGGAACTGGTAAAATGACTCAGGGTTAAATGATAAATGCAAGCTGCACTAAACAGTATGCATTAGCAAAAAAGACAAACACCAACTACAATAGATCACATACAGGCTAGCAGACATAACAATAGAAAAGTACACATTACCTTATCTGAGACAAATTAATTTCCATACAAAAATTACAATCTGCAGACTTGGCTGCGACTCTTCAAAACTGTCTGAAGTTTTACTCTTCGAGTCTAACACACAGACAAATTAACCCGACAGTTCCACGACTACTACTCATCGACTCAACTCTACCATAATCAGACATCGACTACTCTCCTCGACTCTCCTGCACGAAGGTCACACTACCTACTTCCTAAACGCAACAACTACGAGTGCAAGACACACTCCCAAGATAAAACAAAGTCATTGGTTTACAGCAAAGATATGAAAATAAGTAGAGTATGTTAGATCGATTAATGAAATGGTACAAAGTATTACATAAATTTGTTTTCTACAGAATTATAGCTTAGGTTTTTATAACAAAACATGCTCAAAGCTGTATGAGAGGCCAAAATTAAGGTAAAATTATTTTGCGTACTCCTTTCAAGTGTAGCAGTAATAATTTTTAACGTCATACGGAATACCGTAGTTTTACTGCAATGAACAGCTGAAAAATATCAAGAGATAAATTTCTTTCCTTTCTTCGTTTTTCTGGGGTTGTCAGCGAGAAAAAGTTACGCAAAGTTTGTTGGAACTTATTAACTTATCACACTGTGAATCTCTGGATGCTCATAGTCTGAGTAATTAGGGCCGTTTTTCTAAGTGAAAGCTCTATTTATTAGTTTCTTAATATTTTGACATATCTCACTCTTTATGACGCCATATCTCGTGAACTATGTGTAGTACAATGATCTAATTTTGCAGGTATCCTCATAATATACATAAATACTGCTTGAAACGTGTATTAGGAATACTGTTGGTAGTGAACACAAAGTACCTAACGTAGTGCGTTATAGTCATGTTAATTGCACGCTATCTTAAGCAACGTGTAGTTTTTTACGCACGTAACCTACAGTGGGGTGACAAAAGACATGGTACGCGTCCCAACACTGCGCGGACTTTTTTTCCCGTCGAAGTGCAGCAGCTCGACGTGGCATGGACTCAGCAAGCCGTTGGAAGTCGAAGTACGTTGAAATGTTTGTAAACCTCAGGGTCCAAATTGGTGAGGTCAGGGGTCCCCAGACTTTCAAACTACTTTAAATGACTTACACCAAGGACAACACACACACACTCACATATGCCCGAGGCTACGAAGCGAGCGGCCACGCGATCCGAAACCTGGCGCCCCTGACCACACGGTTATTCCCGCGCGGCGTTGGGAGTCTCGTTCGGGAATTTTCTCGTTGGCATCCACCATAAAATTATGAAAGGAACCAAGAGTATTGTTTATTATATTTTTGCTGTTCATGCTGACAAATTTCTGCATCGAATATGGCGTTTTAGAGCCGACACTATTCGTAGCACTGTTTGCAGGCAGTGTGCACAAACGCAATTGAAAATTATAACACTGGACGACGTATAGGTAATGAGGTACGGCGTAATAAAGATGTAGACTGAGGTGATAGTGATTTTCACAGACGCAGGTGGGGGTAGTGTCGTGTGCACAAGGTATCAAAGGGTGGCACATTGGCAGAGCTGACATTAGTACTTCGGTGATTCATCTAAAAAGTGTCCGTCATGGTACGGCCGCACGACGCGAATTCACAGACTTTCAATTCGGAATTTAGCTGGACGTCTGGGTCATAACATTTCAGAAATCATTAGGGAATTCCATACTCCGACATTCACGATGTCAAGAGTGTTGTCCCCTCGGGATGCGATAATAGGTTCTGGAGGTGACGGAGGTTGATTGATTGGTTGGTTTGGGGTTCAAGGGACCAAACGGTGGCGGAGGTTAGCAGTGCCTAGCAGAGATGTGGACATGGGACTGCAATTAAAAGCATTGATCAGTTCACATATACTTTCACTACGGATGAAAAGAGTCCTTTCAATAGCAAATGTGGCGGCTTGTATTCAGACTGCTGGCTTGCTAGGATGGCATTCTTCTGTTGAATCGTTGAACTTCCTGTACTGATTGGAACAATCATACTCCTTACTGACTGTCGTGGCTGTGGTGCGCGAGCTTCCTCCTTGCTATTCGCCGGCGCGCGAAGCAGACAGAGAGGTACCGAGACGGCGGGCGCCACCGGCGGCCGAAGTGCCACAGAGCGAGTTATCGCTTCTTCATGAAGCCGGCGTTGTGGCGAATAGCGACACCACAATAAAGAGAGTGGCGGGAAGAGAAAATCTCAGGCACTGCCGCTCCCAAAGGACACCGCAGTGACCGATAGCAGCGTCATTTGCTTGGAGTTGTCTCAGCTAAGAGACAAGGAGCCTGTGGCGGTGCGTCCTGTGTGTTCACTGGTGCTGTGTACCTCCGAAAAAAGCTTGTCGTGAAAAAATTAAGTAAATAAATAAATTAAATAAAAAAGTGTTTTTATACTATAATTCTTCGTTTCGTTCTTCTGTCAGATCATTTTATGTGCACATTCAAAGTATTTTTATCGCATGCGAAACGTTTTACGAATCTATCTTTTTTTTAAACTTTTCATTCCCGTTCATCATGGGATACGAGCGAACGGTTTCAGAGCTTTTGCCCTATTTCGTCTTGGTGTTACAGTTTATTTTTTAACATTCTTTATTTGGTTCTTTACTTACAACTTAAAATATTCTTAATACTACCAAATTAAGAAAAACTTAAAACTAACATTAATTATACATTAACTTAATTATTTACAGCTAAGATACGTTTTATTTTTGTGTATATACTTATATATTGACCTATGTAATTTGATAATATTTGAAATGCCATTGGTTTTTTCTTTCCCCAGGGGAATATGCTGTGCGTGTGGTAACTGCTTTTGTTGTATATAGGTCTTTTGTGGTCGTTATGTGGGTGGGAGGTGGATGGGGTCGGGATCTGGGTCCAGTGCCAAGAGATGCTGAGGAGTTTTCCTGTCTTCTATCAGCCACCTTAACTGCTGAGCTTTTTCGTGGAAGTTTATTTTTTCAGGGTATTTCAATATGGTGTTTTTAACTATTGTTCGAGGTGGGTAGATGTATTTGTGTTTTGGGTTGTTTGTATGCTTTGGTATTTTGGTGAGTATGGTGGACAGGTCTGGGCGGTTGGTCAGTGTTCGTTTTCCGTATCTGGCTCTTAGGTGGGCTAGTTTGGAGAGGAGTGACGTCGGCCTCTTTGTAAGCTTCTTGTCGGGGTGTCGTCGGTGGGAATCTGAGTATGCTTCTCAGTATACGTCTTTTGTCTGGAATAGTTTTTCAGTCTTCGTGTGAGTCATTCCGGCTAGGATGGCCGCTGCATACTCAAGGAGAGATCTTACAAAGGATTTGTACGTTACTACAGCTGTTTTGTCGGTACAACCTTGGAATTTGCCTTGCACTCTGCGTATGAGGGATTGTCTTTGTCTTACTCTGTTAAGTGTCTGATTCGCATGTTCGTCAAAGTTTAGGTATTTGTCGAGTGTCAGTCCTAAGTATTTTGCCTTGTCGGTAATGTCAAGTCGTGATCCCCAAAGCGTGAGTCGGATGTCGTCAGTTAGTTGGTTGCTCTTTTGGGGGATGTTGCGGTGTCGGAAGAGTATTGTTTGGGTTTTTTTGGCGTTCGGTTTAATTCACCACTTTTGCATCCAGTCTTGGAGTTTCGTAATGTAGTTGCTTGTCTGTCTGTTGATGGTGGAGGTAGTGGGTCCAGAGTTCCAGTAGGCTGTGTCGTCTGCATACAGTTGACTCGTTCCTTAGGTGTGGTCTTGATGGGTATGTCGGTGGTGTATAGAGAGTAGAGCGGGGGGGGGGAGATTATTCCCCCCTGTGCTACACCTGCTTGTGGAGAGAAAGGGGAGAAGTTTGCGTCGTTGATGTGTACTTTGCATTGTCTGTCTTGTAGTAAGGATTTGATAAGTCTAACTGTCTTGGGGGGGAGGCTTGTCTTGAGTAGTTTGTATAGAAGTCCGTCATGCTAGATTTTGTCGAAAGCCCGCTCGATGTCTAAAAAGATCGCGAGCGTCCATTGTCCTATGTATATGTGTCCTGTAATGTCTGTCGTTAGTCTTAGGAGTGGATCGTTGGTAGAGTGATTTTTACGGACCCCTGACTGGAGATGAGGGATTATTTGTAATTTGTCTGTGTACTTGATAAGTCTGTCAGTCAGTATTCTTTCGAATGTCTTCCTGATTACATCTATTAGGGATATTGGTCGGTATGATTTGGGGTCTGTTTTGGGCTTTCCAGGTTTAGGGATTATTATGGTCTTTGTGGTTTTCCACGCTGTGGGAACTGTGTCATTTTTCAGGCAGTAATTGAATAGCATAGTCAGTAGTGGCGTTAATGTCTGTGTCGGGCATTTGCGCAAGTGGAGTCTCTGTATACCGTTTTCCCTGGGCCTGAGGTTTTTCCCGAGAGGTCGTCTTCCGTGGAGGCTGTTATTATGTGCATCAGTTGTGGGAGTTCGTTCTGTACATTGAGTATGAAGTTTTCATCAAAATTGTTGTGGGCGTCAATAGGTACGTCTTTGAAGGCTTCTGCTATGTCTGAAGGGTTAGTGGTCGGTGTGTTGTGGATGGTCAGCTTGTAGTCTCTGCCTGTCTTTTGTCCTGTGAGCGTTTTGAACCTGTTCCAGAATTTGCGGCCCTCTTTGTAGTCTAGTTGTTGACAGGTTTGGTCCCATTCCTTCTGGCGATGTTCTGAGACTTTTTGTTTTATGACATTGTTGAGTCTGTTCCAGATAGGTCTCAAATCTGGGTTGTTGGTTCGTACCAGCTCTTTGTGTATTTGTCGTTTTTGTCTGATTAGTTGTAAAATGTCTGGGGGCAAATGAGGCTTCCAGTTATTGATAGTTTTGGTCGGAATGACCGAGTCTATAGCTGTTTTTATTACGTCAGTTATTTTGTCGTTTATAAAGATCAGATCTGTGTCGTCCGTGATGGTGAGGGGTGCAAGTAGTTCGTTGTTTATAGTTTCGTTGTATTTTGTCCAGTCAGCTTTTGAGTAGAGTCTAATTGTTCTGTTTGTCGAATGAGGTGGAAGGGGGTTGATTGCTGTCGTGCCAAAAATAATTGGAAGGTGTTGGCTCGTGATTGTGTCACCCACTGTTGCCTCGGTCATGGAGTCGGTGCCCTATGAAAGTATGGGTCGTCATCGGGATTCTAGTCACATTTTCTGTCGTTAAGAAGTCTAAGGGGGCTTGTCCGTTTTGGTTTTTGTCGTGGTCGAGGAAGTCATATCTTGCGTTGAAGTCACCCATTAGTATGTAGTCTTTGCAAGTTGCGATGTACCTAAGGAAAGATCTGGGGATTTTGGAGTTGGGAGGCACATTTAGACAGACTATTAGTAGCCTGCGCCTTCTATTGCGTGGGACTGTTACCATAACCGCCTCGATTTGTTGAAACAGTGGTGGGAGTGGGGCTTCCTCTGTTGCTGGACTTTTCCTTCAATATAGAGCGACGCCTCCCCTACCGTCTCATCGATGTTTTGCGTAACAGTCGTAGTCTTTGGTTAGGTTCATGTTATGTGTCGATTTTGTCCATGTCTCTGCGATGCCCACTATGTCGATGTAGTGTTTCGTCATGATTTCAGTTAGTACGGTCTTTTTAGTTCTAGTTCCACCTGGACTTACAAACAGGAGGTTAGTGGTGAGGGAGGGAGGGTGTACTGCCATAATTGAGCTTACAGAAAGGGGGGGTGTTGGTGTGTGTGTGGGGGGGGGAGGGGATGCTTACGACTTTAGAGCTAGGGAGTATGGGCGTTTGGTTACTGTAATGGTGGCTTGTTGGCCGGTTTTATTGAAAATAAGGTCTTTGTCAAGGTTCAAATTCTCCTCTGGAGGCAGCATATGGGCGCTCCCGCGGCAGGGAGCGGCGAGGGGAAACAACATACCGCTTTCAACGTTGGCGTTGGAGCTAGTAGACGCCAGTTCCTGGCTACTCGAGCTCTGGCGGTTACACAGTAATCATCCCAAAGCGAGACAACGGAGCTACTCCGCACCTCGCCTTGTACCTGCGCAAATCCTCCACGAGGGCGTCATCCCCCATTTATTTATTTTTCTTTTTTGCAGTGAATATTAATCAAAAACACGTCATATTTGGTAAAATATCTTATAACTATAAATTAAAGCCGCATCAACTGTAAGAGTCTTCAGAAGATTCGATCATTAATACGAGTTATTATGAAGTCACTACTCTCCATCTATCAAGAACAGCCGTGTGGTTAGCGGAATCGCGCTACGCAGTCGAAGAATAGTGGGTTCGAGACTGACTGCAAGCAATTTTCTTAAAAGCAATCTTACTTTTAACAGATACAGGAACAGCAATTGCTTTTGTATTGTTACTTGCCACATATCTTTGGACGTTTTAACAAATGTTTCGCGATTTTGAGGGCAAAAGACATTTTATACTCTTCGTTCTAAGTCATTCTGCAGATCTTATAACGAAAATATACCTAGTGGTGGGAGGGGGAGGGAGGCAAAACGCGGCGCTTACCTCTGGCGCCACTCGTAGAGGTGCGCCAAATTGTCACTTTGGACGCCAAGCGGGGGATGGGGGAAATTCAAAGTGTTCAAATGTTTGCAAAGTATATGGGACTTGTAAATACACTTCGCGGGTTTGCCGCCGGATGACATTGTGAATCTCCCACAATATTTCGCCGACACAACTGTTCGACATCTTCAGGTGGTGGTAGCTGTCAGTACTTCAAGGCGCGACTGATGGTAATTGCGCGGCAGCGGCGGTATTTATCAGGGCGTGTGCAGAGATTACGCATGCGCGAGAGACCGTTCAGTGTTGGTCGGCGGCGGCGCTTCTGGTGCCCCCTGCTGGGAGCCGAGGAGGTGTCTTCCGCGCGTGCGCTGTGGGCAATGATGTGCTGCCGGACGCTCCTGTGGTGGAAATTGGAACTAAGTATCTGCGTTGCGCTGCGTTCCTCCGTGTTTCCGATTTTCTCCTTTTTCCTGTTTTGCTTTGATTGCAGCCAATAGTGGATTCCAGGCTGCGCTCATCTGGAAACCTGCATCCCTGTTGATAAGATTATCCGCCGTACGGATGTGTATGGCCTCCTTAAAAATACTGTCCCAGAATGATGATACTGACGATAGAACTTCCGTTTTCTCGTAACACATCCGATGACCTGTGTTCAGGCAGTGCTCCGCTACCGCTGACTTACGGGGTTGTCCTAGGCGTGTGTGGCGTTGGTGTTCAGTACAGCGTTCTTGCACAGTTCGACATGTCTGCCCTATATAAGATTTTCCGCACTGACATGGTATTTTATATACGCTGCGTTTGCGAAGGCCGAGTTCGTCTTTGACCGAGCACAATATATTCCTCAGTTTTGATGGCGGACGAAACACACATTTGATGTCGTGTCTCTTCAGGATACGTTCTATCCTAGATGACATGCCACCAAAATAAGGCAAGAACGCCGTTACAGTGGGTGCCTCCGAATCTTCATCAACATCCTTTCGTTGAAATTGCTTCAATTGAAAAGCATTGCGTATTTGTCGCTCAGAATAACCGTTTTGCTGGAATACAGTTCTTAGATGTTGTAGTTCACCTGGCAAGCTGTCAGTATCTGAGACCACATGTGCCCTGTGTACCAAAGAGCGTAAGACGCTACCGCGTTGTGCAGGATGATGACAACTTGTGGCCTGCAAATATAGCTCTGTGTGTGTCGCTTTGCGGTAGACACTATGGCCCAGCGTACCATCAGGTTTTCTTTTTACCATAACATCCAGAAAAGGTAAACTTCCGTCTCTTTCCAACTCCATGGTGAACTGGATACTTGGATGGAGTGAATTCAGATGCTGAAGAAACGTGGGTAACGTCTCTATTCCGTGAGGCCACACCACAAATGTGTCATCCACATAGCGCCAGAAACAAGAAGGTTGCAGACGCGCTGACAGTAGTGCTCTTTCCTCAAAGTCTTCCATAAAATAGTTGGCCACCATGGGAGATAGAGGACTCCCCATGGCGACTCCGCCAACTTGTTCAAAATATTGGTTATTAAATAAGAAGTACGTTGAGGTAAGCACATGCTCGAACAATGCCACAATGTCTTTCTCAAACTTACTGCTGATGAGCTGCAGTGAGTCCTGTAAAGGTACTTTAGTAAATAAAGAAACGACGTCGAAGCTGACCAAGATATCTGTTGGTTGTAGTTGAAGAGTCCTTAGGCGTTGTATGAAGTCCTCCGAATTTTTGATGTGGTGTTCACATTTGCCTACAAGTGGTGCCAACTGAGAAGCAAGATATTTAGCCAAGAAGTAGGTAGGCGCACCAATGTTGCTCACAATTGGACGTAAAGGAGTCCCTTCCTTATGGATCTTCGGTAGGCCGTACAGTCTCGGAGGAACTGCAGCCTGTTGCCGCAGGCCTTTCCTAAGGTTATTTGGAATAGAACTCTTTTTAATGAGGTCTAATGTTTTCCTCTGAATCTTGCAAGTCGGATCTTCTTTCAACTTGCGATATGCAGGGTCGTCAAGCAGTGCCTCGATCTTGGAGTTATACTCAGTTCTTGAGAGAAGGACAGTGGCGTTCCCCTTGTCAGCAGGTAAAATTGCGAGGTCTTTGTCTGCCCTCAAGTCACTCAGAGCCTTCCTTTCTGCTGAAGAGATATTAAACTTCTTCGGCTGAGCTTTGGTCAGGATTCTGCAGGTGTCTCTCCTAATCTCTTCTGCTACGTCACTGGGAAATTTCAAAATTGCTTGCTCTATCCCAGATATAACTTCTCGAACCGGAGCTGTCCCTGGTGTTGGTGCAAAATTCAAACCCTTCTCGAGCACCGAAACGGCTGCGTCGTCCAAAATTCTATCCGTGAGATTAAACACGGTGCGTCGACGAATTCTAGTTTCTTCTTGTGCTTGGGCCTCGAGACGATTGTATTTTGACACTTGTCGGTTCTTCATTTGTTGTTCAGTCCAGTCAGCTAGCGCCCAGGTAGAGCTATCAATCCAATCCCAGGATACAGCTGATACCCTTGAAGAGATCTTCAGATGTAGTGATAGTAATTTCTTGGACAGCAAGTGCAGTTCCCGACGCGTATAACGTACCCTCTCTCTCACTAGGGCAGCACTAGCTCGTCGTTTAATTCTCGCAGCGGCAGCAGAGTCAATGTAATGTTTAAATTTGGCAAACGTCGGGATTGTTTGCTTGTCACGACATCCACCTGAAGATGTCGAACAGTTGTGTCGGCGAAATATTGTGGGAGATTCACAATGTCATCCGGCGGCAAACCCGCGAAGTGTATTTACAACAGATCCGCCGTGAAAGCTTGAAAAGTCATATATGGGACTTAACTACTGGGTCATCAGTCCCTAAACTTACAAACTACTTACAAACTAGCTAATACTAAGGACGGCACAAATATCCATGCCCGAGGGGGGATTCAAACCCCCAACAGTAGTGGCCGTGTAGACCGTGACTGGAGCGCCTCAGTCCCCTCGGCCACCGCGGCCGGCGGGAGGGGGGAGGGAAGGGGAGGAGGGCGAATCATCGACTCTCGACTCGCCGAGCGGGGAAAAGGGGGTGAGGGAGGACCGCCGCGTTACTATCAAGATCAGGCACTGAAAGAAGTGAACCGCCAGTCATCTGAAGCACCAGCCGCCACTGTGTATTAACTTGTGAAAACGACAGAAATGTACTCAGCACAATTTCCAAAACTCTTCTCCAGTTTTAACTACATTTCACTTGAGTAATGTATAATGTAAATCCTAGCTCTCAGCAAGCTACACGCTGTCACACTCTTTTCAGTTCAGGATTTGATAATCAAGGGCAGGTGCCTCTTTGGACGCCGAGCGGGGGGGGGGGGGGGGGAGGGAGGGCGTTAGGGCGCCATTATCAAGATTCGGCAGTCTGAAAGAAGTGAACCCCCAGTCATCCGGCCGCCAATGCAAGGAGCGCTGCATGAAACAGTCGCAGGAACCAGTGTGGAACGCGTCCCTTAGGACTGTGCTGCGCAGTTTGTCGTTAACGGGCTGGCTCCTCTTTCAGTTCGTAAGAGCTGATGGTAGGGTTTCAGAGGGTTGCAGTCCACACTAAGCTACGGACCCATGAAGACAAGTAAATACTGTTGAATGAGTAATATGTTGTAGTATCAAATCAGAAACATACGCCCTTCGAAGAATCGGGAAGAGTGCTAGGTAGGTATTGTAAAATGCTGCAAACAACCATTCTTTGCCCTGTGGATAGCATTCCATAAACTTAGTGCACAGCGGAAAAGAATGAGCTTTAAGTTCTAAACGGTTGAGACTAGAAATGATCGATTGCACCAGTAAAAAGTAAACCTTATTAGTAGTGTATTCAAAATTGTCGGCCGTCGGAAACTTGTAATACGATTTCCTATATATAAAGTGCAATCTTACGTTTGTTCTTTATATAAAGCTAGATGACCCGGTGAACTTCGTATCACTTACCTCTTAATATAAACCACATTAATTTAAATCGTATGTATTTTACACCCAGTAACTTTAAAAAGACATCCTCAGATTGTCTAAGTATCGGTAAACGTAAAATGTGCAAAATTTTATCGTAATCGTATGAATGATATTGATATCCCACAATTTTTTCAATTTTCTGGCCAACTATTACAAACTTTTACTTCACTCTAACCTTCCTCTCGCTTTCTACGTCGAATGTGTAAAATTTTATCGTAATCAGATGAATAGAATTGATATTTCATGGAAAAATCTCATTCCATTTTTTTTCTTTTGAAATTTCCAATTTCCAACGTCAAATATGCAAAATTTTATTGCATTCTGACGAATGATATTGATATCCCATTGAAAAAAGCTCTTTCAGTTTCTAGCGAATTATCAAATTTTCCGAGTAGCTTTCCCAAATTTTTAGTTCATAAGAACTTTCATCTTTCGTAGAACGTCAAATGATCAAACTTTTATCGCAATCGGATGAACGGTTCTCAGCTTATAGTACATTTAGAAATACATTAAAAAAGGAACTTCGTTCTAATTTTGCGACTTTCCTTTTTAACTGCCCCTATTTTTTTTTTTACTGAAAACTTTTCCAAGACCATAATGAACAAAACAAAAAAAGAAGTACCTTTCTCCGTCGTGCGAATAGTCAGCTGTAGTGTGAATTCAATCAAAAACACATTGAAAAACGCACTTTCAGTTTTTCTCAAATTTTCTATTTTTCCGGAAGATTTTCCAAAAAATTTATTTCATACAAACCTTGTCCTGTCAAGCTGTACTCAACTGATGCTCTTACAACCAAGTGGCAATTGATATCGTTTTCGTTCTTTCCTAAACTTTCCTACTTTCCGGTCGACTTTTGTAAATTTTTATTTGATGCGAACCTTCCTCGTGCTTTCAAAATGAAATCTACAAAATTTTATCGCAATTGGACAAACGGTATTGACAGCTCACTGGAAAAAGTTGTTCTAGTTTTTCCCGATTTTCCTCTTTTCCGGACAACTTTTCCATATTTTATCACCGCTTAAACCTTCCCTGGACCAGGAATATTTCAAGACTAAAATTAACCAAATCGGTTCAGCCGTTCTCGAGTTTTAGCGAGACAGCATATATATATATATATATATATATATATATATATATATATATATATATATATATATATATATATATATATATATATTCCTAATCGCCGATGTCTGAAAGTTATTGACCGAATGATTTGAAATTCCCATGTTGTGGAATTGCCAAAAATAAAAAAAATTACACCCTTTTAGAGTTTTTCAATTCAATCAAGATTTAACATTAAACAGTGCGTACGTTGTAGGCCTAAGTGAAATCAATAAATTTACACATCAATAGCTCAAGCGGCACTGAGGTATCTGGTCTCCGTTCATGAAGAAACACCCATAACAGTAAGTGGTGTAGCATCCACAGGTGGCAATGCAGGCGCTGAAACTGGCATCCATTCAATCATACATGTGGCGAATGCTGGTCGGCCTGTTCACGTTGTTCTACAGGAGTTGTGAGTTTAAGAGTTGCATGAGGCAGTTGTCGTCCCATCAAAAAGGGACAAGACTATAATGTAGAACAAAGCGGAAATTGTATCAAAATGTTAGAAGCAGTCAGAATGAAGATGCAGTATCTCTTTAAAAACAGTAATATAAGGTTCTGAGAAATGTCATTAAGAAGGCAAAAAGTATGTGGTACGCAAAAAGAATAGCAAACTCTCATGCCGGCCGCAGTAGCTGCGCGGGCTGCGGTGAGCCAGTCACAGTCTGCACCGCCGCTACGGTCGGGGGTTAGAATCTCCACTCAGGCTGGATGTTTGTGTCGTCTTTAGTATAAGCTAGTTCATAAGTAGCTTGTAAGTTTAGGGACTGATGACCCCGCAGTTAAGTCCCTTAAGCTTAACAAACATTTGAACATTTTTTGAAAATATCAAGATAAAATTAAAACCATCTGGTCAGTCGTGAAGGAAGTGTCTGGTCAGCATCACCAGGTAGAGGATACAAAGACAGTGCGTTGTAGAAATGTTTCCGTTTTTGATAAGTTAGATATATGTACAGTACTTAATAATCACTTTCTGAATATAGCAGATGAATAAACAGAACCCTAGTTCATATAAAATTGTTAGAAAATAGGTATCCGAGGCTGTTACCTGAATTGGTCCTCCATTATACTTAGAAAGGGGAGTTTGAGTCAATAATTAAGTCACTAAAGACTAAGGACTCATGTGGATATGATAGGTACCTACCCGAATTCTAAAGTACTGTTCTCCATATCTTAGCCCAGTACTCATCCATATTTGTAATTTTTCCTTCGACCTATTTCTATGCCATCGGTTTTTTCTAAAATTATTGAAAATTCTGTATATTCAAGGTTAAAATATGATCATTTCAGTTTACACAACTTGTCGTCAAACGTACAGTTTGGTTTTAGAAGTGGTTTAACGACTAAAACTGCTTCATTTTTGTGTCTCTGTGAGGCACTTGATGGGTTAAATAAAAGGCTGCGAACGTTATGCGTCTTCTTTTATTTAATAAATGCGTTTGATTGTTTGATACAAAATATTGTTGTAGAAGTTGGAACATTATGGAATAAAAGGAATATCTCGCAACTTGATCACCTCTTACTGTAATAACAGACAGCAGAAGGTAATTATCCACAAGTGTTGAAAATGGCTATGACCTACAGTCACAATGGGGTACCGCTAAGTTTGTGGCGCCCCAGGGATCTGTCTTGGGACCGATGCTGCTTCATATTTATGTAAATGACATGCGTTCGACTATAACAGGTGATTTTAAAATATTTTTGTTTGCTAATGATACTAGCTTAGTAGCGACGGATGTTTTATGTAATACTGACACAGTATCAAATAATGCAGTTCAAGAGATAAGTTCATGGCTTGTAGAAAATAAATTGATGTTAAATCACAGTAAAAGTCAGTTTTTGCAATTTCTAACGCTTAATTTAACAAAAGTTGACATTTTGATTACACATAATGGGCATAAGATGAGTGAAACTGAACAGTTCAATTTTTTTGTGTTCAGATAGATATTAAGTTGGCGTGGAAAGCCCATGTTCAGGATCTTGTTCAAAAACAAAATACTGCTTTATTTACTATTAGAACAGTATCTGAAATCAGAGATTTTTCAACATGAAAAGATCTCTACTACGCTTACTTTCTTTCACTTTGATGTACAGCGTTATTTTTGGGGGTAACTCGACTGTTACAAAAAGGATATTTTTAGCCCAGAAACGAGCGGTTCGAGCAATATGTGGCGTAAGTTTGCTAACCTCGTGTCGACCTCTTTTCAGTAGTCTGGGAATTCTGACACTGGCGTCACAATATGTATTTTCTTTAATGTCGTTTGTTGTTAACAATATCTGCTTATTCCCAGGAGTTACTAGCTTTCACTCGGTGAATACTAGACTAAAAACGAATCTACATCTGGATTACACCTCCTTGACTCTTGTGTAGAAAGGTGTGCAGTATTCTGCAGCGTCTGTTTTCAATAATCTGCCACAAGACTTAGTACTAACCCACGCGCTTTTATATCAAAATTAAAGAGTTGGCTCACTCATTTTATTCTGTCGAGGAACTCTAGGAAAAAATTTAAAAATTAATCTAATTCCTTTTACTCGTTGTTGATTCTTTTTACTTACGCTTAAGATTGTCATGTGCATAGGACTACTTTAAGTTTTTACATTACTATTCTTATGTTAAACTTCAAGTATGTTTCTGTACCTTTTGTATCAGGGTTTATCAAAATTTTAATTTTGATTAATTGGTCTCAATTTAGATTGCTTTACAAATGAGCGATATTTATTATTTCATAAATATTATTAATTTTGACTTGTTCCATGACCATGGTGTCTTGCTCCTCAATTGGATCCTACGGAACAGAAAACCATATTATTGTTGTTATTTATTATTAAGAAACCACTGGATTGCTTAAATCCCCAAAGGACTGCCTAACAATACGCAAATAGCGATAAACACTACAACAACTTTACAAATACGAACACGGCTCCTCTAGGTTTCCAATATGTGACAGTAAATCCCTGCCTAACCCAATAAGAGAAGCACTTGCAACTCCAGAGAATTACAATACCAGAAGGAAAGAACCACCACCTGATACTCTGCACCTCTTACGAGACGACAATGTGTAATACTTCGGTATTCGTGACAAACCAGACAGCACACTTAACAAGCAATTCCCGTCCAAAATAAAGATAGGCTCGCACCACTAACAGGCATTAAATCAGACCTCGCTTCGAGCTTCACCCCAGTGGTCCGTCTCCCGATCCAACAATCATTCCAATCAACACACTGTGCCCCTTAGAACTTACATAGCTCGCATTTCACACAATCCTCCATCTGAAGTTCAAGTAACGGACTAGCCCCTTGCCGGCCGCAGTGGCCGAGCGGTCTGCGGCGTGCCAGTCACAGTCTGCACGGCCGCTACGGTCGGGGGTGGGATCCCCCCTCGGGCATGGATGTTTGTGTCGTCTTTAGTTAGTTCATAAGTAGTATGTAAGTTTAGGGACTGATGGCCCCGCAGTTGAGTCCCTTAAGCTTAACAAACATTTGAACATTTGAGTAGCCCCTTTCGTGCATACGTCCACCAACGGTCAGAGATTATACTCCAGCCCGCCTCCTTCCGGGCTCTTCGACGCCCTCCAAGATTGTTGTTATTGTTGGTTTTGAGGGGACTAAACAGCTACCGCACGGCACAGCGCCTCCTGACTGCGCACCATGCCCCGTCAAAGATTCCGGCGCGCTGACTATCGATAAAGTACAGCACCACCGATGGCGAAGTCGAAGAAGTAAATATCGAAATTGCACTGCAATGCCTGGGCGCCAAAATAATTACTAACAAGGAAAGGATGTCAGCGAGCCGGTGCGTCTCTACCTCCTGGCTCCAAGCCAAAACAACCGGTGGCTCATTTCCTTATTATTATTTGTTACACAGCTTGCCAACGGCCGTGCCACAGTGGATGCACCGGTTCCCGTTATATCACCGAAGTTAAGAACTGTTGGGCTTGGCTAGTACTTGGGTGGGTTACCGTCTGAGTCTGCCGAATGCTGTTTGCAAGCGAGGTACCATAACGTTGCCCTTGCTTCGTATGATGCCATAATTTTTAAAGTAGATTCCGCGATATAGTTTTTGGACAAGGAATAATTGATGGTACCGAATTTTTTATTTTTTTATTTTTTTTTATTTTGAAATAAGTTAGTTAAAGTACAGCACAAAATGAACATTAAAGCAAATAAACCGCGGGTTGCATATTAAAGTCGGGCACCATACAAGCAACAGCACGTTATAAGACTTACGGAAAGCATCTAGCTGGATCCTGCGCTTCGTATTGTAGAAGCTGGAAATAATAACTTTTTTTTTTATATATATGAACGTTGAAGATACTTTCCGTAGTAGATCAATGTTCAGACTGTTCACTCCGCCTTTCATTGTTGTGTGACCGTGGGTGAAGTATGAAGTTGCTGGTAATGATAAAATATTTTTAAAAAAAATGATCGGACTTAGTGAAATTACAAAAGAAATGACTGCAGGTTCTAAAATCAAGCAAAGCATTGTATAAGGATGATTGATTGATTGAAATTTTGCAGGCAATGCGAAGCGATTGTAATGGTGTCTGAACATTAAACTATTACGGAGGCGAAGGAGCTGAAAACAATAGAAAATAAGTATTTGACGGACACGAAGTCCGATCATTTTTTTAAAATTATTTTATCATTACGAGTAACTTCATACTCCACCCACGGTCACACAACAATGAAAGGCGAAGTGAACAGTCTGAACATTCATCTACTACGGAAAGTATCTTCAACGTGGAGGGATTCATTTAAATAAAAGCCAAATAGAGGGGATGATTTTAAATTTAAGTAATATATGTTTACAACAACTTGCATCACAATACCTGACATTGAATAGCTACATGAATGGAAGACGTCCGAACAGAACGAACATAGACAAGAGTGTGGTGTCGCACAAGTCTAAAGTGCGCGCCACCTACTTTCGCCGCGCGCCGCCATGCACGCGCGGCGCGGCGTTCTTACGACGTCAGCCACGAGCGCCCTCTGCTACAACTCCGCTCGTGGCCACCACTGAACGACATCGTTCACTTGGGACTGATATAGGAACCAGTTAACACTTCGGAATCAGATAGGTACCAGTGAAGACTTGGCTATCGGACAGGCACTAGGCAGGCCTCTAGCTCAACTATGTATCAGCATTCTACAGTACTGAGCTATGTAAAAGTTAAGTATTACTAAGTCTCTAAGAAATTAGTTGCATATATCTCGTTCTAATTTACTCTAGTGTTTCTAGTTTCTGCTGTCCCACTGGCTGGTCACCTCCTACCTGCACAAGCGTGCATCCTTTATTCCTGTGTCGGTCTTTCTACTCGGCCACCGACACCTACGACGGAAACGAGACACAAAAGCGGCGACGAGGCTAGGACACAAAAAAGAGAGTGAGTAAAACCTACTACCACGGTTCCCTCTTCTCGCTTGTTTTTAAGTAAAAAATGACGAACGAAATTAAATTAGTTGCATTGCGAGTCAGAGGGAACCGGAGGCGATAAGCATCGCTGATGAAAAAAAAAAAAAAAAAAAAAAAAAAAAAAAGAGTTAAGTGTATCGTTACAGTACAATCAGCCCTTGTGAGGTAACGGAGGAGCTACTTGATTAAGGAGTAGCGCCTCTGGTCACGAAGACTGACATAACGGCCGGGAGTGCGGGGCGCTGACCACGCCCCCCTCCATACCGCATCCGTTGGCGCCTTCGGGCAGAGGAGGACATGGCGGCCGGTCAGTACCCAGTGCGCCTCCTGACGCCTGTCGCACGGAGGAGAGGTGACACGGCTTAATACCACTAAAACTTGCTTTAAAAACAATACATATTTTTTTCAACCTTCGGCTGAAGAACTGGCACGGCTCAATTATATGACAGGCAGTTTAAATACTGTGCTAAAGAAAATGTGGAATTTTTTGTATCTTATTTTTGAAAGATATCGCCCTAAAGAATATGAGAATTACAAAGGATAAGTGAAGTGCAGGTATTAAAATACAGAATGAGGGACATCAATTGAACAACAATTCACGAAACAGAATTCAATTAGTTTCAAATTCAGGCTTCGAGCCCATATGTGGCTGGCTGCAAACCTTATGTTGATGTGCGGACAGCGGGCAGGAGCGGGGATATTTAACAAATGTTCAATAGTTTGTATAGTCTATGGAACTTAACTACGGGGTCATCAGCCCCTAAGCTTACAAACTACTTATGAGCTACTTACGAACTAGGACGGCACAAATATCCATGCCCGAGGGGGGATTCGAACCCCCGACCGTAGTGACCGTGCAGACCGTGACTGGAGCGCCTTAGTCCCCTCGGCCACCGCGGCCGGCGGATATTTAACCATGGCAAGAAAACGGACCAGAACTTTCTGTTCTCCTTTGCTTGTCTCGATACGTACATACATAAATACATACACACACACACACTAGATATATCCGTCTGCAGCCAGGTTGTAACCCAACCACTGCGTAGCACTGTGGTGTGCCACTATGGAGTACTTTTCACACTGTTTTTTTTTTTTTTTTCTGAAACTGACGTAATCGCACGCGGTAGCGTTGTCAAGACGACTCAAATGAGATTATCGAACCACATACCCGAAATTTGTGATAGATGCGTAGAAAACAGCAAAATGTTTTTGACAAGCAAAAGTGTAAATATGACTGCTGATTATTCATCTCATAGCAGTTATATCCGTGCTATTTGTTTCCTCCATAATCATATATTAGAAAAATTCTGACATTAGCAGAAAAAGCATACTGTTTTTGACAACCATATTTGCAAATTTCATTGGCTAATGAAAAACCATTTCATCGAATTATTGACTTACTAGTTACTGACTACGTATTAATTACCAATATTCAAATTGAAAACATGAAGAGTCATTTTAAAAAATCATTACACTATACGCAATTGAACTTTTTCAAAAATAACGGAGTATGAAATGTAATATTTTTAAGACTATTTGTTTGGACAAGAAAATTCCTAAAATATCAAGCTCCTCAATTTTATTTTATACGTTGTAGGTGATTAACTTGGTTTGTTTCTTGATGTTTCTGTGTTTCAAATATGCCATATGCATAATCGTGGCAGTGACAATCGTAACAAATAGAGGGAGAGAGAGAGAGAGAGAGAGAGAGAGAGAGAGAGACAGAGATAGAGAGATAGCATACTGTTTTGTGTAAATGACAACGAATATTGCATAACCACATGTGATACAAAATATAAGCTTATACAAAGACGCAAACTTACTTCCTCCAACTTCAAACTAAACGCATTTCTCAGAACTGTGAGCAGTATCTTTATAACTACTACTGATTATAGATTTATAGTCCACGTATGACTAACGTTTTACTATACTGACTCGAACCTACAACGCTGGAAGTAAGTTGTGGTGTAGGAAAAAGTAACAGTCATCCCTGCATGTTTCGGAACCTGTTCCTTTGCAAAACTTAGGGGCTACCTTGTTTTTATTGCTCTCTGGGTCCACATTGGTGTGCCATGGAGTCCAAACCCTCAACCACTCAGTACTGTGATGCCCGAAATCGGCTACAGTTCCATGACAGCGCTCAATCTTATAAAGTGTTTACCATATGGTCAAAAAAGGAACGAGGTAACCTGTGTCTGTGTTAAAGTGTTACTGTACTGTTGATGGTACCACTTTGCGAACTGTAAAAGGCAGTACAAACTTTACGAAAGAGTCTGGGTGCACCGAAAGATAACCATGGGAAGTATGAATTTAATGCAATGTTATAAAACTCTGTGTAGAGTGGAAGAAAAACATGCTATTTTAAAGAAATTCATGTACTTTATGCCCTGTAAATCTATCCCCCCCCCCCCAAATCTTGAAACATTTAGTGACTTTAATGCAGTTTTTTCCAGCAAAAAGAGATTTCTACACGCAGTTTTAATATTCTCAGACAAACCAGAAAAACTGCAAAATCCATCAGTGGGAACTAAAGACGTGACCATTAATGTATTATTTTACTGTAATATATTTGAAATTCATAGTTATTTTCTAAAATAGAAATGGACATAATGACCATAGTAGAAGAAATGGGTTAAGTTGTAACGGACTTAAGGAGGTTCGAGCGACATAAATGAATTAAAGTATCACTTTTTCAGAAGATACGTATTTCCGAAATAATACGAGGCAAATTTCCTGCCGGCCGCGGTGGCCGAGGGGACTGAGGCGCTTCAGTCACGGTCTGCATGGCCACTACGGTCGGGGGTTCGAATCCCCCCTCGGGCATGGATATTTGTGCCGTCCTAGTTCGTAAGTAATTCATAAGTAGTTTGTAAGTTTAGGGACTGATGACCTCATAGTTAAGTCCCATAGACTATACAAACATTTGAACAAACATTTTTTTGCAAATTCCTTACTTGCGTGTACAAGGTGAAGTATTTGCTGTGTTATTAACATTAAAATTAAAATCTGTTTTTGTGACGATGCAAGGTTCATTTTATTTAGTAAATCATCGCAAGCGGTATGATTTTCGTCGTTTCTCGCCTACAATGTCCACATGCATGCTTCACATTGATTTCCTCTTTCTCACCGGTGCTGTGGGTAAAAATAAATAAATAAATAATAATAATGATTAGTGAAAGTGGGAGACCACACACACCAAACTGTAACAGAAGTGAGGCTGTGAGAGCCACTGCAGTATCTTCGGGACGGCCAGCAGATACGCAGCCCTGGTTCGCCTCGAGGCGCAAACGGGTGGGCCCTTTCCCTCTCTTTTCTCTTTCTTTGTTATCACCTGTCTACTGTAATGCATATTTTATCTGAATTTTGATGACAAAAGTTTTGGGCGAGAGACGTGCGAGTCCGTTCCTTGAAAAACATCGCCATATCGCAATCGGTGCCAGTAACAATGGAGGAGTTGTCCAATAACGCACTCCCATGCCTTTTTCTTCCCTGGGCTGTTGAACGCACTGATAGCCGTAGGGCACCAGCTACATGAAATTTAACAAGTCAGAGCGTATTTTCTAGTACCGCACATAATCACACATACACACACACACCCAATTACTTCTGACTTAAATTGTAAAGAACACGTAGATAATGTCGTGGGAAAGGCGAACCAGAGACTGCGTTTTATTGGCAGAACCCTTAAAAGATGCAACAGAACTACTAAAGAAACTGCATACACTACGCTTGTCCGTCCTTTTATGAAGTATTGCTGCCCAGTGTGGGATCCTTATCAGGTGGGTTTGACGGAGGACATCGAAAGAGTCCAAAGAAGGGCAGCTCGTTTGGTATTGTCACGATACAGGGGAGACAGCGTTACGGAAATGATACAGGATCTGGGATGGGAATCATTACAACAACGGCGCTTATCGCTGCGGCGTGGGCTACTTACGAAACTACGATCGCCAACATTCTCCTCCGAATGCGAAAATATATTATTCACTCCCACTTACATAGGTAGAAATGATCATCAGAATAAAATACGAGAAATCAGAGATTCAGTGTTCATTCTTCCCGCGTGCTATTCGAGAATGGAATGGAAGGTAGAATAGTATAACTGTGGTTCGATGAACCCTTTGCCAGGCACGTAAATGTGATTTGCAGAGTATGTAGATGTAGACGCACACACTTTGCAACAATGCCACACTTCCTTAACGAATGTTTATGCACACGCCGCAGCCACACAGTCAATTTCTGGTTAATAATTGTAGGCACTATTAGAAATGTTTAAGTAATTAAAATGATAGTATTACCCCTACTGATACGATCGTTGCCAATTCGAACAGTTCTTTCTATAACGACATGGATTTTGTAGCAAAGGAGGATATTCGTGACCGATGTCCATTAGTTAACTATGTTATTATCACTGCTTAAAGCTTACTGATCTGTGGGTTCTTGTTTTAGTGTCTGCTTCCAATTCTGAATGTTAGATTAAATATCCAGGAATAATAAACTAATCAGAGATATATTTATAAACAAAGCTTAGATATTCTTTACCAATAATCCAAGGAGGTTAGAATACAGGGAGACGCCCTTACGCTGAAAAAGTGAAGCCTGCCTTCGCCATATTGCTATGTCTTGGAGAAGTGTTCGTCTTGTAGAGCTAATGTTTTATGTCACTTAAATCCGGAATAAAACGTCCGGCATTTTGTCGTGATGTACGACGTGTTAAAAAGTGCACATTAGCCATTATAAATTAAGTTTTGAAATATATTATGATGCGTATTTTTTTAATGTTTGTAGAGTCTATGGGACTTAACTACGGGGTCATCAGTCCCTAAACTTACAAACTACTTATGAACTACTTACGCACTAGGACGGCACAAATATCCATGCCCTAGGGGGGATTCGAACCCCCGACCGTAGTGGCCGTGCAGACCGTGACTGAAGCGCCTCAGTCCCCTCGGCCACCGCGGCCGGCGATGAGTATTTATTACTATTTTTACAAGAAAGAATATTGTTTGTAAGTACATACTTTGCACTGACGGTCAGTTCAGTGCATTAACAGTAAGAGTCGACGCCTATTTTTAACGGAGAAATAGCATTCTACAACACACCAAGATGGCGGACATGACGTATGTGCTCGGCGTAGGTAACGCTATCTCCCTTTATTCTAACCTACTTGCAATAATCCAGCAGTTTCTTCAGAGCCAGCCGCTTGCGGCGTTTTTGTAGCAATGTATAACAAACATCGGTTGGAGTGTCGTGGTATTGGACTCTTCGGATAGACTGTGGTGTAACTCTGCTGTCTAAGCATAGAATTACAGCTTGCCTGCACATTCACATCTTTTCCACACGATTTCGCATTTGCCGCTGTGTTTAAATTTGCCGAAAGAGTTTCCATCAATTATTACGAGACAAAGAATTGCTTGCTTACCTCTTGATTTGGAATTTAAGTCAATATGCGATGTAATAGGCTGATATCGAAATAGGCGAAATCGAAACGTATTTTCTTTTCTTTTTCTTGTTATACTCCATAGCAACCATATTTGAATATACTACAGAAATCGATATTGGCGTTCATGTTTCAACAGTCTATATTTATGGTTAATCAAATTTTAACCAACTAATAACCGTTCAAGCTTTCAAGTTAATTATAAAGGCAAAATTATTATTGTAGTGTGACATTCAAATTCGTACCTCATAATATGTAAAACATCTCTCTCACATTTCGCATGCATCTCAGATTCCAAAGCTTACACATATATTTTCCCATATTTTTTGTGTTTTCATTATGTTGACCAACATTTCGTGAAATGTTTATACTTCTTCTGTGACTTTTAATGTGTACTATATATAGTACACGATGTTGGTTTGAAGGTATTTTGACGCTTAGGAAGAACATGGGCTACTTTTGAAAGTTTGTAGTTCAAGACATTTGTTGATTTCAAGGATATGAAGGAGGCGAGAGGTTAGCATACAAAGAGACGCCCATACTCTGAAAATGTGAAGCCTGCCTCCGCTATACTGCTGAGTCTTGCAGAAGTATTCGTATTGACGTTCTGATGTTTGATATCACTTAAACGGGAAAAAAAGTCCACCGATTTTACCGTTCTGTACAACATGTTAAAAGAACGAAATTTAGAGTTAAAAATTAAGTTTTCAAATGTATTATTACGGGTAAATATCCACGATAGTATATTGTTTGAAAGTACACGATCAACAATGCCTGTCAATTCAATACATTAACAGAAAGACGGTTGGTTTAACGCATAGATTTAACAGAGAAATAGCATTCTACGACTCCCCAAAATGATACTGTGCTCGTCGTAGATAACGTCATATGTTCTTTATTTTAACCTCCTTAGAAGTGAATAAGCCGCGGCGGAATAGCCGTGTGTACTGGGGCGCCGTGCTGCGGTGCGCGCGGTCGTTCTCCGTCGGGGGTTCGAGTCCTCCCTAGGACATGAGTGTGTGTGTTGTCCTTAGGATAGTTTACCTTAATTTAAGTAGTTTGTAAGCTACGGACTGATGACCACACAGTTTGGTGCGATAGATTTACAAACATTTGATTTTTGACTTATAACCAAACACTTAAGTCCCATAGATTTATAAACATTTGCATTTTTGAAAAAAATAACTCGAAATATGGAACATCAATTATTCTTCGAAAAAGCTTACTCTTTGACTTTTCAGCTTCATCATATTTGTACAACTGTTTTTATTGTTTGGTATCTTCATTATATAAGTCAACGTAATGAAAATAGTGCATATAAATCATTGATGCGTTTAATCCACAAAAGTATCAGTTACAGACGCATCGAATTTAGCTGCTGAGCGTCACGATTCTCCTTTAACTTGTGAGACGCTTGAAGACACAACGATGACGTTATTTAAATAGTTTGTGTATCACAGTAGTACGTGGGAGGTCCTTAGTATGACACGAGCTGGAAGAAAATTTATTGAACTAGAAATATTATAAAATTTTCACTACACTTAAGTTCAAATTATTTATTTTCTTTCGTCGACCACTGAACGCTAATGAAATATTTTAGAAGCTCCACATTTTATGTCAATACGCATCAACAATGTCGTCTTAATGCGGCCTGCCAAAAGCCTGGCAAATATCTTGTAATCAGCGTTCAACATCGTAAGTGGGCGGTAGTCATTGACTGAACTTCCTGCTTTTGTTTTGTGTATCGGTATGAGAAGTCCTTCGACGAATGAAGGGTGTATGGTGCAGCCTGGTGACATAAGTTTACGGAACATTGTGACCCAGCGAGGCATCATTAGGTCCCGGGAGAATTCAACTGGTATTACATCAGGCCTCTGAGACTTGTGGATCGCACCCTTGTTTAAGGCTCCCTCCACTTCTTCGGACGTGGCAGCCTTTGTTAGTGCTCTTATTGTGGCGTTATCTGTTTTGCGTGACATTCGTGTAATGCTTCTGCAGTGGCCTCTTCATCTGCAGTTCCTTCCTGGTAAAGGTAATTGGGCCGCGCGGGAGTAGCCGAGCGGTCTGGAGCGCCACGTTATGGATCGTGCGGCCTCCCGCGTCGAAGTTTCCAATCCTCCCTCCGGCATGGATGTGTGTGTTGTCGTTAGGTTAGTTTAACTTAGTTTAAGTAGTTTGTAAGACTAGGGACTGATGACCAACGTAGTTTGGTCCCATAGGATTACAAACATTTAAATATTTAAAGGCGATTGAAGTGGTTCTCCATTGCATTCATTATGGTGGCTTGAGTTGTATAGGTGCGAAAGTCTTGCGTCACAAGGCATGTGATGGTCTGTTGGCGCTTGTCCGCCGTAATATGGTGCATGGTGGGAGCCTCTGCAATTGTTGATCATGTCGTCGACAGCGGACTACCGCTCCTTCTAAACGGCGCTACGTCAACGATAGTATGTGGGCCTTGATTCGGCTTCGTTCTTGATGTGCTTCTTGTGATGGAGGTAAGGCGTCAAGGTGCATAAACGTCGCGTAGTGGAAATCCAAAGTCTGCCGGTGCCACGCCACCGTGTCCTTGCCAAACTGCATGGATTGTCGGTTTAGCGCAGAACAACCAATACACCAACGTAGTGGATATCGGAAATTGCGCAATTCGCAGCTGACCCACGTTGCGGTTACACTCTCTCTCGGCAGTATGGGTCTTGAAAATGGAGACGTTCAATTTCCATAAGCCGTTACTACGCCAGACGTCTTGGGGATGAAGACGTAAAGTGCAGATGTAGGCGCTGTGGTCCTAGTGTACCTGTGGCCATCGTTCGGTGTCCACCACTCCATCTGTAAGACCTTGTGACACATATATACGCTCCAGTCGGGTCGCTGAATGACTAGTAAGAAATGTATATCCAGGTTTTCGCCGTGAACCTTTTCTCATGTTTCGCACAATTATCGTACCCACCTCGCGGCAGAGGGTATAGTTTGGGATTTAATCTTTAGGTAGAAGGACGCAATTTAAGTCGTGGACTAAGACAATATGTTCGTAGCGCCCTATGAAGAGTGGGGCGACCTTTTTAGAGTAGAATCTGGCTCTGTCGCGCCTGCGGGAGTTGCCTGACGGTGCATAAACATTGATGAATCGGCTGTCAAGTGCCGTAACCGCTATTCCTCGAACAGAGGCGAGGTACTTGATGTCGGTGACGTCAATACCCTCATGCACTAAAATCGCCACGCCACTATCACCATGTGTCACGTAAGTTACATAACCATAAACGTCCGGGAGCGCGTTCGCTCTTACTTCCTGCAGAAATGCGAAGTTAAAGTCTGCGGCTCTTATTGTATCTTTCAGAAGTTGTATCTTGGCTGGGGATCAGATGGTTGTCATGTTCATCGTAACTAAGCGATAGCCCTAGTTATGCCGTGGTTGGGCATTGATATCCATGGTGATGGATGATAGGGACGGTCGTCATTATTGACGGCACCCCCCCCCCCCCCCGGCCACAAATTTCTTCGTGCTGATCATACTGAATGGTCCAGCGGGTCCTCAGATGGCCCCAGTTTCGGGTCGTGCTCGGTCATGACTTCATTCCTGTTCCCACGATGTCGACGCAGAAGTCTGTTCATGTTCCATAAGGTCGTGTTGGTTCATAGGGAGGGTTCGCACAGCTTCACAGCCAGCACTGGAACCTTCCAGTTGATCATTGTTCATTGTGGAAGACTGTTGATAGGTTGTCGCCCGTCCCACCGTCCATTCCTCAGTGGTCAGTGGCAATGGCGTCAGCCTCGTCGTTGGTGTCCTGCGGTATCGGTTCTTCCCCCTCCTGCGAGTGGGAGCTGCCTTGATCAGACACGTTCTTATGGCGGCGCTTCCGGCGTTTCCGAGAACGCTGCTTTCGTATATGACCTTTCGTGTCGGAAGATGGCACCAATTCAAGTCTAGCTGGTACAAATGCTGCGTTGGGTACGATAAGCGATTCGATTGCCGCCCTGCTGTTGGTGGGGTCTTCAGTGGCATCGATGACCTTGTAGATATTCCTGTCGCAGGCAAGGCTGACCAACCTCACTGGAGGTCACAGGGCGTTGTTGGGGTCTGTAACGTTGGTTGATTGTGACTGGATAGACGGAGACTTCGTAGGTGCCGCTGCATAAGTCACTGGAAGGATCGTCGGTATCGGCGCAGGGTCCACTTCTTTCGGTGGCAGTTGCGTGATCCTGCGCTGGAGGCATTCGGAACGCAGCTGACCTTCCGCGCCGCAACCAGAACATGTTTTAGGTTGGCCGTCATAAAGGATTACGGCTAGGCATCCTCCGATCGCTAGATATGATGGCACATGCCTGCGAAGTTCAATACGTACTTGACGTATTCCGTTTAGGACTGTGTAGTTCTTGAATTTGGTCCACTTTTCTGCCACGTGTTCGTGCACCGTGCCGCCACGACGTCTGCCGCCGGTAGTTCGAATGGTAGTTCGAATATTCGTATGGTCCGCAATCCTAGTCCAGCGTGGTCAACTTCAACGTTGCCAACATTTCCGTCTGGATGGCAGAATCGGAGTCCGGGGTTCATTTCACGAAGGACTTTGTCACAAGTGGCGTCGTTAATAACTTTTACGAAGACCGTATTACTCAGGATAGAGAAGTGGATGCCGACAATATTGGCAGCCGGGATCTAGGCCTTTTCCACTCGACTTCAAGCGCTTTTGATCTAGCAGGGTCGTTCCGGAACGCAAATTACAGTGTTGATTTCCTGTACTGGTTCACCATGATCGTGCTACACTACGGCGTCACGCTAGTGCCGGCCGGTGTAAGTATACAAGTCGACTGTGCTCGCTGCTCGCGCTGCAGGCAGGGAAAACGCCACGCGTCCACTTCACTCGGCTGCGAGAGCCGCACTGAACCATTCGGCCACCTCAACACGCTCCCTGGCCAGACCCAAAACTCCATTTGTCACATTTGCCTACATCCCCCCAAGGCTCGCATACTGGGTTAAGGCTGTCGCTCGCGAAAAGCGGGAGACCCGAGTTCTAGTCCAGGTCCAGCACAAATTTCCATTTCTCACCAAATAACAGAGCAGCTTTAGGAATGCAGCTATTGTCGGCAGATTTCGCAAATGGCGAATAAATAATTGATTATTTAATAAATAAATAATCCACTCATAAGCGTATTACATACAAAATATAAGTTCTTACTGAAAGGGTAACTTTACTTGTAATCAGTGACCATCACAACCGTCAGAATCCTCATTGTTATTAACATCAATAGTTTCGGCTTTCGGTTGATCTCTGTATACTCATAGTCTGTACGATGTTCAGGGTCTTCAGGGTATTGTATAAGAGTCAACAAGTCCCTTTTCTTAGCGGGCTGCAGTCGTAGAGGTGTCTCATAGAACTCACAATGTCTCTTTTCCAAGGCCCATTGTATGTTCGCTGCAGGTAAATGTATAGATCATCTTTCTTTATCAGTATAATCCTAACTTTTTGCAGTTTAAGAGCGGAAATTGGTGTCTTCAGTATCAACAACTCTACATCTTTCTTTACATTCAGAAAATCTTTGTGAGTCGTTGTATTGAGGTTAAATGATTGCTTCTTCTTACTTTTCAGGTATTTCAACTTCAAGTCCTATTCATTGGGGAGAAAATTGAGTCCTCTGATGGCGAATAGGTGTGTGATGGGATTGAAAACTTTGAAAACATGGACCAGACAGTACAGTCACTGGACCATTCTTTTGATTTTACTCTTCCCAGGGCATCTTCGTGAGATCATAGAAAGTTCATGATGCATATGATCAACTGAAAGATGACGATTATCACTTCATTTGGGCCCTTTTCAGGCTTATAATCTAGCCATGAGCATCCAGTGACAGTTCTTAAAAACGTCTTTTCTTCTTACTGAACAATATTTTTGCTATCTTTGTCTTTGTTTTTCTCAATCCAGGATTCACTGTCATAAAGGAGCACAGACACTGCCATTGTTTTGTGTCTTTCCTAACTTCGTTTTGTTAATAGTCCCACATATCTGTTGAAATTTGTTGGTTTTCTTTTCTATGTCTACTAGACTTACTTCGCTGCCTAAATAACTGAAATTGGGGACCTTCTCAAGTACCTTATTTTCGATAACAACCAAGAATTTTCCATAATGAGCCATAGCTTTGTTTCAGTGGCAATTATTTTTGCATTGTTGTGTTTTCTTCCCAACTTATAAACGTGCGTTGTAAGCTTGCCTCTTTATTTTGTAATACAGTTACATCATCTGCATATAGATGATGGTTCCATTTCAACCGTATACCTTCATAGATTTCCTTCTTCCAGTTTCTTATGAGGTTGTCAATATAGATGATAAAGAGAGTTGCTGGCAGGCTTCATCCAAGTCTGAAACCCTAATTTGTTGTTATCTGTTTTAGGACTGCCCGTATTTATTATTATTTTAGTATTTTCATACGGGCATTTGATTACTTATATAAGATGTGTGAGATGGCCTCGATTTTCTACAGCTGTCGTGAATAAACCACTCTAAATGTATGGTAGAGGAAGGTTTTTCGTAAATTCAAAGCATAGGCAAGCTATCTCGCCTGCCTTAGCTTTCATAAGAAATCTTTTCCTTTTTGTCGCATAAGTTTCAGCGCTATATAATGTCTAAGATTTTTCTAATGTGGATTATGCTTTTATATTTTATATCCATAGCTCCACGAATATTTTGCTCAAACCCAATGTTTAAAGTGTTAAATATTAACCAATATGATTTGTAGGATACATTTATTCGATACAAGTAAAGAAAATGTTGATGCAAGGCAGCAACAGTCAATTCTTCAGGAAGATATCTCGGTTTGGGATTGTACCTAATTGAGAACGATATTTTCATACCTGGATTACTGTGATGCTCCATAAGATATTATACATTCAGCGAGGTCTCTCGGTCTATGTTTATAGTAAACGTGTTTAATTTTAGAAGGACCTCCCAATTGTCAATAAGCTGTGCTGTTATCTTTTGCGTCCGGTGTTAGAAATTGCACGGAAGTTTAAAAGTACTTGTGACGTACTGGAACCTCCCTATCTTCAATCCAAGTTGTAAGTATAGGCAGCTGCTTGGTCTCTCCTTTTAAACTGATTAGCATTCCATGACTGATTCCCCGAAAATTCGGGAACTGTCCACATAGATTAGAGTCCCGATCATCCTTTTTATCCAGGCTGTTGAAACTTTCTTACATCTGTTGCCATTTCCATCGTCGATATTCTTAAAGTACTATAACCTCAAATACCTACACAATTTGCACAGCTGTATTAACAGTGGAGTGGCACAATAATTGATGTATGTATCAACCATATTAACAACGAATTTTAATTAACAACTCACCTACAGTCATTCCCAACTATTCGTTTTGTAACAGGGTTTCCAACATGGTTTACATGTTCTTCATCTCATACTTTAGCATCTCTTATGATAAATTCACTTTGCCTCTTTCAATGTTGCCTTTTTTGGCCTCATGCCAGAATTAGTGTCCTCAGTTTTCAAACGCTATGAGGACAATGACTTGTAACACTGTAAGAAAGACATTAAAGGCATTGTTAGCTGTGAGTGGGGAACGCACAGTCTCCAGCTCTGCAAATACCAGACAAATCCAAGGACTGGTCTGGAATTTGGGGAAAAGACATGTGACTTGTCTTGTTTTTCAAAAATCCCCAATATTTCAAATCTGATGACCTATCTGTCATTTGGAAACAGAAATTAAATTAAAACAATAATAATAATAATAATAAGGCCCTACATAGTGTTGGACAAAGAGAATAAGAAGACATGTTTATCTCAAAATATCGATTTTTGGACTTTTCTACTTTATGAAGCCAAACGGGAATTGTAGTACAGTACTCAACTGAATTCTAGAGGGTCGGGTTTCAAATCTCCATGTTTTCGTTCAGATTTAGATTTTATGTGGCGCCTAAACAGCTTAAGGCGTATGCTACCATGATTGCTTTGTAAACGAACGCCAAATTTTCTTCATCATCCTTCTTCCAATCTAAGCTTGTACCGTACCCTATCTCTGAGGGTCCAATTTCTTACCTTCCACACATTCAAACACATTCCCTATAAGGTTGCATATTTACCTCTAGGTCACCTAGAAGTATGAAAAATTTATCTGTTATGCCAGTAGTATCGTGGCGGTCATTTTAGACCCATACACTGTTTAACACAATCTGGTATCAGCAACGCCAGTTTTTAGACAGGAAATAATTTATGGGCCTGTCTCGACGTAATTCACGAGATGTTGAAGTATTTTATGACACTTTAAGCCAAAAATAATGAGATATACGAAAAATTTGGAGGTTGAGTGAAGCCTTATATCAGTGTGAGTTTCGGTTTTCTGTGGACTCTCCCATGCAGACCTATGAAGTGGCAGTAGGTCATTGAATAACCACACTTCTGTCTGAGGGATTGACAATAGTTCTATGACACGACAGCAGAGGTTTGCCTTTGGTCACGCCGAGTGGGCTCAATCATTCCAGGAAGCAGCGACCAGAGGTTGTGGTTTATTGTGATGAGTTTGCGTCATAGAAGCTACAATAACAAGGTGATGTGGTCTCACGAATGGCGAGATTCTCTACCATCGACGTTTCATCGACGAAATAAAGTGACGAATCCGGCAGTGAGTCACTTGCAGAGGACAACAACAATTTTGTTCCAGTGGAAACTGGACATCCGACAGTGATTTACCTTTTGCTCAACGTAAACGTGTTCCATTCTACCTACGTTTTTGAACCAGTAAGCACACAGTTCACTATATCTCTTTCTTGGTTATATTCATCAGTGTTGGATTTATTAATGTCTTTATTCTGTGTAACATGCATGCTGGATGATAAGTCAATGAGAATGCTGTGTAGTTTTATAATGAAACCAAGGGCGGAGTTGGTATGGTTGACCAAATGACAAGACATTACAATGTCCAATGTCCAATGTGATGGGAGGTGTGCTAGAGTAGTCCGTTCTGTTCCATAGATCGCTGTGTCCTCAGTGGTGTAGGGGTCCGCACAACTGTATAGTAATCAGGAGATCCATGATCGAATCCCATCAGGGTACACATTTTCAGTTGTACCCATTCGCAATTAATGTCGTAAATTCTGTGAATATTAATTCTTAAGAATGTCTACAAGTTTTTTCCAATACTCTAAAGAAACTTCAATATCAGTTTATAAAGGTTAATGTCTTTAGTGACCAAAAGAGAAGTAGCTGATTGAGGTATAAGGTAACCCAAACATGTCAAGGTTTCCAAAAATTCTGTACGTTCAACAGTAGTATTTTGAAGACGCAAACAAGATGTGGTCTATGTCAGCACCAAGTACAGAATCATATTCACCTGCAAGTCAATCATAAATGTGGATTTTATGGACAAGAACAGAAAGGAAGCACAATAAAAGTGATATCGGATGATGGTAGAATTTTTTTTTTCTTTATTGTACTTCCTATTCCCCTAACCGGATAAGGCTGTGTTCATTAGTAGGAGCTTATTTGGGGAGAAGAGAGCGGGAGGAAACTGGGAGTGGGTTTGGAACTAAACTAGAGTGTGGGGTCAGTTGGTGCAGGAAAAGGTAATGTGGATGTGGGTTGGGTTGTTTGGTTGGGTTAGGGGGACTAAACTGCTAAGGTTAACAGTCCCTCAGTGAGGAGGGGAAGGAGTGAGGATAGGAAAGGAGGGGAGGGGGAAAGGAAATACAGACCGGGAAGTAAAGAAGGAAGGAAGACTGCATTAGCTCAGGGTCCTGTGCTCGCCAAGCATGTACTCAAGAAACAACCATGAGCACCTTAGGCGGGAAAGTGGATGTGGTTTTGGGACGTTGTGGCCTTAAAATCGAGGCTGAAGAGGTAGTGGGCAGCCAGAGAGACTTGGTAGTGGGATGATGTCCTCACTGTGTGGGGAGGGTATAAGGAGTTATTGGTGGGGATTGGGGGATCAGTGGGGCTGAGACAGGAACGGTGAGTTCTTCTCTGAAGGAAGGTGGGTGGTACTTTCATTTACAAGAGTAGGTTGGATATGCCTCGCTACAGCGCCACAGGTGTGGCAGGAGGGGTGGCCCCGAGGTGGAAGCAGGAAGTATGGTAGTGGTGAGCCTTTGCAGTGTGGGCAAACGGGGGGGAGGGGGGGGTAAGCAGCAATGTTTGGCAAGGTGATAGTTGTACATGAGGCAGCAGGAGCAATGGTATGACTGGAGTGGGGCTCAGAAGGGTTCTACCTGGTGGAGTCTGTTGTAAATGGGGGCCCATTGCAGAGGAGATGATTGGCAGTTAGTGTGTATTCCATGAAGACATGCATATGGAGGGTGAGCATATCGGATGGAGAAGTGGGGATCCTGATGCAGCTTCTCCAACACCTCAGCCTCCGTGATCTCTGGGCTAAGCTACGTGACCACGGCAATGAGGGTAAGTGGACGACGGAGAGGGGGGGAAGGGGATGGTGGTGGGAGGCAGAAGGGGGCTGGGGACCGAGGAATGCGTTGGTAGCAACATGGATTCATGGAATTTTTTGTAGGATCTCGTTGTGGACGTTGGTGTCTCAGTTGGATGATTTGTGAGATGGGAGTGGAGAGGGCATACTGACAGAGGAGGATGGTGAGGGCACCGGAGCCAGATGTTTGGGGTTGGAGTTGTTTAGGATAAAAGTTTGGAGAGCAGGGGGCTGGGCTGGAGGAAGAGATTGAGGAGGGAGCGATGGAAGAGGAGGGATGGGAGCAAAGGCTTGGTGGGGAGAAGGGCGGAGCTTCCATTGGGAATGGAGGACCAATGGCAAGGAGATCTGGAGCCTATTTGGTGGTGGAGGAGGCAGTGTCTGTGGAGGAGTGATTCGGCTTTTTAGTTTTTTGAAGGGGTTGGACACTGGAGTAGGGGCAAGGTTGACAAGGAGGTGGCGTCAGGCAGGCTCTGCGGCAGCAGCGTCCTCGAGTGGTGGGGGAAGAGGGCAATCGATAGTGGCCTGCCAGGTATGAACCCCGGCAGACTCACCGTGGGAGTCAGGGAGGAGGGAGGGCGATGGAATCAAGGGGAGGATGGCGGAAGAGGAAAGTGTCTGAGGGATGGGGACTGCAGCCTGTGTAGCAACAAAGGAGAGGGAGATTGTTGATGGGGTGGTGCGGCTGAGGAGGGAAGGAATTGTGGCAAGAATGAGAGGGGAGAATGTACTCCAGGAGAGGGTGGTGGGGGCATTGGAAGGGGTGGTGAATATTGTCACGTTGTAATGGAAGTAGGCTTGACTTCGAAGGCAACTAAACAAAGAACTTATACTGAAAGCACGTTTATTACTAACTCAACATACACGCAGCACTGACTGCCTCTTAGGCAGAGTGCTCTGCTATTTATACAGAGACAAAATTTATCAGAAATTAAAAGAACAGTTAACATAAGAAACAAGTAGAATTTACAAGTGAACATAAGATAGATGTAGAACCTTCTAGAATTGTTAATTACAAAGAAATAAATTTTTGCCGGTGGGCGGGATTGAACCGGCGACCTTCTGCTCTGCAGTCCGTGACGCTATCCCCTGCGCCACGCCTGCAGTTGGTGTTTGTGGTCTCTCGCGGCATTGCTCCCTCTCCTGGAGAAACAGCGACCCGCTGTTATGATCCCTGTGGAGCCAGCTGCAATGTCCTGGATCTTGACCGTGTCATGGGTCCTCTGTATGACAGTTCAAGAGAATCCTTCCTTTCTCCGCGATTATCGACGACAGACGTTCCTGTCGTGGCTTCATCAGGAACATTACCGTCCTTAAAGTCCTTGAACAAGAAGCCATTGTCGTCTACCTGCTCTTCAGGATAGTAGTAAGGCTTCATGCGCAGGACGTGAACAATGTCTCTTCGTTTTTGACGTTTCGACGACGGCTCATAATCCTCAACTTCGTATGTGACGTCTGACAGGCGGCGTATGACACGATACGGACCAAAGTATAGCTTCAATAACTTTTCTGACATTCCAACCTTCCATACAGGGGTAAAAATCCATACCAGATCTCCTGGGCTGTACACAACATGTTGGTGCTTCTCGTTATACCGCTGACGGTCCTTCTCCTGGGCGTCCAGTGTCCGTATGCGAGCCAGCTGTCTTGCTTCTTCGACCCTGGTGATGAGCTGTTTAACATAGTCATCCTGAGTGTCGTCCGGTTGGAACGGGAACAGCGTATCCACTGTCGTCTCAGCTTCACGGCCATGGAGCAGGAAAAACGGAGTGAAGCCTGTGGTGTCTTGTCTTGCGGTATTGTAAGCAAATGTCACGACTGGCAGAATTGTATCCCAATCCTTCTGCTCAACATCGACGTACATCGACAGCATGTCGGCCAACGTCTTGTTAAAACTTTCCGTGAGACCATTTGTCTGAGGATGGTATGCAGTTGTCATTCTGTGGACAATGTTGCACCGTGACATTACCTCTGATACTAGTTTTGACTGGAATACTTTTCCACGATCAGATATCATGACACGTGGTGCTCCATGCTTCAAAATAATGTCTTCTACAAGGAATTTTGCTATCTCTGGAGCTTCTGCTGTCGGCACAGGTTTGGTGACAGCGTAGCGTGTGAGGTAGTCAGTGCAGACTATTATCCAACGGTTACCGGTTGTCGACTTCGGGTACGTCCCTAAAAGATCGATCCCAACTCGGTGCAATGGAGCTGCTGCCGGCGGAATCGGTACGAGGTGTCCTGGAGGTCATTGCGGCACATGCTTCCGTTGCTGGCACTCTTTACAGTGACTCACATAGTGCTTGACAGATCTGTAGAGACCCTTCCAGTAATACCTGCGTCTGATTCTGTCTAGGGTCTTCACGAATCCCAGATGACCGGATATTGGAGCATCATGGAAATATTTGAGAATAGCTGGCTGGAGATGAGCTGGAACAACGAGTAGCCATTTGGGGCCCAGTGGATCGTAGTTGCTCTTGTACAATGTTCCGTTTATAAGATGGAACTCTCCATTGGTCGGTTCTCCTTTCTCCAGGGCCTCTATCATTTTAATAGTGTTGGATCTTCCCTCTGTTCAGCTGTAACGTCATCTAATTCAGTGAGAGCTGAAATTTCATTAATACTGTTGTGTTTCACTAATGGATTCCTCGAAAGGCAGTCGGCATCCTTGTGTTTGCGCCCGTTCTTGAATACCACTGTGACATCGTACTCTTGGAGTCTTAGTGCCCATCTTGCTAGTCGACCTGATGGATCCTTCAAGCTAGTCAGCCAACACAAAGAATGGTGATCTGTCACGACGGTGAATGGTTTGCCGAATAAATACGGCCGGATCTTGTTGATAGCCCAGATAACCGCGAGACATTCTTTTTCAGTTGTAGAGTAGTTTATCTCGGACTTTGAGAGTACTCTTGACACATAGGCTATCACTTTTTCGGCACCTTCCTGAACTTGTACAAGCACTGCACCAATCTCATAGCCACTGGCGTCTGTGTGAAGTTCCGTTTCTGCATTCTCGTCGTACAAGGCTAGCACTGGTGCGGAACTTAAAGCCTCCTTAAGTGCTCGGAAAGCTCTTTCTTTCGACGCATCCCAGTAAAATTTGGCGTCTCCCTGCAGAAGATCTTGTAATGGACGTGCCTTGTTACAAAATCCTTTTATGAAACGTCGGTAGTATGAGCACAGCCCGAGAAAACTTCTCACATCACGAATGTGCTGAGGAGTTGGAAATTCTGTGACTGCCCTTACTTTATCTGGATCAGGACGGACACCATCTCCGTTGACTAGGTGCCCCAGGATTTTTATCTCTTTGGCAACGAAGAGGCACTTCTTTGGATTGAGGCGGAGACCTGCAGCCTGAACACACGTCGTCCACTTTAGGTGTCGAAGCAAGTTGTCCATCATGCGTTCGATTGTGGCTGGAGCATTACATAATCCAAATGGCATTACTTTAAATTCATAGAGGCCGTCAGGTGTAATAAAAACCGTCTTCTCCCTGTCAGCTTCGTCAACCTCGATTTGCCAGTAACCTGTCTGCATGTCCATAGTTGAGAAGTATGTAGCTCCTTTCAAGCAGTCTAAGGTGTCGTCAATACGCGGCAATGGGTAGACATCTTTCTTTGTGATTCTGTTCAGCCGCCGATAGTCGACACAGAATCGCCACGTGCCATCCTTCTTCTTTACGAGGACCATCGAAGACGACCAAGGACTCTCCGAAGGTTGAATAATGTCATCTCGCAACATCTTCTCCACTTCCTCCCGAATTATGCGTCTTTCAGCTGGCGACACTCTATACGAACGCTGGCTAATTGGCGGATGGTCCCCAGTATTGATACGGTGCTTTATCGTGGACCGTTTCGTCTGACTTTTCCCCTGCTGAGGTGTGAATGCACCCGAAAATTGGCGTAGTATACCTAACACCCGCTGGCGTTGTTCCTTGGTCAGTCCAGGCCCTATTGGCAGTTCCACGTTTGTTTCATCCAGCGTGTTGTCTGTACTAATAGCAGGGCATGGGTCTTCATTGATGACGTTGAGCACACCGTCCTGGATTCGTTCAGCTGTCCCGATACACATTCCCTTGGGGATAAGTTGTGACTCCTCGTGACAATTTGTGATCCAAATCTATCCTTGACCACCGGTAATGCTTATGACAGCCTCTGGTATGTAAATTTCTTTTGTGAGCCTGATAAACTTTTTACTATCAACAAGAACTTCACAGTTTGACCAGTCATCTGTGTTTGTGACTGCAACTCTTCTCATTGTCAATGGCGGTATCGTCACATTCTCAACGACGAATAACTTCCCAGAAAATTCTGTATTACATGTATCTGGCGGAACAACTTCTTCAATATGCAGCTCAATGATAGCTTGGGATGCTTGAAGGAAGTCCCATCCGAGGATGACATTGTGACTACATTCTGTTAACACGACAAATTCAAACGGCTGCGTCCCGTTGTTGATGGTTATTCTTGCGACACAAGTTCCTGCTGGATGGACGTACTTTCCATTCGCGACCTTCAGCACAGTTGCTCCCGTATCACAGAACATTGTCTTCTTTAGTGTGCGGCGGTAATTATCCGATAATACAGAAAAAGAGGCTCCTGAACCAACAAGTGCCTGGACAGGTTGGCCGTAGATTATGACGTCGATGAGATTTCCCTACATCTTGGCGACTGTCGTCCATGGAGGATTTTCATCTGCGGCGGCCTCACCTCCGTAGATGGTCGTCTCGCTTAGTTTTCCTGGGCGCGGCGGCTAGGGGAGCGGCTTGTACCTCTGTACCAGGGGGGGGGGGCACTCCGGCGAAAACGCTTGCTATTGGCTGAAGCGCCGTGACGTCACGGCGAGGACGCTAGCGCAGCGCAGCCGTGTGTTTACACAGCAAATGCGCAGCACCACTGACTCTGTGGCGTATTATTCGTTCATTTTACTTTCGGTTACGTTCGATACACATTTGTACATGTCAAAAGAAGCGGCATCACAGGTTTTGTACACACTTAGATTAAATTAATTATAATTAACATGAAAGATGAAGAGGCAAATATTAATGTAGTCAATGTTTATTGCCGTTTACCAGACGACGATGCAATCCATAACTGCTTTCTCTTTGCGGCACATTTCTTCATTGCTTCTAATTTTGCTTCTTGATTGAGATGCCTAATCCTTATAAATGTTCTCGTTTTTAGGTAAAGAGTAATAACTGCTTCATGAACCTCAGGAAACTTTTGTTTTAAAGTAGAGCACAGAGACTTGATGACATTTTTTTTGTTTACACACTCCATTTCCGTGAAAAGCAGCAAATTCTTCTTTAAATTGCAACACTCTGCTTTCCCATGCTGGCGACGGAGTGTAAAGACCACCACGAGATATAATTGATATCCAGTCTGCATCATGATCGCCTTCACGTTTTTCTGCTGGAAAACCTAGTGATCTATCAATGTTGTGGCCCTTATATGCAATATAGCCTGCAATGTATTTCACTGCATCTGGAAGAACATCTGAGATTATAGCGTCATCACCCATTGTTACCACACCTTTTAGTAAATTTTCTTCCACATTCTCAGTTTCTGGGATTTCTCGTAGTGGCGATTCGTCAACAACATTTACACATAGCTCACTAGTGATGAAACTTAGGGACGCAGAATACGGGTCGACGTCACACTGAGAAGACTCCGTATTTAATTCTTCGGTAACTGGCGTGTTCCCAGAGAAAGAAATATCACTTGCGTTACCTGTCAGTGTAAGGAGACGTATTCTGTTCCTTACTTCAAAAGGTGTAGGATTGTTATAAAATACACCTAATCCACGTAACCTAGAAAAAAAAATTTCCAAGCACTCTTGATTCAGTCTACAAGTTAATATGTAGCTGACATTCATACTTTTCAGACTTTCGAAAAGACCAAACAGAGATTTTACTGAAGTTATGAAACCTTTTTGGAAAGGCAACATTCTTTCTTTATCGCCAACGCGCATTGCTGAACAAATCTCTAAAAATCTCTTTAAGGTATTTTCTTGCATTGTGAGATTCATTCCAAACCCACTTCGCAGAGGTGAACATTCATCTTTTGGAATTCTAGAGTTCAAGACGTCAAAGACGTCGTTAACCAGCTCAATAAAATTACTTTCAACGTCCTTATGAAGAACATACTTCAAAGCCTGAGCTGTTCGCCGTGAAAATAGGCGCGCTGCCATCCGTACATTCTGCCTTGCTCGTCCTGTTACGTTTAAGTGGGCTTCAGTTATGTGGTGTGTTATCGTTAGGTCACTGTTTTGATGTTTCAAAAGTTCCTGTATAGCTGTCTTAGATATTTTTGACCCATCAGGTAGCGTAATACCTGTATCCAAGAAATGGTTCCGCAATAACTTTAACAAATGTGGTACATCGAAGAAAACCCATACATTCCTGATTTCGTCTGCTGGATTTACGAAATATGTTTTATGCGTATCGACAGACAGTTCCTTCCATACTTTTATATTTTTTCCGCCCATATCACACGTTACAGCTACAACATAGATTCCTGATTCCTCTACTGCCTTAATGATGTTCTGAAGAAAATTGCTAGTCATAACAGTGTCAAAGTCATAGTAAACTGGTTGTTTCCATTGCTTACACAACCCACGTATCATGCAAACTTGTATATTGGAATGTGGTCCGACTACCATGTGTTCAGACGAATCGTAAGATATGCGGCCATCGACGTTCATTTCGTCAAATGTCAAAACTGCTAGTCACTGTTGAGTAGTAAACGTGTGTGACTTGGCTTTCAATAAACACAGAATATCATCAAGAATACCCGGTCTGCATTTAAACTCCTTCGTCCATTTCTGAAGGGTTGCCCTGCACGGCAAAGGAAATTTTCGCTTTCGCAAATAAGTATATGCTTTAGGCGACAAAGCTCGTAATGTCAATGCATGGGCAATGTCCTCTGAATTCCACTTTACCCTTTTATTGTCGTTTACTAGGCATCTTATCTGCGCTGGTGTAAAACACTTTGACAATACATTATTCACACTTTTGTGCAACTTGACTTTTTCTTTCGCGTCGGATGACTTTCTTGTCCGTTTCAATGAAAGAACACGCCGGAGAGCGTTCGTTTTGCTTCGTAAGGCTGCATCACATTTTTTTAGGGCCGCTTCCTTCTGTGCATTTAATTTTTTTTAAAGTTCAATCTCGGCCCTCAGTTCCTTAATTTTCAAATCCTTATTCACTACTTCAGTGAGTTCATGAACAGAATCTGTATTGAAGATCGGTCGACTTTCTTTTTTTTTTCGGTGATACAGTGTCTAAAGTCGTCAAAGCTCGTTTTTGCAAATTTCTTGCTCCACAGCGTTGTGCACGACTTCCGTATCCCTAAGAAATGAATTAAACTTTAATCTTATTATTCCTAAAATTATTTACGAAGTTCTACTCGAAAAATTCATTTCTAAGTACTAGGCAACTACATTAATTTTTCACTAAAAATCAGATAAAAATAGACAAAAACTATTAAATATCAATGGCATAAACGACTACAATGATTAAATTTTAGTTCCTATCCCGGCGACTTCGCGTGATAATGTTGGCAACGGATGCTAAATGCCGACAATTGCGTGACTACTTAAACGTTTTGTCATGAAATCTTCGTTTTTACGACGGCAATTACGTATACTGAGCGGATAGGAGCACATATAAGAACCTGTCTACCGTAGAGGAACGGCATTATTTATTTCCTTCATGGTCTGTATCAAGGTATATAGAAACACTAATCAAGTCATTTTATGTGGTTCAGATTTGAATATTAGACCTTGGCAATAATTTTCTACCGTCTTGTTGATGTTACCAACATAATCACACTAGAGCACAGAGATAATTTAGAAACTAAAATTTTAACTGTATAGGCAATAAATAATGTTGCTCAGGTGAATTTACTTTTCATCCTGAATATAATGGCTTCAAGAGGCTTAGCAATAGCCGTTATTTTAACGTATTCCTGATATGTTAACTATTTTAAGCTGGTTTATAGTTCAAATAACAAAACCCGCAAATAGCGCGTAATATGTAGCTTTACATCGGTAAAATTTTACTTTCTTTCCGGCGTCTTCGCGTGATTATGTTGGTAACACCAACAGGACGGTAGAAAATCTTTGACAAGATATAATATTCAAAACTGAACCACATATAATGAATACGATAGATTAGTGTTTTGTACAGACCATGAAGGAAATAAACAATGCTACTCCTCCTCTATGGTTGACATGTTCTTGTATGTGCCCTCGTCCGCTCATTAAAAATAATCGCCCTCGTAAAACGAAGATTTCATGACAAAACATTTAAGTTGTCACGCGATTGGTCAATCCTAACGTCACACGATTGCCGGCATCCAGCATTCGTTGCTAACTTTATCACGCTAAGTCACCGGAATAAGACTTAAAATTTAACCGTCTATACAATATAGCGAGTCATTCATTGTCGTTGAGCAACACAGTAAAGCGTCAAAAGATGTTGCATTTATGTGAATTCAGTTATATCGTGGTAATTTTTTGTTTCAGTTATTTTAAGTGTTATGTATGTGCTGACTTTTTACCTTTTCGTTTGCATCCAAACTTTCTACAATTTCTTCTCCATGCCAGTTCGGAATGTTCACGGAGGGGATTGCTGTTGGTAATAACTTCTTTCTTGAAGTTAGCCCTAGAAGCTCATTTCTCAGATCCCGTTCATAATCCTCAGACCGAAAATGAGCTGATCACACACGCGCAGTTTTCACATTCACTTTGTCCTTGCGTTTGCATCGAACAAACCATTCACGTTGCAGGTGCTCATCCTTGGGAAAAACGTGATAAACAACGTTCGTCGTAGTTCGAGCTGTATTAGTGCATTGTGCCACGGCAGAATTACAGTGACCCTTGCTCATGACTGCCTCAAAACAAGTTACTTTTCTTCGATGTACACGGCGACTTCCGTATCCTGCTCATTGCACAACACTGCAGCGTCCTCGCCGTGATGTCACGGCGCGCAAAGGCGACTGGGAGTTTTCTGCTCGCCAGGCGCCGGAATGGCCTACCCGCTATTTCTATATACCTTGCTCTGTACGGCGACGGTGAACGGCTGCGGCGCGTCGGGGAGCGACCTCGTCTAGGGTACGGCGATGGGCTTCTTCCCATAGGTCGACTGAACTCATCAGCAGGTGACTGCCTTGGATAGAACTGCTCCGCTGGCTGACGTCTTGCGGCAAAATAATCATCGAATACTCGTCTCCTCTCTCTGCAGTAGCGTACGACATGTCCAGGGCGTCCACAGTGGAAACACAGTGGTGTGTTGTCTTCTGTCCTCCAGACGTCTGTTCTTCTGCGGGGCGTCATAGTTACCGGGGGAGTTGGCTGTGGTCGCGTCGGTCGGTTCATGGGCTGCCGTTTGGCGGCTGCATCGTAAGTCGTAGCAGGGCGACGCCATTCTTCACGTCTGGTGCGATTGACGGGGCAGACAGGAGCTAATGTTTGAAATACCTCGTCCTCAGCGGCGTCGGCTACCTCGTGACTTACAGGGCTCACATCCATGGCCATAATCTGATGCTCGCTCGGTCTAATAGTCCCGGCTGTCATGCACTGTTGTAATTCTACTCTCACGATTTGTCGTATGAGAGAAGCCAAGCCCTGCTGGTCTTCCACAACGGCCATAGGGATTACATTTGGGAGTCTATCATACTTCTTGCATCCAACCCTCCTTTGTTGCATCTCTTCAATACGCTGGCACCACTTGATGAACTCTTCTGTCGTAGCAACGTCTTTTATCAGAAGAGCTTGGTACATATCTTCAGCAATTCCCTTCATCAGGTGCGTGATTTTGTCCGCTTCAGTCATGTTCGGATTGACTACGTTACACAGGGCCAAAACACTCTGTATGTACGATTGTGTCGGCTCACCATGTCGTTGGGCCCGGTTCTTCAGTTGTTCTTCCGCCGAGCGGATTTATCGCTGGCTGTCTCCAAACGTCTTCTTAAGTTCCTCCTGGAACGTCTCCCAGTCATTCAACTTGTCTTCGTTGTTCTCGAACCATTGCTGGGCTGTTCCATCCAGGTAGAAATAAACGTTGGCCAAGCACATCATATGATCCCACCTGTTGTACTTGGCGACTCGGTCGAACCCTTTTAGCCATTTGTTGGGGTCCTGTCCAGCATCTCCAGAGAACACCGACGGGTGTCTGATGTGCAGCTGGCTTATTGCTGGTTTCGTCTCCATCGTTCTTCTTATAATACGGACTTTAGGAAGGACGTACTCGGTGTATCCCTTGTATTCCGGTTCCAGTCCGTGTAAGCGACGGCTTTTACGTTGCCTAATCGGAGCCACGGTGATGCAGCTGTTGCACAGTGTACCCGGCGCCTCCACCAAACAATGTCACGTTGTAATGGAAGTAGGCTTGACTTCGAAGGCAACTAAACACAGAACTTATACTGAAAGCACGTTTATTACGAACTCAACATACACGCAGCACTGACTGCCTCTCAGGCAGAGTGCTCTGCTATTTATACAGAGACAGAATTTACCAGAAATTAAAAGAACAGTTAACATAAGAAACAAGTAGAATTTACAAGTGAACATAAGAAAGATGTAGAACCTTCTGGCAAGTCATAAACAGTCCACGCTGTAGAAAAGAGGTAACGTGAACGCAAGCGCCGTATTCAGCTATGTCAGACCACCACATCAGCCATGGCAGGTCATTGTGTAAAGACTGTACAATGGAGTATGAAAATACGACTGGCCATATCGTGGAGTATGAAAATACGAAGATACTCGGGCAATCCTCCTCCTTTGGGGATTACGTTATTAAAAAGACCATCCAAATCGGATTGCAGGATGTTCTAATTAGTATGATAGCGGCCTTCAACTTAGTCTGACTTGTAACTCTGCTCTGAGCAGAAGCATTCCCAGAGTTCGAGGTCCATGCCGATGATAGCATCATGGAGGAATTACGACAGAAATTGGTCAGTTACACAATAACTGTTTAAAATTTAAATACTCCAGGAATACTTCAGATCGCACAAAGCCGTTGACTCTAGTATAGGATTTCAGTCATATGTTACTAACAATTGATCTACGCACTGACTGTGAGCTGTTGGAATTAATTACATCTGCGACCGCAAGCTGTTGTTGCCAGATGTGAAGCAGGAACCCATTTGAGATCACACTAACCTCCACCATCAACTGTAAATGTCTCTGGTATTCTCAAGGTGCTCTGTCACTGCTTCTCTCATTACCTACATTACCTAACAAATGCTTGATCTTCTGTGGTAGTTACTTGGTAGAACGAGTGATCATCAAGTCTGAAGTGCATGGTAGGCCCATCAATGTGGAGGTTGCAGAATATTATTGGAGACTATGGTTGCTGCCCATTCGTATAAATTGCTGACAAACAAAATAAACTATTCTAGAACTCTTGTGATTTTATGGCGAGTGACAATATTTTATCAAAACGCGAACCACATTTCAAGTTGCGCAGGCGGAAACTGAGGGGCTCTTAATTGCAATCACAGTGCTGATAGTGCTACTGATACGTTTTGCGTAGATCCTCAATGATGTGTGGGTTTGCGACACATGCTGGATCTCCTCCTCAACTGTAACAAGCATTTTCGCCGCATCTTCCATGACTATTAAACCTCGCAGTAAAAGCGATCTTAATTACTACGCTTCAACTATTATCGCCTTAAAGACATTATGTAGGAAAATTATTGACTCTTATATAAAGTCCATACACTTTATTTCAGAACGCACAAGAGAACAAAAATATAACAAGCTTTGAACTAGGATTAATTATCCAGAATTCACTTAAACTCCAAAATTATTTATGACACTTCACTTGGGAAGCTAATCATCCAACAAGCACACCAAACAATATTTATAAGGGAATAAGCGGAGCCTGTTTCCCTTGTCCATTACATTTTTCCCCTACATAATTATTACCGTCACGGACAATTGTCTTTTTCTCCTTCATAAGTCAACTTTTCTACTTAAAAACTTGCTTCACCACTTTCACTCTTATGTATATACAGTCTGGACACCTGCGTTGGGACTGATGACCCCGTAGTTAAGTCCCATAAGCTTAACAAACATTTGAACATTTTGACACCTGCGTTTCTTACTTTGTTATAAAACGTAAATCATTTTTCGTTTTCAGATATCTGACCTCACTTGTGGAAAACACACAAAGGAAAAATATCTAACTCGTCATGGAACATTTACAATTTACCAATCTACCAAGTGTAGTTGTAATAATAGTAAATAAAGGTTATAAAAGAAACAATGGGTGTAATACCCCTGCAAACTCTGTGTCTCCTACTACAAAATAGTGAGCATGACGAATATAGATTAACTTCCAATGTTAAAAGTTGACTATTCTGTCAAAGATTACTTCCCGAGAAACCTAAACGTGGCGGACGCTGTGTATGCCGCTATAGGAAATGCATTGTAGAATGTTTTGGTAGTACGTGACATGCCGTCGACAGATGATGCCCCACCATCAAAATTCAAACTTTCTTTCAAGAATGCCTCATTTTGAAAAGCATTATGTGAAGGTTTCGTCGTTCTGAATCTTCTAACATCAGTTAACCTTTAGATTCACTGTGAGCGGTTGATGGCGATTTTCATTTCTTTTTGTCGATTTTCAGAGTAAATCGACAATTTCTCGGAAAGTAGAATCTTCTTTGCATTTGACACTCTTAGAAGAGCAATGTAGTTGTATCTTTAATTCATAAGTGCTAGGCTCGTGTTATTGTTTACAATTGCTGTAAAGCGGCTGTAGTGTTGTGAGAAACTAACGATGCATTAGTGCAGTCACAAAATCTTTATGAATTTTTCTGTTCTTCATGATGTTATACTATTTAGTGACACTCATAATATAATTATATAGTCGCTAACTGTGTAACTCATCCGAAGCCACTGCAGTTCCTGTCAAACCTAAAAAATGACGAATGATACTCAGGGCCTCAATGAAACGGTTATATTAGCTACTGGAGGGTATGATCACACAATAAAGCTATGGCAAGCACACACTGGTGTTTGTCAACGGACAGCTCAACACACGGACTCTGTATCCTTAAACAAAACGTTAATTGGCACAGGTGTTAACGATAATTTTATTTATGTAATTTTGAAAATTTACATGTACATACGATTTTGTGTTTCCTTGACAGATAAACAGCAAGTCAATGCACTGGATATCAGTCCCGACAAGCAACTAGTTGCTGCCGCAGGTAAGTCTTCATTTTGTATGGGTATCATCTTTTTTCAAAAAGATTTATATATCATAAAGATTTTCTCTAAAATATCGTTTATATCTTAAATTGTTACTTGATAACTGAAGGAAAAAGAAAAACATTTATGACGAACTGTCATTTGTGATGGAATTATTTAAGTTCTTGTTAATTTAGTTTAACACCCATAAATTTTCATTGATTAGACTGACTTCTTCAACTCTTTACTTTTATCCTTCAGTTTCAAGTATTATTTCACATTGTTTGTAGTTCTACTGTCTTGTGACTCAGTCAATTGAAATATACATAAATACATAGGCCTATCCAAATAAAAACTGCAACACTTGTGTATGTAGCACAATGTGGACCTGTGTGTGTGAATCGAAAATTTGTGTCAGAATGAGCCTCAACCCCTGATTATCTCCATACCACAAGCAGCTGTCAGAGTTAGTCCATATGAGTGTAACTTCAGCTCAGACTCAAGCATGGATGCAATTTTGAAGGTAACTCTAATCACTGTATTCCTTAAAAATGTATTACCAAACAAAACCACATCTAGATTAGCCTACATGCCACTTTTGAACATCTCAAATGGTCATCTTCAAGGCAATGCACTCCTTCCTATGTAATTCATTTGGCTAGATGCTGCAATCTTTCTGTATCTGTTGCCAAATCGTTGAGTGTATGTTTTGGTTTGTTGTGTTTTAGAGGTCACCAGTCCCCCAGTGTAGATTTTATGTCATAAATTTTTATGGATAACTCAACTTGAATTTTTTGGGATGTTACTGTTTACCAGCATATGAGTAAGGATTTAGTACCACCTGTCGGCTTTGACTGGTGACATCAGAATGCTGTGATGAGTGACAGCATGGTTGTGCATTGTTTTTGTTTTGGCTGTGTTTACAGGTGGCAGGTTGAACTGTGTGGTGGTGCACTCTTGTGGTGACTTTTAAAGGTTTGAAGGAGTATGTAGGCAGAAGGGTAATCAGTTATTGTATGTTACTAGTGTTTTGTTTGTGTTTGGCCTCGAGCAGGTGTGATTATATATTTAGGTGTTTTGCTTCCTGTACATATTAGTGCAGCAGAACCTATCAAACTCGATTCCCGAAAACTCGACATTCCGTAAAACTCGACAGGGCTGGTGAATTAATTTTTTTTTTACACCGCCCATAACGTAAAGCTTTCCGTCAGTACATAGACGGCCCGAGAGCACAAGAGACTCAGACTAGGAATGGAGATTCTGTTCCTCGGGCGACTTCTTGATCAAGCTGCAAGACGCCCTGTGAGGACAGAAAAGCAGTCTTCAATCACAGGCTTTTTCAAACGACTTCAGTAAGTTTTCTTTTACACTTTTCTTCTAGCGTTCAGAAAACTTCCCATAACTGTGATGGACTTTTTATAGGCAGCATAAACAACTGCAGTAATAATTGAATGAACACTGTATTTTCAGATTTTACTACGCCTTTTGTCCCAAATTATTTTTTTGATTGATTATAAGTTATGAATGTTGATATAAATATATAATTGCATATAATAAATCAATAAATGTATAATTTTAATACTCTAAATAAGCGTTTCTATTCAAGTTTTTTATTTAAGTTCCCTAAAACTCGACAACCTCAGAACTCGACAACCTTTAAGTCCACATTGTGTGGAGTTTGAGAGGTTCTACTGTATCCGGTAATTTTAAAGAAAGCTTACACTCAAAGTTGTATGGCTTGAAATGTTATAGGCCTATATCAAACATACAACTGTAAATTGATTGAGTGTTTCTGAACCGGAAATTCACGTACTAAATAAAGAAATTCTTGTTTGACCTATACCTAACCAAACTTTCACTTAAAAAAATATAAATGTAGTAGCTAGGCTCATTGTTAATAATACCTGTTTGTTGTTAATAAATAATTTATAGAAGGGCTCAGTTTCATGGTTTAAAGATCGGAGCTCATCATATCTAAATCCAAGCATTTTTTGGTTTCTGGAAACTGACTAGCAGTGTCCAGACTTCTGAAGCCAGAGAAATATTCCAGAGGGCTTGGTGTAGACTGGAGCACGAGTAAATTATGAAACATATACTGAGAATACATAATTGTTCATTATAGGAAATGGACAGTTTTTGTTTGAGATGCAGTTTTAAGAGTAACAGGAAGGAATTTGAGAGTAGTACAATAACTTCAAGATGGTCAATGGAAAAAAGTCCATCAAGAACCAGTCACTTCATGGGTGTAACTGTTTTTTAATTAATGAAAACTGAGTGCAATTAATTCATCAATAATACAGATTTCTTAACATTTAAAATACTTTACAGTCGTAGCTACATAAAGGAAGAGAGAGAAACAACAACAACAGCCTCTCACACCCATTAATGACTGGATGTTGCTATAAGCCTCTAAAATCACAATGAAAGATCTTCAGAAAATTATATAGAGAACCAGTCAGTACATGGAGGTGGCAGTTTTTTCTCAGTGTTCTTTTCTGATATTCTGTAGCGACAGTGATAAATTTGTCAAAAGACATTGAGCTATTTCCTACAAATGTATCCCTATTCTATATATATATATATATCTCGTGCCGTCGTAGAATTACAGTCCCATTTTTCCAAACATTGACTTATTTTCATCGAATGTTACGAATTTCGACTAAAAACATTTACATGGATAATGCAGTGTTGTTTACAAAACAAAATGGAAAATCACATTTTCTTTAGCTTTCTCTGCACTTTTTTGGGGCTGCCTTTCATCAGCAACAGCTGTACAGCAATAAGGAGCTAGTGTCGCCTAAAGTAGAATTTAACCTCAAACCTGTGCTTCTTTTTGTAAGTAACCAAATCTGAACTAGCAGTTCAGTGTCATGACACCCAATTACTTTAATCACAGCACTTTCTAATTTTCTTTAGGTTATCAGCACATCAGAATGTATGATTTAACTTCCAATAATCCAAATCCTGTGATAAACTATGAAGGTGTGTCAAAAAATGTTACTGGTGTTGGCTTTCAAGAAGATGGGAAGTGGATGTTTACTGGTGGAGAAGATTGCAGTGCACGAATATGGGATCTAAGGTTGGTGTAGTTCATTTTTGTATATTCTAATAATTAACAAGCTAGGTAGAATGCATAAACTGCTTCAAAATATTGCCATGAGTCTTTCGACACCACACGTGGTGCAGTGGTTAGTATAACTTGCTGTCCCCAGTTCAAATCCCGCCACTGGCAGAAGAAAATTTATTTCTTTGTGTTTACAATTTCTAGAATGTTATACATGTTTCTTATGTTTGATGTACTTGTAAGTTCCTGAACATTCTTTCTATGTATAAATAGTGGAGCACTCCAAGCAGGAGTCAGTCTCTACTGAGTGTACATTTGTGTTAGCAATAAACATGTTCTAAGTGTAAAGTGTTGTGCTCTATTAACAACCAGCCTTCAAATTCTGGGTCACCTACAATTTTCAATGTGACACTCTCTGGTAGAGGCGCCGGGTATCCTGTAATACATCTGCATCATCTTGGCTCCAATTAAGTAGCGTAAGAGCCATCACCAACACGGAAAAGAACCAGAATATAAAGGGTATACTGACTACCTCCGTCCAAAGGTCCATGTCATTGAAAGACCCATGGATGCCAAAACAGAGGTAAGCCAGCTGCACATCAGACACCTATCGGTGTTCTCTGGAGATGCTGGTCAGGATGCAAACAAGTGGCTGAAAGGATTCGACCAAGCTTGGCAAACGTACACTTCTACCTGGATGGGATGGCCCATCAGTGGTTTGAAAATAAAGTGGACAAGCACATAGCTGGGAGAAATACCAGACAGAACTTAAGATGATGTTTGGAGACCACCAGCAGCAAGTTCGTTTATCGGAAGAGGAGCTGAAAAACAGGGCCCAGCGACATGATGAGTCAACACAGTCATATATACAGTCTGTTTTGGTCCTATGTCACGTAGTTAACCCAGACATGACGGAGGCCGATAAAGTTTCACGCCTAATGAAGGGCATTGCAGAAGACATGTATCAGGCTCTTCTGTTAAGACATTTTGATGACACAAGAATTTATTCAATGTGGGCAGAAAATTGACGAGATGCAACAGAGGAGGGTTGGACGAAAGGAATACGACAGACTCCTGAATGTAGTCTGTATGGTCACTTGTTTCTCTCATACGACAAATTGTGAGAGAAGAATTGCAACAGTTTATGGCAGCCAGCACTGTTGGACCAAGCGAGCACTAGATTATGGCCATGGATGTCAATTCTGTATGTTGTGAGGGAGCTGGCGCTTCTGAGGAAGAGTTATTTCAAACATTGGCACCTGTCAGCCCTGTCATTTGCACCCAACGTGAAGAATGGCCTTGCCCTACTACGACTTATGCCGCAGCTGCCAAACGGCAGCTTAGGAATCGACCGACACAACTGCAACCAAATCCTCCGGCAACTGTGAAGCCCTGCAGTCAGACGGACATCTGGTGGACAGAAGGCAACACGCCATTGTGTTTTCACTGTGTCCTTCCCACAAGACGCCAGCCATTGGAGCAGTCCTTTCAATGGCAGTCAGCTGCAGATGATTACTGCCGACCTATGCGACGATGTCCGTCGCTGTATCCTGGACATGGTTGCTCTCCAACACGCTGCCTCCACTCACCGTCGCCTTACAGAGATACCAGCCGCTCGTCTATACACCGTGTTCAGCAAAACTAGGCAAGGTGCCCATCTACGTAGGTGAGGCCATTGCAGATGAAAATTCTCTATGGATGACAGTCACTAAGATGTCAGGAAATGTAACTGATGTCAACATCAACGGCCAACCTGTCTGGGTACTAGTCAATTCAGGAGTTTCCTTCTCTGTATTGTCGAATGACTACCACCGCAAACTAAAGAAGATAATCTTCTGTGATACAAGAGCAACTGTGCTGAAGGTTGCAAATAGAAAATACATTCAGCTGGCAGGAACATGCTACACAAGAGTAACTATTAACAACTGGACGCAGCCTTTTGCATTTGTCATTTTAACATAATGTAGCCATAACATCATCCTCGCATGGGACTTCCTTCAGGCATCCCATGCTATCATTGACTGTGGAAGATCTGAGCTACAAATTGAGAAAGCTGTTAGACTAGTACAGGTAACCTGGACTTTCCCTGGGAGGTTGTTTGCTGTCAAGAATGTTGAGATTCCGCCATTAACAATGAGAAGAGTTCCAGTCAGCAGCCGAGGAAACCCGTTGGACGGTGACCTGCTTGTCGATCGCAAAAGCGCGGATCACTATAACAAAGGAAATCTACATAGTAGTAGCTGTCATAATCATTATAGGTGGTCAAGGAGAACTTTGGATCACTAATTTTTACAAGCAATCCCAACTCATTCCTAAACGAATGTGTTTTGGAACAGCCAAAGCAGTTCAGGACAGTGAGCTCACTGTCATTGACGAAGTCTCATGCTCTGCTGTTACTGCCGACAACGCACTGTAGGAAACTTATATGGCAGTACATAAAGGGCTGGGTCTGACGCAGGAATAATGTCAGCAGGTGTTAACCATACTTCACCAATTTTCAGGTGTATTCCAGGCCAGGCAGGAGAAGAGCCAGATGAAACGACCCACAATAAAACACCATATCAGTACCGGGGATATCCACCAATTAGCCAATGTTCGTACAGAGTGTTGCCAGCTGAAAGGCAGATAATTCAGGAAGAAGTGGAGATGATGTTGCACAATGACATTAGTCAACCTTCAGAGAGTCCCTGGTCATCTCCAGTGGTCCTCGTCAAGAAGAAGGATGGCACGTTGCGTTTCTGTGTTGACTGTCATCGGCTGAATAAAATCACAAAGAAAGATGTCTACCCATTGCCTCGCATTGATGACACCTTAGACTGTTTGAAAGGAGCTACATACTTCTCAACAATGGACATGCAGACTGGTTACTGGCAAATCAAGGTTGTTGAAACGCCAGGGAGGAGACTGATTTTATTTCACCTGATGGCCTCTATGAATTCAAAGTCATGCCATCTGGACTATGTAATGCCCCGGCCACATTCAACGCATGATGGACAACTTGCTGTGACATCATTCATTTTCTGAGTACGGGCCTGGCAAACCCGGGGTCCAGAACTGGGGACTGGTAAGCACCGCCAGTCCTCTGGACACCGTAACCTCTGGGCACGCTTCAGCGACTATCGGCAGCGATGGAACGTTGTGTGTACCAGGGAATGGGGATCAGGGCTTGACTGCCCGGGTCGCGAGGATGGAATAAACATCTATAAAAAGAAAAAAAAAAAAAAACCTTAAATCCCAAAGTGATGGGATGCACGGCTGTTGAAGTGGAACAGTCGCTAGTGAGCAACCTCTGGGGATACTGCCGCACCTTAGTTGTATAAGGCTTACCTAAGCACGCGGGGCTCTGTCTAGGTGGACACGTACTTCCCTAGCTACTCGTGGGATCGAGATGAGCAATTCCAATTTGTCCCTTGAACCTTCCAGTGAGATGGGTGTACCACTGGGGAGAACAAACACCCACTCCAACAAGAGGGCTCGCTTAGGCAGTCCTCCAGACACAGGTCTCTGCAATATGAGCAGGTTCAAGAGTAACAGAGCACATTCTGCTGTACAGAATGTGTTTTTAGTAATTAAAAGGAAATAGGGAAGTTTCAAAAAGATTTTGCCCTTCTACATTCAAAAGGGTTCAGACGGCATTGCTGGAGATTTGAAGTCTGTGAAACAGTTGAGAAATAGTACCCTGTTGTTGAAACTTCTAGTTCCCAACAAATGGTAAACCTTAGAAATGCCAAGTGCCTTGAGGAGTATGAGATAGAGACAGAGATGCATAGTACCCTAAATTACAGCAAAGGTGTGGTCTCTTGTCGTGATCGTGTTGATCTTCCAACTGAAGAATGGGCTTCTGAAGGAATTGTGGGCGTGCAGAACATCATGAAAAATCTGAGTCCTTCATTCTCATCTTTAATAATCCGAAGCTGCCGGAGTATGTAAAAGCAGGATTCCTTAGATTAAAGGTGCGACCCTATGTACCCAATCCTATGCAATGTTTTAAATGTCAGCGGTTCGGGCATACTACTCAAGCATGTAAAGAGGAGGTCACTTGTGGTAAATGCGAAAAAGCCACCCATGAGGGAGCTGAATGCATGCCGCCTGCAAAGTGTGTCAACTGCTCTGGGGAACATCCAGTCTGGAGCAGAGACTGCACAATGTAGTTTGAGGAGAAAAAAGTGCAGGAAATCAAAACCACCAAGCGAATTTCCTACGGTGAGGCAAGAAAGATCTTTAAGGCCATGCAACATGCTTCCTTTGTCACGTTCTTTGATGCTGTAGTCCAAAAGCCAGCTCCCAATGTTGATGTCTCCACCCAGACGGACGTCGCTAGTGTCGGTACCAACACCTGTACCTGTGACTGCACCAGCAAGGCTGCAGTTATTCCAGAACCTGAACCCCTGCCATGCACATCAGAAAAAGCTACTGGAGTCAACATTGCAGAGCTTTCGTCACCCTCCCCGGCAGAGACCATTGGCCAGGCCCTGGCACCTTCTAAGCCAGAGGCTCTTCCAGAGGTCATCCCTGACTTTTTCGCTCCTGCTGTCACGCACATAAAGGTTGCAAAGTCAAGAAAAGAATAAAGCAAATACTAAATCATCTGATTCCATAGAGGTCATTCTACCTGACCTCCCTTCTGACTCCGCTCCAGAGCTTATGGAGCTGAATGTCCCTCAGGGGCAAACATCACGCCCCCAGACTGAACCTCCAGACAGCTCAGTCTCCCCTCCTAAACGGAAAGAGAGAGTTAAGATACAGCCTCTGTGAAGATGGCCCCCATACTGCAGTGGAACGTGCAAAGCTTTAGGACCCATGTGGAGGAACTTCACATATTAACTCAGGGCAGACCATTGTGTATATGTCTACAAGAGACGAATTTTAAGCCGTCATCCAATCCTGAGATACGTGGCTATGACGTATATAGAAAGGACAACCTTAGTGGTGAGGGAGCTAAAGGCGGAGTGGCTGTTTTCGTAGATTCATCCTGCCACCCGTCCTTACTCCCCATTCAAACCCCCTTACAAGCAGTTGCAGTGTGTGTTCAGATGTGTCATCGATTGACTGTCTGTGCCATGTATCTGTCCCCACATAGGCATTTGATGAGGAAGCCCTTCATGATATTATCATGTAGTTCCCCCACCCTTTCATGCTCTGTGGTGATATTAATGCACGTAATGTGCTTTGGGGGGTCTGAAACCACCTGCCGCCGGGGTCGAGCAATTGAGAGGCTTCTTCTGACGTCCTCTGTCCATTTACTTAACACCGGGCAGCCCACACACTTCTGTACTGTATCAGAGTCGTTCTCTGCTATAGACCTCACACTTTGCTCTCCAGTCCTTGCCCCTATGATTCAATGGGAAGTGGACGCTGACCTTCACAGAAGTGATCACTTCCCAATATAGAAGGCTTTGAAGGTACGGACTTGGCTGAAAATCCTAAGAAATTTTGGTCTTATGTCAAGGTGGTAGATGTATCAAAACAAAATCTCCAGATACTCTGTGACAAAAATGGCGTTGAAACAGAGGATGATACTCTAAAGGCTGAATTACCTTTCCAAAGCTGCTTCACAGAGGAAGATTGCACTGTAGTGCCTTCTCTAAATTGCAAAATGGCAGATATAGAAATAATTGACAGAGGGATAGAAAAACAATTAAAATCGCTCAAAAGAGGAAAGGCCGCAGGACCAGATGGGATATCAGTTTGTTTTTATACAGAGTACGTGAAGGAACTGCCCCCCCCCCCCCCCCCCCTTGCAGTGGTGTACCGTAGGTCTCTTGAAGAGCGTAGTGTTCTAAAAGATTGGAAAATTGCGCAGGTCATCCCCGTTTTTAAGAAGGGACATTGAAGAGATGTGCAGAACTATAGGCCTATATCTCTAACGTTGCTCAGATGTAGAATTTTGGAACATGTATTATGTTAGAGTATAATTACATTTCTGGAGACTAGTAATCTGCTCTGTAGGAATTGGCATGGGTTTTGAAAAAGACGATAGTGTGAAACCCAGCTCACGCTATTTGTCCACAAGACTCAGAGGGCCATAGACATGGGTTCTCAGGTAGATGCTATGTTTCTTGACTTCCACAAGGCGTTTGGTACAGTTCCCCACAGGTGTTTAATGACCAAAGTAAGAGCATATGGTCTATCAGACCAATTGTGTGATTGGATTGAGGAGTTGCTAGATAACAATGCAGCTTGTCATTCTCAGTGGAGAAAAGTATTCAGAAGTAAGAGTGATGTCAAGGGGTGCCACAGGGCAGTGTTGTGGGTCAATTGCTGTTCACAATATATATAAATGACCTTGCAGATAACATTGGAAGTTCACTGAGGCTTTGTGCGGACGATGCTGTAGTATATAGAGAGGTTGTAACAATGGAAAATTGTATTGAAATGCAGGAGGATCTGCATCAAATTGACACATGGTGCATGGAATGGCAATTGAATCTCAATCTATACAAGTGTAATGTGCTGCGAATACATAGAAAGAAAGATGCTGTATCATTTAGCTACACTATAGCAGGTCAGCAACTGGAAGCAGTTAATTCCATTAATTATCTGGGAGTAGGCATTAGGAGTGATTTAAAATGGAATGACCATATAAAATCAATCGTCAGTAAAGTAGATGCCAGACTGAGATTCATTGGAAGAATCCTAAAGAAAAGCAGTCCGAAAACAAAGGAAGTAGGTTACAGTACACTTGTTCCCCTACAGCTTGAATACTGCTCACTGGTCTGGGATCCGTACCAGGTGGGGTTGATAGAGGAAGTAGAGAAGATCCAATGGAGAGCAGTGCACGTCGTTACAGGAGCATTTGATAATTGTGAAAGTGTTAGAGAGATGATTGATAAACTCCAGTGGAAGACTCTGCAGGAGAGATGCTCTGTCGCTCGGTACGGGCTTGTCGAAGTTTTGAGAACATGCCTTTACCGAGGATTCTAGCAGTATATTGCTTGCTCCTATGTATATCTCGCAAAGACATCATGAGGATAGAATCAAAGGGATTAGAGCCCACACAGAGGCACACCGACAATCTTTCTTTCTGCAAACAATACGTGATTGGAATAGGAGGGAGAACCGATAGTTGTACACAAGGTACAATCCGCCACACACTGTCAGGTGGCTTGCGGAGTATGGATGTAGGTGTAGATGTAGATGGATCACCCAGCCTTATGGACTGGAGCCCTTTAGGTGACCACCACAATGGGTGCTTAGTAGGGCGGACTGGACCCCTACGGCAGACTGGCTGAACTCAATTGTCATGATAACGTCCAGGAATGGGTGGACCGTGTCACCCAAACGATCCACCATGCCGCTACTGCTTCTATACCACAGTCTTCAGGTCAGCCAAGAAGGCACCCCATCCCATGGTGGAGTGAAGACTACCGCTTTACAATACAGACGCGGTGAGCAGCTCTGCATAGGTTCAAAACAGGCCAACTGCAGAGAAACCTGCATCCTTTCGGGTGGCGAGGGCAAGGTGTCGACAAACGATTTGTGAGAGCAAGAAATGGTCATGGCAGCAGTTCCTCAATACCATTACTCGTTCCACCAATAGTTCACAGGTATGGGAGACCATCAGGAAAATATTTGGGAGATGAGTAAGGTGTTCAATTCCTGCTGTAATGGGACATACAGAGTATCTCTGCCTAGGTGTGTTTGTATCTGTGTAAATGTGTGTGTGTGTGTGTGTGTGTGTGTGTGTGTGTGTGTGTGTATTTGTTTGCCTTCCTTTTCTCCCCCCAAGGTAAGTCTTTCCTCTCCTGGGATTGGAATGGTTCCTAACCCCCTCCCTTAAAACCCTCATCATTTCCTTTTCCCTCTCCTTCCCTTCTGCCTGAAGAAGCAACTGGGTTGTGAAAGCTTGTGTTTATGTGTATGAGTGTGTGTTTTATTTATTTGCGCTACTATCACACCTGTGCTCCTTCGCCTGGTGAGTAATCTTCATCTATTTTTATATATATTTTTTCCTGCTAGGAATTTTTCATCTATAATATTCGTATCATAAGTTTATAATGGAGGATAGATAACAACACACTGTAAAGAGGGTCGCTGAGTTGCTGACAGGCACATTCACACAACTTTAATTTTCAGCCATGGCCTTCGTCAAAAAAGAAACACATACATTCACACAATCACTCAGACAACTATACACATACAACCGTCATGTCCAGCTTCTTCAGCTTCACCAGACATTCCAATCAAATTTTCCAAGGTTAGAACATGAGTTAGCATGTTGAGGTTGGCACTTTTCGATTGCTTACATCACATAAAACAGTTCTTTGATGGATATCAAAATATTTACATATTTTATTCAATGCATGAGTTACTTGTGTTTTGTAATACACTGTCAGTTTCTTCCTAACAGAAGGAGAAAGTGTATAATAATTTGTTACAAGAGCCACCAGTAGGGGCACTGTCTTTGCCATACTTTTTTCTTTTTAAATTTGTGCATTATTGAATTAGGTCTTGCTGTAGCTGCTATGTATTTCTGCGCTATTGTGCACCATCTTCAGGTCTCTCTAAGATAAACTGACTAATTGTGCAGATTACCAGATAATCACCATAACACACCCCAGAGTATTATATTTTTATGGTATTGACTGTCTGAGCACAGTAGTTAATTATATAAATATTGTCTTCCCTGCATTCGAGTCTGCCTCAACCCAGGTATCTTGCAATGCTACTCATTGCTGAGTTGCAATTTCTTCATGAGCTTACTTGATAGTATTTATCTTACCTTTTTATTTTTTGATAAAGAAATTAAATTATGTATACTGCAGTTGACACTAGAAGAACAGAGTTCAGCATAATGTGCATCTGTATAAATTCGATATCTCCTGTCATGTTATGTATATAGTTTTACGGTGATATACAATTCTCTATCTGGTGAACAGCACTTTTCCATTAACATAATAATAACTACCCAAGTCTTGATCTCAACATAAATGTGCAGCTGACAGATCAAAGTACAACAGGATACATGTGTGTTTAAAACTATTTTTTGTTTGACTTGGTTGATTTCCCTATAGTCATTTGTGGCTCTTGTTCTAGGCACAATTAATTTCTCTGACCTTGAGCAACAATTTCAGGACTACACACAAACAGGCATAGGTACTGTCAGTCTTGTAATTAATGCAATTTGTCATCTCACTTCGAAGCCACATATCCCCTCTCCAGGAACATATGCAACAGATGTGCTTTCCTAAACATTAAATTACTACATTATATTATCGTTTACAAGCATCATTCATCAGCAAGATAGATAAAGGCTTCATTTCACTCCTGTGGAATGATACCTGTGTCCCCTTGAGGCAAGATCTGTTACTTCTTAATGCTTGAAAGTGTCTCACCTTTGCTGTTGTGTTTGCCAGCCAGTTGAACTACATCTACATAAATACTCTGCAAGTCACATTGAAGTGCAAGGCAGAGGGTTCGTCGAACCACTTTCATGATATTTCACTACAGTTCCATTCTTTAATATCTTCTGAGAAAAAAGAACACCTAAATATTTCTGTTTTCAATCTGAATTCTTGTATTTCATTTTGATGATCATGTCTTCCTAACAAAATATATTTGCATTCAGAAGAGAAAGTTGGTGAAAGAAATTTCACAAATAGATCTCGTCCCAATGAATAACACCTTTCTTTTAGTGATTTTCACCCTAACTTGTGCATCATTTCTGTGACACTCTACTCCTCTATGTCGTGATAATGAAAATGAACTGCCCTTCTCTGAACTTGCTCTAAATTGTCTGTCAGTCCCACAATGCGCAGGAATACTCCAAAATAAAAGCACAAGTGCGGTTTAGGCACTTTCTTTAGTAGAACTGTTGCATCTTCTAAGTGTTCTGCCAGTTAAACATAGTCTTTGGTCTGCTTTCCCTACAATATCTTCTATGTGATCTTTCCAATTTAAGTTGTTTGTAATTGTTACTCCTAGGTATTTAGTTGAATTTATGGCCTGTAGATTTGACTGATTTATCGTGTAACTGAAGTTTAATGGATTTCTTGTAGTGGTCATATAGATGACTTCACATTTATCATTATTAAGGGTCAATTGCCAATTTTTGCTACTTGCAGATATCTTATCTAAGTCATTTTGCAGTTGCTTTTGAGCTTCTGGAGAGTTTACTGATAAATGACAGCATCATCCATGCACAATGTAAGAGAGCTACTCAGATTATCTGCTAAATTGTTTATAAAAATAAGGAACAGTAGGGGCCCTGTAATACTTCCTTGGGGAACACCAGATATCAATTCTGTTCTACTCGATGGCCTTCTGTCAATTAAAACGTACTGTATCCTTTTTGACAGGAAATTATGTATCTAATCGCACAACTCTGGCAATATTCCATAAGCATGCAATTTGATTAGAAGGCACGTGTGAAGTGCAGTATCAAAAGCCTTAAGGAAATCTAGAAATATGGAATCTATTTGACATCCCTTATCGATAGCACTCATCACATAATGTGAGTAAAGCTATGTTTCATAAGAACAATACTTTTTGAATCCATGTTGACTACGTGTCAAAAGGTCGTTCTCTTCAAAGTAGTTCATAATATTTGAGGAATGTATATGTCCTAAAATCATGCTTCAACCAGTGTTAATGATATAGGCCTGTAATTTTGTGTATCACTCCTATTGCCTTTCATGAATATTGGAGTGGCCTGTGCAACTTTCCAGTCTTCGGGTACGGGACTTATGGTAAGCGAGCAGTTGTATATAACAACTAGGAAGGGGCTATGACATCAGCATACTATGAAAGGAATGCAATTGGTATACAGTCGGGACCAGGAGACTTACTTTTGTTAAGTGATTTTAGTTGCTTTAATACTTCAGCGGTAACTACTTCTAAATTGTGCAAGCTGGCAGCTGTTCTTGATATAAATTCTGGAGTATTTGTTTTGTCTTCTTTCGTGCTTTAGCAGAATGTTCACCATTAGCATCACATTCCCCCTCCTCAAGGTAAGCACTGGTCAACAATTCTGTCTGATGTTTTGTTTATCTTCCTTGCAGCTAGCAGTCTCAAGTGAGATCAGTGTCCTTTTTTCTGCACGCTGCACATCACGTGTGCACTGGAACATCCAAGTGTGCAATATGAGTCTCACCACACTGCACTATTCTTATATCACTTCAGAGCATTTCCTTCATTTTACTATATATTCAGAGTTTCCAATGCTATTTTTGTTTGTAATAATAGGTTACATGCAACCAAGTAAGTGCATTCTTTATAATGCCAAGAGAGAGACATATCTTTGCTTACAGAATATGAAACTTTACCAAGGATTTGTCAAATGTTTTAGAGTTAGTGAGTGGTTTTGTGAGTACAGATCAAGAACTTTAACTAGTTTTTTCTTTATTTATTATTGTTATTATTTTAGAGTATTAATTCAGACTTTTTTGTGTAGACAGTTCATATTGTTTATTTTCATTTATTATTAAATAAATATATTCTGTATTAAGAAATAAATTGTCATTATATTCTTTCCAGGTCCCGAAATCTCCAGTGCCAAAGGATATTCCAGGTGTCAGCACCTGTAAATTGTGTTTGTCTTCATCCAAACCAGGCAGAACTTGTTGTTGGTGACCAAAGTGGTGTAATACATTTGTGGGATCTGAAAACTGATCACAATGAACAACTAGTGAGTTCTTGTATCATAATTTATTTCTAATTCATGTATTTTATTTACGACAAACTTTTTAATTGCCTGTGTTATACAATTTATAGATTCCTGAACCTGAAGCATCAATACAGCATATAGCTATTGACCCTGAAGCTTCATACATGGCAGCAGTAAATAATCGAGGCCATTGTTACATATGGAGTCTCACTGGAGGAGTTGGTGAAGAGCCTACCAAACTAAATCCAAAACATAAAATCGAGGCTCATAGACGCTATGCTTTGAAATGCAGTTTCAGCCCTGATTCAACGTATGTAATATATATTTCTATTGTTAAGCCTTTAAGAAATAAGGATCCAAAATTTTTGATAATAGGCTTTGTATTTTAGGTGTCAGTTAAAAAGACTTTTAATTATAAATTTCATTTCAGTTGTCAACTTTTGGAGAGTATTGTTTGCAATGGGAATTATTATAGACAAAAGTATTTTCTAGTGGGAACTATTTAACTTGAAAGAAGAGAATTCTCATCCAAGATTGCATTTGTAAAATCTATATTTATGGTGATCAGTTTTGGTAAAACATTTTTACAATATCCTTATCTATAAATTAGTCTACATAAAGTGTAATACATATTAAATCATGGAAAATAGCATACAAAGTTGTAAATATAATGTGTTCAAATGAAATGCTGTTAAACATACCTCAATAAAAGTTAATGAAATTGCCCAGTTATAGATATAAATGTACTACAGATCCTAATTTGCCAGACTGTTGACATGAGATGCATTGGCATGTAAAAACCATTATTATAATAAAGTTCCAGGATATGTGTTGTCCCATATTCAAAGCTATAAAACTAAAGTAGTATTTAAAACATGCTAAGCCCATTTACACTTCGCTAAGGCACATTATGATATGAATGGGACAATAAATATAAGGCAACTAAATGTTGATCATGAGTTTAAGGGAGATGACCAAAAGCATTATTATAAGAGAGATTTAATCACAGTAAATTTCAACTGCATAACTGAAAATTTTTCCCTGAAATGGATGAGAATAAAAATGTAAACATGAAAAATGTACATACTTTAACTCATATATTGTATTTTGGGGTATCTCTGTAATGTCGGAGAGATTTAAGCAATGGCATTAATAAAATGAATTTTTGGAGTAAATTCAAGAACAGTATGCCAAATCCTATTCAATGAACTAACTGTTGCTCCACAGTGTGTTTATTCCTTAACTAAATTTCCTTTCCTAGCTATGATATCCGTTCACAAATCAGTACTAGGAATAACATCAATCTACAGAAGGCTGGAAATCACTTACCTTAGTTAAAAAGGAGGCCATTATTCAGAATGTTTCTTTTTTTATTTTTAGCATGTTCCCTCTAGGCATTAAGAGATTTAGTTTAAAAAATGCATATTTTACAAAATTGTATGAGAGTTTTTTTTTTGTTTCTTATTTGTCTACTCTGTCTATAATGTGGGGAGGACAGCGCAAGTTTTAATGTCCCATTGACATCACAGTCATTAGAGACGGAGCTCACACTCATATTTTTGTGTAATGATGATGGAGGAAACTGGCTGTGCATTTGCCTAGATGATTTAGGAAAATCACAGAAAACCCAAATCTGGATGGCCAGAGGTGGATTTGAACCATCGTCCTACGGAATACGAGTCCAATGTGTTACCACTGCGCCTCCTTGCTCGGTACTCCATAATGACTCACTTAATACATACTGTAAGGTTTAGGTGTAAATGCCCATTCAGTTTCTGTTCTTATTTGGTCTACTTCCTTTGTTTATGATCCATATATTAAAAGTGCACATTTGTGTTTCCTCCTGACTTCGTATTAATTCTGTAAATATGAAAGATAGCCTAGTATATAGAGGATCCAAAAAGTGCTTCATCTTAAATTGATCGTGGCAAAAGAATTCCCCCCCCCCCCCCCCCCAGGAATGCTTAGTATTGTGTGGGTATGTTAAATATAAGTTTTCAACCACGAAAGTGGGGGGACAACTTTTTGTTGTCGAAAAACTCCAAATTTTCCAGTTTTACTATTATAACTCAAAAATTGTCCACATTTAGGAAATAACTATTGTATAGTAAAATAAAAATGGAATCCTGTGTTGATTAAAAGAGAAGAGTTGAAAATTGATCTAGTAGTTGTTTTTATGGGGATCCGAAAAACAGCCATTTTTTCGAACTTTACCAAAACACTGTGTTTTAGCCATTTTAAATGTGCTATAACTCTGCAGTATCAAATTTTATCAATACACCCTGCTTGAAAGTTGTAGAATATATATGTGTGAGTTCAAACAACACAAGTTTATCAGTTTGTTCCAAATTGGACTAATTTTGAATAATATTAATAATAATAATAGTTTTTCTTTAAACTTACAAAGCAAAATTGAGATTAACTTTAAAATTAAACTATCTGGTTTTCACAATTTTTTATGTCTACAATAACTGGAATCAATTCTGACTTCAATATGAGGGTAAATTATGCTATCTGAATGCTTTCCAAAACTTTTTTTTTTCTTGTAATTGTCACCTTGTACTCCTGGTTTCTTGTTCAGAGCAGGTAACCAGTTCCCATCGTGTGTGCCTGTTATACCTTAACGGGACCAAAGGGTAAGAAAGAGACAACCTACTCCTCCACCTTCATTATCCCACGAGCTCTTCAGTTCAAATGTTTTCGCCAGAGTGAATGGATACCTACATGTTGTGAACCAGTTGTGTTTTGTGTCAACGAGAGTGGAAATATTGGTTTCACCGTCAAATCTGTATTGATGAAGGTGAATCGATGGTTGTCAAAGAAAAAGGTGTGAGAAGATTCATGCAGAGCAATAGAAAAAGGAAGAATACTGACTACACTCAATTGCTGGGGAGAGCTCTAGAGGTAAATGTTTACATTACATGTCAAAAATAACACAATAATACTTAGTTTATTGATGTTTACGTTCACCATGAGTACAAAGAAGCTGAACAATCAACTGTTGTAGGACGAGTTCGTCGGAAAAGTGCTACTTTTAGTTTTTGAGAACAGAGTTATTTATGTGGTGATAAACACACAGAAGAATTCAAAGATCGTCAGCAACAGAGATCAAATGACAAGAAATATCAAATTCAGAAGGACATGAAACATCAGACAGAGCATGATGAACAAAGCTACTGTTCATGGGGATCAAGACATAGTAATTGTTTTAATGATGAGCAGTTAGTTGCAACTGATGAATGGTATCACTCCATATGTAAGAATAAATTTTACTGGAAGCATTTATCAGATTGTTGGCAGAGAGCAGGATGTACCCCATGAGCTAAAATTGATAGTGAAGTGGAAAAAATAATCTTGTAGCATGAAAATGGTGAATTAATAATGATTCCATGTGGCATTTATGGCCACTAGACCCAAACTGAGGTTGTGTTCAGCCTGTCTAGTGCAAGTCTTTTTAGCTGATGCTGCTTCAGCAACATGTGTGTCAGTGATGATGAAATGATGATGATGATGACGACACAACACCCAATCCACGGTGGAGAAAATCTCCAACCCGAGTGGAAATTGAACCCAGGCCCCCCTAAATGGCAATCTACCTTGCTGCCCACTAGACTACTGGGGCAGACAGCGATTTAATAAATCAGATATAAGGACAGTTAAATATTGTGTGTTAAAACAGTTTGGTGATGATTTCCTGTATGTTGAATGATGCAAAAGTCACCAATCATTTGTTTCTGGAATGTCGTGCATAAAATTCTCACTGATGCCTTGTATGAACACAAAAACCAAAACATTGAAGAAGAACAAAACATAATTGTGAAAGCAGCAGCAGAAATAGTTCTGGAAGATATCCGCTCCGTTGCACGTGACAGAGAAATATCCGCCTCCTGGCAACTCCGGCATACATCTGCAGATCTGGGGAGAAGATCCTGATGGCAATGTATGACACCAGGAGAACCACCTGCAGCATTTATGACCTAAGATATCATCTCATTGTGAAGATGTCAACAAAAGCGCAGTTCATCTTGTTCCAACTTCCTCCAACACTTGACGCTGCAGACATGCACAGTTACAACGCATTCCTCCAAGTTCAGTGGTAGGCAGAGAAGAAACTAGATCCACTTGAATGGGATTGAAGGCATGACATCCTCAGACTCCCTCCCATTTCTATAATGGAAAAACTTGTTCCCAAACAGCTTCTGAAACTGGTTTGCAGCTGCATAAAGGGATGCACCAGTGCATGCACTTGCCGCAAGTGTACCACTGTCTGCAAGAGCTCTCCATACATTGAACTCGACATTGATTTGAACAGTGACCTCATTGAGGATGAAGGTGATGAGCCTGATGATGGCGTAATATAGCCTCAGAATGAAGTTGGAACTGATTCCCCTACTTGTAGATATAAAAAATTGTGATAACACAATAGCTTGATTTATTTGTTGTTATAACCAAAGATTTTGATTGTCAGTTATATCTACAGATATATCTGTTAACATGTCCACTTATCTTAAAATTATGCTCGTCAGAGCAAACAGTTTTATTTAATGGGTTAGGAGCATATTTACAGTGGTCAAGCATCAATTCACAAAACTGAAGACATTGATCTGGATCATATTCAAGTATTCCATATTGTAAATGTGAAATGCAAACTTTAAACTTTTGTATGTGTAACATTCTTTGCAATGACTTGTCCGGTGTTTTTTGAGCTGCCCTGTATTTTGAAAGGGATAAATTGCTACTTATCACACAGATATTTTGATGAGTTGCAGAAAGGGACTCAAAAGTTTTCTAGTTTTCTCCATTTTCAGCTTATACAGCCTTCATCAAAATACAAACACTTGTATTCTCTCACACGCTCAAAACATACATGACCGCTGTCTCCAGCTGCTGTGGAAAAATGTGTCTTAAAATTTGGCTCACAGCCTGTTATGACTACTAACACTATTACACAATATATATGTTCGATAGCACACACAGTTCGCATCCGAGGCGAGGTCTCGGCTGTCCCCGTGCCTCTCTCAAACGCCGCGCGACCGGCAGGGTGCAGCACGGTAGTGCCGCCAGCGCCACACAGTGGCCAGTTCTGGTAACGGGCGGTGCGCCGTCTAAACACACGCGCCGTGCGTTACCACATTCCTCCCCCTTTACGGTGTAATATCCAGGGGTGCCAACCGCACCCAGGCCACGTCCATGGGTGAGGCCTCGTCCATCTCTGGCTGCCAGTGTCGGGCTGGTACCACCCCATAGGGCTGATAATGTCCTGTTTGTCTGTGCCAGGAGTGGCTGGTACCTCTGTATATGTTGCTCGCGATGACTGGAGATGAGGGCGCACCGTCTGATCCCAGAATTGGAGATAAAAAGGGAGCAGTTTCCTTACTCACAGGTTGAGTCATGGTCCTTTCTGGTGTCTGGATGTCCATAGCCTCAGAAGCGGTGGCTCCCTCCCCCCTGTCCAGTGCCGGATGCTCAGTGAGGGGAGCCGAAGGAGGAGGTGACCCGTCGCTCAGTAATGTGGCTGCTGAGACTGGTGTCAGTGCCAGGAAAGGCGGCGTTACTGTCGACGGAGCTCGGGCAGACCCAGCACGCAGCGCAGACGTCGGCCCCCTCGAAGATGTTGGCACGGAGCATGTCGGCGAAGCAGGCCCCGGAGGAGGCGGGGCTGGAGGAGGTGCCTGTGAATCTGCCGGGAGTCGCGGGCGCAACTGATCCCAGTGTCGACGAAGAGTGCCCATAGCAGTGTCCACAATGCAAAGTCGACGGCCGAGACACGACTTCACCTTACCAGGCAGCCAACGAGGATGCCGGCCAAACCCGCGCGCCCACACTAGCGACCCCGGAATATACTGACCTGATGGCCATGGGGGCACACTCGGTGGCTGAGGCAACAACAAATGAAAGAGAGTGCGGAGTTGCCGGCCATGAAGCAGTTCCGCCGGGCTGCGTTCCCCCGCCGGAGTGAACCGTTACGACATCAAGAACCGGATAATGGCATCATCCACAGAGCAAGAGGCCACATATTTCCGCATTTGAGTTTTAAACGTACGCACAAACCTTTCCACTTCGCCATTAGACTGAGGATGAAACGGAGGGGCCGTAATATGGCGAATACCCAGACGATCACAAAAATCTCGAAAAACAGAAGAAGTGAAAGGGGTGCCATAATCTGAAACGAGTGTGTGTGGAAACCCCTACAAAGCAAAAACCTTAGACAGTGACTGAATCGTTAATGCTGTGGACATGGTATGGCAACGAAAAATGTATGGAAAGTTGGAGTACGCATCTACGAGAAAAAACCAATAAGAGTTCAGGAAGGGGCCCGCGTAATCTATGTGCACCCGCTCCAATGGCTGTCGGGGCTGCGGCCAACAAGAGAGAGACGCCCGAGGCGCCACTTGCTGTAAAGCACACAATGAACACTTAGCCACCAGCCTCGTAATGTCCCCATCGATGCCGGGCCAAAACACATGCCGGCGAGCCAATGTTTTCATGCGGAATACTCCCCAGTGTCCTTCATGAAGCACTTTGGAACGGAGATCCGCCGGAATCAGCACCCACGGAGCCTGTCCGTCTGTAGCCAAAAGGAGAACCCCGCCCCATTCAGACAGGCGAAAACGGAAGGAATAATAGTTACGGAGGGGATCTGAAGCCAGACGTGGAGGGACGTCAGGCCAGCCCACTCGAATGTAGTGAAGGACGCGCTGCAGCATGGGATCTGACGACACCGCCTTGGCCAACACTGGCGCCGTAATAGGAAAACCATCAACAGTAGCCTGAGCTTCATCATCCAAATAAAAGCATAAAAGTTCTTCTCGGTCAAAGTCAGGATCAGGCCCCGCTGGAAGGCGCGATAATGTGTCTGCGTTAGCATGCTGTGCCGTGGGACGGAAATGGATTGCATAATTATAACGGGAAAGAAAGAGGGCCCAACGTTGCAACCTATGAACTGCCTTGTCGGGAAGCGCTGCTGTAGGGTGAAATAGAGACACCAAGGGCTTATGGTCAGTAATAAGATGAAATTTGACCCCATACAAATAAACATGAAATTTTTTCAAAGCATAGACAATAGCTAATGCCTCCTTTTCAATTTGCGAGTACTGTTGCTGAGTTGCCGTCAACGTCTTAGAGGAGTACGCAATGGAGCGTTCCGACCCATCGGGATACTTATGGGCCAAAACTGCTCCAATGCCGTGTTGGGACGCATCAGTGGCCAGAACCAAATGTTGCCCGGGAACATACGCCGTCAAACAAGGTGCAGAAACCAGTAAGCGCTTTAACGTGCAAAATGCCTGTTCACATTCAGACGACCAGGCAAAGGGAACACCCTTGTAAAGCAGACGATGTAAAGGATGCGCTACTGAGGCAGCCCCCGGTAAAAAACGGTGGTAATAGGCAATTTTGCCCAAGAAGACCTGCACATCTTTAACAGATGTGGGGCGCGGCAGGGACTGTACCGCGGCCACACGATCTGGCAACGGGCGAACGCCCGCTGAAGACACCACAAACCCCAAATAAGGAATAGAAGGTTGGAAAAAACGGGACTTTGCCAGGTTGCAGCGGAGACAAGCTGCTTGTAGGACAGAGAACAGCACCCGCAGGTTTTGTAAATGCTTGTGTGGGGAGGCCCCAATCACAACAATATCGTCTAAGTAGTTAACACAGCCCGGAACCGGACGGAGAAGCTGCTCTAAGTAGCGCTGAAAAATAGCCGGGGCACTAGCGACCCCGAAAGGGAGTCGCTGATATTGGTATAACCTAAAGGGAGTGTTGACGACCAACAGACGTTTAGTGTCATCGTCCAAAGGGAGCTGAAGATAGGCTTCCGCTAAATCAATGTGAGAAAAAGAGTGGGAACCAGACAGTAAAGCAAGGAGTTCGTCTGTCCGCGGCATGGGGTATGAGTCAACCACAGACTGTGCATTGATGGTGACTTTAGAATCCCCACATATACGTAAAGACCCCCCAGGCTTCTTTACAATAACCAGCGGCGTAGCCCATTCACTAGAAGAAATGGGAGTTAAAACCTGCAAGTCCTGTAGGCGACCTAATTCAGTCTTAAGTTGATCGCGCAGTGCCACCGGCACCTGGCGCGCGCGAAAAAACTTGGGTCGCGCCGTCGGTTTCATGGTAATGTGGGTGGTAAAGCCCACGGCACAACCCAGGCCCCCCGAAAACAAGGAAGAAAATTCCCGACAAAGAGCATCTAACTCCGAAAAAGGAACCGAATCCGACAGGAAGTTGACAGAATCATCGATAGAAAAACCAAAAACATTAAAAGCATCCAGGCCGAAAATGTTAGCAGCCGCAGTGTCATCAACAACAAGAAAAATGACCGGCCTGACGACAGATTTATACGCCGTGGGGGCCGTGAATTGACCCAAGAGAGGAATGCGCTGGCGGCTGTAGCCACGCAAAGAACGGTTGACAGCCGCCAGAGGGGGCGAACCAAGTCGTACATACGTGATATAATTGAGCAGAGAAACGGAAGCTCCCGTATCAACAGGTAAAGTAACTGCCCTGTCAAAAATCTGAACGTCAACAAAAAGTTTGTGAGTCGAAGAGTGAACCGTGTGGACAAGATTAACATCCATCTCGTCATCTTGCTCATTCGGCCAAGAACGGTAGACAGACGCCATGTGGCCTTTTTTCTTGCACGAGTGACATGTAACCCATCGCTTGGGGCAATCAGCCCTGTCATGTTGTACAAAACAAAGAGGACAGGACGGAAAGGACCGCTGCGCGCGAGCGGGAGAGTGCGGCGCGGCCCGCGCCTGCCGCGAAGCCGCTGCCTGTTTACGACCGCGCGCACGGCGAGAGGGGCGCTCCCGCACGAAAGTGACGTCCGCGCAATCCAAGGGTGCCGAGCTCGACTGCGAAACTACCGCGACATCACCCCAAGTCTCAATTTGATCCCCTGCAGCCTGTGAAACTTCAAAAGACTGTGCAATGTTTAAAACATCCGTCAAGGTGGGATTCTCCAGCTGTAAGGCGCGTTGGCGCACTTCCCTATCAGGAGCGAGCCGGAGAATTGCGTCCCGAACCATATGTGACTCCTTGTGCGTCGGAGTAATGAACATACACTGGCGGCTGAGACCATGCAGCTCTGCGGCCCACGCCCGGTAGGACTGATTGGGTTTCTTATGTGACCGGTAAAATTCAACCCGCGCCACAATAACATGCGTGTGCGGGCGGTAATGGGTCGACAACAAACGACACATCTCATCAAAAGACAAAGCAGCCGGTTCCTGCAGGGGGGCTAATTGACGCAAAAGTTGATAGATGTGGGGGGAGACCCACGAAAGAAATAAAGCCTTACACAACGCCGGGTCGGACACCCCAAACGCAAGGAAATGTTGACGCAGTTGGTTTTCATAGGAGTCCCAATCTTCTAAAGAATTGTCAAAGCCCGAGAACGGAGCCGGAAACACAGTAGTGGAAGACAGAGAACCGGAATCAAATGCCGGCCGAGGAGCCGACGGAAACCGCGACACCAGGGAGTCAAAACGGTCCGCCTGACCCGACACAATCGTCGTTAACCGCTGAACGGACTCAACTACAGTCTGTAACGATTGCTGCAAAATCTGGCCGCACGGGGGCAGCTGAAAGTCCGCTGGAGTCAGTCCTTCGTTGTCTACCATCTTCCGCGACGGAGCACACGCCAATTCAAAAACCACCCTCGTCGCCAATTGTGTTATGACTACTAACACTATTACACAATATATATGTTCGATAGCACACACAGTACGCAACTGAGGCGAGGTCTCGGCTGTCCCCGTGCCTCTCTCAAACGCCGCGCGGCCGGCAGGGTGCAGCACGGTAGTGCCGCCAGCGCCACACAGTGGCCAGTTCTGGTAACGGGCGGCGCGCCGTCTAAACACACGCGCCGCGCGTTACCACACAGCCTTAACAAAATAGTGTCTCTTCAAACCTATAGTTTTTCTTTCTGTTCCTTGAATATATTTTAGCTTGTATACACTACAGTAATTAAAATTCTATACTAGTTGCTATATTCTTATTAAAATGACATATTTATTTTAAATAATGGGATCTGCAACAGTAATTAATTTTAAACTTTTTATTTTATGCACTACCAGAGTTTCAAGACCTATATATCATCAGCAGGTGCATAGGCAAATTACAATCAAATAAAATACTGACTATCATGTAATAAATGGCTACCCTACATCTTTATTAAAATTATTCAGTACAAAGGTAGTATATCTACTTTGTGAGTCCGTAAAACTGTTACATGTAGGAACAGATGAAAATAGTGAGTCTCAGCTACATGCAACAAGCTGGGAGGCACTGTAGGCAACTTGGGCACAACATAGCCACTTACAAGGCAGTGTCTGCATGTAAAACGATAAGTCCCATAATTAAGAAGCAAATCATCAAAAAGATAGAAAATTGTACTGTTAAGAACAGAAGAGTGTTTGTTTATTCCACATGCCTAACCAAACCAAACCAAAATGTGAGCCCCACATAGAAATGCAGCTTTACGAACTGCCTGAGCATCGCATCAGCCCTCCCTCCAATGGCCACAGTCCAGTTGAACTGCCAACAGGCAGGCAAGCAGCTGTATCATCAAGTGTGCGCTAGTGGCACCATCCAGGCATCATCCTCTCAATTGTTGTGGCCATATTGTACAAAAAGGAGCTTAATAACTAGTGCCCAATGCCCCTGTATGTTAACCCGACTGCATTTATGCAACAGAGAAGCACTAATAACATGAAATTACACCAGGTGAGATAGGAAACAAAATGAAATTATACATAATTCAAAAAATAATGTGACTTATTTTTTAATTATGTATAAAGTGTGTGTGTTTGTGTGTGTGTGTGTGTATGTGTGTGTGAGAGAGAGAGAGAGAGAGAGAGAGAGAGAGAGAGAGAGAGAGAGAGAGAGAGAGAGAGTGGGGGGGGGGGGGGGGGGGGAGAGAGAGAGAGAGAGAGAGAGAGAGAAATTGTTTTTGTGGTGAGTTGTGAGCTATTGTTACCATTTTTTCTGCATATCTTTATGACTTTGTGCACTATTTTTCATGATTTGATGTTAATTATACATTATCTACACTAATTGCAGATCAGAGAATATAGGATGTTTGTTTCATCAAACCAGTCATAGTAGTAAAGGTTTTACAACTGTACCCTTGGTTGAGACATTATCTTTTTGCAAGTTGAATAGTTTAACCATGCCCTGCAATATGAACAGTATAATTAGAGGACATTTTTTCTTTTGCTTGGAGATTCATAACTTTGTTTTTAATGATAATTTTAATTATTATACTACAGGTTACTTGTAACAACATCAGCAGATCAGACTGCAAGGGTATGGAAAACATCTGATTTTACTCTGCTTCAAGAACTTAAGCATGAGGAACAGCGCTGGGTATGGGATGCTGCATTCAGTGCAGATTCACAGTATGTCCTTACAGGTATGTTATACTTCATGTCTATGAAGCTGATCTTATTAGAAGCATCACAAGCTATTGCCAAGATAAAATGTAAAACTAGTGTATAAATAAACAGAGGATTTTCTTTATTTCACAAGCAATTTAGGATAATTAACACTTTAAGTTTTGGAGTATATTGCCACTTTCTCAAAATATTGTAATTTGATCCCCAGTTAATGCATAGACGATTTTCAACATCAAGCCACAGACAGGCACATAAAAAAGACAAGTCTCTCTCTCTCTCTCTCTCTCTCTCTCTCTCTCTCTCTCTCTCTCTCTCTCTCTATCTATCTATCTCCAGCTGATGTGTTCTTTGTAATGTTCCGCTGTAAGAGCAACTTGAAGTGGAAATTTAATGAGAGGGGAGAAGGAACAAGAAGGATGCATGGCGAGCATGGTGATAAATATCATATAGCACTGGCCGTTCAGATCCTGTAGGCTTTGTGGGTGGAAAAAGGCAGTTGAGGAATTCATTCTGAACAATTTGGGGGGGGGGGGGGGTAGCAAAATGGGAGGAGAAAGGGGTAGTAGTAAAGGGAAAAATATATGTAGTGCAGGCAGTGGTTAATAAGACAAGAATTGGGAGAGCTGTAGGAGGACAGAGGGAGCAAGAACTGTTGAATGCAGGTTATTTGAGGACAATGGGTTACTGGAAGTTGAGGCCTTGATAATTTCAGGACCATAGATGGTGCTCCAAGGATATCTCACATTTGTGCAATTCAGAAAAGCTGGTGTATATGTGTTTCTTTTTTGTGGAAGGGGGGGGGGAGGGAAATCCAATTGGCCCAGATTGCAAAGCAACCATTGAAATCAAGCAGGTTATACTCACCTGCACAATGTACCACATGGTGGTCTACTTTGTTTTTGGCCAGTTTTGTGGTGGCCATTCATCCTGATTGATAACTGGTTTGTAATCAGACCAGTGTAAAAGGTTGTGCAGTGTTTATAGCAGAGTTGTTTAATCATGTGGCTGCTTTCACAGGTAGCCTGGTCTCTGATTGGGTAGGATAAGCATGTGACAGGTCTGGAATAGAAAGTACTGCATCGGTGAATTGGCCAGGTCTTCAATGGGGGTCTTTCACAGGGATATGATGCATGTGGCAGGGGGTTGTGGTTGGGGTGGGGGCAAAGAGATGGACTAGGACACTGTGCAGGTTGGGTAGGTCACAGAACACCATAGGTGCGAAGAATCTTGAGCACGATGCCTGTCATTTCAGGAAAAGGTGAAAGAAAATCAAAGCCTGTGTCATTATATGAACGAGAGTGTTTGACCTCTTTTTGGTGAAGGTTTTGGCCAAAAGCTAATTTGTGTGTATGTGACTTCCTCTTTTATGTGTCTGTCTGCAGCTTGATGATCAACTTTGTGGCAAGTTGCAAGTCGTCATCATTAATTATTTAATCCCAACCTGGACTTCCTGTTGCTGTTCCAGCAGGTACATTATACAAACTCATGTTGAGTGTCCAGCTGGATGAAATTGTTATCTCTGCACAATATTTCTGATGTCCACCTGATGACGGTGACCAGGTGGACCGCAGAAACTTTGACACAAATGAGTATGCTATATAAAATGCATATTACAGTATATATAATTTGGCTTAGATGAATAGCATCCATCAACTCCACAATGACAAGTTTTGTAGGCTCTGACATCTCTTATCTGTGAATGACTCCAGACCACCAGGGATGCATTTCCACAACAAATAATTGCAAGAGTAAACCAGACAGCATAATTGGTAGATGGTGGTATATCTAAACAAAAATTAAATTTACAGCCACAAAAGTAAATAGTTCCATTAATAAGTTCTTATTGTGCAGTATCATTAGTACCATTTTCAAATCAACAGCCATTATGTTTCGATAGACAAGCATGTGGTAGTAAAGATACAAACGTCGACTGTCTTCAATGCTGTTGCTTGGCGTACGCTCAGTAGCGGAATGAGCCTAAGCTACTTTAGCGCAGCCAATCCATTATGGGTGATATTGACGTCAGCATGCAGTAGCGATAAGAGCAAAATTACGACACATACCAAGTGAAAATTTTTCTAGTCCATATTTATTACTTGTACGGTTTTTAATATTGGTGATACTAAAGATATTGACATGTCTTATTATGTTATTGTGTATACCTTTTATTGCAAGAACTCATAGCAGGTATAAAGTTGATGAAGATAAGAGTGTATATGTTTGGATTAAAGGTGAAAATGTTATGTTTAATGTAGAGGCCATGTGGACTGCAGCAATATTGTGTAGAGATAACAGTATAATCCGTCTGGAGATCCTACATGACTTTGAACAATTAATGCACTTGTAAAACCTACATTAGTCACAGTACATATATTTTAAAATTATGCAAAATTTATTTCTAGCAGATTAAATAAATGTATTAAATGTTAACAGCAGTAAAAGAAGGCGATTTCATGTGACTGTTTCATGAACTGATAGCTGTAACCACATAGGGTATTAGATCTGATGATGCTCAGTAACAAGGCCAGAACTTGTTACCATTCATTGTTTACAATTTTAACTATTTTACTAATAATATGTAGATAGGGAACAACTCACTATAAAGACGAATGTTGAGCCGCCGACAGACACAAATAAGACACACAAACACACACACACACTGGACCTTCCATTGTTGTTATTTAACAATGTTACTAATGGAAAACTGATCACTGCTGTGCTCCTGACTTAGTTAACAATTTACACAAATAATATTTTTTAAGTTTTGTTTTACGCTGTTTTTAAGGTACCCTCATTGTCATTGAAAAGGTGTTGGTAGTGAGTGGTAAGTATGTATTAAGTTATTTTTATGTTTTAGTTTTTTATGATGAGCATAAACTACCCTGCACCTCTCCCCCCCCCTCGGTCTCTTCACAATCGCTCCTTGGTGAAACACATTATTTTAAAAAAAGGGGGGAGGGGTTGTATCACAGGGATTAAATACTTGCATGTCTGTTTTAGAAAATCATTGAAACAGCCAAGAATGGATTTAAACTTTGTCCATAACTCCTCTGTGTCTTATCATCATCATCATATCCCACATTGTTCCATCTTATTCAATGGGTCGGCGAATGAGGCTTCTCCACCAGTCCTGGTCCTTGAATGTCTCTTCTTCTTTGATATACGCCAGTGTGTATCCCCTCTGTTCTATATCCGACTTCAACAAGTCTTTGTACCTCAGTCGTGGCCGTCCTCTAGGTCTTTTGTCTCTGAGGTTTAGCTCGTACATTTTCCTTAGTAGTCTGTTTCCATCCATATGGTGCATATGCCCATACCATTTCAGCCGCTGTTTTCATATTACCACAACCAAATGATGTCATTGTCTAATTAGGGCACTAACTACTGCTTCTCAGCTCTTATCAGCAAAAACTCTCACTGTGATTCTTGTCTGATTTATTAGCTTTGGTAATCATTGTTGATATGGTGACACCATGATCACTAATCCCTGTATCTAAGCTAACGTTGTTGAGAAGATCAATTTTGTTTGTAGCTATGAGGTCTAATATATTTCCATTGTGTGTGAGCTGTTGATTTAGCTGCTTCCAGTAAACACATTCAAAATAACAGATATACCTGATTGTGTACCACCTGCAGTGGACCTTCAATTTCCCAGTCACGTGTAATTAATATGGTGTGGTTCAAGTATACTTGTGTAACTGAGTGTAGACTTTCTTTCAAAGGCTCTAGGACTGTCATGGTTGAATCTTGCAGCTAGTAAACACACCTGACCATGAACATGATTTTTCCCAGTTGTGTTATACGAATTTTGTTTACTGTTACACCTAATTTTGATGTGAGTAAGCAATTTGTCAAATGCAATGAACACACACCCTCCTATTAATCTATCTTTCTGTTGTAAATTCCATGCCTCGTTAAATATGTAAGACCTTCCTACATCGGGTCTATATTTTGGGGTTTCACTATCTTTGTGTCAACTAGTCAGTGCTTATCAGAACATATCAAACTCTCACCTAGCAAATAAAATTAAAAAAAAAAAAAAAAAAAAAAAAAAAATGTGAATTGTACAAAAACTCTGGTACCACAGTGGCTGTTCCTTTTTGTAGTTCACCCCTAGTCTATCAAGGAGAGTCCTACAATTCTCCATCTGATAATGTAGGTCCAGAAATCTGCAGCCCAGACTATCGTGCAAGTCAATGAAGCATCTGATTGGACCCTCCACTTTGTTGCAAACTAAAGTCCCCAATCAACTCTGGTAACAGGTGTGCAAATTTTAACTCTGCTAGCATCCTGAGGCTGTCAGTGTTGAGCAATTCCACCAGCCACTTGTCTGAAGGATGGTCTCAGAATCCAAGTGACAGGTACCATTGGTACCAATATACAGGTAGCTGCAACTTTTAGAGAGCTGCACTCCATACGCCCACAGCCAGGGTCTTCTCCACATCTCAGATTATGCTCCCTGGTAGACATACTGAATTCAGAATTCTTTCTGGCCCTGTAGGCTGTGTCCCTAAGGGAGCTCCCAAAAGCTGGCAAACTCATCTTTCCCTGTACCTGCTCAAATCTTGCTGAAGGAGTGGCTGTCCGTGAATGGGTGAAGGCAGATGACCAGCCTTTACAATATTGGCCCACTACCTTGAGCAATGTGGACGTCCTACAACCCAGGCATGTATAAAAGGGGACAACACTGCCCCCCCCCCCTCAAATGAAATGAATAAAAAGAAAAATAAGTGCAGTATCTGAATTATTTTAATAAATGATGTGTGAAGGTATCACTGTGGTTTAGTGGTGTGAAGTTCGTGCCAGTTTTCTTTTATATTTCTTTTATTTATTTTTTTATTTTTATTTTTTTCTTATAATAGCTATATTTTTTATGACTTAATGTCAACAATAGAAAAGCTTGATCTTGGCAAAGTAAAAGGGGCTTTTATGCCTATTTAAAATTACTTAACTTATCTTTACATTAATCTAACCACCTCCCCCCCCCCACCCAAATACATGCTACATTCGTCACTGCTACAATCTGCCACTCCCCAAGTGTGGTGAGGGTGGCTTCCACCACATTGGGTATGCGTTAAGTTGCTTTGACAGCAGAACCTGTGGACGTAATAAGTTACACCTGAGTTTATCCCATGTGATTTAATAAATTCCCTATCGTCCATACACCCCAATACAACTACCTGTAACCAAAAGCAATTCACCTCTTCAGGAACCATGGCCAACTCCTCTTATGACAACACACTCCCTATAAATCTTACCTCTTCTACCTCAATAAATAAACTGAGAAAACAAATAGAAAAGTTAAATGTGAAACTTGCTGATATACTGGTGATTTCCTATTGGTGGCTGAATAAGCTGTGAATAATTCTTACTTGCTATTCAAAACAATGAACAAAATACTAAAAGCTTCAGGAATTTATACATTAATGTCACTAAAGACAATACTCTTACTCTATATTTTCGTAAGGATAGTTGCTACTTGAAGTTTTAGGCCTAGAGAATTGCGGGAGCATAGGATATATTGTAGGGAGAGCTCCCACTTGTGCAATTAAGAAAATCAGGTGTTTGGTGAGAGGATCCGCATGTCACAGGTTGTATAGCAGTCGTTTAAGTGAGTCACATCATGCAGTGCTGCATTTTTTGCAACAGGATGCTCCAGCTGTCTCCTGGACAAGGTTTGATGATGGCCATTTATGCAGATGGCCAGGTTGTTACTGGTTTTGTCCACATAGAAAGCTGCACAGTGGTTGCAGCTCAATTTGTAGATCACATGACTGCTTTCACAGATTGTTCTGCCTTTTGATTCTCTCTTCATTTCCTGCCAACATGTAGTAAGGTGAGAACAATGACAGAATGCAAAATTATGGAATACAAGACCATGTACAGGCTGACCTATTCAGAGACAAAACAGAAATTTCAAAAGCTCCACCCCATGAGCAAGGTTTCATCCTATGCCACAGCAGCTTTGCCGTCATCATCCCTGGTGACAAGACCTCAGTCTGGTCAGCCATTCCCAGTGGGTTCCCAGAGCTGACCTTCCCCCTTCCAGTGGGTTTCCAGAGCCGACCTTCCACCTGAAGTAATCTGATACTGCACATTAAATTCATCCATTCCATACTTTCTTCCAGTCTCTGCATTGCACAATGCACAGTTATGCGTGCTAAATTCCTTGTCTTGATTGATGCTTTTTTACTGTGAATAGTTGTTCATAACATCCTACATCTTACTTTCTTGCAAGTATCCAGTAGAAACTGAATTATAAGTTTACAAAACAATATTCATAGAGTTCTTCATTTCGTTGGTCATGATGTCTGCAGTTGCTTTACTGTTATGAAGGGTATTATTTGTTCATCTACACAACTATAATAAGATGTGATCATTTTTCACCAGATGGCTTTTGTTTTATTGGATAGAAAATATCTTCAGTGGTCTGAAATTTCCTGATATTTGTCATTTCAGACCACTAAACATGTTTTATATTCAGTAAAATGAAACAGTGAACACTTCGGTTGCAGAACAAGGGGCTCCAAGTGATTTGAGTTGGACAAAAATATACAAAATTCTTGGAGCTGATGAACTTATTTAGTATAATCGAATTTCTAGAGTAGTGCTCTCTATTCTAACCACAGTCCATAGTAATGCAGAAGTTGAACATGTTTCCAGCCTTCTGAAAAAAATTGGAATGGTGTTCAAATCGTTCATGTCTGATGAATCTCTGGAGTCTGTTTATATGTTTTGAAGACCAATATTTCTAGTCCCTGTTATGACAAAACCTGTTCTCAACACTTCTTGCTGGAAGCTAAGAAGACCACAAGTATTACTTGAAAGTCTAACTAATGTGTGCATCATAGCATATGTTAATTACCTGTATTGTGTTAAGCTAATTTTATTGTCCTCCATATCGCATATCTGCTGAATTTACCAAGGAAGTCCTGTTATGTGTGCTCCAAACAATATTAAGCACTTCTGCTGTTTTACACCGATGTCTTCTTCATTGCTACATTCATATAGAAACATTGGTGTATGATGTAAGTAGATATGATTTCATTGAAGTATCCTATTTAAACATTAATTATTGTATTTTGTAACCCAGAAGTATTGTTATTTTTTTCAAGTTGGGTTTGCAGAAGTATGTCAGACTTTTTGTAGTGTGTGATTTTCGTTGATAGCCCTTTTCAAAATTTGGCAGGAATGACTACAGTCTACTTATGGAGGCTGAGGTTCTTCCATTAAGGGTCAGGCATCAACAACTGTTACCCAGTGCCAATGTTTGTCGTTTGCTTAACCACCCAAACCACTATCTTCTTTTTCCATCCATGGCACTCCAAACCCAATAATGGCAGCTCAGAATGGAGATTAAAATTAGAGTCCATGTCCAGTTCCTTCTCAGTGAATTGGAATCTTTTCCCCTGCCACCTTTTTGCCAGTTCCAGTCCCATATGCCACCATGTGTGTACATCGTCCACTACTATGATTGGAATTATTGTGATGCTCCAAAGACTGAGACCCTTTGTCGTCAATTCCTGTCTGCTCTGTATGCATCCCAGGGCTCTGAGGCGGTCTACGTGGATTTTCTCATTGTTTGGTGGTCGTGTTGGATACACCTGTGTTCATGCAGGACATACTAAGTTGCGCTCATTGCCATATGGCTGTAGTGTCTTCTCTGAAGAACTTGTAGCCATCTTTCGCACACTTGATCACGTCCGTTCCTGCACCAGGAAGTCCTTCCTCATCTGCAGCGACCACCTGAGTGGCCTACAAGTCTTTGATGAATGCTACTCACGCCACCCCTTGGTACTGGCCAACTGTGAGTCCATTTCCCTCCTTGTACTACATGGATGATCAATAGTCTTCTTGGGAACTCCAGCACATGCTGGAACAGCAGAAAATGAACTCGCTGATAGGCTAGACAAAAAGGGTATGTGCGAACATACTCTGGAGATCCGCATGCCAGCAACTGACCTCTGATCGATACTATGCAGCAATGTTTTCCATATTTGGGAAAGAATGGTGCTCCCTACCGTCATCAAACAAACTTTTGGTTATAAAGGAGACAACAAAATGTGTAGAGGTCCTCATGGAGGCACCTCACATGACTCTTGTCCTCTGCCAACTATGCATCGGCCTTACCTGGCTAGCTCTGTCGGGAGGACCCTCTCCAGTGTCACTGTGGGTCAAGAGTGACAGTTGCCCATATCAGGTGGGATGCCCCAATTTAGCCGCCCAGAGGCAGACTTTTAATCTCCCTGCTGCAGTACCTATCATGTTAGTTGATGATGCCTCTATGGCTATTTTAAGCTTTATCAGCGAGGTTTCTTTTTATTAGAATAGAATAGAATCTTTATTAGCCTTTCAATATGTTCTCCATACAATTGGCTTCGTCAGTGTGCTTAACACATAATACAAGATATGATTAAAAAAAATACATCTTAATATATCATACAATATTAATACAGTAATACAAGTATTAATAATACATTACAATTTTCACAATAGTACAGTACATGCTTATTTTATTTATTTATTCATTTATTTTTATATTTTCATGTGGACAGTGCTGTCACACACATACAGGCATACTTCATGATTCACGTAGTGAAGGCTTATTTGAAATAATATGTATGTCGCTGTTTAGGAACTCGTCAGTTGAGTAATATGGCATACATTTGAACCACTCTTCTATGGTATGCTTAAAATTATTCAGTGGCAGATCTCTTACTGACTTGGGGAGTTTATTGTAGAATTTCATACTAAGCAACTGATGACTCTTATGTTTCAATGTCAGCCTTTAGTATGGAAGGTCTATGTTACTCTTATGCTGTGTATTGTGGGAATGCACTTCAGCTCTAAAATGAAATTTTTTAATGTCTTCTTTGGCATATACCAGGCAGCTGTAGATGTACATACTGGGAAGTGTCATTATTTTCAGATCTTTAAAATGATTTCTACAGCTTTCTCTAGGTGCTAGGCCTAAAATGCATCTAATTGCCTTTTTCTGCCATTTGAAGATGGTTTTAGAGCCCACAGAGTTACCCCATAATAGTATTCCATATTGGAGTTGTGAGTGGAAAAAAGCAAAGTATACTGAGATTAGTAAGGTTTTACTGACTACATATTTTAGCTTGTGTAGCAGAAAGAGAGTACGGGCAAGCTTGCTGCACAAGTTATCTGTATGCCTATCCCATGTGAGTTTTGGATCTACATACAGTCCCAATAATCTGACATTTTTTGTTTCTTGCTCAAAAGTTTTCAAGGTGAAGAAAATTTTTTCAGTTTTTGTTGTGTTTATAGTTAGAAAGTTTGCCTTGCACCAGTCACTACTCATTTCAGTTACTACTTCATTATATTCTGCAACATCCTGTAGATTATCTCCATTTGTAATCAGTGTCATGTCATCAGCATACAATACCTTGTTACATGGCATGTGATTTGAGAAGTCATTAATATATACAATGAACAGGAAAGGTCCTAGCACGGACTCTTGTGGAATTCCTCTCTTTATTTTCAAAGGTACTGACATTTGGTTGTTTACTTTTACTAATTGTACCCTGTTGGTTAGGTATGATTTAAATAGCTGTAACGGTTTATCTATTATACCATAATGTTCTAACTTTTTTATCATTATATCATGTGTGACAGAGTCAAAGGCTTTACTTAAATCTAACAGAGTTGCACAAGTGAGTTTACTCTTCTCGTAACCATCATATATGTCACTAAGGAGACACTCAACTGCTTTTATTGTTGACAGTTGAGATCTAAAACCATACTGCCTATTACACAGGAGTCTGTTGCTTTCAAAATAATGGTAAATTTGCATATGGATGGTATTTTCCAAAATTTTAGATATAATAGGAACTATTGATATGGGTCTGTAGTTGTTTGGCAATGTTTTGTCGCCTTTCTTATGGCTTGGGAGAGTAACTGTCATTTTCAGGCAATCTGGGAATATACCTTCATCGAGTAAGTGATTTCCTAGGTATGTTAGTGGCCTAATGATTGCAGGGGCTATGCCTTTCATAATGCTATTGCTAACCCCATAGTAATCCTCTGTTTTTGAATTCTTTTAGTTTATTTATGGATTTGATTATGTTCGCTGGGGTGATTTTTTACCAAGAGAATTTTGTTATTGTTTGTTCTTGTTGCATGAGTAAAGAGAGGGCAGCTGAGCAATTTTGAGAATTGTTTTCACTGTAAGGGGAATTAAAGCTGGCACAGTTTATAAAGTATTCATTGAGGGTATTGCAATCTATAGGGACTGTGGTTTGTCCTTTACCTACATGAATTTCATTTTTTATGATGTTCCAGGCTGCTTTAGAGCTGTTTTTTGAGCCAATTATATATTCATCATTTGCTTTAAGTTTAGCTGACTTTATTTCATATTTGTATAACTTCTTAAGGGACACATACTGTTTTCTGGCTTCCTGACTTCTATCACACTTATTTTTAAGCAACAGCAGCAATATTCTCATTTGTCTGAGCTTTGGAGTGTACCATTTCTTAGAGTGTTGGGGTTTTTGCTTTTTGCTGGGAGCGCATCTTTTGGTGATGAGTGGGCAGTGTTTGTCTATTGCATTTTTAATTATAGTTAAAAATGTTGAGAAGCATTTATCAAAATTTTGTATGTTGTGCAGTGTATTTGACCAATCTACTATTTCCAACTCATGTTTTAATTGCTCAGTATTGCTCTCATTTATTAATCTGTACGTGACTAGCTGTTTGGTGCTATCAGGATTCATACTTTCTATTCTAACCAATATTCCATCATGATCAGATAACTCCAATTTAATCACATCATATTTCAGTTCATTACAATTTACATTACTAATTACATTGTCAAGGCAAGCATCTAGTCTAGTAGGTTTTTCATTTATACAGTGACAGTTAAGTGCTTTCAGAGAATTTATCAAGTGATTTATATTTTTTCTTGTTTCTCTTATATCTATGTTGATGTCTCCTGCAATAAAAATTTTGTGATTTTTGTGTTTGGCTAATAGCTTGATTAATGCAGTTATTTTATCTATAAATACTTCTTCATCAGATGATGGTGTGCAGTAAACAGAAGCAATAATAATTTTTTGTGCATGAAGTATTACTGCTGTTGCTTCAAAAATGCCTTCTGTGCAGTGCCTGCTTAAGTCTATCACTGAATACTGCAAATTGAGGTTTTCTTTTATATAAATTGCTACTCCACCATGTGCCATATTTTTTCTGCAATAAGATGTGGCTAATATGTAGCCATAGGGTACACATAAATCAATTTCTGTGTTTGATAGCCAGTGCTCATTAATACTCAGTATGCTGGAGTTAATTTGGTCTGCCCAGAACTGTACTTCATTGATCTTATTTCTTAGGGACTGTACATTGGCATGAAATAGCATTAAATCATTTTTGTTACTAGTGGGAATTTCTGCTGCATTTTCTTTTCTGCTCAATGGAGGTTTTTGTGACCAAATCCAACTTGTGTCAGATTTGATCGCTGTGGCAAGTTTCCCTGTACTGATTCTTTGAAATAGAGCCTATAAGTTGTTTTATTGGCACTTACTAGTCTATTACTTAGAGTCTCAAGTATATATATATATGTTTTTTTTTTTTTACTTAGAAGTGATTTTCCTAAGCCATTTAGGTGTTGACCATGTCTGGTATGGCAGACCCTATTGCAGTGACAAGATTTAATATGGGGTACCATGGTGGTGTGGCTACAAGCCAAAATATCATTTACATTAATCACTGTTACATTTTTGAAATGTTTACATATTGAATCATAGAGCTCATTTGCTCTTTTTATTTCAGTGTTCCCACACGACTGTTCAATTAGGTCATAATGGTGAGGTATTTTAGCAACTATTACATTTGTATGTGTTAGCTTACCCAGTGAGTCTCTAAGTGCTTTTGTTGCTGCAGCTGTTTCATTGTGATACACATCATTGGCGCCTCCTATAATAACTACACAGTCTTTTGATGTGAAGTTCTTGCATTCTTCTTCGATGCCATCTGCAACTTGTCTGAATCTTGCACTAGGTTTTACCATTCCCTCGATTTTAAATGTGTCTGTTGTGTCATCTGTTTTCATTTTCATGGCCAACCCTTTACCGAAACTGTCTGAGAAAATTTTAATTTTATTAGGTACGAGCAGACTATGTTTTCGTTGTACATTTGCATTGGATTCTTGAGAACATTTTATTGCAGGTTTGTTTGTAGTATGTCCTCTTTGTATTGGCACTTCGGAATCACTATCGATGTTTACAAGAGCTAGGGCTGAAAATCTATTTTCGTGTTCAGGAATTGGACCGTTGCTCACATTTAAGTTGGCTATATTCTTGCTAGTTGGTCGAGGCATGTTCCATCTTGTGCTGGTGTTGTGTGGATTTGTTTGTGGCATGGAATGTGATGGATTTTCATTGCTTGTCTTGCCCGTATTTGCCATAGAATCAGTACAGCACACTGCATCTTCATTTAGGCCTACATATTCGGATTTTGATGTACATTCTTCGCATTTCCAGTTCATCAGCAATTTTGTGTTCTGTGTAAAGGATGGGTCCACTTTTCCACATCTAAAATGAAATAGTCCGGAGCATTTGATGCACTTGACACCGTTTTTAACATTTTTCTTAGACCTTTTGCAAAGTTTACAGCAAGACGAAGTTTTAAGAGTTGAAATGCTCTTACTAAGGTCTTGTCGTTTTTCACTGCACATTGTAGTCTGTTGTACCCCTCTGATATGCATTAGTTCATCACACTGATATTTTAACATATATATTTCCTCTATCAATGCCAAAATAATTTCGTTTCTACAGTCCTTTTTGAGTTTAATGTTCAGATCGTCTTGGTCGCATTTTGCACATAGCCAGATTTTCCATTTTGTGCTTGCGTTTGCACAATTTAGATGAAATACTGTCTTGCATTTAACACACGTTATGCCTTTATACGCTCTCTTTTCACAGTAGCAAAATCTGGAATTGCTAGGTTTGTTCATATCACTGTTGTAGGATGTGGTTGCTATGCAAGCAATCTCTTCATAGTGTTTTACCTTGCCATTGGCGTGTATTACGGTTATTTTCTCAGTAATATGGCACACTAAACACATATTGTCACTATATACACCAATTTGTTCACACTTCAAGCACTTTTTCGCTTCATTACTTTGATTATTAATCGGAATAACACACTCGCCATTTATACCAGTCGCCATGTTGGAATTAAAAATTCTCCATGTAAGGGTGGGGTACCATGACTTGATTTGTTAGCCCTTCAGGCTTCCAGCAACTACATACTCTCCTTCCCCTGCTGCAATATGTTGTATGTGTCATGTGGTTATGTGGTTTTTATTCCAGCCTAATCTTTTAGGTTTGGGGATTTTAGTGTGTTTTGGAGTGACTGGATCATCCTACTTTATTCTTGTGATCAGTCAACCACAGCCATTTGCGATATTGTTTTAATTCCTTTTCCCATGTCTTCCATATCTTTGTGTCTCTCTCCTCTCCTGTGATGTTTCTCATACCTTGTTGCTATATTGTGTCTATGGTTTTCTTGAAATACATGTAATTCTGGGAAAAGGGACCAATGGCCCCTGATGTTTGGTCTCTTATTTTCTAAACCAACCAACCATTCTGTAGTGCTGCTGTTTGAAGTGACAGCATTGCTCCTGTAGCTGTTCATGTGACTCTTTCTCCACTGAGGTCATTACTGTCATTCTAAATTCCAGATAAACTTTTAAATATACTATACATAGTGATATTAGTATGTAAATATTGATTAAACATGCTAAGAATTTTACAAGCATGATATGCATTGTATTTAGTCATGTTATGTGGAACATAGTAACCAATAAAAGAGATACACACATTGATTTTTATAGATATACAATATAAATTCTACCTGTGTGAAGCCAAGTGGGTTGCTCGTTAATTAAATAGTATAGAGCCTAAATATGATATTGTCTACTGGACTTTCATCTTATAAATATGTTTCAGCTTCATCAGATGGTGTTGCCCGTTTGTGGAATGTGGTAACGGGAAATCTTGAGAAGGTCTACTCAGGTCATCAGAAGGCAATTACAGCTTTGGCATTCCGTGATTACATAGTAAGAGATTAGTTCCTTTGTATTTGTTTTGACATTCCCCAAATTATTGAGTCTCTTTTTGAATTTTTTATTTTGGATTTTCTTGTATTTGATAAAGAAGATTATCCAGTGACTATTTCTGTAGATTGCGGGAACACTGTTTTCTTTTAGTTTGCATTGCTATTCTAGTCTGAATTTAGTATGAATTATATGTTATGGTGACATGTATTAAATGTTCCTATTCAAATTTAAAATCATTATTTGACAATGAGCAGGGAAACAGAGCTTGTGGATGTATATTGGAAAGTTCTGTAAACTTCATTTGTAGAATAACTTTATATATTTGAAAATAAAATGCAATGTTATGTTTATTTTCTTCTTATCAAATCTGTCATTTTTTACAAACATTGTTTCTTTTCTGTGTTCAAACTTACAGTATTTGTGTGAAGAATTTGGAGTAGAACATATTGGATATTGTGATTTTAGAGTCATAAATGTGTAGTTATTAAAACATTTTGTATCTAACTGTTGTATCCCATTCCATGTGTTGAAACACTGTCCTTTTGTTCCAAAAGCCCTTTTACCAAGCATTATCTGTCATAGTCTCCTCACAGAAAACATTGATACACCACGATTTCATGAGAATTGTGTGTCCCATAGTGCACTTTGTAACAGTTAGCCCTTGCTGATAAATAGAATATTGATTCATCGGTTAATATGATCTTGGTGGCAAAATATTCACCTGTAGGTAGCTGGACCAACTCTCCTGTATTTCCCAGGTTCTCCCATGTTATAACAACATTTTATTTTAGATGTTCTGGCTCCCTTATTGAGCCCCAGTTCCACCTGTACACTTTGTCAGTGATCTCTCCATAATTCAAATTTTGTGATCAACAAATCTTGTAATACTGTCATATAATAGTTTCAACCATTGGCAATACCTAGTCTCTTTTGTGTTTGTGCTTCTATAACAATAATATGATTTGGCTTAAAGGGATGCATGAACTGGAGAAATAAAATACATTGCCTGTATGTCTAGGGGAGGAATTTTTATGTGTTTTGCATTCAGTGCTAGATCCATACAGACCTATCAGTAGGTGTATAATAAGTAATGCACAAAAGTAGCAGGAATTGCCAAAGTGCATTACAGGACATTCATGTTTAAAAGCACTCATTACATTATTTCTCAACTGACTCATGCAACACATCATCATTTTACAATGCTTGGAAAAAACTTCTGCTAGTACTTCAACTAAGTTGGAAACAATCGAGCACCCAGGGAAATTATTTCCATTTTCCATGTTGATTGTTTTTATTCCTAATATTGCTATTGTGAATTAAGCTGTTAGTTGGAAAAATGGACACAGCACTTTTAACAAACTTCAGTAATATAGTGAGAAGCAGGAGTTAATATTTGCAGTTCATGCAACAGTTCATGAAGATGTTCTTGAATTTTTCCTATTGCACACTTTTGCACTCATGAACTATTTCCCTGTTTCTGGATTTGTCCATAAGACATGATAGTAATAATAAGGAACATGTGCAGTTTTTTGGGTTTATGTCTCTATTTCTATCAATTCTAAGGAAATTCAGTCATCTAGAAGAAATTTATTGCCAGCAAATCTCCCTTATTTCCTGTAAAGACATGGTTAGAAGTTGCAATGACATGTTGGTTGTCCTAACCTCAAGTGCTTCTCGCATTGTGATACAAAATTAAAGGCACTGTCCAAAATCTTATGGTTCTAATTGGTACACAAGTTAAAGACAATATTGTTTTAGATGTATTTCCATTGCAAAATCTTCCATGCTATTTGATGTGGTTGTCCAAGTTCATGGCTTTCATGTTTTTTTTAACCATATGTGAAATATTTCTTCACTCTCTCTTTGAATTTGTCATTCTTGATCAACAGAGTTTTCCTCTTTACAGAAGCAGCCAATGTTCATAAACTGTTGATACCACTGCACAATGCTCTCTTTACGTCACTGTTCTTTTCCATAATACCTTCTGAATGCATGCTGCACTGTTGTAACAGATAAATGTCTTGCTTATTCCAACACACACCAATCTTTTCTTGCTATGTTTCCATTTTATCAAGGCAGTGCATCCATAGCACCAACAAATTGGCACAATGCAAACCCAGTGAGTGGCCCTGCATTTTGTTTAATTCTTTTTCACTAGATATTGTTGCTGCAAATAGTTTTGAATGCAATAAAGCAAGGAACAAGCTGTAGATTAGTAGTCAAATGGTTACAAATTAGAGGACAAAAACAGTGAAGATAAATTCTTGCTAAAGAAATAAGAGTGAGAGTGAATAATATAGTATGGCACTTTTTGTTGTGAATGGTGGTGATGGTGGTGGTGGTGGTAACAGTATTATTAGTAGAGGTAAAACATTTTCTTATCCTGGGATAGTGTATCATACACAATAGTAACATTGATTGTAAATTATTCTGTCTAAATGGGTCTACTGGAATGTAATTCTTTGAGTGCTTGGCCCGCTGAGTATTACTGGGTACTTTCTTCTATAAAAGTCACTATGTCATTTATTGTAATTGGGAACTTGGGTTCTACTGTTTCTGGTGTATTTCCACACTTTCTTTGCATTCTATGTACATTTTAGTACAATGAATACAATACTAAGTAAATTGTCAGCAAAATGGTGCATTTCCACATTAAAATTATTAAGTTCAAAATTGTGCTATGTAAATTAAATAGAACTAAAATGAACAATTTATCTGATATAAATATTCAAAAATAAAAGGAAAACTAGGCAGTGAAGGGGTGTGACCCTTTTCCCCCAACATCTGTGTCCTTACGCTGTGACAGGTTAAATAAAACTTGGTCATCTTAGTGAGAACGGATGATTAATTTATTACATATGTGTCATACATGAAAGACATGCATGTTAGAGCTCCTTCAAAGATGCACAGAAAACACCATCCAAAAAATATTATAAGAAGTGAGAACTGGAATGAAAATTGCAGAGGTGAGAACAAAGTCATTACTACTTAAAAGGTAGCCACCACTAATTAAACATGTTTGTCAAATGTACTTAATAGCTTCACTGTAAAAACACGTATTTTTCAACTGAGAACTGTCATTTTATGAAAGGTATTGAATGCTTTCACTTCAGGTGATGTTTGCAAGTTTGTTGCTGCCTGGTAAGTTGATGGTTGTAGTGTCATTACTTAGTTTCTGCAAGTATGCCATTTCTTCTGTCAGGTGTACTGTCACTTTGGGACTCTAAAGGTAAGTATTAAATGCAAATGTCTTGGGTTTGGTCCCTTGCCAGTCCTTAGATATTACTTGTTTCTTGATGTGACTTTAATATCTGGTAGTACTTTATGTATGCAAAAAATTCTGAATTGTAGTATGGCTATAATTCATATTAACTGTAGTTCCGTACCCAATTGGTTTCATAAACTAATTCTTATCAGGGAGGGAAAAGATGTACCATCCACAATAGGATATGTGTAGTAAAGCACAATGAAATTCAAAAGAACCTGTGGCTTGAAGACTGCCTCATTTTAATTATATTTGTGGTAGTCACAGGTTAGTTATAAATAGAGTTAGGAGAATTGTTAAATTTGTTATTCTGTTATTTCATTGAGAAGAACATCAAACACATTGGTTTACAGTGAACAATGTTTAGTAACAAGGGGTTGAAATACGACACAAATTTTACAAGCTGTTTCAGCATTTTCCAGCTAATTTAACTGAAATTCCAGCAGTTCATAGAGATACATGGTGTGTTTGTGCTAGTATTATCTTGTTCCTACATGCCACCAAAATCGTGCCTGTGAGAGGTAACACGTGGACACAGGATTTACGCATTCTACCATAGTGCCGTCAAAGTTCCCTCACTCGTCACCAGCTGTGTACTGAAGACATACTCCATCTGTGCCCATGCCATGATGCCAAGAGTAACTCCACTGTGGCTTCACAAAATACTAGATGCTGAAAGAATGGCAGATTTCCTTTGGTCACCTATTTACTTGCTGAAACTCGCTTTATGGGGTAGTGAAGAATCAGGTGCCCCTAGTATGGAGGGTATTAATTTCCCTTCATGCTTATAAAAAGACATGCATTCTTTGAGAATTGTTGCATACACATGACAGTAACATTTCAGATGGTGGTAGTCTGTGTAGATTCTACTCAAACTTAAAACAAATATGCATTGGACCTGTTAATGATATTTATACAACAGCTATATGAACTTTAATAGTAAATACAATTTGCATTAACAGAATGTATTGATTGTAAAATGACTGTCTGGCCACAATAACTAGACGATTTGCACGATGGCTGGTGGTAGCTCCAGTATGGCTGCTGCGGGGAGTGAAGGGTGAGGGGACGGCAGCTCGCTGCAGTGGTGGAATCAATACTGTAACAATGTGTACAGTAATCTTTCATGCCAAGGACCATTGTAACATTGGCAGCACATGTAAATAAAAGAATAACTTTCAACTAGTGCAGACATTTGCCGCTTGTGACAGCACTAGCAATATCATCAAGTTATCGCGGCCAAATAGTAGTACCTTCTGTTATAATGATAGTGCATGTATCCAGTTAATAAATTTTTGTTAATCTGACATTAAATTCTCCACTGAAGTGCTAAAACTTATTCAAAATAGATATAGTGGCTGAGGCGCTCCAGTCACAGTCTGCACGGCCACTACGGTCGGGGGTTCGAATCCCCCCTTGGGCATGGATATTTGTGCCGTCCTTAGTATAAGGTAGTTCGTAAGTAGTTTATAAGTTTAGGGACTGATGACCCCGTAGTTAAGTCGCATAAGCTTAACAAACATTTGAGTGACTGGCCAGTACTAACCTTAGCTCTCTACTGCCGATGTTCACACACCAAAAAAAGATACAAATGGAGGTGAAAATAAACGAGGATATGCCTTTGGAAATAGTAACATTGTTGTTAGCCCCATAACACTCAGAAGCGTCCCCATAGTCACCCAGTGCCATCCTGGCCTGGAATGCCTTAACAAATTGCTCTGTGAAGGCTATGACTGCCTCAACTAATGCCTTGAAATGAGGTCATCAATCCAATGTATCTTCCCCACAGCACCCAGTGTAGTCTTTTGCCATCCTACCAACCTCCACAACACCCTAAAACCACCCTCCCTACTTAATGGTTCCTACGCTTGTAACCAACCCCACTGCAAAACCTGTCCCATGCATCGTTCCACAACCACCTACTCCAGCCCCATCACAAGAAAAACCTGCACCATTCAAGACAGGCCCAGATGTGAAAGATGTGAAACAACACATGAAATCCACCAACTGACATATGGTTCACTGCACAACCTTTTATGTTGGTATGACCACCAACAAATTAGTTTAACACAAGAATGACCACAGATGAACTGTTCACCTAGGGAGAAATCAATATCCTGTGCCAGAGTATGCCATCCAACATGACTGTAGGGACCTTTGCATCTCTCTCTCTCTCTCTCTCTCTCTCTCTCTCTCTCTCTCTCTCTCTCTCTCTCTCTCTCTCTCTCTCTCTCTCTTACACACACACACACACACACACATGACTGTAGGGACCTTTGCATCTCTCTCTCTCTCTCTCTCTCTCTCTCTCTCTCTCTCTCTCTCTCTCTCTCTCTCTCTCTCTTACACACACACACACACACACACACACACACACACACACGTGTGTGTGTGTTTTGTGTCCCGACTTCGTCGCCGCTTTTGTGTCCCAGCCTCGTCGTAGGTGTCGGTAGCCGAGTGAAACGAGACCGACACGCTGGTGCAGGTACGGAGGGGAGCAGCCAGAAACTATAAACACTCGAGTAAATTAGAAAGATATATATTACACAGAATGAAACAATACTTAACTTTTACATAGTACTGCAGAATGTTGGTACATAGTTATTAGAGGCCTGCCTAGTGCCTGTACAATAGCAAAGTCTTCACTCGTGCCTATCTGATTACGAAGGTCCTAACTCGTTGCTATCTCAGTCCGAAGTGACCGGTCTTTTCAGTGGTGGCCACGAGCGGGGTCCCAGCAGAGGGCGCTCGTGGCTGTCGTCGGAAGAACGCCGCGCCGTGCATGCATGGCGGCGCGCGGCGAAAGTAGGTGGCGCGCACTTTGTACTTGTGCGACACCACACCCCTCCCCCCCAAACCGCCGCGCCGTCGTGGCGTAGGGCTGAGGGCCACGGCGACGGCACTGGGAGGAGGGCCTGAGCGGGGGCGTTACTGGTGGGACGGGCGTCGTAGCTGAGGCCGGGATCGAGACGCCGTCCGCGCCCCGGCATCCGCCTTGCGATCCTCCAGGGAACCCGCCGAAACCTGGGGAAGGGCGCCCGCCCCCGCCCAGAGGGAGCAGGTCATCTTCTTCTGAGGTGCGTGGCCCAAGCTGGGGGGGCCCGCACGGTCCCGGAGTCCCTCTCGGTGACGCTGTCATCTGCGGCGGCGACAGCGGCGGCGACGACTGCGTCGGATGTACGTCGACGTCCATAGGGATCTCGTAGTCCGGGGACGAACGATGTGGTTGTGCTCCCTGGCGCAGAACTGGGTCTGGAATCAAGAAACCGGAGACAGGATCGCGCGGTCTGTGCAGGCGCAATTGGTTTGCGTGGCGCCGCAGCTCCGACCCTGTGGAAGAACGTACAATAAACATATTGCGCCCAAGCACGCGTTGAATGGTGCCCGGCAACCATGTCTTCTTGTTTCCAGCAAACACCCTGTACAGCACCGGCGTGGAAACCTGAAAACGCGTAGCGCCATACGAACCGACTCGGTGCGTGGGAGGCTGCAGCAGGTGAAGGAGAGTGCGGTGACGGCGGCCGTGTAGCAGCTCGGCAGGAGACGGGCCGTCACGTGGCATGCACCGATACGTAGACAGAAAAATTTGAAGAGCTTGCTGCCTGGAGTGCTGACCTTTCATCTTCTCCATGTGAGACTTGAATGTTCGAACGAAACGTTCTGCTTCACCATTGGACTGAGGGTGAAAAGGTGCAGTGGTAATATGCTGAATGCCATTCACACGACAAAACTGTTGAAATTCCGCACTAACAAACTGAGGTCCATTGTCACTGACGATAGTTTCAGGCAAGCCTTCGATGCAAAACACTGATGTTAAGGCACTGATTGTACTAGAAGCTGTCGTTGAGTTCATGGCAATCACAAAAGGAAACTTGCTGAAAGCGTCTACAACAATTAACCAGCGCGTATTCCAGAATGGTCCGGCAAAGTCAATATGTAAACGTTGCCATGGTCCCTTGGGGCGTGGCCAGTCTGAAAAACGCTGTGGAGGAGCCGCCTGATGCTCCGCACAAACTGTACACTGTGATGTCATGCTCTCTATCTGGGCGTCCATACCAACCCAGGTACAATGAAGTCTGGCCAGTTGCTTTGTCCTAACAATGCCCCAATGTCCTTGATGCAGGAGGCGTAACACTTCTCGTTGCAGGGAACGAGGAACAATCACTCTTGCTTGGTCGTTGTCGGTATGCAACAACAGTACACCCTGACTTAAAGATAATGCATGACGTTGTGCAAAATAACGTCGAACCAGAGGCCGATCAATGTCTTTGGCTCTGGCAGGCCAACCAAAGCGAACAAAACGTGCTACCACACTTAAGTCTGCATCCGCAGCTGTTTCCTGTGCAACCCGACGAGAGTTCAAAGGGAAATCTGCGACAGCGGAAGCATCTCTGGAGTCTATCTGACAACATGCCATTTCTGAAGAATCAAATGATACATCCTGGCCAACCGGAAGTCGGGAAAGTGTGTCCGCGTTAGCATGTTTAGTGGTAGGTCGGTACAAAATCTCATACTGATAATTAGACAATATCAAGGACCATCTCTGAAGCTTTTGTGCCGTACGTGGCGGAATCGGCTTTGTGGGTGAGAACAACGACGTGAGAGGCTTGTGGTCTGTCAACAAATAGAATTTTCTGCCATACAGATAATGATGAAACTTTGTGACGCCGTAAATGATTGCTAAGGCCTCCTTTTCTATCTGACTGTAATTCTGTTGCGTCGGCGTCAGTAGCTTGGATGCAAAGGCAATAGGACGATCATGACATCCAATACGATGCGACAGAACGACACCCAGACCGTACGACGAGGCGTCAACTGCTAACACTACAGGCTTCTGTGGGTCAAAGGGAATCAAACATGCATCACTGAGTAGTGCAGACTTTAATTTGTCAAAGGCAACCTGACAATCTTTGGACCATACAAAAGGAACATTCTTCCTACGTAAGTGATGCAGTGGAGCTGCAATCTGAGAGGCATTGGGAATAAACCTGAAATAATAGTTAAGCTTTCCCAATACTGCTTGCAATTCATGCACATTCTTAGGAGGAGGCAAGTCTTTGATTGCTCTAAGATGTGACTGTAAGGGATGAATTCCTTGGGCATTAATCACATGGCCTAGGTACTCTATTTCAGTTTGAAAAAACGAACACTTTGCTTTATTGCAACGTAGACCTGCTGCAGTCAAAACTTGGAAAAGACACTCCAGGTTTGCTAAATGTTCTTCAACTGTACGTCCGGATACCACAATGTCGTCTAAATAGTTCGAGCAACACGGTACAGAAACTGTCAGCTGTTCCAAAAAACGCTGAAAAATAGCGGGAGCGGAAGAACTGCCAAAGGGTAGGCGTTGAAATTGAAAAAGGCCCATGTGAGTATTAATGACGAAAAACTTTTTTGACTCGTCATCAAGTGGAATCTGTAAGTATGCCTCTGCTAAATCAATCTTGGAAAAGAAGCGAGACTGTCCTAATTTGTCCATTAGTTCGTCAGGTCTGGGCAGGGGATAAGTGTCTACAATTGTTTGACTGTTGACAGTTGATTTGAAGTCCGCACAGAGACGAAGTTTTCCTGACGGCTTGGGTATAATTACTATAGGCGAGGCCCACTGACTCGCAGAAACAGGAGAAATCACCCCACTATCTTGCCAACGTTTAAGTTCTTCGGCAACTGTATCACGCAAGGCGATAGGCACTGGTCTAGCTTTACGGAACTTTGGAACTGCAGATTCTTTTAAAGTTACATGTGCCACGAAGTCTTTTGCACAACCTAGTTCCGGCGAAAACAAGTCACTATATTTGTCACACAATGCATTGATTTTATCCTGAGGCACTATTGACGAAATTTGAAGCACATCTCTTTGAATTGATAAACCAAACAAGTCAAAAGCATCTAGTCCAAAAATGTTCTGCGTAGATTTGGCCTGAAGAACAACAAAAGCAACTGTTTTCGTAACACCTTGAAAAGAGGCAGGCAGGCTACACGTTCCTAGCACGGGAATATTTTCACCTGTGTAAGCTGTTAACACTTGCTGTGACGGCGACAATTTTGGCGAACCCAGAAGTTCATACGTCTCTTTATTAATTAATGTAACAGCGGAACCAGTATCAAGCTGAAATTGCACAGTCTTATTTTCTATAGAGAGAGTAACAAACAGCTTGTGCTTCTGGCGCACGAACGGTGCGCGAATGTGGGCAACGTCTAATACATATTGTTTTCTGCGCTTGCGCGGGTTGCGTGCGGTAGGAAGCGGCGCATACTCGGCACACAGCGGATTAACCACACTGTCACTAGATGACACTACCGCCGGATCGACGTCCGCGCAATGCGAGGCTACTACAGAGTCACTAACTACTGCACTACACGTTTGAGTAGCTACACCAAGTCTACTGTTACTATCTACACAGTACTGGGCACTATCACAAGGAGCAGCTGCAGAAGGCACTATTTTCACTACAGGAATGCACTGTTCATAGTCATTTTGCTTGTCCCGAACCCTTTTCCGTTGCACTGTTTTACGCGCTCGTCGGCGCTTGCTACGTGGTGCACTATATAGTTTTGCAATAGGTGCAGAAGAACTTTCTTGTAATTGAGAACCAACTAAAGCACTGTTCAATTCCACAGCCCGTATAACATTTACCGAATGAACTGTTCTCGCACTTTGCGAAGCACTGTTTCTAACGTTACTGTTCTTTGAGTTTTTAATTTGCATACACACAGACTGCACATGTCCTGATTTGCCACATTGATAACAGGTTGCGTTGCGACTAGGGCAATGAGCACGCTTGTGGCGAGACACACACTGGGGGCAAGATTTACGTACATTTTTCTGAAATGAGCGTTGGCGCCCGTTATTCAAATTACTGTGTCTAACACTACGGGGCGACCTTTGCGTCGCACTTTTACTCTGGCTACTGTTCACTGTCCGTTCAGCACGGCAGGTAGAATTTAAAGAATCACAAGTGCTATACTGAGAACTACGGCTAGGAAAGCGTCCGTTGCGGCGCACTGAATTTACACTATGGCTTTGCATTTCTACATCAGCTAAGTCAAAAGTATCATGCGCTTCTATAAGCTGCAGTACACTGTCTAAGGAGGGGTCAGACTGTTTCAGAATTGCTGCTCTAATTCTGGGGTCCTGAATATTCTGCGTAATCGCATCCCTCAACATCACGTCACTATACGAAAGTCCACAAGAGCAAGTAAATTTACATTGGCGGGTTAAGCCCTTCAATTCAGTAATCCACTCTTGGTGTGACTGCTGCGGTAATTTTTTAAGTCTGAAAAATCGGTAACGTGCAGCGGCTACAAGAACTTTTCTCTCATAATGAGCATTTAGTGCCTCTACTATTTGTTCGAAGTCTACATCACGAGGAGATGCGTGCGGGAATAGTTTTTGCAGTAACACGAAAGTTTTGGGGCCCACCACAGACAATAAAAGATGCTTAACAGTCTGACCTGTAAGTTGATGAGCCGCGACGAGTTCTTGAAACTGCGCCAGATAATCACTCCATTCTTCCTCACGTTCGTTGTATTGGCGAAACGTAGGAAGTGTTGCGGCGGCAGGTGTGGGCTGCTGAAGCGGCGGCTGTTGTTGAGTTGTCAACTGCGCCACGGCGTTGAGAAGTTGTGAGATTTGCGCCGTCTGTAACTGAATAATTTCCATTAAGTTTGGGTTCGGGGTAGTGGCCATGCTGACCGATTAGGCGCCGCGCATACAAGTAAATTAGATAACACACAAATGCAATATGAAAGAGGACGCGCTGCAACAAAAAAAGTCCACAAAATACGTAACAGAATATGTTCCCCCAAAAATCTTATAATAAGGGTGGGTGGGCGGGAGCAATTTTTGCGTGCTCCGACTGCTGCTGTCTGGCTGCTGCGAGCGGGCTGGTCCAAGGTTCTATCACTCCTCGTCGCCACTTTTGTGTCCCGACTTCGTCGCCGCTTTTGTGTCCCAGCCTCGTCGTAGGTGTCGGTAGCCGAGTGAAACGAGACCGACACGCTGGTGCAGGTACGGAGGGGAGCAGCCAGAAACTATAAACACTCGAGTAAATTAGAAAGATATATATTACACAGAATGAAACAATACTTAACTTTTACATAGTACTGCAGAATGTTGGTACATAGTTATTAGAGGCCTGCCTAGTGCCTGTACAATAGCAAAGTCTTCACTCGTGCCTATCTGATTACGAAGGTCCTAACTCGTTGCTATCTCAGTCCGAAGTGACCGGTCTTTTCAGTGGTGGCCACGAGCGGGGTCCCAGCAGAGGGCGCTCGTGGCTGTCGTCGGAAGAACGCCGCGCCGTGCATGCATGGCGGCGCGCGGCGAAAGTAGGTGGCGCGCACTTTGTACTTGTGCGACACCACAGTGTGTGTGTGTGTGTGTGTGTGTGTGTGTGTGTGTGTGTGTGTACCTACACCCCCTCCCATCCGTCACTCATTAGTTTTTGCTTAATTTCTCTTTACTTCTCTATCTGTCTTCTTTGGTTTCCTATTGGTATGGCTCTGTACATATCATGCAATATCTGTGACTCTACACATCACGGATCCTCACCTGATAACCTAGGTTGTGTGTAACCTTTCTTTTCTGTTCCCTTTTCCTTTCCTCCTCTCCTGCCTGATGAAGGAAAATATTTCCAAAAAGCTAGTGTTCCCTTTTGTTTTCATCTCCATTTGCAACTACTTATACAGTAGAGAACTAAGTTAAGTACTGGCCAGCCACTACATCTCTTTCAAACAATAAATGAAACTATGCTCTGTGAACTAAAACTGAGAGAAAATAGTACAATAAAGTATGTAACTTGTAAAATGTGATACAGTTTAACTATTCACTTCAAAAGTTTTGCAAAACAGCTCCTTCTTGCGAAAGAATCGGCAACACCGCATGCAAATGGCTGTGTTCTCTAATGTGCTGTGCTATGGATTGCGTGGATTATCCCTGTCAGAGGTTTGAGTGAGTGAATGTGTGTGTGTGACACTCATTATAGTTTGGACAACTTCATATAACTAATTGTCACTACCAAGAAAGTTAATTTTAATTTATTCTCAAGTGTCAAGTGCAGATATCAAGAGATTGCAGTGTGTTTGGTACACAATACAGCAAGCATTCCTTGTGGTGGTCAGACATGGTCAATGAGAACCTAGTTGATGAGTATGCATGTCCTTCCATTCCCATACAGTTCAACATGACCGATGTCATATCTGAATGCCCTATAAACCTGTTTATTGCAAAATTCCAACAGTTGGACAAATGAGGCTGCTTTCTGAGGTGCTGATAATGCTGTTTGTTTCGCCTGGATGCACATCTTTTTTGTGCCCTACACAATTCACACTGTACTTTTTTCACTGTTCACTCCTCTTTCATACCCCACCAAGACAATTAACAACTCGAAAGATGAAGAATACTGTAGTAGTAGTAGTAGTAGTAGTAGTTGTTGTTGTTGTTAGTGCTTAGTAGTTATTGATGTTTAATAATAGTAATAGTAGTAGTATACCATCAAATGAACTTTAGAGATGAGAAGAGACCACAGATAGTTCAGTTGTCCAGTTTGAAGTGAGCTACAGTATAACACATTAATTGACATCAGTGACAAATATGCTAAAAGTGAAAATAACTAATTAGAAATGGCTAGAGGACAAATGCAAGGCTGTAAAACCATATATAACTAGGGGTGAGATAAACATTTTCTGCAGAAACATTAAACGGGGCTATGAGGAAAAGAGGACCAACTGTTTGATTATAAAGAGCTCAGATTGGAAGCCAGTGCCAAGCAAAGTAGGGAAAGTGTAAAAGTGAAATTAGTATGTAGAGGCTTTTTATAAAGAAAGTAAATTCGAAGGCAATATTATAGGAAGGAAGGGAACAGTATATGAAGGTGATCTAGGATATATGATACTGTGATAGGAATTTGACAGAACACTGGTAAATCTAAGCTGAATCATTGCTCCTACAGTAGATCCCATGGTCTGAGAATTCTTGAGAGCCAACATGACAAAACTACCCCACATTGTGTGTAGAGTTAATGAGAGTATGCAAACATTCACAGACTTCAGGGGAAGTGTAATAATACAAAATCCAAAGAAATCTGTCGCCAAAAAGTGTGAATATTATCAAATTATAAATTTAATATGTCATTTTTGCAAAATATTGACATGTATTTTTACAGAAGACTGAGGTTGGGGGAAAAAACAAAAAAACATGGAAGAAGTCAGTCACAGGGTGGATTACTTTGGGTACAGGAAAAATGTAGGAATCCGACAGGCAATACTGACTCTACAATTTAATTAGATTAGATTTTAAAGAAAGGCAAATGAAACCTATGTTTAAACCATTTGATAACTTAGAAAAAGCTTTTGAAAATATTGACTGGAACACACTTTCCGAAATTAGTAGCAATAAAATACAGGGAACAAAATGTTGTTTAAAGCTTGTGCAGAAACTAGACTGAATTTGTAAGATTAAAAGAACATGAAAAAAAAGCAGTAGTTAAGAAGAGTGTCTGAGAGATTTGTAGTGTCCCCCACCCCCTAGTGTTAATCTACACATTGAGCAAGCAGTAAAGAAAACCAAACAGATAATTGGAGAAGGAATTCAAGTTAAGAGGCACGTGTGTATTCAGCTTGATACCGAGACAATTTTTAGTAAACCAGACAAGGAAAAGCTGAAAGTGAAGAATCATGGGTAAGTTAAAGAAGGAACTTACTGATAAAGTCAAAACAATAAGATGTATAAAATATTCATTGCACTAAAATGGGAAAAAAAGAGATAAGTTCCAACAACTGTAAAAAGCATGCTAATAATTATATTCAGTTTTATGAAATATTGTTAAGAATTTTTATTGTTTTTCAGTGCAACCAGCAGAAGGATCAGGTGAAGAACGAAGGCTTACATAGTTCTGCAGGATCAGTATGAAAGAAACCACAAGATGCAACCTACACTCTCCACTGAAAACTGGGGCTTGACATTTTGTAAGTTTATTTTTTATCAGATATTTTCTGGATGGAGGAATATGAAAAATAAGGCAAAGGCAACAAATCACTTACAGCAGATTGGCGTGTGGAGCACAAACACATATCGCAGCACTTCCACTCACTTTCAGGCATTTTCTCCTCCTCCTCTCTCTCTCTCTCTCTCTCTCTCTCTCTCTCTCTCTCTCTCTCTCTCTCTCTCTCTCTCTCTCTCTCTCTCACACACACACACACACACACACACACACACACACACATGATCACAACAAGATTGATTATTTCACTGTAATGTTTTTAAACTAAACGCCTTTTGCTACTGCTAATGAAGATTGATTATAGATACTGGATTATTGAAATCAGTTTTCTCAGCCAATAAAGATGAGGAAGATGTATGAAAGGACATGAAGATGGGTGTAGTGGGAAAGAAAGAGGTATTTGGATAGATGATAGTAGGGAGAGGGGAAAGAGAGGATGTTTAAGATAAAGGGGGGAGAGATAGGGAGTGTAGAGAGAGGCGAGAAAGGTAGAAAAGTGTGGAGAGTAGGAAGAGAGAGAGAATATAGGGTGAAGGTGTGATGGGGAGAAGTAGTGCATGGTTTCGGCAGAATAGGAGAGGTGTTGCGATAAGAGAGAGAAGGCAAAGTTAGTCAAATTTAACAGGTTTCTGGAGATTTTGTTCAGAGGAGATCACAAAGACACAGGATATATTGGTGAGGCAATTCCTATCTCCATAGTTCAGACACATTTGTGCTGGAAGGGAGCACTAACTGGCCACATGAAATGGAAAGGAACATTAGGGGTTACAGTTCTGTCAACAATTTGGTTATTAGAGATGAAGCACACACTCAGGTTATTTTGGTAAAGCTGCGGAAGGAAATTGGATATGCTCTTTCAAAGAAACCATCCAATGTGCCTGGAGTGACGAAGGGAAATCATGTAAACTAAATCTTAACCACAGCCAGATATCTACATCTACATGGGATACTCTGCAAATCACATTTAAGTGCTTGGTAGAGGGTTATTGAACCACCTTTATACTATTTATCTCCCATTCCATTCTCGAATAGCATGTGGCAGGAAAGAACACCTGAATCTCTCCATTCGAGCTCTGATTTCTCATATTTTATTTTGATGATCGTTTCTACCTATGTAAATGGGAGTCAAAAATATATTTTTGCATTCGGGGGAGAATGTTGGTGATTGGAGTTTCGTAAGTAACCCACGCAGCAGCGATAATCGCCGTTGTTATAATGATTACCATCCCAGATCCTGTATCATTTCCATGACGCTGTCTCCCCTGTATCATAACGATATAAAACGAGCTATGAGCTGCCCTTTTTTGGACTCTTTTGATGTCCTCCGTCAAACGCACCTGGTAATGATCCCACGCTGGGCAGAAATACTCCAAAAAAGAACAGACAAGCATAGTGTATGCAGTTTCTTTAGTAGTTCCGTTGCATATTTTAAGGGTTCTGCCAATAAAATGCAGTCTGTGGTTCACCTTTCCCACGACATTATCTACATGTTCTTTCCAGTTTAAGTCTGAAGTAATAGAAATTCCTAGGTATCTAGTGGAGTTTACGGCCTTCACTTTTGATTGATTTATCTTGTAAACAAAGTTTAACAGATTTATTTTCAAACTCATGTGGACGATTTCACACTTCTCATTACTTGGAGTTAACTGCCAATTTTTACACCATAGTGATATCTTATTTAGATTGTTCTGCAGTTAGTTTTGATCTTCAGATGATTTTACTAAACGGTAAATGACAGCGTCATCTGCAAACAACCTAAGAGAGCTGCTTCATTTTCTCCCATATCTTTATGTACATAAAGAACAGCAGAGGACCAATAACACTACCCTGTGGAATGCCCATTATCACCTCTGTTTTAGTCGATGCCTTACCATCAATTACTAGGAACTGTGTCCTCTCTGAGAGGAAATCCCCTATCCAGTCGCAAATTTGGGGCGATATACCGTAGCCATGCAATTTGATTAAAAGCTGTTTGTAAGGTACGGTGTCAAAAGCCTTCTGGAAATCAAGAAATAAGGAATCAATTTGAGATCCCTTGTCGATAGCACTTGTCACTTTGTGTGAGTAAAGAGCTAGTTGTGTTTTACATGAATGATATTTTCTAAATCCATATTGGGTCAATATATCGTTCTGTTCGAGATAATTCATAACATTTGAATAAAGCATATGTTCCAAAACCCTGCTGCAAATTGACGTCAATGAAATGGGCCTGTAGTTTAGTGGGTTACTCCTACTGCTTTTCTTGAATATAGGTGTGACTTTCTAGTCTTTTGGTATAGATTCTTCTTTGAGCAAGCAGTTGTATATGGCTGTTAAGTAAGGAGCTATTGTTTCAGGATAATCAAATAGAAATCTAATGGGTATACAGTCTGGACCAGAAGACGTGTTCTTGTTAAGTGATTTAAGTTGCTTCACTACTCCAACCCCTCAGGGGATCAGCATTAATTTGCTGAGTACGGGCTTGGCAAACCTGCGGTCCTGAGCTGTGGGCTGTGTTGCGCCAACCGTCTGCTACACCGTAAAGCTCTGTGCACACTTAATGACCATTGATCAGTGTGACGGTGAAATGTTGTACGTTTCAGAGACCGGTCACGAGGACGGTACAAACCTATATAAAAAAAAACTTCAATCTCAGGTGTGCTACGTGCCGAGGAGATGCATGGCTGTTGAGGTAGAACAGTCACTAGTGAGCAACCTCTGAAGAACCTGCCTCACCTCAGTTGTATTACGATTACCCAGGCAAGTGGGCCTCTGGCTGGGTGGACTTTTATTTCCCTAGCTGCTCGTGGGAACACCATGAAAAAACCAGAGTAACGCTGGTGGGCGTTTAACCACCGTCTCAAAAAAAGGCAAAGTAGACTTCAATGCTGAGAATTATGACCCCCAATCGTTCCATTCCTTGGCCACGCCATGGGAGGAACGCAGGACTCGAAGCCAAGGGCAACAATATGCTCCAAGGTATTTAATGTGCGCCAGGGCAGATGGTGAATCTATCACGAACATGAAGCCTCTTTGTCGAGAACTTGGAAGACAAGTTTGGAGAAGTAGACGACATGTCAAAGATGCAATCAGGATCGGTTTAATAACGACGTCATCCACAGCACAGTCACGGACATTGCTCACCTGTGACTAGCTGTGTGATGTTCCTGTTACTATCACCCCACACAAAAGCCTGAACATGGTACAGGGTATGATTTTTCATAGGGATCTCCTTTTGCATTCAGATGACGAACTCTGCAAGAACTTGGAACGGTGGGGAGTCCACTTTATATGGTGAGTCCATAGGGGTCTGAAGGACAACAGGGTCACCACCGGTGCCTTCATCTTGGCCTTAGAGGGCAACTCATTGCCTGAGAGGGTCAAGGTGATGATTTACCATTGTGACGTGAAGCCCTACATTCCTCCCCCTATGTGCTGTTTTAAATGCTGGAGTTTGGGCACATGTCTTCCAGGTGTAACACCAACTCAACCTGTCTGGCCTGTGGCCATGTATCACTCAGGCCTCCCTTGTACACCTCCTCCCATTTGTGTCAATTGTGGACAGTAGCACCCACCTTGGTCGCTCTGTACTACACAAAGAAAGGAAGATCATGCAATACCAAACCATGGATTACCTGTCTTATTCTGAGGCTAAGAGGAAATACGATAAACTCCACCCGGTCAGCATCAAAACGTCTTATGCAGCAGCCACAACACCACTACAGCAGACTAGTTTGCCCACTGTTCAGTCAGTCATAGGGGGCACATCTCTGCCTTGGAAGCAAAAATCCTCCAACCAACGGGGACATCGGTGCCCACATGTGAGCCAGAGCCACAACAGAATACTCTGGCTCCTCTCGCGAGGAAGGGATCGCTTGAATCCCTTTCTCCCTCGGTTTCTCCCACTGGTACAGTGGACGCCAGTGAGTGGCACAAAGTGCCTCCCAAAGCTGGTCATAGGGCCTCAAGGGCAACCTCAGTCCCTGAGACTGAATCAACCAAGCCCTCCCAGTATGAGAAACCGAAGGATCGGCGAGAAAAGCAGAAGAAGAGTAAAACGAAAGAATCACAGGTGGCCACCAAGCCACCAAAACAAAAGTCTGCAAGGATGTAGTGGAGATCCTCGCGTCCCCTGAAGACTTGGCAGTTGTCAAGACTTTGGAAGCAATGGATGTCGAGACCATTCCTCCTTTTGGGGGATTTCAATGCCCATAACCGCTTGTGGGGTGGCTCTCAGATCTCAGGTCATGGTAGGGACATTGAAGCTCTAATAGCACAGCTGGACTGTTGCCTTCTCAATAACAGTGCCCCCACACATTTCAGTGTGGCACATGGCACATAATCCGCTACTGATCTTTCTCTCTGCAGCCCAAGCCTTCTACCACAGCTTAATTGGGGGGTCCATGGTGACCTATGTGGTAGCAACCACTTCCCCATCCATAGCTCACTTCTCCAGTTTCAACCTCCAGTTTGCTTGCCCCGTTGGTCTCTGTCTAGGGGGACTGGCCTGCTTACACCTTGGCTGCTATGGTCACTACCCCAATCCCAGGTGACTTTGATCAGGCTGCTCATCATATCACTAGGGCCATTGTTTGCGCCGCTGAGGCAACTGTTCCGAACCACTGCTGGTTCCGTTAGGCGCAAATCGGTCCCGTAGTGGTCCCCAGAGATTGCTGAGGCAATCGGGGAAAGTCGTCGGGCACTCCAGTGCCACCAGTGCCACCCTTGTATAGAGCACCTGATCGCTTTCAAACGGCTCTGGGCACAAGCTCGGAGGCTGATACGCCAAAGTAAGCAAGACTGTTGGGAGAGATATGTCGCTACCATCGTTTCTCATGCTGCCCCATCTCGGGTGTGGTCACAGGTTCAGCGCCTTTTTGGGTACCGACCACAGGCAGGAATCCCCAGCTTGAATGTTCAGGGTACTATGGGCCTGGACCCAGCTGCTATCGCTGAACACAAGGCAGACTATTATGCCAGTAACTCTACGACTTCAGCTTACAGTGGGGCCTCTGCACCCACAAAGAACAGATCGAGCAGAGGCAGTTATCTTTTCACACACGTCGGCAGGAACTGTATAATGCCCCATGCACAGAGTGGAAGTTCGAGAGTGCCCTCAGTGCTTGCCCTGATACCACCACAGGGCCAGATTGAATCCACAACCAGTTCCTGCGCCACCTGTCAAAGGACTTTCAACACCAACTTCTCGCCCTGTTCAATCGCCTCTGTGTTGAAGGTGTTTTCCCATCTCAATGGTGGGACAGTATCATATTGTATCCCAGTGATAAAACAGGTGGCTGACAGTTACCGCCCAATTAGCCTCACAATCATTCCTTGCAAGCTCCTCGAACTAATGGTGAGTCAGCGGCTCATGTGGATTCTTGAAGACCATGAACTCCACCAAGGCCATTCTGCATTAGACAATCTGGTACCGCTGGAGTCGGTCATCCGCACTGCTTTTGCCAGGCGTGAGCAGCTGGTTGCAGCCTTTTTCGATCTCCAAAAGGCTTCAGACTCTACTTGGTGCTACTACATTCTAGATACGCTGCATGGCTGGGGCTAGAGAGGTCCACTTCCGCTGTTCATTCAGAACTTCCTCTCACAGGGCTCAATTTTTAGTGTTCCGCTATTTCTCATTGCACTCAACAGACTTGCTGCGGCAGTAGGGTCATCGGTGTCCTCCTCACTGTATGCTGATGATTTTTGTATGTATTACAGTTCCACTAGTATTGGTGTCACTGAAAGGTGACTGAAGGGAGCCATTGAAAAGGCGCATTCCTTGGCCTTAGCCCATGGGTTCCGGTTCTCTGCCTCCAAAACTTGGGTTATGCACTTTTGTCACCGTCGGTTAGTGCACCCAGACCCAGAACTGTATTTGGGTGCAGACCTACTTCGTGTTGAAGATACGCATCACTTCTTGGGCATGCTGTTTGATGCCCATCTCACATGGGTCCTTCACCTACAACAGCTTCAACAAAAGTGCTGCCAGTACTTAAACATACTGTGGTGCCTCAGCTACACTGCTTGGGGAGCCACCCGTCCAACTCTCTTACAGCTTTATAAGGCTCTCATCCAGTCACACCTGGATTATGGGAGCCAGATGTACAATTCGGCAGCCCCTTCTGCGCTTCGGGTCTTGGACCCCATCTTACATGCTGGTGTTCACTTGGCATCGGGAGCTTTTTGTACGAGCCCGGTGACGAGTCTCCTCGCCGAGGCTGGGGTTCCCCCACTGCGTTTCCGCCGGCAACAGCTGTTAGCCTTGTATGTTGCCTGCGTTTACTCCTCAGTCGATCATCTGAATTACAGGCTCCTCTTTCCAACTGCTGCATTCCCGTACCCACAAATACGGCCTCAGTCGGGTCTCCCGATCACAGTTCGTGTCCATTCCTTTCTCTGCTCATTTGAGTCCCTTCCCTTCCCTCCAACTTTCCTCTACACTTCCCATACACCTCCTTGGTGTATTCCTCATCTGCAGCTAAGGTTGGACTTGTCCCGGGATTTGAAAGCCTCCATTTCACCATTGATTCTTCATCACCAGTTCCAGGAACTCCTTGACTCATTCCATGGTGCAGAAGTCATCTACACTGATGATTCCCTGGTAGATGGCCACGCCGGGTATGCCTGTCTCCATGGTGACCTTTTTGAACAGCGGTCCTAGCCAAGTGGGAGTAGTTTTTTCACTGTGGAGCTGGTCGCTATCTCTAGAGCTCTGGAACATCTCTGAGCCTGCCTCGGGGAATCATTTGTCATCTGTAGCGGCTCCCTGAGTGGCTTGCAGGCACTTGACCAGTGATTTCCTAAACACCCATTGGTACAGGCTATCCAAGACACTGTATCCACCCTGATCAAGTATGGCGGTCTGTAGCCTTTGCTTGGACCCTTGGCCATATTGGCACAAGAGGGAATGAACATGTTGATCAGTTGCCCAAGCAGGCTACCACATCTCAGCCTCTGCAGATCGCCCTCCAGGACAGGGATCTCTGACAGGAGTTGAATTGCAAGGTCCTAGGGTTTTGGAATGCTGAACGGGCTGACTTGACAGTACCAAATAAGCTTTGTGCAGCTAAACCCTCCACAGGCACATGGAAGTCCTCCCTGACAGCCTCTCGTCGGGAATCTGTTGCTCTTTGTCGACTGCATATTGGCCATATGTGGTTAACCCATGGCCATCTCCTTCGCCGAGAGGACCCTCCAAAGTGTCATTATGGTACTTTGCTGACAGTGGTCCACACTTTAATGGACAGTCCACTTTTAGCTGCTTTGAAGCACTCTTTTACTCTGCCATCTGCACTTCAATCAATTTTAGGCAACGATGCCTCGATGGCTGACCGTGTTTTAGGTTTTATTCATGCAGCTGGCTTTTATAGTTTTATTTAGTGGTGGGTTGGTCGATTTCTCTGACCCCCTACCCTTGAAGAACTTTTAATCTGTTGTCTTTTATTTAGTGTATATCTGGTTCTTAACTAGAGGTTTTAAGTGTGTGCAGAGTGGCTGGCTCATCCAGCTTTATCCTCGTGGTCAGCCAGTCACACTCTTCTGCTGTAATATTTTCATTTTGTTGCCTATTTCGTCAACAATCAATGTGGCTTCTGTTTTAATTTGGAATTTTACCATCAATAACCCAGCAGTTTAGTCTCCTTTAAACACCCGACAACAACAACAACAACAACAACAACAACACTACTCCAAGGATATCTACTTAAGCATTACTCATTCTGGCCTCTGTTTGTAATTTGAAATCTGAAATATTTGTTTTGTCTTTTTTGGTGAATGAGTTTTGAAAAGCTATGTTTAGTAACTCTGCTTTATTAGCGCTATCATCGGCAGGATCACCATTACTATCACATAGTGAGGATATTGTTTGTGTTTTGCCCCATTATATTTAACATATGATGAAAATCTCTTTAGATTTTCAGTCAAATTTGAACCACTATCCTCTCAATTGTGCTAACCTCTGCACCATCTTGGTCAGTCAACATCAAGAAATGTGGCTTTAAGTTGAGAAGAACCACGTAAAGTGGATCTGGGAACAGGACTTGAGATTGGGATGAAAGAGCAAAGGTTGTTCCTCCACGGGTCCAGATCATGAATATGTCATCAGTCAGAACCAATTGAGTGGTTTTAGGTGACTGAGTAGGAGGGATTCTTCCAGATGCTCTCTAAGTACATTGGCATAGGCTGGTGCTGTATGAGTACCCATGGCAGTACTGCACATTTGTTAATAGACTGTTCTTTGAAAGTGAAATAATTATGGTCAGGATGAGATTGACTTAGGAAGATTAAGAAAGTTCTTTCAGTATCTGGAGCCAGTTAGTACTCCCTTCCACCACAAATATCTCTGAACTAAACAGAATTATCTTAGCAGTATATCCTTTGCTCTTACAAAACCACTGGCCTAAATCTCCACTCTGTTCCCAGTACCTCTCCTTACTTTCTCTTTTCTCACAACTTCTTACCCACACTGTACTCTTCCTTGTGCCAACAGTCTTAACGTGCGCCCGCGCATGTCCCTCTCACCCCTTTGCCTTTCCTTCTGCCACTCGTGCACCCCTCCTCTCTCTCTCTCTCTCTCTCTCTCTCTCTCTGTACCCCATTTGTGTCCTCCCTTTCTCCCTCTTCACATTTCGCATTTCCTCCCCCCCCACCCGCCCCCTGTTCTGCCTCCTTCGGCATCTTATTTTACTCTACCCTCTGTACTCTTCTCATCTTGTGTGGCCACGGAGTCATATTTCCAAGGACCTGCCTCTTTTCCACTATCCACTAGCCCGTGCCCCTTGCATCCTTTCCTAATCCCTTCCCACCTCCATCAGATCAAGTGTAACTCCTTGCACTAAACACATATCAATAATCAGTCTTGGTGGTGACCACAGGAGGGTTCATTAAGGTGCCTTTGTGAGTGACTGTGTGTACTTCTGTTAGAATAAGAGCCAGTGATCAAACACTACTGTAAACACCATTTTCTGTTACATGTTTCTGTGCTCCATACATTGATCCACTATAGGGAAAGTCCTTTATATTACCTCTTGCTCCATCCAGGTATTTATATTTTTTGTCATACATCTGTAAACATTTTTCAACATTCTTCTTCAACTCATTGTTATAGCTACAGCCTAATAAAAACCTCACAACTTTGGAAATTATTTAAGTATGTAACATACTTATGTTTTTGAAACAGGTTTTGATGCTGCTGTGGAATCTGAGTTCTTCATTGTTTTATGGATGAACGACAGCTCTCCACAAGTGACTCCACCGTGTTGTGTCTGTCTGAGCACATTCTGCAGGGAATGGAATTACACCAATAAGCAATCCTGGTTGTTCTCCATTGGTTGAAAACCTTAACTGTTGAAATGTGAATTGCACTGTACCAGTCTTATTCATATCATTTCAATGCACCCTTTTTTGTGTTTTTCTCCTGTATTTCTTGCAATGTGAAAAGCATTTAAATAATAAAAAAATACTTTTCCTAATCTATTTCTTTCATAAAGTAATTGCAGTTTTCTTTTCTTGCACAAATGACTTTTGAATACTGTAGTAATGTGCACTTGTGTGATTCATAACGTGCCCCACGCCGGCAGCGGTGATCACGCCCATCACGACAGACTGCAACCAGTAGAGATCACTATGTGGACTGTACTTAAGGGCTTACAAAGCCGTGCTCAGTCTCACTATTATGTGTTATTTTGTAACTGTACTGTCATGTTACCTCTTGTGATTCATATTTTGTGCTAAGGTAGTGCAGTGTGTTGACCACACTGCTAGTGGGTGATTAAATACAGTGAATAGAATAAAAGGCTCATTAGTTCACTTACAGTGAGCTTCATTATATGACTGCTGAGAACACACTATCTCCACGATTAGTGCCACAATCCTGGCCTTGCAACTGAGTAGCCCAACAGAATTTCGCAACAAAGATCCCTGTGCACACAGGGTTCCACTTTTCCACTATATGGCTGTCACGTTGAGATAAAACTTGGACCTTATAAATGCAAGAACTTGTTGTTAACTTAAGTCCAGAAAATGGTTTGATGCTGCTTTTCACACAAGTCTAGCCAGCAGTAACAATTGTAACTTATATTTATTTGAACTTGCTCATTATATTTGAGCCTTGGTCTCCCTTTAAAATGTTTACTCACAAAGTTCTCTTATTTACCAGATGAATATTCATTGATGCCTTGGGATAATTCCCAGCATCCATCCTTTAACTTTGTTAAATCATGCTATAAAGTAATTTACTACTCTTTAGTTACTGATCCAATATAAACTAATTTGCAACGTAACACTCAACACTGCAAGGACTAGAGATTAGTGTGCAGAATGACTGGCTTGTCATTTTTATGGATACAGTTAAATTGGCCCTTTTTTTAAAACAATAAACCAAGTTATTGGATGTTACTAGAATAATTTATAGTTTACCAGGATATAATTTTACTTTTTTCTGAGAAATTACTCGTACAATGGACATTTCATTCCTAATAATTGATCCAGATAAGTTTGACAACAAAATGTGATATGGATACACAATAAAGAAAACATTTGAATCGGTTATTTTGGAAGCCACACATGACATTTTTAGTTGTTTTGAGTTAGATGCGGATTTGTAGAGAGCACTCCAAGTAACATCGTGAATAAGAGCTAAGAAATTTCTGTGTAATGCAGAAACAACATATGAGAGACACTTTTCTAGTATTCAAGGTAGATTCACCATTCAGTACAAGAAGACAACCACCTCTGATAAAAGTTTTGATTGAGGAATCCTTAAGAAAAAAAGGAGGGGGGAGGGACTTTCAAGATATCCACTTACAAGGAGTTAAGTTGCAGCAGTAAGTGAAGAGTCGAGTAGTTACCAGCTCAGTCATCAAAGGATTAGTTGTGAATACCTTCAGTTTTGCAAAAACATCCAAAGCTCTTTCTCTTCCTAACTACAAAGCTTATACAGAAGAAAGAATATCCATTAAGAAGAAGAAGGTAGATGTTATGAAAAAACTAGAAGTTTACACTCAAAGATATGAATCCTCCTACAAACAACTTTTCGATTGGTCAACCGGCAACAAAATAACTGATATTCTTACTTCAGGTGCAGAAGAAGAGGACTGGATTAGTTAACAGAACATTGTGATATTACGAAATGATTGGTGACGTCTAACAATTTGTAATGTGTAAGATTTGTTATTTCTTTTTTTCAATGTTTATTTAATGTATTACAGTCAATGTGAGTGAAATAAAAGCTGGTTTTTCACAAGTTAAGTGTATTTTCTTTATTGAGAACTCTGTGAAAATGAATGTAATTATTATTTATGTTCATAAAAGTCATTTAATGCATAAAAACATGTGTGATTTTTTTTTAATGTTATAAATTTAACAATAGATTTGGGGTTAAAAATAGCCTATTAGTACTTTAGAAAAATATGTCATTTAACATGATACATCTTTTTAGGTCTGTTAAAAACAATGTCAAGCATTGAAACAGTTGTTTTTAGCCTTCTCAGAATGAGAAAAATATTTCATGTGTAGTTTCTGAAATAACCGATTCATTTGTAACTTTGATTTCACTCGTGCAAACCCACCTGCCACATGCTGAAAACTAACACTTCTGTATTCAACATTGCCTAAATGTGGCACAGAGAGATCCTATTGTAAATCTATATCTATAAATTTGAATGTCTGTTCGGTGTACGTTTATCACGGCTGTACCATAAGACATAGAGAGCTAAAAATTTGTGCAGTTACTAATGTCTACCGGGGAAGGCTTTAGGCACGGTTTTACGGCAATCGGATAGCTATTTATCTATATATATATTAATGTGAATGTCTGTTCGTTGTACGCTTATCATGTGTGAACGATGAGATGCATAGACTTAAATATTTGTACAGTTACTAATTTATACCTGAGGGAGGTATAATGCAAAATGAGGAACAATAATTACTCTTTGAAAATGGTTTTATTGGTTGCATTGTTGCTTGAGGGTTGATAATGATAAAAGGGTGAAGTATATTGGGATGAAAAGTTATCGGTGTATATAAAATTCTACGTCTGTGTGTGTGTGTGTGTGTGTGTGTGTGTGTGTGTGTGTGTGTGTGTTAATATTTCACTCTGCAGCGAAAACTACTGAACGTAAACGAATGGTCTGTGTGTAATTGTCCGAAGTCTCCCGTTCTACACCATAGCAGTTCCATGCAGATAGCTGTAAGGGGGTGGAAGATATGGTGGTTCAAAGTCGTCAAATTATAAAAAAAATTCGGACTGAAGGCCAGCGATGACGTTAGTGACTCTATAGCAAGGAAATTACATACAGCGAAACAAGATGCCACAGACGATATCTTTGGTCTATGCGTGCTACAATGTCTTCAGCTCTTTCTCTGTAAGGATAAGCATATGAATAAGAAAATATAAGAATAAATAAATAAAGGAGTAAAAGAGAAGTTTATTTTAATACAGACATACAGCACTTATACAAATGAATACACACCTGCAAAATTATTCAATTGTACAACATATAACTGAATAAATATGAGCTCATACGCATTTTATATGTCATTCTTGTTTCGATTACTATCATTCTTTGTTTGCATACTTATAATTTTTTACATTATGACAGACAGCATTATTTCTTATCTATTCTCCGATAAATATAGTACATTTTTAGAAAAAAAGGATATGGACAGAGAGAGAAGGGATAGGAGAATTACTAACTCAAGGCAAGAATAAATAAATAAATAAATATAAAAAATAGACAAAGAATACTCACCAGGCGAAGGAGCACAGGTGTGACAGCAACACAAATAAATAAATGAATACACACACACACACACACACACACACACACAAACGCAAGCTTTCGCAACCCAGTTGCTTCTTCAGGCAGAAGGAAAGGAGAGGGAAAAGGAAATGATGAGGGTTTTAAGGAAGGGGGTAAGGAGCCATTACAATCCCGGGAGAGGAAAGACTTACCTTGGGGGAAGAAAAGGAAGGTCCCATCAAATTCACTTGGTCCTATTCCAAATCCCATGCCACTTTCCTCAATGTCGACCTCCATCTGTCCAACGGCCAACTTCACACATCCGTCCACATCAAACCTACCAATAAACAACAGTACCTGCATTATGACAGCTGCCATCCATTCCACATCAAACGTTCCCTTCCTTACAGCTTAGGTCTCCGTGGCAAACGAGTTTGCTCCAGTCCCGAAGCTCTGAACCAGTACACCAATAACATAATAACAGCTTTCACATCCCGCAGCTATCCTCCTAATCTGGTAGAAAAGCAAATTGCCAGAGCGACTTCCTCATCCCCCCCAATTCAGAACCTTCAACAGAAGAATCCCAGAAGTGCCCCTCTTGTCACCGGATACTTTCCGGGACTGGAGCGGACTCTGAATGTGGCTCTCCAGCAAGGATACGACTTCCTTAAATCCTGCCCCAAAATGAGATCCGTTCTTCATGACATCCTTGCTACTCCACCGAGAGTGTCTTTCTGCCGCCCACCTAACCTCCGTAACCTCCTAGTCCACCCCTATGAAATCCCGAAACCACCTTCCCGACCTTCTGGCTCCTACCCTTGTAACTGCCCCCGATGTAAAACCTGCCCTATGCACCCTTCCACCACCACTTACTCCAGTCCCGTAACCCGGAAGGTGTACACGATCAAAGGCAGAGCCACTTGCGACAGTACCCACGTGATCTACCAACTGACATGCCTGCACTGTGAAGCGTTCTATGTGGGAGTGACCAAAAACAAACTGTCCATTCACATGAATGGACACAGGCAGACAGTGTTTGTTGGTAACGAGGATCACCCTGTGGCTAAACACGCCTTGGTGCCCGGCCAGCACATCTTGGCACAGTGCTACACCGTCCGGGTTATCTGGATACTTCCCACCGACACCAATCCTTCAGAATTCCGGAGATGGGAACTAGCCCTTCAGCATATTCTCTCTTCCCATTGCCCACCTGGTCCTAACCTCTACTAAATTTGAATTCCCGCCTGCCACCTTTAACATCTTTGACTCGGTTCTCTGGACAGAGCCTCTGCCTCTAGTGGCATCTCTGTCTAACTTCTTAACTTCTTTGGTTTCTATAGTATGTTTGCCTAGGTGTGTTTGTGTCTGTGTAAATGTATGGGTGTGTGTGTATTTGTTCACCTTCCTTTTCTTCCCCCAAGGTAAGTCTTTCCTCTCCCGGGATTGTAATGGCTCCTTACCCCCTTCCTTAAAACCCTCATCATTTCCTTTTCCCTCTCCTTTCCTTCTGCCTGAAGAAGCAACTGGGTTGCGAAAGCTTGCGTTTGTGTGTGTGTGTGTGTATTCATTTATTTATTTGTGTTGCTGTCACACCTGTGCTCCTTCGCCTGGTGAGTATTCTTCATCTATTTTTTATATATAATTTTTCCTGCTAGGAATTTTTCGTCTTAATATAAATAAATAAATACCTGGGAAACACCGGGTTTTCAGCTAGTTGTTCATAAGTGCTTGCTCTTACTCTTCCCTCTACATCCACCAAATTGACAAATTTGTCAATTTTTGCTAAGTTTTGCTACCTGCTCATAAAATCAAAAGATTTGATATTTTGGTGTGAGTCCCACTGAATACCAATGCCAAAGCTGCAGTTTGTCATCCTGCAGAGGCATTTGTAGCACCATCCACCATATTTATTGCTTCCTACACTGGGCTGGTTGTGCCGCCCATAGTGGAACCAAAGTGCTAACAACATATTGCATATTATGGTTTATCATCAAACACAGCAGCACTGGCAGCATTACAGAACTTTGATATAGTATTGGGTTCCATATCTTACTAAGAGGAAAACCCTTATCTCTATTTATCAAATTGTCCAGCAACCTAATTTCAGTTGCTTCCCCAGTAAACAGTGATCAAAAACCCAGAGGTTTTGCGCAACTACAAGGGTTTTCTCAAATTTCATTCTGTAACTCTCAGTTAAACAGTGTTCTGCTACTGCTAATTTTTTCAGTCTATAGTAGTCTCAGGAGATGGTAATCTTCCATGCGTCTGTTTTGAATGGTGCATATCGAATGGCCCAGGTATGCCTTGCCAAACTCAGATTGACCAACAGGTCTTCTAAGCCCAAGATCATCTTGCGATCAAAACTATGTTTTTAAAATATATATATATCTTTGTGAGAGTGAAGCAGTGTCCTAATCTTGGAAGATGAACAGAAGACACTTTTATGTCAAAAGTCTAAGTCTTCCTCTTTTGAATGATATGTGCCTATCATAAGAATAAGGGGTACAGCTGTATACTCTTATACATGCTCCTCTGGAGAAAGTCCAAACTCCATACCATGACTGCCCCCCTCCCCCCCCCCCCCCCTCAGAGTAATCATTTTACTTAAAAGTGGTCATAATGTTCAGGTTCCTGTGTTAAATTGTCCATGTCTGCAAAGGCATATGTTCTGCATATCAGTGTTCTAAGGATGCCAAGAAATTGGTATGATGGATGGCAACTCTTGGCATTTAAATATTGATTGGTCAGCTTTCAGGGAGCACTATGTCTCAGGGTGCCATCGTGTTTATTATAAGTGAAGTACTTTATCCATTTCAGCAACTGTTCAGGTTATAAATTAATAAAATTGCTGAATTATTAATTTATATTTATTATAAGCAATGACTGCAGCTTTGACATGTGTATTCAGCCGAACTCACTAGCAGTTGCAGTCTCCTGAAGACAATTGCCTCACGAAAATATCAAATCATTTTTATTTTACAATCCGACAGCAAACACAAAGACCTTATGAAGAATTACAATAGTGGGGAAAGACAAGTCTTTGCGAATGTTGCTGTACTATATTAGGAAATGGTTTTTGTACCCTTTTTACCGTTCTGCCAACATGATAATAAAATGAAGTCTGTACTGCCAATCCAATACATTGAAAAAACATCAATGGTTCATCTGTGATATTCGTACTCCACGCTACAAAGAAGAACCTTTCAGTTTTATGATATCATTGCTGTACTTGGTTTTATTGTCCTACATCACTTACTTTGGTAGCTTTTTAGGATGCTGTTCGTTGTAAGCAACTTTGTTAAGCATTTCACTCATAAGAAACACATTCCTTTGCCACATGATACCCTGTCAGTAACATGGTTGTTAGAAATGGAGCACAGGCCTAGATTGTTTTTCATTAAGGATGGGGAATGAAATTGGCCAAGCCCTTTGGAAGGAAACAACCTGGCATTTTCCTGGAGCAAATTAAGGAAATTGTGGAAAGCCTAAATCTGACTTACTGATTTAAGTATTTTCCTTCAATACTTAAATTTCTAACTTTCTGCAAGGCATTAAGTTATGAAAAAATTTTCATGTGTATTTATTCATGTGGAAACAAAGGAATTTACAATATGTAACAATTCACTTTTTCCTAGTTTAGAAAAAATAGTGACCAAATACAATTATACTTTGTATCAACTGCAAGGTAAAAATTTATTTTTAATGTGTCTGCACTATTGTCTATATATTGAATGAAAGACCACCTAGGTTTGCATGGAAATAGTTGCTCCATTACAGTTTTATTTTCACATGGAATGTAACATCATGAAGAATTGGTCAATGAAAGGAAGTAGTAGGGGTAAAGTGATCTTGTGTCCGTCTCATTCAAATCTGTAAACCAGAAAATTTTAGTGATTTTTTTTTTCATATGTTTATTGAAAGACATAGAAAATGGGCACTGTAGAATAAACCATCTACATCAAGTAAATCTTCCAAAACAGAGCACCTATCCAAACTACAGTTGTGGTGCTTCTAATGTTAAATTTGTTGAGTGAAGGTGACATTGTTTCCCCCTCAGGCTGTATTTATCAGAATGATACAATGTTTCTCCTTTTTAGAAAAGTTTTTCTTGCTGTTTCCAGTCTGTCTTTTACATTCTCTATAATTGTCATCATCAGTAATTTTGTAGTGTAAGTAGCAAAATACATGTACTACTTCCAGAGTCTCATTTCATAATCTTGTTTGCTCAGCTTCTCCTGCTTTTCGTCTTCTTAATTGTTATCATCATTACCATTCTCTCCTATTGTTCCAGCCTCTGTAGGAATGTTGGTAACCCATTTGTGGAGTGCATTTTTGGCCCACTTTAGGTTACAGTAGTAACACTAAAAGTGGGCCTTTGTGATCGTCTTTTGACAGCTCGAAATTTAAATGAAAATAACGGCTTAACCGTTCATCTGAGACAAAAATTGAATAACCTAATTTGTAGAGGGGAAAATTCTCTACAACTTTGCTCTGATATGTTTTTTTTTTTTTTTTTTTTTTTTCATATCTTGCATCGTTGCAGAGATATTTGCAAAAATAACGGCGATTTGACAATGTCTGTCTGTCTGTCTGTCTGTAATGTGTTCCTACTTTTTAGGTCGAACTGTTCAACCAATCAGCACCAAATTTTGAGACATATTTGTTGGTCACCAGAGACCAGAACTTCGCTTTTTAAAATATTTCGGACAAAAAATACATTAGTAACACAAAAAAAGGCCGAGTGTAAAGTAATTTATTTGCAAATAAACTGTTCATCTAACTCGAATATGGAATAATCTTATTTGTAGAGGAGAAAATTATCAACAACTTTGCTCTCCTATGTTTTTTTCATATCTCGTATCATTTGAGAGATATTTGCAAAAATAACGGATATTTGACACTCTCCATTGAATTAACGAAAACAAGCCATTCGGAGATGTCACTTGACATTCCTCGCCCAGAGCTCTCTCTGGCTTATGTCATCTTGCATTGTGTATTTGATGATTTTCTTATTGTAACTTGTACTTTGTCATTTCTAAAGAATGGTGCACTGAAGAATTAACAAAAACATGTCATTCTTCGTACGATAAATGATAATCTAGTGTCTAAAAATGCCATATAACTATCAGTTAACTGTCATTAATAGTACAAGAATTAAGGTCGTATACTTCAGTTGTTACCTGTGGTGTAGAGGACAGCACGTTGGACTGTAATGCTCATTGTCAGTGGTTCGAAACCCCCAACTACCCAAAAATAATTTTTTCTCCTTTTTTCCTAAAAGGATTTCGGGCATCTTTATTAATTAAATAGAACTATGTTCTTCAATGTTTAGAGTTGTGCATATGTAAAAATTCTCCCTCTAAATTGCGTGTTTCTGCTATTTCGTGAACATGCCGTGAAATATGTAACAACGATTTGAACAATGGTCTTCTGAAGCATATGCACATAAACTGTGGGGATACTGTAATAATGAACTTTCTGAACAATGTGCTGACAGAGGTAGCTTCGTATATATAAAGGGAGTTCTAGATTTCTATGGCAAGTGTAGTTCCTTAATGAAACAAAAGGGAAGGGTATACTTTGCCACAAATAACTTGATTTTTTTTTTCTAAGCGTTTATTCATTACTTATGGAATATATTGAAAGTCATTAATTAGAATCATTGCATCAGTGTTTCACACGGTTGCTATGGATGATTTTAACGTAGATGTTATTACCTTTCCTGTAGTTGAGATATGACTTCATTCATTTTACTCTGTAAAATAAATAGCAAATATTCTATTTCAAACCGTGATTAAGTTTTCTTTTACAGCTAAAATCACATACGGAATACACGTGGTAATACTGAATTCCACATAACTCTACTACTTAACATATATACATAGTTATTTGTTATATTTACAACACTCATTTTAACAGAATCTCCCCAGCTTATGTACATGTGATAAAGAACTCTATGTTTACAATTTGTTGCTATGTATTTCATGGCATGTTCTCGAAACAGAACAAATGCACTTTTCAGAGAAAGCGCTATTACCTTTGAACAACTCTGAATCTTGCAGAATATAGTTGTGTTCAGTTACTGTAACAAGAGTGTGCAAAAACCTTTTAGGAAGCAAGAGGAAATTCATATTCGTTCTGGGTTGTTCGTTGAGAAATTTACACAGTTTTGTATTACAGATGGCGTTGAACCAACACCGTCTGAAGAGAATGCCTGTGCACTGCCGAGCCACGTCATGTCACACAGAGTAGGTCACGATCGCGTAGCTCACTGGCTGGCTGATGGGGCACAGCCCACTGTCTCACAGCGGCCAGCCAATGAGCTATGTTCGTTCCAGGGCATAGTCATTCATAACCAGTACATGCAAAGAAAATAAACTGTGAACTACCAAGGCAAGACAGGTGATATTTTAACGGAAAAATATAATGAAAATGTGGGAGAGATATTAAAATGATAGTTCGAAGAGGTAAAAGTTCAAAAATGAGTATGTTTGTCAAAGCTAAACTCAAATATCATATAATTTTGGCTGTTTGATACGGTCAGAAAGAATATTTTGCATTGGGTGCATAGATATTACCACAATACTAGAGTTGTAATCGTATCAACATAATTTTTTATTATTTAGATTATTATTTTGATCCAAAATGTTTACAAAAACTTATAAAACTACAAATCTCAAGTGGGCCATAAATCACGTCTGTGCGATTTTTTTTTTCTTCTCCCCAAACCTGTTTACATCTCTTATCTGGAATATTGGTTGGTATGGAACTACTTCTATATTTTTCCCTTCCATTCATATTAGTTCCTAATTTCCACTGGTCACTCCTCAGTGCAACCACCCACTTCGTTTCTTTATTTCCTCTGGTCTTTCCAGGTATTTCCCATACTCTTTGGTCAGTTTGTCCATATCATCTTCATCACATGAATCTCAAATTGTCCTCTTTCAGTTTGATTTCTCCTGACTTTTCCTCAAGCTCCTGTTCAAATCTTTTATAGGTCTTCTCATTCATCTTGTACCAGGCTTTTTTAGAACTCAGTAAATTTCTCTTCCCTGTCTGTAGAAGTTCTGTTCTCTATGTCTTCCTACAGTTGTTGTCTCAGCTACATATAGTAACAAATTCCCTGTCTTCAGCTTTTGTTTTACTTTTCTTTATGGTCATCTTGTTACTTATTTTCAAAATACTATCCAATCCATGCAACTGAACTTCCTGCTCTTTTAACGTCTGCTTCCAGGTGCTCAGCTGACTTGTTGTTTCCATTCTATGAACAATGAAACCAACCTAGTCATCTTCTTCTGGTGCACCGAGTGTGGTAACATGCTGGGCTTACATTCAGGGGGATGGTGGTTCAAATCCACCTATGGCCATCCAGGCTTAGGTTTTCCAACATTTCCCTAAATCACTCCAGGCAAATACCAGGATGGTTCCTTTGAGAGGGCATGACCAATTTCCTTCCCCATCCTTGCCCAAATAATCTGAGCATGAGCTCTGACTCTGATGACCACGCTGTCAACAGGATGTTAAACTCTAAACTTCCTTCCTTTCTTCCTTCTTCTTCTTCTTCTTCTTCTTCTTCTGGTGCAATGAGCTGTGCTGTTATCTGAACCATCTGTCTTGACTCCACCCACACTGTGAATTATTGTTTGTTTCATGCCACTGATTATAGCTGAATTAGACTCCCAACATCTACCACAACCTTGTTGCACTTTGTTTATCAGAACTCTTACTGGTATTCTGTGAAACACATATTCTCTGAACATTTCTCAACTCTTGTAGATGTGACATCTGATGAGATCTTCATAAATTGCAGCCTCAGTCATAGTTTCTTACATTTTGCCACATCTTTATATTAATAGGTATGTTAATTATGCTATTCCAGAATTTTAATGTATGGATGATGATAATGGTCTCACTGGATTTCATTTCATGGTTATATTCTAGATGGCAGCAGGGAATAGTTGATTTCCTTGGTTGTTGGTTTGTCGCAGTTGTTTCTTGCATCTCTCCTCAACTCTTTTAATAGTCTGCCCCATCTAAGACATGCTTCATTCACATTGTTTGTGATACACACTTGGCTTTTAAAGACCCAGATCATCTTGAACTTTACAAAAAAGTGTTTTTTTACTTTTGTTGAAGTGAACATAGTATTTTATTTGTCGTATTTCTGTAAAAGTCCATAATTTATCGGTGTATTTGGCCAGCATAAGAATGGTAAGTGACTTAGTTTTTCCTTTTCTCAGTCAACTTCTTTCTCGTGCCTTTTTGATTTTGACTTAAACAATCAGTTTGAAAAATCCTAAGTGTTGTATTGTGACATATCTCTTGTGGTGTGACAAATAATTTTAAGAGTGGAGTAAGAGACATTTATAAATGTGCAAAATAACTTTTATCAAAAGCCGACCTGGCTCCAACTCCTCGATAAGTCACTCAAATACCACTCGTATACGCTTCTATTTGACATGGTCACCTTAGGATTTTTGATTGGATGGTTTGAGGAACCCGCTAGTCGGTTTCCTCGATCCACTCAAGTGCATAGAACCTCATATCTTCATGCAGGGACGATATCACCTTGAAAAAAACAGTACCTACTGAGACTACTATTGATTCAACACTTTTTTCCTTTTTAAGACATATATTATATCTTTAGATCATTCATACAATGAAGAATGAATAACTACATTTGAGTAATTATAGTTCTTAATTAGATACCGTCCAACTTCCACGATATCTCTCTTAACAACCAAAAAAACCTCCACAAAGAGATTACATCATTTATCTTGAAATGTCTATGCAGCAGCTTAATTATTCTTAGGCTGAGCACTGTTATTCACTGTGTGTCGCTTCCGCTTCCAAAGCCAGTACTTGCATTCCTTGCACCCTTCAAACAATATTATGGGTGCACAGTTTTCTGTTTTGTTAATAAATGGCTAATAGCAACTATTTTCTGTCAGGAATCTATAACTTATATAACGACCATTTTATCGTTACATTACAGTGTCCATTCCTTCAGAACACTATCCATAGATGGTGTTGTAATTCTACAGTGAATCACTCCTTGTGTGAAAGGATTCAAGTTCCATAACCAGTCTTGGGCCCATAATTAACTTGTGATTGCTTGGGACATGGAGACAGAGTTCAGTAAGCATGGGCTTTCTATCGTCAGTCCTACCCTTTAATCTGTCTAGTGTTTTCATAGCTCATACATCAAGAAAAGGTAGTTAGCCCTCCTTCTCAACTTCCACTGTGAATTCTCTAAATGAATTAATGGAGTTTAAATATTCCAAAAAGTATTTTGTTTATTTTCACCAATCCACAAACATCCTTTCCACATATTGATAGAAATGTGTTGTTTTTAACTTTAAAAAAGTCTAATGTCTTTTGTTCAGAGTGTTCCAAGTACACGTTTGTCAAGCCAGGTGATAATGGTCTACCCATGGTAATAATTTACATCAACCAAGTAAAACATTGATGTGATAACTTGCATAGAAATTTAATTGAAACAATAGCTGAATATCCCCATGTGTAGTTCCAAGTATTCAGATAGTGAAACTCTCATAGAAAGGAAACTGATGATCTATATCCCAGAGCCACAAGTGATAGGCCATTTGAAAAGTGAATATAGTTGTGACTGTGCTCAGTACCTCTACATGCCAGAAAGCAAAAATATAATGAAGACTGGTAATAAAAAGAAATGCATTTTTAAAAAAGATAAACTTATTAACATTGAATATGAAATTGTTTGGAAGTCGGTATTGAATGTGTTAGGCCGGATGCCTTAGATATGCTACAGAAAAGGCTGAAGCTGAAATTGCTAGACAGGACAATGTATAAACAAATGCTGTATTAAATTGGAGATAAAGAAGTTTGACACGACTAACAGAAGGGTTGTTTGACAAGACGTACGAGGGGGACCCAAAAATAACCGGAATCATAATGCTGCACATCATGTACTTGTAGTAGCAGGTTGCACCACCAGAGGGTTGTAGTAGGAGCTCTGCTGAGTCATTCTGCTACGCGGTGTCACCCAACAGTGAGGTGTGTGGTTTCTTTGGCAGTTCTTCGAGTGTGTGTACAGTGCAGACGTGACATGAGTAAATGGCTAGTTCTTTCGAACAGTGTGCGGCAGTGAAGGTTTGTTTGCTAGGCAAGAACATAGCAGAAACTGTTGTGATGATTCAGACAGCCTACAAAGAGCATGCTCTTAGTAAAATACAAGTGTACGAATGGTGTTTTCGGTTTAAAAAAGGAGAAATGGTGGTTGAAGGTCAGCCCCATTCCAGTCGGCCTTCACCTGCTCTAAGCAAAGACAACATAGACAAAATCCATGATCTAATCAGTGAATATTGACACAGGACAATCGACCAACATGAGAACTTGTCCGGGTTGTCCTGGAGCTCAATTCAGTGCATCTTGACCATCGATTTGGGGATGCGAAGAGTGGCAGCAAAGGGATTGTCGCATTCAAGCCTGTCACGAAATGAAGGACGTGTTCAAAGATGATCCACATTTTTTCAACAACATCATTACAACTGATGAGTCATGGTGCTATGGGTACGATCCAGAAAGTAAACAACAGTCCTCACAATGGAAGTCACCTGGCTCACCTTGTCCAAAAAGAGCTCAACAAGTGAAAACAATGTTGACCTGTTTTTTACATCAAAGGGATTGTACACACTGAATTTGTCCCTGAAAACCAGACAGTAAACTAACAATTCTATTTAGAGGTTATGAAATGGCTTTGCAGAAGTTTGTCATGAAAACGTCTAGCTTTGTGGGATTCTGACGTGTGCTTCCTACATCACGACAACGCTCCCCTGCATACGGCTCTCAGTGCTCACCAGTTTTTGGCCTCAATGAAGATGACTACTTTGACTCACATGTCCTATTCACCAGATTTAGCACCCTCAGACTTCTTCCTATTTCCGAGGATGAAAAGAGACTTTAGAAGGAAGCGTTTTGTGGATGTGGAAGATGTTAAATGCAATGTCATGAAAGTGCTCGCAGGTATCTAGGAGGACGGATTTAAAAGGTAGTTTTAACACTGAAATGAACATTTGGACTAGTGTATTAATGGAGAGTACTTTGATGGAGATTAAGGTTGTATTTGAAAACAATTAAGTATATGCTTTCTAGAAAGAAATTCCGGTTATTTTTGAGTCCCCCTCGTATTGTCATGATTTGTGAAGGAAGGATCAATTTGGTAAAGAAGATGAGTTGGGGATTAAAGAGTGCTGGCAGAGATCGAGGTTCAACTAAGTAAGCTTTTTGAAATGGATAGAGGTGGCAATAGTTGCCCAGATATGTAGAGGCTTACACAGAATATCTTCTCTGGCAGGAAAGAATAGGGAGAGGGGGAAAAAGTGATTATCTTTAGCAGCATTACAGTATTGTAATAATTCAGTGCTGACACCTGAAAAATTTGTGGCAGACTGTGATTTGAACCCAGGATTCCCATTTGAGGCTAGTGGTCACCTTAGTCATTTGGCTGACCAAGCATGCCTTTCATTCATCCCAGATTCATTGATGTGGTGTCACCCCACATCAGTATATACAAGGTGTTTCAGAAAGAATAGTAAATGATTTAGGGGGTGGTAGTTTAGACAAATTGCGATAATAAATGCCATGTAACATGTGTTCAGTTTTTATTTGGTCCAGAGATACAGCTGTTAGCATGTAACCGAAAAGAAATTTAGAGCAAAGGCAAATGAGGATATTTTCACTGATCACTGTCAGTTCTTAGTACAACATCATCAGAAGTACAATTGTGTGTATGTTCTACAAGTTTATTTTCATTTAGGTAACCATCTTCAGACATAACTATTATATGGCATTTTGTTGCAGTTCGTCTATACTACCGCCTCCAAAGATATTTGGTATCTTCCTGAAAAACCAAGTATTAGCACAGGATAAACCAGTGTGCAGAGCTGCATCAAACCAGTTTTGTGACTGAAGACCATAACGAGAAGAGTGGAGGACAAAATAAAAACCCCTTTATCTATAAATATGTGCTTTAAATGGTTCATTGACAGTGACATATAGTTTTACCTTTTGCTGGTCACCTCACAATTTTGTGAATATTGGAAAAGTCCTAAAAGAGTAGGTTGCTATTGTTATTTGGAGATGAAGAGGCTTGCTCAGAGTAGTGTGGAGAGCTGCATCAAACCATTCTGCAGACTGAAGACCACAACAACATAATTTATTTGTGAAGAGAGACAGAGAGAGAGAGATGAAAAACATGATGGTAAGACAAAGAAGAACATCAAAGTTTCAGATCATGATCACTGCATACAAAAAAAAAAAAAAAAAAAAAAAAAAAAAAAAAAAAAAAAAAAAAAAAAACATTTATATGGTGTGTGGAAAGATGCTGAAGATCATGATTCTGAATCATGACCTCAAGTTTTGACATCAGATTATAGTGTCAGCTGCAGAACATGATAACAGGAGGAAGATGATGAATGTCACTGCAACCAAATGTGAAGTTGCGTGTTTGAGAATATGTTATTACAAGAACATTACAAATTCTTTTAAGACTGTTTGTTACTTCTCAGTTCTCACCCATGTGGCCATAAATCCATTTTTAGCTATTTAATAAAACCTTATGGAACTGATGCAATATTTTTCTCTCTTTTAAATAATCTTATTTCACATGTAAATTTTGGACTAAAATCTCCAAATAATCAAATGTAAGTCCTTTTACTTTCTAAACTGTGCTTTTGTGTCTACCATATATGAAATTATGCAACTAAATACACTGAGAGGGAATACTATGGAACACTAAGTTTCCATATATTATATTTTCATATTGATTATATAGTAATAAGGACAGTTTCCACCTCCATGAACCACAGACATTGCTGAGGTGGGGTGGCTTGCATGCCTCATCTACATGGAATGCTCTGCAAATCACATTTAAGTGCAGAGGGTTCATCGAACCACCTTTATACTATTTATCTCCCATTCCATTCTTGGATAGCTGTGGGAAGAAAGAACATTTGAATCTCTCTGTTCGAGCTTTGATTTCTCATATTTTATTCTGATGATTATTACTATCTATGTAAGTGGGAGTCAACAATATATTTTTGATATTTTTGCATTTGGAGGAGCCAGGCGCGGTGTCCGAGCGGTCTGCGGCGTGCCAGTCACGGTCCGCACGGCCACTACGGTCAGTGGTTCGAATCCCCCCCAGGGCATAGATGTTTGTGCCGTCCTTAGTATAAGCCAGTTAGGGACTGATGACCCCATAGTTAAATCCCATAAGCTCTACAAACATTTGAACATTCGGAGGAGAATGTTCGCCATTGGAGTTTCCTAAGTAGCCCACGCTGCAGCGTTAAGCGCTGTTGTAATGATTCCCATCCCAGATCCTGTATCATTTCCATAAAGCTGCCTCCTCTGTATTGTGATAATACAAAAAGAGCTGCCCTTCTTTGGACTCTTTCAATGTCCTCTGTCAAACCTGCCTGATAAGGATCCCACACTTGGGAAGCAATACTCCCAAAAAAGGACAGACAAGCATAATGTTGTGTTCAGTTGTTTTAGTGGTTCTGTTGCATTTTTTAAGGGTTCTACCAATAACCTTTTCCACAACATTATCTATGTGTTCTTTCCAGTTTAAGTCTGAAGTACGATACAAATAGCCGTACCGTAGGTGCAACCACAGCAGAGGGGTATCTGTGGAGAGGCCAGACAAACGTGTGGTTCTTAAAGAGTGGCAGCAGCCTTTTCTGTAGTTACAGAAGCAACAGTCTGGATGATTGACTGAGCTCTCTTTGTAACATCAGCTAACATGGCTTTGCCACACAGATGCGGCTGAAAGCAAGGGGAAACTACAGTAGTTAATTTTCCAGAGGACATGCAGCTCTACTGTATGAAAATATGATGATGGCTTCCTCTTGGGTAAAATATTCCAAAGGTAAAGTAGTCCCCCACTCGGATCTCTGGGCAGGGACTACTCAGGAGGATGTCATCATCAGGAAAGACAACAGTGGCATTCTACGGATTGGAGCATGGAATGTTAGATCCCTTAATTGGGTAGTTAGAAAATTTAAAAAGGGAAATGGATAGGTTGAAGTTAGATAGAATGGGGATTAGTGAAGTTTGGTGGCAGGATGAACAAGATTTCTGGTCAGGTGACTACAGGATTATAAATACAAAATATCACACGAGTAGGACTAATAATGGATAAGAAAAATAGGAATGTGGGTAAACTTCTATGAGCAGCACAGTGATCGCATTATCATTGTCAAGATAGATATGAAGCCAGCACTGACAACAGTTGTACAGGTTTACATGCCAACTAGCTCTGCTGATGATGAGGAGATTGAAGAAATATATGAGGAGTTAAAGGAAATTATTCAGAAAATTAAGGGGGAGGAAAACTTAATTGTGATGGAAGACTGGAATTTGGTGGTAGGAAAAGGAAGAGAAGGAAAAATAGTAGTTGAATATGGACTGGCCACAAGGAATGAAATAGGTAGTCACCTGGTAGAATTTTGCATGGAACACAATTTAATCATAACAAACACCTGGTTTAAGAACAATGAAAGAAGGTTACCAGGAACACCAGAAGGTATCACATAGATTTTATAATGGTAAAACATAGATTCTGGAACCAGGTTTTAAACTGTAAGACATACCCAGGGGCAGATATATACTCTGACCATAACTTATTGGTCATGAACAGTAGGCTGAAACTGAAAAAAAGGTAGAAAAATAAGGAGATGGGACTTGGATAAATTGGAGAAACCTGAAGTTCTTAAGAATTTCAGAGGAAGTTTTAGGCAACAATTGACAGAAATGGGGGGAAATAAAACAGTAGAAGACGAATGGGTAGCATTGAGAGATGAAATAGTGAAGGCAGAAGAGGACAAAATAGGTAGAAAGGCAAGACGTACAAAAAATCCTTGGATATCACAGGAAATACTAAATTTAATTGATGAAAGGAGAAAATATAAAATGAAACAGGCAAAATGGAGTACAGATGACTAAGAAATGAGACTGACAGGAAGTGCAAAATAGCTAAGCAGGAATGGCTAGAAGCCAAATAGAAATCTTTAGAAGAATGTATAAGAAGGGGAAAAGTAGATACTGCCTACAGGAAAATGAAAGAGACATTTGGGGACAAGAAAAACAGCTCTATGGATATCAAGAACTCAGATGGAAAACCAGGTCTCAGCAAGGAAGGGAAAGAGTACATAGAGGAGCTCTACAAAGGAAATGAACTTAGAGACAATGTTATAGGAAGGGAAGAGGAAGCAGATCAGGATGAAATAGGAGATGCTATATTGAGATATGCATTTGAGAGAGTCTTGAAAGACCTAGGTTGGAATAAGGCCCGGGGAGTAAATGACATTCCCTCAGAGCTACTATAGTCTCTGGGACAGCCAGCCATGACAAAACCATTTCAGCTGGTGTGTAAGATGTATGAGACAGGCAAAATACCAACAGACTTTAAGAAAAATGTAATAATCCCCATTCCAAAGAAATCAGGTGCAGACAGGTGTGAAAATTATAGAGCCATCAGTTTGATAAGTCATAGTTGCAAAATTTTAACACAAATTATCTACAGGAGAATGGAAAATCTGGTAGAAGCTGACCTCGGGGAAGATCAGTTTGGATTCGGGAGGAACATAGGAACCCGGGAGGCAATACTCAATTTACAACTTATCTTAGAAGATAGATTAAGAAATGGAAAACCTACGTTTTTAGCTTTTGTAGATTTAGAGAAAGCTTTTGACAATGTTGACTGGAATACACTCTTTCAAATTCTGAAGTCAGCTGGGGTAAAATACAGGGAAAGGAGAGTTATTTACAATTTGTACAAAAGCCAGACTGCAGTTATTAGACTCGAAGGGCATGAAAGGGAAGCATTAGTTGGGAAGGGAGTAAGACAGGGTTGTAGCCTTGCTCTGATGTTATTCAATTTGTACATCGAGCAGGCGGTGAAGGAAAGCAAGGAAAAATTTGGAATAGGGATTAAAGTCCAGGGTGAAGAAATAAAAACATTTCATTTTGCTGATGACATTGTAATTCTGCCAGAGACAGCAAAGGACCTGGAAGAGCAGTTGAATGGAATGCACAGTGTGTTGAAGAGAGTGTGTAAAATCAATATTAACAAGAGCAAAACAAAGATAATGGAATGCAGTCTTAGAAAATCAAGCGATGCTGAAGGAATTAGATTAGGTAACGAAACACTGAAGGTGGTAGGTGAGTTTTGTTACTTGGGTAGTAAAATAGCATATGACAGTTGCAATACAGAGGATATAAAATGCAGACTGGCAATGGGAAGAAAAGAATTTTATAAAAAGAGACATTTGTTAACATTGAATATTAATTTAAACATAAGGAAGTCCTTTTTGAAGGCATTTGTGTGGAGTGTTGCCTTGTACGGGAGTGAAACATGGACGATGAACAGTGTGGGCAGGAAGAGAATAGAAGCTTTTGAAATGTGGTACTACAGAAGAATGCTGAAGATTATGTGTATAGATCGCATAACTAATGAAGAGGTACTGAACATAATTGGTAAGAAATGGAATTTTTGGCATACCTTGACTAAAAGAAGGGCTCCATTGGTAGGAAACATTGTTAGACATGAAGGAATTGTAAATTTAGCATTGGAGGAAAGTGTGTGGGGTAAAAATCACAGAGGGAGACCAAGAGACGCATATAGTAAGCAGATTCAAATGGATGTGGGTTGCTGTTCTTATGAGGAGATGAAAAGGCTTGCTCAGGATAGAGTAGGGTGGAGAGCTGCATCAAGCCAGTCTCCAGACTGAAGGCCATAACAACAACAAGGACAGTTTACAAATCACCGCAAAGACATGGTGACGAGTTGCAACAGGCAAATACACACGTACAACACTTTCAGCTATCGGCCATGGCCTTCATCACAAAATAGAACTTTCATGCAATCACACAGGCACATAACACAGTCTTACAACCATCACCTCCGGCTGCCGTACTTTGAAGTGTGCCCTTCAACTGGACAGGTGATTATTTGCATTCATTTCAAGACTGGATTCAATAATTCCATAAATACCGGTTTGAAACTTGTTGTAGAAGCTTGATTGTTTGTAGAAAAAAAGTAGTTGACTCTCAGTTAAAAAATAAATTAAAAAAATTAAAGTCCAGGTTGGACTTAACAATATGTAATAAGGACAGTTTACAACTCACCACAAAGATGTTGTGACGAGCTGCGACAGGCACATAAAAAAGACACACACGTACAACACTTTCAGCTATCGCCCATGGCCTTCTTCTGAAAACAGAACATTCATGCAATCACTCAGGCATACAACACAGCCATACAACTGTCACCTCTGGCTGCTGAACTTTAAATAAAAATTAAAAATAAAAGAACAGCACAGAAAAACTAATATTTAATGAAATGCAACATAGAATTAACTTTTTTAACACAATGATAGATGCTATAATAGTTGACACTGAATGATGATACAAAGCATTCAACAAATATTTCAATGATATGGTTTTATTTATGACATCAACTTTTTTTTTTAAATCTGCAGTGCGAAATTTCGAAATTTCTTTAACCAACTTTCTCTCCTAAATGCAAACATGTTCTGTCAACACCCACCTACATAGAGAGACATGATCATCATAATAAAATAAGAGAAATCAGATCGAAAACATAAAGATTTAGGTGTTCCTTTTTCCCCATGAGCTATTAGAGAATGTAATAATAGAGAAATATCATAAAAGTGGTTTGATGAACCCTCTGACATTCCCCTTAATCTGACTTGCAGAGTGTCCATGTAGATGTAGATTTACCCACAGAAGACCTTCTCAAACAGTGTAATGATTTAGGTACCAATATTCTGAGAAGGTGAAAATAGTGACATACAGCCTTTCAAATGATTAAGACCCACTTGAGAAGCATGGTGAGCCAAGAAAGTCTATCAGCATTGCCAGTACAATCAATTGCAGTGGAAATAGAGTGGAAATATCAGCTGATATTAATTATGATGTAATCTTAAACAAATTCAATCAGGTGTAAAGCTGAAAACTTAGTCTATTTTAATTTTTGTTTGTATATTGTAATTTTGTCATTGTAAAAATACTTATATAGTATACTAATGAAATTTCAGTATAATAATTTTTGTGTATAATTCATCTCAGTTAAATTGAATACTTTATCGATTGCAGCAACTATGGTGTATACTGTATATTGAAAGAGGGAACAGCCACCAGTTGTAGGATTGTAGATTTATTAATTATCGGGTTCAGGCAATTATTTCCCTTCTTCAGGTGTCTGTATAGGAAGCAGTTACAGAATAATATACAAGTATAAATAAAACTTTTATCAGAATACAGCAGTAACTGTATTAATATTTCAAATTTTAACACTTAAGAACACAATATATACACTGCATCTCTTGCCCCTTTAATTCTACATCTAAATACATACAGGGTGTCCAGAAAAGGGCTCCCTGATTTCAAAATTAAATATCTTGAAAACAAAGATCGATAGAGGAATGCAGTGAACAGTATGTTTATTGTGAAAGCTGTAAGTAGTTTATATAGCAGTTTGAAATAACAGTTACAAAAGCTGCAAACAGATGGCGCTGTACAGTTCATATCGGCATACATAAGTGAAATAATCTTATGAAAACACTCTTTGCAAACAATCACATCACAATGTTTTCAAGATGTTCACCATTTGCACTACAGAGGTGGCGCAAACGAAGAATGAAATTTTCCATCACATTTCATAGTGTCTCAACCAAAATGGATTCACATGCCACAGAGATTGCCGATTCAAGCTCGTCCAGCATGGCGGGATGCTTCTGGTATACCATATCTTTCACTGTGACCCACAAAAAAAGTCACAGGGAGTCAAATCTGGCGAATATGGAGGCCAATCCATGCCTGCACCAGTAAATTTGGGATATTCCAAAGCAATGACTCAATTCCCAAAGTATTCCTCAAGAAAGCGAAACACTTGTTCAGTCCGTTGTGGTTGGGCTCCATCTTGCATAAACCATTCAGTAACTGGTCAATCCTCTTAACATTTGCTGTGTGGCAACAAATTGTTCCAAAAATGCAATGTAACGTGCACCAGTGACCGTTTCTCGAATGAAAAAAGGGTCAATAATGCCTCTGCTGCATACTGCAGCCCACACAGTAACTTTAGGAGAATACAGGGGTTTCGCTTCACACCAATATGGCTTTTCAGAACCCCAAAATTGCCAGTTCTGCTTATTCACGTATCCATTCAGGTGGAAGTGTTCTTCATCTGTAAACCAGATGTAGCCAACATCAAATCCTTCACTATCAATCATTGTGAGCATCTGATTAACAAAGGCAACCCTTTGTTGCACAGCTCATACAGGTATGACCTGGTGTGTTTGAATTTTGAATGGAAACATGTGCATGCTCTTTCTTAGTATTTTCTGCATGCTGGTATGCTTCAAACCAGTCTCAGTCTACGGACGGATGACATTGGATTTCACTGAATAATTCCAGAAACCGTGGTGATATTTTCAGGCATAGCTGTAGTTTGCTTGCAGCCAACATGCCCCATTAGATCATCAGTTACGCTGCTTGTTCGTTGAAATTTTGCGAAGAGCGTACAAATGGTTTAGCATCGGGTCCTTTTGGAACATTAAATCGTGCTTGAAAACTTTGCCTTGTTGCCGTAGGACTCTCTTCTGACCTGTGGTAATCTTGTGCCAGAAAAACGTGTTGTTCAATGGAGTACGTGGTTTTAATCTCTTCCTTCGGTACGCTAACGTCCTTTCACATTTCAATAGTGGAACTGATTGCTCTGGGCTTTGGATCAATATTTATACTAGGCATTACGTATGGCGATTACAGCACCATCTGTTAGCAACTTTTGTAACTATTATTTCAAACTGCTGTATAAACTTCTTACAGCTTTCACAACAAACATACCGTTTACTGCCTTCCTCTATCGATCTTTGTTTTTGAGATATTTAATTTTGAAATCAGGGAGTCCTTTTCTGGACACCCTGTACATACTCCACAAGCTACCAAAAGGTGTATGGCAGAGGGTTCTCAGTACCACTACTAGGTACTTGCTTTACTGTTCCACTCCCATATATAACTGGGGGGATGAATGTTTGTATGCATCTGTACAAGTCCTGATATCTGGTCTTATCTTTGTGGTCTTGATGCGAAATGTAGGTTGGCAGCAGTGGAATCATTCTGCAGTCTGCCTCAAATTCTGGCCTCTAAATTTCTTCGAAAGTGTTTCTCTAAAAAGAACATCGTGTTTCCTCCAGTAACTCACATATGAGTTCTCAAGGCATTTCAGTCACACTCATGCATTGATAGAATCTATCAGTTACAAACCTCACTGCCCACCTCTGAACTGCCTGTAAGTCCTCCTTTAGACTAATCTGATGAGGATTCCAAACACTTGAGCAATACTCAAGTGGGGTCATACAAGCGTTTCATATGTGGTCTTCTTTACAGATGAATCACACCTTTCCAAAATACTCCCAATAAACTGAAGTCAACCATTCACATTCCCTATAACTGTCCTTATATGCTAGTTCCATTTCATATCACTGTGCAGCATTATTCTTAGATATTTAATTGATGTGACTGTCAAGCAGTACACTTCTAATACTGTATTCATAAATTACTGGATTCTTTCTCTTACTCATCTACATCACTTTACATTTTTCTACATTTAGTGCTAGTTGCTGTTTCTTACACCTCCTAGAAATTTGGTCCAAGTCATCCTGCATTCTACTACAGTCATTCAGTGATGACACACTCCTCTACACCACAACATCATCAGCCAACAACACCAGATTGCGACTCAGTCTGTCCATCAGATCATTGTGTTTATGTGTGTTTTTATTTGTGTTTTTGTGTCTATCTATGAGCCTGTGCTTTGCGTAAGTTATTCAATTCCATTTTTTATACATATTTATCCCACCAGGAAAGTTTCCTTCTATAATATTCGTTTCATCAATTTGAACTTAACAATTAACACCATTTATATAGGTAGAAAGTAATAGCAGCCCTATTACACTTTTCCGAGGCACCCCTGATGATAACCTACTCTCTGATGAGCACTTGACATTAAGGACAATGTACTGGATTCTATTGCTTAAGTAGTCTGAGCCACTCGCATAACTGGATATCTATATCTTTGTTAGCAGTCTGTGTTTGTACTTAATCTTTTCTGTAATATTTATACTTGACTATTATTCTGTAACTGTTTCTTGTACAGATACCTGAAGAAGGACAATAATTGCCTGAAACCAGTAGTTTCCTTTTTAAACTCATATCATGTAATTTAATATTTTCTTCCTTGCTTAAAAGAAAAGCAAGAGTCCTCACAAAGATATTTATTGTTGATGTCTAGTTTTCATCTATTGCCACTGCTGGGCAGTGATTCAATGTGCAACTGGTGCTTCTGTGACTGCCAGTCATTAATAAAAACATCTCACAAAATGGGCCTGAGCTCATGGTGCTCCCCTTGCGCCAAATCCATTGATCTCTGTACACCAGCAAACCTGTTTGCAATGGAGTGGGGCACATTTAATCTCATTAAATGGAGTAGAATTATCACCAATGCTATTATTGTTATTACTGCATGTATTAAATGGTCTGTTGAATATCCTCTGGAATTTACCATAGCTAATGTTATATTAACATCCTTCATGACATCCTCCCCACTCCTCCAAGAGTTTCTTTCCGCCACCCACCTAACCTCCGTAACCTCCTAGTCCATCCCTATGAAATTCCCAAACCACCTTCCCTACCTTCTGGCTCCTACCCTTGTAACCGCCCCCATTGTAAAACCTGCCCTATGCACCCTTCCACCACCACTTACTCCAGTCCCATAATCTGGAGGGTGTACACAATCAAGGGCAGAGCCACTTGTGACAGTACCCACGTGATTTACCAACTGACATGCCTGCACTGTTAAGCGTTCTATGTGGGAGTGACCAGCAACAAACTGTCCATTCGGATGAATGGTCACAGGCAGACAGTGTTTGTTGGTAATGAGGATCACCCTCTGGCTAAACATGCCTTGGGGCACGACCAGCACATCTTGGCACAGTGTTACACTGTCCGGGTTATCTGGATACTTCCCACTGACACCAATCCTTCAGAAATCCGGAGATGGGAACTAGCCCTTCAGCATATTCTCTCTTCCCATTGCCCACCTGGTCTCAACCTCCGCTAAATTCGAATTCCCACCCACCATCTTAACATCTTTGCCTCAGTTCTCTGGACAGAGCCTCTACCTCAAGTGGCATCTCTGTCTAACTTCTTAACTTCTTTGCTTTCTACAGTATGTCTGCCTAAGTGTACTTGCATCTGTGTAAATGTGTGGGTGTGTGTGTATTTGTTTACCCTCCTCTTTTCCCCCCAAGGTAAGTCTTTCCTGTCCCGGGATTGGAATGACTCCTTACCCACTCCCTTAAAACCCTCATGTGTTTGTGTGTTTGTTTGTTACTATCACTGCCTGTGCTCCTTCGCCTGGTAAGTAGACTTCATCTATTTTTTACATACACTACATTCTTTGTATCAAGTTATGTGAAAATGTGAGAGTGTTAATTTTGTTTAATAGATAAAATTTGTACTTATGTTGAAGATATATAAATTTTAATATTATTGTGTAAAAAGAAGGTTGTGTGAAACTGGTTCATGTATAGTGAACATATACTTATTTGTATTTCACGTATTTATCAGATTTCGATAGTAAATAACAGTACACAAGTTGCAAAGAGGAAACATAGCCAAAAACAGTTGCTCATATTTAATTATTTTAGAAGCCAATCCTATTAATGTATACCTACTTTAGGTCTGTGGTATGAATAGTGATTTTCCTATACTGAAATCAGATACTGCAAATAATTCACAGGCAGTCTAGTGCTTTAACATTCAGTGTCCATATCTGTAATGTTCATAAAAGTTTATTCAGCCAATTGTTGATGATCTTACTCATTGTTTCAGATCCACTATTTGATATTTATCTGATTTCTGTATCACACAAAATTTGTTCGGTAGAATAAATACTTTACTTTGTAAACATTGTCTCATTAGGTTGGTGACTGTTTGTTCAGCTGGTTACATTTTTGCTTTATAAGTATAAGCTCTCTGTTTCAATATCTTACCTTATCCTCGCGGAATTAAAATCTTTAGTATATAAAGTTACAATATGATACCTCAATCCAATAGGGCAGATTCACTGTCAAACTTAAATCATTTAATGGTGTAATGTTATGGTTGTAATGTTAAGTAAATAGAATATAGTCTAATATTGTATCCACATGAAGATAGTGCAATAGAACTGTTGGCTTTACAATGTGTCTAGAGATACCCCAGATTGGTGGTGAAACCAACCTGACTGTCACCCACCACACAACTTGGCAAGGAGTGATGCTCTGAAGTGGCATTTCATTTTATGGCAGTATGCCATTACAGTACAGTGGTACATCGGTGATATTCTGCATCCTGTTTTCTAGGCCTTCTTAGCAAGCCACCATGAGCTTACATTTCATCAAGGTAATACTCACCTGAATGACATTTTCACTATGCAGCAGAGTGTGTGCTGATATGAAACTTCCTGGCAAATTAAAACTATGTGCCAGAATTGGAATTTGAACCTGAGACATTTGCCTTTCGCTGGGAAGCACTCAACTGACTAAGCTATCCAGGCATGCTTCACAGTCCGTTCTCACACTTCTTCCGCCAGTATCTCACCTCCTAGTTCCCAAACTTCACAAAAATTCTCCTGCAAACCTGCTGGAGGCCTAGCACTCCTGGAAGAAAGTATATGTTGCATATATGGCTTAGTGACAGCCTAGAGGATGTTTCCAGAATGACATTTTCAATCTACATTGGAGTATGCATTGATATGGAACTTCCTGGCAGATTAAAACTGTGTGCCAGAACAGGGATTCGAACCTGGGACCTTTGCCTTTCATGGGCAAGCACTCTACTGACTGAGGTATCCCAGTATATTCACAGTGTGTCCCTGCAGGAGAACTTCTGTGAAGTTTGGTAAGCAGGAGGCGAGTTACTGGCAGAAGCAAAGCTGTGAATTTGGACTGTGAAGTGTGCTGGGATAACTCAGTAGGTAGAGCACTTGCCTGCAAAATGCCAAGGTCTCACATTTGAATCCTGCTTCCAGCACACAGTTTTGATCTGTCAGAAAGTGTAATACTCACCAGTTGGCTGCTTGTCTTTTGTGCTTCTCAAGCCCAATCTTGGTTAAAAAGCTCGCCAGGTTTCTTCCCAAATGACAAAAGAAATCTTTGACCTCATACACTTGGAACCACATGAAACCATGCTTAGAGAAATAAGCAATCATAAACAAACCAGTGGTGTGTGTCATTTCCATGCAAAATGCCACACTTGACTGCTTGCGTCACTAGATGGAGGCATAGTGTAGCTGCACTAACCAGTGCTCCAGTTGCATGAGTGGTATAGCTGCAGTACATATTTGTCTCTTGGAGAGTTCACAAATGAGTTACTGTGTACAGTGCACTGATATCACAAAGAGAATTAATCCTATTCATGTGGTCTAAATATTAGGGACCAAGTTGTGATGTGCTGAATAAGGAAATGACTTTGGGGTCAAGGATATGGAATTCATGTATATATTATCTAAAATAATAATTCAGAAATATAATGGTGGCATCACAGAAATATATGACATTGCACTGGATAGATATATGGAATTTGAAGGACAGGAGGAACCTTAACCAAAAGGTGGCTTTTCAAGCAGTAGACCACATTGATCTCCAGAGCAACAGGACCAGTCAATCACTGTGAGCATGAACCCTCACCATCCAAAATGATGAGGTCCAGTGTACTGAAAGATATTGATGACAGCATACTAGAGAACATTTATGAGGACTATTACAATCATGACTTCAATTCCTCTAGCAAACTAATGAAAGGTATGAGAGCATCAAAAATAAATCAAATCGAACATTAATTTTAAATAATGTGTCAAGTAAATGGGGAGCAGGTGCTCATTTCATAGGAAACAGACTGTTGAATTACAAATTATAAAAGAGTATGTAATATCGCAATTTTATGGTGCAAGGAGGTATGGATCTATAGTTCTTGGTCTTGGTCAATTTCAAATTGACCATTTCTTTTATTGACCATCTCAACACTGAATATGGCATTTCATCCAGGCATATTACTATATTTGGAGCATGGAAGGACATAGAAGACATTATACGTCAGAAGGCACAACAGTTTGTGGAGGAAGTGAACATGTTTGTAACGGAGGAGGGTATGGAGAAAGGTAATGTTTGGAACAGTGCCCAGTCAATTCCAGTACAAAATAATTTAATCAAAACTGTTCTACAGAGGAGAGAAAACAAGAGGTAGTGTGTTGTGATTTGGATGTATTTCTACCCATAGCTACATAATTGATGTACGTTTGTCAATGGCAGGCAGACTAGCAAACAAGTTGTACATATGTTTTCCAAAGACATATGGCACTTTCAGTCCAAATGTTTTAAAGATACTTGATAGAACATAACCATGAAACATTCATGTGGAGACAACCAAAAGTGGAAAAAATTACTTAAGAACACATGAAAAGCTTTCTGACTTTGATCCTGGTTGGGTGATAAAGATTGTACCCTTCTAGTTGCAAGTTTTACAGCCAAAGATGTTACACTGAAGATCTTGACATCAAAAACAACATCCCCTGATGTTTACTTCGTTCGGCAATATAAAGTCTACTTCAGAAAGAATTACTATTTTGTAAGAATACAAGGTGCCAAACCACAAGTAAAAGTACATGATCATTATTTCATCATGAAACACGACTCTGATTTACAATCAATTTTCTGCATGTATGTATAGGCCTATGTTGCAATATCCTTGTCGAAAGTAAACCATCATCATCATTTGAAAATGTAATTAGTGTGGCTTTTGATATTGGACTGCATGAATGCAAAAATGATTTGGAATGTGATAATGTGGCTATAGTGAGGTGTGCACATTGTTCTGTTCCACTTTGTATGAACCACTTTATCGAAATCCCACATCTACACTTTGAGGACTAATATAAGCACTGTTCTCATGTGTAGTACTACTTTATACGTGTGTGTTGCGCTATTATAAGGAATTTAAGCAGAGAGTTTTTGGTGCTGTTGATTGAATGTGTTATGATACACTGATGCCATTAACTTCCTTCCTATGATATGGTTAAAATGATACTCGAGGGACAATGCAATGTTCTGCAAGGAAATGACACACACCACTGTTTCTGATTGCCTGTTATTCCGAGCATAGTTTTGTGCAGTTCCAAGTGTTAAAGGTCAAAGGTCTCCCTTGTGAGAATGTTTTGGCATTATGAGGGCAGCCCTCTGGCAAGACTGGGACTTGACAATCTAATAAGACAATTGGACAGAATTTGGCAAGCTACCCATAAGGACACCCAAAAACTCTGTCAATGCCAAATGTATTAATGGCCAAAGGTGCCCCCCAGGGGGCCCACAGCTCTTTTGTGGGTAGGTGTGTGGCGCGCACAGGTCCCCGAGCCATTGCAGCCTTTCTTCTTATTTTCCTGGGCCGCATTACCTCCCCAGTTCCTCTCCTCCCCATCCTAATTCCTCCCCGTCCCTCTCATCTCCCCCTCTCTAGGTAGTTTTCTTTAAAACGGCATGGCTATTCTTATGGTTCTGAAAACGGTTTGTAACAATTTTGATCTTTGTCGTTTTCCCTCTTTTTTTGGCACAGTTTGGTCCCCTTCGGGGTTGGACCTCCACAAAAATTCACAGTTACCAGTGTGAGCCATTCGGGGAAGAACTCTCGCCCTAGCCCCTATGGTGTGGATCCCAATCCTTTCCTTTCCCGTTTCCTTCCTTGCCATAGCCCCCTACCCCACTAAGTCCCCAGCACGTATAGCCAATCTGTGTGTGTGTGGGGGGGGGGGGGCTGTTACGTACCCTTACGGCTGAGCCCCCTGACAATGCAGGGATCACACTGCTGGTACCAGAGCTGCAACCTCCCCATGTAGGCCAAGGATACCCGTTCTCGTGGGGTATCAGGGCTCCCAGCAATGGCCATCATGTCAGGTGGGCTTTGCTGTGGCTAGGTGGCCCTTATGGGGAAAGCCCCTGATCGGAGCGGGTGGTACCAGGGCAGACATTTCACATGATGAAACATGTCAAATTAGATAATGGTCATGATACGGCTGTCTCAGAAAGCAGGAAGAACAGGTATAAAGCTACTAGCTATGATAAGAGGACCTTCCCCTCTCTGTCTATCCTCTGGAAGGAGGGTCAGGTGCGTCGGCCTCGAGTGAAACCCTTTCCACATTACCTGGTCTGCAGCAGGATGGATGGAGAGACCTTGACTGCCACCAAACCATTGTTCTTTGTTGAACATGTAGAGGATAAGTTTGGGGAAGTTGAAACAATGAGCAAGATGCTGTATCACTACTCATTAAAACAGTCATTGCTGCCCAATCTGCAGCTCTATGTGCCTGCAACGATCTTAGTGATATCCCAGTGTCAGTAACCCCCCATCAGTCATTAAACATGGTGCAGGGAGTTATCTTCCACCACGACTTCCTCCTCCAAACTGATGAGGAACTCCGGCCAACCTTGAATGGTGAGGCGTTCATTTTGTTTGCCATGTGCAGCGAGGCTTTAAGGATCATTGTGAGGATACCGGCGCATTTATCTTGGCCTTCGAGGGGGATACTCTCACAGAGAAGGTCAAGGTAATGATCTATCATTGTGATGTAAAGCCATACATTCCACCTCCCATGTGATTCTTCCAATGTATACGGTTCGACCATATGTCTTCTCGTTGCACAGCAGTCCCTGTATGTGGTGAATGTGGACGTCCACTCCCTGAGGGAACCACTGTGTTCCACCTCTCATATGCGTTAACTGTCATGAGCACCACTCTCCTCGCTCTCCAGATTGTCCTGTCTATAAAAAGTAGAAGAAGATTCAAGAGTACAAATCCCTTGACTGCCTTACATATCAGGAGGCCCACCAAAAAGTTGAGTGTCTGACCCTGTGCAATTATCTACTAGTTATGCCTCGGTTACATCCTTTACACCTCCCCCTTCCTCTTCCTATCCCCACCTTATTCGTCCCCCTTCCCCTCCCCCTCCTGCACCTCCCTTGCCTCCTTCTCAGCGGCCCCCTTCATCCTCCTGGCTGGAGAAGTGCTCCCCTTTTCCGGCACTTGCCAGTGAATGTGCCCCCTCCCAGGATTTTTCCCGGCATCCACCAGATAGGAGGTCCTCTGCCTCAAGCCGGCAGCCGGACATTCAATCTCTCTGGGACCTGTCCTTCCTGTCCTGCAAGAAAGAAAGAGAAGGGGAAGAGGAAAAAGAAGCAAAAGTCCCAGGACAAGACCCCTCTGGTAGTCCTGGAGGCACCACCTTTGTCCTCACAGACAAATAACCACACTGAACTTGTGTCTGATCTGCTGTTCACGGATGTCGCTCCTCCCTCGTCAGTGATGGACGTTGACTCAGCTTTGTTACATGCATCAGTTCACTCGCTTTCCATATAGATCCTCGATTTGTTCTCATCCAATGGAACTGCAATGGCTACTACTGCCGCCTCCTGAAGTTGAAACATCTTTTTGCCTCTTACACAGCAGCTTGTGTTGTTTTGCAGGAATTGCATTTCACTGATGGCCATTCACCAACACTCCGTGGGATCCGTGCCTTCTGTCTGAATGTGTTCACGCCCTGCAAACATCTGATGGAGTCTGCACCCTAGTTTGTACAGACGTTGTTAGTTCATGGATCCCTCTCCATACCACACTGGAAGTGGTTGTTGTTTGGGTCCACTTCCATACACCATTAACAGTTTGTAATCTGTATCTCTCTCCTGACAGGCCACCTATGTCTGCTGCTCTTACAGCACTCCTTCAGCAACTCCCTCCTCCCTTCCTCATTCTTGGGGACTTCAATGCCCATCATCTTTCATGGGGCAGTGTTTATACAAGTAGTCAGGGCCACCTCGTTGACTAATTCATTGCCGATAACGACCTGTGCCTCCTCAATGATGGCTCCCCAACCCATTTTAGTGCCGCTCACGGTACCTTTTCTTCCATAAACCTTTCACTCAATTCTCCCCCCCCCCCCCCACTATTCCCTTTTGGCCCGCTTTAGGTTATGGTAGTAACACTTAAAAAATGTTCAAATGTTTGTAGAGTCTATGGGACTTATCTTTGGGGTCATCAGTCACTAAACTTACAAACTACTTATGAACTAGCTAATCCTAAGGACGGCACAAATATCCATGCTCGAGGGGGGATTCGAACCCCCGACCGTAGTGGCCGTGCAGACCATGACTGGAGTGCCTCAGTCCCCTCGGCCACTGCGGCCAGCAGTAACACTAAAAGTGGGCCTTTGCGATCGTCTTTTGACAGCTCGAAATTTGAATGAAAATAACAGCTTAACTATTCATGTGACACGAAAATTGAATAACCGAATTTGTAGAGGACAAAATTCTCTACAACTTTGCTCTCTTTTTTTTTTTTTTTTTTTTTTTTTTTTTTTTTTTTTTTTTTTTTTTTCCTATATCATAGCGTTTCAAAGATATGTGCAAAAATAACGGCGATTTTGAGATGTATATCTGTCTGTCTGTCCGTAACATGTTCCCTGTTTTAAGACGAACCGTTCAACCGATCAGCACCAAATTTTACAGAAATGATTGTAGGCTGCCAGAGACGAGAACCTCCTTTTTTCAATTTTTTCGGACAAAAAATACGACAGTAATGCCAAAAAAAGCCGTTTGTAATATAATTGTAATTGCAAACAAACTGTTCATCTGAAACGAAAATTGAATAACCTAATTGGTAGAGGAGAAAATTCTCTACAACTTAGCTCCCTTACGTTTTTTCATATCTCATATCGTTCGAGACATATTTGCAAAAATCACGGAGATTTGACACCCTCTATTGAATTAACGAAAACCAACCGTTCGGAGATGTCACGTGACATTCCTTGCCCAGAACTCTCTCTGGCATACGCCATCCATCTTGCGTTGCGTATTTGATGATTTTCTTATTGTAACTTACACATTGTCATTTCAAAGCAATGGCACACTTAGGAATTAACAATAAGTGATAATCTAGTGTCTACAAATGCCATATTAGCATCAGTTAAGAACGACCATCAATAGTAAGAGATTAAAGGACTCATCTTTTGATTGATAGCTGTAGCTTAGTGGGCAAGGCGTTGGACTATGATGCTAAAGGTTGATGGTTCGAAACCCGCCACTACCCATTTTTTCCCCTAAAAGGGTTTCAGACACTCTTATTAACTAATTTTTTTTATTTAGATTATTATTTTGGTCCACAATGTTTGCAGAAACTTATAAAACTACACATCTAAAGTGGGCCGTAAAACACATCAGTGCGATTTTTTTTCGTTGGTCACCACATGACGACCTATGCTACAGTGACCACTTTCTGTTGATTCTTTCACTCGCCTCACACTGGATGAGGGACGTGATATCTCATTGGGTTTCCTGCCATGCTGATTGGTCTTAGTATATATCACAGGTGGTTTCCACACTATCCCCATCTGACTGTATAGATGATGTGATCAGTGATATTTCTAATGCAATTACTCGAGCTGCTAGCATTGCTGTCCCTCAGTCGACAGGCCCTCTTTATCGCCGCCCAGTTCCGTAGAGGAACACAACCATTGCTTCAGCAATTTGTGAACACCCTCGAGCCTTGTAACATCTTAAGTGCCACCCATCCCGTGCTGCCCTTGTCAACTTTAAATGCCTTCGTGCCAAGGATCATTATATAATCAAACAGAGCAAGCGGGTTTGCTAAGAGCATTTTCTCTTCTCCTTGGGATCTTCTGTACCCTTGTCCCGGGTGTGGGCTATGCTCTGCTCCATCCAAGGTTGCCAGCAGCTGTCTTCAATCCTTGGCCTTGCCTTTCCAGATGGGGTCTGTACTGATCCATAGGTTCTCACAGAGTACCTTGCAGCTCACTTTGCGCAGGCATTGGTGACAGATTCCTACCCGGTGGCTTTTCTTCTCAAGAAACAACAGGCTGAAGCCTCAAATTTGTGATTCACCACTAACTGGAAGGAACCTTATAACAAACCCTTCACAGAATGGGAATTACGTCTGGCCCTTTCCTCTTTTCATGATTCTGCACCTGGGCCTGATTCCATCCATAATAAACTTCTGAAACATTTCAGCCCCACAACAGCAATATCTTATCCAGGTATTTAACCGCATTTGGCTCCAAGGGATTTTCCCCTCACAATGGATGGACAATATAGTGGTTCCTGTTATTAAGGCTGGTAAGGATCCGTCATCCCTGGACAGTTACCAGCTGATTAGTCTAACAAATGTGCCATGTAAACTGCTCGAATGGATGGTTGCCCGCAGACTACGCTGGGTACTCGAGTCACGTGGACTTTTGTCACCTTATCAGTGTGGGTTCCAGGAGGGCAGGTCTACTATCGACCATCTACTTCTACTGGAAATAGCAATCAAAAAGGCCTTCTCAAAATGTCAACATCTTGTTGCTGTTTTCTTTGATTTACAAAAGGCATACGACACCACTTGGTGTCATCATATTTGATGTACCCTCCATGACTGGGGCCTACGAGGTTCCCTACCAATTTTCACCAGTCAGTTTTTATCCCACCCCATGTTCCATGTGAGGGTTGGCTCTTCCTTCAGCTGCCCACAGATCCAGGAGAACAGCGTTCAACAGGGTTCTGTGTTAAGTGTTACACTCTTCTTAATCACCATTAATGGATTGATGAGCTCTGTTGGGTCACTTGTCACCCATCCGTTGTACGTAGATGACTTTTGCATATGGTACAGCTCCCACTTGGTAGCCTCAGCTGAACACCAGCTCCAAGGTGCCATTCGCCGGGTTTCCACATGGGCTCTCTCGCATGGTTTTCAGCTTTCCCCATCTAAAACACGAGTAATGCATTTCTGTCATCGTAATACAGTCCACCCTGACCCAGAATTCTTCTTGGGTATTCAACGCCTAGAAGTTGTGGCACAGCACCGCTTTTTGGGCCTCCTTTTTGATAAAAAACTGACTTGGCTGTCCCATATTTGGCAGCTGAAGATAAGCTGCATGCGGAAACTTGATGCCCTCCATTTCCTTGCTCACTCATCCTGGGGTGCAGATCGTACAACATTAATTGATATCTACTGGGCTCTTCTGGTTAGATTATGGGTGCCAGGTTTATGGCTTGGCAGCTCCTTCTGCCCTGAAATTGTGGCATCCACTTGGCTACAGGTGCCTTCCCGGCCAGCCCTGTTAACAGTCTCTTTGCTGAAGTGGGAATCCCCCCTCTTCAGACTAGGCGCCATCAGCTTTTGGTGTCCTATGACACTGCCATTTGTAAATTCTCTGGTCATCCCACATATCACATTCTCTTTGAGGGTGACGGTTTTCGAACTCCTGATACTCGCCCTCGGGTGGGTTTACCTGTTGGATTGCGGCTCACTTCCATTTGTAGCCACTTCAACCTCCCTCCCATTGACAGTATGCATCATGCTATATCATGCACCCCCTTCCCCCCGGTTGGTGCCACAGCCACAAATCTGACTGGGTCTCTACCAAAGCCCGAAAGCTTCAGTCTCCCCCATGATCTTCCAGCATTTGTTGCACACAGTACTTGAAGAATTTCAGGGTGCCATGATTTTCTTCACTGATGGATCTAAATTTGCTGGTCAAACGGGATATCCATTTATGTCTCCCATTGGTGTGGAATGCCATTCTCTGTCAGAATCATTTAGTGTGTTTACGGCAGTACTAGCGGCTATTAGTAGGGCACTTTATTTTATCAAACAGGTAGCCCTGGACCATGTTTTAATCTGTTCTGACTCAATGAGCAGCCTGCAGGCCATAGACCAATGCTACTTCTCACATCCTTTGGTCATTGATATCCACGATCTCCTCGCTGAACTTCCTCACACCACTTGCTCTGTTGTTTTTCTCTGGGTCCCCAGTCATGGGGGTATCCTTGGAAATGAACAGGCTGACCAGTTGGCTAGAGTAGCCATAACTCCCTGCCCCTTCCCCTGGGTTATCCTGCGCACAGATTTGCGAGTGCAGATGAGATCGGTACTCATACAGGACTAGAACACCGACTGGCAGGCTACTGCTCCATCTAATAAACTACGCTCCATAAAGTCAACCACTGCAGCTTGGAGTTCTTCCTTACGTGCTTCTCGAAAGGAATCCACTGTCATTTACCATCTTTGCATTGGTCACTCCAGGCTGACCCATGGTTTTCTTCTGCGTAATGAACCTCTTCGACTTTGTGGTTGTGGTGCCCTACAATCTGTGGCTCATATCTTAGTGGGATGTCCACTTCTCTTTGAGCTCTGTGCCAAATACGGAATTCCGCACTCATTGCCCTCAGTTTTAGTGAATGATTCATGTATGACTGATAGAGTTCTTGTAATAATGGAAAGTCCAGGTTGGAATAAATAATATAGTGAGGACAGTTTACAACTCACCGCAAAGACGTGGCGACGAGCTGCGACAGGCACATACAAAAGACACACACATACAACACATTCAGCTATCGGCCATGGCCTTCTTCAGAAATAGAGCACTCACGCAATCACACAACACAATCATACAACCATCACCTCCGACTGCCACACTTCAAATCACGCTCTGCAGCGAATCGGGGACGGGAGGGGAGGGAGAGGGGATAAAAAGGTTACGACACGGTGGTGGGGATGGGTTAGATGGGAATAACGAGATGCAGCTTAGGAATGGAGTGAGGAGGCGGGTGAGGGGAGAAAATAAAATAAAATAATATATATAACACTGCAAGTGCACAAGACCACATACACACACACATACACATGCACGCACACACACACACACACACACACACACACACACACACACACACACACACACACACGATCACACATTCACACACCACTCAAATCAGGCGAGGTTTGGGATAAAGAGGTAGGAACTGTAAGGTATGGAAAAAAATATATATAGGGAAGTTATCGTAGGTTGAGGCCTGGTTGATTTCGGGATCGGAGAATGTATTGTAGGGATAACTCCCATCTGTGCAGTTCAGAAAAGCTGGTGGTGGATGGGAGGATCCAGATGGCCCGGGTTGTGAAGCAGCCATTGAAATCAAGCATGTGCTCCGCTGCATGCTGTGCCACAGGGTGGTCTACCTTGTTTTTGGCCACAGTTTGGCGGTGGCCATTCATCCTAATGGACAGCTGGTTGGTGGTCATGCCAATATAGAAAGCTGTACAGTGCTTGCAGCACAGTTGGTAAATTACGTGGCTGCTTTCACAAGTGGCCCGGCCTCTGATAGGGTAGGATAAGCCTGTGACAGGACTGGATTAGGAAGTGCTGGGTGGGTGGATTGGACAGGTCTTGCAGCGGGGTCTTCCACAAGGATATGATCCCTGTGGCAGTGAGCAGGGTTTCGGGGTGGCATAAGGATGAACTAGGATGTTGTGAAGGTTGGGAGGGCGACGGAACACCACTTTAGGAGGGGTGCGAAGGATCTTGGGCAGGACGTCTCTCATTTCAGGGCATGAGGATAGAAAATCAAAACCTTGGCGAAGGATGGAATTTAGTTGTTCGAGACCAGGGTAGTACTGGGTGACAAGGGGAGCGCTCTTTTGTGGATGATTACTAGTGTTAGGAAGAGGATTTGGGGTGTGTGAGGATATGGCACGGGAGATTTGTTTGTGGACTAGGTCTGTGGGGTAGTTTCTGTTTGTGAAGGCCTTTGTGAGACCTTCAGCATATTCAGAAAGGGAATTCTTGTCACTGCAGATATGCCGTCCACGGGTAGCCAGGCTGTAAGGGAGGGATTTTTTGACGTGGAAGGGATGGCAACTGTCAAAATGTAGGTACTGTTGGTGGTTGGTTGGTTTAATATGGACGGAAGTGTGGATGGAGCCATCAGTGAGGTGGAGGTTGACATCCAGGAATGTGGCATGGTTGGTTGAGGAAGACCAGGTGAAGTGGATGGGAGAGAAGGAATTGAGGTTCTGAAGAAAGGAGGATAGGGTGTCCTGGCCGTGAGTCCAGATCATGAAAATATCATCAATGAACCGGAACCAGGCCAGAGGCTTGAGGTTTTGGGATGCTAGGAAGGATTCCTCCAGACGGCCCATGAACAGGTTGGCATAGGCGGGTGCCATGCGGGTGCCCATGGCTGTGCCTTGGATTTGATGGTAAACTTTCCCCTCAAAGGAAAAGTAGTTGTTAAGTAGGATGAAATTGGTAAGGGTTATGAGGAATGAGGTATCAGGCTTGCGTTCAGAGGGACGTTGGGAGAGGTAGTGCTCCAGAGCGGCAAGGCCATGGGCATGTGGGATGTTGGTGTATAGGGAGGTGGCATCCACTGTGACAAGTAAAGATCCAGGAGGCAAAGGGGTGGGAATGGTGGAGAGTCGGTGAAGGAAGTGGTTGGTATCCTTGATGTGGGAAGGTAGATTTTGGACAATAGGTTGGAGGTGTTGGTCAACTAGGGCTGAAATTCGTTCGGTAGGCGCACAGTAACCAGCCACAATAGGGCGTCCAGGATTATTAGGTTTGTGGATTTTTGGGAGCATGTAAAAGGTGGGTGTGCGGGGTGCTGCTGGGGTGAGGAGGGAGATGGATTCAGGGGAGAGTTTCTGGGAGGGGCCATAGGATTTTAGTAGGGATTGGAGATCTTGTTGGACTTTGGGGATGGGGTCAATCTGGCACAACTTGTAGGTGGAGGAGTCAGATAGTTGGCGGAGCCCTTCTGCCAGGTAGTCACTGTGATCCATAACTACAGTGGTGGAACCTTTATCAGCAGGGAGGATGATTATGTCAGGATTAGTTTTAAGGTTTTGGATGGCTCTTCTTTCTTCTGCTGAAAGGTTTGAGTTCTTGGGAAGGGACTTGGGAAAGGATGGTGAGGACAAGTTGGAGGTGAGAAACTCTTGGAGGGTAACCAGAGGGTGGTTAGGTGGGAGTGCAGGGGGATCTTTGTTGGATGGTGGTATGAATTGGGACAGGCAGGGTTCAATATTGGGATTAGGTAGATTGCGGTCAGAGGGATTGGTGGCAAAGTAGTGTTTCCATCGTAGGGATCGGGAAAAGGAGAGTAGGTCTTTGACAAGAGCAACATGATTAAACTGGGGTGTAGGACTAAAGGTAAGACCTTTGGATAGAACGGAAACTTCAGTGGGGTTTAGGTTTTTTGTGGATAGGTTGACCACAGTGTTCTGGGGTTGTTTTGGTATTGGATGTTGTGGTGTGGTGGTAGGGAGTTTGGAGGGATGAGGTAGGTTCAAGAGGTCAGCTAAGCATGGTCTGGGACCTATGAGGGGCTCACGAGGAGGAACACTGTGGTTCGGATAGGGATTGGATATGGGTGCTCCAAGGTGGCAATATGATGTCAGCAGGCTGGATAGTTTGTGGAGGTGGTGTTTGGAATGCTCCTCCAGTTGCTGGAGAGCAAAGGATTCGATCTGGGAGATGGGATGTAGGTAGTTTTGGTTACACAATAGTAATATCTTACGGAGGGAGAGAAGGTAGCTAAGGGATTTATGAGCCATGGAGAGGTGATTTTGTAGGACTAGGTTCGTGAGGGATAAGGATTGCTGGAATCTGAAAAGGTGCAGGTCATTGTGGAAGGAGGGGTGGGATCCAGACAATGGAATTTTTAATGTTAGACCGTTGGGAGGGATACCATGACTTAGACAGCATTTTAGGAATAGGATGTGGGATTGGGTTTTGGCCAGGGAAAAGGATACTTTCCTGAACTGGTACAGATAGAAGGAGCAGGGGTCCATTGGGATAGGGATGGTGCCGGGAAAGTGGAAAGTGAGGAATGATGGGAGAGACAGTGGATTATGATGAACCTGGGAAGAGGTTCCTCAACAGGCAAAATACGCACCAGACACGCAAAAGTTCGTAAATTCGCGCACACAACTACACAGATACACACCCAAGCACGCAGATTCACGCCCAAGCGCACTAAATGACGGGAAAAAATGCAAAATCACGAATAAAATCATGCACCAGAACGCAATATCACGCACTAAAACGGGAGATCTCACACAGGAGCAAGCAGCCCACCGCAAAAATGCGTACAAAAACCCAAACAACGCGTAAGTACGGAAATTCGTGGAAGAAAGACTGTAATGGAGCTTCTAGAACAGAAAACTCAAGACACAGGAACGTAAATTTACGTAATTCTAATATATAGTGCCAGAGGAGAAGAATATACGTGGCTGGGGATAAAAGATTACATGTACATATCTGTGGGCGGGCCCGTTAGTTCAAACGAAAGTGGTTCTGGCATAGTTGGGTCATAATAAATAACTAAGGTGATAAAAAATATAAAATAAATGTATATACAGTTGACCAAAACTACGAGAAAATACACGAGGGAAAGTAAGGAAAAGTGTATTAGAATAACTGGAAGGGGGAAGAATAAGCTGCATCAACAATCGGCGTGGTTATAAAGCTCTCTGTTGAAAGCTGGCGGGATTGTTGGCTGGGAAGTCGGAATAGTTACAAAGGATTGAGAAGAAGGAAAATAGGAAAATGCAAGAGTGAAGGAAATATTGATAGAGGGATGTTATAGAAAGTAGTAACAAAGGAAAAGGTTATGGGATGGAAGGAAGACCGTTAGGCAAATTATAATAATGGAAAGTCCAGGTTGGAATAAATAATATAGTGAGGACAGTTTACAACTCACCGCAAAGACGTGGCGACGAGCTGCGACAGGCACATACAAAAGACACACACATATAACACATTCAGCTATCGGCCATGGCCTTCTTCAGAAATAGAGCACTCACGCAATCACACAACACAGTCATACAACCATCACCTCCGACTGCCACACTTCAAATCACGCTCTGCAGCGAATCGGGGACGGGAGGGGAGGGAGGGAGAGGGGATAGAAAGGTTACGACACGGTGGTGGGGATGGGTTAGATGGGAATAACGAGATGCAGCTTAGGAATGGAGTGGGGAGGCGGGTGAGGGGAGAAAATAAAATAAAGTAATATATATATACATATATATATATATATATATATATATATATATATATATATATATATATATATATATATATATAACACTGCAAGTGCACAAGACCACATACACACACACATACACATGCACGCACACACACACACACACACACACACACACACACACGATCACACATTCACACACCACTCAAATCAGGCGAGGTTTGGGATAAAGAGGTAGGAACTGTAAGGTATGGAAAAAAATATATATAGGGAAGTTATCGTAGGTTGAGGCCTGGTTGATTTCGGGATCGGAGAATGTATTGTAGGGATAACTCCCATCTGTGCAGTTCAGAAAAGCTGGTGGTGGATGGGAGGATCCAGATGGCCCGGGTTGTGAAGCAGCCATTGAAATCAAGCATGTGCTCCGCTGCATGCTGTGCCACAGGGTGGTCCACCTTGTTTTTGGCCACAGTTTGGCGGTGGCCATTCATCCTAATGGACAGCTGGTTGGTGGTCATGCCAATATAGAAAGCTGTACAGTGCTTGCAGCACAGTTGGTAAATTATGTGGCTGCTTTCACAAGTGGCCCGGCCTCTGATAGGGTAGGATAAGCCTGTGACAGGACTGGAATAGGAAGTGCTGGGTGGGTGGATTGGACAGGTCTTGCAGCGAGGTCTTCCACAAGGATATGATCCCTGTGGCAGTGAGCTGGGTTTCGGGGTGGCATAAGGATGACTAGGATGTTGTGAAGGTTGGGAGGGCGACGGAACACCACTTTAGGAGGGGTGGGAAGGATCTTGGGCAGGATGTCTCTCATTTCAGGGCATGAGGATAGAAAATCAAAACCTTGGCGAAGGATGGAATTTAGTTGTTCGAGACCAGGGTAGTACTGGGTGACAAGGGGAGCGCTCTTTTGTGGAAGGTTACTAGTGTTAGGAAGAGGATTTGGGGTGTGTGAGGATATGGCACGGGAGATTTGTTTGCGGACTAGGTCTGTGGGGTAGTTTCTGTTTGTGAAGGCCTTTGTGAGACCTTCACCGTCCACGGGTAGCCAGGCTGTAAGGGAGGGATTTTTTGACGTGGAAGGGATGGCAACTGTCAAAATGTAGGTACTGTTGGTGGTTGGTAGGTTTAATATGGACGGAAGTGTGGATGGAGCCATCAGTGAGGTGGAGGTTGACATCCAGGAATGTGGCATGGTTCCTACCTCTTTATCCCAAACCTCGCCTGATTTGAGTGGTGTGTGAATGTGTGATCGTGTGTGTGTGTGTGTGTGTGTGTGTGTGTGTGTGTGTGTGTGTGTGTGTGTGTGTGCGTGCATGTGTATGTGTGTGTGTATGTGGTCTTGTGCACTTGCAGTGTTATATATATATATATATATATATATATATATATATATATATATATATGTATATATATATTACTTTATTTTATTTTCTCCCCTCACCCGCCTCCCCACTCCATTCCTAAGCTGCATCTCGTTATTCCCATCTAACCCATCCCCACCACCGTGTCGTAACCTTTCTATCCCCTCTCCCTCCCTCCCCTCCCGTCCCCGATTCGCTGCAGAGCGTGATTTGAAGTGTGGCAGTCGGAGGTGATGGTTGTATGACTGTGTTGTGTGATTGCGTGAGTGCTCTATTTCTGAAGAAGGCCATGGCCGATAGCTGAATGTGTTATATGTGTGTGTCTTTTGTATGTGCCTGTCGCAGCTCGTCGCCACGTCTTTGCGGTGAGTTGTAAACTGTCCTCACTATATTATTTATTCCAACCTGGACTTTCCATTATTATAATTTGCCTAACGGTCTTCCTTCCATCCCATAACCTTTTCCTTTGTTACTACTTTCTATAACATCCCTCTATCAATATTTCCTTCACTCTTGCATTTTCCTATTTTCCTTCTTCTCAATCCTTTGTAACTATTCCGACTTCCCAGCCAACAATCCCGCCAGCTTTCAACAGAGAGCTTTATAACCACGCCGATTGTTGATGCAGCTTATTCTTCCCCCTTCCAGTTATTCTAATACACTTTTCCTTACTTTCCCTCGTGTATTTTCTCGTAGTTTTGGTCAACTGTATATACATTTATTTTATATTTTTTATCACCTTAGTTATTTATTATGACCCAACTATGCCAGAACCACTTTCGTTTGAACTAACGGGCCCGCCCACAGATATGTACATGTAATCTTTTATCCCCAGCCACGTATATTCTTCTCCTCTGGCACTATATATTAGAATTACGTAAATTTACGTTCCTGTGTCTTGAGTTTTCTGTTCTAGAAGCTCCATTACAGTCTTTCTTCCACGAATTTCCGTACTTACGCGTTGTTTGGGTTTTTGTACGCATTTTTGCGGTGGGCTGCTTGCTCCTGTGTGAGATCTCCCGTTTTAGTGCGTGATATTGCGTTCTGGTGCATGATTTTATTCGTGATTTTGCATTTTTTCCCGTCATTTAGTGCGCTTGGGCGTGAATCTGCGTGCTTGGGTGTGTATCTGTGTAGTTGTGTGCGCGAATTTACGAACTTTTGCGTGTCTGGTGCGTATTTTGCCTGTTGAGGAACCTCTTCCCAGGTTCATCATAATCCACTGTCTCTCCCATCATTCCTCACTTTCCACTTTCCCGGCACCATCCCTATCCCAATGGACCCCTGCTCCTTCTATCTGTACCAGTTCAGGAAAGTATCCTTTTCCCTGGCCAAAACCCAATCCCACATCCTATTCCTAAAATGCTGTCTAAGTCATGGTATCCCTCCCAACGGTCTAACATTAAAAATTCCATTGTCTGGATCCCACCCCTCCTTCCACAATGACCTGCACCTTTTCAGATTCCAGCAATCCTTATCCCTCACGAACCTAGTCCTACAAAATCACCTCTCCATGGCTCATAAATCCCTTAGCTACCTTCTCTCCCTCCGTAAGATATTACTATTGTGTAACCAAAACTACCTACATCCCATCTCCCAGATCGAATCCTTTGCTCTCCAGCAACTGGAGGAGCATTCCAAACACCACCTCCACAAACTATCCAGCCTGCTGACATCATATTGCCACCTTGGAGCACCCATATCCAATCCCTATCCGAACCACAGTGTTCCTCCTCGTGAGCCCCTCATAGGTCCCAGACCATGCTTAGCTGACCTCTTGAACCTACCTCATCCCTCCAAACTCCCTACCACCACACCACAACATCCAATACCAAAACAACCCCAGAACACTGTGGTCAACCTATCCACAAAAAACCTAAACCCCACTGAAGTTTCCGTTCTATCCAAAGGTCTTACCTTTAGTCCTACACCCCAGTTTAATCATGTTGCTCTTGTCAAAGACCTACTCTCCTTTTCCCGATCCCTACGATGGAAACACTACTTTGCCACCAATCCCTCTGACCGCAATCTACCTAATCCCAATATTGAACCCTGCCTGTCCCAATTCATACCACCATCCAACAAAGATCCCCCTGCACTCCCACCTAACCACCCTCTGGTTACCCTCCAAGAGTTTCTCACCTCCAACTTGTCCTCACCATCCTTTCCCAAGTCCCTTCCCAAGAACTCAAACCTTTCAGCAGAAGAAAGAAGAGCCATCCAAAACCTTAAAACTAATCCTGACATAATCATCCTCCCTGCTGATAAAGGTTCCACCACTGTAGTTATGGATCACAGTGACTACCTGGCAGAAGGGCTCCGCCAACTATCTGACTCCTCCACCTACAAGTTGTGCCAGATTGACCCCATCCCCAAAGTCCAACAAGATCTCCAATCCCTACTAAAATCCTATGGCCCCTCCCAGAAACTCTCCCCTGAATCCATCTCCCTCCTCACCCCAGCAGCACCCCGCACACCCACCTTTTACATGCTCCCAAAAATCCACAAACCTAATAATCCTGGACGCCCTATTGTGGCTGGTTACTGTGCGCCTACCGAACGAATTTCAGCCCTAGTTGACCAACACCTCCAACCTATTGTCCAAAATCTACCTTCCCACATCAAGGATACCAACCACTTCCTTCACCGACTCTCCACCATTCCCACCCCTTTGCCTCCTGGATCTTTACTTGTCACAGTGGATGCCACCTCCCTATACACCAACATCCCACATGCCCATGGCCTTGCCGCTCTGGAGCACTACCTCTCCCAACGTCCCTCTGAACGCAAGCCTGATACCTCATTCCTCATAACCCTTACCAATTTCATCCTACTTAACAACTACTTTTCCTTTGAGGGGAAAGTTTACCATCAAATCCAAGGCACAGCCATGGGCACCCGCATGGCACCCGCCTATGCCAACCTGTTCATGGGCCGTCTGGAGGAATCCTTCCTAGCATCCCAAAACCTCAAGCCTCTGGCCTGGTTCCGGTTCATTGATGATATTTTCATGATCTGGACTCACGGCCAGGACACCCTATCCTCCTTTCTTCAGAACCTCAATTCCTTCTCTCCCATCCACTTCACCTGGTCTTCCTCAACCAACCATGCCACATTCCTGGATGTCAACCTCCACCTCACTGATGGCTCCATCCACACTTCCGTCCATATTAAACCTACCAACCACCAACAGTACCTACATTTTGACAGTTGCCATCCCTTCCACGTCAAAAAATCCCTCCCTTACAGCCTGGCCACCCGTGGACGGCATATCTGCAGTGACAAGAATTCCCTTTCTGAATATGCTGAAGGTCTCACAAAGGCCTTCACAAACAGAAACTACCCCACAGACCTAGTCCACAAACAAATCTCCCGTGCCATATCCTCACACACCCCAAATCCTCTTCCTAACACTAGTAATCATCCACAAAAGAGCGCTCCCCCTGTCACCCAGTACTACCCTGGTCTCGAACAACTAAATTCCGTCCTTCGCCAAGGTTTTGATTTTCTATCCTCATGCCCTGAAATGAGAGACATCCTGCCCAAGATCCTTCGCACCCCTCCTAAAGTGGTGTTCCGTCGCCCTCCCAACCTTCACAACATCCTAGTTCATCCTTATGCCACCCCGAAACCCTGCTCACTGCCACAGGGATCATATCCTTGTGGAAGACCCCGCTGCAAGACCTGTCCAATCCACCCACCCAGCACTTCCTAATCCAGTCCTGTCACAGGCTTATCCTACCCTATCAGAGGCCGGGCCACTTGTGAAAGCAGCCACGTAATTTACCAACTGTGCTGCAAGCACTGTACAGCTTTCTATATTGGCATGACCACCAACCAGCTGTCCATTAGGATGAATGGCCACCGCCAAACTGTGGCCAAAAACAAGGTGGACCACCCTGTGGCACAGCATGCAGCGGAGCACATGCTTGATTTCAATGGCTGCTTCACAACCCGGGCCATCTGGATCCTCCCATCCACCACCAGCTTTTCTGAACTGCACAGATGGGAGTTATCCCTACAATACATTCTCCGATCCCGAAATCAACCAGGCCTCAACCTACGATAACTTCCCTATATATATTTTTTTCCATACCTTACAGTTCCTACCTCTTTATCCCAAACCTCGCCTGATTTGAGTGGTGTGTGAATGTGTGATCGTGTGTGTGTGTGTGTGTGTGTGTGTGTGTGTGTGTGTGTGTGTGTGTGTGTGCGTGCATGTGTATGTGTGTGTGTATGTGGTCTTGTGCACTTGCAGTGTTATATATATATATATATATATATATATATATAAAACGATTATTAAGACGAAAAATTCCTAGCAGGAAAAATAAAATATAAAAAATAGACGAAGATTACTCACCAGGCGAAGGAGCACAGGTGTGATAGCATCACAAATAAATAAATGAATACACACACACACACAATCGCAAGCTTTCGCAACCCAGTTGCGTCTTCAGGCAGTAGGGAAGGAGAGGGAAAAGGAAATGATGAGGGTTTTAAGGAAGGGGGTAAGGAGCCATTCCAATCCCGGGAGAGGAAAGACTTACCTTGGGGGAAAAAATGGAGGGTAAACAAATGCACACATGCCCACACATTCACACAGACACAAGTACACCTAGGCAGACATACTCGATCCTCTCCCGGGATTGGAATGGCTCCTTACCCCCTTCCTTAAAACCCTCATCATTTCCTTTTCCCTCTCCTTCCCTACTGCCTGAAGACGCAACTGGGTTGCGAAAGCTTGCGATTGTGTGTGTGTGTGTATTCATTTATTTATTTGTGATGCTATCACACCTGTGCTCCTTCGCCTGGTGAGTAATCTTCGTCTATTTTTTATATTTTATATATATATATATATATATATATATATATATATATATATATATATATATATATATATATATATATATTATTTTATTTTCTCCCCTCACCCGCCTCCCCACTCCATTCCTAAGCTGCATCTCGTTATTCCCATCTAACCCATCCCCACCACCGTGTCGTAACCTTTCTATCCCCTCTCCCTCCCCTCCCCTCCCGTCCCCGATTCGCTGCAGAGCGTGATTTGAAGTGTGGCAGTCGGAGGTGATGGTTGTATGACTGTGTTGTGTGATTGCGTGAGTGCTCTATTTCTGAAGAAGGCCATGGCCGATAGCTGAATGTTTTGTATGTGTGTGTCTTTTGTATGTGCCTGTCGCAGCTCGTCGCCACGTCTTTGCGGTGAGTTGTAAACTGTCCTCACTATATTATTTATGACAGAGTTCTTGGATTTATCCATGAAAGCAGTTTTTATTCTTGGCTATAAGCTTTTATCTCTGACGCTTGGACAGGATTGGTGGGTTTGTGGCTCTCCCTGCAAGCAGCAGGGTTTGGTTTGGAGCTCTCCCCTCCCCTCCACCTGACAACTTCCATTTCTCCTTTTAACTTGGTTTTAATTCATGTTGTTTACCTTTTTACATTTTTAGGCTTCTGATCTAGAAGCACACACTGTGCTCCTGTATCTGCTTGTCGTCAATAAACGGGGATTCTAGATCTGTCACAATGTTCCTTGCAGAACCCCGTTTTTTTTTTTTTTCTATTGGTTTTAGTCCTGTTGTATTTGATTTTAACCTGCCTTTTAGTTCCTCTATTTTACTATCGGTATGTTCTTAGCCAACCACACCCTTGCTTGCATTTCATACAGAGGTCATGGGACTGATGACCTAGCTGTTTGGTCCCATCCACCCATAAACCAACCAACCAACCAAACAGTGGCCAAAGGTGGACTAATGCATTACTGATTGTGCAATTTCACATAGTTCTTTCTGTAATTCCTCAAAGAGTAATCATCTTATCAACTGTGGGTGCACATCTCATCTATCAGTTTCCTTTCCATTCAGATAATTCCTCATGGTGCATCTTTCTTTCTTACTGTCTTCCTTCCTTCCTAGCCTTTGTGTGTGTGTGTGTGTGTGTGTGTGTGTGTGTGTGTGTGTTAGAAGCAAACATGAACAAAAAGGGTGCTTAAAGCATGAGATGAAGCACTGGGATTGGCTGTCATTTAGATAGTTGGAAATGAAATATGAAAGAACTATTAATGTTCTAATTTGGAATTGGTTTAAAACAAACTATAAAGATGATGCTACAATTTGAGTTTAAAATTTATTTAACTTTCAATTTGTACAAACAAGGGGAAACAGTGATTAAAAATATATGAATTCAGGATGTCGAATTTATTTATCTCAGAATCTGTACAAAATATTTTGGCTGTATGTAACTATCAGCAACTACATCATTCATTTAACTTGAAAAAAATAACAGCTTTTGAATATTATTTTACATTATTATTACCAGATAACTGGATTATACACTTTACAGTATTATAAACAATTGCAACAACATAATAGGCACATTACAAAATATATACAATATCCTTAACAAAAATACATGTGCATTTATGTAAACAATGTCAGCACTACCATTACAACTGGCTGTCATCACATTTACATTCACTTCAATAACAAAAATTTAGCTTTGCAAAGGTAACAGCTGTATTTCACAGTGATGTTAGAATATGATGCTACACACACAATTTTTATCTTCCTTTACAAGAGGAGCCGTGCAAACTCTGCAATGAGAGTGAATCACATTATTAGTTTGACACACAAAATGTTTTTCTTTGTAAGTATATACTCATAACTGTAACAAATTTTGAAACAGCTAACCAAGACAATTTCTTTTGCTTTTTGAATTTCACAAACAATTGACACTGCAGATTTGTGTATTATTAGCTAATGGGAAAGATGATCCTGTAGAATTATATGAAATCTTTAACCATAATATTAGGAATAAACCATGTCAATGACAAAAAGAGACGGGCATTATACTGGGTGATTATAATTGAAGTTAAACTTTTAAAACGCTGTAAAAATAACACCACTGGTCAGAATGATGTCAAATTGCAATGGAAAATTATTGGTGGAGTGGGAAAACATACGGCAGAAGAAAAATAAATAGTGTGAAAATTGATCAATATATGGTGCAGTAATCATCATAATTTAATAGTGGTCAATTACAAATGACCAATGAATCATACAACAATGCCTGAGGTGTAAGTTAAATGTTAAACAGACTGCACTACTCAGTGTACATGGGTGTACTGGTGTGATACTGTTAGTCACATAAACCCATCCACCTTGTCAAGGTCATCTCATATCAGATGGGAAAAAAATGGTTTTTAATTGTCCCGAGGCCAAAAACTACAAGAAAGGTTCAATCAAAATGAAATTGGATTTTTAATTTCCATGTGACTGGCACAAAGAAATGTTCAATATGCTATCTGCTGTTTTCTGAAACAATTTGAAATCGAGAAACAGTCTCATCTACAACTGATGAAACTGTTTCTGGGGTCATGTTCAGACTTTGTGCAATGTGTGACTCCAATGTAGCTAAGTTTGCAATCAACGTCTTTCAGATAGTCCCACACTCAGAAGTCACACGAATTAAGATCATGTGATTGGGATGGCCAGTCTGTAGGGAAATGGTGGCTGATAATCCTAGCATTTCCAAAATGGCATTTCAGCAGCTGCTTAACTGGATTTGCAATGTGTGGAGGTGCACTATCTTGCATAAAAATGATCCCATCCACGCTGTTGGAGAGCTGGAATAATGTGGTTGCGCAAAAGATACTCATAGCACTTACCAGTGACAGTATAGGTAACAGGATCGGAAGCATCTGTCTTCAAAATAATGTGGCCCTATGATAAATGATGCCATAAACCGGCACCACACAGTCAGCTATCAAAGATGAAGCAGTACTAGTTGATTTGCGTGTGAATTTTCTGTTGTCTATATTCAACAATTCTATGTATTGACATATCCTGTCAGAGATAGATGTGGGCTTCATCTTGAAAGGTGGTGGTTCTTTTTGACAACTTAATTCTCAATTTTCTCATCTCTCCTATGTCTTATTTCTAATTTATGTCTGATGATAGGTATTTATTGCTTGTAATAATTTTATTATTCTTATTTTCTATGTTCTATGTTGCAAGAGATGTGTATGTCTTGTTCATTGATTTAATTTTTTTATTATTATTTTATTTTATTTTATTTTATTTTATTTTATTTTATTTTATTTTATTTTATTTTATTTTATTTTTTAGAGTACTTCAGTTATTCCATTTCTTTGGTTACTCATGGCACTAGTGAGTGAGCTGTTTTGAGCTGTAGAAAGCTGTAACTTGAGTTGATGTTGGTTTCACATGGAGGGGGAGCAGAAAGGTCTCAAAACAGTACCGAAGCAAAGCCCTCTGCACCATCCCTTGGTGTCAGTGGTGCATAGTGGGAGGTGTGAGGCACTTTTCCACCAGACAGGCTGCTACCTGAGAAACCGACTGCACTGGTCAGGCCAGTCTACGAAATTCTTTAGGTTAGTGGTGACGGTCGGCCACACGTTTTATGGTAAGGAATGACTCTCCACTATCTCTGCATCCCAACTATTGGCAGAGGGTAGCTTGGTTTATTACATAATAAACAGCAGGATACTGCACGTTCAGTTCCCTGTGTGTAGAGGCTGACTGGCTCAGTTTGCATCCGGTGCCCACTTAAATAAAAATTGGTGCCAAGATGACAGCAACAGATAATTTTGCAGATGTTTTGGGGAAAAAATCTGGGCAACTTGACTTTCCATGAGAAACTTGCTGTCTGAGACAGTCTACGGTGCACACTGCAGCTCAGTCTGTGATTGGCTGTGTGTTTTACTAGATGGTAGGTCAAACAATCCGTCATCTGGCTGAGTGTTGTCATAGGTCAGCCCATTAATGGTTTGGTGATATTGACTTCCTAGGTGTGAAAGGCATGGCTGCCATAAGCCAGTGTGTGCAGCTTGGTGTTGTGGTGAAGAGACGAGGTAAAGATACCCTTAAGTACGGTTCTCTTAAAGAGACTCTGATGGGAGATACTGTTAAGTACCATTCTCTTGGGGGTCTCCTATATAGGATGAAGTTATCTTATTTTACAGAGGGGATTGACAGCCTCCTGCTGCATTTTGCCAATGCAGAAGCTACCGCTGTGAGATTAACATTGCTGTGTGTGTGCTAAAGTATCAGCTGCACTACCCTACTGCCATATTAGGGTTCAATAATTCAGTTCAGTTGGGATATTAAATTATTGTGTTTGCCTTCTATCTTCTTTTGTCAGATTGGGATAATGTTCAGGAGAAAGTCCATTTCTTATTGAATTTCTGTGAATGGTAGGATCTATGAAAATATAGCCAGTCATTTATATCATTCGTATAATATTGTGTCTTTTCATTTTTGTAAATTTATACAACAGCTTATTTCATATTTTCCTGTTGTTATATTGTGACACTTCGACACCTAACATTGTAAATGGTTATGATATACCTTTCAATTTTGAAACATAATCTGAATGTATAGCAGTTATTGAATACCATCATTTAAAATTCCCAGTCACTATTTTGAAGGGAATTATAAAGTTTTCCTCATAATATCAAAGGGGGAATAATTTATGTGATAGTTGGGCAAATAGAGTAATTAATTGACTCTTGATCCTAGTACGCTGCATGCCACTGGTCAGAAAGATCAAGATTCACTTTTCTACATTTACGAAAACATAGTGGTGACCCAATTTATCATAATGATTAATCATATACTTTGTACATAAAAATATTAAATTGTTTTGCATACTAAATTGTCAGATTAAATAAATAATAATGTGCCTTTTTGTTACATAATAATAATAATTTTGTGTGGCTCAGTGGCCTGGTGCAAGTTTTTCAATTGGATGCCGTTCGGCAACTTGTGTGTCCCTAGCCTACCACTGTTATCCAACCAGGGAAAGGGGACCTACTGTTCAATGTGTAATCCAAACCATGTGTCATTTCTGGTGATTACTCACATCTTTGAGAGGTAAAGGATGGGTTAATATGCAGACTGAAAAAATCCTGAGTCTGACCAGGTTTCCAACCTGCGAGCCTTTGGTGTCCAGTCAAGAGCTTTACCTGAAGATCAGCATATGAAATATCTTTGAACTCTCTTTTAATGTGACTGATAACACAACTACCTTGGTCATTTACAAAAGTAATATGTAACAACAGTACAGTTATCCTGGTAATTGTGTTTTATTTTTGTTGTTGTTGTGATCTTCAGTCCAGAGACTGATTTAATGCAGCTCTTCACACTACTCTGTCCTGAGCAAGCCTCTTCATCTCCTTATAAAAATGACAACCTACAACTATTTGAATCACATTACTATATTCATCTCTTGGTCTCCCTCTTCAGATAATACCCCACACAATTCCCTCCAGTGCTGAATTCACAATTCTTTAATGTCTAAGAATGTGACCTACCAATCAGTCCCTTCTTTTGGTGAAGGTATGCCAGAAATTCCTTTTCTCCCCATTTCTGATCCGTACCTCCTCATTAGTTACGCGATCCACCCACCTAATCTTAAGCATTCTTCTGTAGCACCGCATTTCAAAAGCCTCAATCATCTGCTTGTATGCACTGTTTATCATCCTCATTTCACTCCCATACAAGGCAACACTCCACACAAATGCCTTCAAAAAGGACTTCCTTAGGCTTAAATTAATATATGATGTTAACAATTTTTCTTTCAAAAATGCTTTTATTCCCATTGCCATTCTGCATTTTATATCCCCTCTACCATCATATGTTATTTTACTGCCTAAGTTACAAAAATCATCTACCACCTTTATTGATTCTTTACCTAATCTAATTCCTTCAGCATCATCTGAATTTTTTAAAGATTGCATTCCATTACCCTAGTTTTGCTCTTGTTAATGTTCATTTTACATGCTCTCTTGAACACAATGTCCATTCCCTTCAACTGTTCTTCCCATTCAACTGCTCTTCCAGGTCCTTTGCTTTCTCTGACAGAATTAAAATGTCATCAGCAAAACGGAAATTTTTATTTCTTCAACCTGAACTTTAATTCCTACTCCAAATTTCTCCTTGCTTTCCTTTATACCTTGCTCAATGTACAAATTGAATAACATTGGGGAAAGGCTAAAACCCTGTCTTACACCCTTCCCAACTTCTGAATATCTTTCATGCCCTTCAACTCTGATAACTACTGTTTGGTTTTTGTACAAGTTGTAAATAACCTTCCATTCCCTATATTTTACTCCTGCTGATTTCAGAATTTGAAAGAGAGTATTCCAATCAACATTGCGAAAAGCTTTCACCAAATCTACAAAAGCTAGAAATGTAGGTTTGCTTTTCCTTAATCTTTCATCTAAGATAAGCCATAAAGTGAGGATTGCCTCCCGTGTCTCTACATTTCTCCTGATTCCAAACTGATCTTCCCCAAGATTAGCTTCTAGCAGCTTTTCCATCGTTCTGTAAATAATTTGTGTTAAAATTTGCAACCATGACTTATTAAACTGATGGTTCTGTAAGTTTCACACCTGTCTGCACCTGCTTTCTTTGGAATAGGTATTACTACATTTTTCTTAAACTCTGAGGGTATTTCGTCTGTCTCATACATCTTACGCACCAGGTGAAATAGTTTTGTCATGGCTGGCTCTCCCAGAGAGTTAAGTAGTTCTGAGGGAATTTCGTCCACTCCAGGGGCCTTGTTTCGATTTAATTCTTTAAGTGTTCTGTCAAATTCTACTCTCAGTATAGTAGATAGAAGCTCCTATTTCATCTTCATCTACATCATCTTCCCTTCCTACAATATTGTCTCTAAGTTCATTTCCTTTGTAGAGCCCCTCTCTATACTCTTTCCACCTTTCAGCTTTCCCCTCTATGCTGAGAACTGGTTTTCCATCTGAGTTCTTTATGTTCATATAGCTGCTTTTCTTGTCTCCAAATGTTTCTTTTATTTTCCTGTAAGCGGTATCTATTTTTCCCTTATTTATACATTCTTCTACAGACTTGCATTTGCCTTCTAGCCACTCCTGCTTAGCTATTTTGCACTTCCTGACACTCATTTCTTAGTTGTCTGTACTAAATTTTGCCTGTTTCATTTACTGCATTTTTATATTTTCTCCTTTCATCAATTAAATTTAGTATTTCCTATAATATCCAAGGATTTTATGTAGATCTTGCCTTTCTACCTATTTTGTTCTCTGCTGCCTTCACTATTTCATCTCTCAATGCTACTCATTCATCTTCTACTGTTTTATTTCCTCCTGTTTCTGTCAATTGTTGCCTAAAGCTCCCTCTGAAATTCCCAAGAACTTCAAGCTCCTTCAATTTATCCAGGTCCCACCTCCTTATTTTCCTACCTTTCTGCAGTTTTTTCATAGTCACCCTACAGTTCATGACCAACAAGATATCGTCAGAGTCTATATCTGCCCCTGGGTATGTCTTACAGTTTAAAACCTGGTTCCAAAATTTATGTCTTACCATTATAAAACCTATCTGGTACCTCCAGTGTCTCCTGGTTTCTTCCACGTATACACCTCTCCGGGGGACACCACCTTGACGAAGCACTGTCCATATGGGTGGAGAGGCTTGAACATCCGTGGGAAGCTGAGGGCTATACCGAACGTAGAGAACCTACTGCTGGAAAGACCTAAGCTGATGGATGAGACTATGAGTGTCCTACAATGTCCCATCTTCCTTATTCTCTCCCAGTCCTTTCCCATTTTCCTTCCCAACCCAAGGTGTGATGCGATCCGTGCTGAGGGGTGCATGGCACATGGGTGGATGTGTCTCGAACGGAGCCTCAGGGATATCGGGCGACCTCCCTGAGTAAGTAGCCTTGCACTGCGCGGGGTTATTGTGATGTGGACCATATAAATCCCCAAATCTCGTGGGACTAAGATGAACATGGAGAAAAAAAATATTTTAAAAGAATCTGAGGGGCAATCTGAGACCTCAGATACTCAGACAACGGGATCAGGACCAATGGTGTGCACTCCTACTTCTCAGTCAGGGTCTAGACCTGAGCAAGAAGTGGGAACTATAACAGAGAAGTTGGACCAGATTAGGATTAAGGCCTTGTCTGGGGCTCAGAGGAGGAAACTTCTCAAGGAACAGAAGCAAAAGGAAAGAAAAGAATGGCTTCCTAAACATAAGTGGAGGGAGTCAAAAGGGCTTGAGCCCAAGACCCCCAAAAAGAAACTGCCTCAGGTCGAAGGGGATACACAGACCCCCTCGACGTCAAAGACAGGTGGCAAGAGGGTTAGGAAGGAATGTAAGACTCCCTCCTCTCTGGACAAGCATGATCCTAAAAGGATGAGGCAGGAAATAGAGAAACAGATCTATAGTACTGCAGTCTCGGTCTTTAGAATGGCGGTTTTCCAAGAAGGATACCCACTGGTGAGCATCACCCTGCAGCAGGAGGAGCTCGCGCAGATAGCCCTCTTTGAGGAGATTGGGGGGGACGCTGGTCCAGGACCCAAATTCAGGAGGGTCTATCTATCGCGGTGCCCTCATTTTTGTCTGCGAGGGGAAGCACTCAGCAAAATGGCTTAAGTACAAGGTGCCCATGATATCCCCGTGGGAGGATGCAAAGCTGTAGGTCAAAACAGCAGCCGAACTCCTGAAGACCACAAAGGTATCAATATGGGTACCAAAGATCCTTAAGGATGTCTCTCCAAAGACTCTGTTCGAGAAAATAAGGGTCCAGAACCCAAAAGTCTCGACAGAGGATTGGAGGGTAATTAATCAAAAGGTCATTCCGGAAGGACGAACTCTGGTGGTGGAGGTCAGAGAGAAGTCCCTGAAAGCATTGCGAGAGCAAGGACTGAAACTGTTTTTAGGGTTCTTGCAGGTCACCATCAGGGTAATCAAACACCTTAAAGGCAATAATGGCAGCAAGATGGGAACTGGAAGTGCTGCAGATAAACCTGCAACAAAGTAAAGGGGCCACTGCTGCCCTGAGATGTCGCCTGGGGAGACAGAAGGTGGACGTGGCCCTGATACAAAAAACCCTATTTATACAAAGGGGGTGTATCAGGCCTCGGTGGTACTGAAGGTAAGCTCATTTATGCCAGAAATCTAAAAAAACTCCAGAACATGCATTTATGTTAGAAATGGAATACCTTTCATACCAATGATGGATGTTTGTTCCAGGGACCTGGTGACCATCAGGATGCAGCAATGTGAGGAAGGTATCACGAGAGAAATTGTTTTGGCCTCAGCATACCTTCCTTACGAAGACAGCTCTCCTCCTCCTTTGGAAGTGAGGAAACTGACGGAAGCCTGCCATCGGCAAGGAGACGAACTGGTGGTGGGATGTGATGCCAATGCCCACAATGTATCGTGGGGCAGCAAGGACACCAGCAGTAGAGGTGAGCACCTTCTCGAATTCCTCCTATCTAGCAACTTGGAGATCCTGAATAGGGGTGATGAACCTACATTCAGGAATAGTAGAAGTAATTGACATAACTTTTGGTTCCATGATGATGGAAAGTTACGTCAAACAGTGGCATGTGGTCCTGGAGCCATCCTCATCAGATCACATGTATATTAAATTCAAGGTTGAAATGGGAACCAGACAGACCATGGCCTATAGAAACCCCAGGAAAACAGGCTGGGAGACATATGGGAAAGACCTTGACTTCAGCCTATCGGAAATTAAAACTTCGATAAGGAATCCAGCAGGAAGTAGCAGAGGCCGTAACCTCTGCTATAGTGACCTCATACTAGGACAACTGCTCAATCACCAAGAAGTGCACAAATAGGAGTTTGCAATAACCTGGAAATGCAAAGAAAACAGGTACGAAGACTGTTTAACCTTGCAAGGCGCAAAGGACAATGGGCAAAGTATTGTGAGGCCCTTGTCAATTACAACCTTGCCATCAGAGAGGTAAAGGAGGCATCCTGGAAGGTATTCTGTGAGGAAGTGGAGGGCATGGCTGCTCAAGTGAGACTTCATAAAATCCTCACTAGGGTACTAACTAATCCAGGAGGGACATTGAGGAAGGAGGATGGGGAGTATACAAAGACAGCACATGAAACGCTGGAACTGCTCCTCAAGACTCACTTTCCTCAATATACTCTGGGGGATAACTCAGACCAGAATGTGATTCCTGAGAGACAACGGTTCTCAGATATTCAGGACTGGGATTTGGCCAAGGAGTGTGTCGATCTCAGTAAGGTCCGATGGGTAGTGAGAACATTTCAACCGTTCAAGTCACCTGGCCCTGATGGAATCTTTCCAGCTCTCCTGCAACAAGCGGGAGAAAATCTTATTAGATTCCTATGCAGGTTATTCAGGGTTAGCCTAGCAGCAGGAATCATTCCCAGTGCCTGGAGGGCAGTGAAGGTTGTCTTCATTCTTAAACCAGGGAGAATTGATCATACCAAGGCCAAGGATATGAGACCAATCAGCCTGTCCTCCTTCATTCTTAAGACATTGGAAAAACTGGTTAATGTGCATGTTGGAGAAAGGAGGTTAAGTAGGGCTCCTCTACATTCAAACCAACATGCATATCAGCCAGGTAAATCATGTGAGACAGCTCTCCACCAAGGTGGAGAAAGCACTACACTTTCAGGAAATAGCCCTCTGTATCTTCCTGGACATCGAGGGGGCTTTTAGCAACACGACCTTCGATTCCATGGTTAGGGCAGCAGAGGTGCATGACCTAGGGCCATGCTCAGTGGAAGGAAGGTAGAAGCTACCATGATGAATGAAAAAGTGGTAATCAACACCACTAAGGGTTGCCCGCAAGGATGAGTTCTTTCCCCTTTATTGTGGAATCTAGTGGTGAATGATCTCATTGGAGAATTAAACTTTAGGCAGTACTTTTGCCAAAGATAGGCAGATGATCTTATCATAGTAATACTTGGCAAATTTGCTGACACAGTAAAGAATACAGCACAAGGTGCGTTGGACATTGTGCAGGACTGGTGCAGAAAACATGGTCTGGGAGTTAGTCCTAAGAAGACTGTTGTTGTACAATTCACAAAAAAGCAAATCCATCATTCAACTTGGAATCTAAAGCTTTTCAATGAAGCACTACCTGTGAAGGGGATAGTGAAATATCTAGGGGTTGCCCTATATGAGAAACTGACATGGACCCCTCACATCAGGAATAATTGCTCCAAGGCAAAAGGTACTCTTGTGAGTAACAGAGTGCTTGTGGCAAAAATTGGGGCCTGAGCCCCCAGGGTATGCACTGGATATGCACCACAGTGATTAGAACCAGGATCACCTATGGGGCGGTCGTGTGGTGGAAGAAGGCAGAACAGCAGGTTGCTGCTAAGGAGCTTGGTAAGGTGCAGAGATTAGCCTGCTTAGCCATAACAGGCGGAATTAGCAGCACACCAACTGCTGGGATGGAAACCATGCTGGATATGCCTCCATTACACCTTTGGGTCAAGATGGAGACAGCAGATGGTGCATACAGACTCAAATCTGGCAACAACTGGAACTCTTTGGGATATCCAGAATCACACACTAAAATAGTGAGTGAGGTAAATATAGGAAAGGTTGGGGAAATGCCAGCCGACTATATTATAACCCCATACTGCTTCAACAAGCCTTTCAATAGAACAATTGGAAGTAGGGATCAGTGGGAGAAAATAGTTCGACACCATACGGGGGATATTGTCTGGTTCACTGACGGGTCAAAATCAGACCAAGGTGTTGGGGCTCGGGTATACAGGGTGCAGCCAAGACTGGAGGGTGTTATCTCTCTAGGGAAACTGGCCTCAGTATTCCAGGCTGAAATCACTGCCATCAGGGCATGTGTGGAGGAGAATTTGCGTAGGTGCTACAAAGATTGTAGCTTCTATATCTATTCAGACAGCCAGGCAGCCCTGAGATCACTGGCAGCTCCTGTAACAAGGTCTAAAACTGTTGCAGAATGTCACAGGGTTCTGGTGGAGCTAGGGGAAACAATAGAGTAAACCTATTGTGGGTCCCTGACCACTCGAGAATCAGTGGCAACGAACATGCTGACAGATTAGCCAGGATGGGGGCAGAGACTCCATTTATTGGACCGGAACCTGTCCTGACAATCACTAAGGCAATGATCAAATTGGAGCTATGTAACTGGCTCAGAAGACAGCATGTAGAATATTGGACCAAAGTCTACCAACAAAAACAAGGCAAGGTAATGATGCCAAAGCCATGTTTTAAAAGAAGCTCTGCAATCCTGGGCCTGAACAGGAGAGAGATTAGACTCATGGTTGGATTGCTGACAGGCCATGGGAATTTCAAAAACACCTACATACAATGGGAATAACAGAAGAGGACCCTAAATGTAGGATCTGTGATGACGGTGATGAAACTGCATTACATCTAATCTTTGAATGCATTGCATTGGAGAGTAAAAGGCACAGAACATTTGGGACAACCAGACCCGAAGAAATTGTGTCTAATAAAGAACTGGTAAAGGGACTCCTTGCACTGTTCAAAGGCATTGATTGGCTTTACTAGATATACAGGGAGCAATACCGCACAATAAACTTAGTTTTGGTGCGGGCAGTGGCCGGTTGTACCAAGACTGTTTTGGCTTCCCTGGAAAAATCAATCAATCAATCAATCACATATACAACCTTCTTCTGTGATTCTTAAGCCAGATGTTTGTTATGATTAAATTATGTTCCATGAAAAGTTATACCAGGCGGCTTCCTCTTTCATTCCTTTTGCCCAGTCCATATCCACCTACTATTTTTCCTTTCCTTCCTTTTCCTATGACCAAATTCCAGTCTCCCATCACAATTAAATTTTCCTCTCCCTCAATTTTCTTTAACTCCTCAAACATTTCTTCAATCTCCTCGTCATCAGCAGAACTAGTGGGCATATAAACTTGTACTACTGCGGTCAGTGTTGGCTTTGTATCTTTCTTGACTATGGTAATGTGATCACTGTGCTGCTCATAGTAAGGTTACCCGCATTCCTATTTTCTTATTCATTATCAGACCTACTCCTGTAATACTCTAAACTGATTTTGTATTTATAATCCTATATTCACCTAACCAGAAATCCTGTTCCTCTTTCCACCGAACTTCACTAATCCCCACTATATCTAACTTCAGCCTATTCATTTCCCTTTTTAAATTTTCTAACTTCCCTACCCGATTAAGGGATCTAACATTCCATGCTCCGATCCATAGAATGCCATGTTGTCTTTGCTGATGATGACATCCTCCTGAGCAGTCCCCACCCAGAGATCCGAATGGGGGACTATTTTACCTCTGGAATATTTTACCCAAGAGGATGCCAGCATCATATTTTCATACAGTAAAGCTGCATGTCCTCTGGAAAATTAATGACTGTAGTTTTCCCTTGCTTTCAGCCGTTCGCAGTAACTGCATGGCAAAGCCATGTTAGCTGATGTTACAAGGCCAGCTCAGTCAATCATCTAGACTGTTTCCCCTGTAACTACTGAAAAGTCTGCTGCCCCTCTTCAGGAACCACATGTTTGTCTGGCCTCTCCACAGATACCCCTCCACTATGGTTGCACCTACGGTTCGGCAATCTGTATTGTTGAGGCACACAAGCCACCCTACCATTTTCTTGTATTTTGGGTTTAAAAACAACACAAAGCAAGATACATAAATTTGATTTATTTGTAGGCATTGTTATAACTCAGCAAACTGCTTGTGTGGAACTTATGAAAACAAAATAATTTTTATATATTTTTTATTATTTAAATATCTTCAGTGCTCGTTGAAGACCCTGCTTTTCACTTTGGTTTTTAAACCTGAGTGTGGTGGTCCAGTGGTAACACACATGACTTACATTCAGGATAGTTGTGATTCAAATCCACCTAGGGCAATCCAAACTTAGGTTTTCTGTGATTTACCTAAATCACACCAGGCAAATGCCTGGATGTTTTCTTTGAAAGGGCACAACTGATTTCCTTCCCTAACCTTAATGAAAGAAAAACAATCTGAGCTTGAGGTCTGTCTCTAATAACCACCTAGTAAACGGGACATTAAACCATAATCCTCCTTCCTTTCTTTTCTTTAACTGTGTGATTATCATCTTACTTTTATGATTGTCTGTATTGGACTGACATTGTTGTTTTTTTTTTCTACTACCATAGTATCTCTGGTTGTGTTTGTTTCACCAGTATTTATGTGATTTGTCATCACTTCAAAAAAGAAAAGTATTACTTTTGTAGAGTACTCATTACAATGGCTGGAAATCTACTGCACATTTCTGGAGCTGTTGTATACTAGTGTATAGTTCTAATGGGAAAACTCTGTCTTTGTAACATGCTGAAATACACATGAGTGTATTTTGAAGCCATAAATAGGATTCAAGTGATTTCTGATACTAAATGAGGTCTTATTTAAATTGACCATGGGGCCATGTTATTAAAAACTCATTTCACTGTTTGTGTGCTACTCATGATTTTCTATTATTATATCAGATACTGTTTCAGAAGTATTAACTGATGTACAAGTATAGTTTTATCGGTTTCAACAAACTTAAATCAAAATAAATTTGATTTTATAAACAGCCACAAGTCACTATAATTATTTATTCAACCTACCGGTTTCACTCTGTACACAAGAGCATCTTGTAAATGTTATCTTTGGATGTATAACATAATTTACATTTCGATCGCCGCTTTTATGGGCATGTGAACAAAATTATTTTTTATATTATATTATTATTATAAATAATATATTAAAATAAATTCAAAAATTCATTCCTAAAAACATCATCAAAACATTTACAAAATCTTTCCAATGTACATGCATTCAACTTTTTTCATAATACAGAGAATTATAAGCTACAGTAATACAGCAGTTTAGCATCTTGTTAATAACCAGCTTACAGGATTTTATCAAATAGTTGAAAGAAACAGGAAATGCAAGACTCCTCACACTATTGACATGCACAAACAAAATATGAATTATATTACACTGACTTACAAAGGTCCTATCATGGCTTGTATTGCTAGATATTTCCCTGAACATAAGGTGGAAGTTGCTTTTCGATCTGATTGTTCACTTAGGCACAAACTTAAACACACAGAAAATTTACACAAGGATAAATACAGTAATTCTGGAGTATTTAAATTAAAGTGTCAAAATTGTTAGAGCACTTACATAGGCAAAACAGGAAGAGTGTTTAATATGCATTATAAAGAACACTGCAATTTAAATTCAAATTATTCTGCACTGGGTGAGCTTTTACGAAAGACTGGACACACATTGGGTAATATTCAAGACAGCATGAAGGTTATCCACATGGAAAATAAAGGCCCTTTGTTAGATATTTTAGAAGAATTGGAAATTTTTGTAGAGAGAAAGAAAAACCCTCAGAATTTATTAAACAAGCAGAATGAATTTCATTTACATGGTTTCTTTCAACTATATGACGAAATCCTGTAAGATGGTTATTAATAAGATCCTAACCTGCCATATTACACTAGCATATAGTTCTTTGTATTATGAAAAATTTGGAATGCAAATACATTGGAACGATTTTGTAAATGTTTTTCCTGATGTTTTTAGGAATGAATTTTTGAATTTATTTTATTTTAATGGATTATTTATAATAACAATATTATACAAAAATATTTTGTACACATGCCCGTAAAAGTGGCGATCAAAATGTAAATTATGTTATACATCCAAAAATAATGCTTACATGATGTTCTTGTGTACAGAAGTGAAACCAGTTAATTGAAATGAAATTTATTTTGCTTTAAGTTTGTTAAAACTGATAAAACTATACTTGTACATCAGTTAACACTTCTGAAACAGTATCTAATATATGTCCAAAGATAATGTTTTTGGATCATACCATGGATTTTACAAATACTAAGCAATTACATCTTTTCCTCTGTAACTATCAGCTGTTGAAAACTCCAGTTGTCCAGCTGTCATACTACAACTATTTTAAATTAATGTGCTGACATTTATCAATTATTATTAAAGGTAAAACAAAAAAAACTGTTATACCAGAATCTATTTTTTACATTATTCTGTTGATGCTCTTGTGTACAGAGTGAAACCTTTTTATTGAATAAATAATTTTAGCGACTTGTGGCTGTTAAAAAAAAAATATATTTTCAACAGTCGCTTTTTCTAAACTTGAAGCAGTACTCTTGGACACTGTGATGGATTACCTTCATAATTGATCCTCCCATCTCTATCTACATCAGCCATTGCCAACATTTCATTCAGGTCACCTTCAGTTACTGTCTCTCCTATCATATCCATGGCTGACTTTAGCTCATCCTGGAAGAAATCAGAGGTAGTTAATTTGAGATTTTATTTACAGTATTTCTTGATTTAGTCCTTCTCATCCTGCATGTATGGAATATATACGAGGATATTGGAAATGGTTATTTGTTTAAAATGTAAAATGCAGTTTTATTTCATTCCTAGGAACTAGGTATTTAAGCAATTTGGCAAGAATTAATTTAAAATAAATATTAGAGGCAAGATAGAATATTCATAATATAATATAGAATGCAGTTTGTATTGCAGTCTAGGAACTAAATATTTGAGTAATTTAGCAAGAATCATAGATGCAGTAAATGTTAGAGACAACATACAAAATAGACTATTTACAATGCATATTTATTTTTATTTGTTACTGTCTAGGTACCCTGTTAGGCTGCAAAAGCAGTGATGATTCACATCTGTTAGTCATTAAGTTCTTGAATTATGCTTAATTCAATATGAAACTGAAAAGTTATGATGGAATATAAATAATAGAATCAGTAAAGGAAACAACTCACCATATAGTTGAGGCCTGTAGTTGTTAACAAACACTTTGACAAAACTAAGGGAGTTGAACTGTAGTATCATTACAATATAACCATGCAAATGTATCTCAGTATATTCTGTTAGCTCTTAATGAGAATTTGCCTGAAAGCTGAGCAACTTTCTCAATTTTGTTTAACTTTTTATCAGTACAATACAATAATTAATTTACAAACATTGAGACTCTTTCTTTGCATCTTGGAATTGTCAAAGGCATTAAAATTTAAGGTGAAGCTTTGAATTAAAATTTGTGATGTTGTCGGGAATGGAATCCAGACCTCCATGCTCACTAGGCAGACATCCTAACCTTTTTTGTTCTTCTTGTAGCTGTATGGTTCACAGTCATTGCGTCAGTTTGTTCATGGTCGTTCATTGAATATTAGGCTCAACGCACTGAGCCACAGTGCCCAGCTACCACTAGACCACAGCACCACTAGCAATTAAGGCGCCTCTGAATAGTCTAAGTGCGATTTCCCTTTATGTCACAAACTCTATGTTCCATGAATTCAATGCTTCACCTTTAACTTTAATGTCTTTGACATTTTCGAGGCACAAAAAACAGCCTAAGGGGTTGTAAATTTATAATTATAATGATATTTGTATCACCTTAGCCTAAGGTAAAAGGCAGGAATGTTCTGATATGTCCATTGCCAAGGTGCTATTCTGATGCATGGAGAGCCTTGACAGTAGTAGCAGTATTTCATGGAACATAAAAGTTTGAATTAGAGTTTGTGACATGGAGGGAAGTCGTACTTAGACTATTCAGAGGCCCCTTAATTGCTAGTGGTGCAGTTGTCTAGTGGTTAAAACGTCTGCGTAGTGAGTATGGAGGCGTGGGTTCAATTCCCAGCCCCATCAAAAATTTTAATTCAATGGTTCACCTTTAATTTTAATGTTCTCAACAAAACAATACTTCAATGATATTGTCAGTTGTTTCTTTCTCTTTTTCCATTGTTTGTCATTAATTTAAGGTTAATAATGCAGTTTGAATTCTATATACAGAATGATGTGACATTCTACATCCTGTATTGTTTGTCATAAGAAAGCTGTAATGAGTTAAGAAATAAGCTCGTCACTCATCAAAATAAATCACCCTATCTGTGTCATTACCTTAGTGATGTAGCCATTGCAGTCTCTATCAAAAACCCTGAAGGCAGCAATCAGGTCCTTCGTAGCATCATCATCCCCCTCACTGTCTTGTGTCAAGGCTTGGATACGTGCCACCCACTGCAGAAACTCCGCCTCATTGATGAGACCATTTTCTGAAAGCAGGGAATGCATTGTGTGAATGAGATTGATCAGTACCATTTACAGTACATACCATAGCAGTGGATTGGTCAAAGAGTATGAGATACTGAAAATTAAAGTAAAAACAAATGCACATAATAATAAAAAGAATGTTAGTGCCACATGACAGAAATAAAATTGATTCTCTCTTTCCTTTTCCCCCTCCCAGAGAAAGAAACAATAATGGAGGTGTGTTCATAAAAGTTATGTCTATTCCACAGAGATTCCTGTATGTTGGCACACATTACTACCAGAAATGTTATTTTTGTAGCATTATGACACATTACATACTATACATTTATTAATGTTGTTGTTAGATGTCAGCAGGCAACTCATGGGAACCACCCACATATCCAAGCCAATGTTTGTTTCCACAAATTTACGCTTCATTTTCTTCAGTGAGCTTATAAGGCAATGTAGAAATACGAATGCGATTAATTGCAGATTCCTGGATACCGATTATATGTAGGTAAATATATATGTATGCACTGCTAGGCTGTTATTTAGTGTATGTCAATTTTCTTGCTAAATTAAAGCTATCGCTAACTAGAACCTGCATTCTGGTTTGGGTCTTTCTTTGATCAATAATGTTCAGCTTTGATGGACCAGAAATGTTCAGTTCAGCAAACACTACTCTCAGAAGTGAACATTACTTTTTTGAAATATCCAACTGCAATAAAATTGAAACCAGACAAAATAGAGCTAGTGAATCGTGAAACCTTAAAGTTAAATTACATAAGGATTCAATACATACATGTTAATTAATTAAATGTAGGAACAGTAAATGAAAGATATATATTAAAGAAGGCAGAAGCATACATGTGTTGGACTGAGAATAGTATTCCTTATCCCTTGAAAGGCAAATATTTCAGTTACACTTCTGTCAAGAGCTTCATGAAGTAGTACTGTTAGTTTAATTAATCAAATAACATAAAACAGATGGTTCTCAAATGGTAAAAAGATAAAACTAAAAATAGATGTTAATAACTTCAGAGGACTTTGTTATCAGTTCTGTATAAAATATTTTATTTTTCAAGGTTTTACTAGCCAAAAAAGGCTGGACAGTACTTTACATGAATGTAAAGGTGGTTTTAAGAAGGGAAGATCATGTTCTGGAGGAATATATAAACCAAAGTCAATCATTTGCCACAGATTAATGATAAAAAATGTGACTCTGTTGATGGTCAGACTATAGGTATAATAATATTAGTATTTGGTGTTTGGTGTAAAGGCTAGATACTAGAAAGGGAATGTCAAGAGGAAAATATCAGGCCTGTGACAACCTATGGAAAGTTGGAAATTAAATAGAAAAGATATATGTTGCACTTTTGTATTGAATGCAAGAGCACAATGTTTATTCCATAAATCACTCCAAGCAAATCCCAAGAAGGTTCTTTTCAAAGAACAGTGCCAATTTGATGTCCTGTGCTTAACAAAAATAATCTCAACATGTGCTCTGTCTTTTAATGACCACAATGTTGACAGGATTCAAAACCCTAAATTTAGTTCACCCCTCCCTTTGAATAAAAGACAGTAGATTAACCAAAAAAATTCTTCAAGTATTTGTGTGCTAAGTAGTCAACAATGAGTTGGGCCCATGCAATGAGGATTCAGAGCAACGTAATATAAAAGCTGAATCAACAATTCACAGCAGCATTTAGGAAAAAAGTATTGAACATGGAATAAAAAACATAGTGAGCAAATGAAAGAGTACTCGATTTCAGTGCTGAACCACTCAATGAAACATCACTGATTGGAACTTTTGGGGTGAAAGGCCCACTCATGCACCCCTGTTAACTGCACCAAACAAAGCTTTACGGCTCACATGGGCCCGTCAAATTGGACTGTTGAGGACTGGAAACATTTTGCCTGGGCTCATGAGTCTCATTTCCAATTTATTGAGCAGATGGAGCAGGAAACTGTTCAAGCTGGTGGAGGTTCTGTAATGATGTGTGGTTGGTCCGATAGGTGACATTAAACACACACAATGTCTGATGACTTGCATCCATTGATGTCCATTCTGATGGACTTGGAAAATTCTATCAGGATATTGAGACACCCCACATGTTCAGAATTGTTACAGAATGACTCCAGGAACACTCTTCTGAGTTTAAACACCTCTGATGGCCACCAAACTTTCCAAACAAGGTTATTAAGCATGCTGTTCAGAAGAGATTTGCACCCCGTCACATGCTTATTGATTTATGGACAGCCTTGCCCTGCAGAATACATGGTGTCAACATCCTCCAGCAGTACGACAGTCGTTAGTCGAGTCCATGCCACCTCATGCAGCAGCACTTCTGGAAGCTCATGGGGATCCTACATGATATTAGTCAGAAATGCCATGTACCTGTTTCTTTGGCTCTTCAGTGTACAATGTTCATAATTTGGCAATTTTTCATTTATTATAATATGTGAGACCTTTGTATTTACTTCTAAAGAAAATTATGTATTATGTAAGTGAGAGTACAGTTACTGATAATTTTATCAAAATTGTTACTACCATTACATTAACTGAGAATACATTTTCAAAAAATGTAAACTCTAAACATTTCTGTCTGACACATTTCGAAGACTTAAAAAAAAGCATATTGTCAACCATCAACTGTTTATTGTATTTAGAACTTTATTAGTTTCGGACGTTATCCATCATCAGAAAACAATTAAACAGACTTATTACATTGGTGCATTTTCTGTCAATATATATATGTGTGAAACAATGAAAGATACATAAAGTGTCACTGGACATTAGGTCCTGATGATAAATAAAACAATACCAGGCTGCATTATAGTGACCATTCGCCTTCCCCATGACTGTCCTTATATGCTTGTTCCATTTCATATTGCTGTGTAGTGTTACATCTAGCTATTTAATTGATAGGACTCTCTCAAGAAGCACACTACTAATGCTTTATTCTAACATTATTGGATTGTTTCTCCTACTCATCTGCATTATCTTGCACTTTTATACATATAGCACTAGTTGCCATTCCTTACACCACCTAGAAATTTGGTCCATGTCATCCTGCATCATATTATATTCATTCAATGATGACACCCTCTTGTGCATCACAGTGAACAGCCACAGATTGCAACTCACTCTGTCCGTCAGATCATTTACATAGATAGAAAATAATAGCAGTCCTATCACACTTCCCTTGGGCACTCCTCAGTCTCTGATGAACACTCGCCATCGAGGGCAATGTAGGCCTATGTACTGGGTTCTATTACTTAAGTAGTCTTTGAACCACTTCCATATTTGCGTACCTATTCCATAAGCTTGTACCTTCATTAGCAGTCCGTATTTTGGTACTATGTCAAATGCCTTTCGAAAATTGAGAAGTACGAAGTCTGCCTGTCGCCCTTCATCCATAGCACGCAAGATGTCATGAGAGAAAAGGGTAGGCTGGGTTTCGCATGATCGATGCTTCTTAAAGCCGTGCTGATGCATGGACAGAAGCAGTGGCGTAACTATGGGGGGGGGATGAGGGGGATAGAACCCCCCCCCCCCAGAAACCGAAAAGAAAAAAAAAAAAAAGAAAAGAGAGAGAGAGAGAGAGAGAAATAATAAATCGTATAACAGCAATCTGGTAAAGGTAAAGATTGGAAAATTGGGGTGTTTTACCATAAGCTTTCATTGGAAGGGAGTGAATTAGTTTCTTCAATGGGAGTGGTAGATGGTAGTCTATCTGAAAACTGACTAAAATTTTGCTCGTCAAGCCGATCTATCCCCCCCCCCCCCCTCCCAAAGCCAAGTCTTAGTTACACCACTGGACAGAAGCTTTTCTGTCTCAAGGAAGTTTACCACATCAGAACTGAGAATATATTGTTCAATAATTCTACATCAAACTGATATGATGTAGGTCTGTAATTTTGTGGGTCCGGTCTTTTACCTTTGTTGCACACGGGAGTTACCTGTGCCCTTTTATAAATGTCATTTACCCTCAAAATCGCGACACATTCGCAAAACCGCCCAAAGGTATGTGGCAAGTAACAATTCAAAGGTCATTGCCGTTCCAGTATCTGTAGGCTGTATTTAAAAAAAAAAAAATAAATAAATAAAAAAAAATAAAAAAAAATAAAATAAAAATTGCTTGCAGTCAGACTCGAACCCATTGCCTTTGACATTTCAGCAAGAGGCCGCTAACCACACGACTATCCTTGCTAGATAGGCCTAAGTTAGTGTTTTATTATTATAATTATTGATGATCGGATCTTCTGAAAGCTTTTACAACAGATGCGTCTTTAATTCGTACTTATATTTTACCAAAAATGACGGTGCTTTTCATAAATCTTCAATTAGCCAAAAACAAATATGAAGGGCGGATGTTGTCTTCATGGAGGATTTGCGCATGCGCAAGGTGAGGTGCGCAGTAGCTTCATTGTTTTTGCTTCGTGCGTAACCACCTGACCTCAAGTCGCCAGGAGCTGGCGTCTCTAAAAAAATATTCAAATATTTGCTAAGCTTATGGGACTTAACTGCGGGGTCATCACTCCCTAAACTTACAAACTACTTATAAACTACATTATAGGCCTACTAAAAACAACACAAACATCCATGCCCGAGATGGAACGGCCTCGCGCATCGCGACATAGCGCCTCAATGCGCTCGGCCACTGTGCCGCGGCACTGGCGTCTCTACCAGCTCCAATGCCAATGTAAAAAGCTGCTTTTCCCCTCGCCCTTCCCTGCCGCGGGAGCGCCCATATGCTGCCTCCATGGGGTTCAGAAAAGCTATATAACATCAGACTGCGCCAGACTCCATATTGCAATGCATGTCTTCTCGTTGATTGCCTCGCGCATAAGTTCACTTGCAGGGATCAAACGGAGATATGGAACTGGACGAGGAAAAGGTTGTATAATGAATATCACGACACATATTGCACCCAGACTGGAAATTCTTTCCTAACGCCAAAGACAACAGTTACGCCTGGCTCACTGGATATTATGTGTACTACAGTATCAACTATAAAAAGAAATCCTTACCTGACTTTTTACAATTGTTATTAACGGAACATCACAAGTTACTAAGTCGACCTAGATACAAAGATTTGTTTCAACGATTCCTCATTGTGAGAATTATAACCTCAGCTGCGCATGCGCATTTTAACGCTGCGACCACTGCTGTCTGTCTTAACCTGCCGCTCTACGGCTCGTATACGTGCGGTCTCCGCAACGCAAAACGTTTCTCATGCGATAAAAATACGCTGAATGTACGTATAAAATGATCTGTTAGAGGAATGGAACGAAGAGTGATAGTTGCAAAACACTTTTTTTTTTTTTTTTTTTTTTTTTTTTTTTTTTTTAATTTACTTACTTTTCTACACGACGATCTTTTTTCGCGGGTTCGTTGAACCAGAGAACACATGGACCCGCCACTGCCTGTTAATTAAAAAAGTGTATACTGTGCTCACAATGAAAATAATTTAATTTGTATTGTGTACAAATTAATGAAAAAATAAAAATATGACTTGCAATTAAAAACTGTGTCCTACTTATGTTTCGTAGGCATTTGTTGTGCTGAAGTTGTTATTTAGCTCTGCTCGTAATAAATTTAAGGACTGCATTAAGATCGCAAAATGAGATGGACGAAGCTAGTCACTAGCTTATTCCGATCGCGAGTTTGCCACGTGCCACAGACAGCTTAATGCAGCCGTCCTATTCTGTTGGTTGCCTTCAGACCTTACCTGAAACCACAGTATCGGTAATCGAATCATGATGATGCCAGATTTGGGAGGTACATGGCTATCCCAGGTAGTTTGCACGAACGTAGCCGCTGAATATACAGTACGTTCATCTGCATCTACTGTGATATGGTCAGTCGAAAAGCTTGTTCTAATGTATGTGTTTTCATGTGATTTTCGACATTACACACTACTAGATGTGATTCCTCAAATGTAAAATATTTATATGAAAAAGCGAGAATTTCCCATCATTGTGGTAGAATAGCTGTAGTGAAACGCTAATTGTCATTATTATTATTCATATGCAGACAAAGAGATGCTACGATGAGTATTGCAGCACCAGAAAAGAAAAAAGATTTGTGCAACTGCAGTTTGCACTTTGGAGAGCTAGGCCTAGCCTTTGACAAAATTTCCTGCTTGGGCTCGTTTGCGTGTTGTTCGTACTAATTTCAGCCCTTCCTTTTAATTCCCCATTCACTAACATGATTGCACTCTACATCTGCCCCTCTCCCCAGCAATAGTTCTACCCTCTTCATTTCAGCAAACCGTTTGAAACGCCCAGCCAATGTCGTCCACTGTGTCTGCTACACGTATGTTTTCTAGTCTTGGTCTTCCACCACAGTTTTTCCCTTTATTTATCTCACTTACCAAATACACGAGTTCTAAAGAACTTGAATCATTGCGTAGGTACGGTACTGAACTTTATTTGTACCGTACCTGTCTTTCTTTGTCTATTTTGTCGGGCATCTTTTGACTTTAATGGAAGCTTCCAGCACTTCTCGGTAGAATAGTTTCATATTTTCTGGTAAAAACCAAAGAAATTTGTTTATTACTCAGTCACCAATAAATGTTAGTAAATCAAACGGCAATGGTTTTGCTTTTCATAATCTATTATCTTTTAATAATCTATTGATTTCTTTAAATGAATGTCTATGAAATAATGAGAGCGCTGACATCCATGATTTTGTAGCACTTCTATTAAAACTTTCTAACGAGAGCTACGAACTGCTGCTTTCTTAGAAACTATCTTGGAGATTAGTTGAACACTTTTCATGGAAATGGATAAAGGTGAATACAGTTTACTATTAAAATGTTTTTCATTTAAATATGTAATTGTATTTTTATTTATACTGTAGATCATACATTGTATGAAGAAAAACACAGGATGATACAGGATATGTCAAACTGAAGATGAGTTGATACATGGTTAAATGATTATGACAATTGAATTATAATGATACAATTGTTCATACAATACATATGTAATACCAAGAAACAGAACTCAGGAAACAGAATCTTTTATGAAAAATTCAGATTTACACAATACTTCTAATTAACTCCAAATTATCAAACTGAAAGCAACACATACACATACACGAAAAGTCCCAAGTACCGTATACAATTAAAATTCATCACTACAGTAAAAAGCCAGGGCAGAATAGCCGTGCGCACTAAGGCGCCCTGCTGCAGTGCGCGCGGCCGTTCGCCGTCAGGGATTCCAGTCCTCCCTCGGGCATGGGTGTTTGTGTTGTCCTTAGCATAAGTTAATTTAAGTTAGTGTAATTAGTTTGTAAGCCTAGGGACTGATGACCAACATAGTTAAGTCCCTTAGATTTATAAACATTTGAACATGTTGTGGCGTAAAGACGCACGAGAACGATCGTGACCAAGGCAGCGGACGATCGGCAGTGGCTGGCCGCTGTGGCCGAGCGGTCTGCGGCGCGCCAGTCACCGTCTGCACGAACGCTACGGTCGGGGGTTCCAATCCCCACTGGGGCATGGATGTTTGTGTCGTCTTTAATATAAGGTAGTTCATAAGTAATTTGTAAGTTCCTTAAGTCCCTTAAGCTTAACAAACATTTTTAACGACCGGCAGCCAATCGCACGTCGGCGCCGCACCTCCTGGAGGGAGAAACTTAGATGCGCGCTCTCTACAAGTTGCTATATCTAGGCCGACATGCGTCTGGAAGAGCTTATCTGAAATTGGCTCTGAACTAGGCAGTCACTAGGACTCAGCGCAGCTAGCATCGTACAGAAGACGACGCCGCGAGAAGAAAGGAGAAGAGAGAAAATGAAGACAGACATATGTCAAAAGTTAAATAACTGTATTCTTCAGCAAATAAAACTTGTATGACTAATCTATATAGCTATTTTAGCTGTCTATGCATCCATCGTTTCCTGAAAGAGCCTGCCCTGAAAGACAGGCCGGAAACAACTAAACAGAGGCTTACCAGGACGACAAAAGAGAACACAGATAGAAAAGCAGTTGGAACTGATCAACAGAGGAAAGGCTGCTTTTTTTTTTTTTTTTTTGTCGGGTCTCCTTCCTCCCCTACAACCCGTCCTTCCGCTCACCAAATTCGCCTTCATCGGCGTCGGCTTCATCGGCCTTTGGCTAAAGTAATGTGCTCTTCTTCTGCACGTTAAGGTAGAGGATCTCTTTCCGTCTTGAAGTCCCCCGCAGGTAAGTGTGGAACTTCATCCAGAAGGAAACAACATATATCGACAACTTCTGTCACAGGAAAATAATAATAATGATAAATAATAAAACAAATAAGAATAACTAAAGGAATATGATAAAGAAACTGACACTTCTGTCTTCACACACATGTCATTTTCAACACACTGTCTACTACCAGAGTTCGTCTTCTCGTGAATTGGGTTGGGTTGATTTCCGTTTGGGATCTTCTTTTCGTAAAAAAACCACTAATCTCCTTCATTTTGAAACTGTTTTACTTTGTCCTCTCTTAACTCCGGTAGCGCCACGCGCCGATATGACTATGCGTCATGCTTCTTTGACATCCTCTTTCTAATGTTTCACTAGTGTCGTAGGGTTCATCATAAACTAATATCGTTCATTGCCCTTTGTTTTTCATATCTGCGTTAATTCTAACGCCACTGGGTAGTTTGCAAATAATGTTTTGTGTCGTGGATTGTTTAGGAGTTTCATAGCCTGATTTATACTATAGAGTCGAAAATCGTGGTAAGTGCCTTCCGCCGGTTTATTAATTATATAATGTAATGTGTGGCCGACTAGCCAGGTCCACATGTTTTGTTTCGTCATTGGGAAATAGTCGAAATCAGGTTGTAACATGGTTCCAATTGCTATTTCTTTGGTGGTCGTTCTGCCTATCAGAGCAAGTTTCCTTCGACACCATTCCCATATCTTCGTGTTCTCTCCGCATACACACCTGTGTTGTAGTGTGTCGATGAGGTCGCAACCCTTACACGTTGGTGTCTTGGCCAGCTTTATTCTGTGAAGTTTTTCCTTCGTGGCTATTGTTTCGTTTACGACTCTGTACCATGTTGATCTGATGTTTGTGTCGAGGATCTTGTTGTTGATGTTTTTCCACACTGTGGGCCACCGTATGTGCGCGTATTTGGTTTCCATCCTGTTCTGTCTCCCGTTGTCATTCATAAACTTGTATATCTCCGCTGTTGTTTTATTTCTGATGGTGTTGCTCTGCCTTCGCAGGTAGCTTGCGTCTAGGAAGAACTGGCGAATATGAACTAGTTCGTGTGGTACGGCACTAAGGTTAACCGGAGCCTCTAAACTAAGTGGTCTGTATGCGTTGATGACTGCTCGGAGAACGCTTTGTGGTTGTTCGTCATAAATTTGGAGAGTTCGTCTTATCAGTAGTGCTCTGCATTTGGTACCAACATCCACTACACCAAGTCCTCCTTCCCTGGGCGGAAGTGTCGTTACATCTATTCCGACTTTAAATATACTGCCTCGCCATAGATACCACCCTACCGCCGCCATCACTCTGCCAGCTATTGTTGCATTGACCGGAAGGATTTGGCCTACGTACCAAATTTTCGATAGGATTTTGGTGTTAACAAAGCGAACTCTTTCAAGTAAATTTTGCATACGACCGTAGTTCTGTCGGAGACATGCTCTCGTCATATTTAAAATGTTTCTCCAAGTTGCAGCCGTTGTTCGCAGAGGACAATTATACATGTTTATTCCGAGGAGTTTCAGGAAGTCGGTACGCACGTAGTCTTCTCCCTCATTTTCTGGGAACCCTCTTCCTAATGGCAGTAATTTCGTTTTCCGTATGTTCAGTCTGGATCCTGAAGTGTGTTCAAACTCGCCAACCACCGTGTGCACGTCACGCAGTTCCTGAGCGTTGTTAAGAACAACTCCCACGTCATCCGCGTACGCGATGCATTTGATAGTGCTTCCGTAGATGGTCATTCCTTGGAGCCGTTAGCTGAGTCTCCTAAGTAGTGGGTCGATAGCAATGACGAAGAGAGTCATTGACAAAGGACAGCCTTGTCGTACGGATTTCTCTATGGGGATTGGTTTCGTGAGATGTCCGTTTATCTTTACCCTCGACTTGGCATTGTTAAAGAGATTTTTGAGCATGCAGACGAATTCTTCCCCAAACCCCAGACGGGTCATTATTGCGAAGAGGTACTGATGCCTGATCCTGTCAAAAGCCTTGTTAAGGTCTAAGGATAAGAGTGCTGCTTCTGGACGTGTAAGAGCACAGTAGCTTATGAGCTCCCTATAATCAGTGAGACTTTGAAGGATCGTTCGTCCCGGTACTGCTGCCGTCTGACTTAGATGTATGATTTTATGCAATACCAGTTTGATCCTCGCTGCCATGACACGGGCTACTATCTTGTAATCCGAGTTGAGTAAGGATAACGGGCGGATTTTATGCATTTCGTTACAGGGGTATTCCTTGGGGATAAGGACTATGATCCCCTCGTTGAATCCATCCGGTATAATTGTCCCGTCCTTAATTTCGTTGCACATGTCGAGGAAGCAGTTTTCCAGTAGGTACCAAAATCGTTTGTAGAATTCTATTGGCAATCCGTCCGCGCCAGGTGATTTGTTTCCCTGTGCTCTTTTCATTGCTGATCTCAGTTCTTCTACTGTTATGTCCACCAACAGAGATTCCGCCTCTCGTGTATTCAGTCGGTCAGGTAAGCTGTTCATAATCTGCCTGAGCAACTCGTCATCGACATGCTCCGAAGCGTACAATTCCGTATAATACTCAGTGACGTATTGCTTAATTGCCCGGTGATCTTTCAATAGGTTTCCGTCTCCTCTTCGAAGGCTGTGTATCAGCCCATTCCGCTTGTGACGTTGTTCCTTCGCGAGGTGGTACAGCGAAGGCGCTTCCCCGGACAAGCTGTTGTGGTCTCTCGACCGGATTATGATGCCTTCCATCTGTTTTCTTTTTAGCGCCGTTAATTTTGCTTTCACTTTTTTAATTTGTAATATGGTGTCCGCTGTTCTGTTACGACATTCGTGGAGTTCCCGGAGGCAACGGAAATAAAACTCAGACACGCTCTTTTCGTCTTGACGCCGTTGAAAGCAATACGTTTTTAAGCAACTGATTATCTTTGGTTTCGCACACTTGCACCACCATTGTATCGTATTTGGGAAGTTTCGGCGTCGTCTCATACAGGTATTCCATACCTCTTCCACACGAAGCCTCAAACTATATTCTGGAAGGATAGTGACGTTAAGTTTCCAGATGTTCCTTCCCCGAAAAATATCCTGTTTGGTCATTTTCAGTTGACAGTGATACGCCAAATGATCTGAGAAATACACTGGCCATGTTTCAGGTCCAGTGACATTTGCTGTTAAGCACGGTGTTACATAAATCCTATCAATTCTACTAGCTGAGGTGGGGGTATAAAAGGTAAAACATTGACGATCTCCATGAATAACTTCCCAAGTATCGGCAAATCGCATCTCTCGTATTACGCGGTCTAACTCTGCGCTGTAATTAAAGTTGGGATGCTGATCTTTTCTCTTAAGCACACAATTAAAATCACCGGCTAAAACCATTGCTTCTTCAGCTCGTCGTATTAGATACAGGAGGTCCTGTTCATAAAAAAGTGATCTCTCCGCCCTGTGCTGGTTGCCTGAAGGAGCGTAAATGTTTATAAAACGAACGCCATGGATTAAACAAGACAACCCTCGGCCGTTTGCTATCCGTTCTATATCAGAGACTACGATTCCCTCCTTAATCAGGAATGCCGTCCCAAAGGCTCCATCCAACGTCGTGTTTAAAATCGCATCATAGCCAGTTATATTTAGCTGTAGCTCATAGTCGACCTCTTGTAACATCACGATGTCAACATCGGCGCTGTAGATGTAATCTCGGAGGGCGTCAACCTTCAGCAACGTCGTTATTTTATTGATGTTCAGGGTTGCTATTTTATATGTTTGAAGAAGTGACATCTATGGGTATAGGATCAAATGTTCCCCTGTAACACGAGTGAAATCATGTACAGGCAGGAAAGACAGGTCATCCAACTAGTTGGAAGTTCAGACGCCCTCTGTCCGCCGGAGTTCATCGTGCAAGGATGTCTTTGTGTTGTACATCGTAAATGTAGACTGCTGGGCCTGATGGGATAGAAATTCGATTTTACACGAAGTGTGCGAAGGAACTTGCCCTCCTTCTAGCAGCAGTTTACCTAAGGTCTTTAGAGGATTGGGGTCCGCCTTCGTAGTCCAGTGGACAGCGTGGTTGGTTGCCACGCAGGGGGCCCGGGTTCGATTCCCGGTCGGGTAGGATATTTTCTCCACTCGGGGACTGGGTGTTGTGTCGTCCTCATCATCATTCTATCATCATTGACATGCAAGTCGCCGAAGTGGCGTCAGATAAAGAGACTTGCACCAGACAGGCTGAACACGACCCCAGTTGGGGTCTAACGGTCATAAATGCCACACGATTATCATCATCAGAGGATTGGGGATTGGGTAAAAGCGAAGGTCATTCCTGTATACAAGGAGACTCATCGATCAGATGCACGAATATTGGCCTATATCTCTGACTTCGGTCAACTGCAGATTTTTGAGACACAGTATATGTTCGAATATTATGTCATTTCTACAAACCGGAAATCTCCTTTGTATGAAAGCAACGATCATGTGAAATACAACTCGCGCTATTCATCCACGAGATCAAGAGGGCAGTACATAAAGGACGCAGGTGGATGCTGTGTTTCTTGACTTCCGGAAGGCGTTTGATACCGTTTCGCACCGTCGCCTGACGAACAAAGTGCTAGCATATGGAACATCAGACCAACTGCGGATTGAGGCGTTCCTAGCTAACAGAAAGCAGCATATCATTCTCAACTGAGAGAAGTCTTAGGCCTGCCCGAGGGGAGTGTTATAGGTCCGTCGCTTTTCACAATATATATAAATGACCTGGTGGGTAACACCGGAAGTTCAGTGAGGCTTTTGTGGTGATGCTGTAGTTTATTGAGAAGTCACAACACTGGAAGTGGGTAGTGAAATGCAGGAGGATCTGCAACGTATTGACACATGGTGCAGGTAATGGCGATTGAGCCTCGACATTAGCAAGTTCTGCGTTTACGTGTAAAGAGGGATCCCTTATTATTTATCTACGCAGTAGAAGGCAAACACTGGAAGTAGTTACTTCCATAGAATATGGCATTAGACATTAGGGGTGATTTGAAGTGGAATGGCCATATAAGACAGGCATGGCCATCATTTCCGCCCAGCGGGTGCGGCCGCGCCCGCGGGCGGAGTACATTGTAGCACAGAGTACACATACTTGTCTGTGACTGTAGTTGACCGGCCCGGCCGCGACCGTGTGTCGCTGGTGCCCCACACGCCGCTGTGCACAGCGCGCGGGGAGGGGTGCGGCAAAGGCCGCCCAAGAGCGGCGACCGGGCCAACACCACCTAGACGACAAGGCCTCACAACTGGCCGTGCCTACATCACACCTAAAGGCCGCGGCCGTCACCTCAGAGGCAAGCCTACCGCCTCGTAGCGGCTGGCCAGTGAGCTAGCGTTCGCGGCCTTTAGGAGTGAAGTAGGCACGGCCAGTTGTGAGGCCTTGTCGTCTAGGTGTTGTTGCGCGGGCACGGCGAGGGCCTGCCCCCGCGAGGCGGTGTTTGGCCATGCCTGATATAAAACCAGAGGCCACACAGATTCATTCGAAGAATCCCGACCAACTGTCGTCGGCCAACAAAGGAAGTACAGTGAATAACTTTAATATTCGGACACTGTGATATTTCAATCTTGGAATATCATAACTTTATTTATAACAAAACAAACAAAACAGATAACCAGTTATTACATTACGTGATGTGTCTTGTAAGTAATAATATAAATTTTATTAAGTTAACTTACATAACTTCCTTAATAATACACTTTAAATACAACTCGGTTCTATATTCGCGTTACTTTAATATTCGGACACTTTTCAGAACTAAGTATTTCAGTACAAAATTTTATGGAAAATAAATGTTTCAATATCTTTTTGGGTAGCCATTCTGTTTTATCACTTCTTTCAAACGCTGCGGCATACTGCTAATGATATTTTTTTTAAATAGTCCGCACGTAGACCGTCCGATTCTTCTTTTAGTCGACGCTTCAGACGTTCTTTGGAAACTATTGGTGCACTTCTAATACGTCGCTTCAGTTCTCCGCACACATTCTCAATCGGGTTGAGGTCTGGTGACAGAGGTGGTAGTTGTAGGACTCTGGGGGAGTTGTATAACAAATATTGCTGCACATTGCGAGCCTAATGTTTCGGGTCATTGTCCTGGTAAAATTTGAAGGTGTTTGATATCCCATGGTTTCAGCACTTTTTCGTAAATTGTTCTTTAATATCTTCAAGTACATATATTTGTCCATAGTATTGTCGATGAACACCAATCTGCCAGGTTCAAATGTCGATATACAGCCCCAGACAAGGACGCTGCCACCTCCATGATTTACAGTTGGTTTAATATTTGTGACTGTAAAGTCCTCATTCTTCTTCCGCCACACCATGCTTCGTCCTTCCGACCCACAAACGTTAAATTTACTTTCGTCGGAAAAAATGACGTCATTCCACCAAATTGCATCCTTCGTAATAAACTCCCTAGCAAAGTCCAATCTTTTCTGTCGATTCTGTTGATTCACATACGGTTTCTTCCTAGCCACTCTTCCATTGTATCAACTTTCTTTCAATGCTCTGCGAATCGTTTGAGGATGTACCTTCTTGCCAGTATCGTTTAGAAGCTCACGTGCTAATCTCGGTGTACTGAGTGTAGGATCCTTCTTTATTTTTCGTATTAGCTTCCTCTTGTCACAACCATTCAACTTCTGTGGCTGGCCCATTTGTGGTATGGAGTCCATACGGTCGTCGTTTTTGAAACGCCTGACAATATCTGCCACAGTACTCTTACTCAAGTTGAGCATGGCAGAAATTTGTCGATATGATTTTCCTTTCGCATTGTGAAAAATCACAAGTTGTATCTCAAAGCTGGTATTAGCTTTGCGTGGCATCGTATCGTCTGGACAGTCAACCGCGCTTGTAAACACACACCTGCCCCTGACGAAGCAGGCCTGCTCACCCCGGCGTGAACGGTGACAAGTGGGACACTGCCATCTGTCCGGATATTAAAGTAACGTGACCATCTAAGAGTGGTTTACATTAATCGCATTCTTTAACAACTGTTTTGCGTTATGTAAACAACGTTCATACTGTTATTTACAAGACATGTACCTTCATTTAATACTTGGTTATATTATATTTTTGTTCGTTCAGAATACAGTTATAACGCAGCAAACTAAAAATATCTTAGTGTCCGAATATTAAAGTTATTCACTGTAGGTTATAAAACTCTCGTTCGCCCAGCGCTTGAGTACTGTTCATCAGTGTGGAAACCGTATCAGGTAGGTTTAATAGCAGACATAGAGAAGATCCAACAGAGAGCAGCACACTTCGTTACAGGCTAATTTAAAAAATCGCACTGACGTGTTTTACGGCCCACTTTAGATTTGTAGTTTTATAAGTTTTTGCAAACTTTTCGGATCAAAATAATTATCTAAATAATAAAAAATTGATTAATAAGAGTGTCTGAATCCCTTTTAGGAAAAATTTTGGTAGTGGCGGGTTCCCAACCACCGACCTTTAGCGTCATAGCCCAACGCTTTGCCCACTTCGCTATCAATCAAAAGATGAGTTCTTTAATACTATTGATGGCCGTTCTTAACTGATGCTACTATGCCATTTGTAGACACCAGATTATCATTTATCGTACGAAGAACGATGTTTTTTGTTAATTCTTCCGTGCGCCATTGCTTTGGAATGACAACGTGTAAGTTACAGTAAGAAAATCATGAAATACGCAACGCAAGATGGCGTATGCCAGAGAGAGTTCTGGGCGAGGAATGTCATGTGACATCTCCGAACGACTGGTTTTCGTTAATTCAATGGACGGTGTCAAATCTCCGTTAATTTTGCAATTATGTCTCAAACGATACGAGATATGAAAAAAAAGACATAACGGAGCAAAGTTGTAGAGAATTTTCTCCTCTACCAATTAGGTTATTCAATTTTCGTGTCAGATGAACGGTTCGTTTGCAATTACAATTATATTACAAACGGCTTTTTCTGGTATTACTACCATATTTTTTGTCCGAAAAATTTGAAAAAGGCAGGTTCTGGTCTCTGGCGGCCTACAATCATGTCTGTAAAATTTGGTGCTGATCGGTTGAACGGTTCGTCTTAAAAACAGGGAACACGTTACGGACAGACAGACAGACATACAACCCGAAATCGCAGATAACTTTGCAAATATCTTTGAAACGCCGCGAGATATGAAAAAAAAAAAAAAAAAATAAAGAGCAAAGATGTAGAGAATTTCCTCCTCTACAAATTAGGTTATTCAATTTTCGTGTCAGATGAATAGTTAAGCCGTTATGTTCATTTACATTTAGAGCTGTCAAAAGACGATCGCTAAGGCCCACTTTTAGTGTTCCTATCGTAATCTAAAGTGGGCCAAAAAGCGCGAAAGCATCACAGAGATGATTAGGGAACTCCAGTGGCAGCGGCGGCCGCGGTGGCCGAGGGGACTGCGGCGCTCCAGTCACGGTCTGCACGGCCACTACGGTCGGGGGTTCGAATCCCCTCTCGGGCATGGATATTTGTGCCGTCTTTAGGATTAGCTAGTTCATAAGTAGCTTGTAAGTTTAGGGACTGATGACCCCGTAGTTAAGTCCCATAGACTCTACAAAACAACGAGAAACGAATCCAGTGGCAGACATTGGAAGAAAGGCATTCTGTATCGCGGTACGCGCTTTTATCAAAGTTCCAAGACCAAACGTTTCATGATGAGTCAAAATATTTCGTCTCCCGACATATATCTCTTGAAGCATCCACAAGGATAAGATCAGAGAGATTAGGGCCTACACGGAGGCATACAGGCAAGCATATTACCCTCGAACCATACGCGACTGGAATAGGAGGAAGTGGCAATGGCACGCAAAGTACCCTCCTGGATACACCGTGAGGTGGCTTGCGGACTATGGATGTGGATATGGTTATGGAGGGGGAAAGAGTTTAGTGGAAAGACAAATTATATAAACAGAGGTGGAAACAAATATCTTTGTGAACCAAATACACGATCACTCAAAAGTCTTTTTGGTAAAATCTCACTCACATGCACTAATATGATGTATATCATCGATATAGGCTTTTGGAACCACCCGTGTACTTTTTCTGACTGCACGATATGATGCTTTACGCATCGCCTCGGTACGACATTGCGTTGTTGATGCCTCATCTGTAGAGCGGAGTACGTGTACAGGTATGGAACCTGCATGTCAGTAGGTGAGTGTTCTAGGTGTAGCAGGCTCTGCAGTGGTGTGGGTCGTGTGCAGTTGTAGTGATATGGGATCCCTGATACGTCTAGATACGACTCTGACAGGTGACACGTACGTACGCAACATGGTTGTCACCTGCAGCCATCGCATGTCCATTGTGCATTCCGTTGGCTGTTGGCTGTACCTGACATGCTCCCACTCCCCACCCCTCGCGCACCGTCCACAGGTTTGCAGAGTTTGGGGTCGGCGACCCTGGGCCAATAGCACCTACGTCAAGTTCATTACTGCATTCCTCCTCCCCCCCCCCCTCCTTCCACACTGCCACTCTTCAACAGGAAACGTGTGAAACTGCAAACAAGTAGTGTTCCGTATTCTGGAGCTGTGTCGTTGCAACACGAGTGTTCGTAAACTGAGTAGAAAATAAAATAGACTCGTTGTTTAAATCGCACTTCCATTTATTAAGTATGGAAGAGAAGCTAGAAATCAAGTGGTTAGGTGCACATCAACTAAAAGATTTCTTGATGTCTCAACTCGACGGAAAGAACAACTTTCTGCATATATGGTTCTGCAAAAAGTCTTGGCTAACTGTGAAGAGAAACTAATTTTTTTTCTTTTTTTTCTACTGTGTGTTGTTTGTTGGTGAAAGATTGTGGACAACATTCAGCTGCAAGGATCTAAAGCATTTAAGTGAACGAATTAAGAAACACAAGGAAAGTGGACTTCATTTAGAAAATGCTTGTAAATACGTAATATTTGGCACAATTAACATTGCTGCTCAGATTGATTCGGCGTTTATAAACATAAACATAAACGTAATTAATTAGTTACGAATAACAGACACACATTAAACAGAAAAGTAGCGTGCTTAATGTTTTGTGGAACTCATGAGTTAGCACTAAGAGCTCACGATGACCATCAAGAGTCAGCAAACCGTGGCAATTTCTTACACTTAGTATCTCTTTCGAGAAATCTTGACAGTGTTAGATCACTTAAGCAGCTCTTGTTATTCCGTGTGTAAATAGACGTCACACATAATACAAAATGAGCTTCTGGTCTGTATGTATCAAGTTTACTTCGAAGCACTGATTAAAGAGATTAACGTTGCCATTTTCGTTTCTGTGCAGGATGACGAAACAACAGATATTACTTGCAGAAGTCAATTTGTCATTATATTGCGATATATTAACGGGAAGTATTTCTTTCCTTAGAAAACGTTAATGATAGGACAGCATATGGACTTAGTGAGGTTTTAAAAAGAAGTCTGGAGCCTTTTAATGTTATACTCAGGCATACGATGGCGCTCCTGTAATGAGTATCAGTCACAGAGATGTGCAGACACTGATGCAGAGCACTTTCCCACATGCCGAGTATATTCACTGCTATGCGCACCAAATGAATTGCTACAGAGGGTGGCCGAGCGCATTTAGGCGCTATGTTGCGATGCGCGAGGCGGTTCCCCGTCGGGGGTTCGAATCCCTCCTCGGGGTGATAAGTAGTTTGTAAGTTCAGGGACTGATGACTCCGCAGTTAGTTTGTAAGTTTAGACACTGATGACTCCGCAGTTAAGTCCCATAAGCTTCACAAACATGTGAACCAAATGAATTTAGTTCTTCAGGATGCTTGCAGTACAAGCATAAAGTCGATAAGGTTGTTCTTCGCAAATATTGCTGCTTTTACAACTTTTTTTTTCTTCATCTCCCAGGCGAAGTGATTTGTTACAGTCTGCAACAAGAGAATTCCTTTACTCTCTTCGACTAGATGGAACATCCAGTCCTGCATTGTAAATACTGTTAAAGACAACAAATTGCACTTATGTAATGTTTTGAAAAGATTTAGATAGAAGCTTCCTGAGATGATGTTACAATAAGAGAAGCATTTGCCTTAAGCAGGTTACTTTCAATCTACACTTTTTGTTCCTCCTAAATTTTTTTCTATGATATCATACAGAGTGCAAATGCCGTTACCATATCCAATGTATTACATCATTTTGGATGTGCTGTATCTGAAATACGAGACAACATTCGACGGTTTCAAGATTCTGATGATGTTTGTATTGCTCCTCTAAGAAAACGTTCCAAATGTAGCAGTGAATTTAATCTGACAGCAGATGTCAAAGAAGTGTGTGACATTATGTCGAACCAACTGAAAGGAAGATTTCAAAACTCTCATGTATTTGGTAGCTTCCAAATCATTGATCTAAGAAAGTTTGCTTCTATTAGAGAACATTTCCCAGCCACTTTACTCAATACTTTTTCATTAAACTATTTGCACACAATAAATTGAAACATGAACTGTCAGTGATTTATCGAAATGATACACTCCTGCCCATTAAAATTGCTACACCACGAAGATGACGTGCTACAGACGAGAAATTTAGCCGACAGGAAGAAGATGCTGTGATATGCAAACGATTAGCTTTTCAGAGCATTCACACACGGTTGGCGCCGGTGCCGACACCTACAACGTACTGCCACGAGGAAAGTTTGCAACAAACAACAGTTGACCAGCGTTGCCTGTTGAAACGTTGTTGTGATGCCTCGTGTAAGGAGGAGAAATGTGTACCATCAAGTTTCCGACTTTGATAAAGGTCGGAATGTACCCTATCGCGATTGCGCTTTATCGTATCGCGACATTGCTGATCGCGTTGGTCACGATCCAATGACTGTTAGCAAAATATGGAATCGGTGGGTTCAGGAGGGCAATACGGAACGCGGTGCTGGATCCCAACGGCCTCGTATCACGAGCAGTCGAGATGACAGGCATCTTATCCACATGGGTGTAACGGATGGTGCAGCGACGTCTCGATCCCAGATTCAACAGATGGGGACGTTTGCAAGACAACAACCATCTGCACGAACAGTTCGACGACTTTTGCAGCAGCATCGCTGCATCACAGACAGGAGCGCCTGCGATGGTGTACGCAACGACGAACCTGGGTACACGAATAGCAAAACGACATTTTTTCGCATGAATCCAGGTTCTGTTTACAGCATCATGATGGTTGCATCTGTGTTTGGCGACATCGCGCCATACTGGTGTATCACCCGGCATGATGGTATGGGGTGCCATTGGTTACATGTCTCGGTCACCTCTTGTTCGCTTCGATGGCACTCTGAACAGGGGCCGTTACGTTTCAGATGTGTTATGACCTGTGGCTTTTCCCTTAATTCGATCCCTGCGAAACCCTGTATTTCATCAGGATAATGCACGACCGCATATTGCGCATCCTGTACGGGCCTTTCTGGACACGGAAAATGTTCGACTGCTGTCCTGGCCAGCACATTCTCCAGATCTCTCACCAACTGAAAACATCTGGTCAATGGTGGCCGACACAATACGTCAGTCACTACTCTTGATGAACTGTGGTAACGTGTTGAAGCTGCATGGGCATCTGTACCTGTACACGCCATCCAAGCTCTGTTTGACTCAATGCCCAGGCGTATCAAGGCCGTTATTACGGCCAGAGGTGGTTGTTCAAATGTTCAAATGTTTGTTAAGCTTAAGGGACTTAACTGCGGGGCCATCAGTCCCTAAACTTACAAACTACTTATGAACTACCTTATACTAAAGACGACACAAAGATCCATGCCCGAGGGGGGATTCGAAATCCTCGACCGTAGCGGCCGTGCAGACTGTGACTGGTGCGCCGCAGACCGCTCGGCCGGTAGAGGTGGTTGTTTTGGGTACTGATTTCTCAGAATGCACCTAAATTGCGTGAAAATGTGATCACAAGTCAGTTCTAGTATAATATATTTGTTCAATGAATACTCGTTTGTTATCTGCATTTTCTCTTGGTGCAGCAATTTTAATAGCCAGTAATGTATTAATTACGGTATGAGCTACCTCTGATCCAAATTTCATTCATATCTGTCCAGCCATTTCAGCGTGAAGGCGTGAGAAACGAATTAAGTAACTGTAAAGCACCATCCGCCATGCACCATATGAAGTTAATTTTAGTATGCCTATAACTTCGCGTGAATTCAATAAATGGGTTGACAAAGTTTTATGGAAATCGGATGCACGGTATGGTCGTGCATGAAATACGAACAAAAGTCAAACAACAATTAACTTTTATATATTAAATTTTAGAAATATGTACTTAGTAGTAGTATTCATCGAATTAAAATTTTATTCTACATTAAATCGGGCGGTTATTCAAATGCACTATCGTAATTAATGATTTTTTTTCTACGACCCTTCCGGAGAATGCGTCGCTTACATGATCTGTTGATGGAATAGACAGTCTAATGTGTACACACATACTTTAGACACAGTGTAAAGAGAAAAACAGACAAGGGTAATGGATAGTAACATAACAGTGAGAAATTTGACATCAGAATTCGTGATGACAAAGTAACCGACGTAAAGGAATTATGCCACTTTAGAAACAAAATAACCGATGAAGACGAAGCAAGGAGAACATGAGCACATGCTAGCAGGCCTTTACGGCCGAGAGATGTCCCTGGTGTCACACACTGGCCCGAGGAAGAAATTTCTGAGCAAGACAGTTTGCAACACAGCATCGTACGGTAGGGAAACATGAATTGTGCTAAAACCGGAAGAGAAGAAAATGGAAACGTTTGTGACGGTTAAAACAAGATGGACTAATAAAATAAAGAATAAAGAGTTTACCCGAAGAATCTGTGAAGAAAGGAGCATATGAAGCACGCCACTAAGAACGTGGCACAGGATGGCGGGATACGTGTTAAGATATTAAGGAGAATCACATTGGTTCTAGAGGCAACTGTAAGGGGGAAAAACAGTGAGGCAACAAAGAGATTGGAATACATCCAGCTCATAACTGGAGACGTAGGGTGCAAGAGCTACTCTGACATGAAGAGTTTGGCGCATGGGAGGAATGTTTGGCAGGCTGCACAGAACTGGTGGTGTATTAAATGGGAATGCAAACTGGCTGGCACTTTTCCAGTCCTGTCCTAATGACTAAGGCGTGGTGCACAGTTATATTCTCACATTTATATTCTCATACAAGAGAAAGACATACTTTTACATCATAAGTGCTTGATACGCAGTTGTCAGACGGATGAACAGGTGGTCAGTGTAACAGTATTTTTAGGTTCTCTGAAAAACTGTCGTTGGAGATGTGCCGGGATTTGCTAGGGGAGCGGTCTTTATTTCATGGGTTGCCAGTGAAAGATTTCAGCATCTTTGTAACGCACTCGCTGTACTATAACGACCAGTCCATTATCAATACTCTTACTGGGTAATAATGGGGCATGCTTTAAGGAGAGAGGACATGCAAGCCACAAAAATTCGAGACGAGCCCGCGTGTTTTGCAAGCCGGAGGAAATGTAGACTACTCATTTGCCTGTCAGAGAAACACAGCACGGAACTGAAGGCCCTTTTAAACCATCGACTTGGTGATGAAAATCGGCTACTCGAAATGCGTGCGACTTTCGTGCCTGCGTGTAAATCAGCGCACTTCATCGCGAGTGCGTCTACAACGTCGGTGGTCTATATAAATGGTGCCCAGTTTGGCGTTCTAAATTTCCGTGTGTGCTACAGAAGGCTCATGCGGATAAGCAAGCAACTCTACCGGAGTCAGCAACATCGGGAGTTAACCTCACAAGCGGCTTCTAATGAAATTGCGTGCTTATGGAATATCGCCCCAATTGTGCGATTGGATTCACGAGTTCCTATCAGAAAGGACACAGTTCGTAGTAATTGACCGTAAGTCATAGAGTAAAACAGAAGTGATATCTGGCGTTCCCCAGGGAAGCTTTATAGGTCCCCTACTCTTCCTTGTGTTTATAAACGATTTAGGAGGCAATCTGCATAGCTCCCATAGACTGTTCAAGGATGATGCTGTCGTTTATCGATTAGTTAAGTCAACAGAGGATCAAAAGCAACTGCAAAGCGATTTAGACAAAATTTCTACATGGTGCGAAAATTGGCAATTAACACTAAATAATTAAATGTGTGAAGTAATTGTGGTGTCGCACAAGTACAAAGTGCGCGCCACCTACTTTCGCTGCGCGCCGCCATGCACGCACGGCGCGGCGTTCTCACGACGACAGCCACGAGCGCCCTCTGCTGTTTGTGACTCTCTCCATAGAAAATAAGACTGTGCAATTTCAGCTTGATACTGGTTCCGCTGTTACATTAATTAATAAAGATACTTATGAACTTCTGGGTTCGCCAAAATTGTCGCCGTCACAGCAAGTGTTAACAGCTTATACAGGTGAAAATATTCCCGTGCTAGGAACATGTAGCCTGCCCGCCTCTTTTCAAGGTGTAACAAAAACAGTTGCTTTTGTAGTTCTTCAGGCCAAATCGACACAGAACATTTTTGGACTAGATGCTTTTGACTTGTTTGGTTTATCAATTCAAAGAGATGTGCTTCAAATTTCGTCAATAGTGCCTCAGGATAAAATCAATGCATTGTGTGACAAATATCTGCAGTTCCAAAATTTCGTAAAGCTAGACCAGTGCCTATCGCATTGCGTGATACAGTTGCCGAAGAACTTAAACGTTGGCAAGATAGTGGGGTGGTTTCTCCTGTTTCTGCGAGTCAGTGGGCCTCGCCTATAGTAATTATACCCAAGCCGTCAGGAAAACTTCGTCTCTGTGCGGACTTCAAATCAACTGTCAACAGTCAAACAATTGTAGACACTTACCCTCTGCCCAGACCTGAGGAACTTATGGACAAATTAGGACAGTCTCGTTTCTTTTCTAAGATTGACTTAGCAGAGGCATACTTACAGATCCCACTTGATGACGAGTCAAAAAAGTTTTTCGTCATTAATACTCACATGGGCCTTTTTCAATTTCAACGCCTACCCTTTGGCAGTTCTTCCGCTCCCGCTATTTTTCAGCGTTTTTTGGAACAGCTGACAGTTTTGGTACCTGGTTGCTCGAACTATTTAGATGATATTGTGGTATCCGGACGTACAGTTGAAGAACATTTAGCAAACCTGGAGTGCCTTTTCAAAGTATTGACTGCAGCAGGTCTACGTTGCAATAAAGCAAAGTGTTCGTTTTTCCAAACTGAAATAGAGTACCTAGGCCACGTGATTAATGCCCAAGGAATTCATCCCTTACAGTCACATCTTCGAGCAATCAAAGACTTGCCTCCTCCTAAGAATGTGCATGAATTGCAAGCAGTGATGGGAAAGCTTAACTATTATTTCAGATTTATTCCCAATGCCTCTCAGATTGCAGCTCCAATGCATCACTTACGTAGGAAGAATGTTCCTTTTGTATGGTCCAAAGATTGCCAAGTTGCCTTTGACAAATTAAAGTCTGCACTACTCAGTGATGCATGTTTGATTCCCTTTGACCAACAGAAGCCTGTAGTGCTAGCAGTTGACGCCTCGTCGTACGGTCTGGGTGCAGTTCTGTCACATCGTATTGGATGTCATGATCGTCCTATTGCCTTTGCATCCAAGCTACTGACGCCAACGCAACAGAATTACAGTCAGATAGAAAAGGAGGCCTTAGCAATCATTTACGGCGTCACAAAGTTTCATCATTATCTGTATGGCAGAAAATTCTATTTGTTGACAGACCACAAGCCTCTCACGTCGTTGTTCTCACCCACAAAGCCAATTCCGCCACGAACGGCACAAAAGCTTCAGAGATGGTCCTTGATATTGTCTAATTATCAGTATGAGATGTTGTACCGACCTACCACTAAACATGCTAACGCGGACACACTTACCCGACTTCCGGTTGGCCAGGATGTATCATTTGATTCTTCAGAAATGGCATGTTGTCAGATAGACTCCAGAGATGCTTCCGCTGTCGCAGACTTTCCTTTGAACTCTCGTCGGATTGCACACGAAACAGCTGCGGATGCAGACGTAAGTGTGGTAGCACGTTTTGTTCGCTCAGGGTGGCCTGCCAGAGCCAAAGACATTGATCGGCCTCTGGTTCGACGTTATTTTGCACAACGTTATGCATTATCTTTAAGTCAGGGTGTACTGTTGTTGCATACCGACAACGACCAAGCAAGAGTGATTGTTCCTCGTTACCTGCAACGAGAAGTGTTACGCCTCCTGCATCAAGGACATTGGGGCATTGTTAGGACAAAGCAATTGGCCAGACGTCATTGTACCTGGGTTGGTATGGACGCTCAGATAGAGAGCATGACATCACAGTGTACAGTTTGTGCGGAGCATCAGGCAGCTCCTCCACAGCGTTTCTCAGACTGGCCACGCCCCAAGGGACCATGGCAACGTTTACATATTGACTTTGCCGGACCTTTTTGGAATACGCGCTGGTTAATTGTTGTAGACGCTTTCAGCAAGTTTCCTTTTGTGATTGCCATGAACTCAACGACAGCTTCTAGTACAATCAGTGCCTTAACGTCAGTGTTTTGCATCGAAGGTTTGCCTGAAACTATCGTCAGTGACAGTGGACCTCAGTTTGTTAGTGCGGAATTTCAACAGTTTTGTCGTGTGAATGGCATTCAGCATATCACCACCGCACCTTTTCACCCTCAGTCCAATGATGAAGCAGAACGTTTCGTTCGAACATTCAAGTCTCACATGGAGAAGATGAAAGGTCAGCACTCCAGGCAGCAAGCTCTTCAAATTTTCCTGTCTACGTATCGATGCATGCCACGTGACGGCCCGTCTCCTGCCGAGCTGCTACACGGCCGCCGTCACCGCACTCTCCTTCACCTGCTGCAGCCTCCCACGCACCGAGTCGGTTCGTATGGCGCTACGCGTTTTGAGGTTTCTACGCCGGTGCTGTACAGGGTGTTTGCTGGAAACAAGAAGACATGGTTGCCGGGCACCATTCAGCGCGTGCTCGGTAGCATTATGTATGTTGTACGTTCTTCCACAGGGTCGGAGCTGCGGCGCCACGCAAACCAATTGCGCCTGCACAGGCCACGCGATCCTGTCTCCGGTTTCTTGATTCCAGACCCAGGTCACCGCCAGGGAGCACAACCACATCGTTCGTCCCCGGACTGCGAGATCGTCCCGATGGAGATCGACGCGACGCCGCCGCTGTCGTCGCCGCAGATGATAGCGTCACCAAGAGGGACTCCGGGACCGTGCGTGCCGTCCCAGCTTGGGCCACGCACCTCAGAAGAAGATGACCTGCTCCCTCTGGGCGGGGGCGGGCGCCCTTCCCCAGGTTTCGGCGGGTTCCCTGGAGGATCTCAAGGCGGATGCCGGGGCGCGGACGGCGTCTCGATCCCGGCCTCAGCTACGACGCCCGTCCCACCAGTAACGCCCCCGCCCAGGCCCTCCTCCCAGTGCCGTCGCCGTGGCCCTCAGCCCTACGCCACGACGGCGCGGCGGTTTGGGGGGGAGGGGTGTGGTGTCGCACAAGAACAAAGTGCGCGCCACCTACTTTCGCCGCGCGCCGCCATGCACGCACGGCGCGGCGTTCTCACGACGACAGCCACGAGCGCCCTCTGCTGCAACCCCGCTCGTGGCCATCACGGAAAGACACCGGGCACTTCGGACTGAGATAGCAACGAGTTAGGACCTTCGTAATCAGATAGGCACCAGTGAAGACTTTGCTGTTGTACAGGCACTAGGCAGGCCTCTAATAACTATGTATCAACATTCTGCAGTACTATGTAAAAGTTAAGTATTGTTTCATTCTGTGCAATATATATCTCTTTCTAATTTACTCGAGTGTTTATAGTTTCTGGCTGCTCCCCTCCGTACCTGCACCAGCGTGCTGTCTTTGTTCCTGTGTCGGTCTCGTTCCACTCGGCCACCGACACCTACGACGAGGCTGGGACACAAAAGCGACGACGAAGTTGGGACACAAAAGTAATACACATGACCACTAAAAGAAATCCGCTGAATTTCAATTACACGATAAATCAGTCAAACCTTAAGGTCGTAAATTCTACCAAATACCTAGGAGTTACAATTACGAACACCTTAGACTGGAGAGAACACATAGAAAATATTGTGGGGAAGGCGAACCAAAGATTACGTTTCATTGGCAGAACGCTTCGAAGATGCACCAGCTCCACCAAAGAGACTGCCTGCATCACACTTGTGCGTCCTCTCCTGCAGTACTGTTGCCCCTTGTGGGACCCTCACCAGGTGGGACCGACCGAAAACATTGAGAAGGTTCAGAGAAGGGCAGCTAGTTTTGTTTTATAACGTTACGGGGGGAAAGCGTCACGGAAATGTTGCACGAATTGGGGTGGAAATCATTAAAAGAAAGACGTTATTCATTGCGGCGTGATCTGTTTGCGAATTTTCAATCACCGACTTTTACTTCTGAATGTGAAAATATTTTGCTAGCACCCACCTACATAGGTGGACATGACTATCCCAATAAAAGAAGAGAAATAAGATCGAAAACGGAACGATTTAAGTGTTCTTTCTTCCCGCGCGCTATTAGAGAGTGGAACGGTAGAGAAAAGTTATGAAAGTGGTTAATGAACCCTCTGCCAGGCACTTAAATGTGATTTGCAGAGTATCTATGTAGATGTAGATGTAATCTCTTGTAGTGGAGCTTTATTCATATTACAGAAATGTTTTCGTATCTTCTTCAACTTTATGCTGTTGTTTGCATTGTGATCCCATCACACCAGAAGGATTGCACAAGAGGCTAGTATTTTTTTTTTCTACTAGCAGAAAAAAATATCTACAAGCAGAAAGAAATATACGTACTTCTATATAAAAGTTTTTGATAAGAATTTTGAAATAAATAAATAAATAAATAAATAAATATTTTCGACATATGACCATTACCAACCAAATGAAACCTTAAGTAAAAAGTCGTTTTTAATGAATTTTCAATATTGTTTAATGTGTTTACAAGTATAAATTTTCTCCAGGAAAAGAAGTAAAAGTTTTCCTATTTTTCAGTTCTCAAAAGTGTATAGAGCATTTACCATGTGGCCTTTGATGAGAACATCCACTATTTGTGTACCTTTCGCCAATAATAAACTCTATTAGCACTTCTTGCTCCTACGTAAAGCAGCCCTCATAACCTCACCCTATTGTCGAGGAGCGAAAGCGCACAGCAGACAGGTGTATCGTTTTTGTGCTGACGTGTAAACGAAAACGACCACTCGAGACACGAGGGACAGTATGGAAATCACAGACGCTGTAGTAGAGCCAGTCGTCTCGAGTACTCAGCTGACAGAAGAAATTAGATCCTGTAAAGGGGCTTTACATTGTGCACGAGTATACTGCGCAGTTCAAAATGTTCAAATGTTTTTATAGCTTATGGGACTTAACTACGGGGCCATCAGTCCCTAAACTTACAAACTACTTATGAACTACTTACGATCTAGGACGGCACAAATATCCATGCCCGAGGGGGGATTCGAACCCCCGACCGTAGTGGCCGTGCAGACCGTGACTGGAGCGCCTCAGTCCCCTCGGCCACCGCGGCCGGCTGCGCAGTTCCTCCAGGTGGAATAACTCAGTGACATACACCTTGTAAGATACCTGCCATGGAAAGGTATATATTTCATATTCAAATGTACCGCGAATTTGAGACCAGTTTCAAGCTAGTCAGGCATGGGTCAGTTATCTTTGGTTGCAGGCTTATTTTTCGATGGCAGTACTATCGATATTGGAGACGGTGATGGTATTGTTGCCGGAAAGTAATGTTGTGATTATTGAGAGTGCAGACTTTGCTAGGCGCGCGGATGAGATTGCAGAAACGCGGGGACCGTGGTTGTGTGCAGTTGGCGTTCTGGCGGAATAGCCGAGGAGATGAGATTTTGAGACTTGAATGTTGAGCCAAGCTGTTTGTTTAAGATATGGAGACGAAAAGGAATAGGTAACGTTGGAGAAACGATCTTTTGAAGTTTTTATAAGGTAAAGTTTTCCATGAAATACTTGGCATGTTTCTATGGCACAACTTCGCATTGTTAGGCTGTACTGATGGTAACAGTGACGGTCGGGAAAGCTCTTGCTGTTAGCTTGTGGTCTCACTATTGACGCTAGGGACCCCATTCTGTGTTAGGAGAAGTATTTATTGTAACAGTTTAGTTTTGAGATTGCGTTTTCTACGAAATAGGAATTTCATGGGTAGTGTTCGTGAAATATGGTATTGTTGTAACGTTGTTTGTGTAAATCGAGCTAAATTTATTAACAGTAGAGAAATGTTTATCTTTGTTTAAAAATAATTTTGTAGGCATATTAAATAGCTGAGTTATATTTTTCTCTGAAAGATTTTAAAAACCAAAACATTACATTGATAGTAATTTTCATGAAGTTACATCAGTTTTAAAATAAACCAGATATTTCATTTTTAATAATTAGTTCGAGTTCCTTAAACAGATTACCAGTTTATCCCTCCTCACATTTAGATGTTTTCTGTAGTTAGTTTTCCAGTAGTTAGTACAGCAGGAAGCAATTTGGTGTTACGCAAATTTATGCAATAAGTCAAGGTGAGAAAGAATCAGTTTTTGTCAAGCTTACAGTTTAGTATGATTTACAGATTTCAGGGTAAGACAATTCATACAGTGTTCAGGTTAACAAGTGTGCACTGAGTCAGATTGCACTGATAAATATTGTGTTCGTTACATTCCGTTAAAGATTGTTATTTCAGTCAGAAACAAGTTTGTAGGGCCAGAATTATTAACACAGTGATTTTTATTATCAGCAATTTTCAGGCAGTCAACTTTGTTATGACATTTTCATACAGAAACAATTAGCAGTTTGTGTCTCATTATGATAAACATTACGCAGTCAGATAGGTTTTGCAATACCTTTAAATTCACATAGAATACAGTTAAAAATACGCCGTCAGATTAACATAACGTTGTACAAAGGCATTCAGCTAGAACAAGTTCAAACACACAGCAGTCGGAAATTTTGTAAGAGAGAAGGAGAAGCGAGAATTTTCAACCTGAGCACAAACTTAAACCAGCGTTGATTGGCACCCGTTGCGAACTCCTGTATGATACAGCAGAAAAATTAAAACTGCATGTCACAGTACTCTGATTAAACAGGTATCCATGGCCATAGCCAATCTTGGAGCGCAGCTGGAACACTGGAGGTTCCACTCCCCGCCCTACCATCTACAGTTATGTTTCCTGTGTTTCCCTACACAGTACAGTCCAGTCAAATGGTAGTTTGAAGTCGAAAAATTTGGTGTAATTGTTTTTAGTGGTTTATTTTATGTTTTTTTGGGTTCTGAACACGAATCTGAAGTTTTCCAAAAAATTCCCTCGGCAAATATGAGAAATCAACAAAAAATCACTAAAAATCACCTTTTTTGCGGTTATCAAGTTATAACTCATAAAACAAGCTATTTACACGAAAAGTGGCCGAGTAGTAAAATAAAGAGGAGAAAATTACCTACAATTTATGTCTGTAACATTTTTCTGTGAGTCGTATGGTTTCCACAAAAAAACAGTGGTAAAATATCAGGAAAATCGGTCATTTTTTGAAAAAACAGCAAAAAAGAACATTAATATAATTTTTTATTTCATGAAATTAAACATTATTGTAAATCCTTATAAAAGAGACCACCTATTCTAATGGTGACATTATCGAATTTGGGATCTCCTTGTTGGCAAGCTACAATAAATCTTGCCTTTAGGTATAGAGGCTGGTCGAAGGTCTTCACATCAGCTTGTTGATTAATTGATTTGCTCTGTTCTATGGATGCGACTAAAGCTGTATATATTGTATTGTGATCAGATGGTAGAGCGTTTATAAATGGTACACAAGCAACACAGGTTGTATGAAAGGGAAGACTACTTGTGACTTGCTCCAAGAAGCCACTCCAACCTGGAATTCCGGGCACATCTTTCCACTTGCCATAAAGCCAAAGTAGATCTGATAAAGATGGTAATATTGAATCAGGTGATACAAATAGCTGTTTGAGATCCTCAATGTTGATATTCTTTAACCCAAGGTAACGTGTCTTCTCAAAATATTTTAAGGAAACAGCTCCATCTCACCAATTAGTGGAGCTGGTATTGGTTTCTTTACTCGGACAATTCTTTCATCCAGAGCAATGGCATTTCTAGGAGTAATCAAATGTATTTCTCCCATTGCATGGAAGGTATTATATCCATCCAATGTACGTGTGTTAAAATCAGCGTTGTCATCAACAAATTGATGGAAAACTGTCGGATCTATTTGTAGTGGTGGCCTCATGATTGCTGAAACTTCAAGACGAACAGCTTCGGAATAAGAGGCGCAAAATCCCCAGGATGAACATCATCAATCAGTTTTCGTGATCCATACTTCTTATAAAAGAAAGCTGATAGCCCAATTTGTAACGTGTAAAGGAAAGTAGTTGGCCTGACAGCACTAATAACACTGTGTGAAATGGCAACTTTTTTTCCACTTGTCAGTGCTTGTTCGCTTCTTCTTTGAGAACCTCCGGGAAAAGGCTTTCATTTTTGTACATGAGTCTGGAGGAGGATAGTCGTGTATAGCATACGGTATTGATCGTATCTCTTCGAGAATTACATCAGCTGCTGTCTCAACTAATCGAAGACGTTCTTCCCGTTCTGACGAACGTCTTTCCATGTTCCGCGCTTCAGTCAAAATCTTATGGCCTGTATCTTTGAAACATACGACTGTATTCTGTTTGATCTTTGATACGATAATATCTTCCACATATCTATCCAATAAATGTTGTATTACAGTTCTTCTTTCAGGAATAAAGTTGCCCTCTATCTGAGTTATTAGCTGATCTAATGAAAAATGACATTCCTCGTCATTCCTTTCCATAAAATTGAAAATGTAATTCATAGCCCTCTGAATCTCTTCAGCATAAGAGCCAACAGTTTTCTTTTTATCAATGTTGGACTTACTAATGTAAAGATTTTTTTTTAACATTTATCATGGTACTTACAGTCAGCAGCCACCATGTTATGTTATCGGCTGGATCCTGTTAATAACTGCTGCACCGAAATAATCTTCACGTAATTGAGCGTGTTTCACAACTGTGTCTTTGATCTCAATTTTCGTCACCAGATGCACCAAATTACGTTTATGAGGAGGCAGTCTTTGTTGTGACCTTGCGTAATCTTCAGGAATACATATTCCACACACAAAAAAATGTGTTTTCCAATGGAACTAGTCAGAGGATGATCTTAATTTTCCTGAAGATGTGCTTGGTTCAGCAGCTTTCTTGAAGTAGGCAGCTATCAGTCTTTCATTTATGTAACTTTTCTGGCATGAAACATGTACGCTGACAGATGTTTTACCCGCTAAAACAGCCACCTTCCTATCATTCCTTTTATTTACTAGCATCACGTAAAGTTTCTATTCCTTTTTCCTTGACCACTATCACTGCACCCTCACCTAAAACTTTTTTACAAATATAACACTTCTCACTCGACATTGCGCCCGAGTTGTTGCGCTATATCTCAACGAAAACATTAAAAAAATAGCGTCACGTCTTTGAGAGAAAGGGAAATAACATGATCACGGCAGCGAACGTACACAAACTGGAGAATTGATGACAGTTCGGTGCTTCGGCAGGAAGACCCCCGCCGTTCGCCTGTCATAGTCCTGTGAAGTTGGCAGCCCTTTTTGGGAAAATGTACATTTTTTTCGGAGTTCTAGACAGATATACAATAGTTCTGGAGTTCTCTGTACAAAATTTAAATAGTACTGCATAATTTCGCCGAAAAAATAGGAAAAATTACCACAAAATTTAGTTTTTTCAAAATAATTTTCTGCCTAATTGTTCAAACATAGTTCTGATCACAGTTCTAAATAGCTCTCAAAGAGTTCTACAGGAAATCCCAATGACATTTTTCTGTGCAGATTATACTTCATGAGATAATTGCAATAATGGGGAATCCATTTACACGCTACTGTGAAGTTGGCACCCCTTTTCTCAAAAATGTGCATTTTTTTCAGAGTTCTAGGCAGATATGCAATAGTTCTGGAGTTCTCTGTACAAAATTTAAATAGTTCTGCACTAATTCGAGAAAAAATTACAAAAAATTGTAACAAATTTTAGTTTTTTCCAAATACTTTTTGCCTAATTGTTCAAACATAGTTCTGATAACAGTTCTAAATAGCTCTCAAAGAGTTCTGCAGAAAATCCTAATGATATTTTTTTACCCAGATAATAGTTCACGAGCTAATTGCGTAAATAGGGAGAAAAACTACACAAAATTGCGCCCGAGTCGTGTGAAGTTGACACCCCTTTTTTCAAAAATGTAATTTTTTTTTTGAGTTCTATATTGATATGCAATAGTTCTAGAGTTATCTGTACAAAATTTAAATAGTTCTCCAGAATTTCGTGAAATATCGCAATTCTGAATAATGGGAGAGCTGTGAAGTTGGCACCCCTTTTTTTCAAAAATGTAATTTTTTTTTCAGAGTTCTAGACAGATATGCAATAGTTCTTGAGTTCTCTGTACAAAATTTGAATAGTTCTGCAGAATTTCGCCGAAAAAATAGTAAAAATTACCACAAACTTGAGTTTTTTGAGTTTTTTAAAATAATTATTTGCCTATTAGCACAAATATAGTTCTGATCACAGTTCTAAATAACTGTCAAAGAGTTCTACAGGAAATCCTAATGATATTTTTCTGTGCAGATTATACTTTATCAGATAAATGCATTAATGTGGAATCCATTGTCACGTTACTGTAAATTGGCACCATTTTTTTTTTTTTTTTTTTTTTTTTTTGAGAAATACACATTTTTTTGGGGTTCTGTGTACATATACAATAGTTCTAGAGTTCATGTGCATATTTCTATGTAATTGCCCGAAAAAAAAATTTGGAATATCTGATAAGCTGTCTTATTTGTGCCCGTTATTCGAGAAATATACATTTTTCTTAGGTCTTGACAGATATTCTATCCGCTGCACATTCAATTTGTTGTTTTTACGTATGAGTGATTACTGCTTATCGTAAACAAGAACTATTGCACATGTCCCTAGAACTCTGGAAAAAAAAGTCTAATTTTTTAGAAAAAAACGGGTGCAAATTCCACAGTAGCATGTAAATGAATACTCCATTATTGTAATTATCTCATAAAGTATAATCTTCACAGAAAAATGCTGTTAGGATTTCCTGTAGAACTCTTTGACAGCTATTTAAAACTGTGTTCAGAACTATGTTTGGGCTAATAGGCAAATAATTATTTTAAAAAAACTAAAAAAAACTCAAGTTTGTGGTAATTTTTACTATTTTTTCGGCGAAATTCTGCAGAACTATTCAAATTTTGTACAGAGAACTCCAGAACTATTGCATATCTGTCTAGAACTCTGAAAAAAATTTACATTTTTGAAAAAAGGGGTGCCAACTTCACAGCTCTCCCACTATTCAGAATTGCGATATTTCACGAAATTCTGCAGAACTATTTAAATTTTGTACAGAGAACTCTAGAACTATTGCATATCAGTCTAGAACTCTGAAAAAAATTTACATTTTTGAAAAAAGGGGTGCCAACTTCACACGACCCAGGCGCAATTTTGTGTAGTTTTTCTCCCTATTTACGCAGTTAGCTCGTGAACTATTATCTGGGTAAAAAAATATCATTAGGATTTTCTGCAGAACTCTTTGAGAGCTATTTAGAACTGTTATCAGAACTATGTTTGAACAATTAGGCAAAAAATTATTTGGAAAAAAACTAAAATTTGTTACAATTTTTTGTAATTTTTTCTCGAATTAGTGCAGAACTATTTAAATTTTGTACAGAGAACTCCAGAACTATTGCATATCTGCCTAGTACTCTGAAAAAATGCACATTTTTGAGAAAAGGGGTGCCAACTTCACAGTAGCGTGTAAATGGATTCCCCATTATTGCAATTTTCTCATGAAGTATAATCTGCACAGAAAAATGTCACTAGGATTTCCTGTAGAACTCTTTGAGAGCTATTTAGAACTGTGATCAGAACTATGTTTGTACAATTAGGCAAAAAATTATTTTGAAAAAACTAAATTTTGTGGTAATTTTTCGTATTTTTTCGGCGAAATTTTGCAGAACAATTTAAATTTTGTACAGAGAACTCCAGAACTATTGCATATCTATCTAGAACTCTGAAAAAAATGTACATTTTCCAAAAAGGGGTGCCAACTTCACAGGACTGCCTGTCATAAGGTGGGACGGAGGGGCGGGCCGCAGCCACAGGTAGACGGACTGCGTGGGCGCGCAGCTGAGTGCACGCTCACAAAGGACAAAAAGAAGAGCTGCTTCCACGGTTCGCAAGGTAAACACGTTGAAAGGCAAGGAACTGCTGATGAAATAATCCACCCGAAAAAACATACTAATTTTCTATTTTCCAAAATTTACTGATTTCACCGCTTTTTCAACGCTGTTTTACGTGGAAAACATACGACGTACAAAAAAATGTTACCGACATAAGTTGTGAGTAATTTTCTCCTCTTCATTTTATTACTGGGCCACTTTTTGTGTAAATATCTTGCTTTTCAAGTTACAAGCTGAAAACCACTGACAATTACGATTTTTAGTTGTTTTTTGATGATTTCCCATATTTGCCGATGGAAATTTTGTTGGAAAACTTCAGATTGGTATTTAGCACACCAAAAAACATAAAATAAGCCACTAAAAACAATTACACCAAATTTTTCGACTTTGAGCCCTTTTTGTGCACGATTTGACTGGACTAGTAGGGTAAATGCCGGGATGTATTCTAGGGAAAGGAAAATGTCACCCGCTGTTCCTCAACCGGGGCCTACGCTCCTTGTCCAATGACCTCGCAGTCGACGACTAACGCACCATTTCTTCCTCGAGTCATCGCCTCGCTCGCAAGAGGGTAGGGGAGACCAGGGGAATGGCGCCACATTAAGGGAAACCATTTTTTTTTTTACCTTATTAAAGGTGTATCTTTTTCATAAAGAATAATACTACAGCTTCGTCAGCTAATACTACTTTATTACATTTTTTTCAGACATGTGTTTTGTTAAGTTTTATTTTTAAAAAATATATTGTAAAAGTATACGCAGTGGCGCCATTACCCTAGGATCCGGGGTAATGACGCCATACATTTGAAAATCAAGGATAAACCTACACGATAAGTGAGTAGTAGTAAATAAGTGTTACAACCGACGTAATTTATGCTTATCACTCTTCTGTGTTAGACATTTAGAAGGCTTCAAGAACTTGCCGATGTAAAATTGGAATAAAAATACATTTTATAATTTTGGCTTCATTAAGACAACGCCGAAGTCAGAAATACCGGTACAGTTTTTGGCACTTCAAACCTACTACATTCTCTACATTCTCCAAGTGCCCACTTCACAAAATGTATGCATCTGTATTACACTTCATTTTGCCTAAATTCTTCACCATGACCTCATTGCCCCAGTTGAAAAATATGGCTACGAACGTCAATTTAAAGCCAAAGATTTTGCGAAACAATTAGGTTACAGACACGAAATCGAAGTTAAATATCTGCAGATTACGTCAATACGAGTATTAAAAATCACTGACAGCCTATATAGATAGTTATTTCAATAAAATACAGGATCGAAAATTAGATCCAAAACATCGAAACTAACAATTTCTTTCACAAAAATAATACCTGTCAACAATTACGCACGGCGACCACAGGAATTAGTTCCGCGGTAGGAACCGAGATAGAACACTGGCAAGTGTACTCGTACTGCAAACCGTCCGTCTTAAAACTGGCGTGGCGCGACTACCCAGGGTGGCGCCGTTACCCTGGTCTCCCCTACACCTCATTCCTCACATTCCTTCTAGTGTCTCTAGTTATTTTATTCTATGTATCTCTGCTCTTTCATTAACAGACTACAGCAGTCTGGTCTGTCTTGTTTGTAAAGCCCTGTATGTGACATGTTGTTTTATGTTGTACTACATTGCCCGGGTATTTATTTCTTCCAAATTTCTGATAGTCCCCCTCCTCTTCCCTCCCCCTCCCCTTACTCTCTATCCATCGCCTCTTCCCCTCTTCTCTTCTCCTCCATGTTTATCCTTATGTCTCATCCGCCCCTCGTTCTTGTATAAACGATGGTACGTGTAATTCATAGCACCATGTCCTCTGTACACCTGCTCTTCTCGCCTCCCATCACTTCTCGTTCTGTTCATTTCCTCCTCTCAGGTGTCCATCTCCTATCCCCTTTATCAGTTTTCTTCTCTCCCCTCTGTGTGTCCACTCCGTTCATTTCGCCTTCGCCCCTCTACATCTACATCCATAATCCGCAAGCCACCTCGCAGTGTGTAGCAGAAGGTATTTATTATTTGTTCCATCGTCACTTTCCCTCGTATTGCAGTCGCGTATGGTTTGTGGGGAAAGAAATCGCACTGACGTGATTTACGGCCCACTTCAGATTTGTAGTTTTATAAGTTTTTGCAAACATTTTGAACCAAAATAATAAAAAAATAAATTAATAAGAGTGTCTGAAACCCTTTTAGCGAAAAAAATAGGTAGTGGCGGGTTCCGAACCACTGCCCTTTAGCGTCACAGTCCACCGCATTACCTACTACGATATGGCTAACAGTTGTGAGTTGCATTCATTAATCTCGTACTATTGATGACCACTGTTAATTGATGCTAATATGGCATTTGTAGACAGTAGATTATCATTTATCGTACAAAGAACGAAGTGTTTTTGTTAATTCTTCAGTGCACCATTGTTTTGAAATGACAACGTGTAAGTTACAATAAGAAAATCATCAAATACGCAACGCAAGATGGCGTATGCCAGTTCTGGGCGAGGAATGTCACGTGACATTTGCGATCGGCTGGTTTCCGTTAATTCAGTGGAGGGTGTCAAAACTCCGTTATTTTTGCAAATATCTCTCAAACGATACGATATATGAAAAAGGAACAAAGTTGTAGAGAATTTTCTCTTCTACAAATTCGTTTATTCAATTTTCGCGTCAGATGAACGGTTTATTTGCAGTTACAATTACATTACAAACGGCTTTTTTTTGTTCTTTTTTTTGTTATATATATATTACTAACGTATTTTTTGTCCGAAAATTTGAAAAAGGGAGGTTCTGGTCTCTGGTGGCGTAAACTTATGCCTGTAAAATTTGGTGCTAATCGGTTGAACGGTTCGTCTTAAAAACAGGGAACACGTTACGGACAGACAGACATACATCCCAAAATCGCCGTTATTTTTGCAAATATCTCTGAAACGATACGAGATATGAAAAAAATATAAGAGAGCAAAGTTGTAGAGCATTTTCTCCTCTACAGATTCGGTTATTCAATTTTCGTGTCAGATGAATGGTTAAGCCGTTATTTTCATTTAAATTTCGAGCTGCCAAAAGACGATCGCAAAGGCTCACTTTTAGTGTTACTACCGTAACCTCAAGTGGGCCAAAAAATTGCTGGTATGCTTCCATGTGGGCTTTAAACTCTCTCTTTTTATCGGTGTGGTCTTTTCGCTATATATACGTAGGATGAAGCCATATTTTGGCTCACTCTTCAAGAAATATATGCTTTCGGAAATACGACAGAAGACTGTACCGCGATACAGAAGGCCTCTCCTGCAACCCTGCCTCATCTCGGCCCATCTCCTCCGCTCTCCTGCTCCCCTCCTCTCCCCCCTATCTTGACAGTTACACATATCTGACAACTCTGTAGGTTATCCGTCAAATGATGTCGAAGTCTATTGCCGGGATGTAGAAACATTCTCCGTCAAAACATACATACATGTGCAAATTGTAACGGTGACCGTCAAACGATATAAAAGTCTAATGTAGGTACTCTCTGCCATCCACCGCACAATGCCTGCGTCTTAATTTTGAGTATAAACTGTTTCCATTCCAAATTTCATCCATATTCCTTAAAGCCACTTCACTGTAAAACAGAAACGTATAAACAAACACACACACTTACCAACCCCCCCCCCCCCCCCACACACACATATTTCCAAACTTTCGCAATTGTAATACACACCAAGGTGATAAAAGTCATTGAATAACTATACTTGTGTTTTATAGATCTGAAAAAGGCTTTTGATAATGTGGATTTGGATAAGCTTGCATTAGATAATGCGGGAGAAGAGAGTCGATTGGGAGAACAGAAGAAAACTCATTATATTTAAATCAAAAAGCGTCAGTGAAAGATAGAGGACAAAGTACCAACGGGATAGAACTAGGAAAAGGAGTAAGTACGATGCTGTTTGTCTAGTATCCTCTTGCTGAAGGAATTAGATAACGATGGGTTCTGTTACTTAGACAGTAAAATAATACATGATGGTCGCAGTACATCTAATATATAAAGCAGAGTGTCCTTGTGTGTACTTGTTGCATACAAATCTACAGTTTTGATCCAATCTTTCTCAAATTTTATAAAAGTAAGCTTCAGTCCATGAGAACGGTCGCCGTAAGTTTAAGAATCACGTACGATACATAATACAATATGACGTCATAAACAATGAGATGCGCGAAAAACTACTGCATTTTGCGACAATGCTGCTCATTTCCTCCTAAACCATTGGACCGATTTCAACTACGTTTGATACACACGTTCCTTACCGTGAGGTAACAATTGCTGCATAGTTAAGAATCACATACGACACATGGTTTAGATGATATGACATCATAAACAATAGGAATCGCAAAAAACTGCAACATAACGCGGCGAGACTTTATAAATTCGCTATATGATAACGTAAGTACTTAGCGACTTGCAACAAACTTTAAACATAATTTCAAACCTTTATTAAACTTTTTCTCGCTGACAACCATAGCAAAATGACGAAAGGAACAACGTTTCTCGCTTACTACTTTTACGCTCTTTATGGAGTAAAACTACGGCACAACAACTGCACCAATTGTGGTGTTTTCTTTCGTTTTCCGTATCAGATGGCCATACAGCCCTCGGACGCGGAGATAAAATTTATTTTACCCGGTGTCGGCTATTGCTAGGATTGTCTTTATCAGAATTTTTTTAAAATGCCTACAACATAAATTGCGAAATTTTTCAAAAGATAAATTCTCTAAAATCTTTCTCCCTTTTTTTAAACCCATTTGATAAGTCTTTCTATTGCGGAAAAAGAGGAATTTTTTTGTTTAATTTATTTGGATTCGTTATAAGCATGTGGCCATAAAAATCAATTCCTTTCCTCACTGTGTCCAAAAAATTTTCGGTCGTTTGGTAAAGGGTTTCATTTTGATTAGGTGATTGCTATGAAATATGGGACAAAATATTTTTCTTTCTATGAATTCCTGGCTTTTAGCTGGACCATGGTTGATGATGGACAGTGATATAACTGTGTTGTAATGCCTTATTTTAGCATTCCATAAGTGACTCGTTGGTACATGTGTCTTTCGAGAGTTGTAAGGCCATTTCAAATTTTATTTCTTTTAAATTCATGGTGTTTTTTCTGGAGGACATTTCAACTTTAATATATTTAACTTCTTTGACGATCTCTATTTTTTTGTTCTTCCACTTGAAAATGTTTTGCTGTATTTTTATAATTTTTTCGGTCTTCAAAAAGACTTATTTTATAATTTGTTGTTTTCTCTC